>BRKX01000001.1:66981816-68269316 GCA_026008535.1 Perilla frutescens
CCTTATGCTCTCACCTACGGTTCAGAAGCAGTCCTCCCGGCAGAAGCAGAAATAGGGACATCAAGAACTCAATGGTCGGACAGAAGCAACGACTCCGATCTCGAAGTCAACCTTGACACCATAGACGAACTCAGAGATAAGGCCGCGATAAAAATATCCGCCTACCAACAGAAAATAAAGAGACATTTCGATAAGAACACAAGACTAAGAACGTTCAAGGCAGGAGATTGGGTGCTAAGGAAGGTGTTCCAAAACACAAAAGAAGTCGGAGCAGGAAAACTAGCCCCAAATTGGGAAGGCCCCTATGAAATCGAGAAGGTCATAGGAAATGGAGCCTACAAACTGCGATCTAAAGAAGGACGTTCAATAGTCAACAGCTGGAACGCCATCCATTTAAAACAGTATCATTTCTAAAACTCTTCGACTCCTCATTTTTTCTTTCTTTCAAAATTATTAATGCTTTGTTTACTGACTTGAGCGTCGGAGTAACTAACAGAACCCGAAGCACAGGGTTCCCAACACGCAAAAGTCAAGAAGGCATCGATCTCGAAGCCAACGAAGAATAATGTATCCGCTCTTCATTTTTTCTTTCAAAATTCTTAATGTTTTGTTTACTGACTTAAGCGTCGGAGTAACTAACAGAACCCGAAGCACAGGGTTCTCAACACGTAAAAGTCAAGAAGGCATCAACCTCGGAGCCAATCTCACGAACGAAGAGTAATGTATCCGCTCTTCATTTTTTTCTTTCAAAATCTTTAATGATTTGTTTACTGACTTGAGCGTCGGAGTAACTAACAGAACCCGAAGCACAGGGTTCCCAACACGTAAAAGTCAAGAAGGCGTAGGCCTCGAAATCAGTTTTGCGAATGAAGAAACCCGGAATCTAAGGATCCTCTCCATTTCTATTTTTGAGCAAAGTTGAGAGGATAAAGCATAAGACAAGATCTGAGCAAACAGGGCTTACACCCCACACTTAATCTGTTTTGGTTTAATTTCAGGTCGAATCCTTAGAAGAAAACCAAGAATATTCGTCACAAAAACCATCAGATATAAACATCTTACGAAGTTCCCATTCAAAGAAAGAAAAATATACAAAAAACGTCAATCAATGTTTGAAACTAGTTCGTTAAACTTTTACAAAAAAAATATAGTAAGGGATCTACAGAGGGTCCTCTACTCCCTTCTCAGCACCGCAGCATCCTCCCCGGTCTCGGCCCTCTTCTCTCCGTCAGCCCCATCTGTAGAATCCTTGGCCGCCTCAGTCTCCGCCTCGTCATCGGCCTTAAGGAAGGAAAGATCAAGATCGGGCATCTTCTCCTTGATAGCCTCGACCACAGCAGAACCCCCCTCTTGGTAAAAGAGTTCCGTATAAGGTTCGAACTCAGCGGAATCGACCAACGAGGAGAAGTCCAGGGTCGCGTGACGGGCCTCGAGCTTCCCTATTAGTGCCTCTGCAGCAGCTAGCTTCGACTCAAGCGAAGCCTTCGAAATCTCAAGCCGGGCTTGGTGATCCAAAGCCCGGTCAAGCTGCGTCTGAGCCCCGGCAGCCAACGCGCGAGCCGAGTCCCGTTCCACGAGTAGGGCTGACTTCTCAGCAGCAAAGTCTCGCCTCTCCTCGGCGATTTTCTCTTGCTCCTCAGAAAGCTCCATTAGCCTCTTCTCGAGGCCCTCGGCATGCTCCGAGACCCGGCTCCAGAGCTGGTATTAGCAGAAGAGGGCCTATAACATAGTAGACCACTCTAAGTCAAATACCCATTTAAGCACAGAGTATATATATAAAAAAAAATAAAAAAATATATATATATTAAATATAGATAAAAATAAACCTTCGACATCATCTGGAAGGCAAGTCGAGTTTGCTCCTCCAAGCCTTCCCTCTCGAACTCTAGAGGAGAACAGCCATCTGCGATCGCGGACTGTACATCCAGAAAGAAAGGTCTCAGAGGCACCTTCAGACTGCTCGATCCCTTCGAAGCCTTCTTCGGAACCAAGGCTTCAACGTCAATAACAAAGGGGGACACTGTCGAATGATTGGAAACCTCGAGGCCGGACTGTTCTTTTCGCTTCTTCGAAGGCGGCGAGGTTGAGGGAGTGGCCCCGGCAATCCTCTTTACACCAGAAGACGAGGGGCTTAACACCTTAGAAGTAGCTAAGGCTTTAACTTTGTCATCAGAAGGGTGAATCTTCAGTTTTCCCATGTCGAAAAGAGTACGACCGCGGCGAACAACTTCGAACTGACGGTCTTCTTCGGAGAGGGAAAATGCTGCTTCGACTCTTTCCGCCTCAGTACCTGATACCTCTTTTCGTTTGTGAAAGCCTACAAAGAGACACGAAGCATAAAAATCAAATAAACTGATTCGTATAAAGAAGAAGAAATAAATGGAGACAGGCTTCGAGGACCCACGGGCTTCAACGAACGACGATGGCAAGATCCTATCGCTCCAAGTCTCCGCAGGAACAAAAACAAATTTTGGCTTCCAGGCCCCCGACGAAGATGGAAGAGTGTTTATTAGGGGGGCTCTTTCCCCGACCCACTTGGTGAAATAATAAAAATCTTTCTGATTTGGGGTAGCCACAATTCGGTATGAGGAGTGCCACTCCCCGACACTGGGTTCGGGAAATCCTAAGTTCTCCCAGAGGTAAAACATACCTAACATATGATACCACCCTATTGGTGATATTTGGGCAGGGGCTACTCCGTAAAAATGAGAAATCTTGGTAAAGAAAGGGTGAAGAGGAAGTCCTATACCCTTATCGATCATTATGGTGTAGAAGGCAGTGAAACCAGGAGGGGGTCTGCTAGCTCTATCTGAAGGCCTAGGCACGTGGACTTCTACCCCCGACCCCGAATATTCCGGAGAAGTAATTTTCCTAACTAGGTCATCCCCGACGTGAGGGGCGACCTCGGCAGCTTTGAAGTCTGCATTCAAAGAAGGAGAACCCTTGGTTTCGGCTTTTCGCTTCTTCGATTTACCCTTATGTTTCTTGGTGGCCACCTTCGAAGCCTTGAGGCGGCTCACCACGCTTCCTCCCCCGACACGAGGAATAACAGTGGGCTGGGATGAATGGATAACAAACCTCATAGACTCAGAGACCGAGCCAGAGGATTGCTCTGACTTGGCCGACCTAACTCCACCGCCCCAGCTTCGGGTCTTCTCATCAGAATCATCACTACCCGACATACTCATGATCCAAACGAGAATGTAAAAACCTATAAGAATGTACTAAGAGTACCCAGAAACGCCAAAAAACTTTTCCTCTGTTTCCAACCCAACTTCGTCAGAAAACAAAAATTATCGACAATTCTACAACTATCCCAAAGACCGCCACCCAGTCAATTCACGCAAAATCCACGCCTAAAATCTTCTATTTCTTCAAGGTACTAACAATAAAACCCTAGTTTGGAGTTTCCTCAAGAAAATGGAGAGGGGATTAAGGAGTAACCTGGAGATTTGGAATCCGGTACTAGAATGAGAAATCTTGAACGGCGGGAAGATGGAAACGCACGACGATCAAGGAGGATTCGGGCAAAATCTTCAGGGAGAATTATAATTTCCGCGTGTTTGAATGAGAGAGAGGAGGGAATAATTTGGGCGAATTTCTATTTTAAAAAACCCGTAAAGTATTTTGAGCCGCGTATCCTGCATATGGACGGTTGAGATTGAAAGGGAGTTGGAAAGTCGGCAAAGGTAGTTTTAAAAGACTATTTTACCCTTTTTCTAACTCCCCAGGACCTTTATTCAGGTCTGGAGTCTGACGAGGTCTGCTCTCACGACCCTTTTCTAACTCCCCAGGACCTTTATTCAGGTCCGGAGTCTAACGAGGTCTGCTCTCACGACCCTTTTTTAGCTACCCATGACCGTCGTTCGGGTCTGGAGTCTTACGAAACCTTTATCCGATCTTGAGATTGTTTATTAATAAAGCACAAGCTTGAGGCTTTAATAATCAATAGGAATACATTACGATTGTCCCTTAGTGTTACGAGGATATTCATTACATGATCCTTGGTCTTCGAGCATCAAGTAATGAGGGGCTAATTGTAGAGGTCTATTTTTATCAAAATCCCAGTACACAAGGCCCGTACACATTCAAGGGTATTGGGGCCTAATAAACGTGTATCGAAGCCCAATGGTCAGAGGTCGAGAGGATTGATGACAAACATGAGATAAAAACCGAGTCATTATAGAGGTCACGGCTAGGAGACCAAGTCAAAAAGGAGACGTTTAAAGATAGACGAGACCCGGTCAAAACCCTGTTGGAGATAAGGGAGAATCCCTTGTTTTTAGGAAGGGAGGTTAACAATTCCATCTATATATGTGAAGCTAAGGAGTAAAGCAGGGGTATTCGAATTTTTAACAGTGAAGCTAGTGATTCATTCGATTCTCTACATACGTGTTTAATCTCATTTTCAAGTCCTTTCTTCGGCCTCGAGAAATCAAATAGGTTGCCAGAGCTCGAACATAACATCAAAATTAATTGTAGAAATCGATCGACTACAAAATTCATATTTAATATTTTCAGATATTGACACCCCTTGGTAGATAGGAATTTATTTAACTATTGAACATTAATAATTAAATTCCATGGACATCAATTACTATTAATAATTTAATACATCTTCTTGTTTTATAAAATAAGTATACTTGCATTAAGGCAATACATACATATATGAATTAATAATTTAATACATCTCCTTGTTTTATAAAGGAAATACTTGTATTAAGGCAATACATAAATATATGAATAATCTTAGATCACCTTTTTTGTCCCGAGCTGGACTTGTGTGCATTAGGTGTATCATCAGACGCATTAACCCAGTCAATGCATTGACCGGTCAATATCAAAATTAATATCCACCATAACACCAAAAAATATCACTGAAAAATTATATCGCCTATATCTTTTAAAAATATCGGCCATAAAAAAGAAACAAAGAAAAAAACCGTCAATAAAAAGTATAACTCAAAATTCAAAAAGTATTACATGTATTATTAAAAAGTATCACCCGCATCACCGTTATTTTTTTTCCTAGATTGACTGAGTAAACACGCGTTGACCGTCTGACATAATACTATATACAACTAGTGTAGAAGAGTTGTTGCCTTTCGTCGCTTATTTGTTATATTCACAAAATTCTAACTAATTTAATAGGAGTAATTTAGTTTATCCAAGGACTATGTTGGTCAAATTTAATTACGCTAAAATCATCTATTATTCGAATCATACATACATTTTAAAGCTATAAATAATGTCCATTAAAACTCTGTCACGTGCTGTTATAATTATGCTGTGTATGCTTTATAAGATTCTTTAACAACACAAGGTTATAGTAATATTTATGAAAATATATAAAATTTGAAGTTTAATTAATAAAATAAAATATTATATAGATACGAAACTAGAAGGTGTGGGTGCGCCACGTGCCTAGTGCGTATTTCAGCTTCTTTGCTTGGGTAGGTGGGGCAGCTAAAAATATTGGTAAGATTCATCTAAAATAAAATAAAATTATATATTCGTAACATTTGTAAATTTTTTGTAAGTAATCTTGTGTTGGTGGGACCGTAGGTGATTCCCAATCTAGTCAAATATATATTATTGTTTAAATGTATTTGAATTGTTGTCAATTAATTTTAAATATTATATATATTTTTGAGTTTATTTTTGGATATCTTATGAGTTCATTTCGAATGAATTTTAATCAAATAAAATGAGTCAAAGAGTGATTTAATAAGTAACTAATATCTAATATTAAAAAAGATTATTGTAATTTGATAAGCAACTACGATGTTCCGTGCATGTAAAAGTTAACGGGTATTTTGATTTTTAGATTAGAGATATAGATATGAAATAGGAGAATTATTAATTTAGGACTTGGAAAATGGGTGATCTTTAACAATTTTTTTATTAAATTTAATAAATAATTATTAAGAGAATTTTCATTGAAAATTAATAAAAAATAAAAAAAAAATCGAAATTTATGATTTTTGAAGTCCTGTATTGACAATTTTTATCTTTCGGATCTTAGATTGAGAACTTTCATCTTTTATGTCGTGAATTGATAGATTATTCATCTTTTGAGACCTGAATCGATAATTTTTCTATGAAGTATTAATCAAGAAAACAAAGAAAGTTTCGTATGATGTCAAGATCCGTATCAAAGTACAAATAATAAATGTACAATTAAATATGAATTTTGATTTGAATCTTAACCGCGAAACTCGTAAGACAATTTGAGATGAATTTATGCGAGAAAACATGCGTACAAACGAAACAAACCAAATCCTTTCACTCATGGCCCAATAAATAATACAATATGATTAAGTTGGGAGTAAACATAGGAAATGAAACATAAAATATATGGTACTGGATCTAAATCAAAACATAATATAAGTAGAACATAACATTATTGATTAGGAGCAGTTGAAACACAAATCTTATCGGTCACTTGGTAAATTTTTAGGTAAGGTAGATGTAGTGCACCATCATTCCATTGTCCAGCCGTCACGTGTCTCCGTGTCACTAATTTTAGTTATTTATACCTCTTTTTTTTTTTTATTACTTTGTTCAATAACAAAAGTTTTAATCGGTCGAAAAATTTATTATGACACTTGACTATCGATTATGACAGTTAGATACTGAACTTTCTTTTTTTTTTTTTTTTTTTTTTTTTTTTTTCAGTCGGTCAACCGATAATACATCCACCTTACAATTGAATTTACCGTCACTTCTTGCCTTAGTTTTTCAAGAGGCATTCCAAATTTTGTTTTTCTTTCCAATCATGCACATATTACAATTTCCATTTTCTTTTCCACAACATATATAATATGATATATATTTTCCCTTTCTACTCATTAATTAAAAACAAGACTCATATTTTTGTTTCCGATAAGTAAAGAGTGTGGAAAGTGTTGCGTTTTAATTTGCTCATTTTCTAATTTTGTTTTGAGCATTTAATTTGGTGTTTATTAATTATTATATATCATTCTCATTCTTCGCTTTTCTTTCATAGCAAAGAATGACTATGGATCAAAATTCGTAAGATAAGTAAAGGTTCGAATCCAAATACAATCAAACACCAATAGAATTATAAACACACTACTTAATATGAGTTTGAATCCGACTTTTGACCCGTAAGATGAGCACACACATATTCTTGTAAAGAATGACAGACTGATCTTTGTTCTGCATCGTATTTTGTTCAAAATATTTTCCCAAACTTTTAATGTGAAACTTATTATTTTCTAACAAATTACAAATCACCAAATGATTTATACAACAAAGAATAAACCCAAAAACATAACACAACTTGGGTTATTTAAGAAAATAAAGATCAACTCTCTTTATCCAAAGCTAGAGATTTAAACATAACACTAACCAACCAAGCTGGCAAAAATCATTTTAATTGTGATGGGCTTTTCAACCCAAATATTCTATTTCAAAGCTTTGGGCCTTAGTCTTCTCCATTCTAATTTCTAAGTTATAACAATCAAAATCCTACAACTTTATTGATTTGGGTAATTCAATTCACAACCCCAATTTTCTCACTATAGTTTCTATATTTAATTATAATATAAATGCTTTTTTTATTATATATTTTAGAACCCTAAAAAAATTGAAATCCCTTGTAGCCCCCCACCCACCCTGTTCCAAAAAATAAGCCGAGCATATTATATGATTTTTTTTTATAATTTAATAAGTTGTGCGTGTTTCTACTTAAAAAATGAAAAGAACGAGTTTATATATGTTGAGCAAATATTGAGTCCACTCCCATGGCAAAGTGCAGAGCAAAAAAATATCTCATCCACTTGACATTTTGATTCCAATATATTGCACAAATATATATACCTACATATATTCCTCACAAAGGTAGGGGGAGAGAAAAATAAATAAATAGGAATCTAAGAATAAGAACCCTTTTTATGGAGATTTGACAATGAAATACAATATCATATATAATACAAGGCCAATGTGTACATTAATCATATATTCTATTCCATCTGCTTATACACTCACAAAATATTCTGATGTGAGTTGAATTGAAGTATATATGTAGTCATCATTAACATGGGAAAGGAGGAAGAATTTAATTCCTTTCGCTCTCCAAAAATGAGCTAGGAACATATGTTGATGATAAAATATTAAAGTATGCTTAGGGTTAAGAGGTGGCGTAAATGAGTCAAGCCAATTCGTGAGTCACTCGTGATCGACTATATATAGGGGCATCATGCTCGTGAGTCTTACTGAGATCGGGGATAATATATTTTAGTTGTTTAGAAATATTTTTTTAATTAATGTATATAACCGAGTAGAGCTTGTGATTACTAGAGTACTCGACTTGATTGCACCCCTACCTGGCATAATCGATCATGCTATATTTTGTGTTTTCAGCTACATATATATGAATATATGGTTGTCTGCATGAATATATATTGTGCTCGATTATCAATTTGGTTGTAGAAGACAGATTAAAAAAATTATTGAGAGAAGATTTAATTTTCCGATTAAATTAAAGTAGCAAATTAAATAGAGATTCTCGAAGTCTCTTAGTTGCATATATATTAATCAATGAAGTAGTACTATTTTTACATATATATCCCTTCCATAATCCAACCAAAACCGATTCATAGGTCTCTTAAACCCCAAATCAACAACAAAAAGAGAGAATATTAAAGCACCAAATTAAACTCCTCAAAATATATATATAAAAAAGAAGAAGTTAATTTATAAAAGAGGAGTTATATAAATTGCTTCAAACTTATTGAGGTGGTTTGTTTGGAGCTGCATTAAATACGGGCAAATCAACAGCAACTTCTGGGCACGTTTCAACCTCCCCCTTCTCTTGAATATTATTAATGTTACCATTCAATATTTGATTATTATTATTATCTTTTATTGCTTCTGGTATTTCTTCAAGCATCTTCAATTTTTCTTCTTGCCCTTCTTTGTACTTCCCCCACAGCACCGAGTACAACCCCACTACGATTATAGCCGACCCGATCACCCTGCTCATGCATTCATATATATTAGCACACACACACACACATATATATATCATATAAGTACATGATTAATTATAAGAAATTTTTAAAAAAAATTACCCTCCAAGGTAGATTTTTTCAGCTAGGATGAATGAGCCCATGATCGCCACTATGATCATCATGAGAGGGCTAAACGCCGTCGCGAAAACCGGCCCTTTCGTCTTCATCACAAGCCCTTGCACGTAGTACGAAATGCTCGATGTCACAATTCCCTGCATATATCATATATCACAGAGATTGTAAGAGAGAGAGAGAGAGAGAGAGAGAGAGACTGCATGCATGCATTATGCATACAATTGCATATACATATACATATATTTATATATATAGCTCACCGCATATGCTGCTGCGAGGAGATTCATGTCCCAGCCAATGCTCCAGACCGAGGGCTTGTGTTCCATGACGAAGGTGACGGCGATGGCCTGCAGAGTTCCCATGAAGCAGACAAGTGACGTGAGAGAAAGTTGGTGGTTGGAGTAGGTTTTCAGCGCCGCTTTCTGCAATATGAAGAGAGATGCCCACGCCAGGGTGGCGATGATCAGGAGTATGCAGCCGATGAACCAGTCGCGGTCGCTCGTCTCCTTGGAGGATGTGGCGGCGCCGCCGCTGGATTGGCGGTGCTGTGTCCACACCATCTCCACCAGTGGCCCTTTGTACAAGGTCATCAGCATGGCCCCCGCCACCGTTATGATCGTTCCCACCACCTTCGCTTGGTATATCACCTTCTTTATATTCACTTTCTCCATCCTTTTTTTTTTTTCAAAAACATTCATTTCAAATTTGTTAACATCATCATCATCATCATCATCATCATGATATATATATATATATATTTGTATATATTCACCTGAATATTATGGCCATGATGAATGTTAAGGCAGGTAGCATGTTGCTCATTGCGCATGAAAAAGTTGGTGAAGTCAGCTTCAAACCAGCGTAGTAGAAGTTCTGATCAATCACTGGCCTAAATAGATCCAAGAAATTAAAATGAATATATATAATTCTTGCTTATATATATATGTATTAAAAATGAAATGAAATGAGAAATCGATTAACTTAAGTAAGTAATTAATTAAGATGTAATTAATTACCCGAGAAGACCGAGAACAAAAATCTGCATGAAGACAGGGAATGTTATCTTTGGCTGTGCTTTCCTGCAATTAATTAGAACGTACATATTAATTAGGAAATTAATGATTAATTAAAAAAATAATGAAAATGTTGGATTGCATTTAATTAATTAAGCTAGCTAGCTAATTAATAGTACTCCCCGTCCCATTTTGAGATGTTGATTGTGATTTTTCACAAGGATTAAGAAAAAATTTGGAAAAAATAATTAATCAAATATACTCCTATTTATTTATTTCGCAGTGAATTAATGTTTAATATAAACATATTAAATAGGAGTATATATTAGTAAATTAGCTAAATATATATAGAAACATGCCTATATAGGGGGACATCCAAAAAGACAAACAAACCTATCAAAATGGAAGTATACCTCTCGAAGAAGAAGGCGAAGGGAGCAATGACGGCGGTGGCAATGGCGTGTCGATAAACGACTAAAACGTAGTGGCTCATACCTCCATTGAGAGAGATCTTAGTGATGATGTTCATCCCTGCATAACCAAACTGCAGAGATATCATAGCGATGTAAGGCTTGCAGTTCTTCCACACACTCCCACAACCACTTTTCTCACTCTTCATCATTTTCGATCGATCGATTTTCTCTCTCTAGCTACAAATTTTTACTATATCTAGGTTAATATATTGATTGTAGAGCTGAGATATATGGGGAAGATGGAAGAGTTGGATGGTTTGTTGTTAAGAAATGGGAGAGGTAAGTAACGAGCATATTTATAGAGTAGAATAGAGTGATTGCATGCGAACTATTTCATTTATTTATTTATTTATTAATATTGACATATGTGGAATCTGATGGAATATTGAAAAAGCTACCTAGCAAATAAATTGTGTTATCCATATATGTGTATGGAATAATTTTAATATCTAGGAAGATTAATTAATAATACTGGTATATAGTTTTTGGAAGCTGACGAGAAAAATAAAAAATAAAAAAAAAGAAGAAGATGATGGAGTACACGTACCAAAACAGAACAAGGCATCTGAGTCAGGAAACAAATAATATTGGCAATAATTATTGCATGGCGTAACCCTTCCCATTATCGCAATAATCATTATTCATATCATCTCCATCATATCCATCTCTCTATATTAAATAAATAAATAAATTGTGTGTATGGATGTGTAATGTGTTTACACACTATACGTGCACTGATAAATACTAATTAATTAATGTTTTATTAATCATATATACGTAATTTTCAAATGATGAAAAATCTCAATTAATTTCAATTCATGTTATGTGAAATTTGAGACTGCAATTAATTAAAGTGTGACCTAGGTTCGTGGAACGATTGCTTGACGCTGCATAAACTCTCTCTCTCTCTCTCTCTCTCTCTCTCTCTCTCTCTATATATATATATATATATATATATATATACACACACATACGGTGCTTAATTATCCACCAATTTTATTGCAAGAATCTTTTTTCCTACTCACGAAATGGAGCACCGCTATACGTAATTTGGATCCATCCATATTCATAATCTTCTTTGCAATTAAAGATTATTTATGTATATGGGTATAATTCTAAACACAATTCTCAATTTACTTTTTAATTATTTGCAGCTCCAAAAATAATTAAACTATAAAATATTATTTTAATATACATTTTTCCGTACCCTTACAGCCCACACAAGTTAAAAACCATGCACCCTAGTCCCTAACCAAAATAGAAAAGCCCCCAACATCCAATCCAGATAATAAATCAAAAGGAAAAACTTCTTTTAGGTTTAATTTATGTGTTGATTCCATATTTCTTGAATTAATTAAAATGGCAATAAATTGAAACGAACACAGCGACGTTGCTGTTCATATCGCCATAAATCGGCCTCCCAATAAATATTTCCAACTTTGCCAAAAAAAGAAAGAAAAAAGATTTCCATCAAGACAAGGACTTAATTATTACATCGATCATGCAGATTCAATTCGCATGCATTTTCGAAAAACATTAACTACCTTTGATTTCTTGAACTGCCTAGTAAATTTTATTAACTATATATTGTGAACACGTTACAAGATATATATATATATATATATAATTAATTAATATAATATTCTTGATATTGAGAGATGATCTATCCAAAAATTGATCCAATTAAGAATCCACCTCAAGAGCATATATATTTATGCTTGTACTCAATTTAGATGGATAATTGAGATTCTTGGCCTGAAAAAAAAGACCCAGATAAAATAAAAATAATTAATTTGAAAAAAAGGAAGGGTAATTAAGCCTTGGGACCAATTTTAATAGCTCAGAGTTTTCGATAACATGATATGTATCTCTGTAGTCTTAACAATTTTAATAGCTCAGAGTTTTCTATATATATATATATATATATCTATATATATATACACACACACACACACCCCTATGGAATAATTCATTTCTAATTTGTCTGTGATCGCTAATTTAAGGCTGATGAGATTTTTTTATTAATTCTAATTTAATTTGTATTTATTTCAATAATATAATTGGATTCTTATCGCGTGTATTTAGTTTTTTTAGTGGACACTTATATTTTTATAAATGCACACATGACTGAATAAATTAATCTCATGGTTGGAATATATACAAGATTGGGAACAGAGAATCTCATTCGTATTTCTGGTGGAGAAGATCGAGAAATTAAGACGGTGCAACACGTGCCACTGAAAATTAATTAGTACGAAATTATCTGACCGATCATACATATATAAAATTACATATTACAAATTACAGTTCAATTTTACTCTTAAAGTTAATGAATGCAGTTATTTTGGCTAGCAAATTAATTAAGGGATAATTTGCAATTAATTAAATTAACATGTTTCTTCAGTTAAAGAATAGTTCAATTTCACAAATCAATAGATTAATTAAATTCACGATCGAGTATTAATCAGTTGATGCGCATCAACTGATTACAAAAGTCTGTGTCACATGTTTTTGTAATATGGCATTTTAATATTCTGTGATGGATGTAGACTATTGTGCTTTAATAAAACAAAAATATATGAGATTGGATATGATCGGAACAAATTAGAAAACTAAAGAATCTGACGATGATAAGCGATCTTCTTTAATTTGTTCTTAATATATATATTTATTAATAAAAAAGAGAAATAATACATACATATATATATGTTTATATATATATATAATATAAAGAAAAGTGGTAAAAAAGTGGAGCACCAAATACTAAAATGGACGTCTAATCATCTCCAATTTTCACATACAGGTGATGGTCACCTTCTACGCATACAGTGATTTCCACGACCCTAAATATTGTTGTATCATTGTCGAGTCGAGCCTCCTTCTCCTACTACTCGATGATGATGATGATGGAGATGAAGATGAATTAAGATGATGACGAATCAACCATTTTACCACATCATGGGATCCTTGCAGGCCATTTGCAACACAATATATATTTTCTTCTTCCTCTTGTCAAATTGGACACACAACTTGTTACATATTTTGGATTAACCAATCTCTCTCTCTCTCTCTCTCTCTCTCTCTCTCTCTCTAAATGGATAAAGTGTGAGATGTCCCTAGCTAGATTGGATATGGAGTATCTTGGCATATGATTCATTCGGAAGCATGCCTGCTGACGACCTAAGTATATTCCTGGGCTATTAATTAGGTGTGTGTGTGTGTATATATATATATATATAAATATATATAACTAGATTATATAGCTAGGAAATATATATGGATCGAAGTCATGTGATGATATCATAATTCATAATTGATGGAATATATGTAGTTGCTGATAGGCAATCATCTTCAGATTCCATTCTTTTAAATGCCACTCAAATTTTGAGGTTCTATTTATTTATTTATATATTATTATTAGTTCACTATAGTCTATATATATTTCATTTTGTCATGTCCCTAATATATATATATATATATATATATATACAGTGAACAAATTTAGAAGAGAACAACACTCTTCTCGCAAATTCTTTATTGAAATATTTTAAATCCACTTTTCTTATGCATGATTACTAATAACGTAAAATAAAATTAATTAAGTGTTGGTCATCACAAACCCTTCATTAGTAGTGATGATTAATGAAGTTTAATGATATAGACAATATATCCGTTATCAATTAACGTTGTTTTTGTGAAGTAATTAAGAGACAACACCACAATCCTTTTGTTTGTACTAATTCCATTATTTTTTTCTTTTCCACGAAATTTTTGTCCTAATTAGTTACCGTAATATTCTATAACACGATGTGTATATATCATGATCTCGAAACTCTAAAATAAGAAATAATCAAACATCACAATCCATATCTTTGTAACTTGCCCTATATATTGATTTAAATGAATACTGCTCAAATGAGAGGGCCAGCTTCTTTATGTTTCTTTCACTATAATTTCACCCTAAAAGAAAAGCAAAATTAATTAATTAAGATAATGCTCATTGTTCAATTAATTAAGTAAGTGAGATTTAAATTTGCAAGGCACTGCTTTATATATCTTCTTTTGAGTCACTTAATTTCCTTTGACCAGAAAAAAAAAAAGGGTTTGCATGATTGAATCTTTTTGGAATCATCTCGATCGTATAGTTAGCTTCAGAAATTGATCAATAGAATTATAGAAGAATATTCATTTTCTTTCTTTCCAGGACTTTTTTAGACAGATGGAAACTGCATGAAAAAGGAAACCTTTTTTTAGACAAATCAATTTATGTTTTATGTTCTTTTTTATTACTACTTCTATACGTACTATATATTTTTATTATTAAATTTATCGAACTTGGTTATCGCTAGTTCACCATTAATTTTTTTTTTTTATGTATGTGCTCGTTTGAAGATGATTAATTAATTAGGTTAAAGGATTTGAGTTTGAATAACAAACTTTAATTAATTTATTACTCGATGAATTTGATAAAGAAACTTATTAATAATTGATTAAAAATCACTTGGAGGAAGTAATTTAAAAACCATATAATGTCATTAACTTAATTGAAATATCAAGTTAAAAAAGTTATCTGAATTACGAAATAAAGAAAAATGCTTAATTGATTTAAATAGCATGAACATATATAACTATACATGAATTTCGGTTTTACAGCATGAAGTTTGAAATGTTACACAAACTTTCATATTTTTTTTTTCAATTACATTATCAGTCAGAAATTGTTACCGGACATGTCTTGAATGTTTGGATAAAACTTCATTGTTGGCGATATAGTGTTTTAAAGTTCATATGCTTGAAATCGAGATTCGCGCGCGCGCGCAAGTGTGTGTGTATATATATATATATAGTTCATGATATATATATATATATATATATGTACTTAAACCAATTATAAACCCTAAAGAAATATGCCACCAGACTCTGTTAATTAAATAATTAGTTTTCATCTTATTTTCCTATCGATCTGTTAATCAATTGAATTAGATCTCTGCCATTAATATTCCTCAATTCAATTTCTTCATTTCAATTTGCTCTTAGATGTGTTGATGTGTATGGGTAAATCAATGACACATGACCTGCAAAATAAAAAAAAAGAAAAAGAAATGACATCATGCTTGATTTTTAATTTGTTATATATACAATTTAATTAACCAATTGATCAAGATTTACTTTAATTTAGCTTCTTTATGGCCAGTTTAATTTCTTTAATTTGACTAAAAAAAGACTCCAATAATTGAATCTTTTCTAAAACCATCGTATCCGATTAAAAAAGATTGGTTAGTGGAAGGTTTTCATATTAATTTTTTCAAATTTTGTATAATTAAAGTACTCCTTTTTGAGCTAGCTAGATCACCACCTATAATGTATTGCGACAAATTAAATTATTGGTTTGATATTTGGTTTTGGATCCTTATAAATATCAAATGTTAATTGCACTTATTCAACTTCAAAGAAAATGCAACTGCCTTTTCATACACAGTGAACTTTAATTTGCCTTTTAAACATTTTCATGCATAACATTGGGTTGATTGCGCATTAACCTAATTCTCTCCGATCCTGCAACATATCATATTTTAATTTAATTGGGATTTTTATTTTTGTCTTACTTTTATCAGTACAAATTATCTTGTTTAAATTATTATTATTTTCTAAAATCGCCACAAGATATATATCATTTACATGTGCATTCTTGTAATTATATAAAATATTTAAGTAATAAAACTATGGCAATAAAGCAATAAAATAAAATACGATAAACATTTTTCTTATTTCTCACCCCCTAGATAGTTTGATTTTCGATACAATACATAGTTTGCATATCAAAACATAAATCTAGGATCTCAATGTTAAAATTAATTTTGGAGTCTTATCAATTCACGATCCCAAAGATAAGTCGCACGTTTATGAATTTAGAACGTAAATGATTGATTGAGTGTTAATTTAATATATATATATGTGTGTGTGTGTGTGTGTGTGTGTGTGTTTACATTTGACGCTTGTATGTATATGAATAATTCTCTCAATAATTAATACAAAATGAAAAAAAATAAATGCAAAACGAAAAAGAAAAAGAAAATTCTAACTCGGCAAATTAAATGGTTTAGGAATATGTGAGTGGAATACACATACCAAACCACCATGAAATTTACTTAGCATTGAAGTATGAAAAGGATTATCACTAGTTAAATAGTTTAATTTGATGCTGACTAATTATAATTAACTATTAACTATTTCTATTTTAAAACGTAACCCAGCTTGTTTAACCAGCGCCGTCTCCACATTCAAGTTATTTAACCAATCATATATAAATTTATATATTTAGTCTTTTACCTATAAATGATTTATGCCTTTTAAAGGAAAATTTAAAAACTAAATAAAGGTGAAATTTCTCTATCATATATATATATATATATATTTGGATTTTTGATCACCTACGGCTCTGTTTCTTTCTTCATTGGATAAAACGTTTGTCACTAAACACGTGCTAAGAAAATAAATAAAATCATGGATGTGGTTAATTATTTAGAGACTTTTATTTACGGAGTTTTGTGGATTTAAGGCTTTGAAAGATGAGTTATCAATCAATTAATGACTCTAAATATGAAAACAATTAATACAAGATCTGATAGATGATAAACTACCATGACTCTAGAGATAATATATTTATATTATTTTTATATTAATTTTCCCTAAAAATTCATTTATGAATATCTATAAATTTTAGTCAATAATTTATTAAAAAAATTAAAATCAATCGAAATACATGATTACGGCTCATTGATTGAAAGTTTTTATCCTTTTAAGTCCCAAATTGAGAGATAACTTATTTTTCGGATTTTAAATTGACAATTTTTATGCTGATGCTGCCTGCATGGGTACCGAGCTCGGATTTAAAATTTTTATTATAATGTACATTTTTAAAATATTTTGTCAAAATATACTTTGGGGGCATATCTTATCCCTTAAGTGGATGTTAAATACGTTAGTCCATATTTTTTTTCACCTCCTGCTATATTAACGATAAAGTTGTGTTTTTTTTTTCACACGATATCTTTAATAGAACACACTAATATCATTTACATAGCAGAAAATGAAAAAAAATCGGAACAGACATAATTAATATCTACCTAATGTCGTCGTAGATGACCTCAAAATATTTTTAAAATATGCCTTTTAATTAAATTTCAAAATCCGGACACGGTTCCGAACGGACGGCATCGAATTTTTCCTATTTCACTCTATAAATTTGGGTTTAAGGCTTTATGAGATTTTTGTGCCCATTATTTAATAATTGTCCAAACATATATTGGGCTTAAAACAATCAATTTGAAAATATATCTTTATTTTTTGGCACTTTTCTACTATATATATAGTTGGGATGGGCCGTGGGCTTGAATCTGATTCGACTTTCACTGTTCTGAAACCTATAGGCCTGCATATTCTCAATATGGAAAATTCGATGCTACCGTAAGGGTAGCGTGCTCGGATTTGATTTTTTATTTTTTAAAATTATTTTAAAAAAATTTGTAAAAAACAATCAGAATATAAACGAAGATATTAGTAGATGTTAATTATATTTGTTATGATTTTTTTTCCACCTCCAATTATGCAAACGGCATAGATGTGTATTTTTTATGATATCATGTGAAATTTTTTTACAACATTATCGTTTACATATTAGGAGGTGAAATAAAAAATCGGGACTAACATAATTAACATCTACTTAAGAAGTAAGATATCTCCAATTTTCTTGCAAAGACATTTTAAAAAAATTGCTTAAAAATAAAAACACAAATCCGGGCACGCTACCCTTACGGGTAGCATCGAATTTTCCTCTCAATATTATTCACTCCTTTTGCTTGTCTGCTTTACGCATTTTTATCTTGTTTTAGTTCGAAAATTTGAATCGGTGACATTTTTTTTTGCTATACACAACTATCTCTACCGGTTGAGTATTCTCAAAGGGATTCGTTTTTTTTTACATATTAATTTGGTGTGTGAACATTTCATGTTGACCCCTCACTTTTCTTTCTCCTACTAATTAATTTTCATATTAAATTTGTGTAACAATATGGTTGATCCACTTACACGTAATATCACGCTTTTGACCGTATCTGTATGACAATGTAAATAATTTTTTTTATTATTTTATATAAAAGATATGGAATCTTATTTGATTTTTTTAAAGACATACAATTATTGTTCCTCGTAAAAACAAAACAAGTAGGCCAGCTCTACAGATGAAACATGGTACTACAATTTTTCACATTTGGATTGCCAGTTGCAACGCACGTTATTAATAAGGCATATTGTCGGGCAAATTATAATGTTGCATCCATCTCCTACCTATTTACAACTCATTTATGCTATTTTCAATATTTATTAATCGACCGATAAAATAATTTCGTTACTATTTACAACTCATTTATGCTATTTTTAATATTTATTAATCGACCGATAAAATAATTTCGTTACTATTTACAACTCATTTATGCTATTTTCAATATTTATTAATCGGCCGATAAAATAATTTTGATTTCGGAATAGTCACAATATGTAATTAAGTGTCACAATATGTTAATTGAAATATCACAATATTTTTTTTTTTTGTAATATCCCAAACTTTTTAGTATTAAAAGATTAACCTATACTAATCTTGAGGGTGAGTTATGAAAGAAAATAGACCCCATGTAAATTTCTTTTTAAATGAAGTGTGCCCCTTGTGTAGATTAGCGATACCCGGGATATTCTTGTATTTTTATTTAGAACCCTAGCTAGATATAAATTTAGTTTGATTATAAGAATTGATTTATCGAGTACAAATTAATTTAATGTGATTTATATAGACAAATACAGATATGCATTGTATATATACATATCATTTAATTAAAAAAGAAAGGAAGAAAAGAAACGATATATATATATATATATATATTAGGTTTATATATAATATATATGTTTGTATCTTGTAAGATTACTTGTACTTGATGTCCATTAAAATAAAATAGAGTGAGGTGCCTATTATATATATATATATATATATATTAGATTTATATATAATATATATGTTTGTATCTTGTAAGATTAGTTGTACTCGATGTCCATTAAAATAAAATAGAGTGAGGTGCTTATTATATATATATATATATATATATATATATATATATATATAATTTAATAGATGTTGACTAATCACCAAGAATAGGATACGTGTCTTCTTGAGGAGAATAGTATATTGATGAGTAATATTTAAAGTTTGATCCAATTGAATTTTGAATTATTAAAACAATAGATTAGGGATGTGAATAGTATATTATTTCTTCATCACTCTTACTATTAATACAGGAAACGATAGTAATAGTATATTTCGGCAACTATTTTTTCTTTTGAGGTAAGATTTCTTTTTTTTTTTTCCTTTTTAATTAATTCCGTTTTCGATTCATTCGATTAATATAAAAGTGTTTGTCTATTAAAATGTTTAGTCATTGTGTACATTAATTATATTTTTTTAGATGATAGACACATCAAGAAATATTAGACTTTAGAATTTATAATTATATTTTCATAATAAAAATTAGATTGTACTCCTATCAATTTATAATTAAAAATAATAATAATAACTTGATTTATGTTCTAAAAATATTAATTGTTGTAGAAAATAGTTATGTGTTGTTATATAAAAATAGACAAAACAATTGTGAAAAAGGGAAAAAGAGACAAGTTTTAGTGTATAGGGGAAAAATAGACAATTTGTATAAAATTGACTTTTCAACCTTGATCTATTTTGCTAAAAAAGGCACTTGTTAAAGTGTCCTAATTGGTGTTTGGATGGTATTTCTTTATTTTAATCCTATTTTGCCACTTTACATGAAAATGGTATCAGAGCCTATGTAATTTTATTTAGGAATAATATTTTATTTATTATTAAAAGTAATATCCTAACGGAGGAGACACCCAGAAAATATGGATCCGAACAATTGTTCGAAATATTTTTATTTCAGAAAGTACCTTCAAATTTTGAAGGAACTGGAGGAAAGTCACCAGGAGAGGCTATCCTACTGGAAAGCCCAATACGAAGAGAAATTCCTATCGGAGTCAAGCCTGGAGGAAATAGAGCAGTGTATTTCCCAAAGACAAGCTCAAATGAACTTGTTAATGGTGAATAATCTGCTACAATGCGACTTAATGAACCATCAACAAAGAGCACACCAAAACCACGGTTGATGGAACAAAGAAACTACGAGATAACTCCCAGATTTAAAGAGATCGTGGCAGACACATCTAAAATCTCGGAAGATTTACTTGAGTTGAATAAAGATGCCCTGCGCTTGTTCCGTTCACTCTGATACAACTTGCCTTCATTGATTTGAGGCATGTTATGATTTTTGCATATTGCTAAGATGTGCCTTTACAATTGTTTGGTAGGATAAGTTCCCTTATTTATTGGTAATTGATTCAATTTCCTTCTGAATGCTTTCGTGCGTGGTTCTATTACAGTTACATATGTTATGTTGTCTAAATGATTAAGGCACTAACCTTGTTTCTATAATTGTCTTTATGCAACAATCCCTTCCTCCTTTTCTTAGTAGTGCACCCGTCCCTTGTCACTATTCTTTCGGGACTGAGGCGTTGCATTTTCGGATAACCGAAACTTTTAGTTTTGGATAAAAAAAGACTACAAATATCTAAAAATTGATGGGCCCAGGACACTTGTTGACTAGAGAGACGGTGGAAAAGTGTGATAATGTTCAAACGCATATCACGTTTTCTTCAATTATTGATTTACATGACCACACACAAGTAATTTTACAATGGGGACACAATATTTGAGGTGCACCAAAATTTCTATCAAACTTTTGTAGGTGTTAAAATTTATTAAATGGTACTTATATTTAAATTAATTATACATTTCGAGCGTAATTATATGGATCGGTTCAAAATTTGAATTTGAATATAAAAATTGTGTGATAAATTTTAACTCATCAAATAATCTGATAAAATACTCGTACTTTAATGTGAGATCACGTTATAATAGTACTTTTTTGCTGCTAGGGAATCATATATATGTATATTATATAAGTCACTTTCTAAATTATAAATATCGGTCGCACTTTGTATATTTACATGATTATATATATGAATGTATACAAAGTTTGGCCATTATATTTTAAAAGGTTTTAAATTTCTATCAAGTCAAAAAAGTTGTGGTGGCGGCGGCTTTCATGGCGTATGGAAGCTTCTTTCTGATATGTTGGTAATAATTTTTTCAAGTCAGCATATCAATTTATCAATTTATATATAATGCATTGGTAGTTAAACAAATTTTATTATTTTATTTTAGTGTCTTCAAAATTCACATCTTGTAAAATTATATATGTATATATATATATATGTGAAATCTACATATATTATATTTTGATATGTTGACTGTCATATTGAATTCCAATTCCTTATAATTGGAAAAGTGATCTCCCTTGTATCAATTATTTGCCCACATTTTAATCATATATAATTAGCGGACAACTTTATTATTATTATTGTTGTCGTCGTCGTCGTCGTCATCGGCTGTATATATACTCAATCGAACGAATGCCAAATGTTGTTGTTGTCGGCTGTATATATACTCAATCGAACGAATGCCAAATATATGTCTCATCCTGAATTAGACATTTCTAATATAAATTAATCTAACCACGTGCACCTAAATACAAAATAATTAAAAAAAAAGGCTCTTAACAGTAATATTTTTGTTTCGTTCCGGACAAATTAACATAGTATTAGCATTAATATTTTAATATATACTCTCTCCATATTAAATTAATTATTATTTTAGAGTTTTTAGCTCGTTACAAATTAAATATATTTTCATATATTTTTAGTAGTTTCACATACTCTCTCTCGATTTTAACCCTTCATTTATCAAGGAGAGAGGGATGTACATTTAATTTATTAGAGAAATATATCTTAATATATAAATTAAGGGAGTATGAAACCTTTATACGGGTCGTCAAAATCCCTAAGACGAGTTAGGATATTGAGATCCAAATACCATCACATATCAACAAAATTACAATTGTGTCATTGAATATGAATTTTAATCAAGATTTTGACCTGTCTTATGAATTGATGGCCTCGCATAATTTAATTTATCACCTTAATATGAGTTGATATGAGGTGAAGATAAGAAGGATCGAGGATATATAAATATATTTGTGAAAGTTATGGTATCTTAATTTTGTGATAAAATCTAAAAATAGTAGACATTGATATATGAATATTAATTTTGCCCATTTTTTTATAAAATGGTGTAGTTGAATGATCGAAGATGCCAGAACGAATACATGTATGCATGTTATCGGTAGGTAGGTCGAATTTTGAGATTATGTTTTTCCTTTCCTACGTTGTAGACTTCAATATTCTATGATTTGTGATTCAAAAAATTAATTGTTTTTTTATTCACAAAAACCTCGTGTGTGGTCGTTAATAAATAATAAATAACTAGTACATGATTAATTAGACTTACCACAAATCTAACACCTAATTTAATTTTTAGCACCTAGAAAACTGTATTTGTATGAATGCCAGAGAAATACCACTTGACATCCTTTAATCTCAATTTGTGTGTGTCAATCGTGTACCAAACATAAAAAATGTTACATTTCTTTCATTTTTCTCAATTTTAATTATTTTGGTTTAGTACAATTTTACTTTATTATTTAGAGTTTATTCAATTCAATTGGGGTTCATAACTATTTTTTAATTTTAAATTTTTATTTTTAGTTAATATAATTGATTTTTAGGGTTGATTGTTCCAAATTTAGGGTATATAATTTTTAAAAAAATTATTTTTAGTAATAAATATTAATTATGATTAGTTATAATATAATAAATTTTATTTTTATAAAAAATATTATTAATAATATACAATTCTAATGTTGGCATACACAAGTTAGGACTAGAGAATCTCTACTCGAGAAATACTACTTACATTGTTTTTATAAAAATACACGTCATTTAAATATCTCGGGCCAAAATACACGTAAGATTTAGGCCTTGTTTGTTTACATTTCTAAATGGAATTATTTTCCACTTTTTACTATTCAAAACACCAAAAACACGTTTGTTTTACTCATTTTCAATTCCAGGCCAATTTTACTTTTTCCAATCCTATATAACATATTCAATCATATACATATAATTACAGTGGGACCCATTAATTAAATATTCATCAATTCATCATAACCACACAAATACTTATCTTTTCATCTCAACCACACATTTCAAATTGAAAATATAATTAAACAAACGTATTTCCATTTTCCATACCTATAACTCTAAATATTAAATCATTTATCTTAACAAAATCATTACATTTTTTTAAAAATCAATACACCTCGTAAATTATACTGAAAATACTAAAAATTAGAAATGAATGTTGAAAATAAAAACAAACAAGCCCTTAATAATCCATGGCACGTCAATTTTGAGGTACCCAAAAATTTATCCGATATTAGATTTGTAGTAAATTTAATTAATATGTCTAATAGGATCAAATTGCACGTGTTAAATATTTTTTGGGGCTGTGTGTGTGTGTGTGTGTATGATGAAAAAGCTAGGGTTTTTAGGTATGAAAATGACTAATGCCTATTTTTATGCGAGATGTCTTGGTTTAGATGTGGACTAAAGTTGATAGGTCGGGTCCATATATGCATGAGGAAAATTTTAATTATTAATTAGAGATTTTCGATTGAAAGTTTAACGAAAAAATTACGCAATATATATATATTATATATGTATAAAGAAGGGTATTATTTGCTACCGTTCATACGTGGATTTTAATATCAAATTTCGGCAGATTTAATTAAGCAAAATCCAAGAAAGGGAGTCCTTGTATTTATAATTTTTTTCCGGAGTGATTTAATTCCCTCCGATCCTCTTATATGAAGTATGTACATCCTATTATACTTTTAAATGATTATAATTAAATAATATTAAGAACAATATATAGTTAATAATCTCTTTCACTTATCAAAATCTACTTCATGTTGCAACTTGCAAAATTAATTAAAAACCATATCTCATGTTGCAACTTGCAAATGATTAAATATATATACATATATATGCATAATCTAGCCACAAAAACCATATAGTCACTTTTTACTTTTTTACTTTTACGGGCGGAAGTGTTAACGACGGACATAACGATGGGTAAGTCCGTCGTTAACATTTTTTGTCGTCAGTATTCGTCTTCAGGCCTAACGACGTCATTAATGACGGACATGTCCGTCGTTAATATTGCTGATGTATTAGTCGTCTTGCAGAATAACGGCGGATTTAACGACGGACCCCGTCCATTGTTAGTAAAGTCAAAGTTGACTATCGTGCATTAACAACAGACATGTCTGTCGTTAATTTTTTTTTGCATTTTTGCATTTTTTTTGTAATATTTGATTTTTGTTTGTAAATTATCGGAGAACATAAATAAACACGTAAAATAATATATATATATATATATATCTAATAAAATACATAAAATCTCCTAAAATATCAGTACGGAGTATATAAAATAATAGTCATGATGATGAAGATAGAGGAGGGCCTCCAAACTGCGCCCTCATCAGCTCAATAATCGCCTACTGCTGACATATCTGCTCATGTTGGGCCTGGAGAAGCGTTGCCTATGCGTCCATCTTCTCCTGGAGAGCCGCTGACTGGGCGTCCATCTTCTCCTGTAACTCCCTGATGGCAGCATGAGTGTTGGACTGTGGAAGAACCGCAGAAGAGACGCTAGGAGCTGAAAGTCTCCGTGATCGACTGTCCAGCCCAAAAATCCAGTTCTTCTTCGAGTGCTAGTAGGTAGTGTCGACATATACGGCGCTCATGTCCACCTGTGGCGCCTCATCTATGCCAGGAGTCGGCTTACTCAACTCCTCAACCCGAGCCAATACGTCAGCCTATTCACAAAATCAAATAAGAATGATTAAATATATTTTGTATGTTGTTTATAAATTTATAAATATTTATAAATTAACTTACAGCGATACGACGTCACTTCCCATCTGAATATGATCCATCAGCAGTGTCGTGGAGTCTCTTGAATGTCTTCCATGCCACGTCATTGGGCTCGACACCCTTCTCCTTAGCCTATTACATAGACGTGTTAGAACACACATATTAAAAATAAATAAATAAATAAATAAATAAATAAGTTATTCAATGTGCATACCAAAGCTGCAGCATGTGCAACTACACTCCGAGAGCCTCCTAGATACTTCACAATCCCAGTGTCGGACCATCGAGCTCACTCAGATGATTCTTTGATGACACCTCAGACTTCTTCTTGAAGGCATCACTGTCCCAATGTGCCTTGAAGCATTCCCACATCTGAGGAGGCACGAATGGAGGGCAACCCTTGGTCCTATTCCTCTTGAAGTTGTAGACCATGTCCTTGTATCGTTCACCAGCCTTGACGGACCATGTTGCCCAGACGGCAGCATCCTCAGCGGGATCCCAAAATCATTCCTTCTGCAACATATTGAAAACATATGAAAATGTTAAACTTAAAAAAATATCAAAATAGAACATATAATAATAAAATACCCAAAACTCCTCCATATACTGCTCCCACCTCTCACGGGACACCATCTTCCAGGTGTAGCCCGTCGGATGCAAAAACTTCTTGAAGTTGCATGTGATGGTGGATGCAACCTGATGAGCTGACATCAATTGACTTCCAAATGCACAAAACAATACAGATATTAGAATAATAAGATAAAAATCCATAAAAAGATATTCAACTATGTAAGTGAACATACCCATCCTGAACAGAACAACGTCGACGTCCCTCTGCATCGACCTCAGGACGTGACACTCTCTCTAGTGTCATATCGCCAATTGGACCATTGAGGCCCACAGATGACGATGACGATCCTCCAGACCGTCCAGCTCCTAACCCTGAAGCACCACCTCGCTGTATCTGAAAAATCATATAAACATTAATTTAGAAAGATAACAAATGCCAACGATACTAAGTAGTTGAATAATAAAACATCTATCAAATAAGAAATAAACATTAATTTAGAAAATCTGACACACTAATCATCTATGTCATCATCAACACTAATATTGTCATCTGATAAATCGATCTCTGGTTCCATATCTTCTTCATCATCATCATCTTCTTCTTCTTTTTCAATGTCTATTACACCACCATCTGCATGATTTGGTATCGGATCGTCATCTATTGTGAAAGTATGCAAACCATCAACTTCATCCTTGTGAAAGGGTGAGGTTATGATTGTATTATCATCTTCTGATGGTACTTCAACATTAGATCGGGCCTTTATTTTGCAAACTGCCCACCAATTACTTCGAGAGCGATTTAAACTTGGGTATTCACAATAACGCACTTGGATTGCTTGTTTAGCAAGCACAAATAGATTAGATCCTGAATACTTACGCTTATGATTTATAGAAACCATTTCGTAGTCAGGATGCACATTTGTTCTGTGTGTTGATGTATCAAACCACTCACATTTAAACAACACTGTCTTCTTAATAGGCAGACCAGCGTATTCCAACTCAATCACCTCCACCAAACGCCAGTAATATTCAGTGTGTGTGCCTTTAATGCAGACTCCACTGTTCATTGTAGCTCTTTATGAGCCGTGGACAATCGTGTGGAATTTGTATCCATTAATAAAATACACAGGATAGACATTAACGGAACGAGAAGGCCCACTTGAAAGATCACGCATGAACTTATTGACATTATTAGTTGGTTCTTGTGCCTGTTATAACAGAAAACTCTATATTATGTTACAGTTGGTCAGGTTCAAATATATTAACATTTTCTATTATCATAAACTTATATATTTGGCGAACCAGCCTGCAAAGTCTTTATCCATTCGTTTATCAATATCTTCCGTTGAGATATTCGAGTACATTTCTTTCAATTGGTCGGCGATTATTATTCGTCGTTAATTTATAATATATTTTTAAAAATAAATCAGAAACTGTTAACGTCTGTCGTTAGATTATTTTTATTAATTATTTAAATCTAGAATATTGTTAACGACGGATACCAAAACGTCGTTAGACTTAACGACGGATACGCCGTCGTAATTTAGTCGTTAACTAAAGGCGGGAATCAATCTCGTCATTTTTAATTCCCTTAAACTTTAGCGACGAACGGTCCATCGCTAAGGACAACCCGAAAATGATCCGTCGGTAAGTCCATCGCTAAAATGTGAAATTCTTGTAGTGCTCCTTCCGTCCGAATAAATTAGGCCAGTGGGATTTTTAAAAGAATTAAGAAAAAAATAGGGAAAGACAATTAATAAAAAAACTTTCTAATATGCCTCTATTTATTTCGCTGACAATGAATTAAGAATTAGTGTAAACATATTAAATAGAGGTATATATTAGTAAATTAGCTAAATAATAAAGGCCTATTGAGATTTTTAAAAGAAATAGGAAAAAGATTGAGAAAGACAATTAATAAAAAAACATCCTAATATGCCTATATTTATTTCTCTACAATGAATAAGGCTTAATGTAATTAAACATATTAAATAAGAATATATATTAGTAAATTAATTAAATATATATAGAAATCAACATCTATGGGATATCCAAAAAATAAAAACAAACCTATATGAGAGTAATTCACGAGGGCCACATATGTAAGAAGTTGAACAGAAATTTCTTCTTTTCTTTCCTTTAAGTTTACTTACTATACAAAAAAAAATTACAAAAACAAATAACGAAACCACACAACAATTTCATTGAAGTTTGTTAGAAAATTGTATTCACACATAATAATTAAAACACAAAATTAAGAAAGAAAAATCACATTATATTATTCCACGACTATAGAGACTATCATATTCAAACATGAAAAATGAAGATGAAATTTCTCAATCTCTACGAATCATTTTCTCCATTTAATTTGACCAACCACGTACTATACATATATCACTCCCTCACTTCACCCTAAAATTCCACTATATAATGTCCTCATTTCATTCCAACCCTCCAAATTAAATTAAATCCCAATCTCAACAAATTAAATAAATTAAGCCTCACATTTCTTCACAAAAATTACATAAAATGGTGCAAGAAAAGAAAGTGATCGTCGATCAAGTCTCCGGTTGGCTCACATTGTTCGATGACGGCTCCGTCGACCGGACATGGACCGGACCGCCACAAGTCAAGTTCATGACCGACGCCGTGCCGCCGCACCACGATTTCGTGGACGGCGTCGCCACCGCCGACGTCGCCGCCTCCGAATCCCTCAAACTCCGCATCTACCTACCGGAAAAGCAAGAAACCGACGCCGAAAAACTCCCCGTGCTCCTCCACTTCCACGGCGGCGGCTTCTGCATCAGCGAAGCCGACTGGTTCATGTACTACGCCATCTACACCCGCCTCGCACGCGCCGCCCGAGCCATCGTGGTGTCGCCCTACCTCCGCCGCGCGCCAGAGCACCGCCTCCCCGCCGCGATAGACGACGGAACCGCCGCCCTCATGTTCCTCCGAGCCGCCGCCCGTGGCGACGCGCGCGAGCCGTGGCTGCGCGACCATGCAGACTTCGGTAGGGTTTTCCTCATCGGCGACAGCTCCGGCGCCAACATAGTCCACCAGGTGGCGGCGCGTGCGGGCGGCGAGGACATGAGCCCCCTCCGCCTCGCCGGCGCCATACCGGTCCACCCCGGATTCTGCCGGTCGCGGCGGAGCAAGTCGGAGATGGAGCGGCCGGAGACGCCGTTTCTGACTCTGGACATGATGGATAAGTTCTTGGCGATGGCGATGGCGCTGCCGGAGGGGGCGACGAAGGATCACCCGATAACGTGCCCGATGGGGAGGCGGCGGCGCCGCTGGAGAAGGTGAAGCTGCCGCCATATTTGTACTGCGTGGCGGAGGAGGATTTGATGATTGATAGAGAAATGGAGTTTTATGAAGCAATGAAAAAGGCTAAGAAAGAAGTGGAGCTGTTGATCAGCAATGGCGTCGGCCATAGCTTTTACTTGAACAAGATTGCTGTTGATATGGACCCTACCACAGCTGATCAGACCCTCAAACTGTTTCATGGGATTAAAGAGTTCATTAACAAGCACTGATATATATATATATATATATATATATATCACTTTGATTAACTATATATAATTTAGTTGTCATGATATATATTAATTTGTGTATGGGCTAAATATGTATTATTAAGCTTTGTTTCTTATAAAGTCGACTTTTCTTTATATTTGACGATGGTGTGGGTGTGCAACACTCAATTTCGTGCATTCATTACTCATTTATTCGGAACTTAGAGTTTATTAATACTCAAACACCACAAAGATGTCCCAAAATGAGCATATCTTATTGCTCGATCCATTATCATTTCAAAATATATATACAAAAATATGCCACTTTCATATGGATCACACTCAATAATCTAAATTTCAAATTGCTAGCTAACTTAGTGTGTTAATTACTTCATTTGGTTACATAATTGCACTCAAATCATCTATTTGAAACAAAGATTCCAAATTTTCAATTTGCTTTCAAAAAAAGATACATCGAGCACTAATAATAATAAATATGATTTTATTAAGAAAATATATGTCCAATACCAACAAAAAAAAATATACAATTAATAAAAATTAAAGTTGATCGCAAGAAAAATGTATATGCATTGGCTTTCGTGAACTTTTAACGTCATGGGCCTAAACTATTTTCCATGGGTAAAGTTTATATATATTAGATTGTGAGTCATCAATATATATGGTCCATTAATTTCATTCACCACAAGTAAAACATATTTTTATGTATACTACATGAGTTTCTAACTTTAATATCACAAGAGATCATATATTACTAATTTTATGTTGTGATAAAAAATTATAAATAAATTCAACAAGTAAAGTTATATAAGTTATTGCCATCATTTAAATATTTCAAGGTTTAAATAAATTCAATAAATAAACTACCAAAGTTGTAAATAGATTAATTATTTAAGCAAAGTTATATAAATTAATGTCATCATACGATCAAGATTTTTGTGCTAATTTAAATATTTCATTAACATTATTTTTATTACGCTTAGATGAAATATATATGTGCGTATATTTATTTCATAAGTAAAATTATATAAGTTAACGTCATCATTGACTATTTGCTCAAAATATTATGTAAAACCCACTTAAAATCGAGTGCAAGTGAGACCGAGCCCGAGCCCAACCAAACCCATCCCAAACCAACCCATATATGGACTGTTCTGAGTTCATATATACATTTTAAAAAGACTCAGTTCATGCCCAACCTGTTCCACCAGCCAGTGGTCCTGTGCCATGCATGTTAAGTCATTTTACCTTCGAGTCCACCATGCTTGGGCTGGCCTAGTTGACAACTCTAACCTTTAACTCCCTACAATTGTATAAAGTGATGATTTTATAGTAACATTATATATATTTTTGGGAAGAATGAGCATTGGGCTAGGTTTGAACAAGATGAAATAAAGCCATCATATATAGCCTATACCTCTTTCATAACGCTCTATTTTTTTCATAATTGCACTTATGTTATTCCTCTTATAAAAAAATATTGTAGAAATTTAATAAATATTTGTCAGGATTTACTTTTATATAATTTATTTAATAATTACCTTAATATTAAAAATGAAATATAAAATATAACGAATTAAAATCTATTTGAAAGTCATACTAGCTTTTAGAAAGTGATGCGTACGTTCATTTTAATTTGTTAGTTTTTTTCCCTTTGGCCTTTACTATACAAAACTTGTATAATCTTGGGTGAGTTGTATCGAACTAATTAATTATATGGTAGAACTATTTCAATAACCATAACAAGAAAATGTCAAATTAGCGATGGAAAAGTCCGTCGCCCGGGATTTGATTTCCGGACTTAACTGGCGACGGAAAATCATGATAGTTTCATTAACAAAACCAAACTTAATTAACATCATCAAACCGCATTACAAGAAGCATGCATTAATCATCAATTCATCATACAACGTGACAACGTAATTAATAAATTAATGCATGATCAATATATATCAACTTCACAGCCATGCATTACAACAAGCATCCCCATCTTTTTGGAAGAATATTATATTCCAGTTAACACCAAACCCTAAATCAAGAAAACAGACATGCATGCATGCATCAATGCATATATAACACACATACAGCGACACACAAAATACACTCAAATTAATTAATTCAATGATTATTGACGAACTGTATGATCCCTTGAAAGAGCTTCCGAGTCTCCTCCGCCGCCTTGGCGTCGGAGTCGACGGCGATCTTGTTGAGGTAGAAGCCATGGCCGACGTCGTGGCTCATAAACAGCTCCACCTCCTTATTAGCCTTCTTCATGGCTTCATAGAACTCCAGCTCTCTATCTCTCACCAAATCGTGATCCGCCATGCAGTACAGGTACGGCGGCAGCTTCAGCGTCTCCAGCGGCGGCGCCGCCTCCCCCATCGGGCAGGTTATCGGGTGGTCCTTCGTCGCCCCCTCCGGCAGCGCCATGCTGAACAGCTTGTCCATCATCTCCGGCGTCAGGAACGGCGTCTCCGCCTTCTCCATCTCCGACTTGCTCCGCTGCGTGCGGCAGAAGTCGGTGTGGATCGGGATAGCTCCGACCAGCTTCAGAGGGGTTAGGTCTTCGTCGCCCGCACGCGCCGCCACCTGGTGGACTATGTTTCCGCCGGAGCTGTCTCCGATGAGGAAAACCCTATTGAAATCAGCGGCGTCGTCGAGCCACTCGTGGTGGGACTTTCCCTGGGCGACGGAGCGCAGCCACAGGAGGGCGGAGAAGCCGTCGTCGCAGGCGGCGGGGAGGCGGTGCTCGGGAGCCTGGCGGAGGTAGGGCGAGACCACGATGGCTCTGGCTTCACGCGATAGGCGCATGTAGACGGCGTAGTACATGAACCAGTCGGCGTCGCTGAGGCAGAAGCCGCCGCCGTGGAAGTGGAGGAGGACGGGGAGTTTTTTGGGGTCGGTTTCTTGCTTTTCGGGTAGGTAAATGCGGAGTTTGAGGCCGTCGTCGGTGGTGGTGTCGGCGACGGCGACGCCGTCTATGAAGTGGGTGTGCGGCGGCACGGCGTCCATCATGAACTTGACCTCCGGTGGTCCGGTCCAGGTCCGGTCCACCGAACCGTCGTCAAACACCGTGAGCCAGCCGGCAACATGATCGACCACTTTCTTTGCTTGCGACATGGCAATAAGAAATGAGGAATTCTATTCAAATTGAAGCTTAGGTACTTAATTTGTAACTATAATTTGATGGTTTTTAATTTTCCTTCCAACCAAAATTTATACTGGGTTAATTTGCTCCAAGTCACGTAAGTCACGTATAGGGTAATTAGCTATAGTGCCCGTAAACAGTAGATTGTTGATGTGGCACGATTCCTATCGTATAGTATAAAATTTTGATAATGCATGACAATCTCTACCGTGTGAGGGTATGTGAAATCCGACAAAATGATGGGTGGGGGATGATCAGATCAGATGCCCCGTGTCCACCCGTGTTACATTACGTGTGCTATAACTAATTTTTTTAATATACCCCTAAATAAAAAATTTAAATTAAATTAAATTATAATAAATTAAAAGTAAATAAATGTTTAGCATTGAAGATACCATAGGAAATGTTACAAAGGGATCTGGTGTGGGGGATGATATCTTTTGTGCCATTTTACCATATCCCATTTCTTGCCTTTTTGACAAATCAAAATTGAAGAAGGTTCATATATAACACATAACTTATAATGTAAGATCAATTATTAGAAACAAAAGCAATTGAAATTAAATAAATTGGGATTTATGATTCAATAAGTCATTTTCTCCAGCTTTATTTGGTGAGAACGAAATCATCCAAGTTGCTTAATCTCATACGTGGGGGTCGTATGAGAAAGGGTTTGACCAATTATAAGATAAATTAAAATTATGTGAACATATATATAATAATATTTCTGTATATCAAATTAAGTTATTAATCTTAAAAAAGAAAATATAATTATATGCTATTTTATGCTTTAAGAAAATATATTTCCAAATAAGCACATTATCAATAATTTTGTGGATGTGTAAACTTAATTTTATTTTTCTAATATAATATAATAATATTTATTTGAGTAAAGAATTTTGTATCTTATATATTTACATAATTATATATATGTATATATATTAAATAATTAATTACTATATATCCATCATAAAATTACTTTCTTTTTGTTAATTTTATATTTAACTTGTCATAAAGCATTTTATTGACATAAGAATATTCCATTAATCCTTACCATTCCTACTGAAAATAATCAAGTAATAACTAAAACTAAAAATTAAGTATTAAAAATTTATAATAAATTCTAATTGGATATGATGAACCCTAAATAATAAATACAAAATTAAACTAAATTTCAAAATATTGAAATCGAAAGAAAAAACTAAAAAAATAATAATTATGCAATAGGAAATTCAACATGGAAACAAGGATTTCATCCGAAAATATGAAAGCATGAGGAAGAAAAAAATCGAAAATGTAGGACCCCATTTTGGACAGAATTGTGATTTGTGACAAACAAAATGATGGGAATTGTATTTCTCAAAAATAAAATTGATGGGAAATAAAGTAAAGATAAAATTACTTGATTGTTTGGAAAATGATTTTTTTTTTTCTCTCTTCTGATTGTTTGAATTGAACTTTCCAACAAAAAAGAAAAGAAAAAGACCTTCCACCTCAAAGCTTGTCGGTTTCCTCTTTATTTTTTTTCGTAAAAATGTGTTTAAAATTGTACCCTTTAATTTAAATCCTTATATCTGAAATATTAATGAATTAATTAGCTAATTTTCATATAGTTGATAACATAATTAAACTATAGGTTTTAGAAAAGTTAATATTTTTTAAGAGAAAGTCTTGTGGCATGTATAATCGAAATCGAATTCAAACACAAGAGAAATTTATATATAATTATTTATGTATACCGTGTAACTAATATTGACTCGTGAAATAAAACATGAATCACGAGTTCAAAGGTAGGGAGATTCCTCGACAAACATGCTCCAAATTTCAATCATATATATTATTAATTGTCACGGCCCTCGCGAGACACATTAATTATGCTATTTTATTTGAGTATCTCAATTATTATAATAATTATTTATGCTGTAAAAAGAGAACACATGAGATGCATGCTTTGTTGAGGCGTGGCAAAATATATATATATTAATTGAAATATCTTCAATTGTCATGTTATCCATGCGAGAAGCCAACTCCAATTAAATTATTTTTAAATAAACTTTTATCACATCCTCTGACATTTCAAAACAATAAAACTATAGTGTTAGCAATTCTAGTTAAGTATTTGTTCCATTGAGTTCATCCAATGGGATCGTTTATTCTAAATTTAATATTTCAATCCGTGTTTCATGATCAAATTTATGAAGCTTTCTTCCATTTTTTCGTCAATTTTAATTTATTATGTTTTAGTTTAATTTTATGATTGTTTTTAGGGGTTCACCCCATCCAATTAGGGTTTTTTATTATTTAATTTTCAAAGAAATGATTATTATGGTTGATTATTTTAAAAATATGATTTATAATTTCTCAAATTTCATTATTTTGTTGATAAGTGTGACTAGATCGATTATGTTATTATTAATTTTTATTTTTATAATATCTATTATTATACTTGTGAATTCGATCGTGGAATACAGGTTCGAACACCAAATATTGAATAGAGGATCTCATCCCTGAGTTCATAAAATATAGAGATCTAGTTTCCTACCCATCATAGGTACAAATCAATGTGTTCATCATTGATGTGTCAGTACCACATAGATGGAGAAGTCAACTCCCAGAGCCACCATAATTGACTCTTATTTATGCTAATTTTTTATAGTCCTTATTTTAGTAACCCTATTACTATTAATATTTTTTCCCAAACTCAATTGTATATCTAATCTTGCCATAAATTTAAAATAATAATTGTGTATCTACCAACATAATCGGCCATCCATTTTTTTCAATCATGTCGATAAAATAAGGACTATAAAAAAAAAAAGCATAGATATGAGTCAATTATGGTGGCGATAAGAGTTGACTCGCCCACTCACGTGTCATGTATATCAATCGTGATTACATTAACTTTATGTCCATAGTGAAAAGGGAGCGGACCAGTTAAAATATTTATTAGCAATATCGAGTTTAATGCGACAATCAAATATTAATTACCAACTTAAACATTATATTCCTTCTGATATTAGGAAAAGGCAATGAATAATTATTTAAATATTACTCTCTCTGTTTCACAATAATAATTTTAACTTTTTAATTTTGTTTCAAATTATTTGATGTTTTAGACTTTTTCTCCCAATTTTACCCCTATCAAAGCACTATAAAATCTCATACATGTTAACTTTTGATAGATGAAATTTCTTCCATGAAATTTGATAGAAATTGAGTGAGAGAAGATGGTATATTTGTCTTTTTCTTACATCTTAATATTTATTTATAAAATTTAAAACACTGAAGGAGTATTTCCTAATATATATGGATTCAAAATAAGCTAAGACATGCGTTCCATCGGGACGGCCTAGTGGTGGAGTGAGATTGTTTAAAGATCAAAGATCACGAGTTCGAAATTTTCAATACCACCAGATTATTGTATGTGTGAGTAAAAAAAAAAAGGTAAACCAAGACATGCTTGATTATCTATTTTGACACCTTTAAAAAACCCCCACTATTTGCCACTTTTTTTTGGCGAAAACGACAACAATAATCAAGAAAATAAATGGAATCTCAAACGGGGCCTACATTATATAGTCAAGGTCAAATGTTGGAAATTAGTTGGAAATTTACTTAACTTATACATACAATTAAAATTTTAAAAACGTAATATTGAAGGATCTTTCACAATCATATGCCAAAGTATGAGAACTATGATCTAGAACAATTATCACAACCCTAAATCAATGAATAATGTGCAAATAAGGGTTTAGTTTTGTAAATAAGGTAAGAGGTTTATTTTCCTTATTTAAAATATAGAGTTTTTTTTTAAGGCTTCCAAATTTAGAAGAATGTAATCTAGGTAATTGTTTGTTTGAGAAATCTTGCGAGACTATTATATAGATCAAAATTTGTAAGATGATGCAAAATACAGATCCAATCACAATAAAACATTAACAAAATTACAAATATGTCATTGATTAAATGTGTTTGAATCCAAACATTCATCCGTCCTATATAGATTTTAAGCTGTAAAACGTTCTCACACCACTTTCTTCTTTGAAAGCATCACACACCTTTTGCTACTTACCTGTGAACATGGTTTAATTCTCTCATCAAGAATATTTTATTTAGAACAATATACAATTCACTTTCTCATTTAAAATCGTAAAGATCAATCTATGAATGACAAGAGACTCCTCTCCAAAATCCTTACATACAAAAAACTACCATTCCAAAAGAAACACCAAGCATTCCCATACACACCAAAGAGAGATTGTGGAGAAGAAATGTCCTAAAAATCACACACATTGTTTCTCCGCAGCATGCTGTGAACCACGCAGAAGGACGCCGTGTTCACGCCTCTGTTAATTTCAAACGAGGGACGATGTTCATCGACTGGAGTTCCTGAGCCACATACAAACACGGGAGAAACTCAATCAGACCAAATTACGAGTAATGACAGTCATAGATCGTATTTCTAAATGTTCAATTGAAACTCGAATGTAACAGCTAAGTAACATCGCTCTGGTGTTATATCTATTCCACCTATTTATGAAAAAGTCTTCAATATACTCGAGATTATGCCAAAGAGTAAAATTTACAAGCAGACGAACTACACTTACAGTTGAGCAGACACAACATCAACTAAAAAAGGACTTAGTATCCACATCTAAGAGCATCAGTAAGAAAGAATCTTGCAAAACCAATAAGCATTACCTGGAATAAAAGCTTGCATGCATAGGGCAATTTCATGGTAGATATATTCTCCCCATTCTTGCACATAGAACAGATTCCCGTCTGTAGCTTTGCGTGGTAATACCCTAAGAGCCCACACTTCCGGCATACCTGCAAGCAGACATGATTATAAATTGGTGTCGTCATGGGTCCTAAGGAAATTCGACAACTTTGTCACTGCAAAACGATTTATGATGACTACTACTTCACAGCCACACTGACTTTGCTATCCACTCACATATATGATGTTTAAAGAGACTTCAAGATCCCCAGTAACATGAAAACAGAACTACAGTGCCTCTGAGGCTTGAATCACATTTCGCCAGGACAGAATCAATGGTCAGAGTGCATGATCCACAGGACAGTTTTGTACAGTGCATGATCCACAGGACAGTCAAAATACATCCCAGTTCCTAGGATACATTACGACCCTCACTCAATAGCAATTGCTTTAAGAGCCTTTTTGTCTATAAAACAGTTTATTTGCTGCTTCTAATAAGCATTCAAGATTTATAAATAAAAACACACATTACAAGTTGAAATTCTTGGCCTAAGTTTTGGCAGTCTTGTGCCTTGTTAGAAATTAACATTAACATTAATAAATTTGTTAAGACTTTTATCTTAACAAGAGAATATATTTCAATAAACTTGAGCATTGAACAGCTTGATTTAAAAACAACAGCTATACTACATATGGGTGTAAGCTATATTGAAGAGCAAGGTTAGATAAAAATTGAGTTCACCCTCCAATATTGTCCTTGATGTCCTTAGTGATACTGTCTTCATTGAAATAATTATTTATCTGAATGCATTGTCAATCAAACTAGCAGGGTTGTTCCATGAAAAGAGGCAAATTAATGAGATTTTAAGCTGTTTGACAGTTTAAATGGAGAGTACCAAAGGGTATTGCATGTATCAGAATTCTGCAAATGGTAATATAGAGCCAAAAATGGCCAATAGCGTAGAAAGTTCAAAGTTCAAACCACTTAAGAATAGACTGAATAACAAAACATTTTCAAGGATTGCAACTTAATAAAATGACTTATATAGCTAAGGTAGGCAGCAGCCCCATCCACAATTAGATCAAAATATATCTTTGAATCTCATATTGCTGGGTAAGAACTAGCAACACTAACATTCTCATGTGCAAATAAATGCAATGTGTTACCACATGGAGCTTACCTGAACCTCAAAAGGATCACTAGAGATCATCAAGCGCTCATATATCAACATACTGGCTCCATATGCAATTAAGCAATCACGCTCCATTTCTCCCACCCGCAGGCCTGTTCAATTTCAACACTCAGGCACTAGCTTCGCTAATTGATCGAAATAAAATTATTTATCAGATGTTCAGACCTCCATTTTTAGCCCTCCCCTCTGTAGGCTGTCTTGTCATCATAGCTCGGGGCCCAGTACCTCGAGCATGTATTTTATCTAAGACCTTTCAAAGAAATGAAACCCATAATTAGCATAAGACAAATTACAAAGCCAAACCTTCGATCTAGGTAAACAGAACAACACTTATAAGAAAAGACAGATTGACGGCTGTATGATACTTTTTCCATGAATGATCTGAAGGATATGGAAGTCTTTGCAGAAAAATACAACAGGGATTGGGTAAAGATTGCATCTAGTGTAGGTTATTCTATTCAAGTCTAGATAAGTCGTACGGTAAAAAATAATTGACCTAATGGAACTTTATGTGCGAAAGTTGTTGGCATCGAAAACTAGAGCCGTAATGCACCATAATCAATCATGATAGCTAATAGATACAACCGTAGAACTCTGATCCCAAAGAATTACGCCTGTAGAACTCTGATCCCAAAGAATCTTGAACATGTCTCTCTCTCTCTCTCTGACTTATATTTCTGAATCATATAAAACTCTAAAAGCCAATATTCTGACTTATATTTCTGAATCATATAAAACTCTAAAAGCCAATATTCATAACCAATCCCTGACTCGCATTTACTAGAGTAGGGTGATGAAGTCAGGAAACTTCTTGATATATGCACCTTTATTTATTTAAGATTTAAAATAAGGCCAATATTTAGGACAAGGATAAAGAACAAAAGCATATTAATCTTTGACTTGAATTTGTTTGTATAAGAACAATCATATGGTCCAGAAAAAGGCAGCAAAAGCATATCATTTTCCTCTGGAGGTGGTTTTCTACTCCAACAGAGGTTCGTTTGGTTTCACAAGTTCCATTTACCTGTTAATCTTCTAAAAACTTCACATATTTATTCAATGTATATAGCACCCTTTTTGTGAAACTCGTCAGCAATTTCTCCTAATATTTTACACATTTCAACCTACTGCTATTATTGATAATTTTTTGTGATATATACACTCATTGAGAGAGAGAAAAATAATAGCCTACCATGTGTTTCAACTTTTGGTAGTAGATGGGACCCATGAATATATATGCTTGCAGCGGCTCGCCGGTGATGCCTGCAATATATATATAGATTACCAACAGATGGATAGCAACTACAAGAACTAGTAAATGTGAAAATTATGAATCCAGTACAACATTGATCGGTGATGCCTGCATCATATGTATAGATTACCAACAGATGGATGGCTACAACCAGAACTAGTAAATGTGAAAATTATGAATCCAATACAACATTGATCCTACACTTTTTAGAACTAACCTTCATATTAAACAAGGTGCTTACTTTAGCACTAAAATTCTGGAAATGGCAAGTATTTAACTGTTCAACATTGATCCTACACTTTTGTACAAAATTCTAATAATCCATGTTTTTAACCTTTGTTTTAGATTTCAGTCTGAAAGATAAAATATCATCAAACGCTAACATACATGTTTAAATTAATTAGTCATCAACTGCAGCAATTCATTACATCTGCAGGCCATGTTGCAGATGACCTGTTATATAGTCAGTAACGCATATTCATGATTACAAAAATCAATAACGGGTCCATGCATTGTAAACTAAGTATTCTTCTGCCTCCAAGAAGTTGGGAAATTGCAATTTGGAATTCGATACATATATGAACAAGATAAAGTCATATGACTTGTTCTTTCACTTATTTGAAAATATGTGATAGAAAAAAGGTAAGAGGAAAACCTGAGTAGAGGAAGTCCTTCCCATTGTAGCTGAAACCATGCTTCACAAGGGTTTCACTGAAAAATAACAAATAGTGAGCAAAACAAGAAAAAAAGAATGCAAATGCTGATCAAATATCTGAGGACAGGGGAAAGGAGGATGTATAAGGAAGCTGCATTTTGCACCTTATAGCCTCAACTTTATCTGCATGCCCACTAGGCTCTCCAAATGCACTGCCATAGTGAAACCTACCACAAGAAACGCCAGCCTTGCTACCAAGAAGTTCTATCATCTTCCCCACAGTCATACGGCTGAAGGTACACAGCAAAAAAATGTGGATTATTATTCAGTTGGAGATACTGGCATTCCATCACCAAGCTATCTACAAAGAAGATAAATCACAATACACAGATAGGATTTAACATCCTCTAGATATTTGCACATTTTCCAGCTCCAATACTACACCAATATCTCTTCAAGGATATCAAGACAATTTAGCAGCTATCATCTCGGATTACAAATACACACACACACACATAAATATTCAACAATAATCCAGACTGCAAGAACATATGGAATCCTACATTCAATTAAGGATAACTACAATACTTGCATGTAACTAGTCATACCAGATACTAACAGAAAAGACTTATACTTTTACATTATGCCCTGATTGGGGGGGGGGGGGGGGTGCTCTGGTAATGTAACTAGTCATACCAGATACTAATGTCTAATAGAAAAGACTTAATACTTTTACAACCAAGTTTATGCCCTGATTGAAGGTAATATATATGTGTAGACTCCTGAAAAACCATGAATAACAGAAAAACAATTTGGTTAAATACAGACGTAAAATTACCTTAGGCTAACTAAAAAAAACTTACACCATAAAATCTAGAAGTACAAATACAAGACATAACGGACTCTGGAATCCTCTACATTACAACAAATCTAGAAGTATCCAACGCTTATGTCACTTACTGCTGACAAGTAACCTACCTTCCAGTAGTTGGAATTAATAAGTTTGAAAGTCATTTGAACACTATAACAAGTTTGAAGACCCCAAAACAAATATATACTGCCCCTGAATTAGTGTTATGAAAGGCACTCGCCTGATCATCTAAGCTCACCAGGCACAACATTGCAGAGGTTCTGCCCCTTACCCGCACTTTTCCGCGCTTACTTGAAATTAGTACTGGACTTTTAGGATTTTAGGAGAAACAATATCTGGACTTTTACAGGTACTTGTCACAAAGCTCAAGTGTAGAGCCCTTCCACTTATCTAAACCAAATTAGGTTAAAATTTTCTAGTAAACTAGATTTACCATTGTGTTTCTTCTTCAGCAACATTATCTGTCCTTGGATTGAATAGAAAAAATGTTCTATTAAAAAAAAAAAAGTTTCCAAAATAGTGTGTCTGGCTCCAGTCGATGCACACTCTTTTTTGCACCTTGCACCTCAGGCAGCATGAAGGCCTTTGCACCTTGAAGTGTGCATTATGCCGTCGACGACTTGGCCCTGAATGGTAGCATCCCTTGTGAGAAGTTAGTTTCTTTTCTCTTGAAAAACGACAGCAAATGCATCCTTAAGTACTGGCATATGCCTAGAACCATGCCCAAGAAGCCCAATCAGAAATTATGTAGGCATCAAAACAAGTATGACGCCACTTATGTACACCTCACACACTAGAAAGGCTAAACATGTAGATGTTGTGAACAGCCAAAGTTCATGGAGCTCAGATCCAACCAGAACGTTTCATTCCAATGGCAACCATCAATATCACAAAGGCTTATTTCGATACCAAGTTACTCAGAGTGTAGAATACCAGATATATGCACTGACCTTCTCCATAACAGTGGCTTTTATTTGAGGATTGAGGCAGGTATACAATAAGTTTAACTTCAGCATTCAAGACATAGTTAAGTGCATGATTTAAAAGGTCATGCAGATAGAAATTTATTACCTTGGAAATCCATGAGGATTCATGATTAAATCAGGACATACTCCGCGTTCAGAGAATGGAAAATCTTCCTGCTGAACAATGGTGCCACAAACTCCTTTTTGCCCATGACGGCTACTAAATTTGTCTCCAATCTATGTAAAAGAATTTATTATTTAATGGAAGATTTCTGAAGACACTTGAAATTCAAAAAATCATCGGTCTCAAGCCAAACAGTTTTACTACCTCTGGTCTACGAGTATGACGAATCATAAATTTGATAGATATGTTGTTATTCCTGTCAGTGCAGAGTGACACTCTATCCACGACAGGTGTCTCCCCTTCAATACCTTTGTTGTATGTATGTTTACTTGACTTATATTGACTGCATTTACAAACATGCACAATAAGCTGATATGTTTCCACTAAAGAAATTTAAGACATTATCTGAGAGCTAACAATGAACCTGTCCTTCAGCTTCACATCGTTGTTATATCCGTTTTTAGTGTCTATGGGGGACTGCTTGTTGACATAAATATCAAAGGGCCGAATAATTTCTCCAGGAGCTGCTAGTCCGTCATCATCCAAAATCTGCATACAGAAGAATATTCAGATGCAAGGTACTGGATACTGACTGCAGAAAATTTTAAGAAAATGCCATATAATAAGATATTATTTGGGGGAATAGTCATTTGAACTGAAGTAGACAAAAAATATAAAGAACTGCTACTAAACCAGATTATGTATGTTTAGTTTTCTTAATGTCAGGACTACCAACCATCTTTAAGATCAAGCTCAGTTAACTGCTTTCAGACCGAGTTTATTCATATTATTATTACCTCCTAAATGATCCATTTCCGAAAAAATGCCAATTGACTAGAGAGCATATAGCTTTAACCGACATTCCAATTCTGCAGTTCAGTTTACAGAACAAGCATCAATTGACATAGTACCTGCGATCTTTCATCAGGGTCATCTCTTTGTGGTGTAATAATGCGATCAGACGTGCCATTTGCATACTTCTGGCTAACTACTGGATATCTGTTCACCGGTACACATTTCGAAGAGATATCAGAATTATCTACAGAAAACAGAGGAAACACATTGTAAAGGGATAATTGAAAGATAATTAGGGAAATAGAAATGTACTTTTTAATTACAATGCAACGACCAAAACCACGGTCCAACGATGATTTATTCATAACTATAGCATCCTCTATGTCATATCCACTATAACTCATAACCGCAACACTAGCGTTCTGTCCAGCTCCTAGTTTATCATAGCGGACCTGAGAAGATATCATTAGTTGCGTGCTCTGTACTTCCATATTATAAAGGGCAATAGGATCCACTAACCAGCTCAATTGTTCGCGTAGTTAGTAATGGTCGTTGTGGATAAACTAGGAGGTAGATTAAAGAGTCCATCCTACACAACTGCAGACAAAAACTACTTCAAGAAAGATTGGAGAAAAGATAGCATACAAATCAGGAAGAGTTCTAATCAGTAAAAATGTAAAGAGCTGGAGTATAAAACTGAAATGTCTTCAAAATAAATCAGGAATCGTAACAAATGGTAAAACTTTAGAATTCTAGCTTGTTAAGCAACAAATCATGATGAAGAGTCATTAATGCAAAATATTTGGAAATAAATTAAAAAATGGATGCCGGGAGTCCTTAAGCACAATGAAGGTTAGAAGTTTGGCAAAGTTCCCTAAGATCCATCTCAGATGACACCGTGACAATAGAATACGTATTCGACAGACTGCCCTTATTTCCTTGCATTAAGCACATTCAAAACTGCAATTGAGTATTAGAATTCCCAAAGACTCAAACAATGTCAATCATATATCTATGCAGAACATACTGTGCCAGAAGATGAAAACAAGTTTTCTACTTTCTGAGCAAATAAGAAAACTATTTGCCTTAAATCTCATAGGACTAACACTTGCCAAACATATCATTGGCATTATTTTTCAAATACACGTGATTTTATGCAGTAAAGTCAGGTGAAGGAAAACAAGGCTAAAAGTAAAATAAGAAAAGTTGCTAGAAGGTACCAAAAAAAACAAAAAACTTTTGTACTCTTTCAGCAATAGGGGAATACAGCCAGAAAAAAGGGTAAAATTTTGACACATGATCACAGCAACGGGACTGGAGTTTGGAACTTTATACTTGATGTTGATGTAGGAAACATTAATTAACCATATTCATTTTGAATGATTTACAGTATGACAACTTCTCTCTACTTCTTTTGTGCTAACACAGATGGTTAAACCTCATTTATAGGGGTGAGCATTCGGCTAGACCGGTCAATTTCCCTACCATTTTCAACCAAACCGATTAACCTAATTTGTAGTTTAAGTAACTTTTGAACTATTCGAAGCCAAAAACACTGAATTTCAAAGTGTCGGCCTTCAGTTAATTCGGTCAAACCAAATTTGGTGATGAATCTCTGTTAAAATAAAATTTGCAAAAGTTTTTATGCAGTATAACAACACTTAGAAAACTAACAAGTAATCAATCTAGTCCAAGACTCCTTGTTAAGCATATAAAATAGGGAGCCCTAACTTAAACCAAAACCATGGTCAATGGTCAAGGGTTGACCCCCCACTTATACCCCCCTTCCACACTTTCATGTGGAATCGATGTGGGATATCTTAACAATCCATCCCCCTTACAAACCGGACGTCCACAGACGGCACACACCGGGTGGCAGCCCACACCAAGGCCCACTTCCAGGTGGCAACCCCTGGGCCCACCATCAGGTAGCCCCTTTCCGCAACCCGCCCAGATACGGCAGGTCAGACTAAATTGTTAGGCATATAAGATAGGGAGCCCTAACTTAACCCAAGACCATGGTCAAAGGTTAAGGGTTGACCCCCACTTATATACCCTTCCATACTTTCATGTGGAATCAATGTGGGATATCATAACACTCCTTCACCCTATAATCATTCACCGCCCAAAAATTGAAGCCTTTGTTCTCAAAATCATCTACATGTTTCCATTCTTTGAAGAGGACAGACTGGAAGAAGCTACGGTGACCCAACAGAAACCAAAAACCAAATTTTGTTTGATTATAAAACCGAACCGAATTATCAAATAACTGAACCAAGATAGCATCTGATCATTTCTGTTTTTTTTTTTTTATTATTGTGCTCACCCCTACTAACTTCAGTCACATAAAATATTGGCAATCATTTTTTTTCTTTATTTTGGATAAAGGTTGGACAATTGTTTGATCTGGGACACTCTGATTAAATTTAATCCATATCATTTCTAGTCCAAAGTTTCTTGGAATCAATTTAATCCATATCCAAGGAACTTATGACCAATGTGATTTTAAACTATTTTTTAAGAAACTGAAACTCTTATTTAGACTACCAATATCAGCAACCATTCCAACCACCCAACCACTTCAATATTTAATTAATTTCTCTCTCTTCCACATCATCAATATTTATCCAACCCAACCACATCTATTTTACATGTTTTATCCATGACCACCCAACCACGCCATAATATATAATTATTTTATTTTATTTTATTTTAAATTAAAATATTACTTGTAATAAAAATAATATAAAAATTTATAATCATAACAAGAAAATGAAATATTCCAAACTAAATTAATAACATAAATTACAACATACTTCACACCAATTAAATTACATTTCCTAAAATTACATGAAATTAAAATTTATTATTTGGATATATAGAAAACTAGAGAAAAAAATAGATAATTTTAAAATGTGTTGAAATATAGCAAAAGTGATGTCTCTTTATAAAGAATAAAAAAATTTGAATTTTGGTATATTTTTTATTTTTTTTATTATATTTTATATAAAAAATATATCAATTTTATATATATTTCAAAATAAAATTAATTGACCTATAGCATGGAGACAAGTGTCTCCATCCTATTGGCCAAAGTAATGGTTGAGATGAGACCCCATGTGGTTGAAATCGGGGGGTGGTCGACCGAGTGGAGGTTGCTTTTCAGATTTTTTCTTTTTTTTTCTTTTTTTTTTCCACGTGGAGGCGACCACACTGCTGTGGTCGCCGTTATTCTTAGCCTTAGGGTCTGATCCTGCAGATTCTTGCTTCAAGGTTTCACAAGCAGAAATTGACATCTACTCACTTATTTCATTTATGAGTAAGCATCTGTACAACTAAGCGTGACAGTTTCCAAGAAACCAACAACATCTGTCGTGATATCTGGGCATCATAATAACAGCAAATGAAGCCTTAATAGTAATTCAATGTCAAACAGTTTAAACACTTGCCCAAAAATTATAAAAAAAAAATTATACAGCTTAACGTAACAAGACGAGTCATGTTAAGTATCTTGCCTGATTATATGCAATGTTTCCCATAGCTTGCTTCCCCATAGCGCACTTCACATGGTAACAATACACAAATTATTAGACATGAAACTTCAGGCCTTTCAAGTTCAAGCCCCTTCAAAAAAGAGAGAGAAAAAGAAAAGGTACCTGATAAGTATTTCTAGGTGACTGGTTATGATGAGGATAAGGAATCAACCCAGCAATTACACCCAATATGGTAAAAGGCTCTATTTCAATATGGGTTGTTCCTTCTTTAGCATTTTCTTCATATAGAGCAATCTAACAATGATATATATGGTAAGACACGCTACAAATGGGGTCCAATTAGCAAAAAAAAGAATTCTGATTGTAAAAGTGAGGTGCAGACCAAAGCATTGTTCTCCTCATTAACATCAAGGTATTCAATCAAGCCTTCTTTGAGGAAACTCTGAAAGGTGCGGACTCCATCCTTCAAGCAAACAATTATTTCAGCACAGTGACCGAAGTGAAGACAAGAAATGTACAGGGCATCTGTGATCCTTACCCTCAGCTCCTTCATATGGTGATCCTTTATTCTTGATACACCCTTATCAGCAATTACAAGTGGGCGACAAACACGGCCACCATCGGAAGCAATGTAAACACAGAGCTACAAGAGAATTTATTCCATCGGTCCCATTAGTAATCATAAAAGTTCAGAATGATAACTAGATTCAGAACACAATCCAAATGTTAAATGATCAACACATCAGAAATCTTCTGTGGCACATTTTTGGGAGCATAATTTCACCCAAAAGAATTTATTACTGAAAAGTAATCTAACGGTTGAGCCAAATTCTTCTGCTCTGTGTCAAATAAAAAAGGTGAAAGGATAAGACTAACCTGTTTTTCATTCACGAAAATGCTTACAAACTCGCCGATTTTACCAGCTCTTCGCAGTTTTCTCATTGAATAGGCAAATCTCTGAAAAAGTGAGTGAATTACAAAATTTAACATCATATAGCGAGAAAAGGTTATGACATAACAGAAAAAAAGACATTCAGTTTGTAAAATCATACTTGTGGCCTCCTGTGCTTTCCAAGAATAAGTCCATTGAATATAATCAAATACGAATTTGGCATGTGAAGTTCTTCAGCAGAGAGCAATTCCAAATCTTCTACTCCAAGAGTGTAGCACTATCAGATGAGCATGCATGTATTATCAAAGTAATGCACCCATAAGAATAATTTGGAACATAGAGCCGACAATCTCAATTATCATCCAACAGCAGCAGTATGGCAGCAAAGTTTATATATTGCAGTGAGCCACAAGTTCAATTTGCAGGAGAAAAACAGAGGCATATGAGAGAATCCACATATTTGAACTTAACCAATTGTTGGATGCCTCTTACTTTTCAAACCTTTAGATTTCTTTAATAAGGGTAAATACCAGGAAGATAGCTTAATATAGGATGGCAAAGTCTAAACTAAAAATCAAATCAAATTCAACCAGTTTTTCCTTTTACATCAATGTTTATTCTAAGCACTGTAAGAATCTTTCTCCACTGCCCAGGTAGAGAGAGGATACAAAACATAAATTTTGCAGCAAAATAGTAGCATTCATGTGTTGGCAATATTCTGCATTAATTTAACTACCTACCTCCAACCTATAACCAACAAACATACCAAATATCAAATAAATCTACTTATCCTCAACAGAAATGACTCGGAAACATCTGCCTAAAGTATGCCCTAAAATGGGATATAAGGATTTTGATTACATCTGAAACTAATTTATGTAAATTTTAGGATAGTAGTGCCGGACTGGGAATTATGAGCTAGGTTACAATAATTATTAAAACAAAAATTGAAGTGCAAGACACTTTATAAGTCAGAGAAAGTAGACATTGCTAATTCTTATGAATAATTTCACGTCTAAGGTGCTACACGATAATTATCTGTCATTGTACAGTTCACCACATCAAATATACACCCAACCATCAAAGTTTAAGTGGGTTCTGAGTGTGCGGTGATCTTATGCGACGATAACTTAAAAAATCTTGAAAGTAATTGACATAGTTCTTATAAGATGTCGAAATCGAGATTTTCCTCGACACAAAAAAAAGATATGATAAATCTATGCAATCAACAAAACTTTTCTCAAGAGAAAAGCAATTATTCCACCATCAAAAGTTGTCAAAAGGCAATAAACTGTAGAGTAGATTTTTATATTTACTTATTTATTTTGTTGATAAAAAACGCAGATCAAGTTAAAGCTGAATACCAGAGAAATGAGAGGGCCTTCATCTTCATCAGTTGTTACATGCGTCATCAGAGCCAGATTCTTCACCAATCCACAAGCTTCACCTTCTGGAGTATCACAGGGGCACAACATTCCCCACTGTAGATGAAGTGGTTCAGTGAAATAAAAAATGTTATTAGATAATCAAAAACAAAGAATGGCCTAGAGTATCAGTTCACCTGGCTTGGTTGTAAAGCTCTAGGGCCGCTGATTTTTCTAGATTTTTCGAATTGTGGTGCGATCTTTGTCATGAACCCTAAAGTTCCTATGTATGAGAGTCTGGCTACAACCTGTAAAAAAGAGCAAAGGAAACAAAGAAGTCAACCTTTACTGTTGAATCTTACAATCACTTGAAAGGAAGAGGAAGAAAGGTGCGGAATGTCTTAAACACCTGTGTCATGCCTTTCCTGTGCATCCTGAATCTTTTGACATCCCAATTTCCAGTAGAAAGAGTTCTTTCTAGACCATGTGAAATTCTCTCTTTCACAATATGCTGGAAGTACAGAAAACAAATTATCAGATAAATAAAAGAGATAAGCAATTCAAATGTAAACATTGTTGAATAAATATGAGTGTAAGATAATGATGACATTTACAACTAATTTGGCTTCACAAATGGTAGCCGAAACAGATATTAGGGGAGACATGGAATATAAATAAATGGAGCAACCGGAGTACTTCAATAGAGATTCTTTATTGGGTAGTAGTTGTCATCCATCTTACAGACATAGGCTTGCTTAGCTTGCTGTCAGGGGCTTATTGACCCTTGAAGTAACTACAATGGGGAAGGGGCATGAAGGACATAAGTCCAGAAAAGATACACTAATCTAACAAAAATTGGGACCAAATACGTGAACATGGATAATGTTGATCAGATATCAGCATGTTTTATTTCGTGTTAATTATGGGCATTGCATATTGAAATCAATTATATGACTGTGTAAGTGAACACCTTTAACTGTGTGCAACTCGTGCAGCTTTCAATGGATGAATGAACATTAGATGCATATAAACCTTGTCTCATAAAAACCTTAATATGGTTGGGGATCATAAAGCTTAATAAAAACCTTTCCACAATGTAATGATTTCTTAAGCAAAGCCATCGGGACAAACCTGAGAAATGTCAAACCGACTAGAGCGGTTTTGTTTATTTAGGATGTAATCAATCGCTGTACGGGCTTCTTCATTCATTGTCTTGAATAAGTCCTAAAATAGAAAGCTCGGAAAGAGAATTAACCAGACTTATCATAAAAAGTGGAATATGTTAACCATAGGACAACATTAGTACCTCAAAAAGTAGCGCTAGCAACTGGCCAGATAGTTCCACTCTTTTATTGCCTACGTAATCCTGAAATAAAAAACAAATGACAGTCCTAACAAATGGCGAACAAGAAGCATAAAAGTTCTTGTTCACAAGACCTATATAAATCTTGTAGATAGTTCTTTTACAGGTTGTAGAAAATTTTGATAAAATCCTGGTATTTTACTTGCAATTATTTAATGAAATTTTAATCAATGAATTTGCTCACTTAGCGTACATATACGCTCGTGCCTGAAACTATACTCAATTAAGTATGGACTAGGGATGACTAGAGTACCTTATCATCCATTGAATCTTTGTTTAAGATTGCTTCCACCATGCGCCTCAACATTACAGCCACATATATGCATTTTGGGCGAAAATTATTTTCATGCACCTGTGATATGAGATTTTTTGGTTTGAAGACACATGGAGGTGGGTAGGTCTCATATTAGTATATTAGTAATAAGTAGATGGCAACAAAACCTTTCACTGAACTTACAGGAACATTGGCAAGAAATGACTCCTGGAGAATATTTAGAGCACGCCCTTCCTGAATGGCAAAAGAAGAAAGCCAATAACAAAAGTTAGGCCCAAAAATATTTAAAATATAAAACATGAAAATGATGGTATAAGTAGGATTAGGAAATGAGCAAGCCAACCTTTTGTGGAGTAGAAAATGAGTACTTCTTAACCTACCACAGGAAATATCTTAAAGTTAATACATATAAGAAGAGGAGTACTTATTATGCATGCATACATAACAAATAGAAGTAAGTTCACCTAATGCTCCAGGGTTTACAATGTCACACCTTCACAGATAAACTATTCAAAACTCTGTTTTGCATGCAATCAATGACTAAGTATGTATAATCTGCATACAGGCACATGCAGCAATATATTTTCTGTCTACACAGCATCCAGCATCATTAATAATCTATATGATATATATTTATGTACATGTTCCAGAATGAACAACCAGATAGATGAGCCATCACATTAGAACAATCAAGGTGAGTGAGTTGAGGCAATTCTCATATGGATTTTCTTCTTTTAAGGAAATATTTTCTTCTTGTTATGTTGATTGATTAGTATATCCACATGCTCTTCAAAAGAATAAAGAAGGCATTGCATGGGTAGATTCTGGTATAGCTTCTTGTAGAGCCAATTAGGTTGAAAAGATAAAATTGATGAAATAATCAATATAGACATTGGCAGTTTCATACACTACTTCATGCATACAATGTGTTCCCTCATTTTCATATAGGACTAGTCTATTAGTTTAGATTTTTCTCTTCTTAGTTTTTCAGGAGAAGAAAAGGTAACAAAAGAACACTTCTCAGCGATCAAAACCTTCTGTTCAAGGAATTCCAGGGCCTGATATTGTGTATGCACAGCTTCCTTGACACAATCCTGAAATCAAGACATGATACTGCGCAAGTGAAAATTCAGAAGGTACAATCAACATTATTGTGCATTGATGCTAAGCAATTCAGGCTCGTACAGCCCCTTTTATCTGTTGCATTGGAAACTTTATTGGATTCTCGGTTGAGAGGACAATCAGAATCTTATTAAGCTATGAAAGACCAGAATAACCACAAAAGTACTTCAGACTATACCTCAATTGAAGGCAATAGCAATTCACTATACCGAGGGTCTCTTCCAATCATCTGGACAACCTCTTGATCACTTTCCATACCCATAGCTTTCAGGACTATCATAATAGGAACCTATAATTGTGAATCAGGAAGTAAAACGCACCATAAGACATAGAAATTTCAGATGGTGGCAGGGATGGACAAAGAGCAATATCAACCTTGCTTGCAAACTGATTCAGGTAGAGATATATCTTCTCTTTCTCCATTCTTATAACAGTTTTGGTTTTTGTTTTATCTGTACTGCTTGTAACAGATGCTTGCACACTGAAAGGAAAAAGGAGCTAAGAATTCAGCCAGAGAACCCAATAAATTGGTATCATATATCATTCAAAAAATTAGACTTTTTCTTCTTCGCCTAATGGAATTGAGCATCCTGAACCTTGCAAACAAGATCCCATTCACCAATCTTCAACCAGTGACTCTCCTAACACTTCAAACTACTTAAATGTTCATTTTAAACACCGTAAAGCATAAAAAATGCACAGGAGGGGAGCTTTAAGAAAGAGAACTACTAAGCATCTCACCATCCTTTCTTATCAGTATCAATGATTATTCTGTTCTTTGAAAGTTGTTCTTGCATCAAAATAACCTGGAAAAATAGATGGAAAATAAACACAAACAGACTGATGATCTTGGGATAAATAATACATAGGCAGATACATGATAAATGAAAACTACCAGACACGAAGTGATTTTGAACATGGCAACACAAGATACTCACACTTTTAGCTTTTTAAGACAAATAAAAACCACTGATATGTCAGTAGCTGAAATAAATGCATATGAGCAATAAAAATTGTCCACCACGACTAACCACAACCCGATCACCTATATGAGTACCTAAGAAAGTTTGTTCAGGTGGATGAATCAGAATAGAGAGCCACTCTGTCACTCTGTGTACCAGAGTCCAACCAGATTACTGCAACCACCCTTAGTCCCATGTTCCACCTAGACAACCCCTCACTTCATTGTGGCCAATTATACAAGGGGTGATCAAACGCATTGCATTAATGCTTTTTGCCAGCCGCTAAATTATCAAATGCCAAAGGCATGTATACCACTTTCCCTTGCCCTTCCCCTTGCCCTTCCACTGTATAAATGTTTGAGGGGCTGCATTGCCATAGACGACAACATCATTATATCTCTTAGTAAAAGAGACTGACATTGCAGTACCAGCTGGGAAATATAAAGGATATTTTTATCTCTCTCACAGTGCATTGTATCAAAAAATTAGCTAATGCATAAACTTCTCATGGGTCCTAAAAAGCTCGATAATTTTCAGAACTGAGTGAAATCTGCACGAGTGAACCAAGAAGATAAAAATAAGTACCAATCTTCCGCTTCTGCCATCTCTTGAAGTGAAGGCCGGCACCAACATTCACTCCAAACAAGAATGAGAAGTTTAAATCTTCATCACAACCATTTCATTACAAAGTGTTCGCTAACAATTTTCTTTTTAGTTTCAGAAAAATCATACGTTTACGAAACTAGTCAAACCAGATACAGCATGCCTTTGGTATATTTGTTATTACAGTATTTCACATTAGAGATTCTCACATAATTAGAACGTGCAAAATCAAAACTGTCATTACTTTTCTACATGTCATAACCAAGAGAGAAGAATCATGATGTGATAGAATTGTCACCTTCTCTACCCCTTTAATTATGAAATATCCTCCAGGATCAAGCGGGCATTCACCTATGAAAACAAAAAACAGATGAGGGAAGCAACTAAAATGAGGTAAAAAAAAAAAAACTACCAATAAATAATTCTTGCTATGCTAATAATATGCACATGCATACATAAGAATTCTATTACAAAAACATAGAGATATACCATATCTGGCAAGTTCATCTTCATCCTTCCCATACAATACGCAACATTTACTTCTTAACATGATAGGCATATACCCGATAAGGAGATCTTTCTGGAAAATTTAGCTCAAATAGTTAGTGTGCATATACAGCAGTAATGTTCTCAAATCACATTCTCCACATTTATTAAACGTGAAATCACCCGTGAGTGGATTCGCTTTGTATCATTGCTTCCCGTTACATATTCTACGCTCACAGTTATTGGAGCTGCATAGCTGGAAAAAAAATGCATGCCACATTGGTTAAAAGGGCTTTACAACCCATCTTTTATATGAGCACAGACCCTTACGTTTTTTCTAGAAAAGTAGGGACAGTTTTAGGTTTAAATGGCTACTTGGATGACAGGCCAGAACTAGAAAAGTCACAGAACTCTTGGAGATTAAAATATATGCAGCAAGCGAGTAACTTTGATGATACCTAATTTCCTATCACCAGCCCCAATGCATATGAGATATAAAGTGCAATCGAGACTCACGTCATGTCAGCGAGACGACACTTCTGGGGAGTAAGTTCTTCAGTGACATTATCTACTGTCAATGATGGTACACCAACGCGAACATCTTTGTATCTGCAACAAAGTTCGTGAGAAAGAGGATTATCAAAGGAAAAATGGAAAGAAGAACAAATTATAGTAAACAGAAGTACAGAGTATGACTGATATTTTTCACCTCAAATAAATACTTGGGTCTCCGCTACTAGTGAGGAGACTGTTGGCTTGAATAATCTTCTTTATCTGCGTCTCTATAAAGAAATTAAAGGAGTCCAAATGTTGTTTCACAAGTCCTCTCACCTGCACGTGCACATAAACCACGAGTCAAAACTTCGGTGAACAAACAGAGTCCCTCACAATTAATTAAAGAAGTCCAAATGTTGTTTCACGACCCCTCTCACTTGCATATGCACATAAACCAACAGTGAATTTTTTTGGTAAACAGATGGAAATCCTTCACAACCAATTACCCACCATTTTCATCCAGTTACTAACATTATCCTAGTTCCACTGCATTCTTATGCTCAGCGAGTACTACGGCTAATTCTAGAAGAAACAGGCTGATTGTGAATTCTGAATGCTATAAACAAAGAAACTCATAAATGCGGATTATCAATAAACAAACTATCCGGTCCCATTATGCCAACTTATTCATATTTATAAACATAGATAGATATCGCACTTACTAGAATAAGGGGGGAAGTGAAAACTAAAAACATAAACAAGAACAAAATATCCATACCTTCAAGAATTCAGGAACTAGTTGGAACTTGTCGACGGCCTTCTTCACCGGGGCAGCGAGGGCTTGTTTGTCGATTTCCATACTACAGTCATGGATTGAAGTGATCAAATATCCAAAACGACAATCGTAATACATAAAATTGTACGTCAATTGCATGCATAAGATGCATATCTATACAGATATTAACTGAATAAGCATTACCCTTTCTCCTGTAAGTCATCGGACACAGCCATTTTGCAGCTATCCACGGACGAGAGAGAGAGAGAGAGAGTGAAGGATTCTTAAACCCACAATCACAACACAAAACCCTTTAATTTATTTTGTCGGGCCGGGCCGGAGCTCGATTGAATGAATAATGATGTGTGGCGGCGAATCGTAGGTCGTGTCGTGGGCTTTAATTTAAAATCTTTTTACTGTTTTTTTTTGTCGAAAAAAAAATACTGTTCTTATATTTAAGGATGCAAATTCATGTATTTTGAATTTTTTAAAATTTTTAATTTGTTTAATATTTTTTTTATTAAATTAGCCTTGTCGGATTGGCTCCAAAAAAATGATAAATTACAGTTTGATACCTACATTACGGATACTTTTTCAAAAATATTTCCACTTTTTCAAAGTTAACAAATAGAACCCACTTTATTGATATTTCTTGATTGGAGGGATTTTTTTATTTGGTTGGGGAAATAAGAATATTAAAAATGCAATCATTTACGTATGATTTTCAGACAATAAAATTGATTAAATATTAGATTTATAATTTTTTTAAAAAAGTTGCCGCTGGTTTGTCAATTTTGAAAAAATTAATTATTTTTTAAAAAAATATCCAAAATATAATTACTAAAGTTTAATTTACCCGAAAAAAAAAATGATGCACTGCCTATTAGTATATATAGATAATATGTAATATATATTATGAATTAAGTATTTTCTCGATCTAGCTCTTGGGATCAGACTTTACTATGATTATTATCAAATTGTTTATTTTTTCCCGAACTGTTGAATTAATTAGGGGTGTATTGGATTGAGATTTCATTGGATTTCGTTAGACTTTTAAAATCCGGGTGTATTCAATCCAAACTTTTAAAAGTCCAACAAAATTCTGGTGTATTCAATCCACACTTTTAAAAGTCCAATGAAATCTTGGTGTATTCAATCCAGACTTTTAAAAGTCCAACGAAATATTGGTGTATTCAATTCTGATTTACTTCGTTGGATTTCAGCTGGATTTCACGTGAAAATTACAAAGGATGAATTCCGACCTCCAGACACGAGATTTCGATGGATTTGAAAAACTCAGCGAGCGCGGTGTCCCAGCGGCCGGTGAGGAGTTAAAATCGGGCACCCCAACCGTCACCCGACCCCAGCGGCCGCTGGCCTTGCCGATGATGGCACTCCAGCAGCCGCTGGGATCAAGGCCGCTCGATTCCAGCGGCCGCTGGGTTCAATTTTTCTTATCAGATACACCGATCGTTGTGTTCCAACGAGCGCTGGCGAGATGGATTTGAAATCCATTGAAATCGTTCAAAATCAATCCGAAATCCATACGAAATCCCTCAGACTCTGCGTGGAGTTGGAAGACTCCATGTGGAGTTTTGGGAGACTCCATGTGGAGTCTATGGATTTATAAAATCCATAGAAATCCATGGACATTTTAAAGTCCAACAAAATCCATTAAAATCTCAATCCAATACACCCCCCTTAATCAAACATTTTATTTTTGAGAGTTGCTATTTGCACTATAATTTTTACTATTTGCACTTCATTTACGCGTGCACTTCAGATTTTAGTGATGGGGTGGTCTCTTGTGCACCCCCTCCCACCGCATATCAGACGGGCGCGTGGCGCTCACGCGCCCGCCTTTTTTTTCTATTTTCTTTTTCTGTTTTATGGTTTTTTTTTCCTTTTTTTTCTTTTCTTTTTTCTGTTTTTCTTTCTTTTTTTCTTAAAAAAAAAACATGAATAAACTCCTAACCCCCCCCCCCCAAACCATAAAAAACATAAAATAAACCCCTAAAAACACCTCTAAAAAATACAAAATAAACCCTAAAAACACCCCCCAAAACCCTAAAAAATACAAAATAAACCCCTAAAAACACCCCCAAAAAACACAAAAAAAAAACCTAAAAAACACAAAAAAAACACGAAATGGTACTACTTAGTGATCAAAATGATACTATGGGTGGCGAATTTTTTTTTTTTTGGCGGGTCGTCTGATGGGCCGACCCATACAACGTGATGTACAGGAGACTTGGCGTTTAGGGAATGCACCTTACACATTTACATTAATATCATTTACTTCAAAAGCTAATGTTTACTTAAAAGAAAAAGGAAAAACTCATGATTGTTCGAACATATTCAACCATGATTTTATCCCTACACTCGTTCGATTAAAGAGAATCAGAACGGATGCATTGTGTTCAAGATATGTTCGAGTTATTATTTTCAAACAGGTAGGTTTTTTAGTGTTTTAAGAATTGTTCGAAGTTATTTTTTCAAACACTCTATTGTGTTCAAATTGTATTTTTCGAATGAAACGCGACTGCAGCTCTGAAAATGTGCGAAATTTTAAAAACTAATCAATACAAACTAAATAAAATGACTTAAATTGTTCAGTTCTTCTCGATTTTCATTCATCGTTTCTCTTTTCCACCTAAATTGTCCAAGTCCAAGTTTAATAAATGATCTTTAATATTTTTTTCATTTTTAATTTGGGGTGCATTAAAAAAAAATGTGGCCTATGCAAATATTTTAATGGTATTTAACTAAGTTCAAAATTATTTAATTTGTGGGCAAAAAGTAAAATTAGTAATATTATTATCTTTAGCTTCACATGAAAATTCATATTGCACTATTTGTGTTATACTCCGTATTACATTTATAAATTACGAGTGTTTCTTATATTTTTTTTCTTCAATATTATTTTTTGTGATTTAGTTTAATTTTATGATTGTTTCTTAGGGTTCACCCCACTCAATTAGGCTTGATAATTATTTTTAATATTTAATTTCCAATTTTCAATTAATAATTCATTATTATGATTGATTTTTTCAAAATTATGTTTAATAATTTTTTAATACATTTTTTTGTTGATGAATATTTATTATGATTACTTGTATTACAATTATTTTTTATTATATAATAAATATTATTAAAATCATAAATTTGATAGTGAAACACAAATAAGCGTAACATCAAATTTCAACCCCTTCAATTTTTATAATTGGGCAGAAGTTGCTTCCTATAATATTCGCAAAATATAACAGATTGTATAAATTTGTTAATTCTGCATACTACATTCACATCCATACATGGCCTTCCATCAATAATCACAAAGCAATTCATCAACAGTTTCTTCAATAAATTGAAAAAAAAAACGCCAGAAGGAAAGCATGTTACAAAATCAGTACCATTTCCTGATTGACTAATGATCATACATCGGTGTGCAGCACGCAACAAAGAAGGTATGATGTTTAGTGTTACAATATATCGATCAGTAGAAAGCCGTATACACGAAAACTGGGAATAAAATCTCCGTAAAACTAGCAGGATCAACAGCCTAAGAGACATTGGAGCCCGAGGGTGTCGTTTCCTGCTGAGAATCGGCTAGAACCTCAGGCTGAGAGGAGGTTTCTGTCTGCAGAGGTGCTGAACCTTCAGTGACACTGGGTGCAGAAGCTTCAACAGTTGCCGGAGGCGTAAACTTGTTGATGTAGTAGCTGAGAGACGGCCCTGAGTAATCCACGGTCTGCACCACTGGTGGAGCCTTACTCACTTGGAAAAGAACTAATGAAGCAGCAGCAATCGAGATTAAAGCAATGCCTCCAACAACAGCTGCTGTGTTCTCTGATCCATCGGCTGACGAGCCTGCACTTCCAGAACTGATTGCACTTTCTGCTATATAAACTGCAGGCTGAGAAACAGCAATCTGTGATTAGATTCCAAAGAGAAACACATACAAAAAAAGGGGATTTCACAACTGCAACTAATCTTTGTGGAAGCCAATTGTATGAAGGAGGCAGGGCTCGGCATAATTTACCATCTTTAGTTTTTCCGTGTATTACTATTTCCTATTGCAAACAGTAATTGATCGGCAATGTTGCATTACCGGTGAATCGTGAAATGGTACACATTGAAAGGAACGGCTGGATCCAAAGCTGCAGTTATCTCTTCTCTGTGTTGATGCTTATGTTTTTATAACTTTAGATGGATGAATGCATATTTCCCTTTATTAGATCAAAGATTTTCAGAGATGTTTCAACATATATAAAGCTTTCTAGTACAATAATCATAAGGTTCTAAGAAGTATTTTTCACAAGCAAGGACTTCATCTACATATGTGACAAGCAAGTAAGAAAGTAGCCTCAAAGGAAAAGGTTAAATAGTTCATATATTTAGGAACCATCTGCCGTTTGTAGATTGCAACCTAATCCACTATATTTGCAAGAGGGGCCGTGACAAAGGGGAATATAGAGTGATTCTATAAAAAAAAGAAAAACATTGCACTATGAAACTATATTCACCCTAGATAAGGATGCTTTGAGCACACCAAACTAGTCAACGTAAATGGAGGAAGGAAGCTAGTGAATCGCATTATAAACTAAGGAGACAATTCATAGTACCGGGCTCCAAAGAAACAGAATGTTCCTAGAGGATACACTGAAAACAGCCAGGATGCAGTACACACGATGAAACCTGAGATAAACTCTAGACCTTTCTTCCTAAATGCAGCATTTCTTAACATAGACAAATTATAAGAGGATCAATATACCATCAACTCATGTTTTATGCAAATATATATGTAAATCAAAGATAAACTCTAGACCTTTCTTCCTAAATGCAGCATTTCTTAACATAGACAAATTATAAGAGGATCAATATATCATCAACTCATGTTTTATGCAAATATATATGTAAATCAAAGATAAACTCTAGACCTTTCTTCCTAAATGTGGCATTTCTTAACATAGACAATTATAAGAGGATCAATATATCATCTACTTATGTTTTATGCAAATATATATGGCATACTTGTATTCTTAAACTTTCTCATATTCCAAAAAAAAAAAAAAAACTAAGAAATTCATTTATTTTCGCCTTACCTCAACGGAGTATATGTTGGTCTGTCCAGCGGTGTCCTTCTCTACATATCCAGTCCAGCCCTTGTTTCGTGGTGGAAACGTACCAACCACTCGAGTTTTCTCCCCAGCTAACCATTCCATGCTCACCTTCCCAACCTGTTTCAGTTTTTTCACCAATCCATAAGATCCTTTTTAATCATGAAGGCTGCTACCTATTGAATTTCTGGTCATAATGTCCCTTAACTTTAAACTGATTCAGCTTATTTTACCACCAATAACATCTTAGTATTGAATTCTTCACAAATTATCACATTCCCACCAAAAGCACCTAACATGATCAACCAAAATAAGGCATATCCATAGTTAAACTCAGATTTTGCAATACAAATTCACTTTATTATTGTGTCTTAACAAGATTTTTACACAGACAACTTGAAAAAAAAAAGGTCAAGCTGTCGTAAATAGCACGAACTTTTACGAATTCCGGTTTCAAACATGAACTCTAACAACACATTAACACTCGTAACATTCCAGAAAGTATAAGGTTGTGTTACGCTTTAAATTTCATGTTTGAAATCCGTGTAAAGTTCGTGCTATTTACTGCAATTAAACAATAATAAAAATAAAAAATCAAACGCAATCTTTCTCAAAGTCAATACAATTCCCCCAAGTCAATATCAGTCCCCATCCTCACACGCAACATGTCCAACAATTTCTACTTCCTCAATAAAAACAAATATAGAGAAATAAGTGGGAGATTTGAAGAAATAATTAACCTCTTTATCGGGGGCACATTCTTCAGTATTGCAGTCTTCAGCATCATCAGCAGAAGCCCTAATTCTGGGAGCGTATTGCAAAAATTGCCTCTTTTTGAGGTGAGATTTATTGAACAGCAGCTTAGCTGATGCAGAAATGCTGCAGCTGTTGCCTGACAGCGCACACGCCATCAGGAAATGTATAGTAAATTATTCAAAGAAATGTATGGATTTGAAACTGCGTAATAAACTGCTGCTGCTGCTGCTATCAATTCTCAAACAGCAATTTCTGTTTATATTGGGTGCAGAAAGATCTTGTGTTTGCGTTGTGTGTTCATGATTTGTTTATGCTTTTATGTGGTTGGTTTTCAGTTGAGATTACGTAGGCCATTCCTAAACATAATAATAAAAAAATTAATATATATATATATATGTGTGTGTGTGGAAGAAAAACATAAAAAAAAAAGTAATAACTTTACTTTTTTCCCTTTTTTTTAAGTTTATGATGTGATATAAAATCGTATGTTGCACTAGTTGTGTGATATCTGCATGCTGCGCTATTAAATTTATAAATAGAAGTTTATAATATTTTTATAAAAAAAAAGTAATAAACCGTAATCAATAATTATTTAAAACGTAATAAACCGTAATCAATAATTATTAACAAGAAAAAATCAATCATAATAATGAATTGTTATTTCAAAAATGACAATTAAATATTACACTCGGAAAGAATTAACTCTAATTAAAAATTATAAAATTAAATCATTTTTTCCAAAAAAATATTATAAATAAAAATTAATAGTGCAACACGAATATGTCACACCACTAGTGCAATATACCGATTTATTGTGGAGAGCAACTAGTTGCACCACAAAAGAAAAAAAAAAGAAAAAAGTAGAATAATTTGAAGTTACTTAAATGCTATTTACTTAAAAAGAAAAAATCAAAAGTGGTTCGAAAATGAAATTTCGAACTCACCATATTTGTTCGAAATTCCATTTTTGAACATACATGGTTTTAAAAATAAGTTTCATTTGAAAATCTATTTTCGAATGGACTCCGTGAATTTTCGTTTAAGTATCGTTCAAACACACGACTTCAAACATATTCAGACTGTTCGAACATAAGACTTTGAAGTTTGAACATATTCAGAATGTTCGAATACACAATTTCAAACAGAACACGAAGTTTAATTTTTTTATTAGTAATTGTTTTTAGGTAAATTTGTAATTAATAAAATAAAATGAAAAATAATCTGTGGTATAAAGATTAAAAATGGAAATACATTTAGTAACTCCCTTTCATGTGCCTTCTACTAGAATTGTCAATTAGGCCGGATCAGACCATGTGCCAATTGTGATGAGGTGGGCGATCGATCCGAAGTGTTCAGGGCTTAAATATCGGGTTAGACTGCTCGTGGCCTAAAAGCTTATTTCATATTTTTGATGGGGTAACCAGGCCTTTTATAGCCAATGTCTTTTTTCGGATCTATAAAATCGTACAGGGACAAATCGTGCAGGGGAGGAGCTGAGGGGGCCCTGGCCCCCAACCTGATTTTTTTATATATATTTCTAATATTCAAATTTTATTTTAAATAAATATAATGGTGGTGTGATTGGTGAAGCTGAAGGGGTAAGGGTGGTAGTAATGATAAACCCCAAAAAGCAACTTCAACAGTTCCACATAAGCGTCATGTCAAGAGTTAAAATTCACTATCTTTTATAAACCTATCCCCAATAACAATAAACCTAAAAAGGCAACTTCAACATGGGTCCCATTAATATACACATCTATATATATTTATATATGTTTTTCTTATACTATAGTTAGTAACAATATTCAATTATATATTTAATTTAATTTAATAAAATTCGAAATCCAGTGAAATGATGAAAAAAATTAGAGAAAAAAATATTATTTAAATACGTCACATTAAAAAATGTACATCAAATAAACACAACATTGCATTTAATTAAAAAGTAAATTAAACCAACATAACTTTAAACTAGGTAAACAAATATATTTAGTTTTAAACATGACATGTATTAGATGATAAAAAAAAAAAAAAAAACTAGCCGACAACTTCTTCCAGCCTGGGCCCACCTCCTCTTCTCTTATTGGTTCTTTCTCCATCCATCCCGACTCCATGCAATTGCACCCACACCATTGACCTCAACCTCAACCCAACCTCCTCTAATGGGATGAAGCCAGAAAAGTGGGTTTAATGGGTTAGATGAACCTCCCATTACAACCACCATAATGAAGTGGTGGTTGACATGTGAAAGTATGTGTTAAGTCAAAAAGAAGGTGGTGGGTTCCACCTCAATTAAATGTTAACTAACCAACACCAATTTATTATCGAGTTGAGATTTTCTATCGGGTATTATTCTAACTTTGAAGTGTTTTTTTATATTTTTTGTTTGTTGATAATTTTTTTCCTAATTAATTTTATCATTATATTGTTGTTATGTCAGGTGGTTGATTTAACTATACAAGAGATGAATGGCCGCTTTTCAGAAGCTAGTACTGAGTTGCTTAGTTGCATAACATGTTTTGATCCAACAGATTCATTTTCTCAATTTATTGTCGATAAACTCATGCGTTTTGCTGCTTTATGTCATGAGGACTTTTCAGCAAAATGATTGTCTATATCTTCCCCAACAACTTGACAATTACAATGTCAATGTGCGGCTTAATCTACAACTTTCTATGATTTACAATTTGGGAAGTCTTGTTGAGAAAATGATTAAAACTGGTAAGTCCTTGTCTTTTCCATTAGTTAATTGTATGATTGAGTTGACATTAATTTTACCTGTTTTTGCTACTGCTTCTGTTGAGAGAGCATTTTCTACAATAAAGATTATCATGACTGATTTGCGAAACCGAATGGCAGATGAGTTGATGAATGACAGTTTAGTTGTATACATTGAGAAGGAAATTTTTTCGACGATTGATAGAGATCAGATCTTGCAGCGGTTTCAGTCGATGGATACTCGCAAATATCAGTTTCCACCGCTTCTTAAACAAGCACAACCATTAATTAACCGAGTGTAAATTTTTAGAATATTTGTATTGTAAGAAATATTTATACTTTTTTTATCTCTATTATGATTGCAATTTTTGAGATCTTAATTTTGTCGTTAATTAAATTTCTTATATTTCTTCAACTGCGTAGAAAAAAAAAAGACATGATAAAAATAGTGAGGCTTCCCCCTATAAAATATTTTTGGTTCTGCCCCTGAAATCATAGATTAGTCCGACTTAAAATCAAACTGGCGTGGGTCGCTTTTGCCACCTTTATATCTACCACCAATTCATAACATTGATTCGATCACTTGAGTTGACCTTACATTCATGTGCAGAGTTGATGGTAGATGTTGTTTGAAAATTATCTCATATTATCTACCACGTTTCTTGAGCCAAACTTTTTTTTTTCATTTTTTTTACTTTAATTTATTACGATTTAATTTAACTTTAAATTTATATTTAGAGTTCAGTCTTTCTCAATCATAGTATATTAAAAAAAAAAGTCATGGCACATGAGATGTAACACGAATTAACACAATTCTAAATGAGAAGAGTAGTGCATTACAAAAATAAAATATTACATTGAGATGATTTTGTTTATGTATAATAAAGAAAAATATTATTTTTTCCCTAAATCCGTACGTGGTGAACATAATTAATTTTCTCTTAAAAGATATTTAAACCCGTCATAGGACACATACAAAAGAGAAACGTATCAGTATCAAGTTCGGCACTCACCGTTGCTTTCTTTGAATAAAAAAATAAAAATAAAATTCGAGCCCATCACCACTATGGGCCCAGTTAATAGTTTATTGGGCTGAGCCTCTTTATCTTCATTTCCTTTTCTTTTCTTTTCTTTTTTTGTAAAAAGGAAAATAATTTATAGAAAAATATTTAGACAGTGTGTACTGTCTGCCGCTAGGGCGTTCAATTTCCCGGCAGAATTTAATTTGGCGCCAAGATTCGCGCACTCTTCAAACCTCCCGCCACCGCCACCGCCTCTGCCGGCGCCGGAATTGCATGTCTACGACGACACATTGATTTATTCTGGCTCCAAAATTATACAATGGGCAGATTATCTGGATTTCGCCCTCCACAATTCTCTGAGGTAGAAAATTCCGTTTTCATTATTTTTTTTTGGGTATCATCAAAACCTTGCTTCGTCAGTTTTATTTATATTTTGAATGCAGTTTGCGAAATCTTCTGTATGTGGTCGCATTTGCATTTCTATATTTTTTTGGAAGTAAGGAATTGTTCAGTTTAGGGAATGCGGTTTCAATGATTTCTTCTCTACCCAGAGATGTAACGATGTTGTATCATATGCTTATATACTCGTACCTAACCCGAAGAAGCTGAACCGTGTACTTTCTTTATCTGCGGACTGTGCTAAACTCAGTGTCTTATTTTGGGCTTCTCGTAGGAGGATACGTGGCTGCCTTGTTGGCTCCAGCAATGCAGTGGTGAATGGTTGGATGTCAGCATGAAGGAAGATCACGTCACATTTGAGCAGCGGGTTGAGGTTCAGTGGAAGAAGATTTTTTCTTACATGTTTTGCCGAACTCTGTGCTGCGTTTATTAAGTGTTTGCAACTCCCGAAGTTGGCCGCTTTCTGTTTTTGGAGATATAGGAATGCTATAAATGTCTCTGTTAAAAAATGGTCTATATTTTTCATCTAACCGATGTTAGCTTGAAGTATTGAAATATGATTAAGATGCAGAACTTTTAAAATAAAGATGCGTGTGTCTCTGAGTGTTCTAATTATTGAAGTAGTTGTATAACATGCAATATGGAAGTTTGGTAGATTATGGGGTGTTAGTAGTTCACTGCTTTGTATTAAAATACCGAAACGAGGTGCAAAACACGGTAGAAAGGAATGAAAATGTTTTGTTGCATTGTTTATACCCTGGCAAATTTATAGAAGTTCATCTACAATCATTATTCAAAGCCACCTTGTTGTTTCTGCTGCATAGAAAGGCCAGATCTCTTTTACTTATGAAGTGCGAATTGGTCATTTCATATTCTACTTGAAAATTAATCTCTATGAAGCCAAAATTTCATCGTTTTATTTTAACAGGAATTGCTATGTCCTTGGACGGATATAGAGAATGGAGATTCACTGAGGGATGAAGGTGGATGTAATATTGGTCAATTATTCATATCCGGGACCGACAGTTCACCCTATAGTTGTGCTCAATCTGCTAACAACGTAAGTTTCTGCCTGTAAATAATATCTTGTTTATTCTCAACTTCCCTACAACATTACTAGTACCATACATGGTTGGAGATCTTTCAGTTGCCCATAACTATAAGCTGTTCTACTCCCAAGCTTATATCGAAATCTATTTAAAGAGAGTTGGCAATGAGGCAGACCTTGCATGCATTTTGATGATTTTACATCAAATTTTTTTATTCTTCCATTCTTCCTCGGTTTCTTATTTATGCCATCTATCACAAATAATATATCACCAGCACCGACTGAATGCCTAAAAAGATATATTATATTAGGCTTCTAGTAGATTAGAAAATGACAGGTACCTGGCTCTTCTCTTGCTTAAGCTCGATGATATATAGAGTGTTTGTTTGTAATTATAAATGTCCTAAACTGTAATTGAGACTGGCATAGCCATCTTGCATTATATATTGTCACACTTATGATGCTGTTTCTAGTGAGAAGCAAAATTCAAGAAACTTTGGTTCTGCTAAATTTTATATGTGGTCTTATTCTGTCTATTTCGGTCTATTTTGTCCCCATAGCCAATACCCGAAGAACAAAATCAGCCAAGGCTGAGGTTGAGGGTTCAAGTCCCTCCTTTCATGTCAGGAATAGAGGTCGTTAAGGATGGAGTTGCTTGTACCGTTAGTTTCCCTGAGACCACGTAATTGTAACCACATACATTTTTTTTATGAAGGTAGATGTAGCTATGTTCTTGATAGTTGATACACTACCATACTTTGTTGGATGGCTTTAGATTGCATTCTAGGACTTTGTTCTTGATTATTATTGTGAAAACCTATGCCTCACAGTGCACACTTTGCCCTATGAAAACCATTTTATGTACGAAAATCTGAGTTACACTATGTTTTCTCTTTCTGAAGGTCGTACAATTTCATCTTTGTCTATCGTCAGATGGTGATTCAGAGGACTCAGCTCTAAGTACTGATGCATGTGACACAGATCCTAATTATTCCCATGTGGCTCAACCTCGTGAAAATTTAGAAAGTTTGGGCCAGAAGGATGCTAACTTAACTACGTTTCTAGATGCTGGTGCAGTAAATAGCATTCAAACAGCAGAGTTGGATAGAAATGTTAACAAGAACGAATTGCTGAAGAATGATGACAATGTGAATTTCTCTAAAGCTGCTTCTGATGCCGTAGAACTGTGTATTGCAGCATCTGAAGCACTGGTAATTAATGAAGTGATCGACTGTGATTCATTTGAAAAATATTCTTCTGCTTCAGCTATACTTGAAGCATCTCTTCAGCTGAAACAAGCACGGTTGGAAGTTTGGAAAAACACCTTCGCCGACTCACTTTCTGTGATAAGTGATATGGATAATTTATCTGACTTGGATGATATGACTATGAAAAGTGTGTATGAGGATGCTGGGATTCACTTCAGTGAGTTTCCTGGAAATGAGTTAAGTGTATCTCAAGTTAAGGATACTTTGGAATCTGACCATGATGATGAATTAGAACATAAGAAGGCTGGTGCTTCTGACATAATTTGTGATAAATCTGGTAATTATAATTATGGCAATGCCATACAACTGAGAAATGATTTGCCCCCAGAATATTGTGACAGTGATGCACAAAAGAAGGTAGTTTGTAAGCCAGTTTGTGATCTGGGCACTGATGTTGGACACAGCAATGATTGCTCGAGGGCTGTTGATGCTCAGGCAAACTGTTGTCTTTCAGTTTCAGGGTCAGCAGAGGTGTGGAAAAGTTTAATCTTGATTCAAATATCTCTTGATGATCTGAAACCTTATATATATTAAGGCCTCAGCTTCTGTATTGCTAATCTTATAGTGGCTGCAGCTAACCTGGTTTTCCATGGCAAGCATCAGTGTTGGGTTAAATAGTGCTTGTATGTGTTTTAATTAGTAAAGCATTGACTGACTCAACTGTTTGGTGAGGCTTAGAATAAAATCATTGTCAGTGATAGGAAGCATACTCTGTTTCCAACAATCTTGAAATTCTGTGGAACTTTTATATTAAACTTTGGCCGTACAAAGAAATTTCCCTACTTTTATTGTGATCATCTGACTATTTATTAAAATTTATTAAATATTCAAATGCTAATGGATAACTTTCAGCACCTTTAGTTTTGTACAATGTACTGATCGATGTTACCTCCAACCTTCAGGAAGTCAACACACTCACACCAGAGAACAATCCACATGAAAGTCATGTGTGCTCTTCCCCTATTATGAGTAGCCAAGATGGGGGTAAAGTTTTATATTCCTATTCCTTCTCTTTTATTTGTTGCGAGAAAAAATACTGAAGGAATTACAACTAGTTAATTTATCTTCTCTTTGCAGAAAAAGATTATTGTCAACCAAATATGGTTCAAGAAAGTTTCCAGAGCCGCTGGCTTGGTGGTTGGTCAAACAATGTAAGTATTAGTTGACGTTGCATTTTTGTCCCATCACAATCACAGTTTCTGAACAGAAGTATTCAATGTATAGATAATTTCAAGTGAAAGATGAAGGGAAAATATCATCAGGACTCTCTCAATTTGTAATTATATGTTGTTCTTGCATTTTTTATTCTTCCCTTCAATCATTCTCTAATTTGGTATTAAAAAAAAAGTAACAGTTAACAATATCCTTTTGGTAAAGCAGCTTAGAAGTCCATGCTGACAACCGTAAAGGAACCTTTGGACTCAATAGTTTCAATTGGAAGTAATATTGGCGTGCAAGCAATATGTGAATTTTCTTTTGGTGTTCACCTAGTATCATGTCATGTTTTATTGTTGGAATGCACTTTATAATTGTCTCCTTTGGTGCTTATTTGGTATGGGTTGTGTGTTTTATTGGTAAGAACAGATTTGAACTTCTCAGTGTTCACTTAGTACCTTGTGATATGTTTTACCATAAAATCTGCCTTTTGAATTTCTTTTTTGGTATTCAGTTAGTCTGAATCGAAATCGTGAGGCACGCTTTGAGAAAACTAAGCAACAGTTTTAGAAACAAGAAGGGGCATGACATTTTGCTATGCTGTTAGAGGAGAGTGATGACTCATCTCTAATTTTTTTCAAGAACCAAAGGAATTTTGTTTCTTAAAAATCAGTGTATTTGTTTATATTTCTCTCGCTCTCTCTCTCTCTAACTTAATTATGGCCTAGCCTCTTTTTCTTATCTACTTTCTTATGTCCACAGAATGTATTGAAGTGCGCCACTAAGAAATGCAGAATCCCAGACCCTTTTGTTGGTCAGACAAGCTTTTTGTCAGAATCTGCAGATACTGCTCCAGATGCGAACTCCTTCATGAAGAATCATGATAAACAGGCAATAATAGCTTCTCAACTAAGTGTACCTAGCGAAAATTTCTCTAACAGAGCAAATGATGGGCTGCTGCTTTCTCAAGATGTGGGATCTTCATGTGCATCTTTGCTAGACCCCCTTTGCTCTTTTGTGCCATGTAGTATTTCCGAGAATCTATGTTCCTCACCAGCTATAAACTATGGAGACGCAGTCTTTCCTATTACAAATGAATATGAGAAAGACAATGTGCTAGGCCCCCCTTCTTTACACAAGATGCCAGCTCAAGGGGAAGAAATAATTGCCAGGCGAATGACTGATAACAATGACCCTGGGAGTGAAGTTTCTAGGCGATCCACTTCTCTTAGGGATTATAGTAGGCTGTTGCCCAGCCATACTAAGCTTTTTGGAAAAGATAGTCATGAGAAAAGTTCATTTTTGATAGAGAGGAACCCTAAGTTGACTTTCCAGGAAACCAATTCTAGTAACAGGGAAGATGCTGTGAAGGCTGGGGATGAACAACAAGTTTTACATAAAGAAATTAGTGCTCATACTCTATCTCCTGAAGTTAATCATAGGACTTCTATTTGTTCGAAGCACAATTTTGCTGAAGAAAACCCAATTGGAACAGCACAACCAGAAAGCATAGTGAAGCACCTGCCCTGTGAGACCCTCCAGCCTCAAAGTGCCCAAAAGCTACCAGCACGGAAACGTGTTCATTTTTCTGAAAGGGAAACTGACATTCTAGAGAACAACAAAATTCGGAAGTTACAAACTGCATCAAAACCTGGTAAGGGAAATTCTGACTCTTCATATGATGCATAAGTCTGATTTTCTGATAGTTCTAAATTAATGGCTTTGAAAATATTTTCAGGCTATTTTACTAGAGCTGCGAAAAGGTTAACTAGATTCAGCGATCTTGAATCTAGAGCTCAACAGATGGACAAATTTTTAAGAGTTAACTTGGATAAGAAGAAAAAAAGGTTGATATTTCAAAACATGGAATTTTTGCTTACTGGACTCTCTCAGCAAAAGGAAAAGGAAATTGAGGGTCTCATCCGAAAATATGGTGGCATAGTCATCTCTCAAATTCCACCCACAAACTCAAAGGGAAAGAGAAGCTCTAGGTCTAAGTCTCGGGTCCTTCCTGTTGTTTTATGCTTAAAGAAGGTCAGAGCCAATTTGAATGCTTTTTCAATCATTGGTTGTATATTTAAAGCATTTTTGTATTTTTCTGCACAAATGTATATCCTGTCATTTGGAACATTTGATTACCCATCAAATATTGATAAAAGAAGATAAACTTTAGAGAACATTCTTTTGGTTTGTAGATTTTATTATTTCCTCTAGGAGGAATTTATTAATGGAATTTCCTTATTATAAACTGAATAAAATTGTGATTATAATTTATAAGAATCATGACCGATGAAGAGGCTCTTAGCTCCTTATAAAAGGCCTTGGGCTACAATTGTGAACTGAGAATGTAGTTCATATATTTCTGCATTTCAATAAAAGACCGGTCAGCGAAAGCTGAGCTTGCTAACAGCACCTGGTTCTGTTTCGTTTGATCATACAATCCTTATTTAGAAGCAAGATATGTTCCTACATTCTGATCTTGCCCTTTCAGTTTCAGAAATATTGAGCTACCTTTTACATTGTTTATAAATCTTGGCACTATTTTACTGTCTGCTAATTGAATTTTACTGTTGTCTAATTCTTGGTTTGTTATCTCAGACACAATCATTCAAGTTCTTGTATGGATGTGCTGTCAATGCATATGTACTGAGAGTTAATTGGCTTATCGATTCCATTGCAGAAGGAGTTGTCTTGCAGCCGAAAAGGTATGCTTGTGCCATGTTATAGCGTGTCTAGACTGATAGTTTTCTTTCATGTTTCTTTGAGGTAAATACCATGAGCATAACCGATAAAATTGACATTTGACTTTATTGCTGCATCTATGTATTTTTCTGATCCTGAAAGTTGTTTCTTCCTGGAGAATTGATTACAGACTGATGAAGTTTCATCATTAAATTGACATAAAACATACATGCACATTTTTAAATTATCAAGGGAGTTTCTTGTACCCCTCTCAAAATGCTTTTGGGTGTAATAATAATGCTAATTTATTCGAGTATGTTCTCAAGGAAAGGAGTATGTCTAGGTTCTTGTGCAATGTGACGGTAAATGGACACATTGAATGAGTAAATTATTTATAAGGTTTCACTTCTACTGTTTCTTTCAAACTAACCCCATGGATTCTGTACACTGCCTGAGAAGATACTCCACTCCCTTTTTACCTATCAGTGAATAGATGTGGTCATAATTATAATTGGTCCATCCTATTGAGCAACGGGCTATTTAAATATCTCATACCTCTCTTCATATTTTCAAAAGGTTTTGCTTCTATAATCTTCATTTATTTTGAACCCAGCCTTTCAAGTACATAAGTAGTTGGAAAATTGCATAGATGGAGGACAGGAGATTCAGCTATTTATATGGAGCTAGTTGCGCTTTGGCTTCGTAATTAATGATTTTTTCACATCTTTTCTTTGTCTTTGCCGATGTTGACTTCATCCCTCATAGTCTATGAATTACACAATGCAGCCAATCTCAAATATTACAGTTCTCAACATTTTGTCTTTTGTTTTTATTATTTTTGTTTTATGGCTTCTTCTCTAAGTTTGCCTTCTGCTTCTCATTTTATCATGTTCGGATGTTTTAATTTGTCAGGTATGCGATCCTACCCAGAAATATTAGCAGGAACGACCAAGTTTATACACCTGTCAAGTACAACACTCATTCTCTTGTCTTTAACAATCTGGGTGTCATGCTTCATGGAAAGACCAAATATCTTACAAACATTACTACCATTTTTAAGGTATGGTACATATGCTCGTGAACTGTTAAATTCAGAAAATATAATGCATGCCAAAAGCTTGGAATTCCTGTAACTTTATTGTAATTTTGTTGCTGATGACACCTATATGTAAATTGGATGGTGGGAATGGAGAGGTAAATTGGCTCCTAAATATATAAAAATTAATCAACATACACATTTAAGAGGCCTAAACAATGATATATTCACTATTGAAATTTGATTCCATAAATTTTATTTTACTCAAATATTTCAATGGGGTTTAAACAATAGAAATTTGTTCAACTTCATAGTTTGGAATGAATTTGCATGTGGTTTATTCACTTACATTACTATAAGATGACACCGCACATTTTGTTGAGGCATCTATCTCATTTTCATGATGGAAAACTCATGGTTTTATCCTTCATTTGATATTTCTTCTGCCTAGCATGGCGGTGGGCAGGTTTTCAAAACTCTGCAAGGTTTGATCCAGGCTCTTGAGACTGGGAGAATTTCAACGGGTATAGTTGTTGCTGATGAGGAGAGTTGTGCTTCTCGTCAATTGAGACACTGTGCCATGGAGCAGAGTATACCCATGACGGTCAGTTATTTCTGTCATCATTCTCGTGCTGCAGTGAACTCTCCTTTAATTTGCCTTGGAAATGTGAAAATAGACATACTAGGAACGAATTGATTTAGTATCATTGTATCAAATAGTCATAAATATGGTAGAGAATATCTTCCCCTCTCACGTAACTATAATCTGACACGAGACTTTTGAATCTAATGCAGTCAGTTTACTGGATCATAAAGTGCTTATATGCTGGACAGCTTACTCCTTTGGAGGAGAAAACGAATTCATGGTGTTCACCTGCTATTAAGCTTCAAAGGCACCCAGAACCTATGGAATTAAGTCAAGAAATATGAATCTTGCCATCATGAGCTCTTGTAAGTACTTGATGTTATTTTTGCAACTAATTTTTCCCTTTCGAATTAAGTCAAGAAATATAATTTACATGGTTTGCGCTGATAAACACAAAATAGATTTTGTAAAGCCGGTTACCTTCTATTATGAATATTCTATGATCATCTGAGCACCCTCGTAAAGCCAGCACCTGTCTAGACTACTAAAATTCGTGTATTTTTTAACTATCTGCAGTTACTTCTGTAAGTTCTTTACAAGCATCATAAATTGCATGTTTGGAGCTCAATGTCGTCAACTTGCATAGTTTATGCTCGATAACATCATAAGATAATAACGATATGGTGTGCTAGCCTTTTGTCTACAGGTGCAATACTTGAGAACCGCAACTTTGCTCGAGTTTGTAAATGAAGTAGGATTGCTTGGCCCTTGTGGTTCTATTGCTTCATGGTAATGTGATTCCAATAGTTCAAAACGAGCTTAATCAGAACTCTTGGAGCAAGGAGCAGCTAAAGCTCAACAAAGATTGACCTACTGAATATGGTATGTGAAAAGTGAAAACATAAACATTAGTTACATGCATACGAAAGTGGACGAAAATAACTCATTAATTTGCAGTGCAGAAGCAAACAAGCAAATCCTCCGGTGACAGTTCGAATCGTCAGTCAGTTTGATATAATGTATGCTTTGTTGTCAATCTTCTTAGGATTCGATTTGTTTGTAAAAAAATGTATATATAAATTTTTGTTGTCAATATATATTATTTGATCCTGATGTATTAAATAACCAACAAATTTCGTTCTGGCTATATTACTTGCCGAAATTTATACACTAAAGCCTGTATGTGCTATTGTGCAGATTTTTAGTTGGGTTAATTACTGTAAAATTCACCACCTTTGAATGGATTTGCAATTTGAACATGATTTTTAAAACGTTGCAATAATAGCTCAATCTTTTGATATGTAGCAAAATATACACATTATACAATTTTGACGATTGAAAAACTAGTGTTGCACAATAAAAATCTTCATTTTCAACACTCCTAAACCAAATTAATTTGTTCACGTAGAAAAATTATTCCCATGTCATAATTTTGACCGTCAGAAAAAAAGTTGAAAATGTCAAATCTGTTACAAATCAAAAAATTGGATTATTATTGCAACGCTTTATAAGTCATGTCTAAATTGCAAAATTGTTCAAAAGTAGTGGATTTTTTTGGCAATTAACCCTTTTTAATTTTATTATATATGTGCAGGTTTGAGTCAGGTAATTCCTTGATAGTTCCAAATTTATAGTATAATCCAGATCAAAGGTATAACCTGAAGATTAAAATTTAGGCCAAATTATATACTCATATTTTAAACTTTTGTTGTTTTGTTAAAATGTCTTGAAATTCAAAAAATGTCAAAATATACCCACATTTCACAGTTTTGCAAAAAATGATATCGAATTTAATTTTTGATAATGTATTGCTGACAAATCATGTCCGAGCCCACCGTTTAAAATGATGCGAAAAATCATATTCTCCGTTGAAATTAAATATGATTTGCCATGTTGATAGATTGTGACATGTCTTATCAACAATACGACACCAATAATTTGAGTTTGACATTTTTGCAAAAATGTGGAAATTTTGGATTTTTTTAATATTTTTTTAAAGTTTGAGACATTTTTATAAAACATTCAAAAGTTCAACACACACACACATATATGGCCTTAAAATTTTATTTATATACATTTTGTTAATATTATATACTTGGTGCATACATATTATACATATATTTGGGTTGATGACAGATACTAATCACATGCATATTGAATACTACTGAATAGCATGGTTGGGAGCATATAAATAAATATTTGGTGGAGCGGTTGAACTGAACATGGAGTAACGTGTATGAAATTTTTTGTTCCACCCTCGTTGTTTTATCTCATGTTATATTTTTAAATTATAAATTTTTCTTGTATTTTTTTCTTTAATTTCATTTCTTATATTTTAGTTTAATCTTACAATCACTACAAAAAAATCACGGTATAGCGACAGATCTTAGAGACGGAAGAATTTCCATCGTTAATTGCGGCTGACTAGCGACGAAAATGTCATCGACGTTAAACATTTCAGGCATTTCAAGTGGCGGGAATGCTTGGCGCGTAAACTTAACAACTGCTTAACGACGAAATGACCGTCATTAACACTAATGACAGACCATATCCGTCGTTAATTATACTTTTCACGGAATTAATTAATAGAAAATTAAAATACTAACGACGGAGCGCGTGTCTGTCGTTATATTTTTTTCAGAATTAAATAATCGAATATAGAGGTCCGTCGTTAGTCGATTCTAACGACGGAAATCAGGGATTTAACGATAGAATAATCCGTCGCTATACCACAATTTTTGTAGTGAATTATTTATTAGAATTCATTTCACCCCATTAGAATTTATAAATATTTTTTTAACATTTAATTAGGATCTTTTTTTTATAAATATTGATTATGATTATTTATGCTATAATTAATTTTTTTATAATAATTAAACGTTATTAAAATTGTAAATTTAATAGTAAAATACGGAACATATTTAGTGATATAATGAATTTATTTTTGTCCTGTCAAAAATTACTTCCTCCAAAAGTTAAATTGGTACGTTATACGTATTTTTATATAATGTATATCAAAGAGAAAATTATTTCCTTTTCTGTTATATATTAATTGTAATACACTAAACCAGCTGAAAAAAAAAGAAGAGAGATACAATAATCATATTAATTCATATCAGTTAAGCCATCAACATGCAACTATTCTGATTAGATTGAACAATTTAATTAACATAAAATATACATATGAGGCAATAACTATTTTAGCCACTTGAACTTTTAAAAGATTTATTTTAGCCACTAACTTTAAAACATATTTATTTTAGTCACTTTGGACGAAAATGCCCATGTGTGCGTTGGCATTGCGCGCTAGGATTGCACGCATGCGCGCTAGGGGTGTGCGTGGTTGCGTGCAACACGCGAGGGTAAAATCGTCATTCTGGCTAAAATAAATATGTTTAAAAGTTAGTGGCTAAAATAAATTTTTTTAAAGTTTGAGCGGCTAGTTTTATATATTACCACTAATAATATTTAGTACTTATTCACGCATGATATAATATAAATATAATTAAACAGCATGCACATGCACCGCATTATTTTATTTAATGAGAGTCACAATACATAATAATCATATAAGATTAAACTAGGTAGGTGGTCATATCTTGAATGACAAACCAGAAGCAGCTAATTTGTGGTCCATGATCTGGGTCAATCTCTCGACCATTGTTGGGCTGAAATAGTTCACCCAATCTCCCACCACACCTTTCCTAAACAAGTTCTTGTTCTCAAAATCAGCAATGGCACCCTTCCCATTCTTGTTCACATCCACCTCTTTCATCTTCTCAAAGCTACACAACTTCACTATTCCTTCCACAACCCCTTCTTCCTCCTCCTCCGGACTGAAAGGAAACCCTAGGAAATCCGCGAGCTTCCTCAGGTGAAAGCCCGCGTTCTCTTTCATATCCTCGTACCTCAGGAACATCACCTTGCTAGGGTTTCTCAGGCTCTCGTGCCAGTACCCTAACATGTGGTCCCAGTACGGGCCGAACCCAATGGTACCCTGACAGTACATATCGAACCCTTCCTGAAAGGATATGGGCGGGCCTAAAGAATTAGGCCTAAGCTTACTCAAGAAATGCCATATGGAAACATACGTGTCGAAAGGGTTCCTCACCATGTACACTATTTTGCATCCAGAATTCCTGACAGAGTCTGGCAGGGCGCCTATGGGCACGTGCGTGCCCACTAGGAGGGGCCTTGCCAGGCCCGACATGTCAGGGATCCCGGGATTTGCAAATAGTTTGTACTCGAGGAAAGGGACGAGCTCGTGGGGGTTGGATGTGAGCAAGGGGTGGTTGGTTCGGTCATGGTGGTAGAGTTGTCTTTTCGCGATGGCGAAGCACAACGCTTTGAGCCATGTGGTGCCGGATTTGGGGATGGTGGAGACTATGATATCGGTGTCTTGTGCAATGTAGTGATTTTGCATGGAAATTATGGCTTGGATTTCTTTTGGTTGGCACCAAAAATCTTGATATAGATAGATATTTGGTGTTCTCCAACCTCTCTCTTTTGGAAGTGTGGTGAGCAATTCTTTGCATTTTGGGGTGACTTCATCTTGCCCAATTGACAATAATTGTGTGTTGGATTGGTTTTCTATTGTGTTGGTGATGCCCATTTTTTCAAGAAAAATACTCTAGCTCTCTCTCTCTCTCTCTCTCTAAAATCAAGAAATATGGAGATCTATTTATTTACAACATTTTAATCTAGTGTGACGTGCAGTGTAGGACTGTAGGTAGGGTTTTGCATTAATTTAGAAGATGTAGGCATGTTGCACGAGAAATGCGTGAAAATGGAGTAGATAATATTTAGTTTAATTTTCTTTTAAAAAAATAGATTTAGTTTATTTATTCATTTTAGGAAAGATTGTGAGGCCAAAAAAAGATATTTTTGGGACGTCCTTCTACAATATTAAATTAAAAATTAAAACGCATTTAATTGAGTTCTAGTAGGTAAGAGAAAATTGGAAAAGATATGCTCAATGTTCTCTTACTTTTTAATCCAAAAGAGGACTTAATTAGATTGATTTTTGGGTAAATTATATTGCACTTTAATACCTACATTTTGCCCTCTTTTTTTAAAATAATAAAATAACACTCATTTTTAAAAAGAAATATTAATTTAATATTTGATCAATTTTCTGACCCTGAAATTTTATGTAACTAATTATATCTTAAGACATTTATTTAATTATTTCCCCAGTCACGTAAAAAATAACATCCAATAAAAAATTCTTAAAATACAATCAATTACGTAGGATTTTTTTACCAAATTTTTTTATCAAATGGTATATTACAAATTTTCTGAAAAAACGTATACTAATTTTATTAATTTTGAAAAAATAGTCCAAAATATATGTATCATTTAAGTATAATTTACCCTGATATTTTGGTAAATAATATTATTTTTCATCTAGTGTTACTACGTATAAGCAAACCGGCCACTAGCTTACACCTCCATCTAAAACTTTATTAACATTATAAGAAAATCAATCATTAACCATTAATGTTTAATTCTTGAGAATATATTTAATCCTCTTTTTCCTGTTCTAATTTAAGTCCTAGAGTTTATTTTAATTTCTAGCGGTTTTTTCTTAATTGAGAAAAGGAAGAACAATGAATCTTGAACCTGAGACGTCTTTTTTACACATCGTTCAACACCCTTTGGGCATCCCAACCACATTTGTAGAGTTCATGCATTTGTCAACGCCACTTGGGCATCCCTATAGCCCCTTACACTTGTAGAGTGCATGCATTTATTAAGAAACACAAGAATTTAATATTTTGTCATACCCTAAAAAAAATGGTAAATTCTACGTTATTATATCCAATTAATTTTTATTATTTTTATTTTTATTGATTGATTGTTTTACTATTGGACAGTTACAATAGATAGTTAAATGTCGCAATAAGTAGTTAAAATGTCACAATATGATAACTGAAATGTCACAACAGATTTTTTCGACCGTTAAAATTTTTAATCGAAACTTTTATTAGTGAACAAAGAAAAAACGTAGAGCATAAATAATCAAAATTAACCGATCCAAAATCACGTGTCAGCTACAGAATAAGAGGATATACTGCAGTCACCTCACGACAGAATTTAGCAAAATGAATGATGTAAATTAATATGAACAAAGAAAGCTCAACTGCCCACATTGTCCCATCTACACATGGTAATTAGCATAGGCAATATTGAATAGTCCCAATTAATTCCGTACCTACCCCTATGCTGCCCGACCGAGCAACATCCGATTTTCTTTTTAATTTAATTAAAATAAATATTTATATAATGTATTGCCAAATAAAAATTAAAATTTAGACCTATATGACCATATTAAGTACATGTTAGTTATGTTCGTCCTTTTTTTTTTCATTCCTAATATGTTAATAATATTGGTGTATCCTTCTGTTTCCTTACCAGGCATGACCTCGATTTTTTAAATTTTAATTAAAATAAACATTTTCATAATCTGTACATATATTAAAGTAAAATTGAAGGGGTAAAATTGTCATTAAAAATGCCAGAAAAAAGTTAATTTGAGATAACACATCTGCCAAAAAACATTCAAATCATGGAAGTGGTGAAGTGGTAGAGTAGTTTTCTCAATACTGTGTTGGGCTCATGTTCAAGCCATATTAATACAATTTCATTCTTTAATTTTTTTCCTATTTCTTTTTTCTTTTTTTTTTTTGCTTTCTCAATTTCTTCTTTTTTATTTTTTTCCCTTTTCGCTTTTTTCTTTCTTCTACGGTATATTATCTTTTTCAATTTTTTCCTTTTTAGTTTTTTTTCTTTTATTTATATTTTGAATATTTCTTTTATTTCTACATGATTCTTATTTTTCTTTCATCACTTAATATGTTTTAGATACATTATTAAACTCACAATTTATTTTGATAATTAACATTGATCCATTTTCTTTCTTTCTTTTTCAAATTTTTCCCTTTTCCTTTTATATTTTATTTTCTTTTTCAATCTTTTCTTTTATATCAACTACTTTTTTTTTTCTTTTTCTTTTATTACTTGATCACTTCATATTTTTTAGGTACATGATAGTCCAGAATTTGTTTTGATTATTAACATTATTTCTTTTTTCTTTTCAATTTTTATTTTGACTTTTTTCCTTTCCGATCGATCTTTTCTTTTACTTCTACCCGTTTCAAGTTTTTTTTCTATTATTACTTAATATTTATTAGGTACGCATTATCAAATCTATCATTTATTATGTTAATTAACATTATATTTATTTAATATTATAACTAGTTTATTACTTTTGTTATTTTTTTTATATTTAGATGTAGTAAAGTCTATCGTTTATTATATTAATTAATATTAATAATGCCTATTTAGTATTGCCATTTTTGGTTATTTAATATTGTAATTGATCACATCAATACACGGTCGAAGTGTAATTTTCAGGTTTTTGGGTCAAGTAGTTTCAGGACTAAAAAATATTGGCCAGCGCAGCCCCAAAGTGAATAAGTATCATTTAAGCAATTTAGTTTTGGTTCAAAAAAATATCATTCTACCCATCGAATGTGAAAATTTCATATTTTTCTCACATTTGTCATCATTTTATACATTAAAACATTTATATTTAACTCATTAAATGTATTCACATAATGTTGTATAAGGTGATTTGATTATTTTATTAATATGTGTGCATTTATTCAGAATGACAACTATTTAGAGATGGAGAGATTATTTTTTAGTTTAATTGATATTGTGATATTTGGTAAAGTTACATGTATACTCTCTCCGTTTCATTTTGATGATTGTTATTTTAGTTTTTTTTTATCTAGAATTAACAATTAATTTTATGGACTAATATACTCATCCCTCATATATGACATAAAATCTTATTCGCTTATATTTTCCTAAAATAGGGTTTTGGATAGGGTTAAAATTGAGAGAGAATGTGAAAATATTTAAAACAACAAATATTTTGACACAAAATAAAAAAATTAAAACAACAATCACAATGAAATAGAGAGAGTATATTATATATATATATATATATAATTATTCTTTCAAAGATTAAATGTAATTATATTAGGATATCTGAATAAGATATCTTTAACCAACCATATAATATTTGTGTAATTACATATAAATATTTTGAGTACATTTAAGATCCACAATATTTTCTCATTTATTTATAATATGACCACAGTCAAAATATTAATTAATAAATATTTAAATTCGTACAACGTATGGGAGAAATACTAGTGTTTTGTAAAAAACAAAAAGTTGGGATCGTATATGGCCATATTAAGTAGATGTTAATTATGTCGGTCCTAGTTTTTCACCTTCGACTATGTTAACAATATTGGTGTACCCCTATGCTGCCCTACCGGGCACTATCCCAATTTTTGTAATTTAATTAAAATAAACATTTATATAATGTTTTGTAAAAAAAAACAAAAACAAAAACTTGGGGATGTATATGACAATATTAAGTAGATATTAATTATGTTGATCCCGATTTTTTTCACATACTGTTATGTTAACGATATTGGTCCCATATGCATCCCCAAATTTTATTTTGACAAACCATTTTTAAAACACAAAGTCTCCTGTCAGACTTTGGAAACCCAAAATGCATAAAATTAGACGTCATGCGGGCGGATCACACGGGTTTTTTTTATAGGGTTTAGTGTTTTTTAGGGTTTTGGGGGTATGGGTTTTCATGATTTTTTAGGGTTTATTAGTACCAATTATGATTTATATTTAATTCAAAAATAATAATTATTGAGCGAAGTGCACGAGCTCATGCGTTAGCGTTGGACGAGTGTACTACGCGAGTCGCCGAATAAAAAAAAAAAAAATCACTTTAATTTTAGGGTTCGCTAATTTATTTTAAGGTATATATTTATTTTAAAAAGATTAATTATCGAGTGCAGTACACGAGCCCGCGCGTTAGTGTCAAGCGAGTGTACGGTGCGAGTCGCCAAATTAGACAAACTAATTTTATTTTAAAAAATATATGATTTTTGGGGAAAAAAATCGAAAAAAAAGGGACGCTCGCCTGACCGTGTCGCATGGAATTTTTGGTGGACAAGAGGCCAACTCTTTTTAAAATGTGTATTTTGGACGAATTAAAAAAAGAAAAGAAAAAAGATGTGGGCAGCATTGAAGTAAGTTGGCCCGTTTATGCTTGCTTCTAACGGGCTTATCATTTCCCAGCCCAGTCCAAATTGACACCTATAGTCTATATTATATTTAAAAGTAAGATAGTCGCTATAAATACTAATAATAAGTTTTTCCGCCTAAATGCACTATAAATAAAAGTATAATATTTATTAATTAATTAATATTTATATTATATAGTCATTCAATATTATAAATTTTTTTATTTTGTAAAAATACTATTTTTTATCAAAAATTATTTTGTTCATAAGATGAAAAAAATTATGTGGCCTTTAAATTGTTGATTTATATGTGAATTTTCTAAACACCTATTTTTTCTTTATGATGAATCATACATGTATATTAATTATTATTATTTTAAGTGTTATAAGTGAATGTTCTAATATATTAATTTAAAATATTTAAAAATTTTAGTTGATTAACTATATTAAAATAATTCCAGATCCAGATCAAAATTTCAATTAAACATATTTAAATTTTCAAATTAAATGTATTAATCAAGATACATATCGAGAATTTTAAATTAAATCTACTTAAAATTTTGAATTAAATGTATTAATAGAACTTGACAATTAATTGTTAAATTTATTTATGTCATGAATTATATATATAAATTAAATAGTTAAAGTTTATAGTTTTAGTTTTTTAAACAAAAATCATCACACGTATGAAAACTTACAAATATTGTTATGCATGAACAAATTATAAATTGTGAGTCCCAACAATGATATTTTCACATTTGTTGATCTCTAGGTTGTAATCAAGTGTAATATTTAGATATTTGATATTATCATTTTAATATTAAATATTAAATATATTTTAAATTTATAGATTTGAATTGAATTAGATATATTAAATAGTTCAAATGAAATATTTTAAAAATATTAATTTAAATTTTCTACTCTTTAATTGATTAAGGGTGTTTCTAAATACACCGCCTTTTTTTTTCTTTATATACCACATTTATTTCATACACCACACAACTTTTTCATATTTTCACATTTTTTCTTTACATACCACAATAAAAAGTCATTTCTATCCTTTCACTATGAAAATAAATTAAAAAAAAATATATTCTCCACCCTCACTTTCTCCCCTCCATACTACATACATACTGCCCTCCGTCGCCGTCACCTTTCTGTCTGACCTGCCGCCTTCGCTTTTCCTCCCCAGTAATTAATTAATTTTTTCCACAATAAAATAGAGAATGATGTAGTTGCCGTCAACACTGTATTCCAACATTGACAAAACTCTTTTTCATATTTATAAAATATTCCGATAAATCCTTCAATGTCACTAAATTTTAAAGTAATATCATCAACGCCATTTTCCAAATGTCAACCCCCTCAATCAGATACATGTATTTCTCCAAACATTTATGCGACAAGCCCTATGATTAGAGAAGTTAACGAAATCAATTTTTTAGCCCAAAAAATATATGACATCAATACACACATTTGATTTCATAGGCAATTCTTACAAAGAAAATAAATGGAGGAAGATGAGAGAAATGGAGGGAAAGGAGAGAGCAATTGTGGGGGCAATGTGGCGGGTGCGCTCACTGGGGTGGGAAGGAGGGGATTTTTTATTTATTTTTTAAGTAATTTTTAAAATTAAAAATGATATTTATGTAGATTAATAATTATTTATTTCTGAATTAAATTTAATAGTGGTGTATAAAGAAACCTTAATGGCGTATTTAGAAATGCCCGTTGATTAAATATATTTTAAAAAATCAAGATCTGCATACAAAAATTTAAATCAAGTATATTTAAATTTTGAATTGTCGAAACTCGAAATATATTAATTGATCTTATCATTTTAATGTTAGATAATTTTAAGATTTTCAAGTTATCATATTTAAGTTTTCAACTTTAAAGATGTTTTTAATAGTTAAAACTTATATATTTTAATTTTAAACCAAAATTTATCCCACATTAAATAACAAATAAATAATATTGTATATAAACAAACTATGAATTGTGAGGCCCAACAATGATCTCTGCAAATTGAGATCAAGTATAATATTTGATATTTGATTTTATCTATTTAATGCGATACATTTTAAATTTTTAGAAATTAAATATTTTTGAATTAAAATTAAATTAAATATATTAAACAAATATAATAAGAGATTTTAATATATTAATTTAAAATATTTTTAATTTTTTAGTTAATTAAATATATTAAAAAATTCAACATCCACATCCAAACTCTTTTAATGAGTTAAAATCTTTAAAAATAATGTATTTGATTTTTTTAATAAAAAAATATATTTTTTTCTATCATTCCTCATTCGTGTATGTGCGCGTGTGTGTAGATTTATGAAGTTCTAAAGTTACATATCAATCATCGGGACTATGATGTTTTGTTTCTCCACAAGTGGATTCATAAAGTTACATATAATAACATATAAAATTCCATTTAGATTGTCTTCACCTGAGCATTTTTATTTTTTTATAATATATTAATATTACATATTCTTATTTTACATATTAAATTCTCACTTACCCTATATCTCACATCGGTTATAGAATGAAATATTGGGATATGGGTTGTATAAAAGAGTGGGTAATCTTAAATCGAAACCTCAAATTAGTTCCGCAACTTTTTATAATTTTCCTACATCCCACAATTGGTTGTAGATTGAAACATTGGAATGTAGGTTGTTGTATAAAAAGGGTAGAAAACCTCAAAATTTTTATTTAATCATATTTTGAACAAAAATATTTAAAAAAATTAAAAAAAATTATTTGTGCCTAATTTGCCGATTAATCGTTGGCGAGACCAACTGGGCAGCCAGGATTCTACCTTCTCGATTTTACAACCAACTTGACTCTACCTTCTCGATTTTACAACCAACTTGGGTGTTTCTAACACGGCTAGAGACATCAAGGCTGATTTCTCCAATGATAAAAAATACATAAATAATTTATAATTCAAATGATATAATTCATATATTTATATGCGAAATTCATGATTGAATATAATATTATTATTATTGTACATAAATATTTATTTAATAATATTCCATATGCATGTGGTATACTAGTTTTGATAATAATCATTTAGAAAGTATTTCTTGCTTCAAAAAAAAAAAGATTTTTTTTTATTTTTTATTTTTGGCAATTACAAATGCCCAAAAGCTCCTAAGATATTACTTAAAATTAGGGCCAGTAGCCCAGTATTGTGTTTGAATTATACACTTCAAAGAGTAATTATAATTTAGATTGTTAATGGTGTGAATATATAAATTAATGTTAGTTCTCCGAGTTTTATCGATTTAATGGCTCGAAACATTGGTTAGCTATCAATCGAGTTCTGAAAGATAAAAAAAAAAAAAAACTTAATTAGGACTAAAAAAAATCATGTATTTAAATTTATTTTTATTTTTTAAATTATTTTTATATTAATCTTCACTAAATTACTACATAAATGTAGATGCTAGAGATGTGCAAAGTCCTGGGCAAAACTAATTGCCCTTTGATTTTAAGAGAGGAAAGGGTACAAGGATTTTGAGACATGACTTGTTCCATAAAATGTATATTAGTATACTAGTTAATAGTTATTATCAATTACAAAAATATGTGTTTTGTTATGTATTTAAGTAATGAGGGTTATACTATATTATATTATAACGGAAGGGATGTAAGAAAGACTAACACACAATTTACGTGGTTCACTAACAATACGTACGTTAGATACGTATAGGAACAGACGATATGTACGAGGAATTACAGAATAACAAGAACATAATATATAGAGACTAGATTAAGGGATATGAGTGTATGCATATTATTTATACACTCTCAAGCTTTATTCATATATATCAAGTAATTAATATTTAACGTGATGATAATCCAAAATAATCGAGATCAGTACAAACATAGTACTATGCATGGCAAACAACTAATCCAACAAAGAGTTTTTTCATGCAAACACAACAAAGATTATGATTCACCTATACTCTTGCATCAATGTAATAATGTAGCTCATTATTAAAGATTTATTGACTCTGTGTGTGTGTGTGTGTGTGTGTGTGTGTTTCATTAGTCTTAAATATTTAAAGAGGTTGATGATGGTGAGAATTCATTTGGCAGCTATGGTGTAAGGAGTGATGGTTGTGGCTTTGATTCATGCTATAATCATTATCTATATCGTTGCTTTCTGCTTCTGCTGCTGCTGCTGCACTGTTATTAGGCCACATTCCAGATGGATTTCTTGTCAACTCGAGCAACGACTCCTTCACATCATCAGCTTCCACAGTCTCATCATTCTTTCTCTGTTACATTGAGAGAGAGAGAGAGAGAGAGAGAGAGAGGTTGTGGAGTTTATATACATTATGCATATTATTAGGCCAATATATTCTTGAAATGTAGATACGGTTTTGAAGAGTTACCTCAACTTTGAAGATGCTTGATGCCAAGCATGTGTGTCTTGTTGTATTGACATTGGTTACTTCGAGCCCCAACACGTTCAACGCCTCCATCAGCCTCACAAATCCACCAGATTTATGCTCACAGAATACCTTCACAAAGAACTCGTTTCCATCCACTTGGAACACTTCCACTTGAGGCTGCATATATGCAGAAGTATAATATTCGAGTTTTCTTCTATCTCATCGAGTAGCTAGTGTTGCAAACACAAAGATTAATGGAATAAAATGAACAATATGTATGTATATATATGTGTTGTCATACCTCCATCTGCTGCTGCACTTTCTCATTTCCGATATCAGCCTCATGGTTGTGTCTGTTGTTGTTGCAAGATGATCCCTTGTGATAGCCATTCCCAAAATTCTCTTGTTCACGTTTTGGGCCGCGTTTTGTTCCATTTTGATGCACAACACTTGGTGGGAATGGGATGCTGCTGCTGTCATTGTGATTTCCACCTTGTGCTGTTTTTCTTGCAGCACTGTCCTCGTCGTCTGAGTGTTCCTCAAGCTCGAGTTTTAGGTCGTCTGCTTGCTTCTGCAGCTCCTTCACATACTCAATAGCATCTCCAAGAATTGAAGCTCTATCCAACTGCATTTGACGATTGATCTTGATGAATAATCAGATGAAAAAAGGGAATTATATATAAAGATTGATGGTTTGTTTGTTTGCCTTAGAAATGTTAGGCACCAAGGCACGAAGGGCGTAGAGCCTATCATTGAGCTTCTTTCTCCTCTTCCTCTCCGCTTCAAGGTTCTTTGATTGAGGCCCTTTTCCAGTTCTCCTTCTGTACTTGTTATCATCGTCGTCTTCATTAGGATCGGACTCATCTGACCGGTTATTCTCACACATGAATGAGTCATCGTGCATCTGATCTTCCATCGCCCTTGATGGATCCATCCACCTACTCCCTCTTGATGCACTGCTCATCATGTTGCTTTGTGCCGCCTCCACCTCCTGGAATGTGTTCTCCATGGAGGGGGTGAAGATGCTCGACTCATAGGCCGATCCTTCCATGAATATGCCGTTGGAGTTGAGTGGAGAAGTGCACAGATGGATCCTGTCTATGGAGATGTCATTAGGCAAATCCAAGTTCTCTTTTGAATGATCTGGTGAAGAAATCTGCTGCTGAAATAGGCTGATTTGATCCTTCTGACCATTCGGATCCGATGAAAACGAGTCTGTTGTGCCTGAATTGCTCATTGTTTGGTGTTGCAGGAAAATGTTGCTCTGAACTCTGATGTAATCTATCACCTGTTGATCTTCAGAAACCTTCATTTTGAACAAGAAACACCATTTTTAGGCCTATTTTGCTATCAAGAAACCTTGTTCGTTTTAGGCCTTGATTTTGAACAAGGAACACCATTTTTTAGGCCTATTTTGCTATCAAGAAACCTTGTCTGTTTTTAGGCCTTGATTTTGAAAAAGAAACACCATTTTCAGGCCAATTTTGCTATCAAGAAACCTTGTTTGTTTTAGGCCTTGATTTTGAACAAGAAGCATAATTTTTAGGCCTATTTTGCTATCAAGAAACCTTGTTTATTTTAGGCCTTGATTTTGAACAAGAAACATAATTTTTAGGCCTATTTTGCTATCAAGAAACCTTGTTTGTTTTAGGCCTTGATTTTGAACAAGAAACATCATTTTTAGGCCTATTTTGCTATCAAGAAACCTTGTCTGTTTTTAATCCTTGGTTTTGAGTTTTGAACAAGAAACACCATTCTTAGGCCCATTTTACTATCAAGAAAAGAAGCAACACATCACATTACTCACTTGTTTAGTCACAAACAACTCGAGCAGGCCTAGAGACAACGGGATCAAAACCCAAGTTCCAATAGCTTCCTGCAGTTGAAATCGGATCATACACACAAGTTTTTCACCATCCAAAGAGACGAAGGAAAACATCTCGACACAAAACATACATGTGATGAACTTGCATCTGAGTTGTGTGAGTAGTTGAGCCAGCTGGCTTGGTTTGACTGCAAGGTTTGTGCATGAACTCTGCATATATGTTACAACATCCATATGATCTTGCATACATGTACGTAGCGGGAGATGAGGGGAGACGAGGGAGAGGCCTTACCCGGAATCCAGCACCATGGATGAAGGGATCAAATCTAGCAAATCACAAGACTTCACCCTTGGATGTGGAAACATGACATCTCTGCAAGGTAGAGTAGTTGAACAAGAAGAAGCAGATTGAAAGCCAAGCTCGTCTCCACCATTTTTGACATTTTCAATCCCAGCACAGCAGCAATCCATCAACTCAATAGACCTACAAATCAGCCAAGAAGAGTATAACTACGTATACAAATGAAGAAAATTAATCCCACTTCTTTTTTTTTTTTTTGCTTTACAACCAAGAAAAATGGCCTAATGCAGCTGTTTTCATTGAAATAAGTAACCTGTGATCATTGCTTAGTTTCCACAACACAATGTAATCCCAGCTCTTGATCCCCACCAAAGGCCTAAGCCTCTCTGTGAAACTCTGCACCAGCATCTTTTCTGTTCACCAGAAAATGCCTAACGGGGTGGATCAAGAACCATATGGTTACTTATAAATCGCGATAAAATTCAAGAAAGTCGAAGAAAAATGGACATGAACACATCATAATGAAGAAAAATGAAACAGTTGGAAAAGTTACTGCATGTAAGATTTACTATCCTTTTATGGCATCATAAATTGTAAGCAAATTTTAAGAAGGGTGATTTCTTACTAGTTTATGAGGTTTTGATCAAAACTGTATCAAAAGTAAGATCATCTATCTCATTTTATCTCACATCATCTCTTTATTGTTATGTGGGAGAGCCTATACATTTTATATTGGCAGGTGAACAACGAAGCATGCATGAAAGTTAGCTTGTAAAACGGGTAGGTTGCAACAAATTTGATCAAAATTTTCAACTAAAAAATAGAAGTTTTATTAATTTAGGGCAAAGATAAGTGAACTATCACGCATGGACCTGAAAATGAAAACTATTAATTTACATCCTAAAAAATTATGTATCTCGATTCATTTTTAGTTTTAATAAATTAATTATTATATTTAGGATAACGAGCTTTGGATACAGTTGCAAATTGGACACGTACTTTAAATATATGCAGTTAAGACATTAGAGCATCCCCAATGGTGGTACATAACTTTATGTACCACCTTTTGGTACATAACCATTGGCGATGCCCTCCAAAAGAAAGTTAAACAAAAATTTGGTACATCTCCATGTAACAACTTTAATTAGGTCCCACATGTCCTTCCATCCAATTTTATATATTTCTTTTTCTGTTCATTTTCCTTCATTCCTTTATTTTTATCTATGATATCTTTTATTTTATTTTTTCTTTTGATTTTTCCTTTTTCATTCTTGACTAATTTTTTTATTAGTAATGTATTGTATATTATTTATACCAATTGTTTTATACTACATTATAATTTTTAATTACATTTCATAATTATTTTAATTTTCTAAAACTACCAAAAGTTGGAATATCATTAGAAAATGAAAAAACTAGTATAATTTTTCATTAAAAAATTGAAGATTATCCGATAAAAATTGATTATTTGCCAACAAAAAAATTGTAAAATCAATATAATTTTCCATTAAAAAATTGAATATTTCCCAATAAAAAATTGAATATTTACCGACAATTTGTTTAACATGAAATTTTGTAAAATTGGTATATTTTTCCATTGAAAAAAGTGAATATTTGTCGATACAAAATTGAATATTACCGATAAAAAATTGAATATTTGCCGATATTTGTATAACATGATATATTAATTTTGTAAAATTAGTATATTTTCCATTTAAAAAATTGAATATTTGCCGATACAAAATTGAATATTTTCCGACGTTTGTATAACATTATAAATTAATTTTTTAAAATTAGTAAAATTTTCCATTAAAAATTGAATATTTGCTGATACAAAAGTGAATATTTTCCAATAAAATTGAATATTTTCCCACGTTTATATAACAAGATAAATTAATTTTGTAAAATAAAAAAAAATGAATATCAGTGTTTACTAATCGCCCATTAAATAACTATCGACACTTGTGTCCCGTAAAAAAACACAAAAAAATAATAATTTAGCAACGCAACTTTTAAAAGTGATTTATTTTATTTTCTAAACATATTTTCCAACTTATAATAAATTAATCTTATCAATTTTCTTATCTTTGGGCGTAGTATAGTTAAGTCAATGTGTTTTTTTTTTATCTTCTATTTTTTCCTTCTCGAATAACAACTCGAACAATTCTGCTTCACAAGGAGCCCCACTTAATTTTGCAGCTCGAGTCAATATAGAGACTGAACTACGAGATAAGAAACAACATCACAAGCTTCGAGTCGACTTGATTGAGCACATTTGGGCCCGATACGACAATCATAATTTTAATAATTAATTTATTTATTAAGTGTTTTGCATTTCAATATTTAATTAAATATGTCGGTTGTATTTTATTTTTATCGTTGAACTCATTTTTGTCGTATCAATAAAAATATATTTGTTTTATTTGATGACTTGATTATTAATTCGTTTATAAATTAAGTTAATATTTAAAATTTGAATAAACATTAAAATGTTATTTTTATGAATTAAATTATATATATATAATTTAAAAATACAAATAAAACATAAAATTTATTAAGGATGGTTTAATTATATAAAAATATATATAAATGAAAATATATAATGAAACATGTACTAAAATTAAAGATGAATTAAGAAAAAATGAGTGATATGATAGTGGGACCCTCAAGATTAATGTATGTACTTAAATAATTGTGGGTGAGTAAGTATTTAAAAAAGTTGGTACATAACTTTTAATGTGGTGGTGACGTGACGAAGTTATGTACCCAATTTTGGGTACACTATTGATGATGCTCTTATGGATGTTATTAAGCATCCTCAATTTTTTTAGAAAATTGTGCAATATATAGAACCTTGATCCGACTTTCGATCTAGAAATTGAACGCTCAAATCAACAGAGAAAATTTGGGGATGTTGAATAACTTTCTTAAAAAAGTTTGTGCTGAATTTGCAATCATGTCCAAAGTTCATGATTTTTAAAGATCATTAAGCTTTAAATTTATTAGATAATTAATGAATGATGTTTTTTATTGAAATACATGATCTTTGGATCTTAGATTGATGTTTCAATTATAATGATTTTTTAAATTGATAGTTTTCATCTCTCGGGTTCTGAAAATTTAAATATAATAACAAAAATGAAACACATAATCTTTACATCTTAATCAATAAAACTCCATGAAGGTATAATTAGTGCTCAATTTTCTACTCTTGGTATTAAATATCTAAATTAGAAGTTTAAGTGAGTCAAATCAACTCATAAATTAATCAAGCTCAACTATATTATGCTTGATAGCCTCACGAACCTAATCGACCTTCTAACATATTCACAATTTTATCCTTGACAATTTAATTATTTACACATATACCCTTGTTAATTGGACTAATTTTTTTAATTGAATAAAAAAAAAGTAATATAATTTAAGCCATTTAATATTAATAAGTAATCCAACTAAACCAAATCAAATTTCCCATTACTCAACTCAACTCAATTAAACCCTTTAATTCAAAATAGAGGTGGCAATTTGAGCTCATCACTACTCAACTCAACTCATTTACACCCTTAATTCGTAACAGAAGTGGTAACTGCTCTATCAGGCAAAGACAGAAAAACCCGGGTTAGGGTATACAAGCTCGATTTCTTTTGGGCCTCTAATTTAGAAGCCCAATGTAAATTTAAAATGAGATGGGCCTATTTTACCGGCTCTAATATGAAGAGCGTGTTAAATAATCTCTCCTATAACTAAGGTAAGGCGTTTTTTGCATGAACCAAATATAATAACAATCTTAACTAACTACACACTCTTCTTTTTTTATGTCTCAACTACTCAAATGAAATTAATATTTAAAAATTGGCTGATTTTTAGATTGATAAATTGTTATATTTATATTCCCCTCATAATTTTACTCAGCTCATCTTGTGCACTAAATTTCAAACATACAAAAGCTATTACCTAATTAGGCATAAAAAATGAAAAGTTCAAAAATCACGGTAGTCTAACTATAACATTTTAAAAAGTTATGTTGAATTTGTAAAATTGGGTAAAAGTGATGATTTTTTCCGCAATTACTAACCCAAAATTAAAAAAAGTTGATTTTGCAATTGAAAATCCATTCGTGGCTCTTTGTTTAGGGGGTAACTAACCCTTATATAGTTATAAATAAAATGGTTAATTGTTAAAAAATTCATCATCTTTGAATGAATTTGCAATTTGAACATGATTTCTAAAACGTTGCAATAATAATTCAATCTTTTAATTTGTAGTAAAATAGACACCTCAAGAGATTTCGACTATTATAAAATTGTGTTGCACAACAGAAATCACTCATATTCGACACTCCAAAGTTGAATTAATGTGTGCACGTGGGAAAAATATTGCGATATTATAATTTCAATGATTTGAAAAAAATTGGGGTGGTCGAATTTGCTATAAACTAAAATACTATGTTATTATTGCAATGTTTTAAAAATAGTGTTTAGATTACAAATTCGTTCAAAAGTGATGAAATTTTTAGCAATTAACCCTAAATAAAAAGGCAATTGCAGAAGCTTTTAGTACATGGAAATTATTTCAAGACATATATTTTAGTGTGAATTATTATGCACACTTGTAAGACGTTATAATTAGTCAATTGATGAATATGATTTATTCAAACGAATTTATTTTAAAAAAATCTTGTTTTTTCTCTCTCTTTTTTTAAAGAATTTGTCTGTAGCAAATTAATATATAGACAGATATATGTATGACCATTGACCAGTTCCTCTGATTTGCTAGCAAAAAATAAAAATAAAAATCATTATATTGAATAATAAAGTCCCAAACACATCGATTTCTCATGGAATATGGAGTGTGAATTGTCAAATTGAAGTTTCTAATTATATATTATTGTTATTTTTTTGTTTTTTAGAAGATAATTATATATTATTGTTGGATATTGAATAAGTATGACAAATGTTAATTGACCAATCATATATATATATATATATATATAACCCTCAAGTTGGATTTAAAAAACATATCTTATGAAGTTGAATTACGAAAAGTTTTGATTAATTATATAGTAATTAATTCTCAAGAAACCTTCAAATTGGGAAAAAAAATGCAAATAATCCAACCAACTAGAACCCAAAATTGATTAGATAATAATACTAATAAAAAAAATCCCATTGTGTCCATCCCCTCATAACCTTAAATCCTAATCTTGAACCTCTTCTATGCTTAGATATGAATATAATCAAAATATCAAAATTTCCAATCTTCATCATAACCTATCTTTCTTTGTTTCTTGATTTTGCTATTTCTGAAGTCTATGAAGTTGGTGATGAAAGTGGATGGAACTCCGGCACGGGCACAAATTTCCTTAACTGGTCGGAAAAATACAATTTCACGGTCGGAGATGTACTCGGTTTGAAACTCTCTTACTCTTTCAATATACGATCTTTATATATGATTCTCTTTGAAATTAAGACGATTATGCATTAATCGTTTATGGTTGGTATTGTATTATTATCGAGTAAAAATTATACTTTTGATTCCATAAAAGTAGAGCCCCGAGACTATTATAGTCCCAAAACGTTTAATTTTGGTCATGAGTTTGATTTTTCGACATTTTAGGTCCCATTATTTATATTTCGACATTTTTGGTCCAAAAAACTAATAGACTTTTCCCCGACATTTTTCTTGCTTTTGTAGTGATATGTGTTTACATTCAATTTTATTTTAAGGATTAGATTTGTGTAGGATTTCATGGATGGATTTTAGGGATTCGATTTTTTGGTGGATTGTGGTTTGGTTTCACATGGTTTGACCCCTCACTCGAGAGTAAATTTCGATTTTCGTCGAACAGGACATACGTAAGTCTGCTTTTAATCCCGATACTATCATTTTTTGTCATTTTTCAAAAAAATTATCCAATTTTAGTCCCATAGATTTATGATTTTCGAATTTGGTCCCACAATTTTAAGGGGTCAAAAGCAAGACCAAAATTAAAATTTACTCAATCTGGGATAAAAAAATGATAGTATTGGGACCAAAAGCGGACTAATGCATGTCCTGTGGGACGAAAATCGAAATTCACTCCCTTACTTTACGGATGTTTAGCCGTTTTTGGGATTAAAAGTGTCGAATTATAAAATGCAGGATCAAAAGTGTTGAAAAATCAAACTTGGGACCAAAATTATACATTTTGGGACTTAAAGGTCTTGTTTGTTTTCATTTTCAAATGAAAATTTTCCACTTTTTACTATTCGAAACACCGAAAATACGTTTGTATTATTTATTTTCAAACTCAGTTTTCTCTTTTTCCAATCCTATATAACCTATTTAATCATATATATACACCATTACAATGGGATCCATTAATTAAATATTCATCAATTCATCATAACCATACAAATATTTCTCTTTTGATTTCAATCACACATTTCAAATTGAAAATATAATCAAACAAATATATTTTCATTTTCCAAATCTATAACTCTAAACATTAAACCATTTATCATAAGAAAATCATTATATTTTTACAGAAACCAACACACCTCATAAATTGAATTGGAAATATTGAAAACTAAAAATTGATGTTGGAAATAAAAACAAACAAACTAAAGTTTTTGGACTGTATTCTTATGAGACCAAAAATGTAATTTACCATATTATTGTTGCAATGAATACAGAGTTCAAATACTCAAAAGTGCAACATAATGTGAAAGAAGTGACAAATGCGACATATAGATCGTGCGATGCGAGTGATGGAGTAATTGCAGTTTATGAGAGCGGGAACGATCGAGTTAGGCTTAGTGAAGCAAGAAAATACAATTTTATTTGTGACAAAAATAGCCATTGCATTGGGGGCATGAGATTTTCTATCAATGTTTTTGGAGCCTCTAGTCGTAATAACACAACCCCCACCACCGGCCCACCAGCGCCGCCGCCGCCGCTGCCCAGCCTAGGCAAGAATACTGCCGTCGCAATGAGAAGGGAGGTGATTCACAACTTTGGAATGGTGGTGCTTCTCATATACATATTCATGCTTTGAAGGAAATTCATTTCAATTTTTTGGTTTTTTTTTTCTCTAAGTCTCGAGTTGTATGTTTACTCTTGTTCATGTTTCTTGTTTTTTTTTTTGGTGATGTTACTCGTAATTTTACTCGATTTATTTCTCTACATTCTGAATAAATCACCGATTAATTCTCTTTTATTATTATTTTTTTTGAATTTGGGAAAGGGAGAATCGTGAATTTTAAACTTGAATATCTTCCTTTTTATACACTAGTCACCACCAATATCCCTTGGGTGTTTCCATCCAAATACATGTAATTTGCAAAAGAGTTTTAAAGAAATGAAAGGTTAATTGACAAAAAAATAATAATTAAAAAATCATGAACTTTGTCAAAATTTACACTTTAGATATAAATTTAAAACGTTACAATAATGACTCAACAATGTGATTTTTAGCAAAACACACATGCCGCATATTTTTCAATGACTAGAAAACCGACGTGGCTGAACTTATTTTCGGTCTCAAAACAATTCATGAATAAACATGGATAATAAGTCTTACCAAAAAATATTGAGTGTGTTTATTTATTACAAATAACATTATTGAATTAGTATTGCAATATTTCAAAATTCATGTCTAAACTGTGAATTTCGTCAAAGATAATGATTTTTTTTTTTTGCAATTAATAAAAGAAAACATTGAATGGTCTATCATTAGTTGGTATTCCTACCCTTTGTAAGGGTTGGTGCACGAATCTCAATCTCCCATCCCCACTTAAAAAAAGAGAAAATATATAGTAGTATTAGATAATTCCTGAAGCATAAACTGGTGCAACATATAAATTAGGATAATTCCTGCTAAAATCAAACGTTATTGATTCTCACTTACATCGATCATATACACATATACAATGTTACAAAACTGCATCTTTTCTTATCAACATTGCCAGCAAAAAAACACTATATAATAACATATTACCTAGGAAGAACATCTCTCACACCATGATGGTTGAGCGCGGCGCAATCATCGTTTTCTTTCTCTTTCGCGCGAGACCTCTTCACGGGAGTCGTTCAGAAGGCGGTGTGACTTAGTTGTGGCAACGGTTGATTCATCAGATCGAACGTTGGGACCTCAGCATCACCTCCTTCGACAATGCAGAGAGATGGAGTGAAGTAACCCGGATGGTACACGCGAGAGTTTTCCTGATACTCTCTTTGAAGTGTCTCTTCATTGAGACCCGATGATGCTGACGTTGCAGCTGCAGTTGAGTCGCAAAACGTCATGGTGGTGAACAAGAGAGTCGCAACTGTTCTGTCGATGGCTTTTGTGTCCGACTCGTTAGTTTTGGGTTCCTGTAACCTGGATGTAAGGATAGATACTTCGCTCAATCTCGGTTAAGCTTAGAGTGGACCTATGTGATAACAAAACGAAACACGAAGCAATAACTGCAAAGCAGAGTGTTCATCGGCAATGATAACTAGCAACAGGAATTAGATTTGTGAATTGCAAGCTAAGATAAGCCAAATCTCTATAGACTATAAGTCTATAATATTGAAGTATCAAGTGAAGAAAATTATACACAAAAGGTCACCCTAGTGAACTCAAGTCTGGTATGAGTCTTGATCAATAAAAGTTTCTAAGTAGAAAACATCCGTCGTAATTGAATGTGCATTGTGCTCGAATATATCAGAAACGTTCGTTAAGTTTAGAGTTGCTTGGTGGGCCTTGAATCACAAAGGTTTTAAATTTATTTCTTATAAAAAAAGAATATATCATAAACTCTAAAAATGAAATAGATGAAAATGGGAAAAAATGTAAAAATGTAGAGTATTTGCCTGGATGGTCCAACTCTAGTGATTGGTTTGTAGTTCTTCGGGTCTTCTTTTCCAATCCGACTTGATTTAGTCTGATAGCTCGAGTTCTCTGCTAGGCGGTATAAAGAATCACGAAAGCAAATTCTGGTGGTGTCTGCCAACTATAAATTCCACATATAAACAATGAAAATGGTCAGATTCTTTTACATTGTAGCATACTGCTTCCATAGGAATCGAGATTGGTTACCTGCTGAGTCAAATTCTGTAGCTCCAGTAACACGGGTTCATCCATGGACATGTACTCATTAATATCTTCACACAAATCATCTCGTTCTTCGAACATGTAGATTTCGGATTCCAGTTCCTGGAATGTCAAGTGCCAAAAACTAGTTAGCTACACCGATCAATCGGTAACACCAACTATACTACTTTTATGACTGATGGTTTCAGCTTTCCAGGCATCTTTATGAGGCTACTTGAGAACACATTAAAGAGTTATGAACTATACATAAAAGTTAATCGACCAAATTAATATTTACGGCTCATATGCTATCAAAACCTAAGTTCTACAAATGATGGCTTCAGAACTGGTACTAGAGTGCTAGGTTCAAGAACCCTTGGTCGAGGATATTATTACCCGCCAACCCCCATCCCCGTTTAACTGTCCTTGAATTGCTAATGCTTCAATTCAAAATACTGAATTAGGTCATAACCCCAACCCAGTCATTGCAGTTTGCATAACAATCCATAACCGATATAGATGTTCCGTGTGTGCTAACATAATGCAAACCTTTTCAGGTGAAAAATGGCCGACATTCAAAGCATCATTTGTACAGTCTCGAATATGATTACTAAAATCAAATGCCATCACATCATCAGTCCTGTTTGAAGTTTGTGCAGTATTATCTGAACTGTAAGATCCCTCTGAGTCTCCGGCATCTACTTTGAAAAGCGAATCACTGCACAGCAGATCATGGAGGAGTCAGGAATTTAACCCTGTAAAATATGTACGACAATGGACAATCAAAGAGGCAAATATTTAAACATGGATGCAAATGCACGAAAGCAAGTATTCTGAAGCCATGAAAGCTTTACGCTGTACAAGAAAATTTCATCGGCCTCTTCAATCTTGGGAAGATCATTGAGCTGAGCATCCGAACGTTCGTGAGCACAAGCACTCTGATGGCGAAAAGCATGCCTAGAGAACATCTGCTCACTCTTTTGTGAGTTGATATTCCCAACTATGTTAACCCACGAAGGCCAACTATCGGGTGATGGAAGCCTGTCGAACATCTCCTCATCGTTTGGAACGGCCAGATCTTCGTCATCACTCCCAAAGTACCACTCCATGGCCTAATTACGTAGTGCAAAGATGTAAGAATAGGGCATATAATATGAGAATAATCAAAAGAGAAACGAGAACATTATAACTAAGGAAACAATCTATGCTTCGCCTTGATGGAGGCTATCTCAATTCTCAACCGAACAAAATTAGTATCAACGAGATCAGCACATCAAGATAATGTTTTATCCTCTCACACTCTATCCGAACCCTCTCGCTTTGATTTGTTAAAGCAAAATAAAGAAGTTGACGAAACCGAGCTCTAAAATTACCAAGTAGACTCACTCCACTCTCAAAGTAAAGGGAAACGAACGAGTTAACCTACTAAGTTGATGCATCCTACATTCCCACTTCAAAATTACTGTAGGTAAAGAAAATTTTACAATATTTTGTGTTACAATTACAATTATCTTCTCCAAGAAACCCGATAAACTAAACTAGATTAGGGATTAGATCCTCCAAGCAAACACTGACCACAATATCGAAGGTTCAGATTTTATCCACACTAATTATAAAACTAGGTGCAAATACAGCAATCTTTCAAGAAAATGCCTAAATTTGAGCTGGAAATTGCTACTCCCAACTCTCAACGAGGATAGTAAAAATCTACATTTTATCAACTCAGTTAAGTTTTCATATTTGAAAATTGAAACCACAACCCCATATATTCTACACTCATCTATTTCAATAAAAATGAATTCTTTCAAGGTCTCCTCCACATCATGACATCCAGAATAACAGTAATCACATGATTTCCATATAAATTCCATATAAATCAAAGTAAAAAACCCTCAAAGAACAAATTTTCACGGAGAAAGTTACATTTAATCAAGTATAATTATAACTACAGCAGTGAGCCATACAAAATTCAAAACCCATCAACAAAAATTCAAGAAAATTGGTGCAGCTAAGACAGTATAACAATTGAAGGGGTGTTACCAAATAGCAAAGGTGAAGTTTATTGATTTTGAGAAGTGAAAGTGGTTGTTTGAGGAAGTCGGAGGCGGAGCTGAATATATGAATGGCAGGAAACCTCAACAGTAACGTGTGGATTTGAACGATAAACAAAGGTTGTATTTATGGTTTTCTGTTCTCTCAATGGACATTTTTGCCCCTCAAATTTTTTTGGTGAAAAATGTTAAATTAAATATATATTGCTAGTACTTATCTGATATATAGCATCAAAATTCATTGTCAGCTTCTTCAAAAAATAAATAATTATCAAATGCAAGCAAAAAAAAATTGTAAGTAAAAAAGTATTGATAAAAGTTGGGCAATAAGTTAATTAAATTGGGATGATATCCCATAAATTTTGCATATATTCAGTAATATTATAATTTGAGACCCGAACATTTTTTGAAAGAAGAAGTGATAAAAAAAAAAAAGAAAAGTGGTAGTAAAAGTTGAGAGTTTTGAGAATAATTCTTAAATTATCGTCTTCTACTGTTTAAAAAAATCATTAATTCATGACTTAAAAACATCACACGTTATTCAACAAATCACTACTTTTTATACTTAATTATATTATTTACCTAAAGATTATATTTAACTATATTGTTAATCCACGTCATTAAATTTTTTCAATATCAAATAATATATTAATAAATCAAAAGAAGAAGAAGAAGAAAAAAGTTATATAGAGGTAAGAGTCTTGCAACGGTTGTTATAATATTATCATAGTTTATTTCATTCTTTTGTTCTATGATCCTTCTAGTACAATTTCAATTATTGATTAAAATTTATGAACTATTATCATCATTATTAGAGAAAATCATTTTTAACCCATCCCACTTTTTTTTCAAAAATTATATTGATAAATAAAAAAGACAGTAATTATATAATGTAGGAGCACGTTATCCTAATTATTTTTATTTTGTTCTATATAATCTAATCCAATTACTGATCAAATTTTTACTAACTATTAATTTGAGAAGATCATAAGGATTGGAAATACTTAATTGATACAAAAATAAATAAATAAATTAATAAATAACCGATGCTCATATTCAATTTAAAGAAAAAAATAGATTTATTTATATGAATGAGGCAATGCGCAGGGGCAATTTAGTAATCTCAGGAGCAACTTGCGTGTATCAAATTTGTGGCTGAGAAGTGCGGAGTTTGAAGTAGTGGTCCAACGCTCTCCATCTAAAACTGCTCTCTGATTGGGCCACGTGTCGGTACGCGCCCAGCATTTGAATTTCCGAATATATCCCTGGCGCATGTGCCGGGGCACGTGACTTTGGATACACGCTTTTTACTCGAACGGAAAAAGCGCCCCCATGTGTAAACTTTTCATGACACGTGTCGAACCCCACATTTCGAGTAATTCAACGTTTTTAGCATGGAGGCAATTTCATGTGCAACATTTTCCTATGCAAAATTAAAAGTTTGGCCCATCTACCAAATTCATGATCTTACAAATAAGGGGGAAAAATTATTATTTTTTAGATTTATTTATGTTTTTTTTTATAATTTTTTTAGGGGATATGTATTGCTGCATATATTTAATTATGTATAATTTTTTTTAGCATATATAATTCACATATCAATAGTTATATTCCTTACGGGAGCATCATCAGTCGTGGATCTCAAGCTCAAGAATATTTCATTTCGTTACATAATCATATCCCTCGTCAAAACATATTCATCTTCAACAACAATTCCTCAAAATAAATTATTCATGGATATCTTTTTGACTTATAATATTTATTTTAATATTTTACTTTAATAAATTCAAATATTATTCATATAATAATTTAATATTTTACTTGAATACATTAATATATGTGTGTGTGTGTGTAAGAAATTGAACAATTATTAATAACGAACACAGATCACATTTTGGAATTAAGAAATGATTAAAAATACAATAATAATTAAAAAGATTAAAATACAACAATAATTAAAAATAACAACTACGTACTCCAAATCTCCAATAACGGGTAGTAATAAATAACATCTAGTTTTATTTTAACGAACGTCATTCAGTTAGTTTTATTCTGTCAATGAATTTCATTGGATTATAGAAAATTGCTGTATTTTTATTAGTTTAAGAAATAAATAAGATTAATTGAAATAATCGTTACATTTCAATGACTATATTAAAAAAAAAAAAAGTTAGCCATGTCTCTCCCCTCCACGTCACCATCTCTCTCCCCTACCTCCCCTTAGAGGCGCTCCGAGATAATTTTTCTAATTTCGACATTTCCGTGAATAATTGTGTTATTGTTATGTTAATTTGAGATTTGCTATTCAAATTGAGTATAATAATAGAGAATTATGAAGATATATTGAATGGATTTGGATCATGAAATATAATACAAAGAAAAAGCATATTCCATAAAAAAGAATAGAAACCTAACTCAAATCATCCAGTCTTATCATTATCTACAACACATTATTGTGTTGGTTAGACCTTTAGGTGGTGATTCAGATCCCACATGGACCGTGGATATATAAAGCTATCAACTACGATCGAATTTTGTTAAAAGAATATGGCTAAATTGATGGAGAAAGCTAGCTCGTGACTAGGGGTGTGAGTCAGTCAAATGTACTCGTAAACTATTTGAGATCGACCGGATGAAAATTTGAAATCAATTTGAGGTTTGTCGAGTCGAGTTCGAGCTCAATAATACTAAGCTCGACAGGTTCGCGAGCTTTATCGAGCTTCACAATAATTACAATTTTACCCTTAATAATTCAATTATTTACACATATATTATTAGTAATTAAATTAATTTTATTTAAAATTAAATAAATATAATTTTTTATTTAACATTAATACGTAATCAAGTTGAGTCGAGCTTTGAGTTTTCAAATCGAGTTTGAACTCAATAAGGCTAATATTCGACTCGATTAAGCTCGATTACACCCTACTCGTGACCAAATTAATATCACAAGTTTGAATTCCTACCAACTTTCAAATTAAAACATCAATATGTTTTTTTGTTAATATCTGTTTGACGGGTTAAGAATCAAATTCAAATTCATATTTAATGACATATTTATAATTATACTTATGTCTTAAAAGTGTTCAGATCCAAATTCTAATTCATCTAAATAATTTTGCCACATAAAACGGATTTTTTGTTGTCGAGAATATCAATCGATTCGGCTTCTTCTTCATCGTAACATACACTTGATGGTTTCAAAGCATTAAAAATCATCGATTCATCTTCAGACATCATATTTAAGTCTTAGAGTAGAAAGAGGCAAATATAGGAACTAGATGGTGCTTCATCAAACCAACAAAAAAAACCCATGTGTATGTAATACAAAATCAGTAGCTGCCAAATTTGGGAATGGAGATTTGGAGCAGAGTATGAATATACAGATGATAGGGCTCACAAATTTGGCAAAGTTCGAAATGGGGGACGCAGGGGAAGAACCGCGACACGAGGCCTTGCGTTGACGATGGACTAGAGCAGCCGAGGTGCCACTGTGCGAGATTGGTGGCACTATTTCTGCTGTGGCCATTTCCGACAAGGAGAGATGAGGAATTAGCAGGAGGTTCAGTTTCATGTCTGCAGAGGAAGGCTCAAGCTTCTTTAATTATAATTTTGAAATGTCTATAATATTTCGGTTTAATTTTTAAACCCACATATTTATATAATTTTTAATTGGTATGATGTAGATTTTTTATGCACAAATATGTATAGAAATCCTAAAATTATATTTTTTTTAATCCTAAAATTAGATTAAATACAAAAGCTTTAGGAAAAGTATGTGTGAATACATCATTTGTTTTTCCCCTTTACTCTGATTGAAAAAAATAGTATATTCTTTTGTTCTTTTCCCTTTTCAGGATCACACTAAAAAAAATAAAATTTGAGCTTGATATTGATTTTGTTCATTATTTCTATTTATTTATTGGGAGCAATTTTTATTTAGACAAAAGTAAATAAGATTTGAGAAAAAACAACAAGATTTAAAAATAGGGTGTTATGTGGGCAATTATATTTATTTTTAATTGAATCAATCTAAATGGGCCCGAGCGTCTGAAAAAGCTTACAACTTTGTGTACTTATCCCTGCCATATTGAATTTGGTCATGCAAAAATGGAATATTTATTATTAGGGTTTCGACTACACCCAACTACCTCTCTTGCAGATTAAAAAAAAAAAAAACGTTTGATTCTCTCTCTTTCTCTCCCAACTGCCATTATCACTCTCTCTTCGAAGTTGAATTTAATTTTCCCAACCACCCCCCACATTCTCTCTCTCTCCTCGCTTAAAGTCGACATTCTATCATGGGCTGAAGAAGAAAATCTCTTCCTCGCATAAGTGTGAATTTTTACAGTTTAATTTGAAGAACTGAAAAAAAAAAACGCATCTCCTCCATCGAAACTGTGTTGGCTCCTCCACGATTGAATTCGGCGATTCTTCCTCTGAACCGTGTCTGCCGACTCTCATCTCATTCTCGCCAAAAAGGTTTTTCTCTCTCTCTCTCTCTCTCCCCCCCAACTGACGGTCTTCAATGTTCGTTGCAGTTGACTACTCATCGGCACCGGAGATGGAGCGAGCACCCCTTGGACCGGAGACCTCATCTTCTCAAGTAGGGTTCCTTTTAAATTTGTTGAATTTGGGTTCCTTTTAAATTTGTTGAATTTGTCGATTTAGGCTATGAAAAATTAATCGATGCCATCATTAAAAATAAGAATAAGCGATGCCTTCCAAAAAATTAAGCGAAAAATATTATGCTAATAGTGGTTGTTGAAATTAATCATGGTTTAGGTATTGTTAGTCGCGGCTTATTGTTTTAATTACCATGGCCCTAGGTATTATTGATTGATTATTTGCTATTAATTGTGGGTTATTTATTGTTAAATGTGGGTTATTTGTTGTTAAAAATTAATCGAGGAGCATAAAATATAATCGAGGCCTTCCTCGATTAAATTACAAAAACAAAAACTAATCGAGGCCTTCCTCGATTAATTTGAAAAACAAAAACTAATCGATTAATTAAAAAAAATTAATCGAATAACTAATCGATTAATTTTAGAAATAAAAACTAAATCGAGTCACTAATCGATTAATTAAAAAAAATTAATCAATGCACAAATATATTAAATAAGAAAAATTAATCAATGCACTAATCGATTAATTAAAAAATTAATTGTGGCATTAATCGATTAAGTAAAAAAAAAAACCAATCGAGGAATTAATCGATTAATATTTTAATTAAAAACAAACTAATGGATTAATAATTAAAAACAAACTAATCGATTAGTTTTTTAATTAAAAACAAACTAATCGATTAGTACTTTAATTAAAAACAAACTAATCGATTAGTTTTTTAATTAAAAACAAACTAATCGATTAATAGTTTTTAAAAAAACTAATCGATTAGTACTTTAATTAAAAACAAACTAATTGATTAATAATTTAAAAAAAAACTAATGCATTAGTAGTTTAATTAAACAAAAAATAATCGATTAATAATTAAGAAAAATTAATCAAGGCACTAATCGATTAATAGGTTTGTTTTAAAACTAATCGATTAATAATTTAATTAAAACTAATCGATTAATAATTAAAAAAAAAAACTAATCGATTAATATTTTTAAAAAAAACTAATCGATTAGTAGTTTAATTAAAAACAAACTAATCGATTAATAGTTTTAAGAAAAACTAATCGATTAGTACTTTAATTAAAAACAAACTACTCGATTAATAATTTAAAAAAAAATCGATTAGTACTTTAATTAAAAAATAAACTTATCGATTAATAATTTTAAAAAAAAACTAATCGATTAATAATTAAAAAAAACTAATCGATTAATAATTAAAAAAAACTAATCGATTAGTAGTTTAATAAAAAACAAAGTAATCAATTAATAGTTTTAAGAAAAACTAATCGATTAGTACTTAAATTAAAAACAAACTAATCGATTAATAATTTTATGAAAAAATAATCAATTAATAGTTTAATTAAAACTAATCGATTAATAATTTAAAAAAAATAATCGATTAATAATTTAAAAAAAAAAACTAAAAAAGCCTAAAATTAAATTTTAAGAAATTCCAATTTATATGAAATATTAAAAGAATTTACTTTATTAGTTTTAATTTTGAAAATGTTGTTAGATTGATTGGGTTAGACTACCGTTACGGAGTCGGACGCCCTCGGTCGTCGTGTACGCCATCCCAGGTGTTATTGACACGATTAGAGACACACTACTCGCGATTGGTGATGACGCCATGCGACTATTCAGATCGGGCTGTTTCGGATATTTTCTGGACTACAGAGGTGGTGACGTCCAGAAGAGGGTCATACACGCGCTGATGACGTTCGAGGTGCACGCGCCGGATCGTGCACGTGTGGGGCTGGAGGCATGGTTTCACATTCATCGTTCCCAGCTGCGGTTCGGTCCGAGTGAGTACGCCTTGGTGTCAGGTTTACGATTCGGCAGCTCGACATTCGATCCTCATGGCGATCATATTGTTCCGAGGAGATCGGTCTACCACCGTTTATTCGAAGGGAAGCGTACGACAATCAAACAGATGGAGGACAGGTTCAAGGAGGTTGGGATGGCCAGAGACGCTGCGGATTATGTGAAGGTTGCGAACATATTGTTCGTATACCGGATGATTCTGTGCCTAGATCAGCACCGGGTCATGGATCCATGGGTGTGGGCGCTAGCGGAGGATGTGGAGCGATGGAACTCGTTTCCATGGGGTGCATATTCTTACTAGTCGTTGATGCACTACATTGACCTCCTCCCCAGGACTCGAGAGGCTATGGGCGGGAAATGATCGGGACAGTATCATTTTTATGGGCCGATCTGGGCACTCTAGGTAATTAGTTTAAATTTAATTGTTCTAAATTAGTTTAAATCAAGTGAATACGTAACTAATCCATTAATCCACTTTACAGGTATGGGCTTGTGAGGTGATACCGGAGTTGACTACTGAGGCTGGTCTGCACAGTGGACAGCTCACTGTGCCTCGATGTTTGAGGTGGACATTCAGACTCCCTGCCACCGACCCAGCCACCTTATTACAGCGAGTGGTACATTTTGATGTTTCTTGATATATTTAGAATTTTCGATCTATATTTGTTAGTTCATCTTAATGATATTATTATTAATTCCATGCAGTCACGTGTGGTTACGTTGGTGCCATCTCCCGAGGAGACGGCAACTTCATATTACATGAGCTTGCAGTTGGAGCCTGGAGCTCAGAGCGTGAGATATGTTCCCGCTCGATCCGGGAACAAGAAGAAGATGCTTGCAAATGTGGCATCTTGTTGTTCCACATCGGCGGAGGCGGTTGTCCCCCCGTCAGCCCGAGGCACCAGAGCTGCTTGGACACCACAGACGGGCCGTCAGGCGACCAGTCGACCCTCGACTAGCCGGGCATTGAGGGACGAGCCAGATCATCCTGAGCCTGGAGCCCGGCCCCTCACTGAGGATGCACCAGTGCACACGGCTGATTCAATCGATCCAGAGAGCCCTCCTCGAGCTTGGGTAATGAAGCGTTCGAGGAGGGATCGCACGCCGAGCAGTGGGGAGCCCTCAGAGAGTTTCATTTAGAGGATTGTGGATCGAGTGATGCCCCGTGTCCAGGAGCTTATTGACACGACTATTGCGCCCCGTGTCCAAGAGTATGTGGATCGGACGATAGATCGTGCATTAGCTGGTCTGGGTAGCCGCTCTCGGAGGTCACACATGCCTCAGGATAGAGATCGCCACAGCCCGGAGCCGAGCGACTGTAGTGCTGGTCATCAGGCTCCACAGCCCACTGTGCAGCCGGAGGGTACTAGCACCTCGGCTCCACACCATGGTGGTTTTAGCGCGACCTATCAGCTCATGAATGACATTGATGATAGCACACTCCAGGTCACCTACCTAAGATTTAGATCCTTGGGTCTGGATGCCGTTGTTCAGCTTCACTTCAACGGCGATCGCTTGCGGCAGGGATGGTTTGACCATCTTGAGGATCCGAGGACTGGGTTGAAGGATGTTCACATGAGCTACTTTCTGAGCGTGATGGCTCGACGAGTTAAGAGGGACAACCATTGTCTGACGACGGTGGCTACTACTGGTCTATATGTGAGTTCAAGTACTTATTTGAAAATAGTTTGTCTTTTTTCTTACTAGACGCTTAATCGTAATTCATTTTTTGCAGGAGGCCCTCGTCGCAGCATGAAAGAGACTGCATCCTCTTGACCCGGAGTGCACACGTGCATACGGTGACGATGACTACCAGCGGTGGAGACCTGCCGAGGGACTGATACATCGGATCCAGGGCAGGGATGGGCGGTATCAGGTGCCATGGATGGGGCGTGATTATGTAAGTGAGCTTCACAAGAAAATGATATATTATCATACATTATTTGCTGACATTAATCTTGATATGATCCCGATCTTATGTCGCAGGCGATTGTGGTATGTGACGTTGCAGAGGAGCACTGGGTAGTGGTTCGTATCCACTTTGCTGACTGGGTCGTAGAGTTGTACGACTCATTTCTGTTTCAGATGGACGATCCGACCAACCGCGTCCACTACGAGAGGCGAGATAGAGAGTTGATGCCCCTACTCCGCCTACTTCCACGCCTACTCATATGTGCCGGATTTTGGGAAGGTCGTCAGATGCCGCCCCGTTGTGCTTTTGCGATGACCCTGGACAAGACTATACCGGACCAGTTCGTGCAGACGGACGTCACGAGCTGTGGAGTATATGCCTGCATGTACGTGGATCGGCTTTTGGGTGCAGGACTTCCGCCCGAATTGTCGGAGGAGGGAGTACATGCGTATCGGAGGATTATAGGGGCTCGGATATATTCATTGACTTACATTAAGAGACCTAGCTTGTAGATGCTGACATTACAATATTGACTTATGTGTTGTTTTTGTACTTGAACTCGATCAATGTAAATATTTTTCTTCATTAATGTTTTTCGTGACAAAATGTGTTGTCCCGTCAACAAAAGGGTTCGAAAAAAAACTTAATTTAATCGACTAGTGCTCATCCGCTGACAATCGAATAGGACATCTAGGACGCGTATGCTCCGTACTACCGCAAATGCCACACTTCTTCGACGCCCTTCTCCACGGAACATCTTCGGGCGGTGAATTCAAATCAACACCGTCAATGGGTAAATGGGCTGTGCATACACGCCTATTGTGCCCCTGTCCATGGCATCTAGTGCAAACTGCCTCCGTGCATTGGATGAGGCCTCAAACGGGGCTCGAGCTCTGGATGTAGATGGACGCCCAGCACGTCGTCTGATCTCTGGCGCCAAAACCACTCGTGATCCAAACGCATCGAGCATAATCCATTGTTCTGGATGAGGCAAACCCCTGATGATCGAGTTATACATACCGACCAAGCTCTCCACCTAGTAACACCTGTCCACATAATCATATATAGCCGCCCCAGTACAACTGCGAAAGGGAAAATAAACACACTCAATTAGGTACATGTACAAAAATAAGAACAAATATAGATTTAAATGTCGTACCAGATGACCGCTGCCGCGTGAGAGCAGGGGATCAAGTCCAGCTCGAACTCACGACAATCACAGGTCCGGTTCTGAAGATCGACCATGTAGACCTCTCTCCCAACCTCGACTTTCCATAAAGTTGCTAATGTAGTGGGCCGCACGGCATAGCAGCGTCTTTTATCGACGTTACCCGAAAGCTTAAGCGCGATGCCATCAGTCAACACATGATTCGAGCCCACTGCTGCCGCACATCGCTCGACGAACCACTGCTCAACAATTGATCTAAACATCTCGAACAATGAGCAAACAGGTAACCTCCTTGCCCACAACATACGAGCATTGAGACTCTCCGCCGCATTAGATGTCATGAACCCGTAGCGCCGTACGGGACAGTGTGAACGAGCCCAATGCACTGGGCCAATATTACACAGCTTCTGATATGCATTTGGACAGACCTGCTCCAACGTCGACATACTCTCCTGGAAGGTCTCTCTCCGATATGCGTAGGCAGCCTCCTGAAATAGCGTCGTCACGTGTTTCCCTCTCTTCGTCATCTTATTCTTCAAATGGTAGTAGCACAGTCCGTGCGTCGCTCTTGGGAAAACGGCCTCCACAGCATTTTTAATGCTCTGATGCTGATCCGAAATGATGAGAAGATCATCTATATCACCCAGAGCCATGTGCACGTGGGCCAGAAACCATATCCAAGATTCATCGTTCTCTATCGGTTCGAGCCCAACTGCAACATGTAAGATCTGTTCGTTGCCGTCCTTCGTCACAGCAACAAAGAGAACCCCCTTGTTCTTTCCCTTCAGGTGGGTCCCATCGATCACAAGCACTGGACGAGCATACTGGAGAAATGCATTGACACACGCACCGAGAGCAAGGAATGAATGCTTGAACCGACCATCACTCGTGATCTCCATGTCTACTACAGTTCCCGGATTCATCAATTGCAGAGTGTGAATGAAAGCGGGCAACTGTGCGTAGGACTTGTCAAAGTCTCCATATACCATCTGAATGGCAATGTTCCTCGTGCGTAGAGCGAAGCTATAGTCGATGTGGATGCCAAACTCACGCACAAGCTCCGCCATCATCTCCTTCGGCTTCAGAACAACCCGCTCGTCCACCAATCTACGAGCAAAGTATTTTCCGAGCACTCGTGCAGGTACCTGTCGCGGAGCAATTCGATCCATATCAAGATGGCTTGTGTGAGTGCCGTTGAACTTGTATATTCTCCATATATGCCCATCAGCAACCGCAAAGCACTTGAACGGGCAATCACCGCCATGCTTGCAAACATAGCCCAATCGTGACCTATTCGAGCGATACACAACATACTCCACTCGATTCTGCATGTGATAGATACCGACCGCCAGGGTGAGATCATCCTTCGTCTGAAAAATAGCTCCCTGGTGCAGTGTATATGTTTCTGGTGCTGGTCCCTCATCCCAAGATAGTGGGCCCGCAATGTCCCAGTCAGCAAGGGGAACCACCCAATTGCTCGAAGGCCCGTCAGATCTAAACGGAACACCAGTGGTGGATGGTGGGATGACTCCTGTCAAGCAGAGCAATCTGTCTGTAGGATCAGCAGAAGAACGAAGCCAGCCACTGAATTCTGTCAACAGTGACTCCACCAACCTCGTTCTATCATTCACCTCTTCTTGTTCTTGTTCTTCTTCTTCTCCCTCTTCTTCTCATTCTGCCTCTTCTTCTCCTTCTCCCTCTTCTTCTGCAGTAGGACCATGCGTCTCTGCATGTGAAAAGTAGGGAACATAGTCATCCCTCATAGATGGTCCGGCTCTAGAACCCTCCAACTATCTTGAAATCACGTACACGACCATCTCAGTAGTCTGCTCGTGAAGCAAATCGAGCAAATCTCCATCATTTTGCAAAGATGCTCTGATCCGTCTGCCAGTATTGGTGCTAGTGAGGTAAAATAATTCATACTCGATCCTGTTCGGGTCAGTCCGCAATAACTTGTGAACCTCCCTCACCAGTGAGCCAAAACACAACTTATCGAATGACATCGTCACGAGTTGTTCGTCCCCATCTACATATTCTGATCTCTCCCATCGTCCACTGTGACGTACAATAATGCGGCGTCTAATCATCTGGACAATTTATAAACAATGTTACATGAGATCACAATTTAACCCTAAACCCTCTTAAACCCTAAACCCTATAAAACACTAAACCTTAAACGTAAACCCTAAAATCCTATAAACCCCAAGCCCCTATTAATCGATTAGTTTTTTTTTCAAATTATTTATCGATTAGTTTGTTTTTAATTAAAGGACTAATCGATTAGTTTTTTTAAACTATTAATCGATTAGTTTGTTTTTTATTAAACTACTAATCGATTAGTTTTTATTAAAATTATTAATTGATTAGTTTGTTTTTAATTAATGGACTAATCGATTAGTTTTATTTTAAACTATTAATCGATTAGTTTGTTTTTTTATTAAACTACTAATCGATTAGTTTTAATTAAACTATTAATCGATTAGTTTTTTTTCAAATTATTAATCGATTAGTTTGTTTTTAATTGAAGGACTACTCGATTAATTTTTTTTAAACTATTAATCGATTAGTTTGTTTTTTTATTAAACTACTAATCGATTAGTTTTAATTAAACTATTAATCGATTAGTTTTTTTTTTCAAATTATTAATCGATTAGTTTGTTTTTAATTAAACTACTAATCGATTAGTTTTTATTAAAATTATTAATCGATTCGTTTGTTTTTAATTAAAGGACTACTCGATTAGTTTTTTTTAAACTATTAATCGATTAGTTTGTTTTTTATTAAACTACTAATCGATTAATTTTTTTAATTAATCGATTAGTGACTCGATTTAGTTTTTGTTTCTTAAATTAATCGATTAGTAACTCGATTAATTTTTTTTTAACTAATCGATTAGTTTTTATTTTTCAAATTAATCGAGGAAGGCCTCGATTGTTTTTTATGCTCCTCGATTATGTTTTATGCTCCTCGATAGAAAGCTAGTCATCGATTAACAACAAATAATCCACAATTAACAATAAATAAACCACAATTAAGATCAAATAATCAATCAAGGCACTAATCGATTATATTCTACGGCATCGATTATATCAATGAAGGCATCGAATAATTTTTCACAGCCTAAACACTTCTATAACATCATCGATTATATTTAGTTTAACATTATACAACCCTCAAAATCACATAAACATCGACTAAATTCAAAATCAACAACAATTAACCTAAATTACTGACCTAAATTAAACAGTAACAACCAATTCCAAAAAAGGTCGTATCACTCAATGTCACCTATTTTCAAAGTAAATCTAACAACACATGCAATATATAATCAAAATAATAGATATTTGCAAAATAAGTTCAAAAAAATGGAGTACAAAACGTACCTTTGAAAATGGGTGAAAATTTCCGTGCACTATTTTTTTCTCCAGAAAAATCTTTTCTTTTGCCCCTTGCTCGAAAAAATGGCTCCAACTTTTGCTATTCTTCGTCGATTTGTAGTGTAGTGTGAATAAAAACTTGTATGATTTTTGTGAATGAGATTTGTATTGTAGTGTGAATGAGCTCCGGATTCTACATCTATTTATTCAGAAATTTCACCTACCTCGTTATAAAACATTAGAATGTATTTAATTCGGTACAACATCCCCTTCTTTTCATTAATTCGGTCCTACCTTCCCCTTCTTTTCATTTAATGAAGCCAACAACCTTTTCTTTTTATTTATTGAAACTAAGTACCTACCTTACACAAGAAATAAATGCATTCACTAAAAAAATCATGATTAATTGTAGGGAACATTGACTCGATTCTTTTGGAATGAAGGTCTCGATTATTTTAAAAATAATCGATGAAATTTTAAAAATCTAATCGAGGCAATGTTAAAAAAGAAATCGAGGATAGTTTTTTCTTAATCTATGCTTATTAAAAATTAATCGAGGAAGCATCGATTAATACATAATTAATCGATGAAGCATCGATTTCAGGAGAATTGATATTTAAATCATCAATTCTTCTTAAATGATCATAATCGAGGCTCAACTTAGGAAATTAATCGAGGCTATGAATTAATCGAATATTGGAATTTCAATCGAGGAGATTTTGAAAAAATAATCAAGGCTAAAAATTAATCGAGGCTTACTACATATAATCGAGGCTGTTAGGGTTTCATTTTTAAAATTAGGGTTTCGGCTGTTAGGTGCATTTAATGCCTGCCAAAAGTACAATGTGCCAATCATTGGGTGTGGGGACTAAGTCTAATATAGTATAGATTGCCTAACAAACTACCTATTTTTAAAAGTTCTTGTTTTTTCCCAATTACTATTTACTTTTGTCCACTTTTATCCATTTAGACTTATTTATTTTCTCTAATGATGTGCATCTATCTTTTTATAGTATAAATTTTGCGTCAAGTGCTAATAAGTGAAGGAGTGTTAGTGTTCACATGTAATTTGGTATTTTCCAATGCGATAATTATCCGGTTGCGATTTGTTGATATATCTATGTTGTTAAATGTCAAGAACATTCATATGGGTTCTCTAAATACAATGCTTTTAATTATTGTAATGATAGTCTTTTCAGAAAAAAAATAAAAAATTGTAATGGTAGTTTATAAAGGAATGAACCGCTGTTAAAATGTATGTAGTAAATTGGTGAATTTATATTTTTTTTATAGTTTATGTGTGAATTTAAATATTTGGAGTCCAGTTCAACAGCCTTAATGTTGTGCTACTTCAAATTTATCATGTTTATTTTCTATTTAGTTAGATTTTATGATTTGTTTTCATTATTTTGCATTGCTAACTTAATTTAAATGCAGCATTCTTAATTTATGAAACAAAAATAAATGTACTATGAGATTATGTATAACTTAAGTTAACAATTAAAAAATAAATAAATTAAATATGTGCATCACATATGAGAAATACTAGTTATTACTTAAATTATATAAGAGATACCAATTTCAACACAATTAGTCAATTAAAATTACACATTATGAACTATATCGTGTTTTTTTAATTAATATTTCATATTGAGTAATTGTTTTCTTTTATTTATCAAACTTTCCCATGCCCAATCAAGTTAATTAGTATTATAATTAAAATTTGAATTTATCAATACTCAATTACGAACTTAATAATAGTCTCTTTCAGAATAACCAAACCGCAGATCTTAAATAAATTACAAGGGAGTTTCTATCTGCACCGCTAATTTTACTATTTGCAGCATAAAAGAATAAAAAAGAAAATATAAAATAATTTTAAAATTACTTAAATATCCTTCAATAAAAAATTAAGTCTGAACACATCCTGGGTGTTTGAATGTCGAAATTCGAACATAATGAGGATGTTCGAACTTCAATTTTCAAACTGACTCCATATTTTTCAAAGTATAGGAGTAGTTCGAATTAATATTATCGAACGAGTTGAACGTGTTCGCAATTATTTTTCCAAACATGTATTTTCTTTTAAGGTGTGTTTGAAAAATCAAAATTTGAACGCAGTGAGAATGTTCGAACTTCAGTTTTCAAACCAATTCCATATTATTCAAAGAATATGTGTAGTTCGAATTATCTTTGAATAAATTGGACGGGTTCGAAATTGTGTTTCCGAATAATTTTTTTAAATTAAGAACACTAATGTAAATATACGTGGTGCAAAGAGTAAAATTAGGGTGCATTTATCGAATGAAGAAAGTAAATTCTGTACTGAAACTCACAAATTGTAATTGGACTAGACTCGACTCACTCGATTTAAATGATGGGAGTTTCTGTTTGCACCCCCATATTTACTCTTTGCACCATAGCTTCTTCATGCACCCCTTTTTTACTCTTTGCACCCCTAAAATTGATTATAATGCCCTTACTTAAAAAAAACATAAAATCTGAAAATTAAAAGCATAAAAAAAAATCGCGTTCCGTTCGAAGTTGTGTATTCGAACATTCTGAATATGTTCGAAGTATTATGTTCGAGCATAATGGATATGTTCGAAGTCTTGTGTTCGAACGATACTTAAAAAAAAATTCATGGAGTCCGTTCGGAAATTATTTTTCGAACATGCCATGTTTATTCGAAAATTATTTTTCGAACAAACATGGTGTGTCCGAAAATTAATTTCCGAACGCGACTTATGTATGTTCGAAAATAAAATTTCGAACAAACACGATGAGTACGAAATTTCATTTTCGAACCACACTTAATTTTTTCTTTTTGAACAAAGGACATTTAAGTAACTTCAAAACTATTTTTTTTTCTTTTTTTTTATGATGCAAAGAGTAAATACGGGGTGCAAACAGAAACTCCTTAAATGATTTGCTTTCATTTCATGCCAACTTTGGTAGCTGTTACATAAGTGAAATTGATGGAAATTTATTGCATTACAATTAAACTTAGGGTGTTGCTATTAACACCACTACTTTTTCTCGATGCACCACAAAATGAAATTAATTAAAAAATAGATATTTTTGATATTACTGAAATACCCTTTTTTACTTTCATACACCACTATTATTTCTCTACACACCACTAATTAAAATAACATAATAAATATTTTTTAAAAAATAGTAAATATGCATCACATATCAAACTTGAAGACTTGCAACAATCTAACTTGAAGTAAGAAAACTAGAAACCCTATTTCTCAAACTTTGGATAGTATATTATGTGACTATATCACCATGGAGTTCAAAAATGAAGAAGGCACAAGCAATGTAAGTGATTTTTTACTGTTTGCACCGTATTTTTATCAATTTTCATGAGTTCTGCCGAGTCTTAGATTATAGTTCATCGCGTTTGGTTTGGAAAAATACAGTCTGGTCGCTAACTTCTATGTTTGGAAAATAATTTTTCGATCTGGTACACTTTGGTTCGGAAACTACGTTATCAAACGACAGTCATATGGTTCGGTAATTAGTTTTTCGAATACATATCAAGTGATTCAGAAATTTAATTTTCCAAACTTATCCTTATTGTTTCGAAAATGTTTGTTTTGAACATGCTTTTATGTGTTTGGAAATCCATTTTTCGAACAGTCCTGATTTTTCTATTTTCAACAAATTTGTAGGAATTTACGGAGAGCAGTGTAGCTGGCCCATTGAATCATGAATTACTTCCTGATTATCAAGATGTATTCACAACAATGGAATTATTTGATTCTCGGGATGAATTGATCCATTGGGTGCGTGAGAGAGCTATTCCAATTGGAATTGTTGTAGTCGTTCATTGTTCAGAAATTGGGAGTGAAAATAGACTTTCTCGTTTGGTATTAGCTTGTGAACGAAGTGGACATTACCGTGATATGAAAAAGAAAATTATGCAGCAGGTTTATGATGCTATAGAAGAAAATTTGGAGGAAGCGGATGGAAAAACGGTTAAAAAGGGTATAAAGAAGAGGGAAACTGGGACAAAAAAATGTGGGTGTCCTTTTCGCTTAGGAGGTCACTATTTTCCAAAGACTTCCCAATGGTCTTTAGAAGTGGTTTGTGGTTATCATAACCATGTATTAGGACAGTATTTGGAGGGTCATGCATATGTTGGTCGGTTATCATCTGAGGAAGAGAGCTTGGTGGCTAGTATGTCGAGCTCTCATTCACGACCAAAACAAATACTAGCGGTGTTGCATAAGAACTTTTCACAGAACAAATCAACGATTAAGACAATTTACAACATCCATCATAGGCAAAGATATGTAGAGCATGCTGGTCGATCACAAATGCAATATCTTTTGGGGAAATTAGAGGAGCATGGTTACTATCAGTATACAAGGAGATGTCCACAAACTGATACTGTAAAGGATATGTTCTATGCTCATCCAAAGAGCGTGCACTTGCTTCGGACTTTTCCCAATGTTTTATTAATGGATTGCACTTATAAGACAAATCGGTACAGACTACCGTTGTTTGAAATAGTTGGTGTTACCTCAACGAACATGACATTCTCCATTGTATGTGCCTATTTAGAGTTCGAGAAGGAGGATTCGCCATTGAGCCTCGACGGTCTGCAGATAATTTATGACTATCCCATTCTTCAAATAGTTGTGCAAGTACCCCCCAAACAACGCGATATTGCCCAGCCTTCTTTCCTCTTCTTGCAGTCACAGGGTGTAAAGGGACACGAGGTATTGACTGAATCAGACTGAACTGTCTCAACACACGATCAGGAAGATACGGCTCTATAATATCACCAGCTGTGATGCACCCCTCATAAAAGGCCACTTCAGGCAGTTCATATCTATCCCGAAACGTGTGGTATGGATCCCATACAACCTAATTCATAAAAAATTAAAATCAATGGTAGTGATATGTATGTGTATATATAGTGATGGAAGTATAATTAATACTACACTTACATCTTCAGGTCTCAACGTATCTAACATCTTCCTATAAGCCTTTACACCAGCATCAGACCCACCAGAATGTGTCTGTTGTGCCCATCTCGAAGCTAAAGGAGACCCGACACGAAATTGGGGATTAGGCCTTCCTTTTCCTATTTTTGGAAAATGCTCATAAATCCAAGCCTATATGAATACAAATAAACAAATTAATTGATGAAGAATATAAGATATTAAAGTATAGAGAGACATGTATAAATTACCTCCAACAATGTCAAATATCCAGATATCTGTCGTACTCCAACTCGAGATGATAAACCAAGCTGTCTATACAAAAATGCTAATGCCGCAGCACCCCAAGCATACCCCCCAAACTCATTGGCGTCCTCAAACAATCTCAAGTATTGAGTGTTTACTCGGTCACCACTTTTGTCTGCAAAAAGTGTACATGCCAAAATATATACCAAATATGCTCTTGATGCATACAGTGCAATGATAGGATCGTCACTATTTGTACGACTACCAAAAGTGTCCAACAACCATTTAAGCTTGATTGAGAATCCGGACTTTTCACTCACTGCAGCATTAGCCTCAGCAGCAGACACACCTAACAAACGACGAATAATTGGTTGTCCACCTCCTACATCCTCACCCACAAATTGGATTGGTTTTCCTGTAACCTTTAGTCCAGTAATGCAATGCACATCATATAGTGTGATGGTCATCTCACCAAAAGGAAAATGGAAAGAGTTTGTCTCTGGATGCCACCGCTCTAGAAAGGCCGTGATGAGATTTCTGTTTGGCCCTTTGTATGATATCTTTCTAAGAAGAAACAACCCAGATTGTCTAATCAATTCCAGCCACACTTGACTACTAGAATCACATTTCCATTTGAGAAGTCTGTTGGTGAGACAATGACATTTGAGAACATCTCTTTCATTACCAACCCAAATTGACGCAGCAACATGTGTTCGAAAGCTGGACAATACTGAATGATCAGTCGGTCCCCCCGAAAATGGTCCTCTTAATATCTCATCATTATCAATAATATCATCAGCCCCTTCATTCTCTTGATTCATATAATCAGCACATTCATTATCTTGATTGATATCTTCAGCACCTTCGTTCTCTATATTCTCTTCAACTCTTTCATCTACTCTTTCCTCATTAGCCTCATTGCGTTCTGCACATCGTCTTCTTACAGACGCGGTAGGTCTCCTCCGATATGTTGATGCTGTAATATTTTAAAAGAGAGGTTAGTTGGAGTAAGTCTTACAATTCTGTACTGAATCAGTTCAAAAAACTATTTTCCAAATACTGTAGCGTTGATTCAAAAAACTATTTTCCAAATTCAGCAGAGTTGATTCGATAAACTATTTTCCAAATTCTGCAGTGTCCATTCGAAAAATATGTTTCCAAACAGCCAGTTCACGAATCGGAAATTGAGTTTTCAATTCACTACGAATCTATTCAAAAAACAGATTGTTGTACTTATCAAAATGCATTTGACAAACTATTTTCCAACCTATACACACGTAGTTCAGTATTCTATTTCTCGATTGTCTAAGCAATACATCAACAATATACAGTCCAATCTAAAAATGATGTTCAACAAATTAGTAGCAATCGTCCAGCAGCATATCAATTGTTTAGCACACAAATTCAACCAAATTCAACAATTTTAGGTTTAAGTTCAAATCAAATATACAAAATCCCAAATTCCTCAAGATCGAAACCTTAAAACTTCAATGAAAACTAAGAAATGCAATGGATAAAAATCAAAACCTAAAAAACTTACCAAAAGGTTGAACAGGGATTAAATTTTCGATGGAATCCATGAGATTAGAAGACTCCATAGTGTTGCCGCTGCTTCGAGATTTCGATAAATCACCTTTCGACGCCTTCACCCTTTGCGTTTTTCGTTCTTCAAGTTCATTGTTCGTAATTTAGTTTGTGGGTAGGGTTTGTTTCTATTCTGTTCAATTCACGTAACCCCATTTTTTCTATTCTGTTCAATTCACGTGTCCTTTTCTTTTTCTTTTTCTTTTTGTTTTTCTTTTTCTTTTTAATGTTTAAATTAAATAATATATTGTTTTTAAGAGAATGGGTAAAATTGACATTATGTGTGGTGTATTGAGAAAAAGTGAAAAAAGAAAAGAAAAAAGTAGTGGTGTGTAGAACAATTGTGGTGCATTGAGAAAAAGCCGTGGTATTAATAGCAATACCCTTAAACTTAATAATGGAGGAAAATTGATCCTTTTTCTTTTGTGGAAGTTGATTTGTGACATTTGCGGTAACGAATTTGCTGACACATACAAGGTGGAGAGAGAGAGAGATTAGCGTTTCAATAATTATAGCCACTTGCCAGCTGAATTCTCGTCTAAGGATTCAGATAAGTTCGAGTAGTTCATAGCCTAGTTGACTTCTAAAATTGACATTTTTGCAGCAAGATTTGGAGAAACAGTGTTTGATTGAGAAAATCGAGACGAAAATGGTGGAGAAAATAGGTGAAGTAGAGGTGATACACTTATGGTCTACACCGCGGTCCGTGAGCACAAGCCTTATGTATTCTTTTGCTCAGGTGCGATGATCATTCTAGTTTTAGTGTTCCTTTTAGTTTCCTCTTGAATGTGATATTACTGTGTTTTGCAGTAAACTGTGTTATATTCGAGAATCTTGTTATTGAAAGCCTCGTTTACTGTTGATATGGCATTTCTTTGAAGGGGCAATCGTCCCATAGCCTGAAAATCTCATTAATTCTGGATTTTGTTCGGTTAGAGCTGATTTTTGTTGATGTTTCATTAACCCGAATGCATAGCTGAAGTTTTCTGAATGAGTTTTTGGAAATATGGGGCTCTTTTTGGTGATCATTTCACTTAAAAACATATAAGTTAGATAATTTTCTTATGAATGAATGGCGTGAATATGAAATGTTGATTGTTTAATGAAGATTATAATTGGGAGGCCTGTATTCAAGATGCAACTATTGCATACATTGGTTTTGTCGGTAATGGAATTTCTTTTTGGCCTTTTGATTCAACCAGAGAGATGACACGGAAGTTCTTGATGAACCTCTATATCCAAACTTTTTGCACGTGACAGGAGCTGAACGACCTTATAGAGAAGAACTGCTGTCAAAATTGGTAAGTTTGATTTTATCATCTGTCTGATTAGATATACATTTTCAGGCTCCGTTACTTTTAGCTGTTGATTCTTTAACTTTATTTTGTGAACTCTGGACTTTTTTGAGTATCAAATCTGTAGCCTCGAAGTCTTAGCTACAGGTGCAAGTCTGTTAACCTTTGTCAAGCAGCAATTGAACTACTTGTTTTCTCATGGGATTTTAATGTGCCGTAGTGGAGTCTTCGTTTACTTGTATTATTATGCCTGAATGATGACTGGAAAGATGTCAACTCTCCTAGAGTACCATGCTGTGTTATAACTACTAGTAGTGTAACCCCTTTACTCTTAGGGATCCTAAAGAGAAGTTTTATCAGTGTTAAAACAATTTTAGGTGTCACATACTGTTTTTCAAGATGGTCAATATCTATAATCACTTAAGAATATTGGCTGCTAAATCTGAAAGTAGTACATTGGCTGCCAAACATTATTCTTTCTACTATCCAGTTCTGGATTTGATACCTCGCAGTGAACGAAAATTTTGACATAATACATTTTTTAGCATTATTCTGGTTTGTTGGTGATCCATTACGTACTCCTTCAACCGTCCTAGATTTTTAAGTCAGAGAATAATGTAGGCATTGAAAAATACAAGTGTCACAGCTGATGCTTGTTTCATTTTTTGAACAGTTTCAGGAATCAGATGGAAATAAGGTTATACGAGAAATCATTTTCGCTCCTGGACAAAAGAAATATAGGTTCTGTAAGGTAATTATTCTTCACTCTAGATTTTTTGTTGCAAGGAGTGCTATGTTTCTGTTTTACATTTTTGTTTAAAAAGGCAAACTTTCACCTCTTGTTTATTGAGATCGCCAAAATAGGTTGTTTGGAAATCTACCTTTCTTTGGTCTTCCTCCTTTCAATTTCTAAAGGAACCTATCTTGATTAGACGATCCAGTTAAAAATAAATTCTTAGCAGACAGCTGTCTTACTATTTATTTTCACGTAACTAAGGATCTTCCAGTTTTAACATTTCCTAAGCTTCTTTAAATATGCAATTGAATTATGAATATTTAGTTAGGATCTTCATTTATCTGTCATGACTAATATGTAAATATGTTTAGGCTGGAGCTCATTGTTTCGAGGATGTTCATAATTTTGATCTGGACGAAATCAGTTATTATAATAAGATCATCCTAATGGATTTTGTTTTATTGTTCTACAGCATATAGCTAGTCAACGTCTGCCTGGCCTAACACCGGAGCTAATGAAGAGAGGAAAACACTGCTTATTGATAAGGAATCCCCTTGACGTGTTGGTAAATGAGCTTTGCTATATTTCTAAAATCACACTTATATACTTGAATGTACGTGCCTTCATTGTCTCACATCTGTTGCAAATATCATTTTCCAGTATTTCATTCTAATTTTCCCATTGGCCGACTTAAGAAAAAACTGATTTCTTCATATGCATCCTCTAGATTAATACTATTTAAGTAGCTTGAAATTTTATGGATTGACTCTTTCACCTAGTGGGAGAATTTTTTTCGATATGAATTTAAATGATCTCTCATTATGGTTTATTGTACATTTGATTCGTTCTTGTATCAGACATCCTACGACAAGGTTGTTCCCCCATCATTTGTTGAGCTGGGGTACACTAGCTTGGTCTCCATTTACAGCGAGCTCCGTGATCAAGGAAAATCCCCTCCTGTCATTGATTCAGATTTGCTGCGAGAAGATCCCGAGGTTTTGAGCAGTTCTTAAATTGATAATTATTCCTCTAGAAATTTCTCATGCAAAGTGCGATTTCCTTGACTGCTGTATACCTCGTACAGACGAGTAGGAACTCAATGGTTATACATATTTTTCTACATAGAAATATCAATTAAATTGTAATGCTGTAATTTATCCAACTTATGATCCATAAACATGTTGTGTGCTAATTTGGTGATAGCTTTTCATTCTTGGCTCTGCATGTATGGACGAAGCAGTCAAATTTGGGCCCCTAGTTAATTAATCTCATAAATCATAATTTTTAATTAGATAAATCCAATCGTATTGCATTTGCACCTGTGGGACTTCATCCCTTTCTCTATGACGTAGTGACACCTTCCTGTTGGACCTTGATAATCCGCAGTGTTTCTTACACATTTATGGTGCATTTTAAAATCATATATGGTTCCACATTTCCAAGTTCCTATCTCGTTGAACAACTGGGCTCTTTGTATAGATTTTTTTTTCTTGGAGTTTTATACGATGTTTACATGCTTCAAGACACTGAGGTGTTTTGCCCCAGTTCTCATTTTTGCCATCATAATGGTCTCCTTTTTGTACTAGATTCTTCTTTACTTTTACTGCATATGTTTGTTTGGTCTAAATCATGAAACTATTAACATTTGTACTGAGCTGAGATTTACTGTGAGTTCATGTTTCCGGTTTTTACATTTTGACTTAATCAGTATCATATTATGGAAAATTCTATCCTACTGAGGTTTTCATAAGTTTGCTTTTGTTTGCCATATTGAGCAAGTTAGCCTATCAAGTGATGACCCCTCAGAGAAGTAGTGCAAATGGACCTTCTAGGAAATAATACTTCACTCAGTAACTTTTGTACGAGGACATTCAATGGATACATGAATTTGTTATTGGGAGTTTCTGTTTGCACCCCCATATTTACTCTTTGTACCATAGCTTCTCCATGCACCCTCTTTTTTACTCTTTGCACCCCTAAAATTGACTATAATGCCCTTACTTAAAAAAACATAAAATCTGAAAATTAAAAGCATAAAAAAAATCGCGTTCCGTTCGAAGTTGTGTATTCGAACATTCTGAATATGTTTGAAGTCTTGTGTTCAAACGGTACTTAAAAAAAATTCATGGAGTCCGTTCGGAAATTATTTTTCGAACATGCCATGTTTGTTCGAAAATCAATTTTCGAACAAACATGGCGTGTTCGAAAATTAATTTCCGAACGTGACTTATTTTAAAAATTATGTATGTTCGAAAATAAAATTTCGAACAAACACGATGAGTTCGAAATTTCATTTTCGAACCACACTTAATTTTTTCTTTTTGAACAAAGGGCATTTAAGTAACTTCAAAACTATTTTATTTTTTCTTTTTTTCTTTTGGGGTGCAAAGAGTAAATATGAGGGTGCAAACAGAAACTCCCTTTGTTATTTTGTTCTACTTTACATAATGCCCAGAACAATCTTTTTGGTGTTTTCTTGCTCCAATAAATGTTAGGATACAGTCCTTTTTATGTTATTAAAGTAATTTTTCATGTCTTCTTCTTGTAGGGTACATTGCGTGGTCTGTGTGATGATCTTGGTATTCCATTTCAAACTGCTATGCTCAAGTAAGGGATTAATATTCGATCGATAATGTATTTTTTCTGTGATCTAGCATGCTAGAGACCTTTTCTATTAATTATGCTAAAGAAGCTTCCATTATTTCAGGATTTTCTGCCTGTTTCCTAGTTTCATGATGTGCACCAATTGGTTCAATTACATCTCATATAAATACTACATCCATCTGAATTGCTTTATATATGTCAAGAAACTGTTCTAACAGGTTTCATATTTGTTTGGTTTCTTGATTAAGAACTCAGTGTTCCAATAAAAAAATAAAAAAAAAATTAAGAACTCTGTTAATTACATATACTTCCCTTGCATCATACCCTTTAAAACCAAAAACTTATTCTTTCAGTCACTAGCATAATGTGGGGCATTATGAGTAAGACTACTAATAATTTGTCCGCTCTGTAGTATTGTATCTATTTATAAATCATGATTGTATTTGTAAGATGAAAATGCCACCTGTCACACTGGAATAACTTCAAAGCACTACAGCTGAATTGACATTTGCGCAGTTAAAAAGGACTGAATTGACACTCATCGAACAAGTGAGGCAAAAGTTCAATGTCTTTATTTACATTTTGTTATGGAAATTTGAAAGGTGTCAGATGTCTGCCTACTGATATCTGTATATCTGTATATACCAAGCGACAATGAGTGGAACAAAAATTCGATATTGTTTTATAAGTGGAAGCTGCTCTGTTCTCAGATGAACCCAAAAAAATCTTAGATATTCAGTAACTCTGATTAAGAACATGTCTTAAATTCCTATAATATGGGAAGGGGATCGTGAATGATGTTGTGAAATGTTGCATAATTTGCAATCATGATAATGATTTTTTGCACTGGAAGGGATGAGGACTGAGGAGGATTAATAGACCTTCTTTTCTATCTGCAATATTCTTTTTTCAAGCTTTCACCAAGATAAAATGTCTCGGATCAGTTAAACTAGAGGCATTAACGACATGAACAGTGCATTTAATTTCATAAATTATTACTCTGGCAAATCTACTTACACTCCTTAATTGCATTCATATGGATCATGACTGTCTGGATTTTCCTTTCAGATGGGAATGTGGGCCGAAACCATTTGATGGCATGTGGGCACCCTATTGGTATAAGAATACACATAAGTCAACAGGATTTCAGCCGCCAAAAAAGTATCCTTCTGTAAGTAATAGAGAACCTGCATGTCTTCTACTTTCTTCATGCATAACTGATGTTAGTATTTTTTTTCTACATTTTTCAGTTTGAAAGTTGCACAATGATTTGAACAAAAAATGGAGCCGGAAATAATAGTTGCAATTTTGAGGTGAACTTTTCAAATTATGAGCTAGTCCAAGGAACTCATGTTGAACTTTACTTTTCTTTTCTCTTTTCGTGTTCTGTAGGCTAAATTCTATTTAGAACCATAATATTTAAGTATTGAATATTCACAATATCTATTAAGCTTGTACTTCTTTATGTATAAAGTGATTTCCGTGACGACTTATCCATTCCACCATTATTCCGTCACGTACTTTATTTTAGGGCCTTTAATTTAATTTTGTTCTGTTTACATCAGTTCAAGTCCTTGCATGATTTACAACATGCAGCAAAGTGTTGCACATCCCACTAGATTACTTGATTGTTACAGCATCTGGAAACCCATCTCACCATTCTGTGAAAAACCCTGATATGTTACAAATGCTACTGAATTCCTTACTAGGAAATGGATTATTGAACACTTAAGGCTGTCAATCTCCTACAAGGGACCTTGCATAATTCTTGGCTACTCAATTTATTTTCAGCCATTTCCATCGTCTTTGTACAACTTGCTGGAGCAAAGTTTACCTTTCTACAACTTGCTTAGGCACTATGCGAGGGGAACGTCAGAATGTGCCCACCCCAATCTCCCTGTTCCTGCCAATGAGAAGTTGCTTGTTTGGGTTGGTGATCAGATTGTGCCTCGTGAAAGTGCAAAAGTAATATATACGTTAATGAAAGAGATTTATATTGTTAACGTTTTCTAGCACTACTGGATTCTGTATTGTACTTCCTAAATGTCATTGATTTCTGTGTCTAAAATATACAAGGCATGATTTGTGTTCTATTTTTACTTTTTAATTTGAGGAGTTGGTATTTGTATTTTGAAGTCACGGTTTCCTATTTTTTGCTTTAGTTCTCTCATTAAAGATAAATATGACAGAAGAATGTTGTCTCTTGTATGTCGAACCTCATTTATGAACATCATTTTTTCCCTTGTGGAATGCTTTAGGTTTCAGTGTTTGACTCAATCGTCCAAGGTGGAGATGGAGTTTGGGAGGGTCTTCGAGTTTATAATGGGAAGATATTTAAATTGGAAGAGCATTTGGACAGGTGAATGAATAGATATAATGAAATATTATACTTAGTATTTGTTTCATTGTCGTTATCCCAATTTATTTTTAGAATCAAGTAACCTTAGAAATTATATGAATTTTATTCTAAGCACTGATTTCATTCAGGATTGCATTTCCTTGTAATTGAAACTATATGATATTTTGGGCAAGTAATTGAATCATTTGGAAATATGGTTTTTCCTTGTTATGGCTATATGAATGATATTTGATGAGATTCCATGTAAATATTGGAAATAATTATCTAGTTTTTGGTCCATAGCCAACTGCACTAGCTTCTCTTGCTCAAATTATATTACCATGAAGGCACCCTGTTCATTCATTTTAACCTACTTGGAAGTTGTTTTACACTCAAGCAAACTTATAAACCATGATCTCATAAAGATTTGATCGGTGGTGTTTTGCTTTGGAGATGATTTTTTATATAGAACAAGGGAAAAAGAACAAGATCCATGTAGCAAACCCAAACAAGATAAGTTGATTTTTTAAGGCATGAACTGGAAGCAGTAGTCCTAGAATTTTAAGATAAGTTCGCATATCTTCAACGAAGGGCCTTTAAATTATGTTGAATTATGAGTCTTTGTTTTACATATTATGTACCTGTGCCTGTGTTTGTTATATTTGGATGTAACTTGGTCTCCGTTTCCAGGTTGTTTGACTCTGCAAAAGCTCTAGCTTTTAGCAACGTGCCAACTCGTGAACAGGTGGATATACCCAAAGTTCTTACTCAGTACTTTAGATGTCGCGAACTGGTTGCTGCAGGGAATTATATAAGTTGGCAGGCAGCTATAGGCTCTTGCTAGAATGTAGAGCTTGGAATCACCTATTAATGCTTGGCTTTGTGTGCAACACATTGCAGGTGAAGGAAGCAATTTTCAAAACTCTGATAAGCAATGGAATGCTTAGCGATGTACATATCAGATTGACTCTGACTCGTGGAAAGAAGGTTTGTCAATCTCGGCTCTTATTTTTGTTTGTTTCCCGTGAATATGAATTCTAAGAATTTGGATACTTGCCATTTCTGTTCTAAGATTGCAATTTGATACCCGCTGGAAATGCTCCACATGAATCATGCTGTGATTAATGTAACTGAGTTTAGGTTAAGGATGTAATGCAATTGAGTAATATTCTGGTACCATTCTGTTTCCTGACAATTTATTTGAGATTTTAGCTGATATATCAGTAGCTTTTCTCTTGGATTTCTCTTTAAGTCTCAAGACTTCACATTTACCTATGCTTTAGTCATTAGATTATGTATTTTGTAGGTCACTTCTGGAATGAGCCCAACATTCAACCAGTATGGATGTACTTTAATTGGTAAGATGATATTGGTAAAAGACTATGTTAAATAAGCCAGAGATGTGAAAATGAGTACAGATGCTATATATTATTTACTCGATCTTGTTCTGGTGGCAGTTGGGTTTGTGTTGATGAAATCCTTACATGAAACAACACCTTAGGCATCCTAACATGTTCAGTTGTTGTTTTTTCCCCTTTACGGGCCTACCTAATTACTTCCCCAATGTTTAAAAGTATTCTGTTATGCAGAAAATAGTTGTCTTGCCTGTCAAATATAAAGAGAAGGTAGTGAGCCTGAAAATTCATCTCGCACGGAAAAAAATAAAAAAAGAAGAGGTGGAATTGGATTCATTCATACTGATTACAAAAATTCATCTATAACTTCTCATCTTCCAAATTGCTTTGAAAGCAGCATCAATAGATTTTTTACCATTAAATGTTGTTTCACCCAACGGAATTATTCCACTCACTAGAGTTCTGCAGTCCATTGGAAAATGTGACTGTTAGATAAATCTTTATCTTTTGCAGTACACAGGCTGGATCACCCGAACTGTTAGAACAATTAACTCAGGTCGTTTTAACTTGACCAAGTATATTTTTATTTTTGGGGATTCTTCAGCCACAAGATATGATTCTTTCCCTGTCAAAGTTTGGTCTGGTTTTGTAAATTGCTCGATTTTGTTGCCATGGATTTTTTAACCATGCCATTCTATGCTATTCTCTAATTGTCTTGTGTATGAAACATCTGTTCGTACAATTGGTATGCAAAACCTTAAATTTATATGATTATATCTGTAGCTTTGCTTTGTTTGAAACACGACACATTAGCATTGAATCAAGCTAGTTTCCATATGTTACTTCTGCAGTGCTTGCTGAACGGAAGCCGCCAGTATATGACAATGCAAAGGGTATAATTTTGGTGACTGCTACCACACGCCGTAATTCACCCAATGTAAGATATTGGTTGTACAGGATATCACTCTCTGCTGATTTCACATAATTGCATTATCCTGTTCTGTTCGTCCTATGTAATTCTTTTCAACTGTCAACAAAATAGTGCATTTGGTGTGCAATGATATCCCAGTGACTGAAATCATTTCACAATCATTCGTGGAGCATGGTATGAACATCATCCCAATAACAGGACTAGTACTTGAGTTATTGGGATCCAGTGCTATGTGCTCTTGAAATTCGAATATGATCACCTGAGTTGGGATACAGCGGTATGAACTAGAGTTTGCTTATTAGGTATTAGAATTGAGAAATAAGTATGGCTTCTAGCGGATTCAGAGAAGAAAGCCTGTATGAACTCAGAAATCATAATATAAGACTTAAGCCATAAATTGGGAGATATATCAGTTGTCAATTCACTCGTCCTGGCATAATTGTAATATAATGCTGCTATTTTTGTGGTTCCATGTGTGCGTTTGAATGTTTGATGTTCTTAATGTTTTCTCAAGAGTTGAAACCATTCTTGATATGGTCATTACTCATATATTTGTGTTTAGCTAATATAATGCAATGCTTTCAATGACTGATGAGTAACTGTTATTTAATTTTGCAGAATTTGGATTCAAAAATTCACCACAACAATCTGCTTAACAATATTCTTGCCAAGGTGAGATATATGTGAATTTCAATTAACTTGTAGCAGCCAATTCCTAAAAATTATGATCAAGCATTTAGATGAGGTGTCATAGGATGTGGTATAGTTTGGCCAATCAAAGGTCTATAGTTGTATTTCTCTACCACCCATTTATCAAGAGTTTCCTTGGGCCAGGTCTTAATACTCCCGCATACACATAAGTAGGCATGTTCAAGATACTAAAGTAAATACTAAATGACACTCCTTCCTAACATCAAAACCTTTTTTTTATATGAGGTGATCATTTAACATTATGCTAGTCCATTCAATATGTATTTAGTTTTCACTCGGCATACTCTGAATTGGTGCAGATAGAAGGGAATAATGCACATGCAGATGATGCCATCATGCTTGATAAAGATGGCTATGTGTCAGAAACAAATGCAACAAACATCGTAAGTTCATTCACTTGACCAGAAATCTACACTCTCCTGGATCCCTTTCAGCTACATCTCCTGGTGATGTGTTAGAACTGAAGTGAAATGTCATGCAATGGAGAAAATTGAAGCTGCAAGATACAAAATTGTTTCTCACGGATAATATATATGTTCTCGTTAATTGAGGTCTTGAACTCTATTTTTTCATTGATTTGTTTTCTAGGTACCTAGACTTCAGTCCGTCCTTTCATAAAATTCTATCTTCCAATATTTATGGAGTGTTTGTGGTGGATTAGAGGGCTCCAAATTTCTTTTACGGACCACTCTTTATATTAAATGTTTTAATCCTCTGATATTGGCATCCTGCAGTTTTTGGTGAAGAAAGGCCATGTAGCGACTCCCCACAGTGATTACTGTCTTCCTGGTTTAACTCGGGCTACTGTAAGATTCATAATACTCTGCTCATAAATTCTTTGGTGTCTTCAATTGGATTGAAGAAATTTGTGCACTACAAAGGTTTTTATTTTGCATTGATCTATAATATAGCACGAGACTCCTATTTTGCGTTGTGCTTGTAGATTCAATAAAAGATGATTTCGCCTTTTAAGTTCTCTATTTCTTTCTGATCTTGTCTCTCCAACTTGTGTTTGTCAACTTTCAGCTGTTAGGATCAAAATCAGACTGGTTTAGAACATAATGAATCGCTTATTCTTGTTAATAGATTAAAAAAATTATAGTCTCACGTTATATGTATCTTGTGGGATGCACATTAATTCAGTATCTAGGTGAAATGTTAGGCATACTATATGTGTAGTGGTGGATCTTCTGATTCTCCTATATTTTTATTGAAACTGTGAGTCTCTAAGATCCCGCACTTGTCTTGTTGGGTAACAAACGTATAGAGATCAATCTAAAGATGTAAGAGAATTATCAGGTCATTTTTTTTTTTCTTTTTCTTATATCAGTCTGTCTTCAATATCTATGACCGAGTTCCATATTTATGATGCTTATTTGCAAACAACCTGACATGTGCCTGTGATATGCTTTATGAGAACTTTCTCCATATTTTGCAGGTCATGGACCTTCTGGTGAAGGAAAACTTGGTTTCGGTAGAGCGACGTATAAGTATATCAGAGTTCCATACAGCAGACGAGGTCAGTTTTTTTGTTATCCAGTATATTGGTTTAAAAGGGATAAACATAGTATTAAGAGACTGATCGTACATCCATTACATCCTCAATTTTCTGCTTAATATTTATTTCTAATGCAAATAGAAAGAAATTAACAGCTTTGTTTCAGGTGTTCACAACAGGAACCATGGGAGAACTCAGTCCAGTAAGTTATTTATATTAAAACGTTTTCTCCAATACTGGTACTTTGAAATATAGTGATTAGGTGTTGGATTATCTTATCACTTCTTTCGGCAATCTATGTTCTCTTTCTTCTTCTGGTTTGGCCTTTTTTTTTATAATATTTTTTATCTTCTAATAATCGAAGAAAAAAGTTTTGTTCTGAATATCCTGTATCTGCATTTTGGTAGCACCTAGTAACTTTAAACTACAATGTGATGGAAAAGAATAGTTGCTCTGCTAATTTATATTTTTAATGGGATAGTGATAACGGCTTGCATGGAGATTTAATACATTGCTTAACCATATTAGGTCCTTAAAATTGATGGACGCACAATTGGCGATGGTACAGTGGGACCCGTGACTCGAAGATTGCAAAATGCTTTTACAATTTTGAGCTCAGAATCAGGAGTGCCTATACCCACTTATCGACCTACTTGAGACGATACTCACGAGGTACTTTTACTTCCTCGTTTCATCTCCTCTTCTCTTACTTCTATTCTAGAGTTCCTCGGGGATTTAATACTCAGATATCGACCCGTTTTCAAAAAGACTTTCTGGTATGAGATAATATACGCTTCATGAGAATGAAAGAACCAGTCCACATTACACACAGCAGTAGTTGGTATAGCTTATTTCTTCCAATTGCATGGATTTGTATTAGAATCATTACTCTTGGTAGTTTCTCTGAAACATGCTCCAATCACTCGAGCCATTCATGTAACTCTTCGATCTCCCTCTTCTTTTCATCCCCCTCACATCTAATTTTATTGCATCAGATAGCAACTACGAGATCTACATTTAATCCATGCTCCATTTTCTGATGGTTTTTCGTCTTCCATTTCTGGGAAAAGTGATACATTTGTGCTTGTCTTGACCTACTTTCTTCACCAATCCTCTACCTGTTGGTAAAAAATCTGAATTGCAGAGGTAACATTTTGTTTCCTACTTGCTGTGTTTTTTCAGGGCTCGACGGTCAGTTAAGTTAGTGAGCACTGAGGCCCTTCAACTTCTGCTGCTCGATTCAGTTGGCAATAAAGAAGGTGTGATACCATCGTTCACACCAGCGTGGTCTGAACTCACAATCGTGGGTTCAATTGTAAACCATGCAATGTTGAAAGAACCAGTTTTTTTTTTTTTTTTTGGCAGTGTCTCTGTCAAGATGAAGGCTGACCAACTTCAGTTACTTCTTTACTAGGATTCTGGTATTGTGGTTTTCTACCTAAATTACATACATGGATCATAAATTAATAAATGAAATGCATGCCTTCAAATAAAATCACACTTGCTCTAGAATTATTGGATTGAGTTATAGGGTAAAATGATAGTTGCAGCTCATAAATTTAATTCAACTACTATTTGACAATACACTTTTGCCAAAACCTACCTTAAACCTATTTTCTAACACTTCTAGCAACCTATTGTTGCAACTGTTGATGTTGTGTATTTATCATCCATGAGTTTCTACATATTAGAAGTGTCATCGAGCCATTAGTATTTGTCGGGTTGGTCGGGCTCGGACCATATTTTTTCGAACATATTCAGAATGTTCGAACACGCAACTTCGAACGGAACACGAATTTATTTATTTTCTTATTAATAAGGGTTTTTAGTTAAATTTATAACTAATAAAAGGAAATGAAAAATAATTTGTGATGCAAAGAGTAAAAATGGTGGTGCAAATAGAAATTACCAATTGAAAAACGTTGATTGTAGCTTAATTTAATCTGTACCAAACAAAATGATAATCACGAACTATCTCACTAAGAGTATCTCCAACAATTTTCACCAGAATACAGTTAACTCTACACTATTGTAGAGTTAAAGTTACATATTTTCAATTTTCATCATTAACTGCATCACTCTACATTTCACTACAGAATATTTTTTATACTCTTTACTATTGATTTAATTTTTATTATTGAATTATTTAATTGAATATGATTTTATATATATATATATATTAATATTATTGTTCATTTTTTATTTTTAATTAATATATAATTAAATATTATTTTTATTTTACAAAAATTAAAAGGTTCATGTAAAAACAATCTAACTTATTCAAAATAAAAATCAACATTTCATAATAGATTACATGTCATAACAATTTAATAAAAGCATAAATTACATGTCATAACAATTACATCTCTGAATTTAAAAACTCCTCCCACAAATGATCAATCAAAGCATTACAAAGTGCTCAAGTGAGCATCTTTGTCTTTGTCTTTTTTTTTTTTTTTTTTTTTTTTTTTAAATTAGCCCAAAAACGCTTGAAATTCATCTATTCCTTCGACATTTCAACATCTAGAATTGGCACTTCTCTCGCATCATTAATTGGTGCATCAAGGTCTCGTTCATCCTAAATTACCATATTGTGCATAATAATACACGCAGTCATTATCTTTTGCAAATATTCTTTCTTCCAATAGCGTGCTGGATTTTTACCACGATTGCAAATCGACTTTGAAGAACTCCGAATGCGTGCTCCACATCTTTCCTGCATGATTCTTGTTTCATTGCAATTTTTTTTTTTGGTACGAGGATCATTGATTGTTTGCACAATGGTGGACCATTTTGGATATATTTCATCAGCTAAATAGTATCTCGTATTATACCTTTTACCTCGTATGACATAACATGCAGTTGGGGCAATACCTCGAGCAAGATCAACAAATAGATAAGATCGTTCCAATACATTGATATCATTATTGGAACCTGGCATACCAAAGTATGCATGTCATATCCAAAGATCATAATCAGCAACAATTTCAAGAATAATACTTGGACTTCCACTATGACCTGCATTTTCTGCCCAAGCAATTGGACAATTTTTCCACTTTCTATGCATGCAATCTAAACTACCTAACATTCTTAAGAATCCACATTTTTTTACTAATAAAAAGTAGTCTAGCGACATCATAGCAGTAGAGGATTAGCAAATATTTCCACAATTGCATGACAAAACCTCTTGACACATTCAAGGGCAGTAAATATGTTGGATTTTCAAAAAATATAATCATTGAAAAGGCGTTGAGCAGCTCCTTCTCGATCACGATGGATTTTCTATTATCAGAAACGGAGCCTTCATGGACAGGTGTGGTATTTTGGTTATTGAGAATTGATGCTAGAAGACGATGTCGGTGGAAATTAGCTCAATCATCATTTGATCAATATCATAACTATGTACCAAATTGGAGTATCAGAGCTAAAGAAATTGAGATCCATTTTTTTAGAGAAGATAATTGATGGATAGGATGTAGAAGTGCACCTCTCTTAAATAAAGTGCATTCTATACGACTATGCCTAATCATTATACATCTAACCTTCTACACCTAACCATTCTACACCTATCCTTTTATACCTAATCAATATATACCTATTCTTCTACACCTAATCATTCTCTCTCAATTCTATAAATATATCCATCAATTTACACAATCTTCCACACCTTAATTCTTCCACATTTTATTACACCATCTTCGACATTATACACTATCTTCCACACCTCAATTCTATGGCTGCCAATAGAAATCCAAATTATAGTGTTGATGAAGATAAACATCTTTGTCATGTGTATATGGATATATATCAAAATCCAATATTAGGTAAAAATCAGAAAATCTAGAATCGTATTACGGAAGTCTATAACACCACAAAACCATCTCCATTTATGTCGGATAGACCTTTGAGATCCTTGATACGCGTATGCATACCATCCTCACTGCTGTATCCAAATTGCTAGGATGCATACAACAAGTCGAACTTTTAAACCCGAGTGGTGCATCGGAATATGATATTGTAAATTATCATTTTTATGATTAAATATATATTATATTTGTATTATTTATCTTATTAATTTTCAAAATGTTTGATTCATTATGCAGATGATTTGTGCAAAAAAAATGATAAAACTAGATCCAAAATATAAAAAAAGTTTTCAAGTTCGATCACGTGTGGGACATAATGAAAGATCTGGTCAAGATGGATATCTTTCTACTCGTGATTTCTGGCCATCAAGCTTTACCAAATCTTTCATTATGTCTCACACGTGATCGAACTTGAAACATTTTTTATATTTTGAGTCTAGTTTCATCAATTCTTTTACACAAATCATATGCATAATGAATCAAACATTTCAAAAATCAATAAGATAAATAATACAAATATAATGTATATTTAATCATAAAAATGACAACTTACAATATCATATTCCAATGCACCACTCGGGTTTAAAAGTTCGACTTGTTGTATGCATCCTAGCAATTTGGTACAACAACGAGGATGGTATGCATACGCGTATCAAGGATCTCAAAGGATCTCAAAGGTCTATCCGACATGGATGGAGATGGTTTTGTGGTGTTATAGACCTCCGTAATACGATTCCAGATTTTCTGATTTTTACCTAATATTGGATCTTGAGATATATCCATATACATGTGACAAAGATGTTTATCTTCATCAACACTGTAATTTGGATTTTTATTAGGAGTCATAGAATGTTTATCTTCATCAACACTGTAATTTAGATTTTATTGGGAGTCATAGAATTGAAGTGTGGAAGATAGTGTATAATGTGGAAAATGGTGTATTAAAATGTGGAAGAATTGAGGTGTGGAAGATTGTGTAAATTGATGGATATATTTATAGACATGAGAGAGAATGGTTAGATGTAGAATGGTTAGGTGTAGAATGATTAGGTATAGAAGGTTAGGTGTAGAATAATTAGATATAGAAGGTTAGGTGTAGAAGGATAGATGTAGAATGATTAGGTGTAGGAGGTTAGATGTAGAATGATTAGGTGTAGAAGGTTAGATGTAGAATGATTAGGTATAATGCACCTTATTTACGATTACGAGTGTACATGTGTAAAAATTTAGGCCACATCAAATTAATTTCATTATCATGACTTAGTTTTAACTCTTAATTTTTTTTTATAATTTTAAACGCAAAAAAAAAAAAAAACAAACAAAAAGTGAAAAGAAAAAGGATTTTGCCCAACGTAACAGGAGCAAAAGCGTAAAAACATAATTGATAAAAGTCATAATATATATCATCTTTGCGTGGGAAAAAAAGGGCAATTTATCTCGTTGTTTTCCTCTCTCTCTCGCTCGCCACCGCTCTCTTCATCTCTCGATAGTTTTCCGAGGTACGTATGTTTTCTGTATGTATAGTATAATGGTTTATACGCGATACGATTCATGGAAGATGCTAGGTTTTTTTCTTCTTTCCGGAAATTAATGCGAAAACATGTAATTTAATTGGTATTTACTATTTACTATTTTGATTGTTCTAAGTTGCGCTTGAACTGTGTGTTGAAGTCTAATATTTCAGTAGATACTTTCCTCGTTTCAATCAGGTTCGAAGAGAAGACCAATTTTGATCTTTTGTTATAGTTTCCCTTTTCCGGTTTCAGCTCTGTAGCTGCAGAGAAGATGTTTAAGAACACATTCCAGTCTGGTTTTCTTTCGATCCTTTACAGCCTGGGGTATGTGTTTTATTTTTCCTTTGTAGTTTTGTCTTCAATTGGGTTTCGATTTTTAATCCGTGGGTTCTGATTTTTGTTTATTTTATTGGGTTATTGTTTTATTTCTCAGGAGTAAGCCTCTGCAGATATGGGATAAAGAAGGTAGCTCTTCTCTTTTTTCAGATTGTTATTTTGAATGCTATTTTTTGTGTGTCAGTGCTGCAAGTTCTACGACTTAGAGGCTTCTTTTTCATAAATGTTCTAGTAAATGTGGATGGAAGCAAAAAAGGATTAGATGTTAGATGTGTTACAGTTTTGTAGTAAAGAAGGTGTATTTGTGATGTTTGCATTTTGCGGGTTGGTAGTTTCCTTTTAGTCTTATGGTTTCTTGAATAATTATTGCAGTTGTCAATGGCCAGATCAAGCGACTGCAAGATGATGACATACAATCTAATGTCCTCGAATTAGTTGGGTCAAATGTACAATCCACATATATTACCTGCCCAGCAGATCCAACTGCAACGCTTGGTATCAAGCTACCGTTCTTGGTTATGATTGTAAAAAACATGAAGAAGTACTTCTCATTTGAGATTCATGTGCTCGATGATAAAAATGTCCGCCGAAGATTCCGGGCTTCTAATGTTCAAGTCTGTAAGTTTTAAATTAAGTAATTTTGTATCAGTATACTTTCTACTTATTTGTTGTTCGTGATTATTACTACTCTTGTCCACTTCCTTGATGTGAATGTGTTATCTAATTTAATTCGACTTGGGCATTATTTCCTATGGAATTTAGTATCACAACTTCGCAAGAACAGGTAGCTTATCAATGAGAGTGTAAAGCAAAGCATTCCTTTTCTTCTGTTATTTGCTTTAGCTACTAGAATTCAATGACTTCATTAGAAAATTTTACTATCTTAGAGCCAAAAGTGATGGTCCCTCACTCCCTTATCTGTCTGTTGGTGTTTTCTTTTGCTCTTCATCTTTTTATGATTCTGTGGTTGCTAGGTCCTCTTTTATGCCCTCATTTTCTGTGACATTGCTCTTTAACTTCGATTGATATATTTGAGCGGTATAGTCATAATGCAGATGCCATGTTTGTGATTGTATGTTGCACATGATAAATATTGGTAGAATGAAATAAAGATATGCCAAACTATAAACAGTATTTGGATTTAACCTCTGTGCAGCCTATGATGATAGTGAAGGATGTTGAAACAGATCAGCCACTGCAAGTGTAGTAGCTCTTTGACCAGCTTGCAAAATAGCTTGTTGCTATGAAGCCTGTCTTATACAAGCTTCAATATTTTATAGCGAACCTAAAGTAGTCTGATTGTATAGTATACATCATTTTTGTATAAATTGATGCTTTTTTTATAAGTAACTATTCCTTTTCGTATGATATTGGATGCCTTGTGTTAAAATTTGTGTCTGTGATCCCTCTGTTTTAGGCTGTCACAAGAGTTAAACCTTTTATTTGCACCATGCCCTTGAAGTTGGATGAGGGATGGAATCAAATCCAGCTGAACCTTACAGATCTTACTCGACGTGCATATGGAACCAACTATGTTGAAACTCTGAGAGTTCAGGTTCATGCCAATTGCCGCCTGAGAAGGATATATTTCTCCGATCGCCTCTACTCTGAGGAGGAACTCCCACCGGAATTCAAACTATATCTCCTGATGCAACAGGTAAGCTTTATTATGCGATGAAAAGTTACGATGAACTCATTTGTGTGGAACATGGTTGGCCTTGAGCTCATCTTTGGTTGCTTCCTCATTTGCAGAAAGTCTGAGAGCCACGGCGAAAGTTCTGCGTTTATCCATGGAATTAGAGATGGCCATTGTAGAACAAGCTTATCACTCATGCTGTTGTGGTTACAAATAAGAAATGCAGTTGATTAGGTCGACGGGGTAACTCTTTGTAGCTGATTTTGACGCTCGTTTTTAGTTATGATGCTAATTAACGCGAATGGAAGACTAATTTGGTTGTTGATAACTTGATAGTTATATGTTGTTTTGATGCATATGAGGGAAGACTGGCATTCTTGTATTATTTTTGTTGAATATATATATTTTTTTTTCATTTATTTGAATTTGCTCGGATTTCGTTGCTTCCTAAGAATGTTGGTAATGTTACAATGAGTGGGGGAAAATACAGTTTTAAGATTCTTAGATTAACACCAAATCATTGTCGTCTCCATCAAATTGGATTTTGGATGTGTGTTACTAAATGTGTTAATGTGAACATATAGATATTTACGTTAAAAGTTGTCAAATATATTGTCCGTAAATTGCGACAAATACATGGGAATATTTGTTTGCAAATCCAACATTAATAATCTTCCTCACTTATTAATAGGAGTGGTAATCGAGACGAGTCAAGTTGAGTATTAGCTTTATTGAGTTAGAGCTCGATCAGAAAATTTGAAGCTTAACTCGACTCGAACTTTGATATTTTCAGCTCGAGCGGCTCGATAGCAAACTCAACCAGTTTAAACTCAACTCGATTATGTATAAATATTAAATAAAAAAATTATATTCATTTAATTTCAAATAAAAATAATTTAATTATTAATGATACATATATAAATAATTAAATTATTAAGGATAAAATTGTAATTGTCTTAAAATCCTATTAGGCTCGATAAGGCTCACGAGTCAGCTTATTATTATTGAGTTCGGTAGCTGCTCGAATAGCTCGACTCGACAAATCTTGAGTCAATACAAAAATGTCCTAGACTTGACATTTTTTGAAAAAATGTCTTCATCTTCAAATTCCATGTCATTTTGACATGCTGGACTTCAATACGCCTCGTCATTAATCCAACGCTCGAAATTGAATCTCATGACATTTTTACAAAAAAAATGAAAAGTTCATGATATTTTTTTGTAATTTTTTTTTAAATTCAGGTCATTTTTAGATAAAAGTTCAAAGTTCAGAACATTTTTAGAAAAAATGTTAAAGTTTAGAACATATTTTGGTATTATTTAAAGCCATGACATTTTTAAAAAATTAACAAAATTCAGGAGTTAATTCATAGAATAAAAAAAAGGACAAAATGGAAGAATATATTTAACAAAATCTGTCTATCTCCAGAAAAAGAAGTGTTGTTTTTGTTTTTTTTTTTTTGTTTTTTTAACTCAAACACAAAAACAATTGGTACAGATCAGGATACAACATCTAACTCGACGTCGGCATCGGTCTCTCCATCGACCATAGCCGTATCAGCTTCAGCATCGGCTTCAATTTGTCCGGCTTCGAGACCACCATCCGTATCCGAGTTCTGTTTCTGATGTTCATCAGGCGTAGGGGTACCACCCTGAGAAAGACTACCAGATGCTATCATAGCCTCACCATCTGCTGCAGCTGTTGAGGCTTCACCGTCGTTTCTGCTTCCATCCATGTCAGTCTCACTCGCAGGCGTTGCAATCTGTCACAAATAGTAAAGTTTAGATACTATGGAACGACTGGGGAAATATAGACCGATGATGATGATGATGATGCATGAGCTGTGAAGATTTGTAGCAGTTAATAGCATTATTTTCTAAAAATAGTTTTTTTGCACTTAAAAATTTCTGGGTGTGGTTGTAAATGATCTTGAACTATTTTAGATACCTGAGTGTCTTCCACTTGCTGCACAGAACCTTTTGTATCTTCCTTCTTGGTACGCTTGGATCGATCGCCCGGTTTAGCTTGATATTTCGACCGCACTTCGGTGGGCAAAAGCTCCAAAGGAACAACACCTTCAATGCCATGTTCAGTGAACTACAAAGAAAACAATCGACTTAAATCTTAAATGCTCTTCTCTGCAATGTTTAGATATTATATTTTTAGCCATAAAAAGAGACATACTCTTGAAAATCCTTCCAAATCTTGCCGAGCAGAAAACCTTAAACCTTTCCAGCAATATACCTGCAATAGCAGCAGCATTTGCAACATTGCTTGGATAATGTTAAAAGCAAAAGTGGTTACAGTTTAGGCAAAGATGAATTCTTCAAATTAGCATCAGATTGTTACAATCAGAAGCTTTTGCCATACTTAAAGAAGGACCTCAGAAGTATAGACGTTTGCTAAGATTGCACGACATGGAACACGGGCATTAGTAAAGAAGACTAAACACAGGAAAAAATACAAAGGGAAAGAAGAAAAACTAACTCGATTATTTTTGTGTTGATATTCTTCTTCTATTCCAGCAGATTCGTCCATCTGTTGTTTCAAAAGTGAATATTTGCTTTAGATCTCTGATTGTCATATATTGACGAATTCTTATTGCGGCATTAAAATTCTGAAAACAACAAAATACAAGTATGCACAAGAGGCCATTTAAAAAAAAAAAAAGAGGTTATATGGGCTCACATCTTCAGCCAACGGCTTCCAGTAATCCATGATGGCAGGAGTACAGACACGTTGAGGATCTGTTAGAGCATTCTGAAGAAATAAACCATTTAACACTAACAGTGAGCATTATGTGTGATAAAGTTTACCAGTCGAAAAGGAATCATTAAACATGGTCAAAAAACACAAGAGAAACATATCTGCAGTTCTTTATTAAGGAACATTTTACCACAAATACAGTGCAGCAGCTATTTCTTGACTGTACATAAGTTTGAAAAAGAAAGAGCATAAACCAATCCTTGTCCCTGAAATCAAGTAATATATCTTAAATTTTTAGGGAAAATTCTCTAATTGCTAAATTTTTTTTAAAAGAAATGAGGATAGACATCACTATCATGAATTGTAAAAGTAACAATACAGTGCAGAAATTTAAATTGTCATGAGGTTTGTCGGTACAAAATGCTAGGAGGCCCAGACGTCCAGTGGCTGAGTCCAAATAATTCTAAGGCTACATGAATTTTCCTTTTTTTACAGTAAGAGCATCCTGAATCGTATTTTCATTAGTGGGAACAATAATCATTTGGCTCGTATTCTTAAGCTCAATTTCCATCAAAAGATCCTGCAGAGAAATGAAGATAAGAAATCCTGCCCTCCAGAAATTCATAAGTTTGATGAAATCACTTGCTATCATCTCAGTCATGAGAAGTAGAATTATGAAATAGAATAGCTTAAGATCTTGACTGGTGAACATCAAATTGACATCAGTTCATCTAACACCATGAAAATAGTAAGAATCAGTTGTTATAGATCAAATATTGGTTGGTTATGTACTTTCTATAGTGTAGCATTTAATCCAAGGACTTGTGTGAAAAGTGGCAAGATTTAAAAATTAGGCAAGAGCTATTGGTGCCTAAATACGAGATGCTATTGAACTCTGAATTATAAATTAACCAGCAAAATGAAAAAATCATCACCACAACACTTACCAGGCTTCACTTGGTAAATAAAGAACCCAGATAAAACAATGAATCTAAAGAAAGTATAAAAGCGTAAAAGATATGATAAACGTACCGGATTCTGATCAGCCCATTTCCACAACTGAGACAGTTCTTTATTTCCCAGTCTCCACCGAGGTCGACTGATAGATAATGCCCAAACAAAGAACGAAGGGTTTGGGGGTGGGGGGATATATCAGTAACATATAAGTGAAAATGTATGTATTTTAGATACATCGATATGTGTCTGATGCTGAAAAGCATCACTTTAGCATCTCAGGTTTTAGTTATGCTAGTTCTCCATAAAACCTCTGAAGTGCAAACTCGGTACTATTACTATTTCTTGAATCAGATGACTCCCACATGAAAAGCTTTACTAAACAATCTTGCAACACTTACATTAGCATCAATATCTATTTTTGTAACAGGCGCAAGTGCATATATTTCCCCATCAGTCATGTCTATTCTAGATCAAGTTTTATTTACTAAGCATGACTACCATAAGCCACATATAAAGCATCATGGTTTAATGCATGATGAGCTTCATGGAGTGGGATACCTAATGCATGGATGTTTAAAAAGACAGTTGTCAACCTCACATAACCTAATGAAGCTAATTCTGTCAGACAAACGTTAGTATATAATAACAATTGATTACCGTTTCCGACCACCATCTTGACCTAGCTTTTTCTCTGTTGGTGATTTTTCAAATGGAGGGCAACCATCACGCTTCCACCAAACCTGGAGAAGAGAATATGATCAATTTGAAAACACAAGAAGCTGTAAATAATCTGGGACACCAATAAAGAACAATCATCTGCACAAATATAAAGAAGTCCCATAGAAAACAGATGCAACCTTCTGATACTTACCCAATTCCTCTCACGCTCCAAAATATGCTCAATGCTATGAAGAAATTCTTTCCCTTTAGGAGGTGTCATCTCTAGAAGCTTCTTGACCCGTTCTTCACAAGTTTTTATCTCCTCTTTCTAGATTCATAAACAGTAAAAGAAATTATTCTGGATTTCAGAAAGATCCAAGGATAATAAAGAAGGATAACAAGATTCAAAATATGAACTAACCATTGTATCTGATGGCAAATCTTTGTCATTTTTCCCTGGGGCCTGAATGAAGTAAGATATTAGTCAAGTGCTTCTTAAAGATCAGAAATACTGTTAAAAAAGATTAGAAATCAACTCAAAACAAAAAAAAAAAACAAAAAAAAGAAGAAGGCATTTATGTCATGTCTAATTATCACAAATTTATGTCACTCTCAAAAATAAATAGAATTCCTAATACTGTAATACATGGAGCAAAAAGGTGAATAACAGATTAAAGAAAGATAGAAACATGCAGATGATAACCACTTGAAAATGATCGACACTTTTCAACATTAACATAAAGCGAGCCATAATCATTTACAGATTAAATGGCATTCTTACTGTATGCATCCAACAGCATCGCTATTTCAAGTGGTTCAAACAACCATAAACTATCAGATGCATATAACCTAATCGAAATGGGAAAGAAAGAAGTACCTTTAAGTAATCAAACAAAATAAGGCCCTGAACCAGAATGTGTCGTCGAAAACTTGGATCTTTTAACTGTGACAAGTCGAGAATGAGAGAATTCTCACAATCAAGATAAACTGTATAAAGCAGGTTGGTATACTGTAAGAATTTTTTCTATCTTGCAAAATACGTACCTCCAGACCCATTAGATTACTGCTGGTAAGATATTTTATACTGAAGTTTGACGCTTCATCCTCAAGGTTAATAGCATTGCCCTCTTCATCACTCAAAGGCTGAGCCTCAAATGTATTCAACACAACCTAAATATCCAGATTTCAGAGCATGAATGATATGGCCAATTCCTGTATGTTGCAGGATATTCTTACAAAAACTCCAGTAGAGTATTTTACCGTCAAACTGGCAGTAAATTTATGCCACTTTGTAACAGTGGCAGCAAGAGAAGCAGGATTGGAAAAGGCTTCCTGAATAGAATAGTAAGACAAACAATGAACAGACCAATGTCACCAAAAAAAAAATGCTTGAAAATCAATCAGTAAATATAACGAATGGGAAAGACTGATAATAATAAGCATTTCTTTTCAATTTACACTTTAGAAAATATATTCTTGATAGGAAAGACAGATAATGATAAACCTATATATATTGCCAGACTAAATAGAGACAACAAACATATTGTTAAAACTAATGCATTCTGCCATACTGATTAATATATTAAAACAAAGTAGTCAAACAAGTAGATTTCACTCTTGGCCACCAACCTGTAAACTCCAAAAGGTTTTGTAGAAGTTGAAATCAATAGAACTACCTGAAAGCATACAAGTTAATTTTATAGAGTTGATAGATGACCTTGGTAACCAAATGAAGAGACATTGGAAACTGAATAAAAAAGGATTACTTTCTGGAGCTTCTTTCTCATATTTAGTCTCATTTGACGTATTAAAAACTCCTTTGATATTGACAGCTGCAAAAAAGGTAGAGAAAATATAGTAAATGCTGATACAAATAAAATGGAACATATGAAGTCACTCTCTATTGACAGCAAAAACTACCTGAACGTTCTGATAATGGAAAAAAATGAGCAAGAAACATAATAATTCGTCCGCAGAACACAACATCATTTGCCTGCAAACCCAATTATAGGCACAAATAAGCATTTCAAAGATTCTAAAAATTTCATGATGTAAAAAGTTATCGTGTGAAATATGTAACGAGGAAGCATAGCATATTAAGCAATAATTAGAGTGCATTTGCAGATATGTAAATTTGGAAGACCTTTTTAACCATTTGATTCAAATAGAGTATAAGAAAGGGTAAGAATTATTGAGATTTTTCTGGGAAAACTCCTAGTTGGAAAAATTTGTGATAAGATTTTTGGAATAATGGATGAGATGTTTTGCCTTTTCAGAAAACAAATCAGGGCAAAGACAGTAAGGAAGCATTTCCAATTCCTTAAAATGCTTAAAGATTTCCAAATCTAAGTCCTAAACCGAAACATATTTCTGCAGAGTCAACTCCATTTTCTGATTCCTAAAATAGTGTATTCAACAGAACACAGCAAGAAGCTACAACTGATCTCTTAATTGCCAAATAATAAGCCAGCATGAAGAAGTAGAAGCTACAGTGGAACGAGCAAGCAGTATTATCCATTTATATCCTAGACCCTTTTCCTCTGATAGTCATCTTTAGTTCTATGGAACTGGCCAAGAAAGGAATGCAACAATCCAACTGAAACACCGCACGGTAAAATTCTGAAAGATGATCTATGAATAAACATAATAAGTAAAGATATGCATTCCCAAACCTTTGATAGACGACGAAGCAGCTGATTACATGTTCTCAGCATGACAAGCTTCCCTCTGGCAAAGAGCTCTGGCTATGTAACACATGAAAGAGAAAAGAAAAAAAAGAAAGATCAAATTGTAGTGTAGAACAGGTTGCATATCCAAGAAGAACAGAATGTGCGTAAGATGCTGATTCATGAGATAGAAAATACAGAAGCATTATCACAAGAATAACGATACATACCTTTCCAAGAATGTCTTGTTTACTTTCAATATACCCAAAAATATCTTTGCAGTTCCTCATTGTAGACATTTCAGTCAAATCTTCCAAAAGCTGGAAAATCATGCCACCTTCGACGTGTTCTTTCTCACAGAGGTACAATACAATGTCTGTAGGGAAGAAAACAATAGCAAGAAAGATGAGAAACCAGTAAAATATGCAGAGTATCACGATCTGTCTTTGAGGTATAATTCGGATTTTAGAAGCAATAACTCCACCCTTGAGCCTGTCAAGTCATCATCTTTTGATCTAGTTAGAACATAAGCTTGTAGCACTTAGTTATTAGACCATCTATGAATTTAATTTTGCAACCCAGGTATTTCCAGATTAAAATGCAGGAGCAGATCAGCAACATCTTGGAGAAATATGTGGAAGAAACGGTCTCTTTCAGCTAATACCATTATTACTAATTCTATTTCTAAAATGAGATATATCATCCTATAAGACCAACAGGACCATCCGCCAGAAAGAAAACGAAACTAGAAAGCAGAGGGGTAAAAAGAAAAACACCAACATTATAGGTCCATCACTTGCAAAGCACACTCACCAAGAAGACGAGGAATTTGACCAGGACGTGCATCCTCATCAACTATCGATTGACCATATTGCATAATTGCTTCACCTGATTGAACTGCAGCTGACTGCAACAAAATGGTTGAGCATGTAAATGTTCAATTCACATTGACTACTCACACCGGCTAACAACAATCAGAATTGCAGCCTATAGCTCAAATAAATTTTATTAAAAATAAACTGAAGCTTTTCAAATTTTGTCTAGAGTAAGTTCTATGGAGTACCTAAACTCGACATAATTTATACCAAATAGCAATTCAAAGCATCAAAATTCTACTCCTAGGGAAGTATAATAAAGAAAGTAATGCGACTTTACCACGAGCTCCTGAAGCAAAGTCCGCAGAATATTTTCCAACAGCATATTTTCATCTTGAACAAGTTTCACCTGCTTCTGCAAAAAACAAAGGATATACTTCGTCTATAAACAAGAGGGGCGGGCAACCTACACAAATCGCTAAAACAGACGCCAAAATTTTAATAAATATGCACACATTACATATTATATATAAGCAAAAAAGGCAAACTTTTCATGTGAAAAGCGCATAAAAACAACAAGACTTCTGCTTTGAGGGTTCCCCTGAATTCTTCGACTTCAACAATTTCAATTCTTGCATTCTTGTTTATATGCATTGATATCGAACCTGGGGTTTTATAACTTGTTGCACAGTTTGTAAAGCGAAATCTTGAGGCGGCCCCGGATGCAAAATTGCTTGCCTGAATAAATCCTGCCACCCAAATAAACCATTCGACAAATTAATTTGCGAATTTCCACACTTAATTTGAAAATAAACAAACCCCAAAACAATAAGTAGATGAATATGAAGAATGGAAATGGTGCAATCACCATCTTGAGCTGAAGTCGAGCAATTTGAGAGAGAGAGAGAGAGAGAGAGAGAGAGAGAGAGAGAGAGAGAACGCAAATCAATCACACAGAGCAGTGGAGTCGGAGCTCATGAATTCCTTCTCTTATACTCACATTTATCAGTTAATTTTGGGTTTAAATTTGTAATGTTGTAAAAGAAAATAATTAGTATTATTTAAAAATTAAGTTAAAATATACTATTAAAATAAGAATGTGATGTTTTTTAAATTAATGGATAAAAATAAAAAGATAGTACAAAAATATAATTTAAATATAAATATATGCTTATAAAAAATGAAAAAGTTATAAGTGCTTATATATTTTATATAATTTGATTTGTTAAGAAAAAAAACGAAAGCATGTACTATTTTTCTAGAAAGTGATTATTATTCAACTATTGTAATTATCGCATATGTTGTAAACTTGTAATTAAATACCACTATTATAAAATTAAGAAAATTGTGCAAACAAATGATAATTGATAAGAAAAAAAAGAGAGCAAAATTTAGGTTCAATCCTCAACGCTCTCTCTTCGATAACTCTAAAAATTTAAAAATTCGATCAAATTTTATCATCCGGGTCTAACGACATTTTTTAAATAAAATGTGTTATTCAAATAAGGAATTCAGAATTTACATAAAATGTGTTGTTGAAGCTCCATCATTTATTTTTTTCAATACATTATTAGGCAAATTGAAGCTCCGTGAGAATTTGAGGGTCAAATTTCCATCTAATTGTCAAGTTAAAAGGTAAAAGGGTAAATTACGCTTTGATATTTATATTTTTTTACTCTTTTTTCAAAAGTATCTATTTTTTTAAAAATTAATAAAATAGTACTCACTCTTTTCAAAAAGATTATAAATCTAATATTCCATTTGATTAATTTTACGGTTCGAAAATCTATATATAATTAATTGTATTTTAATATTTTTATTTATCTAAACGCGTAAAAATAAATTTTATAATCAAGAAATATTAAAATACAACCAATTTCAAATGATTTTCAGACTGTAAAATTGATAAAATATTAGATTTGAATTTTTTTTTTAAAAATGGCACTATTTTATTAATTTTGAATAAATGGGCTATTTTTTTAAAAAGAGCTCAAAATATAGATATTAAAGTATAATTTGCCAAAACAATTATTTATACAGTGAAAAGGAGAAAGGCACATCGAAAACAACTTGATCATAGTCCATAGATAGCTTAATCCAGAAAGTAGCAAGATTTAGTTAGGTTCAAACTTCAAACAACTCAATCTTCCTCATCAATCATCATAATTCATAAATATACAAGCTACGGGAGGCCTTGACTTAAAAAGAGTGTCCAAGTTTCACACATAAATATTATCAAGACAATTAGACATGCCTAAACATGTCACACTGACACCATATTTTAGTTTCAGTTACTCAATCCGAAGCATCATAATATATTGTTCAGATCTTCATCCCAACGACTGAAACAGCCCGAGACAGTTTATCTACACGAACCCATTAACGAAGCCAGGACCCTACTCCAGCAACGCGAATGTCTGCGCCTTCAATACTTCTTTTTTTTTTTACAAACCGTACAAGGAATACGCTACTGTCAGGAGGATTAAGTGAGTAGCTGCTCCTGGCATGTCATGGAGAAGCCCATTCGAAGTAATGGCAACGAGCACCTCTAGCAGCAGTCCAGTTCCCACATCCAAAGAAAAGGCTCCCTTGCTTTGGACCTGGTTTTCGGATCATTCCTCTGCTGCTTGTCACCCCACAGTGACAGTAGTGATGGTATTGCGGAGGAGGAGGTCGCAGCTGCTGAAGTTTCTGTTGTGGCTGAGGCAACACATAATGAGGCTTATCCTGTGTTGGCTTCCGTGAGAATGAACCAACGCCAGCCTCACATGCAAGCGAGTTGGTAATTGAGAACTTAAAGCCCTTATGCATAATCAAGGCAAGCAGACGAGCAGTGTTCGTGGCATCATCCAGACCACAATGAGCGCGACCTTGCCAGGTGAGGCCAGACTTCTCCACCGCCTCTTTCAAGTTGCATCTATCACCACCAAAGACTTCATGAAAAGGAACCCTCAAGTTGATCCATCTGCCAAAGAGAGTGATTCATGTAAGTGTGTAGTTGATTTGGACTGAAAAGAAGGGAGAGACTATTTAAAGCAAAACAGGTAGTCAGCATGATAGAGAAAAACATAAGGATAGTCGGTACTGTACCGGTTGAAATATGGGGGCTTCCTAATTTTTTTGTAACGGCACTCAGACTCCAACATGACCCGGCAATCCCAGTTAGACCATGTTACGACAGCAAAGTTGGTGTTTTTTATTCCTTTCTTTTCAAGCCATTTGTCATGACTAAGTAGAGCTTCACTCAGTGGAACTCCCCTGTCCACCTAGAACAATCAAAGATTCCTCAGTGAATGAAGACAGAATCAGACAGTATTTTGGAAACAAGTCAAAATACTATAAAGCATCTAATGTTTTTAAGATACAGCTAATCAAAATCTATTGCAATTACTTTAGATAACCCCCCAACTATTTTTGCAAATCATTCAAATCAGCTTGGTTTCATTATGTCTCATAGCTTTATGCTCCATGATGCAAAGAATAATAGCATATTATACCTTGCTTTTACTGCTCATGATAAGTTAATTAATGAGTAATGAGTTAAGACAATTTTTCAGCAGTCTTACGGTGCAAGTTGATAATTACTCAAGTCAAATACTAAGAGAACAGAAAGCATTTGAATTTATAATGCCACTTATGAATTGCATAGTCCAGTTCGAGGAAAAGTTTTTTAGTAAGGCATAACAATCATAGTTCTCAAATGTTTCAGCCATTTGGAAGACTGGAAGTAAAATGGTATAATAGTTTCCCCTCTATGTCGGTCCCTTAGTATTTGAAGAGGTACTATAAGTGGGAATGGTGACTTATTGTCAGTCCTCCAGTATGGAATGAAATATTCGTTGATTCAACCTCAATAATGTCATAGCATAAGCATAACTATGATGCCAAATCAAACTATACTGAAGCTACGCACAACAAGCACACATGTGATGTAAAAAGGCTCCATCAATGATATGATATAAACCTGAATTTGCTGAATGCCAGTAAGATCTTTGCAGAAATCACTCAAGACTTTGTTGCATGTAGGCCGCACATAAGTTTGAAAACACGCTTCTAACTGCCCAGTAATGCTGCTCACTATTACAGATGGAAACTCAATAATCTCTTGTGGATGAGGAGTTTTTTCTTTGTCACATGTGGCCTCAAAATCGATGACAACAAAATACTGAAAATCTTGGAATAGGCGATCATATGGATAATTCTGAGCATGCATGTTCACTGGTGCATACTGGTATCGGTAATTTACTGCAAATGGGTGGTACTGGTTCTGAAAGGGATTCAGTTGGTGAACTGAAACACCGTTAATGTCTGGGTTGGTGGACCATGACCTGATGGCATGATGATAGATTGGTTGTTGTGTTAATTCTTTGGAAGATTCTTGTGACTCATTGTTTGACAAGCAATCTGGATCTATGACATTATCAACTGGTTGACCACAGAGCCCGTCTTGGAGATCCGGAAAGCCCCCAATGTAGGTATTATTATATTGCAAAGAGCAGGGGTGACCCTTATTCTGGAGGCATTTAATGGATGTCTCATAATTCCTCTGGGTAGTAGTATTAGTATCTGCATCTCAAAAGGTTGAGGGACTACATTAATTCAATATTTCAACATGCAGCATAGGTTCTAAATATAGCATTTAGAAGCAATCATTAAAGTGATTCTCCACAGCAAGTAGGAGTTTTTCATATTTAATCTTCCTTGAGATCTCAAATAATAAATAAAGATAACTATGGTGAAATAGTTGGATAACAAATTTCAGCAATGGAAGCGCAGAGTCATGCTCATTATTCGGGGCTTATCTCGTCATAAGTTGGTCCTTTTTGACAACAGAATAAGTCATCTTGACGATAGATTGGTGGTTTGCAGCTTCTCTCCCCTAGCCAAGCTACAAAGGAAGAGGTGACAAAGTCTATCTATATCAGACATCCGTGACATTAAAACAGGGACATGTCTAGCAGATGTTCTTTACCAAAGAAAAAATCAGAAAAAAGAAAGGTTGTGTCATGAAAAATGCTAGACTGTCTTCTGTAAGTGCAAATCTGATCCAGGTAAGTTAAACTGGTAGTAAAAAACAAAGGCATTGTTTGGCTGCTCAGGGATGCTTGGCATACATCTTTTGGGGAATCCATAGAATGTTTGGTTTCAATAGAAAATGGTTTTGGAGCATAAAGATTGGGGCAATTCAACCAACTACGATGCTCTCTTTTATTCGGATATAGAACAATAACATGTAGTCAGCTACCATTGCTATCAAGACATCATCTATAGCCATGTCCTCAACTGTAGATTTCCTAAAAAGATCCGAATGCTCTTGAGAGCATGTCTAATCAGCCTAAACTAATTTCCTTCATTTCAACGTTAGTGACAAATAACTCTAAGAATGAACCAGCTGCGCAATACACATTCCTTAATTTGCATCAACATTCACTAGATTATGTCACGAGCACGAAAAAACAGAAAATAGAAAAGTAAAATATAAGGCAAACAAGATGCATTTTACCATAATCATCTCCTCATTCGCATCCTAGTTTTTACCGCAAGCTCAGTACAACATTAGCTTTTATACTTAAACGGGAGAAGCCCTCTACACACTGAATCACATAGATTAGACACAAACACAAAATGAATTGAACTTGATGCTGTGATAAAAACAGCTACTTGCAATCCATAAACAAGCACTTTAAATGATAACATCATAACGCAACCTTAAAACCAACACTAAGATTAACAAGTCGACAACTTTCCATGGATAAACAGTTTTTTCAGCAACCACGGTTTCATTATGATCCCGATACTATCATACTTCCCAACTCCAGAAAGTTCCTAGTTCTCCAACAAAATTAAATTCCAAAATTATAAGAACCGCACACTCAAAACTCAAAACAATAACCAATTTCCACTCCCACAACAACCAAATAGACGAATTAAGCAAATCTTTCACAAGTGATCTTCCACTAAAATTAAAATCCACCACACTCCCAAAACGAAAAATAAAACCTTTTTAATTCTGTCTAATCTCTAAAACCAAAAGCCAGGAAAAACAAACAAAAACACTATATATACAAATATACACAAAACAATTGAACCAACAGAGCTGTGTCGACATTGTCAATATAGATTCTAGTGAGAGAGAGAATTACCTTTATGCTCTAAGGCAATCATCATGATTCTGAATGCAATTAAGATCCGAAAGCGAGTACATCAGATCTCCCTCTTCAATTTCCTCTCTGCAATTACAGTTGATACAGACTAAACCAATCAATACATACAGCAATACCATAAATACATCAACACATACAGATTTTACGTATATACACACAGAGGTGGGGGTAGGGGTGGGGTGGGGGTACCTTCTTGAGCTGGAGAGGGAGTGAAACTGAAGAAGGCGAGGCAAAATAAGGTTAGGTTTAATTTAACATCAATCATTTATTTATTTATTTAATTTTTTATATACCAATTTAATGTATAATAATTATTTGATAGTAAAGATTGAGTTACCTCTCCATTGCTTGTGATTGGTGATGTAAATACATATTTTAAATTGTTGAAAAAAAATCTCAATCAATTTAAATGTATAATATTATTATTTGTTAAGATTGAGTCCTAATCAATTTCAATACATGGTATGATTGTGATTAAAAATTTGGATAAATGAGTATAAAAATTAGGTTAAATTCAAGACATATACTTCCAAAATAAAATGGAAAAAAGATGAAAAGTGGACCACCCACTTATATAGTATGATATTTTGTATATTAGTGGTTGAGATGAAACATCAATGTCTACGGCTATGGTTAAAAAATTCAGATATTTCTCATGTGTTTTTACATTTAGATGTGAGATTTTAGAATGTATGTATATCCAATTGTATTTGCACAAGTGATGAATTTTTTTTTTTATTAAAGGCAAGAGCAAATAATAAAGATGCGGTCAAAGTAATAGTAATTTTTTAACTAATGACAATATTAGTGCTGCCCTACACTAAGATTATGAATTAATGAATATAATTAAAGGTCTTAATTATCTGAGCAATTAATGTAATGACATCTAAATCGTGACACTATATATTATGAATATATGATCGTATTTGACTTGACTAGATGATCGTATTTAATTAATCTTATTACTTGTAATTATGGACTTTTTTAGTGTGATGACGTGTAATTTTATATTTGAAGTTTTTTTCTTTTTTGGACAAAACCCTCATAATAAACACTAAAAAAAATACATAAGAATATATAAGCACTTGCATTTTGGATCATATTAGAATACATAGGATTTTTTTAAGGATGAAATATAGTTAAATACATAAATTTTGAACCTATTTGTAATTTAGACACAAATTTTGAAATATTTAAAATATAATAATGTTTTTTTTTTTTGTAAAGCATACACTCCCAAAATTCCCAACAAATAAAAGAATGATATGTAACATGAAAGGTTGAAAAATTGTAAAATTATATAGCATGGTAATAATTTGAATTCATTAATACAATCAATATTGGTATGAATTATTGTGTTTAATCTGCATATTATTGCAAAATGTGTCTATTTTTTGTAAAAAAATTTGCAAGATTATATGTTAATTGCAATGTTTCAAAATTTGTGTTTAAATTACAAATGTGTCAAAGGTCAATGTTTGATCGTAGTTAACCCTATTTTTATGTATAGTTTTTGTATAAAAAAATTATAATTAAGTGGAAGTGGACAATCAAGCAATTGACATAATTAAATGGATGGTGGGAGTCTGGTCTTCCAACTTTTTTCAATGTATATTTTATGGGATAAATTACACTTTAATACCTGTATTTTGGGTATTTGTTAAAAAATGATTTTTTTTTTCAAATTTAATAAAAAAGTACTTACCTTTTCATTTTTTTTTTCAAATCTAACATTTAACTAATTTCATTGTTTGAAAATCACACATAAATGATTGTATTTTAATTTTTTTTATTTCTTCAGCTACGTAGAAAAAATTTATAATCAATAAATATTAAATTACAATCACTTACATGTGATTTTTGGACCATAAATTGATTGAATGCTAGATTTGTAATTTTTTGGAAAAAAATAAATACTATTTTGTTAATTTTGAAAAAGTGGGTCATTTTTGAAAAAATACCCAAAATGTAAATATTAAAGTGTAATTTACCCTATTTTTGTGTGTTTGTTGTTTTTATATGTTTACTACATGCACAATTAATCAAAGTTGTGGAATCATAATGAGAGTCGAGAGACCTGATTATATTTTAATGAAGTGATTTTAAATAACATAATTAAATATAAGCCCCTTTGTTATTGTTCACAATACACTATAAATTATATGATTTATAAATTACTACATATATTGTATTTTAGTATTGTAGTTACAAATTACAATAATAGTTAAATGCTAAAAAAATTACCACATTTAACAAAGTTGTAAATTCAATTGAACTTTTAAACACGAGTAATTAATATACCAAGGTTTATGTCCAATGTTATTCAATATTAAACAAAAATAGAGCGTCCAAAACTCTACTCGAGATTCCCTATTACACTCTCCATTTTACACTATTAGATTATGTGTTTTTTAATATATTTTTTTCTTCATTTTTTTGTGATTTACTTTAACTTTAAGATTTTTTTAAGGTTCACGGTTCACCCCATCTAATTAGGATTCATAATTATTTTTTAGTATTTAATTTTTAATTAATAATTCATTGTTATGGTTGATTAATTTTAAAAATTATAATTTTTTTAACTTATTTTTTATTGATAAATGTTGATTATTATTATTTATGTTAACATTAATTTTTATTTTATAAAATACTTATTATTAAAATCATAAATTTTACGGTATAACACATGGTGAAACATTGAGGGGGAGTCTAATAGTAAATTTAAACCCGAAACTCAAGCTGCCATTTTTTCCTCTCTCTCTCTCTCCGAATTTATATGCGGTGATTATTTTAATAATTAACCTGTATTATAAGTGGCGCAACAAATTGAAAACTCAAGACGATATTGGGGGGAAAAATTCAAGCAAAATTAATAAAAAGATAAAAGTTGTGATTTTTGCATGTGCATTTAATACTAAATATATATAGTTGGGAAGCTAATTATGATAAATTCCAAATTCATTTCATTTCTGCAAGTAGATCATGACTGATGTGATTATAAGTTAATTGATGTGCCACTCGTATTGACATGTCAAATGTCTCAAGTATAACTCCTGGGTTATGCTCGTTACGGAAAAGGAAAAAAATAATAATAATCATTTAATTGCATGCAAACTGGGAAATCCATTCTTACCTGACCTTGGCCTATAACACGACATAAGATGGCTGCAGCAATGGTAATGGAATGTATTTTCTTTTCTAGGAAGTCGCGAAAATGGACCATTACACTAATGAAAAAAGGCAGTGTCTTTATCGAAAATAAAGAAAAGCAAATTATGCTGCAGAATCCAAAGACTGATATTTTATTGGGTAATGCGTGTTGTTTTGGACAAATCAGATTTCAGCATGCAGGTAGCTAGATGGAAATGTATGATGGTGATGCGACTCCTTACTCCCCTTCTTGCAACTCTTCATCTCATACATTTTCTCTCACTTCATTACTCTCTCTCTCTCTCTCTCTCCCTCTTTTGCAGGAAGGATAAAGAACATCTATACTGTTTTCTTCTTATACACTCACCCAACTTAAGTTGTGCAATGGAAGAAGGTCTTGCTTGAACACGATCGAAGAAACCTCTCTTGGGATTGAATATTTTCTTGATATATGGTAAGGACACAATGCCCATAAGCATATATATATATATATATATATATATATATATATATATATGTATGTATGTGTGTGTGTTTAAAACAAGAGTCTTGGAAACTCTGCAACTTGTGGGGAGTTTTCGATGTATTGTGTTTGATCTGTGTAAGTTTGCATATTTTATGTCAATGAAAGCAATTTTCTCTCATGTTGTAATTTTTTTTTCAAAAAAGCATTCGGTGAGAAGGGGGGAAAATGCATTTTATCACTCGGTTTATATTCTGATATTTCTGGCCACGAATATTTTGTGTGTTTTTATAAGTAATGCATGTGCTTCCAAGTCTGTGTAGTGCGTTTTAATATCTGATTTCTTATCTTTTTTGGGCCTTGTTGAAGATTAGATGACTGCATTGCAGTAAATGCTTCGAGTTTGACTATATAAATGGCTATATGCAGCTTGATCTTGAGTTTAATTAGCACGAGGTGTTTGCTTGTTTGTTAGTAGGTGAAATGGATGGTGGTAAAAGAAAATTGGGTGTATCCGGTAGAACTAGAAGCTACTGGGAAGAATATTTCAAAAAATGTCACGACGAATTGAAGAAGAAGGATCAAGAAAATGGTGGTAATGGTGTATCGAAGAGTGTTCTTGCTGGAATCTTGAAGGTAGCAGAAGTTGATGTAGACAATAGTGTTGGAATTTTGAGTGGCGAAGATGATGTTCGACTTTTGAAGAGCGATGATGAAGAAGATGATAGTGGTGTTGAATTGTTGAAGTTTGATGGAGATGGTAACAATGGTGATGTGTTGAGGAGTGATGGCTCTGTGCTTTTGAAGAGCGATGATGATGATGATGATGAAGATAGTGGTGGTGTTGAGATTTTGAGGAGTGATGATAAGAATGGTGCTGAGATTTTGAAGTGTGATGAAGCAGATGACTGTGTCGAAATTGTGAAGAGTGATGGTGTTGGAACCTTGATGAGCGATGAAGATGATGATGAAGACGAAGACTGTGGTGTAGACATTTTGAGGAGTGACGAAGATGATGATAATGGTGTTGATGTTTTGAGGAGTGATGATGATGATGATAACAGTGTTGAAATGTGGAGTGGTGGTGAAGAAGATGACGATGATGATGATAATGTAGGATATAATTCTAGTTTGAAAATTGAGACAGAATCTGAATTGAAGGTGGGTGATTTGGATGAGGTTGTCTCCTCTTTGGCTGAGGGATTTGAAAATGCAACGATAGAGTCGGATAGTTCGGGCAGCAGTGGAGGAAAGGCTCTGATTGAACCTCTGGGCGTGGAGCAGATTCTTCGAGACATATCTGTTGATTCGGATAGTTCTATAGGTTCAAGGAACTCTGCAGAGGATTCGGATGGATCAGATGAGTCGGTTGATTCACAAGTGTCCGAATCTGAACCAACGAGTGAGGAGGATGATGAACTCTTCGACGAGGACTATAAATATGATGAATCTTCGAATTCTGAAGCTTCAGATGACATTCACCATGAGGATGACGAATGTAGTGTTGGTGAAGATGAGGATGTAATGATCTTGCCTGATGCAGTTGAGGATGTGAGTACACTTGCTGTTCATGAGAAGAGTACGGGAAAGAATCCGAGGAAAGGAGTTGATACCAAGCAAGAAAGAGATGACGTGAGTGATGAGGGATGCAATGAGGATGATCATTGTAAAAGGTCTGCTGATTATAAATCAGATGGTGAAGTATTCGTGGCAGATGTCGAGGAGAATTTTCCCCGGGTTAGGAAGAGTAAAAGAAAGAATCTAGAAAGAGACGACGAGATTGATGAGAGGGAGAGGAACAGTGCAAGAAAGAATCAGAAGGGAGACAGTGAAGAGGAAATACATCTTGTTCATGTTGAATGTGTTGAACCAAACTCCGTTTCAAAATCACAAAAGAGAAAACTTGAACATGGAAAATGCAGTTATCCTTCATCATTTGAATCTGCATTTTCCACAGATAATAATGAGTTCATATCAGTGAAAGATGAGGTTGAGTGTTTCTTTACGCAGGAGAATATTAGTGGTCAGCAATACTCGGAGGAAAAGGTGAAGCTCGACAGCATAAAGTCTCGTTCTGCAAGAGATCTTGACTTGATCAAGATTTTGGTAGACTCCATAAATTCAGCCAAGGAAAACCAATACAACATTGATGAGAATGCTCTTGTAGACGATGCCCTTCCTTTAAGGTTTGGATTCGAGGATGAAGTCGTGCCACCACCCGAGAAATCAGAATGGGAGAAGCACATGGATTCACTCTTTTGTGATCTAGAGTTGGGACTGCGTGAATCAGAAACTGATTGCACAGATAATGTTGCTACTACGGTATGTTGTAATGCCTGCCCTCGTTTAAGTCATTTCCAAACAAGCTGTTAAATTTTCTTTGCTAATGTTGCAGATGGAAAGTGATGATCTCGAGACCACTGTGGAGATCGAGGAGAACATAGCAGTTTCCTGCAGCCGAGGGAAGCATCACGCCATTCTTGATGAACAGATAGGGATTATTTGCAAATACTGTGATGCTTTGATTATGGACATAAAACATGTCTTACCACCTTTTGTAAGTGATGTTAAGTTTGCTTGAATCATTTGTTTGATATAAAACATGACTATTGATAATCATGGTTGTAATTAAGGCAAGAAGATGTAGTTTCTGTGATATTTCTAGAGATTATGGAAGATGCTTGAGAATTAGTAGTGATAAGATATTTAAGCATTCATCCAGTTGAATGTTATCGTCTCATTGTTGTTGTTTGGTTTGCATTGTCTCATTACGGGGTGTTCTTATGCAGCACACCTCGACTAGGGAGAGACGAGACAGGCAGTACTTCTATGATGAGCCACCAAGCTCTTTCTTTAGTGAAATGGAGTTTCAAGGCTCTGCCTCCGGTGCTTGTGGTCCCACGAGTTGCACGAAAGGAACGGTGTGGGATTTGATTCCTGGTGTCAAAAAAGAGCTGTACCCTCATCAACGGGAGGGGTTCGAGTTTATCTGGAGAAACATAGCTGGAGGTACCATCATTGAGGAACTGAAACAGAATGTTGCTGATGAGGCAAGGGGTTGCATCATTTCACACGCCCCGGGCACTGGCAAGACACGTCTCACCATCGTGTTCCTGCAGACGTTTCTGAAGCTGTATCCGGCCTGCAGCCCGATGATCATAGCTCCAAAAGGCATGCTTCTGACCTGGGAAGCTGAGTTCAAGAAATGGAACTTCAACGTATCGTTCCACAACCTGAACAAGAAAGAGTTGTCTGGAAATGAGAATGCACTAGCCACTCAACTTCTTGGGCAGGCTAGCTGTGGAGCACTGAGCCAGAGTTGCATTCGGTTGTTGAAGCTGTATTCCTGGTCGAGAGGCGGGACCGTTCTAGGAATCAGCTACATGATGTTTGAGAGGCTGGCCGGAGAAAACGGGAGAGGGGAAGGCCACGAGAAGATCAGGGAAGTCCTTCGTGACAGAACTGGTCTGCTAGTGCTTGATGAAGGGCACACGCCACGCAATGACAGGAGCCTCATATGGAAGGCCTTGAGGAAAGTCACAACACAACGTCGTATAATCTTGTCGGGCACTCCCTTCCAGAACAGCCTCAAGGAGCTATACAACACTCTCTGTGTGGTCAACCCGAAGTATGCAAATCAAAACGTTTTAGGGGCTAGAAAGAGATGGAGGTACTCGAGTAATAGGGGAGACGCGTTGAGGCTGAGGGCAATGCTTGATCCATTTGTTCACGTGCACAAGGGAACTATACTCGAGGAGAGTCTCCCTGGGTTGAGGCACACACTAGTCTTCCTGCATCCAACCGAATGCCAAAAGACACTCTTAAAGAGTGCCAGCAAGGAGAGGAGAATCTTTCGTAGGATTAGGATGGTGTCCCTCATCTCCGTTCATCCCTCAATAAATGCAGTTATGGAGAGGTACCCTGCTCACCTCAGCAAGCTAGAAGAGATCAAAGCAGATGTTGATGCAGGGGTGAAGGCTAGGTTTCTCATGAAACTGATTCGGTTTTCTGATGCATTGGGAGAGAGGGTTCTTGTTTTCAGCCAGTTCATTGATTCCCTTGCCTTCATCAAAGAGCAGCTCGAGTCAAACTTCTCGTGGAACGAAGGAAGAGAAGTGCTGTACATGGACGGCCAGCTTGAGGATACGAAACGACAATCCTCCATATATGCCTTCAATGATGGTGCAAGTGAGGCGAAGGTGATGCTTGCTTCGGAGAGAGCTTGCTCCGAGGGTATAAACCTTATAGGGGCTTCAAGAGTCGTGCTGCTCGACACTGTCTGGAACCCTTCAGTTGAGAAGCAGGCAATCAGCCGGGCTTACAGGCTTGGTCAGAAGAAAGTTGTGCACGTGTATCGCCTGTTTACATCGGGCATTGAGGAAAGGCAGTATGCACACCAGATCCACAAAGAGCGCATGTCAGAGTGGATATTCTCTCTCGGAGATGGGCATGGTTGTCGTAGTGAGAGGCAACGAGCAGTCTCCGAAGATAAGGTGTTGGATGCCATGCTTGATCTTGATAACTTCAATCATATTTTTGAGAAGATCATTTCCCAACCAAAGGAATCAGACCTCATCAAAACTTTTGGATTGGAGAAGTAGAAATGCAAACTTATGCTACATGCATTGTTGCTTCTTTTTTTGCAAGAAAAATAGCTGATTCTTGATTTTTGGATGCATTGTGAAATATGTGCATTACTTATGATTGATATGATTATTGAATGCAACTCTCATCCATGCTTATTTATTCTCGACGGGGTGATCTGTTTCGTATGAATTCGTGTCTTGCTTTTATGTTCGTGTTCCCATGAGTATAGGATTCGAGTATTGAAGATAATCGCTTTATGTTGCTGGATGCATGTTTGCTGCTGTGTAGTTGTGAGAGAGATCTCACTACTACGACTTCAGCTTTGTTTTAAGAAGGAAATCTGCATTGAAACCGTGGTCTATCTAACGATTTATGGAATAAATTAAACAACGCTTCACTAGTAATAACATGAATAACATATTTTAGGTCCGTTGTCTATAGTCACTTTTGTTTAAATTGTACAACAGGCTTAGGTTACAATTTATAATTGTATAAAATGAGTGAAGATAGTAAAAAAAATGAAAAAAAAATAATGTATAGCACTAAAATATACAATCCAAATTATAAATTACAATTTGGATAGTTATAAATCTACAATCTTTCCTCAAATAAAAAAAAACTACGAGCTCATAAAATCTAACTGCAATTTAAACATTCTTTAAAAAAAATAAATTATAATTTACATAGATCTTAAGAATCATAAAATTATAAAGAGAAAAATATATATAATAATAAAACATAAAGAATATACAAAAGTAAACGGATTTGGAGAAATGAGAAAGGTACGATAAAGTTTTGGTTAATAAAATATTTTGAAGAAGTCCAAAACATAGTTATAAAACTATATGGACATGTTTTGTATGCACTAGGTGCACATCAAACGGTCAACGTGTTGACTCGATTAATGTGTTGATCAAAAAATCTGTCAAAATCAGTATCATTTGTAACACTAAAAAGTATCACTTGTATCATTCAAAAGTATCCGCCAGAAAATAAATAAAAAAATAAACTGTCAAAATCAATATCAATCATAACACTAAAAAAATATCACTCAAAATTCAAAAAATATCAATTATATCCCTAAAAGGTATCACATGTTTTGACATTTTTTTTTGCTCAATCGTTGACCGTCCGATGTACATCTTATGTACAAGAAAATTTGCGAAACTATATTTAGCTTAGGAAAATATTTAAAAAAAACTTAGATGAATCGTCTAATAAAATATATAGATATTTTTTAGTTAGCTAATAACCTAGATATTTTTAGTTATCTAATAATAGTCATTAGATCAAACATGTATCGAACATATTAGGCCATTGATTTAAGTAGTCTCTAGTTATAAATAATGAAATTGGACTTGTGTTTCATCAATATATAGAAATATTAATCTTAATCTTATCTTAATCTTAATCTTAATATATATAAAAATAACAAGTTATACCTCATTTAGTAAGTACCATTTTCCCGCCAAAACCCCAGCCATACTATATTTAGTAATTAAATCTTTTTAATTTTTATATATTAAGAAATTAATTAATTAATTAATTGTTTCAGCGTTTTAATTAATTAATCACACCATATTAATACAAAACTAATAGTTTATATATAGTAAGATAATTAATATTAATTAATTAATTAAATTTTCCAAAAATTGTCGTAATACGTAATAGTTCATATACATGTTAAGATATTAAGATTTTAAAAAATACGATTTACCAAAAAATTGTCGTAATTTGATTTATATTAAAGCAGATGCTATTCCAATTGATCAGTTTTTAGTTTTTTCATTAGTAATTCTATTAATATGTATTCGATTTTTTAAATATATTTTAGAGATAATATATAATATCGACCATATTATGAAAATTAAAATTGAGTGTAAATATTAAAAAGATGTGGTACAGATATAGTATAGCCATAATTCATTGTAAGCTAAATCGGTAAATGATAATCGGGATTTTTGTGCTTCTTTTGACTGTAACTTAAGGCTATTTCAATACCATTTTATAACTCAATTGTATATTTTTGATGTCCAAACCCATATTTAATCCAAGTACAAATTTCAGATGTGATATATAAGAAAACCAAGAAATCGAGGTACAGGCGCGAGCTATAACCCGAGCAAGGGCGCGACCCGAGCGCCCCGGGCCCAAAGCCGTGTGTATATAGCCGCAGGCGCGAGTCCGGTCGCGCCCCGTGGTGCGACCTACAACATGACCAGTGGCACGAGCAATCCTGCTCGCACCTGTGGCCCTTTTCACCTTTGACATGACGCGATCCACAGCACGACCGGTGGTGCGATCGATCCGATCGCGCCCACACCTATTTCACACGTTGGCTCGGTGCGACCTACAGCGCGAGTAAGGGCGCGACCGAGCTCGTGTCGCGCCCTGGTGCTCTATTTTGTGGACCCTATCCAATCCCCTTCTCTCAATTATTTGTGGACGAATTTTATATCTATTTTGGGGATGGATATAACCACCCATCTGGAAAAATAGAAAAAAGAAAGTCTCCCATTTTCCCCCTTTCCCCCCAAAAAAATGTAAAAAGAGTAGAAAATATAGAAGAGAGGAAGAGAGGACTTGGACTTGGAAGAAGGTGTTCTTGAAGTTGAAGAGTTGAAGTGGAAGGGTCATTGTGGATACTTTTGTACAATCTATTGGCTTAATCTAATCTCTATTGATGTTTATTTACAACTGTTGTGATTTTAATCTTAAGAGCATGAGTAGCTAATCTATATAGGTTTTGGGGTGTTGGATCCTTTGATAATTGGTGTTTGAGATGAATGTACCTTTCCCTTTTTAAATCTTATGGATCAATGTGTTGATTTGTGAATGTATGTGGTTGACCTCCATTTAGATTCATTTGTGTACTTAATGTGTGATTAGATTTGCTCATTATGTATGTGTTTTTGATCTATGAGACCTTTTACTTGTGTTTTGAGATAAGTATAAGTATTAGGCTTGTCAATGGTGATTTGGGACCTTGGAAGGCTTGAGTGAAATATTTACTAGAGATAGTGAGTTTTGCACTTGTTTGTATGCTATGTGTTTGAGAAAATGCCTAGATGATCTTTTGCCCAAATCATGATTGAAGAGAGGAGAGATATGTGATTCATGTGGTTTTGAGAATACCTTAATCAAGTATCAAGCACCCTAGAACCCCCTTTTATCACCTTTTAAATCTTTCATTTGAAGTGTTTAATATTCTACATTCAAGAGTACAACTTGTGATATTTGGTAAACTTGGAATAAAAACATTTTCTATGAAATGATGTTTGTTTAAATAGTGAATGTAACTTGGGTTAACATTACTTTCATTGAAAAAAAAATATAACTCTTATTCCTTGTGGTTCGTATCATTGCTTGCTACATTCGTGTACACTTACACTTGGCACGATCTATTATTTGAGGTATTAAATACATCATCAGTAAATTTCAATCAATATTCAAAATTAAAGCACCTTAAATATCATAATTCTATTGTATTAAATAATAAATATTGTCCATAAATCGAAAAGGATCCTCAAAAATATTTTGGTAAGTTTTATTAACTAAAAAGGAAGGCTTAAATCAAGAAGTTGGTCAAAATCAATTATTCGAGTGATATTGACAACTTTAAAATATTTCTGTATGAAATTTACATTATAATAAAACATAAAAAAAAATCTTTAATTCTATTGGGGTGGATTCCTAATATTTCATCACACATGTTTAAAGTGCTGATAATTGGGGCCAATTACAATATATTCAATTAATTCTTATGAAACAATTCCCATAAAAAAATCAAAATTTGAAAGATAGACTTGTGAAATAGATCCCCTCCTATGCTTATAAATAAAGTGTATGTTTGGAAGAAATCAATGTACATCTTCGAATTGTGCAAGGGTTTGTAATTTTTTTTGCTCTATTCGTATTTTGAATGAACCTCAAATATTTTTGTTAATTTGTCATTTTTTCATTTTGTTTTTCCTTTTATTATTTTGTAGCAGGGAGAATTTCTCACTTTGTTTTGCAGTTTTGAGTGAGATGTTGATATGAATTGGGAGTTTAAGAGCTCTATTCGATTCAAGTCGGTTTATAATTTATTTGCACTTGACAACAATATAGTTGTTCAATTATGTAATTTTAAGTTTGTATTCATAACAAATCAATGTACAAGATGCTCAACATTCATAGTTATTCCAATTTTTGGAACAAAGAATGCATTTTAGTAATATTATGATTTTGTTATTGCTCAATTTTATTAATTTATTTGGTTTCTTTTTATATTTTATTAGTTGTGTGCAAAGCAAGATATAAAGTGTAAATATCTAGAATTAGTTGATCTACTTATATATAAAAAAGTATTTTACAGTACATAGTAATCTCTCTCTCTCTCTCTCTCTCTCTCTCTCTCATATATATATATATATATATATATATATTAGCACATATTCGATATAAGGAAGCTCAAGTATCAATTTGTATTTTTTAAAATATTATTTTGATATTGTAATATATATGCTTGGTATTTATTATTCAGTTTTGATATATTTTTTCATTTATGTATCTTAATTTTAGAACCCATATTTTTAATTTTGAGCGAACATATTTAAATGAGGACTGATTTTTTTTTTTGATTTTTTTTAGGATAAAGATGAGGACTATTAATTAAGCTGGTTCCAAACATAATTAATAGATTCGAACTATGCAATGATTAATGTCCCTATAAAAAAATAATTTCAACTATATAAAAAAATTATTTATGGAATATCTTAAAATTTGATTTTATTTTTTATATGTAATTCTTTGATATATTTTATTAACCAAGTTCACATTTTGAGATTCGTGATTTTTCTCCCTGTGATTTTCATTTTATATGACTATAATAATATTATGCATCATCTAAAATTTAATTTTATCCGGCAAGTAAAAAAAAGTATTGCAAAAGTATACTAAAGTATCAATTGTTTGAGAAAGACTAATTATTTAAATTGTCTTGACATGAAATGTATATAAAGATACAAATTGTATTATGCAACAATTATTAATTCGTACATCATATAATTTTCCCAGTATTAATTCTTATATCATAAAATATTCCCGTGTATAAAAATTCTTCCCACTCATTTGCAGGGTATTTTGGTCAATTAACAAAAACTTAATTTTAGGATTAGTTAATTTTAGGATTAGCCCATATATATGCATGGGAAATCAGTTATATATATAATAATTTAGAATAAATAAATATTTTCCTGAAAATTGTTAATTTAGCTAGTCATTTTCAGAAATCAATCAAAAGAAAAATGAAAATATGAGAGTTCAAATAGGTAACATTAATGTTTGTGGATGCTGATTTGTGAACGATTTGGTGTGATATTTCAGTGCACACTATACCGAGTAGATAATTTTCATAATTTATGTTTTATTAAAAGTAATTAATTTGTTTTAATTTATGTTTTAAGACATATAGCTATATATATACAGTAAAACCTCTATATAGTAATATTGTTGGGACCAGAGAAAAATATTACCATAAGTAGGTTATTCTTATATATAGTTTACATATAAAAATCATTATTTAAAAAAAAATAATATATATTATACAACACTTGAAAATGTCCCTTCATATTTAAAAAACACGAATTTAAAAGGTATATAAGATTCATTTCATGTGCTCTAAGTGAAGAATACATCATATAGGAATCATGCAAGATGCGCAGGGTGATAATTCAAAGAATGATAGTGTAAAAATAAAAAAAGTATTGTGTCAACAAGCTTCAAGCATGTTGGATAAGTTGGAAATGTTTTAGATTCAACAATAAAGTGATCGTGTTGATTAATTATTTCGAATGTTCAAGTTAAAAGGGTGTGATATTAACCCAAAAAAAATTAAAACACTGCTACAGATAGCTTTAAATAAGTATTTAATACAATCTTAAGTTTAATGTAACATATGTAGTTAAATAGTTCTAGACATTTTATATAGATATTTAAATATATATGAAATTTAATGTCACTTTATTACTTTATGGAGGTAAATTTCCTAAGGATGGTCCTAAAAAAATACCGGAATATTACAATGTAGAGGTTATTCTTATTTATAACTGGTCCCGAGTTGGGACCACAACTTTTTATTACTATAAGGAGGTTATTCTTATATAGAGTATTCTTATATAGAGGTTTTATTATATATATATATATATATATAATATAGAAGTAATTAGGATGGTACACTTTGATCAAATTCAAAATCTAATTTTCTCCCGAGTTTCTTTTTCTTTTCGACCCTCACAATATTATGATGTTTGAGAGGAAGTAGAAGATTTTGAAGAAGAAGAAGAAGAAGAAGAAGAAGAAGAAGAAGATGATGATGATGATAAAGAGCGCGCGGCGTTGGCATGATGAATATTTTAAGGTTTTATCTTGAGTTTATTGTCGTGATATGTTTCTAGGTAAAATTATCTGATTTTATTAGTATAACTAGTTTTGCACCCGTGCGATGCACGGTAATAATTAAAATTAATTAAATCGATATTATAAGTTTATTTAATAACGAAATAAGTTAACTTAAAAATTATTAAATATTATGAGAGCAATTTTTATTTTTAAGAAGTATTTTACACAATTAAAAGAAATAACTTTATTTTCACATTCTGAAACATACATGGGATGATGAAAATGTACCTTTGAACTTATAAATATAATCACAAACACGAAATGGATATTAGAATCATGAGTAGCATAAACAATATAATTCCTAAAGCATTAGAAGAACACCATTAGCCCAAGAGTGTAACTTACAACCTCCTTCAATATTCATGACGGAATGAATGTTATAAATTATTAGCTAAACTGAAAATCTAACAAAATTTAAAAAACAGTACAAACATAGTTGAAACAAATATATAAATACCTATAAGTTCCTATAATTACATTTTTAAATTTACATTTATCACAAAAATCTCTTCCCCCACTTGCGAGACTTTCCTCGTGCGACAGTTGCACGCTAAGTAACACCAATTTTCTTTGGTGAAATTCTTCAATTTTTCCATAGATCCAAAAGAACCCAACATACTGCATGTATATGATTTATAAAACCGATTTAAATTAAAAATGTAAATACATTTAACAACATAATTAATATTAGTAAACATTAAATTTAACATTAGAATTTAGAAACCAAAAAATGATTACTGCTCGATAAATCATCAGCAACTTCTTAATAGATGAATTGAAAAGTGTGGATAGCCCCACTATTCGCAAGTAACCTGTAAAATTATTAAAACAAATACATGCATTATCATAACTTTAATACAACATCCAAATCAATAAAAACTTGATTATTGAAAAAATTGATGCGAATACTTTATTTTAGTGTATTTATGTAAACATTGATTAAAAAATAAACAAATGAAATTCATGATCCATATGGTGGTCTGTATAATGTTTAGGTTGTATGTGTTTAATAAATATATTTTGATTGTTTGATTATAAAATAACTTTTGAATTATTTTATTTGTTAAAGTATTGATCCTGAAACGATTAACAACTTACCGATTTCTAAAATAGCATATATCTTTTATTTTGCCGCTGAAAAAGATTTTTGTGATGTAATACATGTTACATAATTGAACCTCACATACAAGATAAATAATAAGACTACGTTAATTTAAATAAATGATACATGACAAACTGAAACATTCAATATAATTTTTCGCATATCTGATAAACTTTTCCTCAACGTAATTGAAAAACACATATCAATGGATGATCTGTTTTGTCAACGGACCTCTATGGTTTCAATACCAAATCACATATGGAATGGTTGATCTCCATAAACCCTCTCAACCAAACTAAAAAATTGGACTAATGTCGGAATAAAATAATTTATTGTATAATGCAAACAAATTCTTAAATTAATTTAAATTTAGATTGGACTGCATATGAAATATGAAATCTATATATAAAACCACATCGAACAAATATATATGGTATGAGTCGAATAATTTAGAATGTAATTGATTCATCCCAAATATTTATGATATGATATAGCAATTATTTCATTTTACATTTAGATTGAGAAAGATTTGGATTTCATTTTTAATAATATATTTGTATATTCTAATAGAATATTTTGAATTTTTCCTTTATTTATAGAAATTTATCGATTCAATGATTATTAATATTTAGTAATATAAATTATATATATATATATATATTCGTATTAGCTTATTTATTAATTAAATAAATGTTTTGGAAGTAATTGATTCGTCCCAAATATATATGATTTAGTATATAAATCATTTAATTACACATTTAGATTGAAAATAATTTGGATTGAATTTTATATATCTCATAGCAATATTAATTCTCGATTTCATAACAATCTATGTATATATTAACTAATATGTTGATTGTAATATTGAGTAATCAAAATATACTATTATAGTTCCAGATTTAGAAGAGTGATTTGAGCAGGAAAATTTTATTTTTCTATTTCTGACGACTATCCTATTTTTAGATATAAATAAATATAGATATAATATAATAATATTATCCTTCGCCTTCTCTATGCATCATAAACTCAATCTTCACCCCATTCCAATCAATTAATTTCATATGATACGCCAAACTGGCTGATGTAGGACAAAATATTAGGGAAAGTTAATTAATAAACATGTTGATCTAATTATTTTCATTTAAGCAAACATTATCATAATACACAAATAGAATAAATTAGGCTAAAATAATCAATTACACGCCAAACAATAAAACTTATTCTATTATTATACAATCTATATAATATCTACAAGTAAGATAGTTAAAGACTAATTTTTCCCGCCCAAAATAATTTATATAAATTAATGTAAATATTAATGGATCAAATACATTAAATATCTGACATATATATGGACCAAATATATTCATATACATTAAATATCTGACATATATATGGACCAAATATTGGTCCATAACGAAATCTTTGTATACCTACAAAGATTAATTATAACATGTTATATAAAATCATGATATTTGTGATAGATATTAGGATAGATAAATTTCATTATATACGTACATATACACCATATCTATTTATTTTAGGAACTAATATATGAATATTAATATTAGATTATATATTTTAATTATATATAAGATTTTAATTAAATGTATGTACAATCTAATTAACCTAAATCTAATTAAATATTAACCTTAAAATCTACTCATAATCTATCTATATAATATATAATAACGACTCCGCATCCGAAAATAGAAAAAGATGATTTTCCCACCTAAATGACATTTCCGCTTATATAAATTATATATGAATATCATATTCGAATAATGAATTATATAGTGTGCAAATTAAATTTAATCTAAAATTTCACAAATATTAACTGCAATTTCTTCCTTTATTAGCAACACTAATTTTCGAGTAGCATAAATCCGTATATATTTGATTGATTTGTTATACAATGTCCAAGATTCATTTTTTAAGTTGAAATATATCTTTGTTTCTTTTGTATTTGTATATTTGATTTGATAGCATAATTACAGTAAATATATAAATATACAATTATCATTATCATATATATTAACAATGATTAGGTGGTTATATAATTTTGCAATTATACAATTACCATATACAATAACAATATTAACTACTGTAATTATATGTAATTATATAATTATACAATTACATAATTAAAAGATTTCTTTGTCAATTTCTTCTATTTATTGATTCTAGATATATTTATTGGTTCTCGATCATTAGTAATAAAATAGTTTGCCAATTCATGGGAATGCACGGCTATATCTATAGGCTATTTTCAAAAAATAAATAAATTATTATATAAATTTCTAAATAAGGTATTGATTCTAAATTTCTAAATCTATAAGGTATAAATTTCATGGAACTGAATATTGATTTGCAAATCAAATCAATGCTGGATTACACGAGAATGAATTAATTGTTTCTGTAACTATATATATTATTTTATATAAGATAAATAATCTCACAATTATGTTAATTATTATTGTTATATAGATAACATCCATTGTAAGATGGGAGCGGTGAATTGCAAGGTGCATTCATTCACAGAACCCACATCTCGATCTTTTGATATTGTCGGATATGTTCTTCTAATTTCTTTCTCTCTTATTTTTCATCGTAATTTGTGTCCATGGTTAATACATTTGTTGACATGATATCATAGTAGACATTCTTCCATCCGTTCTTCCATCCGTCGTCACATGCCGTGAAATTTATTGGTACTTGCTCTTTCTTCTTTTTCGTTCTCTTTTTTAGCGGCAATTTGTCTAATATGATTAGTTATGCAACAGAGTTTGTTTTCATAAATGTTATTTTACTATGATTAATGTCCGTTAGTAGTGGAGTTTATTAGATGATGATATTGTGTCCATATTGATATTACGATCTCATGCATTTTAGCTTTTGGGAGCTGAGAGAAAAATGATCTCTGGTGCCCTTCCAGCAAATGGTATTTTTCAGCCTTTTTAATGTATCTTTGGAAAAACATTGTATAGTTGTTGGTATTTAGTTATTGAGAATATTAGAGTGTAGAAGAGTGAAACATGATGAAGATTTATCATTTAATTTTTTCCTATATTGTATTTTGTTTGAATTTGATCTTGACATTCTTTCCATTTCTTTATTTAGTGACTATTGTGAGATTTAATAATTTAATTCAACTTCACAATATATGTTAATGATTTCAATTACATGAAATTAAAGTTCATACCTAAATAAATGAAGCAAAAGTTCGCACAATGACTCATATCAGCTACCAACATGGCCTCGCCCATCTGCGAGCTTCTTTTTGAGCATTGGGAAATTGTGTCATTTAGATGTAGTAAAGGTCAAATGTGAATTGAGAAATAAATAGATTTTGTCATTTTATTTCTTTAGCGATTGTAGTTAGTTTTGGTTGTTTGAGTGTATCTTATTTTAATGAACTTTAATTTTTTTGATTGAAATATATGCAACTCATATTTATATAATTATGTATATGTGTGTGTGTGTAACTTTAAATTGTGACGTGAATTTTTTGAACACGTGAAAATAAAATCTCTACCCAAATACAATAAAAAAATAGTGTCCATGAAGCCAGGGTACTTTGTCAAACTTATTTTAATAGTAATGAGATTAGAGAAGTGATTATTTTCTGTTATGAAAGTCTCTATTTACAAATGATCTACCTTAATTTCATAATTTTTATATTACTTTGGTTGGGTTAGAAATATTCTATTTATATATTATACATTTTTCTGTTTTGTTACAACATCTTATTTAATGTTTTACTATTTTTTATACTAATTTTATAGTTATCACTTTTTAATTTAAACCCCCAAAATTACACCCCCATTTTTAAAATTTTAAAAGAAAACAAAATTCAAAAAAATTACAAATATATATATATATATACATATATAAAAGAAATATGCATTTTTTTCATTATTGAAAAGTTTTATGAACTTTTAAAATTTTTAACTTAATACCGCCTTTCTCTGGAAATTTTAGTTGTCAAAGCCTCAAGAGGAGTTAGCACACGTGCATCAAAATATTAATTAAGATATTTATAAGAATATAAAATGAATTCTCGATTACTGATAGCTCCTGATCTTAAATCTCCTTGAGCTCGAGTTCCATGTCATTCATGTAATAATTCATAAATAGGGTTGCTGCTAAATCTATTTGTGAGTAGAATGTTGACATTAATAATTATAGTTAATTATGAACTAAGAGTTTGTATTTTAAGATGAGGAAAAGTGTTTGATTTTCTAATTTTTTAATTTATCGGAGTATTCATTAAGCATCAACAATATGATGCATTTTGAGTGGTTGTTTACAAGGGTATATTTGGTAAATTAAAAGTTAATTATATCTATTTTTAAACAGACAAATAGAGTTTGAGAAATCTTATATGAGATCGTTTTACGGATGAAAATTTGTAAGACAGGTAAAGATTAGGATCCAAACATAACACAATATATACCAACGAAATTACAAATATACATGTCATTGAATATAATATGTGTTTGAACCAGGATCTTCACTTATCTTACATATTTTGACCCATATGACGGTCTCGCATAAGTTTTTATCATTATGTTTAAATGAAGTAAAAAGATAAATATTAATTGTTGTATGAATTAATTTAAGAATTGGAATTAACAGTAAGACAGCTTGGCCTATTTCATGAAAATGTACTGTTATATCTATAGCCTATAACCAACAAATACAAAATATAAAATTATTCCAAATAATAAACGGCGTTATTTTCTTATAACTTTTAGACAAGTTTTATTGCAATTAATTCATATCTCCTTTAAGTATGGATTAATTTAAATCGTTTCAAAATTTTAATAGATAAATATAAATTAATATACATAGATGAATGTATAATTTCCAAAATTTAACTACAATAATTTCAATTATAAATTGAGGAAGAATGTTATACGCAAAAAAATATTCCAAAATTTATACGTTTACTTTTTTTATAATTTTGTCATAATATTTTATTCAAACGTGCACTGTGTCTTTACTAATGACACAATAACTCATTGCACAATTATTAATATTCTCATATTGAATTACATACAAAAATTAAAAAATGACACTCCGTGCATCGCACGGGCGAAATGCCAGTTTAATGTAATGTAGTATATTAAGTTAAAACACAATCTTGAATTCTCTAAAAAAAACCCAATCTTCAATCTTCTGCCATCCTCCTCATCCCTAATCTTCTTCACATAAATCTTAAAATTCTTCAAAATCCTTGCAAAAAAAAAAATGTTATAAATTGTAATAAAAATGGGTTCACAAATTAATTATACATAATAAACAAACTTTCAATTTTAAATTACTTTAAATAGTCTTCCAAATTCATGTTCGTCCAAATAATTGTAACTACAATTCATATTCACAACTAAAATTTTAAATTCACACATTAATTAGGAAAATGAATATTTCTATAGGAGAATCTCAAAATCTCTTTGTTTTCTCTCGTTTTTGCACTTTGAATAATTAATCACAAAAACACATTATAATTAATAAGATAGTAATTTATTTGGGTATTATATTTTCATCCGAAAAGTTGAATTAATTTAACACTCAACTCCTTATGAGACTTTATATTCGAGCCTATATTCCAATAAATTAGATATCAACATGCAAGACACTCATGTGGTGCTTACCCTTCGATCGGTAAGTGAGCAGACTATATCATATCAAACTAATTATTTAATAGCTAAATCCCAAACAAAAAAAAGCTATAAATAAATGACATCAATGTAGATGAAAACTAAAAAAATAAAATAAAATAAAAAATTAAAAACACAGCACTTCACAAATCTATAAATCTTCTCTTCATTGTATATGTGTGGAGATATGATTTTTCTGTCCTCAAAATCTACCAGAAGAAAATTATAGATCATGAATGACCTTATATATATTCTTCTAAAAAGAAGAAATAATTCAGAATGTATGTTTGAAAACTGAGATTATATGGTATTTTTATGATTTTAAATCTGCACCAACCTTTTGATCATGGAATGTGAAAATGAAGCATTGATTTCTTTGTGCGCTGCATGTTCTTGATGAGATAATATCGGCAAATGACCATGGGTATATTTCGTAAATCTATATTCTGTCATAAAAAAAACATATTCATTAGATTAGTACCGTTGTAAAATTAAACATGATTATGAAGCATTTGTTTCAAAACTAATTGGTATAAGAAATTGAAGCAAAGTCTTGAAATGACGACACCAATAAATGGAGGCTTTGAAAATAAATTTGAGCATGTTGAAATCAAAATGCTTGTACGATCGATTGTTATTCCGAACACAAATAAATATTATTGGATCGAATGCATTGACTTTCCTAATTACAACATATTTGTCTACAAATTAAATAATTAATCAACATAGAATCCCCATATATATAACTACACAACATATAATTATGGATATGATTAACGGATTTAAGGTAATTATATATAATTAGATTTTTTAAAATTAGTAATGGATTTAATGTAATTTTACATAATTTTTTTAATGGATTTAATGTAATTTTACATAACTTAATTTTTTTTTAATGTCATTTCAGTATATTAAAGAAATCAAATAAAAATATTTTTAACTAAAAAATAAATATTTTTAAGTTTGTAATTTTAAATATATGAAATATATTTTAAACACTTATTAATTTATCAAACTTAAGCTATTCTACATCGATAAATCAAAATAAATATTTTTTTGAATGGACATATTATAAATTTTGAATTAAATATATTAAAAGTTCAAATAAATATATTTATAGTCTCAGAAATTAGATACACACATGCACATTTGCAATTTGAAATATTTTTTTTATGGGAAAACAACAAACATATAGGGCGTTTACTTTGTGTGATAAATTAGATAGATTAGATTGATAAAAATAATATAACATAATTCACCACATACTTTGATGGGTTACATCATTTTAAAATTTTAATTCTTCAAATACTCAATCTCATACAGTGTCAATATTCTAATTTATCTAATTTATTATTTAAAGTAAACGCTCCCTTAGGACTTGGCAAAAAGAGCAATCAAAGCGGAACAATGTACTATACTTTATGTTGTAATTTATAATTCAAGTGTAGAATATTATATTATATGTTGAGTTACATTACATCTTCTAATTTTTATTTTTATATTATTTTATATGTTCAAAATAATTTAATAAATTTCAAATGTGGTTATATATCAAATGTACAAGATCGACAATCATGCTTTCTGTTATTTATTCTTTGAGAACCAATCCATCATGCTAAATTTAGTAAAACCAATTCATTATTTTTTTGATATTGGTATATTAAAACTTTTGGATCTTTTGCTATCAAAATTTATGCCTATCAATGAATCTTTTATAAAATATCAATAAACTTATTCATTTATGAATTAAAAATATAAGCATATAAGACCAATATTCATTGATGTATTGGAATAATGTATGATGGCCAAAATGCTATTGACATTCAAAACTAATCAACATATATAATTTTACCTTTTGAATTTCATACACATTTACCAAGTGATGATCTATTTTATAATAGTCCACTATATTTTATGAATACTTTGTGCAATATAATAGGTATTAGAAATAAATTAAATGGTTTAAAAAGAATGCAAAAATTTATGCTTAAATTATATTCTTCGCAAGAAAGAAGATAGACCGGAAGTTGAAGATGAAATTAATATAGTGGTGTTACTAGAAAATGACAAAGAAAAAATTAGGATGAGGAAAATTCTTAAAGAAGAATGAATCGGTGGCGCCAAAAATGGGAAGGAAAATTAAATAATGACAAACCTTAAAAAGTTTGAGGTATTTTTTGGGTTGACTTTTTTATATTTGGAGATAATTTCATAATTGTATTAATTTTTTTAATATTTTTAAAAGTTATAGGTACATTCAAATTTATTTTATGTTTTCCATGCATTTCATAATTGAAATTAATATATTTTTATATGAAATGTTTGGCTCATTGAATAATAAAACATTTTACACATTTGATCGGTGAATTAAACATAATTAACGCTATGTGATTTATGATTATATAAAATTTTTAATTATTTTATTTAGTATAAAGTAATTAATATTTTTTTTGTGTGTGTTTTGTTTTTCATGGCATCATATAACAATGATTCATTTTAGACAAATAATTTTACTTATTGATATTATTTCGTGAAGTGGTTCATGATGCCTATCAAGTCATAATATATTGAGTTTCACTTATATGCGTGACTGCATACCTAATTTTTATAATTTTGACTGTTGGGACATTCAAATTATGCTAAATCATGTCCAAAATGAACAAATTTTTAGCCAACAGATTTATATTATTAAAGTTTTTGAGATTATTCTTTCTACAAGTGATGGCCCTAGTAAGACAATGTGTATCAAGCTTATTGCTGCTCAATGGTCATTTGGCCGAATGGTCAGGAGAGGATTAACTCCTGATGTAGTTATGTACACCATCATGTTGAATGGATATTGTCAATGCAGTTTTCAGGAATATGAAGGAAATGGGCCCTAGACCCGATATCATTTGCTATACAACATTGATTGTCAGATAACCTTCAAGATGCTGTTTCCCTTTTCAATGAATTGATTGAACAAGGTTTACTTCTTCACAATGTCACGTACACAGCCCTCATTTCTGGCTATTGCAAGCAGGGAAATATGGACGAGGCATTAACTCGAGAAAAATGCAATTCCGGTCTCACAAGACATGTCTTGCCCTGATTTTGATCCTAAACAAATTAATTTGGCCCTTTTTTCGATTTTTTGTTGCTAAAATGACCCCAAAAGACTGTAATGTGCAAAAATAGTCCCGGACGTTTTGACGGAATTCTGAACAAGTGACGGGAATGTTACACGTGAGGAGCACGTGATTTTTAGTAAACTTAATTGAACCTTGTTTAAACCGAAATCCCCAAATCAACCATCAAAATCACCCGCGAAAAATCCCCAAACCCTGAATCCCCAAATCCACTATCACTGAAAACGTAAGTAACGATGATACAGAGGAAGATTCACTTAGATCTACCACACCTGCCTTATCGTAAGTCTTCTCCCTAAATGTCTTTGTGATTTCTTTCATTTTTGTGTGATTTTGGAAATTTTGGTGATGTTTTTTTTAAATTTGAAATTTTGCCTTTCAAAACAGGTGGGGTAGAGTATTGGTACATGATGAAGCTGAAGCATGGTGGCATGTTGCTTAATGACTGTGGTGAATTTAAATATTTAGAGGGCACATTGTCCGCATTTGATTTTGTTAACACCCGTGAGCGGTCTTTTAAGTACTTAGAATGTTTATGCGAACAAATAGGCTACCTGGGGGCTAAGAAGTTCTATGCCAAGGATGAGAATGGTTGTTTGTGAATATGATACTTGGCGGCTGATAATATGGGCTTATGAAACCAGATAATTCTTGTTGTATTTAGATGCTGAAAAAACATTGATTAAACCGAATGAAGAGGTAGTGCAAGGGGAGGTAGTGTACATAGATGATGTAATAGAAACTGAGGCTACAAAGCAGGTTGAAGAGCAGGTTGTAATAGTAATTGAGGCTATAGAGCAAGTCCAGAAACCTCAGCAGGTTGAAAAGCAGGCTGTAATAACAATTGAGGTTACTGAGCAGGTTGAAGAGTAGGTTGTAATAGCAACTGAGGCTACAGAGTAGGTTGTAATAGCAACTGAGACTACAAAGCAGGTTGAAGAGCAGGCTGATGCTGAGCAAGTCCAGAAAAAGCATAAACTTGAAGTTGGGTTAGAGACTGATGCTGAGTGAGAGGCTATGTTAGATGAAATGGTTATAGAAATTGATGCTATTGAAGTTAGGAAACTTGGGCTTGGAGATGAATTGAAAGTATCAGAAAGTTTGAGGCAGACAGAGTTTGGAGATGATTTGATAGTTTCAGACAGTGAAGATGAGGATTTTGTTGCAGAGATAGATAGCTGTGATGAATTGCTTGATGACATTATATTTAAGGAAAATGTTGACAAAGATGCTGAGTGGGGAGGCACAACACAGGAGATGAATGATGAAGAGAGCTCAGGTTCAAGTGATAATGATGTTGAGTTGGATCACATTGGGAGTGACTTTGACAGTATAGGGTCTGATGAAGCAGAGGATGATATATCAGTTAGTGAGAGAGCATCAATATCAGAAACTCAAAGATTTAGCTTGGGCCAAGTTTTCAGCACCAAGCAATAGTTAAGGATGCTGTTAATGACTATTCAGTGAGGATAAGGAGGGCTACAAGGTTTGAAAAAAATGATGCAAGAAGAATATATGCAGGGTGCAAGAAGAAAGATGAAGGATGTGCCTGGCTTATCAATGCACTTAAAGTGAAAGATGTAGCATTATTTCAGATTAGAGAAATGGATATCACACATACATGTGCAAGACAATACCATGTGGATAATACAAGAACAAGTTGGTTAGCTCAGAGATTTGAGAAATCCCTTAGGTGTGATCCAAAGACAAGTGTAAAGGGTTTTAGGAACACTGCAATTAAAGAGCTAGGTGTTTACATATCACCTCACCAAGCTTTCAGAGAAAGAGAGAAGGCACTGAAAAGCATTGAAGGAGACACAACTGAAAAATACTTAAAGTTGTGGGACTATGCAGAGAGTTTGAGAGAGAAGAATTCTGGATCAACTGTGATTCTACAAATATTATTAAAATTACATATGAAAATTACATTACCTGAGATTGAATAAATCTCGATACACGCACAGATATCTCTTTACAACTCCAAACCACCTCTACCGTGGCTCTGATACCAAACTATACAGGATCAAGCTATCAAATATGATTTATAATCGTGGGAATGAAAGTTGTATTACAAACTATAATAGGTATATCTATTTATAATGGACATAGTGGAGATATAATGGTGATAGTGGACATATAATGGTGATAGTGGAGATAGTGGAGAAATACTACACAATCTATGGTTGCTAATTATACAAGAGAATAGATAAGAGTGCTGGAATGCGGAAGCAAGTTGTGTGCTTCTCCATGAATAAGCTCCCTTTTATAAGCATCAAATGGATTCCAAATTCGGACTTCAGTTTTAGTTGATAAACAGTACTTCATGAATTATTGTGCGGATTTTATCTTCGAATCTCAAAAATTTTGAAGAACAATATTCTCCATTATTTATGACAAAATTCCAAAACTCCATCATTTCAGATTCCTTTAAGGACAATTGTTGGCAGCCTTATTGCGGATTCTTCGTGCTTTAACGCTCATGGGGATTTTGAGCATCTTGCATCATGACATCTGAGTCACCACCAGCTGTAGAATCATCATCAACTGTGGCAGCGTCATCATCTGAATCAAATAGAGCTTTAAGTTGTTCCTTCAACTCCTTTTTAGAAGAATTTTTAGAGATGAGTTCTTTAACAATTTCTGAAATATCCTTTTTAGGTTCAACTATTGGGGGAGGTTCTGAATTTATCAAACCCTTTCTTGAAAAGATAGAGTCTTCAAAGAAATTAAATTTATCCCACCATTTAATAAAAACTTGTCTTCCTAAATAAGGAATATTTCTAAAATTTATGCCATGCTTTGAAAGAGATCTTGGGGTTATAATAACATCTCATTTAACAATCCAAGGTACTTGGTAAAGGACTGTAAACATTAGTCCATGATTTTCCATAGAATGATTAGTTTTAATAAAATCATCAAAAATGTCTCTCACTCTCTTCGGTAAAATTAAAGGATATAATCCCCAATTAGAAAACCAAATAATAAACCATTGAGGGAATTTTAACGTCTTTTGTTCTCCAAATTTAACAAACTAGCTATGTTTTCTTTGACTGTTATTACAACAAAAAGCAATATCCCAAGCTTTGATATAATCAAAGTAATTAAAATGAACTTTATTCGTTCTAGAATATCTAGAATTAGAAGAGATCTCTTTATATCTAAAAAGATCTCCACCCCATGCTTCTGGAGTTAACACTTGATTAATTGTAGCTTTAGAATAAGCTAACTCACCACCTCCTCTAGAGGATTGAATAAAAAAGAACTGAACAAGTTGCCGAAAGAATTTCTTGATAGAACATGAAATCCTTTGGAAAGAGAAATGGATCTGTATAATTTTTTAAATAAAAATTCATAACTTCTTCAACTGTTAAATTTGCATATTTATGCTCAATCGGAGATATCCATAAAGTAGTAATAGGAATATAAGGATAAATATATTCTTTGGCAGAGGTTGATTTAGCAGCGATGCTATAAGCATCATCTCTCAATTTCATTTCTTCTGAGACTTGACTTAAAGCCTCCTCTTTGAGTTTTTTTCATCCTTAGATATTGCTGACTTATAAGTCTGATTCTTTTTAACGTAAAGGCTTAACCCCTTAATAACTTCTTTCCCTTTATTTTTACTCATTATTTCCCTGCAAAAATTCACGAGTTAAGAAATCAGGTAAAGAATTATCTGATCCTTTAATAAACTCAATATCAAAATCAAAAACAGATAAAATTCCTTGCCATCTTGCAAAGATTTATTTTGATGCTAAATTTTTAACATCCTTTTGCAAAATATCTTTTGCGGATTTACAGTCTACACGAATAAGAAATTTCTTATTAAGAAGATCACTTTCAAATTTCTGGATGCACAAAACAATAGATAAAATTTCTTTTTTAATAGTTGAGTAATTAACTCTTGGTCCTCTCCAGACCCCTGAGGTAAATCTCACAAGAGATTCTTTATTATTAATCCTTTGTTTAAGGATTCCACCATAGCCTATATCTGAGGCATCTGTTTCAACTATTTTATAAGCATCTGGTTGGGAAATAGCTAAACAAGGAATTTCTTTAATTTTGGCTTTTATTTTTTGAACAGCTTTAGTGTGAATATCTGTCCATGAAGGATGATTTTTCTTTAATCTTTCATATAAAGCTTTAGCATCTTGAGCTAATTCTTTGTAAAATTCAGAAACATAATTAAGGCTTCCAAGAAATCTTTGTAGTTGATTTTTATCTTTAATTTCATCAGGAAATTTTTCAGTAAATATTATTGCTCTATCAATGGGAAAAATGGTTCCATTTTTAATAATATGTCCTAAAAATCTTATTTCATTTTGAAAGAGTTTAATTTTTCTTGCTGAAAGCACAAGACCTGCTTTCTTTACAGTATTTATAAAAATATTTAAATGTTTAAAATGTTGTTCAATAGTTTCAGAATAAACTAAAACATCGTCAATATATACTATAATAAATGTTGTATAAGCACTGAATATATCATTCATAATTTTCTGAAATTCAGAAGGAGCATTTTTAAGCCCAAATGGCATAACGTTCCATTCATAATGTCCTACTGGGACTGTAAATGTTGTTTTATATCTATCCTTTTCAAGGATTTGAATATGCCAAAATCCAGATTTCATGTCAAATTTTGACATTATCTTTACTGAGTAAAGCCTATTTAATAGATCCTTTTTATTAGGGATTGGGTATCTAATCCATCTTAAAGCTTTATTTAAAGGTTTATAGTTAATAACTAACCTAGGAACACCCCTTTCTAATTCTGCAGCATTTTCAACATAAAATGCAGGACAACTCCAAGGGCTCTTGGAAGGTCTAATAAGTTTTTTAAGTAATAACTCTTCAATTTCTTTTTTGCATAATTCTAAATGTCTAGGACCCATAGCTATAGGCCTAGCTTTTGTAGGAATTTGACTTTCTTTAAAGCCTGGTTCATAAGGTAAAGAAACTACATGTTTCTTCCTCTCCCAAAATGCATTCGGAATATCCGAACATATTTCTTTTTCGATTATAATTTGTAAATCTTTAATTCTTTTTTGTAAAATAGGGGAAGAGAGTTTTTCTTCAATTTTTTTATAACAAATTTCTTGTGATAAAGAATTTAAAAAATTTTCTTTTCTTCTTATAGTTTTTTGAATAGTATCTATCTCGTGAGAACGAGGTTGAGACACAAAATTAAATTCTAATTCTTGTCCCTTTATATCACTAATAATTCCATTTTTTGTAATACTTTTAATAGGTTAAAGCATATGTAGGAAAGGATTCCCAAGAATTACATCATGGGATAAATTTTTAACCATTAGAAATGGCATTTCTAAATAAATTCCTTTATTACAAACAGAAGTATTTTGGAGTTTATATTTAACTAGTAATTTTCTTCCATCTACAGCATTAAGAATTTCAGTAGTTTTTGCAAAATATCTAGAGGGTACTAACCCTTCATTTATGCAATTTAAATCTACACCCGAATCAACCATAGCTATAGCCGAAAAGTAATATGCTTTATGAACTATTATAGTAACCTTAATATGCCATTTATGAGTAATTACTCTATCTATCATGTTTATGAAGGTTAAAGAATTTAATTCTTCTTGCTCTAGAACAGCTTCAGTTTTACTTTCTTCTTCTTCCTGTTCAGAAGGATTTTCAAAAGTTTCTTTTCATTCTAAAGTAATAACTCTAACTTTAAGCTCTTTTAATTCTTCTTTTAGAATTTTAACTTCATGTTTAAGTTCAGAAATAGTAACTTCTGATTTAGAAGTGCTTTCAACATTAGGATTTTTAACTCTTCTAAATATATCTTTAAGATTATACATAGCCCCGGGCCCAAAGCCGTGTGTATATAGCCGCAGGCGCGAGTCCGGTCGCGCCCCGTGGTGCGACCTACAACATGACCAGTGGCACGAGCAATCCTGCTCGCACCTGTGGCCCTTTTCACCTTTGACATGACGCGATCCACAGCACGACCGGTGGTGCGATCGATCCGATCGCGCCCACACCTATTTCACACGTTGGCTCGGTGCGACCTACAGCGCGAGTAAGGGCGCGACCGAGCTCGTGTCGCGCCCTGGTGCTCTATTTTGTGGACCCTATCCAATCCCCTTCTCTCAATTATTTGTGGACGAATTTTATATCTATTTTGGGGATGGATATAACCACCCATCTGGAAAAATAGAAAAAAGAAAGTCTCCCATTTTCCCCCTTTCCCCCCAAAAAAATGTAAAAAGAGTAGAAAATATAGAAGAGAGGAAGAGAGGACTTGGACTTGGAAGAAGGTGTTCTTGAAGTTGAAGAGTTGAAGTGGAAGGGTCATTGTGGATACTTTTGTACAATCTATTGGCTTAATCTAATCTCTATTGATGTTTATTTACAACTGTTGTGATTTTAATCTTAAGAGCATGAGTAGCTAATCTATATAGGTTTTGGGGTGTTGGATCCTTTGATAATTGGTGTTTGAGATGAATGTACCTTTCCCTTTTTAAATCTTATGGATCAATGTGTTGATTTGTGAATGTATGTGGTTGACCTCCATTTAGATTCATTTGTGTACTTAATGTGTGATTAGATTTGCTCATTATGTATGTGTTTTTGATCTATGAGACCTTTTACTTGTGTTTTGAGATAAGTATAAGTATTAGGCTTGTCAATGGTGATTTGGGACCTTGGAAGGCTTGAGTGAAATATTTACTAGAGATAGTGAGTTTTGCACTTGTTTGTATGCTATGTGTTTGAGAAAATGCCTAGATGATCTTTTGCCCAAATCATGATTGAAGAGAGGAGAGATATGTGATTCATGTGGTTTTGAGAATACCTTAATCAAGTATCAAGCACCCTAGAACCCCCTTTTATCACCTTTTAAATCTTTCATTTGAAGTGTTTAATATTCTACATTCAAGAGTACAACTTGTGATATTTGGTAAACTTGGAATAAAAACATTTTCTATGAAATGATGTTTGTTTAAATAGTGAATGTAACTTGGGTTAACATTACTTTCATTGAAAAAAAAATATAACTCTTATTCCTTGTGGTTCGTATCATTGCTTGCTACATTCGTGTACACTTACACTTGGCACGATCTATTATTTGAGGTATTAAATACATCATCAGTAAATTTCAATCAATATTCAAAATTAAAGCACCTTAAATATCATAATTCTATTGTATTAAATAATAAATATTGTCCATAAATCGAAAAGGATCCTCAAAAATATTTTGGTAAGTTTTATTAACTAAAAAGGAAGGCTTAAATCAAGAAGTTGGTCAAAATCAATTATTCGAGTGATATTGACAACTTTAAAATATTTCTGTATGAAATTTACATTATAATAAAACATAAAAAAAAATCTTTAATTCTATTGGGGTGGATTCCTAATATTTCATCACACATGTTTAAAGTGCTGATAATTGGGGCCAATTACAATATATTCAATTAATTCTTATGAAACAATTCCCATAAAAAAATCAAAATTTGAAAGATAGACTTGTGAAATAGATCCCCTCCTATGCTTATAAATAAAGTGTATGTTTGGAAGAAATCAATGTACATCTTCGAATTGTGCAAGGGTTTGTAATTTTTTTTGCTCTATTCGTATTTTGAATGAACCTCAAATATTTTTGTTAATTTGTCATTTTTTCATTTTGTTTTTCCTTTTATTATTTTGTAGCAGGGAGAATTTCTCACTTTGTTTTGCAGTTTTGAGTGAGATGTTGATATGAATTGGGAGTTTAAGAGCTCTATTCGATTCAAGTCGGTTTATAATTTATTTGCACTTGACAACAATATAGTTGTTCAATTATGTAATTTTAAGTTTGTATTCATAACAAATCAATGTACAAGATGCTCAACATTCATAGTTATTCCAATTTTTGGAACAAAGAATGCATTTTAGTAATATTATGATTTTGTTATTGCTCAATTTTATTAATTTATTTGGTTTCTTTTTATATTTTATTAGTTGTGTGCAAAGCAAGATATAAAGTGTAAATATCTAGAATTAGTTGATCTACTTATATATAAAAAAGTATTTTACAGTACATAGTAATCTCTCTCTCTCTCTCTCTCTCTCTCTCTCTCTCTCTCATATATATATATATATATATATATATATTAGCACATATTCGATATAAGGAAGCTCAAGTATCAATTTGTATTTTTTAAAATATTATTTTGATATTGTAATATATATGCTTGGTATTTATTATTCAGTTTTGATATATTTTTTCATTTATGTATCTTAATTTTAGAACCCATATTTTTAATTTTGAGCGAACATATTTAAATGAGGACTGATTTTTTTTTTTGATTTTTTTTAGGATAAAGATGAGGACTATTAATTAAGCTGGTTCCAAACATAATTAATAGATTCGAACTATGCAATGATTAATGTCCCTATAAAAAAATAATTTCAACTATATAAAAAAATTATTTATGGAATATCTTAAAATTTGATTTTATTTTTTATATGTAATTCTTTGATATATTTTATTAACCAAGTTCACATTTTGAGATTCGTGATTTTTCTCCCTGTGATTTTCATTTTATATGACTATAATAATATTATGCATCATCTAAAATTTAATTTTATCCGGCAAGTAAAAAAAAGTATTGCAAAAGTATACTAAAGTATCAATTGTTTGAGAAAGACTAATTATTTAAATTGTCTTGACATGAAATGTATATAAAGATACAAATTGTATTATGCAACAATTATTAATTCGTACATCATATAATTTTCCCAGTATTAATTCTTATATCATAAAATATTCCCGTGTATAAAAATTCTTCCCACTCATTTGCAGGGTATTTTGGTCAATTAACAAAAACTTAATTTTAGGATTAGTTAATTTTAGGATTAGCCCATATATATGCATGGGAAATCAGTTATATATATAATAATTTAGAATAAATAAATATTTTCCTGAAAATTGTTAATTTAGCTAGTCATTTTCAGAAATCAATCAAAAGAAAAATGAAAATATGAGAGTTCAAATAGGTAACATTAATGTTTGTGGATGCTGATTTGTGAACGATTTGGTGTGATATTTCAGTGCACACTATACCGAGTAGATAATTTTCATAATTTATGTTTTATTAAAAGTAATTAATTTGTTTTAATTTATGTTTTAAGACATATAGCTATATATATACAGTAAAACCTCTATATAGTAATATTGTTGGGACCAGAGAAAAATATTACCATAAGTAGGTTATTCTTATATATAGTTTACATATAAAAATCATTATTTAAAAAAAAATAATATATATTATACAACACTTGAAAATGTCCCTTCATATTTAAAAAACACGAATTTAAAAGGTATATAAGATTCATTTCATGTGCTCTAAGTGAAGAATACATCATATAGGAATCATGCAAGATGCGCAGGGTGATAATTCAAAGAATGATAGTGTAAAAATAAAAAAAGTATTGTGTCAACAAGCTTCAAGCATGTTGGATAAGTTGGAAATGTTTTAGATTCAACAATAAAGTGATCGTGTTGATTAATTATTTCGAATGTTCAAGTTAAAAGGGTGTGATATTAACCCAAAAAAAATTAAAACACTGCTACAGATAGCTTTAAATAAGTATTTAATACAATCTTAAGTTTAATGTAACATATGTAGTTAAATAGTTCTAGACATTTTATATAGATATTTAAATATATATGAAATTTAATGTCACTTTATTACTTTATGGAGGTAAATTTCCTAAGGATGGTCCTAAAAAAATACCGGAATATTACAATGTAGAGGTTATTCTTATTTATAACTGGTCCCGAGTTGGGACCACAACTTTTTATTACTATAAGGAGGTTATTCTTATATAGAGTATTCTTATATAGAGGTTTTATTATATATATATATATATATATAATATAGAAGTAATTAGGATGGTACACTTTGATCAAATTCAAAATCTAATTTTCTCCCGAGTTTCTTTTTCTTTTCGACCCTCACAATATTATGATGTTTGAGAGGAAGTAGAAGATTTTGAAGAAGAAGAAGAAGAAGAAGAAGAAGAAGAAGAAGATGATGATGATGATAAAGAGCGCGCGGCGTTGGCATGATGAATATTTTAAGGTTTTATCTTGAGTTTATTGTCGTGATATGTTTCTAGGTAAAATTATCTGATTTTATTAGTATAACTAGTTTTGCACCCGTGCGATGCACGGTAATAATTAAAATTAATTAAATCGATATTATAAGTTTATTTAATAACGAAATAAGTTAACTTAAAAATTATTAAATATTATGAGAGCAATTTTTATTTTTAAGAAGTATTTTACACAATTAAAAGAAATAACTTTATTTTCACATTCTGAAACATACATGGGATGATGAAAATGTACCTTTGAACTTATAAATATAATCACAAACACGAAATGGATATTAGAATCATGAGTAGCATAAACAATATAATTCCTAAAGCATTAGAAGAACACCATTAGCCCAAGAGTGTAACTTACAACCTCCTTCAATATTCATGACGGAATGAATGTTATAAATTATTAGCTAAACTGAAAATCTAACAAAATTTAAAAAACAGTACAAACATAGTTGAAACAAATATATAAATACCTATAAGTTCCTATAATTACATTTTTAAATTTACATTTATCACAAAAATCTCTTCCCCCACTTGCGAGACTTTCCTCGTGCGACAGTTGCACGCTAAGTAACACCAATTTTCTTTGGTGAAATTCTTCAATTTTTCCATAGATCCAAAAGAACCCAACATACTGCATGTATATGATTTATAAAACCGATTTAAATTAAAAATGTAAATACATTTAACAACATAATTAATATTAGTAAACATTAAATTTAACATTAGAATTTAGAAACCAAAAAATGATTACTGCTCGATAAATCATCAGCAACTTCTTAATAGATGAATTGAAAAGTGTGGATAGCCCCACTATTCGCAAGTAACCTGTAAAATTATTAAAACAAATACATGCATTATCATAACTTTAATACAACATCCAAATCAATAAAAACTTGATTATTGAAAAAATTGATGCGAATACTTTATTTTAGTGTATTTATGTAAACATTGATTAAAAAATAAACAAATGAAATTCATGATCCATATGGTGGTCTGTATAATGTTTAGGTTGTATGTGTTTAATAAATATATTTTGATTGTTTGATTATAAAATAACTTTTGAATTATTTTATTTGTTAAAGTATTGATCCTGAAACGATTAACAACTTACCGATTTCTAAAATAGCATATATCTTTTATTTTGCCGCTGAAAAAGATTTTTGTGATGTAATACATGTTACATAATTGAACCTCACATACAAGATAAATAATAAGACTACGTTAATTTAAATAAATGATACATGACAAACTGAAACATTCAATATAATTTTTCGCATATCTGATAAACTTTTCCTCAACGTAATTGAAAAACACATATCAATGGATGATCTGTTTTGTCAACGGACCTCTATGGTTTCAATACCAAATCACATATGGAATGGTTGATCTCCATAAACCCTCTCAACCAAACTAAAAAATTGGACTAATGTCGGAATAAAATAATTTATTGTATAATGCAAACAAATTCTTAAATTAATTTAAATTTAGATTGGACTGCATATGAAATATGAAATCTATATATAAAACCACATCGAACAAATATATATGGTATGAGTCGAATAATTTAGAATGTAATTGATTCATCCCAAATATTTATGATATGATATAGCAATTATTTCATTTTACATTTAGATTGAGAAAGATTTGGATTTCATTTTTAATAATATATTTGTATATTCTAATAGAATATTTTGAATTTTTCCTTTATTTATAGAAATTTATCGATTCAATGATTATTAATATTTAGTAATATAAATTATATATATATATATATATTCGTATTAGCTTATTTATTAATTAAATAAATGTTTTGGAAGTAATTGATTCGTCCCAAATATATATGATTTAGTATATAAATCATTTAATTACACATTTAGATTGAAAATAATTTGGATTGAATTTTATATATCTCATAGCAATATTAATTCTCGATTTCATAACAATCTATGTATATATTAACTAATATGTTGATTGTAATATTGAGTAATCAAAATATACTATTATAGTTCCAGATTTAGAAGAGTGATTTGAGCAGGAAAATTTTATTTTTCTATTTCTGACGACTATCCTATTTTTAGATATAAATAAATATAGATATAATATAATAATATTATCCTTCGCCTTCTCTATGCATCATAAACTCAATCTTCACCCCATTCCAATCAATTAATTTCATATGATACGCCAAACTGGCTGATGTAGGACAAAATATTAGGGAAAGTTAATTAATAAACATGTTGATCTAATTATTTTCATTTAAGCAAACATTATCATAATACACAAATAGAATAAATTAGGCTAAAATAATCAATTACACGCCAAACAATAAAACTTATTCTATTATTATACAATCTATATAATATCTACAAGTAAGATAGTTAAAGACTAATTTTTCCCGCCCAAAATAATTTATATAAATTAATGTAAATATTAATGGATCAAATACATTAAATATCTGACATATATATGGACCAAATATATTCATATACATTAAATATCTGACATATATATGGACCAAATATTGGTCCATAACGAAATCTTTGTATACCTACAAAGATTAATTATAACATGTTATATAAAATCATGATATTTGTGATAGATATTAGGATAGATAAATTTCATTATATACGTACATATACACCATATCTATTTATTTTAGGAACTAATATATGAATATTAATATTAGATTATATATTTTAATTATATATAAGATTTTAATTAAATGTATGTACAATCTAATTAACCTAAATCTAATTAAATATTAACCTTAAAATCTACTCATAATCTATCTATATAATATATAATAACGACTCCGCATCCGAAAATAGAAAAAGATGATTTTCCCACCTAAATGACATTTCCGCTTATATAAATTATATATGAATATCATATTCGAATAATGAATTATATAGTGTGCAAATTAAATTTAATCTAAAATTTCACAAATATTAACTGCAATTTCTTCCTTTATTAGCAACACTAATTTTCGAGTAGCATAAATCCGTATATATTTGATTGATTTGTTATACAATGTCCAAGATTCATTTTTTAAGTTGAAATATATCTTTGTTTCTTTTGTATTTGTATATTTGATTTGATAGCATAATTACAGTAAATATATAAATATACAATTATCATTATCATATATATTAACAATGATTAGGTGGTTATATAATTTTGCAATTATACAATTACCATATACAATAACAATATTAACTACTGTAATTATATGTAATTATATAATTATACAATTACATAATTAAAAGATTTCTTTGTCAATTTCTTCTATTTATTGATTCTAGATATATTTATTGGTTCTCGATCATTAGTAATAAAATAGTTTGCCAATTCATGGGAATGCACGGCTATATCTATAGGCTATTTTCAAAAAATAAATAAATTATTATATAAATTTCTAAATAAGGTATTGATTCTAAATTTCTAAATCTATAAGGTATAAATTTCATGGAACTGAATATTGATTTGCAAATCAAATCAATGCTGGATTACACGAGAATGAATTAATTGTTTCTGTAACTATATATATTATTTTATATAAGATAAATAATCTCACAATTATGTTAATTATTATTGTTATATAGATAACATCCATTGTAAGATGGGAGCGGTGAATTGCAAGGTGCATTCATTCACAGAACCCACATCTCGATCTTTTGATATTGTCGGATATGTTCTTCTAATTTCTTTCTCTCTTATTTTTCATCGTAATTTGTGTCCATGGTTAATACATTTGTTGACATGATATCATAGTAGACATTCTTCCATCCGTTCTTCCATCCGTCGTCACATGCCGTGAAATTTATTGGTACTTGCTCTTTCTTCTTTTTCGTTCTCTTTTTTAGCGGCAATTTGTCTAATATGATTAGTTATGCAACAGAGTTTGTTTTCATAAATGTTATTTTACTATGATTAATGTCCGTTAGTAGTGGAGTTTATTAGATGATGATATTGTGTCCATATTGATATTACGATCTCATGCATTTTAGCTTTTGGGAGCTGAGAGAAAAATGATCTCTGGTGCCCTTCCAGCAAATGGTATTTTTCAGCCTTTTTAATGTATCTTTGGAAAAACATTGTATAGTTGTTGGTATTTAGTTATTGAGAATATTAGAGTGTAGAAGAGTGAAACATGATGAAGATTTATCATTTAATTTTTTCCTATATTGTATTTTGTTTGAATTTGATCTTGACATTCTTTCCATTTCTTTATTTAGTGACTATTGTGAGATTTAATAATTTAATTCAACTTCACAATATATGTTAATGATTTCAATTACATGAAATTAAAGTTCATACCTAAATAAATGAAGCAAAAGTTCGCACAATGACTCATATCAGCTACCAACATGGCCTCGCCCATCTGCGAGCTTCTTTTTGAGCATTGGGAAATTGTGTCATTTAGATGTAGTAAAGGTCAAATGTGAATTGAGAAATAAATAGATTTTGTCATTTTATTTCTTTAGCGATTGTAGTTAGTTTTGGTTGTTTGAGTGTATCTTATTTTAATGAACTTTAATTTTTTTGATTGAAATATATGCAACTCATATTTATATAATTATGTATATGTGTGTGTGTGTAACTTTAAATTGTGACGTGAATTTTTTGAACACGTGAAAATAAAATCTCTACCCAAATACAATAAAAAAATAGTGTCCATGAAGCCAGGGTACTTTGTCAAACTTATTTTAATAGTAATGAGATTAGAGAAGTGATTATTTTCTGTTATGAAAGTCTCTATTTACAAATGATCTACCTTAATTTCATAATTTTTATATTACTTTGGTTGGGTTAGAAATATTCTATTTATATATTATACATTTTTCTGTTTTGTTACAACATCTTATTTAATGTTTTACTATTTTTTATACTAATTTTATAGTTATCACTTTTTAATTTAAACCCCCAAAATTACACCCCCATTTTTAAAATTTTAAAAGAAAACAAAATTCAAAAAAATTACAAATATATATATATATATACATATATAAAAGAAATATGCATTTTTTTCATTATTGAAAAGTTTTATGAACTTTTAAAATTTTTAACTTAATACCGCCTTTCTCTGGAAATTTTAGTTGTCAAAGCCTCAAGAGGAGTTAGCACACGTGCATCAAAATATTAATTAAGATATTTATAAGAATATAAAATGAATTCTCGATTACTGATAGCTCCTGATCTTAAATCTCCTTGAGCTCGAGTTCCATGTCATTCATGTAATAATTCATAAATAGGGTTGCTGCTAAATCTATTTGTGAGTAGAATGTTGACATTAATAATTATAGTTAATTATGAACTAAGAGTTTGTATTTTAAGATGAGGAAAAGTGTTTGATTTTCTAATTTTTTAATTTATCGGAGTATTCATTAAGCATCAACAATATGATGCATTTTGAGTGGTTGTTTACAAGGGTATATTTGGTAAATTAAAAGTTAATTATATCTATTTTTAAACAGACAAATAGAGTTTGAGAAATCTTATATGAGATCGTTTTACGGATGAAAATTTGTAAGACAGGTAAAGATTAGGATCCAAACATAACACAATATATACCAACGAAATTACAAATATACATGTCATTGAATATAATATGTGTTTGAACCAGGATCTTCACTTATCTTACATATTTTGACCCATATGACGGTCTCGCATAAGTTTTTATCATTATGTTTAAATGAAGTAAAAAGATAAATATTAATTGTTGTATGAATTAATTTAAGAATTGGAATTAACAGTAAGACAGCTTGGCCTATTTCATGAAAATGTACTGTTATATCTATAGCCTATAACCAACAAATACAAAATATAAAATTATTCCAAATAATAAACGGCGTTATTTTCTTATAACTTTTAGACAAGTTTTATTGCAATTAATTCATATCTCCTTTAAGTATGGATTAATTTAAATCGTTTCAAAATTTTAATAGATAAATATAAATTAATATACATAGATGAATGTATAATTTCCAAAATTTAACTACAATAATTTCAATTATAAATTGAGGAAGAATGTTATACGCAAAAAAATATTCCAAAATTTATACGTTTACTTTTTTTATAATTTTGTCATAATATTTTATTCAAACGTGCACTGTGTCTTTACTAATGACACAATAACTCATTGCACAATTATTAATATTCTCATATTGAATTACATACAAAAATTAAAAAATGACACTCCGTGCATCGCACGGGCGAAATGCCAGTTTAATGTAATGTAGTATATTAAGTTAAAACACAATCTTGAATTCTCTAAAAAAAACCCAATCTTCAATCTTCTGCCATCCTCCTCATCCCTAATCTTCTTCACATAAATCTTAAAATTCTTCAAAATCCTTGCAAAAAAAAAAATGTTATAAATTGTAATAAAAATGGGTTCACAAATTAATTATACATAATAAACAAACTTTCAATTTTAAATTACTTTAAATAGTCTTCCAAATTCATGTTCGTCCAAATAATTGTAACTACAATTCATATTCACAACTAAAATTTTAAATTCACACATTAATTAGGAAAATGAATATTTCTATAGGAGAATCTCAAAATCTCTTTGTTTTCTCTCGTTTTTGCACTTTGAATAATTAATCACAAAAACACATTATAATTAATAAGATAGTAATTTATTTGGGTATTATATTTTCATCCGAAAAGTTGAATTAATTTAACACTCAACTCCTTATGAGACTTTATATTCGAGCCTATATTCCAATAAATTAGATATCAACATGCAAGACACTCATGTGGTGCTTACCCTTCGATCGGTAAGTGAGCAGACTATATCATATCAAACTAATTATTTAATAGCTAAATCCCAAACAAAAAAAAGCTATAAATAAATGACATCAATGTAGATGAAAACTAAAAAAATAAAATAAAATAAAAAATTAAAAACACAGCACTTCACAAATCTATAAATCTTCTCTTCATTGTATATGTGTGGAGATATGATTTTTCTGTCCTCAAAATCTACCAGAAGAAAATTATAGATCATGAATGACCTTATATATATTCTTCTAAAAAGAAGAAATAATTCAGAATGTATGTTTGAAAACTGAGATTATATGGTATTTTTATGATTTTAAATCTGCACCAACCTTTTGATCATGGAATGTGAAAATGAAGCATTGATTTCTTTGTGCGCTGCATGTTCTTGATGAGATAATATCGGCAAATGACCATGGGTATATTTCGTAAATCTATATTCTGTCATAAAAAAAACATATTCATTAGATTAGTACCGTTGTAAAATTAAACATGATTATGAAGCATTTGTTTCAAAACTAATTGGTATAAGAAATTGAAGCAAAGTCTTGAAATGACGACACCAATAAATGGAGGCTTTGAAAATAAATTTGAGCATGTTGAAATCAAAATGCTTGTACGATCGATTGTTATTCCGAACACAAATAAATATTATTGGATCGAATGCATTGACTTTCCTAATTACAACATATTTGTCTACAAATTAAATAATTAATCAACATAGAATCCCCATATATATAACTACACAACATATAATTATGGATATGATTAACGGATTTAAGGTAATTATATATAATTAGATTTTTTAAAATTAGTAATGGATTTAATGTAATTTTACATAATTTTTTTAATGGATTTAATGTAATTTTACATAACTTAATTTTTTTTTAATGTCATTTCAGTATATTAAAGAAATCAAATAAAAATATTTTTAACTAAAAAATAAATATTTTTAAGTTTGTAATTTTAAATATATGAAATATATTTTAAACACTTATTAATTTATCAAACTTAAGCTATTCTACATCGATAAATCAAAATAAATATTTTTTTGAATGGACATATTATAAATTTTGAATTAAATATATTAAAAGTTCAAATAAATATATTTATAGTCTCAGAAATTAGATACACACATGCACATTTGCAATTTGAAATATTTTTTTTATGGGAAAACAACAAACATATAGGGCGTTTACTTTGTGTGATAAATTAGATAGATTAGATTGATAAAAATAATATAACATAATTCACCACATACTTTGATGGGTTACATCATTTTAAAATTTTAATTCTTCAAATACTCAATCTCATACAGTGTCAATATTCTAATTTATCTAATTTATTATTTAAAGTAAACGCTCCCTTAGGACTTGGCAAAAAGAGCAATCAAAGCGGAACAATGTACTATACTTTATGTTGTAATTTATAATTCAAGTGTAGAATATTATATTATATGTTGAGTTACATTACATCTTCTAATTTTTATTTTTATATTATTTTATATGTTCAAAATAATTTAATAAATTTCAAATGTGGTTATATATCAAATGTACAAGATCGACAATCATGCTTTCTGTTATTTATTCTTTGAGAACCAATCCATCATGCTAAATTTAGTAAAACCAATTCATTATTTTTTTGATATTGGTATATTAAAACTTTTGGATCTTTTGCTATCAAAATTTATGCCTATCAATGAATCTTTTATAAAATATCAATAAACTTATTCATTTATGAATTAAAAATATAAGCATATAAGACCAATATTCATTGATGTATTGGAATAATGTATGATGGCCAAAATGCTATTGACATTCAAAACTAATCAACATATATAATTTTACCTTTTGAATTTCATACACATTTACCAAGTGATGATCTATTTTATAATAGTCCACTATATTTTATGAATACTTTGTGCAATATAATAGGTATTAGAAATAAATTAAATGGTTTAAAAAGAATGCAAAAATTTATGCTTAAATTATATTCTTCGCAAGAAAGAAGATAGACCGGAAGTTGAAGATGAAATTAATATAGTGGTGTTACTAGAAAATGACAAAGAAAAAATTAGGATGAGGAAAATTCTTAAAGAAGAATGAATCGGTGGCGCCAAAAATGGGAAGGAAAATTAAATAATGACAAACCTTAAAAAGTTTGAGGTATTTTTTGGGTTGACTTTTTTATATTTGGAGATAATTTCATAATTGTATTAATTTTTTTAATATTTTTAAAAGTTATAGGTACATTCAAATTTATTTTATGTTTTCCATGCATTTCATAATTGAAATTAATATATTTTTATATGAAATGTTTGGCTCATTGAATAATAAAACATTTTACACATTTGATCGGTGAATTAAACATAATTAACGCTATGTGATTTATGATTATATAAAATTTTTAATTATTTTATTTAGTATAAAGTAATTAATATTTTTTTTGTGTGTGTTTTGTTTTTCATGGCATCATATAACAATGATTCATTTTAGACAAATAATTTTACTTATTGATATTATTTCGTGAAGTGGTTCATGATGCCTATCAAGTCATAATATATTGAGTTTCACTTATATGCGTGACTGCATACCTAATTTTTATAATTTTGACTGTTGGGACATTCAAATTATGCTAAATCATGTCCAAAATGAACAAATTTTTAGCCAACAGATTTATATTATTAAAGTTTTTGAGATTATTCTTTCTACAAGTGATGGCCCTAGTAAGACAATGTGTATCAAGCTTATTGCTGCTCAATGGTCATTTGGCCGAATGGTCAGGAGAGGATTAACTCCTGATGTAGTTATGTACACCATCATGTTGAATGGATATTGTCAATGCAGTTTTCAGGAATATGAAGGAAATGGGCCCTAGACCCGATATCATTTGCTATACAACATTGATTGTCAGATAACCTTCAAGATGCTGTTTCCCTTTTCAATGAATTGATTGAACAAGGTTTACTTCTTCACAATGTCACGTACACAGCCCTCATTTCTGGCTATTGCAAGCAGGGAAATATGGACGAGGCATTAACTCGAGAAAAATGCAATTCCGGTCTCACAAGACATGTCTTGCCCTGATTTTGATCCTAAACAAATTAATTTGGCCCTTTTTTCGATTTTTTGTTGCTAAAATGACCCCAAAAGACTGTAATGTGCAAAAATAGTCCCGGACGTTTTGACGGAATTCTGAACAAGTGACGGGAATGTTACACGTGAGGAGCACGTGATTTTTAGTAAACTTAATTGAACCTTGTTTAAACCGAAATCCCCAAATCAACCATCAAAATCACCCGCGAAAAATCCCCAAACCCTGAATCCCCAAATCCACTATCACTGAAAACGTAAGTAACGATGATACAGAGGAAGATTCACTTAGATCTACCACACCTGCCTTATCGTAAGTCTTCTCCCTAAATGTCTTTGTGATTTCTTTCATTTTTGTGTGATTTTGGAAATTTTGGTGATGTTTTTTTTAAATTTGAAATTTTGCCTTTCAAAACAGGTGGGGTAGAGTATTGGTACATGATGAAGCTGAAGCATGGTGGCATGTTGCTTAATGACTGTGGTGAATTTAAATATTTAGAGGGCACATTGTCCGCATTTGATTTTGTTAACACCCGTGAGCGGTCTTTTAAGTACTTAGAATGTTTATGCGAACAAATAGGCTACCTGGGGGCTAAGAAGTTCTATGCCAAGGATGAGAATGGTTGTTTGTGAATATGATACTTGGCGGCTGATAATATGGGCTTATGAAACCAGATAATTCTTGTTGTATTTAGATGCTGAAAAAACATTGATTAAACCGAATGAAGAGGTAGTGCAAGGGGAGGTAGTGTACATAGATGATGTAATAGAAACTGAGGCTACAAAGCAGGTTGAAGAGCAGGTTGTAATAGTAATTGAGGCTATAGAGCAAGTCCAGAAACCTCAGCAGGTTGAAAAGCAGGCTGTAATAACAATTGAGGTTACTGAGCAGGTTGAAGAGTAGGTTGTAATAGCAACTGAGGCTACAGAGTAGGTTGTAATAGCAACTGAGACTACAAAGCAGGTTGAAGAGCAGGCTGATGCTGAGCAAGTCCAGAAAAAGCATAAACTTGAAGTTGGGTTAGAGACTGATGCTGAGTGAGAGGCTATGTTAGATGAAATGGTTATAGAAATTGATGCTATTGAAGTTAGGAAACTTGGGCTTGGAGATGAATTGAAAGTATCAGAAAGTTTGAGGCAGACAGAGTTTGGAGATGATTTGATAGTTTCAGACAGTGAAGATGAGGATTTTGTTGCAGAGATAGATAGCTGTGATGAATTGCTTGATGACATTATATTTAAGGAAAATGTTGACAAAGATGCTGAGTGGGGAGGCACAACACAGGAGATGAATGATGAAGAGAGCTCAGGTTCAAGTGATAATGATGTTGAGTTGGATCACATTGGGAGTGACTTTGACAGTATAGGGTCTGATGAAGCAGAGGATGATATATCAGTTAGTGAGAGAGCATCAATATCAGAAACTCAAAGATTTAGCTTGGGCCAAGTTTTCAGCACCAAGCAATAGTTAAGGATGCTGTTAATGACTATTCAGTGAGGATAAGGAGGGCTACAAGGTTTGAAAAAAATGATGCAAGAAGAATATATGCAGGGTGCAAGAAGAAAGATGAAGGATGTGCCTGGCTTATCAATGCACTTAAAGTGAAAGATGTAGCATTATTTCAGATTAGAGAAATGGATATCACACATACATGTGCAAGACAATACCATGTGGATAATACAAGAACAAGTTGGTTAGCTCAGAGATTTGAGAAATCCCTTAGGTGTGATCCAAAGACAAGTGTAAAGGGTTTTAGGAACACTGCAATTAAAGAGCTAGGTGTTTACATATCACCTCACCAAGCTTTCAGAGAAAGAGAGAAGGCACTGAAAAGCATTGAAGGAGACACAACTGAAAAATACTTAAAGTTGTGGGACTATGCAGAGAGTTTGAGAGAGAAGAATTCTGGATCAACTGTGATTCTACAAATATTATTAAAATTACATATGAAAATTACATTACCTGAGATTGAATAAATCTCGATACACGCACAGATATCTCTTTACAACTCCAAACCACCTCTACCGTGGCTCTGATACCAAACTATACAGGATCAAGCTATCAAATATGATTTATAATCGTGGGAATGAAAGTTGTATTACAAACTATAATAGGTATATCTATTTATAATGGACATAGTGGAGATATAATGGTGATAGTGGACATATAATGGTGATAGTGGAGATAGTGGAGAAATACTACACAATCTATGGTTGCTAATTATACAAGAGAATAGATAAGAGTGCTGGAATGCGGAAGCAAGTTGTGTGCTTCTCCATGAATAAGCTCCCTTTTATAAGCATCAAATGGATTCCAAATTCGGACTTCAGTTTTAGTTGATAAACAGTACTTCATGAATTATTGTGCGGATTTTATCTTCGAATCTCAAAAATTTTGAAGAACAATATTCTCCATTATTTATGACAAAATTCCAAAACTCCATCATTTCAGATTCCTTTAAGGACAATTGTTGGCAGCCTTATTGCGGATTCTTCGTGCTTTAACGCTCATGGGGATTTTGAGCATCTTGCATCATGACATCTGAGTCACCACCAGCTGTAGAATCATCATCAACTGTGGCAGCGTCATCATCTGAATCAAATAGAGCTTTAAGTTGTTCCTTCAACTCCTTTTTAGAAGAATTTTTAGAGATGAGTTCTTTAACAATTTCTGAAATATCCTTTTTAGGTTCAACTATTGGGGGAGGTTCTGAATTTATCAAACCCTTTCTTGAAAAGATAGAGTCTTCAAAGAAATTAAATTTATCCCACCATTTAATAAAAACTTGTCTTCCTAAATAAGGAATATTTCTAAAATTTATGCCATGCTTTGAAAGAGATCTTGGGGTTATAATAACATCTCATTTAACAATCCAAGGTACTTGGTAAAGGACTGTAAACATTAGTCCATGATTTTCCATAGAATGATTAGTTTTAATAAAATCATCAAAAATGTCTCTCACTCTCTTCGGTAAAATTAAAGGATATAATCCCCAATTAGAAAACCAAATAATAAACCATTGAGGGAATTTTAACGTCTTTTGTTCTCCAAATTTAACAAACTAGCTATGTTTTCTTTGACTGTTATTACAACAAAAAGCAATATCCCAAGCTTTGATATAATCAAAGTAATTAAAATGAACTTTATTCGTTCTAGAATATCTAGAATTAGAAGAGATCTCTTTATATCTAAAAAGATCTCCACCCCATGCTTCTGGAGTTAACACTTGATTAATTGTAGCTTTAGAATAAGCTAACTCACCACCTCCTCTAGAGGATTGAATAAAAAAGAACTGAACAAGTTGCCGAAAGAATTTCTTGATAGAACATGAAATCCTTTGGAAAGAGAAATGGATCTGTATAATTTTTTAAATAAAAATTCATAACTTCTTCAACTGTTAAATTTGCATATTTATGCTCAATCGGAGATATCCATAAAGTAGTAATAGGAATATAAGGATAAATATATTCTTTGGCAGAGGTTGATTTAGCAGCGATGCTATAAGCATCATCTCTCAATTTCATTTCTTCTGAGACTTGACTTAAAGCCTCCTCTTTGAGTTTTTTTCATCCTTAGATATTGCTGACTTATAAGTCTGATTCTTTTTAACGTAAAGGCTTAACCCCTTAATAACTTCTTTCCCTTTATTTTTACTCATTATTTCCCTGCAAAAATTCACGAGTTAAGAAATCAGGTAAAGAATTATCTGATCCTTTAATAAACTCAATATCAAAATCAAAAACAGATAAAATTCCTTGCCATCTTGCAAAGATTTATTTTGATGCTAAATTTTTAACATCCTTTTGCAAAATATCTTTTGCGGATTTACAGTCTACACGAATAAGAAATTTCTTATTAAGAAGATCACTTTCAAATTTCTGGATGCACAAAACAATAGATAAAATTTCTTTTTTAATAGTTGAGTAATTAACTCTTGGTCCTCTCCAGACCCCTGAGGTAAATCTCACAAGAGATTCTTTATTATTAATCCTTTGTTTAAGGATTCCACCATAGCCTATATCTGAGGCATCTGTTTCAACTATTTTATAAGCATCTGGTTGGGAAATAGCTAAACAAGGAATTTCTTTAATTTTGGCTTTTATTTTTTGAACAGCTTTAGTGTGAATATCTGTCCATGAAGGATGATTTTTCTTTAATCTTTCATATAAAGCTTTAGCATCTTGAGCTAATTCTTTGTAAAATTCAGAAACATAATTAAGGCTTCCAAGAAATCTTTGTAGTTGATTTTTATCTTTAATTTCATCAGGAAATTTTTCAGTAAATATTATTGCTCTATCAATGGGAAAAATGGTTCCATTTTTAATAATATGTCCTAAAAATCTTATTTCATTTTGAAAGAGTTTAATTTTTCTTGCTGAAAGCACAAGACCTGCTTTCTTTACAGTATTTATAAAAATATTTAAATGTTTAAAATGTTGTTCAATAGTTTCAGAATAAACTAAAACATCGTCAATATATACTATAATAAATGTTGTATAAGCACTGAATATATCATTCATAATTTTCTGAAATTCAGAAGGAGCATTTTTAAGCCCAAATGGCATAACGTTCCATTCATAATGTCCTACTGGGACTGTAAATGTTGTTTTATATCTATCCTTTTCAAGGATTTGAATATGCCAAAATCCAGATTTCATGTCAAATTTTGACATTATCTTTACTGAGTAAAGCCTATTTAATAGATCCTTTTTATTAGGGATTGGGTATCTAATCCATCTTAAAGCTTTATTTAAAGGTTTATAGTTAATAACTAACCTAGGAACACCCCTTTCTAATTCTGCAGCATTTTCAACATAAAATGCAGGACAACTCCAAGGGCTCTTGGAAGGTCTAATAAGTTTTTTAAGTAATAACTCTTCAATTTCTTTTTTGCATAATTCTAAATGTCTAGGACCCATAGCTATAGGCCTAGCTTTTGTAGGAATTTGACTTTCTTTAAAGCCTGGTTCATAAGGTAAAGAAACTACATGTTTCTTCCTCTCCCAAAATGCATTCGGAATATCCGAACATATTTCTTTTTCGATTATAATTTGTAAATCTTTAATTCTTTTTTGTAAAATAGGGGAAGAGAGTTTTTCTTCAATTTTTTTATAACAAATTTCTTGTGATAAAGAATTTAAAAAATTTTCTTTTCTTCTTATAGTTTTTTGAATAGTATCTATCTCGTGAGAACGAGGTTGAGACACAAAATTAAATTCTAATTCTTGTCCCTTTATATCACTAATAATTCCATTTTTTGTAATACTTTTAATAGGTTAAAGCATATGTAGGAAAGGATTCCCAAGAATTACATCATGGGATAAATTTTTAACCATTAGAAATGGCATTTCTAAATAAATTCCTTTATTACAAACAGAAGTATTTTGGAGTTTATATTTAACTAGTAATTTTCTTCCATCTACAGCATTAAGAATTTCAGTAGTTTTTGCAAAATATCTAGAGGGTACTAACCCTTCATTTATGCAATTTAAATCTACACCCGAATCAACCATAGCTATAGCCGAAAAGTAATATGCTTTATGAACTATTATAGTAACCTTAATATGCCATTTATGAGTAATTACTCTATCTATCATGTTTATGAAGGTTAAAGAATTTAATTCTTCTTGCTCTAGAACAGCTTCAGTTTTACTTTCTTCTTCTTCCTGTTCAGAAGGATTTTCAAAAGTTTCTTTTCATTCTAAAGTAATAACTCTAACTTTAAGCTCTTTTAATTCTTCTTTTAGAATTTTAACTTCATGTTTAAGTTCAGAAATAGTAACTTCTGATTTAGAAGTGCTTTCAACATTAGGATTTTTAACTCTTCTAAATATATCTTTAAGATTATACATTTCTTTTGGTTCTGTAATCCTTTTTTCTTCATTTATATTTTTATAATTTTTTTTCAATATATTTTTGAAGTAACTTTCTTTTTTCATCTGGATCATTAATCTTATCAATAAGATCAAGGACAAAATTTTCTTCTTTTGTAAGAACAAATAAACCATTAGCTTTACATAAAGCTTTATAATAATTACAATCTCCATCACAATCACTATTAACATTTTCTTCTTCCGTTTCTGAATCATCAGAAACATCAGTTTTTTCTTCTGTTATAACAGAGATTTTTAAATTTTCTTTTTCAGAATTAGTATTATCTAAAAAGATATTTAAAAGTGATCCTTTTAATTCTTCATCAATTTGAAGACTTTCAATCTTCTTCTTTAATTTACACTTATTAGCGTAATGACCAGTTTTATGGCATTTATAACATACTGGAATAAATTTCTCATTTCTCTTGTTATCTTTATTCCAACGATATTTTTTATTTCTTTTAGGATTATAATCCTTTTCCTTTTTCTCATTTGAAATATTCATTTTTTCTAAATTTTCTCCTTCTAGGAATTTTATGACTAATCTTTTTATTTATTTTTTTTTATCTTCAGGTGATAACCCAATTTGTTCGCAAAAGTCTCCTAGGATTTGTTTTCCTAGAATTTTCTCTTTCTTTATTTGTCTATGTATTTTTATTTCATTACAAAAACATATTCCTTCAGCCACAATTTTGACAACAAGGTCGCCATATGTATAAATAGAATAAGGAATTATTCCTTGATGTTTTTGTTTTATCCGAGTTTTAACTCGTTCTGCAAACATGTGGGGTAATCCAGCAAGAAATTTTTCTTTCCAAAAATCATGTTTACTATCCTCCCTCATATATATTTTTGAAAAGAACACATCCTTATACCATTTGAACTTAGATAAAGTTGGACATCTTAGACTCATAAGCTGTTCTTGTGTTTTATCAAATTGCAAAGATGCAGTTCCAATAAAATGTTTTGCAATTGTATAAATTAGTGTATTAACACTATCTGCAACACGATTTTCTCCTTCATATTTTACAGCATTAAGTATATGTTGTTTAGCTTCATCATTTAGATGAAAATCCCCCCAACCTTTTAGTTGGCCTGTGAATCCTTGAATTATTGCTTTAGCAATATTGATATCATTAGTATTTTTTAATCTACAAGCAGTAGCGAACATAGTCATGTACTGTAATTTTGTCTGAATTTGATATTCTGAATGGCTATCAATATTCCATTCTGTGATGGAAGACCCATCAAAAGAAGCGGCCATATAATTATCTTGTTCTTTAAAGAGAAGATCAACTGAAGTAGGCCTGTGATAATAAGGTTTTCCAGGAAAATTATAATTTTTATTTTGATATCCTACCTTATTTATTTCATAAGGTTCCTTTTGTTCTTTTAAGAACATTTCTTCTATTTCAGAAATCTCATTACTTTCTGATTCAGATACATTATCTAATTCATCATTCTTCCCTTCAATTAAAGGGGCAATATGTTTTTCTTTACTAATGCTAACATTATTAAGCCTTTTTATAATTTCTTCTAACATTTCAGAATTCTCAATATTTTTATTAATCTTGATATCTAATTTTTCAGAAGGAAGGGGTTTAAATAAAACCTTTTCTGTACTAATTACAAAATTATCTGTTGGTTGAACCAAAATAATTTTAGCAATATTATTATTAACATTATTTTTAATTCTAATTAATTGTTTTCCAATTGTCTGTAGAAACAAGTTAGTAAAATTATTTTGTTCAACAACAGCTTCTAATGTTCCAGTTTTCCTATAAGGAGTTGCAATAACTTCATCTTCTCTAACTTTAACAGATAAGTTAAACTCAGGAGGATGTACGCTCCTAATTACTTCTCCATTTTTAAGGATAAAATTTTTGTAAACAGATTCAATATTATTGATAGTTTTTTCTGATTCAAAATCTGGGAATTTTCTATTCTCTATTTTATAGAATAATTTCATTACATCAAAGAAATCGTCAATTTCAACACTTCCTTTAATAAATTATTTATAGGTTTTAAACCATTTCTTTTGACTTTCTATTCTCTTTATGGAATAGAACCATTTTCTCTTTATCTCATTTTTATGAGAATAAAATAATTCTCTAGCTTTTCCTTCACAAGGAAAATTTACTTCAAATTTTTTATTAGTGGTAATGGTATAAATACCAAAGGCACTTCTATCATCATACCCCATATCAGAGGGTGTAGGAGATCTAGCCTTCGAAGAAGGAATTTCAACCTTATATTCAGGTTGACTAACACCGTCCATTGTTGTATTAATTTTTACATTTTCCTTTTCAAATTGAGATAAAGGAACGGAAGAAGTAGAATTTCTACCAGGAGTATTTCTACCCAAATTAAGGCGAGTAACTCTTTCTCTAGAGAATCTAATTTCAACTTCTCCATTAGGATACTCAAAAATTTGTTCTAATTTTGAATTTTCCTGTTTAATAGGTTCATTTGCTTCTTCAAGAGTCCATTTTTCAGGTAATTTAACCATATCCCAAGATATTGTTTTTGAAACTACAATATTGCTTTTAGCAACATCTGTAATAAACAAAGTGGTAGTATTTTTATTATTTGAAGAAATTTCTCTAATATCTGGAAATGTTGTATTCATAACTTTATAATATATTCTGTAAATAAGAATAACATTCTGAGCATTTGATTTTAAATCATAACCCTCAGTTTTAATGTCTAAACATAAAGAATGATAAATAGTAGGATCAGATAATGATACTACAAAATTTGGGAAGCACGAAAAATATATTGGTCCATCGCATAAACTTGATTCAACTATTCCTAATAAGGAATCATGAAATCTATTATGCATTTTATCTCTAACGGCAACTATAGCAGAATTATTTAATCCTAGCCTAGTGGCAGGCTTAAGAGCAATTTGAACCATTCATATATGGAGAAACTTGAATTTCTTTTTATGCTCATTTAAGAGGGTTTGAGAAAATAAATGAAATGACTGATAACTATCTATAAGACCAACTGATTCTTCAACAGTCTTTACAACATAATCAGTTTTTCTAATAAAACTTCCTGTGGATCTATATATATTAGACGGAGAATATAGTGGCATTTTCCACTCATTAAGATTTTTCTCAACATTATTTTCAAGAATCATAATCTCTTTATTTTTTTTATTAACTTTATCTTCTTCATCCCTAATATTATTAGTTTAACTAGCTTTAAAAGATAAAGCCTTAGTTAATCTATTCATTATCTAAATCCCTATCACTGTCAACGTTTTACGCAAAATCCCAAACACCAATCACTGGTAACAACGGGATATCAAGGCTACGCGACTTAAGGTTTCAAGGGAATGATAATAAATAAAGTTCACACAGACTTAATCAATTAAGCTAAGTAATAGATGAAGATTTTTAGGCTATAAAAATATTAACTTGAATTTCAAAAGCTTTAAGCGATTGCTTAGAATTTTTAATTTTCCTTTGATAATAATTAAACCAATAAGGGCTATTTTCCTCAGTATAGATTTTAAGTTGATTTTCACAATACTATATACCCTTTTTTGTTTGACTAATTTTATATCTTAATATTTTTAAGTAATTTGATTTGTCTGTAACAATATAATCACGACTTGGGATAAGATCTTCAGGTTTATGATAACGAGAAGTTAAAGGCATTTAATTAATGCAAAAGAGAACACCAAATATTATTAAAATTACATATGAAAATTACATTACCTGAGATTGAATAAATCTCGATACACCCACAGATATCTCTTTACAACTCCAAACTGGTAACAGTTTCAGGAGATTTTATGTTTGTCTGCAAACTGTAAAGATGGGTTTTAGGTCAGGTTGTAGGCCTTGGATAGGGGTTGATGGATGCCAGTTGAAGGGTAGACCAAGTGTGTTGTTGACTGCGGTGTGTATGGATCCAAATAATGATCTATACCCCTTGGCATATGCAATTTTTTTTTTTGATGTTTTTTTGTTATTTTGGCATCAGGGGAGTTGGTTTTTTGCACAAGCTCTGATAATGCAAAGTGCAGGAGCTCTGATAATGACAACTGCTTCAGCTCTGTTTTTTGTTAATTATGCTGACTGGGAATAATTAAACATATTTTTTTGTTAATTATGCTGACTGCATAAGCTCTGCATGTGCTTGTCGATTGTCTTTCTGTTTTTCTATCTCTAATTTTCCCTAAATATGTTGTTGGTTGATATTGTTGCTCTGAAAATGAAATGCTACTGTTTTGAATTGTTTATTTGATTGATAATTTGTTGTGGTTGCTATGGTTGGGAAAACTTGCTCATTGGCATACATATATGATTCATACATCTTACACCTTACATATTAGGCTAGAATAAGCTTCTAGGGAAACATTAAAGTATTTTAAATTCAGCCACGCATTCATTTGAAGAAAACAACCACTGCATACAACATTAACACCAGAAACATTAATTTACCACACTTTCTAATTTCTGCCACATCTGCCCATGTTCTTCATATATCTAGCCATTTGCATCATACATTCAGCCATTGTCTTCATATCTTCAGCAATGTCTTCAGTTGACATCTTCACCTTTGAGCTGTTGGACTCCCCTGAGTTGTCTTGAGATGGACACTCATCAACCTATCTGAAAAACTTGCAATCCCCGCGTAGTGAATTAGGACACGTATAAAAAAAAATCTACCTTTGCTATGTGCACGATTGGAAACATACGCACGCACTGGTTTTTGACAATCACACACCAAACAAAATTTGTTGTTGTTTTCTCTGCTTGAAGATGCAGCAGACATTGTTCTCTTTTACTTGAAGATGCAACAGACTTGAGTATATAGGTGTATATATATATATATATATATTCAATGCAGGTAGGTATGAGATAAATGCCCTCCACACGGTTGAATTTTCCCTCCAATTCACTGTTAGGAATAGTGTTCTACGTGGGACTAAAATTGCGGAAAGTTTTGGGACTAAATTTGCATGACAATTTGACGACAGACATGACGTGAGGACCATTTTCGCATATCGTGGTCCAGTAGTGCCAAATTAGTTTGTTTGAGATCAAAATCGGGGCACGACATGTCCTGTGGAACTGAAATTGCATTTTTCTCCATTAACTCTTGTGAATGAGATGTCATCGAAGGGAATACCGATAATAGTAATCTTATTAATAGAGTGTTTAGATTGTAGCCATCATTGCTTTGTATGAAAGGCTTCTTTTGGTTCCTTTCTATAATAACATAAACAGATGAAAACAGAGATGCTGTTACATATAGTATATATTTTGAATTTTTGCCAACTTTTCTGAACAAACCGCTTTTGAAAGCGAAGGCTAAAGAGTGAGAGACAAGTCTTTTAGTTGATGATTTCATGCCTCAAATGTTGTTTCCAGCTTACTGTTGGTCTAACCTTATACTTAACTAGACTCATATTTATTTTGTCAATGTGTTTTACAATTTATTTAGGTTCAGCTTTACTTAGATTGAGTTTTGCAAAGCATTTTCTGTTTGAATAATTCAGAAATATGAATTTAATTATCTGCTTGAGCGAATTGATGGAGAATTCTATTATCTACTTGAATAAAAATTATGAAATAATAATAATAATAATAAATTATTTAAGTTGATTTTATAGAGGCTCAATATGAGAAAAATAGTTTCAATAAAAATAAAAAGGCTAAATGAAAAAAAAAAGAATAAGAAATTAACAATAGGTCACAATTGTTTAATTAGCCCAACTCTGAAACCTTAATTGTGTGCATACTTCAGTGATTTAAAACTGTTTTGTGGAATGTATATCTTCAATTTTTTTTAATTTTATTATATTTTACCGTTTTGAGAAAGCAAAGTGATAAAAATACCCCCAATTTTAAAATTATGGATCCGTCACTGTTGCCCTTATATGAGAGATCTGCGTTTCCATTATGCAGCTGATTCTTAAGACCTTGGCAATCAGTTTCCATAATAATTTTGCACCCTCCCGTTTCCTTTGCCAACAATAAACCTTCCCGTATAGCAAGGCATTTTGCTAACTCTCCTGTTAACTTGGACCAAACTTTTTTTGCATCTAGCGATCACCTCATCACCGTCCATGTCTCTAATGACAACTCCACCACTTGGGTTTCTCACCGCGTTGATATTTATTTTTCAAAATTACAATCAGGCCTTAAAGATGGCAATAACTCGGAATAAATATGTTATAACATAGAAAAATATAAAAAAAATTGACAAACCTTATAATTTCTGTGTAAAAGATTGCGGATTTATGAAAATCAATGGTGTAGATAGATAATTTTAGAGTTCTATTAAAATTCGCTAGGAATAAAATTATGTTAATTATTATTATCACTATTCATCATCATCATTATTTTGTTCAAAAAATAAGAAATATGCCTTTGTGATATTCTGCTTTGTGTACTGAGATGTATAATTTCACGAGTTTTTCAAGAAATCCAAAAATTTAAAATCATAATTGATGGAGAATTAATTAATATAAATGATTAATTATTATTTATATTGGTATAATCAAGAATATGAAACCAATATGGGCATTTAATCATTGGAGCTATACCAATATTCAAATTATTTGAGTTGAATGATTATTTGGAAAGAAGAAGCAAACCCCCCTTTAATAAGCGGAAATATTTTTTTGTTTCTTCTATGAAGTATTTTTAATCCTTTAAACTAAACAAATAATTTTGTATCCATAATCTAGCTTAATTTAAGAGTAAAAAAATAATATAATATATAATAATTTTTTTGTTACAAATTATGATTTGCTCATTATATCCATAATCTACACTTAATTTAAGGGTAAAAAGGTAATATAATATATTACAATTTTTTTGTAAATATAATATATTATATTTATTTCAAGACAAAAACTTGTATGAGACCGTCTAACGGATCCCTTACGTTAGAGGGGTCAAATAATGTCCAAACCCACTCAAAAATCCGCCCATCCGCCCATTTCGAGACAGGCCCGGGCCCATATAGCTGTGTGTGTTGAGTTGTGGTGATTTTAAAAAAAAAAATCCCTGGCGGGCCACACCCACGCCCAGATGATATGTGTTGTGTTATTTGTGTTTTCTCTTTTTTTTTTCCCGTTTCTTTTCTTTTCTTGTCGTTTCTTTTTTATTTTTTTTAAATCATTATTTTATATCGAGTTCAATGCACGAGCCCACGCGTCAGCATCGAGTGAGTGCATTGCGCAAGACAACGGATAAAAAAAATTGAATTAATTCAAAATTTTAAATTAATTCAATTTAATTTTAGTGTTCACTAATTACATTTTAGGGTATATATTTATTTTAAAAAAAATTAATCATCAACCGCAGTGCACGAGCCCACGCGTTAGCGTGAAGCGAGTGCACTGCACAAAACGTCAAATAAAAAAAATTAAATTAATTCAAAAAACAGAGTAATATAATTACTTATGAGGTAAAGTATCGTTACCTATGTCATGGAGTATCATTAACAATTAAATGAAGTATCATTAATTATCAAACCAATAACAAAGATGTATCAGTAATATTAGGTAGCTATGAAATGAAGTATCATTAACTATGAAGTGAAGTATCATTAGATATAAATTTGACAAAATATCATTAACTATTAAGTGAAGTATCATTAGGTATATATCTAGTGAAGCATCATTAAGTGTCATGTGAAGTATTATTAATTTTGAGATGAAGTATCATTAACTCGGAAGTGGAGTGTAATATGATATTATTGATGATTAAACATTAATTATCGAATCAAGAATAGATAAATGTCATTAACTATGAGTGGGGTATCATTAACTTAAGTATCATTATTTATGAGGTGAAGTATCATTAACTCAAATGTGAGTATCATTATTATGGGGTGAAGTATCATTACCTATGAAGTGGAGTCTCATTACTATAGAAAAAAGTATCACTAATTACAAAAGAAAGCATCAATAATTAGAAAGAAAAATATCAATTTAAAGATAATCTCAAATTGAGAATGGGGTCTATGAATACAATAAAAACTCATTCTTGAGTAAAAATATTTATTTCATTATCATAGAGAAAAATATAATTGATTGCAAAATAAAGTATCACTAATTACAAAAGAAAGTAATATTAATTACAAATAAAAAGTATCGTAAAAAATCTTCAACAAGATCTCGATCTTCCACCTTGCAAGACCAACAATGACATCCCCCAATGCACCTGTGACAACAGATTGGCTACAAACTCAATACCAACGATCGAATAACAAAATGCGTAAAACTAACACTTTTCATCTCACCTCCATCAAGGAGACTGGCTGAAGTATCTTTTTTGATAAGTTAGCAGCTCGCAGTATTGCCGCTCGTAACCTTTGAACACTTGACTCATATTTTCTCCAACTTCTGCAAGGAAATGAGACTTCAGTTCACCACCAAATAACGATCAATCCAAATCAAAATCAATCGCATTGACGTTAGTTTATTAACATGACTCCTCTAAAATTTCGATCGATTAAGAAATATACATAAATAAATTTACAAACAATCTAAAATTTAAAATACATTAGATGAAATTTGGAGAGAATCTAAGAATAGATTCCTTTTACCTTGAAATTGAACGGATCGGCACCAGAAAAATAGTCGAAGGTTGATCAAAAGAGAACGACAGATCAACAGATAATTATTTAATTTGATCCCGCTACGCTAGAAAGGCCAATTCGGAGAAAGAGAGAGCTCAAATCTAACGTGTGTGTGTGAGAGAGAGATAGTAAATCTGCATTTTATTTTTTAATTATATATTTTATTCAATTCGGATCCAGGTTGAGATCCGTCTAATGTAAGAGACCCGTTAGACAGTCTCACACGAGTGTGCCCCTTATTTCAATAGTTTTGTTATAATTGAACTCTACTATACAAAATTGTCCATAATATAAAATATTATAAATGATTATTTATAAATATAATATATTATATTTATTTAATTTCTTACAAAATATTATTTATCTAGTATATCCACAATTTGCACTTAATTTAAGGGTAAAATAGTAATATACTATATAATATAATTAATTATTCTCGAACTAATAATAGTTTTAGTATATTTTTGATATCATTTGAAAAATCAAAACCCTAAAAATATTATAATAATTCATGTTATTAACTTAACCTTATAAAATAAATATAAGGTGGCATAGATTTAAATGATTTGGACCAATAAATTTATTGTTTCTTAACAAAATCAAACAAGGAAATCCATGAAAATCTCGGGCAAATGAGAGGAACAGTGCTCGAGCAAATGAGAAAAATAGTCCTCGAGTTGTGGATGGGAGTAGTAATCCAACTTATAATAGTTTTAGTAAATTTTTGACATCATTTAAAAAATTAAAACATTATTTGAAAAATCAAAACCCTACAAATATTATAATATATAATTCATGCCATTAGCTTTATAAAATAAATATAAAGTGGTGTAGATTTAAAATTCATGATATTAACCTTATAAAATAAATATAAGGTGGCATGGATTTAAATGATTCGGACCAATAAATTTATTGTTTATCTACAAAATGAAACAATTCCATGAAAATCTAAAGGGCAAATGAGAGAAATGAAACAAGAAAATCCATGAAAATCTCGGGCAAATGAGAGGAATAGTCCTCGATAGGGGTGGTGACGGTTCCGGAACCGTCGGTTACGGTTTCGTAACCGCCGGTTCCTGGTTTCCAAAATCTCAGAACCGCACCGTGAAATAACTGTTTCAGAATCTGGAACTGCCGGAACCGCCAATTATACGGTTGAACCATATAAAATAGCACGGGCTGTGCCCGTGCTTTGCTCTCGGCCTCGGTATCCATTTTGGGCGTTTAAATTAGCATGGGCCATGCTACTCTTGAAGTGGATCAAGACAATATCCGATGTTATTTTTCTCTTCGAGACCTCTTCGGATATGTGAGACATTTCTCTATCCATACCGGAAGGTTGCTAAGTAAATTGTGGAGCTTGACCCGAAGGAGGTGGCATTGGCATTTCAACTTCGGGAGTTTCACTCTCTTGAGTGTCCGGATCATTGACATTAAATTGTTGAGATTGAGAGCGTTGGATCTCCTCTTGTTGAAGTTGAGCCGCCAAATTCCGGTCTTCTTCTTCCATTTGCTCACCTTGTCTTCGACTCGGTACTCTTCGGAGAGAAACATTGGGATTTGGATGAGCAATATTTTCTCCGCTCTCATAATATTGATATTCCATTTCTTCATTAATCGTGTCGTCGATCCACAATGAGCCTCGTCCTCATCCTCAATGTGATGCATGAGCTCGTCCTCTTAGTGAGGAACCATCAGAATAGGCAATTTCCTTGCCCTTATCGACTCCGGAATCATGACCACCACGAGAGCTAGATATTTTTTTAGTAGTGAAGGCGAAAAATAAGAAATGTGTAGAAGTTAGAAGGCTAGAACTTGAAGTGATGAAAATATGAAATGAACTAGTGTAGTAGTATAGAAGAAATGTAGAATTGAAAATTGAGTATTGAAAAATGAAATAAGAATTGAGAGTTGAGAGAATAAAATTGAATTGAGAATTGAGAATTGAGAATTGAGATTGAGATTTGAGAGAGTTTGATTGATCACTTGAGAATTGAGAATTGAGATAGTTTGTTGTGTGCATTGGAGTTGAATCCCCATGTATTTATAGAGAAAGAGACCAAGAGAGTAAGAGACAAAAAAAAAAAAATCAAAATAGCCGTTGGAACCGGCGGTTCTCAACGGCTATTTAAATCTCAGCCGTTGATCTTCAACGGTTACTTCATCATGGTCGTTGGATCGGCCAATGGTCAAATTTAAAAAAAAAAATTCCAGAACCACCGGTTCCTTGGTTCAAATTTTCGGGAACTGGCGTTTTCGGTTCCAGTTCCAAACCGCCCCTCACGGTTCCGGTTCTGGAATCACCGATTCTGATTTTGATTCCGGTTCCGATTTCGATTTTAACTGGCGGTTCCGAAACCTTTTACCACCTCTAGTTCTCGAGAAAATGAGAATAAATTTATTGTTTCTCAACAAAATGAAATATGGAAATTCATAAAAATTCCGAGAGAACAGTTCTCGAGCAAATGAGAAGATAGTGTTTTGCCTTTTTTTTATTGCAAACTTTTGTCATCTTTTATTTATTTTTTTATCTTTGATAAATTTTCTTATATATTTATTAGTTTTATACTCAATATGTTATTCATTTAATTGGATGATTTTAAGCAAAACATGAGTGAAAATGACAAAAAAAAATGAAAAAAAATTCAAATTATAGATTACAAATTGGATCTTAGAAAATCAAACTACAATTTAAACATTCTTTAAAATAATTTATAATTTACATAATTAGGATCTAAGAATCATAAATATGTATAATAATAAATAAAACATAAAAAAATATATAAAATTGAAAATTTTGCGATATATACTGAAGTGAAAACGGACTTGATATTTCACGGTTTTCATAACCATTGAGCACGTTTACTTTGCAAGGCCATAAATAGTTTCATTTTACTGTAACAGTAATTCCAACAAAAAGCAACTGTATAAGGACCACATTATCAGATGAACTCAAATCAACAACCACCAAAACTTCGAATATTTTTATGCCGCCGAATTAGAGGGAGGATGCATGGTGACTGTCTCATCCAACCAATTAAAAAAAAATCCTCAACTTTTTTACAATTCAAAAGAAAGGAAACCTCTATGATTTTGAAAAGCAAATTTTGATTGCTCATCTCCGAAAATGAAAATAAAAACAACAGCAATTGTGTCAAAATTCATCAGTCAACGACAACATCGACTTCAGAGAGTAAGTTTATTTCCATAAAACTGGCAGTCCAAACGAAAAACGACATCACTTCATCCACCGGAGCCTCAATTTTCATGACTCGATGGGATCGGGCTGAAGGGCTTTCTGGACTATTTCGCTTTGCTCTTTCGTGTGAACTTGGTAGAAGCCGGTAGCAGTGGCGGCGGATGGAGCACGGCCTACATACTTGATGTCATCGTGAGTACCTCTGTTTGCAGCTTTCATTGCAGTGCCAAGACGAGGCGCAATGTAGCTGTATGCCCCCATGTTCATATGCTCTTCCTGGCACCAAACAACCTCTGCATCTGAAAGAATCACACAAATTTTATTCCATCTGATTCTGATCCCATCGTTTTGAAAATATTGAAGTTTAGACGATGAATATATATATATATATATATATATATATATTTTGATTATTTTGAAGACTTACTTGGATATCTATTGAGTTCACGTTGGATGAGGTCATACGGGAAGGGACAAAGCTGCTCGACCCTGCAGATTGCTACGTCCTTTCCATCAACCTTTTTCCTCTGTTCATCAAGCTCGTAATACACCTGCAAACACAAATGAAAAATGGAATTACGAAAAATAGAGATATGAATGGACCGGCCAGTAATCAGTAAGGCAAGAAAGTGTAACTTCACACCTTTCCGGAGCAAAGAACCAGACGTCTGATACCCTCTTCACGATCTGAGTGATTGTTTTGGTCCTTTATTAGGCGTTTAAATCTGGTTCCTTGTTTGTCAAAACCTGGGTGGCCTAGAACATCGTCAAACTCGGATAAATTAGATTTGCAGTCCTTGTGACGGAGCAGGTTCTTTGGTGACATCACAATGAGAGGTTTACGGAACTCCCTATGTATCTGCAACACGAAAAATATGGAATGAGGAGGAAATGGAAATATCTGCAATAGTGCATAGCTTTAGTTAAATCTCTGCTTACTTGGCGCCGCAGAACATGGAAATAATTTGCAGGTGTAGTTACATTCACCACCTGCCAGTTGCATTCTTGAATCTGTTTCCTGAGGGTTGATTCCATCTCAGGTATGACAAAGGGATGATCATCACTCATCTGCAATATAACATGAAAGGTCAATTTTACAGATGTGGAAAAAAAGCAAAGTGAATAAATATCTGGTAATATGTGGTCTAAAATTGAGTCTCATATGTCAAAGATTTGAAAGTGATTAAAGCCATGACAGAAGTTAACATCACATAATACTCCTTCATTATTTTTTCTGACTTACAGATTTCTCCACTATTTATATGAGGTCTAGCACACATAAGGTTCGGAAAGAGAAATATTAAGACATCATCAAGACAAGTAATCTCAAAATGAAGAAATTACAAACAGAAGAAACAGCCTGTTTACATTTTTAAATTTTCCTATATTATCATATGAAATGTAATTACAAGATAGCAATACCTGAAGGAAGCGTTCTAATCGCGCACTTGAGTGTTCTGGACCTTGGCCATCATACCCATGAGGTAGAAGGACAACCAATCCAGTTTGACGCAGCCATTTGGCTTCTCCACTGCTCAGAAATTGGTCAAACATCACCTGAGCCCCATTGGAAAAATCCCCAAACTGGGCTTCCCATAGTACCAGGGAATTGGGATTTTCCATCGAATAACCTAATTCAAACCCCAAAACTGCAAACTCGGAAAGAGAGCTGGATAGGGCCAATGAATCATCACATAAACTAGTCAGAAAAGGAATAGAAGAATATAAAGCTCTATTATGTGCTTAGAAGTTAGAACAAAGGAAAATAATTAACCTGAGTAATAACAATACAATTGAATATTAAAAAACTGAAAAATAACTAAATAAATGATGCATAGTTCAGGAAATCAGTCAATCCAATGTAATGTGCAAGAAACAAATTCATCCTTGTCCCCCAAAGCACAAGAAAACTAGCTGTAAGCAAATTTAGAGCAGCCAGTGTTGTTCTGGATTATGCAACTTCTGAGGAAAAACCTGTCACCAGTCTTGTGATAATTGTTGAAATTACATCATTTAATTTCAACAATGCATGTATGGCATAACTTGTCTTATTTCTTGATGATTAAGCCTAGGACAACTAGGCATCTTGATCCAACAACAACGACCAGACTAGTAAGGATTCTTAGTTCATATACCGAGAACTCCTTAGACTTCATAAGATTTGCATATCCACAATATCATCACTTCAAACTAACAAGTAAATGAAATGGTTCTTTAGTCTGAAGAGTGAAAGTAGCAAATTAGCATAGTTGATAGAATATATTCTGGGATGGATAAAGAAGGGATGTGCAATAGAACAAGAAACATTGAAATGATTTATGTCCAAGCGTCCAACAAGCATATATCATTCAAAGAAATACTGACTGATGCATCGAAATAGACAAAGAAAATAGCAGAACTTCCACCATTTTACAGTTTCTGGTCAGCATTTCTTCAACGTGAAACTTAATAACATTATATTTATTTGGGAATAATGAAGAAAATTCAGAGCGGTTTCAGTTCCAAGATAATCCAAATGAACTCAGAGCAGTTCTAGTCCCAGCAAAATGTGAAATGAACAATTTCATTCCATGTGCTCTTGAAATGTTTCGGATTATTAAGATAGCATTATCAAGTATTATAAGTCCAATTAAGCAGAAGGTCAAACAGTACACAAGAAAATATAAATAGTTCGTACTTATAGAAACTGATATGGAAAGCAAACATATTAACAGAAATTACCTGTTGCTCACGGTGAACATCTCTTCATTTTGGTTCATCATAACATGATCTAAGGGGCAGTATTTTCCCCCTGTTTCCTGATCGTGAAGAACAGAATGCCTATGGCTAAAAGTACCTCGCTCAACATCCTGCCCACTCAACCTAACATGATTTCCCTCCACAAGCAATGTTGCAAAAGCAAGTGCTTCACCAAGTGCCCAGTCAATACCCTCTCCTGTCTCAATCATTTTTGCACGATCTTCAAAAATCCTCTTAACTGCTCTATGGGGTTTGAAGTTTTCCGGAAGAGTTGTGATAGCCTTGCCAACATTCTTCAAAATCTCTGGTTTGACCCTGAAAACAGAAAAGGCTCAGTGCTCCATAAATTATCTAAGAGTGCCAGGGAAGACATTACCCAGTGTTACGAATGCGTGAAAGCTGTTCAGGAGACTTGAAACCAGTCCAGTAGGCTGAAAGCCAGTCCCTTCTTTGAGGCACATAATCTTTGCTGGATAGAAATTCTTCATTGAGAATTGATGAGACTTTGTTGTTTATCCGATCAATATCTTCTTTTTTGACCTCACCAGATTCCTGAAGCTTCTTTTGGTAAATCTCAAGTGCTGAAGGGTGATTCCTTATAACCTAGAACCATTCAGGAAATCATAAGCTTTCGTAGGCCACTTAAAGGAGGGAAATAGTAAAAGCGGATGCCTAGCAAAAAAAATTAACTAAATCCAAACCTCATTCAGACTTAACTGGGAAATAAATAGGATAAATATCAGCATAAAGTAGAAAATGAAAAATAAGTGCACACCTTATACATTTTAGGTTGAGTGAAGAATGGCTCATCAATTTCATTGTGCCCAAATCGACGGTAGCATACAATATCAACCACAACATCAGTATGAAATGTCTGACGCCACTCCCCAGCAAGTTCACAGGCATGAACAACTGCTTCTACATCATCACCATTGACATGGAAAATAGGAGTGCTCAGAGCTTTCGCAACATCTGTGCAGTACTGGGAGGATCTGCCTGATCTTGGGTCAGTAGTGAAAGCCACTTGATTGTTCACAACGATGTGAATGGTTCCACCAGTAGTGTAGTTTGGAAGAGCACTAAGGTGCAATGTCTCGTAGACAACACCTTGCCCAGCAAAGCTTCCATCACCATGAATCAAAATACCCATATTTTTTGTTCTGTCAATGTCATTGGAGTAATATTGTTTAGCTCTAGTCTTTCCGACCACAACAGGGTCCACTGCTTCCAAGTGGCTAGGATTTGCAACTAATGACAAGTGAATTCTCTTACCACCCCTTGTCGGGCGATCATAAGAAGTACCAAGATGATATTTGACATCACCAGTCCCAGTGTACAGGCCGACTTCATCCACAGGCTTTGTACCACCACTAAACTCGCTAAAGATCTGTCGCAGAGGTTTCCGAACAACATTACCCAGAACATTCAGTCTTCCTCTATGCGACATCCCAATGACAATGTTCTCCACTCCAAGATCTGCTGACCTATCAAACATTTCCTTCATACCAGGAATCAGTGTCTCACAACCTTCAAGCCCAAACCTTTTGGCTGCAGTCCATTTGGCAGCCAAAAAGTTCTCAAATTGGGTACTCCAGATGAGCCGATCAAGGATCACCTCACGTCGCTGATGATTATATTGCATTGGTGTCGGGGTCTCAATTTTGTCTCTCAACCAATTACACTTTTCACGATCAGCAATATGCATGTACTCATAGCCTATACTTCCACAATAAGCTTGTTCTAGTCTCATCAATATTGCCCTTAAGGTTTGCACGGGACGGTTCTCGGACAAGAACCCTGCCATTCTCCAAACACCAATGAAGAATTCTCTGTCAAGATCAGCTTCTGAAAAACCATAAAGTGCTGGATCTAGATCATCAGGAATGTCCCTCTGTTCCAAACCTAACGGATCTATCTTGGCTTTCATGTGGCCATACACCTGGTAAGCTCTCACGAGCAACAACAGCCGCATACTCTCTTGAATTGTTTGGCCAGAAAGTCCAGGAGATGTGGCAGCCTGGCCAACAAAGTTTCTGAAAAAATTATCCCATGATTCATCCACACTGTTGGGATCTTGCTCCCAGGCTCTTTGTAGCTCCTCAAGATAAACACTGCTCGTGCCATCCAAAAAGCTATCAGTCAACCTGGAGAGAGGAACGGGACGAGGAACAGGCGCAGATTGAGCCTTCAACCTAAAACCTGTAGTATGGATATATCGATTCCGTCCAGGACCAACCCCTGCCCGAGCTACGTAAGAACCAGTTTGCGATAAAGTTCGTCTAACAGCAAGCTTTGCCACATTAGAGCCAACTCTAAACCACGCCATTTCTATCACCAAATCTACTTAACTACGACCACAGCTGAAAACGTCCGACGCTATTCCAACCAAATCAGTCGTTATGCACCGTCATTCTATCACCGAAACATCCTAATCCAACAAAAGAAAAACGATAAAACCATTTAAAATAAAAAAAATCAACAACGTATCACCTCCAAAATCGCACTTTATTCGACGTAATTCATCATTGGCACAATACTGATAAAATGATAATCACTAAACGTCATTCAACGTAAAGCATTACGCAATAACGCAAACGCAATCGCAATCCATTCAATCACATATGTTTCACATAAATCTAACGAAAAAAACAAAATCATTACACGAAATCGACGGAATAAATCGGGTCATCGTCGCGAAAGATTGAAAACAATGCAGAACAACAAATTCATGCAGCTTAGCAAATTACGCATAAATACATTGTTACCAAATAAACTGATTTCTGGTAGAGATTTCATTTAATACCTGTGAAAGAAAGCGAAGACTGAACCCTAATCTGCTGCGATTACAACTGAAGCTCCCCATTTTTATAGAATTCATTTGCCCCATTTATATATATTACTACTATTTCCTAATCAAGAGTCAAAATGAAGAATATTATATTATAAATTGTACTAGGTCTAAATGAGACGTGGCAGCACAATAATGAATTGTATGTAACAAAAAACGCTACGGCTATTCGCACCCCAAAAAGTTATTAGTGCCCTCGACAAAAAAATAAATTAAATATTCCTAGACAATAAAAATATGTTGTTTTTGTTTTTGTATGTGTCTGTCACTATTACAAAATTGTTTGTCCGAATATAGTCGAACTAAATTTTAACACAACCGAGGGTATCTCCTATCACATTCTATGATTTTATTTGTTAGAAATTATAATTATAAAAATAATAATAAAATTATTATATAAAAATAAAATTAGTTTACAAGAATTGTATAATTTTTTTAAGATTATATTGCCATTAATCTCCCCCTTAAAAAATGGATATGTCCGCTAATATAAATTAAAAATTAATGTGTAATTTTGTTTTTTGTTCATCTTTATTAAACATTTGAATTTTGGTTGTAACTTTATTTTTATTTAACCCTTATATTCTAAATTTATATTTTGTTCATACCTAACATTTGATATTTTTTTTTATATTTTTCATGTTCCCACTTCGTTTCTCATTCCGTGTTCAAAAACTTTTATGATACAATATTAATAAAAAATATTTAAAAAATGAATATATATTACGATATTTTCAAACATAAAATAGGAAATTTTCATTTATCTTACATCCTATTGATTGTACAATGAAAATTGAGATGTAGATTGTATAAAAGGGATTAAAAATTCAAATTCTTTTTTTCAAACTTTCCTAAATCCCACATTAGTTGTAGATTGAAAAAATGGAATGTGAATTATTATTTAAAAGAGTGGTAATCTTAAGTGGAAATCTCAAATTAGTTCTCCAACTTTTTTCTAATTTCCTACATACGTTGGTTGTAACTAGATTGAAGAATTTGGATGTCAGTTGTTGTGTAAAAGGATGAATAACCTCAAATTTTTATCTGGTCATATTTTGAACCATATTTAAATAATAATAATAATAATAATAATAATAATAATAATAATAATAAATCAGCGACGAGGGCCCGTGGGTGGTGAGGACTCAACCTCCCCAATTTTACATCAAGTCGACTTGGGTGTTTTCGCCACAACTAGTGGTCACCTAACCTGATTTCTCCAACTCTGAAAAAATATATTTTTAATAATATCCATTGTATACCACCTGTGCGGTATACTAGTTTTAATACGAACAATGGTATCTCCTATATATGTCATTCATATATGTATGGTTTTATTTGTTATAAATTATAATTATAAAAAAAATTATCATATCAAAATAAAAAATAAAATTAATTTGCAACTATTGTGAATTATAAAAACTTTTTACATTTGTTATTATGATCATTATTGAGATTAAATCCAACAAAAAAGGTGAAAATGACTAGACCTAATTTTGAAATTCAAAATAGGCTCGAATTATAAAAAAAAAATATATGAATTGCTACATTATAAGACATTATTTTTTTTTATTTTCCAAGGTGATTCACAATTAATAATAAAATATTATTTATTAGATTGCCATTATTAATAAAAAATTAATTTTCAAAATTAGCAATGACTTTAGATGATAAAATTATTTTTATCAATACTTTTATTATTAAATAGATAAAAATAAATATATGTAATGCCCTGACCATCTCCAAGAGAGATGAATTTGAGTGTGGAAACGTCAAATTGCATGTTTATGCACTCCAACATCTGCATCTCGGCTCGTCAAATTAATGTGGAATGAAAATAATCCATGCACTGTTCATCATCGGTAAGTTTTAATTTTTTTTATTGTTTTCTTTTCTTTTCTATTCTTTATATATTTTATAAAATTATATTATATATTAATTAAATAAATGGTATTGCATTAATTTAAACACAAAATATATAATACATAATTAATAAAAATACAAATAAAAAAACATTAGAATAATAATACAAAGACACAAATATATTTTAATAAACAATACAAATACATAATTAATAATGATAGAAATACATTACGATTGATGAGTGGTGTTTTTGCACAATAATTTGAGGTTTAAATGAAGTGATTTGTAGAGTGTTGTATGTGTTATAACCCAAATTGAGCGTTTAACCTCCCAGTTTGGAAGTTTTATTTGTTGTTTGAGTTTTACAGGTAATGGAGGATAAATTACTGCAAATTTGAGAGATTTAAGACCATGGAAAGATAGAGAATCGAATAAGGAGCACGCTGCAAGTTGAATCAGGTCAATTGGTCAAGAAACGAGCGAGAACGAAGCAAAACCGTGGAAGCTGCCGGAGACGCGCGCCGAATGCGACCTATAAGCGCGACCTACTCGGGTCGCTTTTCAGTTCTCTTACACGCGCGACCCTAGGAGGGGGCGCTCCACAGAGCACTCTGGGCGTGAGCACAGGGGGGTCGCGCCTCGCCCCTTCTGCAGAGCAACCCAAAAGCATGACCCATATCCCGCATTGCAAAGCCTTCTGAACCTCGATTTTTTTCATCCGGAATGCGACCACGAAGCGCAACCTCCTCCAGGTCGTGCCCCGTGCATTGATTTTCTGATTTTTGGTCATTTTCTTCCTATTTTTGATTTTCTTTTTATCCATTTTCTTCCCCCACTATATATAAGCCCCCATGGACGAAAAAAGAAGAATCCTAACAACACACAACACAACACAAGCCTCCATCCCCTCCAAATCTCTCCCAACATAAAAACCATTCTTCCCTCTCCCATTTTCACATCTCACCCATCAAATCCCTCACCCTAGCTAGGATTTCCACCTAGCTAGGGTGAATAAGGAGCTAGAGCTTGAAGATGAAGCAAAGAGAAGGAGAGTCGAACCAAGGAGGAGTCTAGACCCAACTTCCGGATTATTTCTAGTTATTTTCCTTGTTTTTATTTTGATTTTCTTTGAGATAATTTAATCTTTACATTGTATAGATGCTATGTTAGATTATCTTGTATTTTGGGATTGAACATATTTTGGTATTTATGCATTTCTATTTCTATTGATTGTTTATGGCCCTATTTCATTTCTTGTGTTTATGCTATGACTGGGTGTTGATTGATTGATCACTAATTGACACGATTTTATCTATTGATTCAAAAATCGAGAGATGAGTCTCAATAGACAAACTTTCAACACGAGACACCCATGTCGATAAATTCGAGAGAATTGAGGCTTAGTGTGAGGGCTAGAATCTTTGGAGCTTTTGGTAAGTATATGTGTAGGATTCGATCGGAAATGACGAACCTGGCGTGTACCCTATAACTTAAGAATCTCTCGAGAGCTTATGATGCATTAGAGATTGTCCTAGTGAAATTAGGCACCACAAATAGACATTTAATAGGATCATTAGTGCTAAGTACATGAAGAAATCAATCTCGAAAGTACCTCTACCTTCATGTTCATTCTCTATTTATTTATTGCTTTCTTTAGTTTAGATTAGTTAATTATCTTTCCGCTTTCTTAGCGTCTAGATAACGATTGAGGTCCGATGTTGTAGCACACACAATTAGGTCTAATTAGTCTCTATGGATACGATACTCTTGCTCATCATATTTACTATAATTGCACCGTACACTTGCGGTATAGTTTTAGTCGAATAAAAAGTCGATCAAGTTTTTGGCGCCATTATCGGGGACTAAATGATTTAATTGTGTTATTATGATAAGAATTTCTTTGTTAATCTAGACCTTTATTTTTATTTTTTTTTATTACTTGTTTGTTTGTGTTTTGTTTTTGAAGGTTGAGTAAGCACGTGGAATGGGAGTAGAGAATGTCGAAGGAATCCGGACGCAGACGTCGTGTGTCATCATGCTCTCCTTACTCATTTGTGAGCTCGTCTAAGATGGACCACTTCTTTTCTTCAAACTTGTTCTCACTTAATGTCGAATAAGTTTGGGGGAAGGAAGTATGGTTATCTTGGATCTCCCCTTCCTTTTTATGTGTTTTATGTGTTTCATTGCATGTAGGTTGCATTAGTTTGGTTTTGTTTTTATTTTTCTCTTGTTTTGTTTGTTTGCACGTTTAAATGCTTTAAATAAGCGAAAGTTTTGGATTTTGGTTTTTGATCTTGTGGAGATTTGTGGTTGAAAATGGTTGAAGTGTGGATTGAGCTATTGAGTTGCTTATGATGAGATGGTTTTATTTGGAAAAATGACATGAAAGCATTCTATGACTTGGTGATATTTGGCTTGATAGATTCTTGTTCGGTATTTTATTTCACCTAAATACTACTCGCAAGTGTACGAGATAATTTATAGCAAAACAAGGTGAGCAAGGTCGTATTCACAGAGACTGGCAATGCAAAGCAGCTAAATATCCAACTTTGTTGTTTCACTTTATCTAGAAAACTAAATTAAGAGATTGATTTTAATAAACTAAAATGCTGAAAATAAAATAAATAAGCCAACAGAGGTAACTGGATAAGCAGATGAAAAGACAGATCCTATGGTGTTTATGCTAAATGAATTTACTGAATTTCAGATAATTTATCAAACCAATTTGATTCTAAATCTTGTAGGAGAATCACTAATTTAATCACAGCCTCTCTCTCGAGTAAGTTATGAAAGTAGATTAGATTCTAATTCTTATCTCTCGATCTCGAATTATTATCTAACTCCAATTAGCACCTCAGATTTATTCTCCTCACGATACCTACCAATCTCTCGATCTAGCAGATTCGTGTTATGCCATCCTAATCCGTCAATCTATTAACCTCTCTCGAGTGAATGATAAATTAACTCCACAATTGTAAACACTGATCAATTCATTCATAAAAGATAACAGAAATCCAGGATGCATAAACAAGAAATAGAAAGGAACAATAAATTACATCAAATCATAAATCCATAAAACATCCACAACCCTAGGATCGCTAATAATTTAGTTACTCATATTGTATTCAAAATCCAAAGAAACTAAATTCAAATAAATAACTGTCATGATAATCCGGAATGAATAAAGCATAAAATAAAACTTAGTCTTATGATGTGCTTCGTCAAACTCTCGATGGTCTCTTCTCTGGCTTCTCCGGGATGTCTCTGCTGTGTCTATAGGGTAAAAAGTGATGTGATTTTGTGTAAAGTAACCCTTATATAGCTGGGGAGAAATCTAAGCCCGAGATGGAAACGAACTGGGCAGAAAGGAAAATCCGCGCAAACAGCCTAAAAATAGCACGGTCCGTGCAATGCCTAGCACGGTTCGTGCAGTCCACAATAGCAAGGGCTGTGCAAGCTTAGCACGGACCGTGCAGTCCTTCTGGACTCCCGGTGTGCATGTTTTTGATGCTTTCTCTTCTTGATCAAGCCTCAACTCGAACCACAAAGGCTAAGAACATGATTTCATCAACTCTAATAGCTTTTAGTCCAAATTCCTGTAGAATTACACCAAAAACCAAACTCTTCCAAATAAGTGAAATCCGAAACAAAACATGAATTAAAGCACCTATAAACGATTCAAAATCATTTCAAAACAAACTCCATATAAGTGCAAAAATCCAGTTTATCATATAACTATTTTAAATGTTAAAATTATTGTTGATTATATAATAATTTATATTTTTATTATAAATATTATTAAAATAATAAATTTTAATAGTTGGATACAAAAAATGGTGAGACCCAAAATTCTCTCCCATGGAGTATATAATTTTGAAATAATGCTTTCTTTCATGCACGCATATACGTGTGCTTGATCTCAGTATCTCATGAACTAACACGTGTATACAAAAGTAAATCAATATTTCATGGGGATATTCTAGTAGCGGAGTTGTGTTATCTTGAGATCAAAAGTCTCAGGTTCGAATCTCACCACCAATATCATTCGGTGTGAGTGTGACATGAGTGAGTCTGTCACATCTGATTTTTCAAGTGTGGTTAACATATTTATTTTCTACACGAGGGGCGGGGTTTACCCATGTAGTACATACCTCTTGGTTTTCCAAGTATGGTTTATTTCTCACATGTAGTTTGCATGCTATTACATGAAAGTGGAGTTATCTAGCGTGCCCATCAGTTAGTAGCTACATGTTACCCTCAACATAAAAAAAGCTAGATCATTAAGTAAATGCATAAATTAAAGCTTAAATTACATATCGATACCTACATTTTGGGCTCTTTCTCAAAACTAGCCCATTTTTTAAAAAATAACAAAATAGTATCTCCATTTTAAAAAAAATGAATTTGATTCGATCAATTTTATTGCCAGAAAAATGTACGTAATTGATTATATTTTAAAATTTATTGATTAGATGATTTCTTTACGCGACCAGAGAAATAGAAACATTAAAATATAATAAATTACGTACGATTTTAGGGGCCGTAAAATTGATAAAATATTATATTTGCAAAAAAAAATATGAAAATATGAGTGATGTTTTATTAATTTTGAAAAAATTGAGCTATTTCTAAAAAGAGTTGAAAATTTAGGTATTAATGTATAATTTATCCTAAATTATACGGTTCAAATATTTCCTATGACACATTTTCATGTTCCACTATGTGTTTCACTTTTAAATTTATGATTTTAATAATATTTATTGCAATATAAAAGTGAGCTAACACACCTTTTTTTCACACACACTAACCCACCATTTTTTACACACATATATTTTAATTATTGAATATTTTATTTTTACTAAATATATTACACAATTTTTTTATTGAATTTTTTTATGAATATTACACAATATAAAATATATTTAAAGCAAATTAATATATCAATTCCAAATTTTTTATAATTGTACAATTTAGTGCTAAATTTTTTCGATTTGATTCTTATGTAATATAAGATATATAGCTGTCTAGTGCTAATTAATTATTGTTGTATAATTCAATTACAATTTCCAACAAATTCAGAACAAATTTGAGAATTCTAATTTGGAACACATTTATCCAAGTCAGTACAAATAATTAATATGATTAATATAAAATTAAATTATTAGTCATTTGTATCAACTTTTTCATATATTTCAAATTAACATATATATTTCTCATATTTTTTTATTGCAAGTATAAAATTCATAAGAAAATTGTATGCCTTTTTTAATATATTTTTCATTGTGTAACATTCATAAAAAATTAAAATAAATAGAATGTTTTATTTACTCATAATAAAATTTACCTCATGAGTAAACAAAATATTTTAAAAAATCCGTACATCTGTAAAAAAAAAATATTAGTCTGTGAAAAAATCAAAGAAAAAATATGATGGCAAACAAGGACCATTTGCACATTTTCCTTTGTTTCTATTGTATTGCAAAAAATTTCAAACAGGGAATGAGTAATAGAGTGGGACACCAAAATTATAAAAATAGACGTGTGGTTCTAATACAAATAGAGAAAAAAAAACCTCATCACAAAATCTTCACATATAAAAGGGGCAAATCCATCTTGAAGAACAATAATGATCGAATTTTGAAAAGAAGAATAAGAAGATTACATAGAGAATCGAACCACAATTGTAATTTTAATCCAAAAATATTTCTTTGTACATATTTATATTAATATAAATACACAAAATTTGTGTTAGAATTTCATAAGATCTTCATAGCATGTACAACAACTACGCAGCCGTCATATACTTGTTCCAACCCATCCTTAGATGTAATAGCACAACCTGGATGAATCTTTGTTAAAACTCATGCTATTTATGGAGCAATCAATATAGATGTTTTCTAGATTCACAGAGCACACTATCTTAACAGTGTTAGATTATAATAAAGATGGTTTGGCAGATTCTAGCAGCGTGTTGAACTCGTTTTTGGTGAGTCGGGCTGAGTTAGAAATTGAGTCGGTGAGAGTCGATGGATACGTCATAGGGGTGACAAGCAGAAGGCAGGCGGCAGGGTGTAGTCGCCGGGAAACGGAAAAGAGGAGAGGGATTTGAGATTTTCCCGATTTTGGGCGGAGGGTTATTTATTTTATAAGGTTAATAACATGAATTTTAAATCTATGCCACTTTATATCTATTTTATAAGGTTAATAGCATGAATTTTTATAATATTTTTAGGGTTTTGGTTTTTCAAATAATGTTTTAATTTTTCAAATGATGTCAAGAATTTATTGAAACTATTATTAGTTGAATTACTTCCACTAATTAACCAACTATAAAAATTATACACATGATAAACAATTTTTAAAATGCTTAATTAAATGTCTATAAATTAAATACGCAAATTTATATAGACATAAATTCAAAATACAAAAATAAACAACTTATCATTCTTAAATGCGTTGTAGTCAAGTTATAGTTTATTTTTGCTAAATAATGCAGGAATGACGTAAACATATCTAGCCTAATTCAAAAGTCCAAAATAGATTGTAACAGCAGGTAACTAATATTTACAAACTAGATTTGCAATATGAAACTAAATTTGCAGTCGGAGAACTGAATTTTTTTCTCAGTCTTTGATAAATGTCAACATTTATTTTATTGTTTTCTAGTTTTTCAATATGAAACTAGTTTGCAGCCGGAGAAATGAGTTTCTGTCTAGTTTTTGTTTTTGTTTATTGATGTTGAATGGCCGGGGTTTGATATAATGGTGATTGAATTATGTATATAAAATGATTTTGGATCAGTATCTATGGCTTGTGATTGTTATTCTGTGTTTTTTCATATAATGAATGCTATGTACGTAGTTTTTCATACAACATTGGTTGGATCTTAATATTATGTTCATAAGAGCTCCACCATATATATACTGTTAAAGGTTTCAAGAACAAAACTAAATATTCTTTTGTATAGAGTCTGCCGATCATCACACCCATTAGTATCGTCTTATCCCAATTGATGCATTAAACACGTGCAAAGCACGTGCATCTTTCTAATATAATAAAAATGTATTAATATAATATACACTCCAATTATATAAATTTTAATAAGTGGGTTTTACATTCCATTTCATTTATATAGTAACATTATTATTTTTATACAAATTATATTTTTGAAATGTCTACTAATAATGATGTTACAATATTTTTATTTACTAGAATTATTAAACGTCTTTTTAGTATAACTATCTTAAAGGCATGCAAATCACGTGCATCTTTCTAATATACTAAAAATATATTAATATACTATACACTTCAATTATATATATTTTAATAAGCGGATTTTACATTCCATTTCATTTATATAGTAATTGCATCAACCAAAATCGGGCCGGTACGAGGTGTCGAGTTCAGGGAAGTGGCTCATCAGAGGGGTGAAAACCCTAACCCTAACCCTAACCTTAACCCTAACCCAAACATAATGATGAAGAACAAGGGCAAGTACAAGCACAAGAGTGGAGGTATGCACAATGATTACTACGATGAAGATGGATATGATTCGGATAATAATATAATGAGCCAAAACGGTAATGTGAGGAGAAAGATGTGTACCAAGTGGAGGCAGGAGCTGTACGCCAAGTTCATGGACGCGGTCACAAGTCTTGGTGAAGGAAGTACGTACTAACATTGCTCGTTCAAGTTTTTTAATTTATTATGAAAATTTATGTGCATATATCGCTATTGGTTAAATGAAACATAAAATGTGCATCATAAAAATGTGACAGATGAACCACACTAGTTTAGTTGTATATATATAGGGTGTTTTGCGATGTTTTTCATTGCTAGTTTGGATTCTCTAGTAATTTGAATTAAGCTAGCAGACATGCTTTTTCTTATTAATTTGTACATTTTTTTTCTTTTATTGCTCATCACATTTTTTTTAATTGGTGGATTGATTGAGTTCGTTTATATATAGGGTGTTTACCAAAAGAGATTCTTGAAATGATGAATGAGTGGGGCTTGACCAGAATGCAAGTTGCGAGCCATCTCCAGGTTTGTTTTCATATCTATAACAGAAAAATCGAACCTCTCATTTCAATTAAATATTTTCATATATAACATGACATTTTTATAATAGTATTTATAAAATTACATATATATTTTTAATTTGTAGAAATGTCGCAACGGCAATTGGAAATCTCCGGAAGAGCGAATGTCGACCCATATAACTAGTCAACATTCATCTCAAAATGGTAACCGGACCCAATCCAAGCCAAGAAGATTCGGGTCAATGCCTCTAGGGAACCGGCCCTTCTCGAGCCAGATCCAATCAAACACTTAAGAAATGGGTCAAACCTCCGGAACCCGTTGGGAGTCCGAATCACCAAACAATGAGGCAAAAATGGGACACGGGTTGACCATGTCCATGACTAATAATACTCCTAACCATTTAAGAGCTAGCCCTTCATCAAACCCAAGGCTCGGGCCGGATGAGTTCTTTAATTTTCCGGATATGGACTACCTAAAATATTATTATTTTTGTACAAATTATATTTTTGAAATGTCTACTAATAATGATATTACAATATTTTTATTAGCTAGAAATATTTAATATTTTTTAGTATAAATATCTTAAACACGTGCAAATCACGTGCATCTTTTTAGTACAATGAAAATGTATTAATATAATTTACACTCAAATTATATAAATTTTTATAAGTGGATTTTACATTCCATTTCATTAATATAGTAATATTTCTTATTTTTACTCATTATATTTTTGAAATGTTTACTAATAATGATATTACAATATTTTTATTTACTAGAATTATTAAATGTCTTTTTACTATACCTATCTTAAACACCTGCAAAGCACGTGCATCTTTCTAGTATAAAAAAAATTGATATAATATACACTTCAATTATATAAATTTTGATAAGTGGATTTTACATTCCATTTCATTTATATAGTAATTGCATCCAACAATATCGCACCGGTACAAGGTGTCGAGTTCAGGGAAATGGCTCATCAGAGGGGTGAAAACCCTACCCCTAACCCTAACATAATGATGAAGAACAAGGGAAAGTACAAGCACAAGAGTAGAGGTAGGCACAATGATTACTACGATAAAGATGGATATGATTCGGATAATAATATGATAAGCCAAAACAGTAATGTGAGGAGAAAAATGTGTACAGAGTGGACGCAGGAGCTGCACGCCAAGTTCATTTACGCGTCACGAGTCTTGGTGAAGGCAGTACGTACTAATCATTGCTTGTTCGGGTTTTTTTAATTTATTATGAAAATTTCTGTGCATGTCACGTTATTGGTTAAATGAAACATAAAATGTTTATCATAAAAATGCGACAGATGAACCACATTAGTTTAGTTGTGTGTGTGTGTATATATATATATAGGGTGTTTTGTAATATTTTTCATTGCTAGTTTGGATTCTCTAGTAATTTGAATTAAGCTAGTAGACATGTTTTTTCTTATTAATTTGTACACCTTTTTTCTTTTATTGCTCATAATATTTTTTTTTAATTGGTTGACTGATTGAGTTCGTTTATATATAGGGTATTTACCAAAAGAGATCCTTGAAATGATGAATAAGTAGGGCTTGACCAGAATGCAAGTTGCGAGCCATCTCTAGGTTTGTTTTCATATCTATAATAGAAAAATTGAACCGCTCATTTCAATTAAACATTTTCATATATACCATGACATTTTTTATAGTCGTATTTATAAAATTACATATATATTTTTAATTTGTAGAAATGTCGCAACACCAATTGGCGATCTCCGGAAGAGCGAAAGCCAACCCATATAACTAGTCAACATTCATCTCAAAATAGTAACCATACCCAATCCAAGCCAAGAAGATTCGGGTCAATGCCTTTAAAGAACTGACCCTCCTCGAGCCAGATCTAATCAAAGACTCAAAAAACGAGTCAAGGCTCCGGACTCTGTTGGGAGTTCGAATCACCAAACAATGAGGCAAAAATGGGACACGGGTCGACCATGACTAATAATACTCATAACCATTTAAGAACTAGCTCTTTATAAAATTACCCAAGGCTCGGGCCGGATGAGTTCTTTAATTTAGCGGATATGGATTGCCTATAATATTCTTATTTTTGCACAAATTATATTTTTGAAATGTCTACTAATAATGATATTACAGTATTTGTATTAGCTAGAATTATTAAATATTTTTTTAGTATAAATATATTAAACACGTGCAAATCACGTGCATCTTTCTAGTACAATAAAAATGTATTAATATAATTTACACTCCAATTATATAAATTTTTATAAGTGGATTTTACATTCCATTTCATTTATATAGTAATATTTCTTATTTTTACTCAAGTTATATTTTTGAAATATCTACTAATAATGATATTACAATATTTTTATTTACTAGAATTATTAAATGTCTTTTTAGAATAACTATCTTAAACACCTGCAAAGCACGTGCATCTTTCTAGTATAAAAATAATATATTGATATAATATACACTTCAATTATATAAATTTTAATAAGTGGATTTTACATTCCATTTCATTTATAGTAATTGCATCCAACAACATCGGGCCGGTACGTGGTGTCGAGTTCAGGGAAGTGGCTCATCAGAGGGGCGAAAACCCTAACCCTAACATAATGATGAAGAACAAGGGCAAGTAGAAGCACAATAGTAGAGGTAGGCACAGTGATTATTACGATGGAGATGGATATGATTCGGATAATAATATGATGAGCCAAAACGGTAATGTGAGGAGAAAGATGTGTACCGAGTAGAGGCAGGAGCTGCACGCCAAGTTCATGGACGCGAGTCTTAGTGAAGGAAATACGTACTAATCATTGCTCGTTCGGGTGTTTTTAAAATATTATGAAAATTTGTGTGCATGTCACGTTATTGGTGAAATGAAACATAAAATGTGTATCATAAAAATCTCACAGATGAACCACACTAGTTGTATATATATATAGAGGGTGTTTTGCAATATTTTTCATTGCTAGTTTGGATTCTCTAGTAATTTGAAGTAAGCTAATAGACATGCTTTTTCTCATTAATTTGTAATTTTTTTTCTTTTATTGCTCATCACATTTTTTTTAATTGGTGGATTAATTGAGTTCGTTTATATATAGGGTGTTTTCCAAAAGAGATCCTTGAAATGATGAACGAGTCGGGCTTGACCAGAATGCAAGTTGTGAGCCATCTCCAGGTTCGTTTTCATATCTATAACAGAAAAATCGAACCGCTCATTTCAATTAAACATTTTCATATATAACATGACATTTTTATAATCGTATTTATATAATTACATATATATTTTTAATTTGTAGAAATGTCGCAACGACAATTGGCAATCTCCGGAAGAGCGAAAGCCGACCCATATAACTAGTTAACATTCATCCCAAAATGGTAACCGGACCCAATTCCAGCCAAGAAGATTCGGGTCAATGCCTCTACGGAACCAGCCCTCCTCGAGCCAGATCCAATCAAAGACTCAAGAAACGGGTCAAAGCTCCGGAACCCGTTGGGAGTCCGAATCACCAAACAACGAGGCAAAAATGGGACACGGGTCGACCATGACTAATAATACTCCTAACCATTTAAGAGCTAGCTCTTCATCAAACCCAAGGCTCGGGCCGGATGAGTTCTTTAATTTTCCGGATATGGACTGCCTATAATATTATTATTTTTGCACAAATTATATTTTTGAAAATGTCTACTATTAATGATATTCCAATATTTTTTTAGCTAGAATTATTTAATATTTTTTTGGTATAAATATCTTAAACACGAGCAAATCACGTGCATCTTTCTAGTATAATAAAAATGTATTAATATAATTTACACTCCAATTATATAAATTTTTATAAGTGGATTTTATATTCCATTTCATTTATATAGTAATATTTCTTTTTTATACACAAATTATAGTTTTGAAATGTTTACTAATAATGATATTACAATATTTTTATTTACTAAAATTATTAAATGTCTTTTTAGAATAACTATCTTAAACATATGCGAAGCACGTGCATCTTTCTAGTATAAAAAAAAATATTGATATAGGTATAAATTTCAACTATATAAATGTTAATAAGTGGATTTTACATTCCATTTCATTTATAGTAATTGCATCCAACAACATCGGGCAGGTACGAGGTGTCGAGTTCAGGGAAGTGGCTCATCAGAGGGGCGAACACCCTAACCCGGACATAATGATAAAGAACAAGGGCAAGTACAAGCACAAGACTAGAGGTAGGCACAGTGATTACTACGATGAAGATGGATATAATTCGGATAATTATATGATGAGCCAAAATGGTAATGTGAGGATAAAGATGTGTAGCGGGTGGACGTAGGAATTGCACGCCAAGTTCATGGACGCGAGTCTTGGGAGAAAGAAATACGTACTAATCATTGCTCGTTCAGCTTTTTTTAATTTATTATGAAAATTTGTGTGCATGTCATGTTATTGGTGTAATGAAACATAAAATGTGCATCATAAAAATGTGAAGATGAACCACACTAGTTTAGTTGTATATATATAGGGTGTTTTGCAATATTTTTCATTGCTAGTTTGGATTCTCTAGTAATTTGAATTAAGCTAGTAGACATGCTTTTTCTTATTAATTTGTACATTTTTTTTCTTTTATTGCTCATCACATTTTTTATAATTGGTGGTGGATTGATTGAGTTCGTTTATATATAGGGTGGTTACCGAAAGAAATCCTTGAAATGATGAATGAGTCGGGCTTGACCAGAATGCAAGTTGTGAGCCATCTCCAGGTTCATTTTCATATCTATAACAGAAAAATCGAACCGCTCATTTCAATTAAACATTTTCATATATAACATGACATTTTTATAATCGTATTTATATAATTACATATATATTTTTAATTTGTAGAAATGTCGCAACGACAATTGGCAATCTCCGGAAGAGCGAAAGCCGACCCATATAACTAGTTAACATTCATCCCAAAATGGTAACCGGACCCAATTCCAGCCAAGAAGATTCGGGTCAATGCCTCTACGGAACCAGCCCTCCTCGAGCCAGATCCAATCAAAGACTCAAGAAACGGGTCAAAGCTCCGGAACCCGTTGGGAGTCCGAATCACCAAACAACGAGGCAAAAATGGGACACGGTTCGACCATGACTAATAATACTCCTAACCATTTAAGAGCTAGCTCTTCATCAAACCCAAGGCTCGGGCCGGATGAGTTCTTTAATTTTCCGGATATGGACTACCTATAATATTATTATTTTTGCACAAATTATATTTTTGAAAATGTCTACTATTAATGATATTCCAATATTTTTTTAGCTAGAATTATTTAATATTTTTTTGGTATAAATATCTTAAACACGAGCAAATCACGTGCATCTTTCTAGTACAATAAAAATGTATTAATATAATTTACACTCCAATTATATAAATCTTTTTAAGTGGATTTTATATTCCATTTCATTTATATAGTAATATTTCTTTTTTATACACAAATTATAGTTTTGAAATGTTTACTAATAATGATATTACAATATTTTTATTTACTAAAATTATTAAATGTCTTTTTAGAATAACTATCTTAAACATATGTGAAGCACGTGCATCTTTCTAGTATAAAAAAAAAAATATTGATATAGGTATAAATTTCAACTATATAAATGTTAATAAGTGGATTTTACATTCCATTTCATTTATAGTAATTGTATCCAACAACATCGGGCAGGTACGAGGTGTCGAGTTCAGGGAAGTGGCTCATCAGAGGGGCGAACACCCTAACCCTGACATAATGATAAAGAACAAGGGCAAGTACAAGCACAAGACTAGAGGTAGGCACAGTGATTACTACGATGAAGATGGATATAATTCGGATAATTATATGATGAGCCAAAATGGTAATGTGAGGATATAGATGTGTAGTGGGTGGACGTAGGAATTGCACGCCAAGTTCATGGACGCGAGTCTTGGAGAAAGAAATACGTACTAATCATTGCTCGTTCAGATTTTTTTAATTTATTATGAAAATTTGTGTGCGTGTCACGTTATTGGTGTAATGAAACCTAAAATGTGCATCATAAAAATGTGATAGATGAACCACACTAGTTTAGTTGTATATATATAGGGTGTTTTGCAATATTTTTCATTGCTAGTTTGGATTCTCTAGTAATTTGAATTAAGCTAGTAGACATGTTTTGTCTTATTAATTTGTACATTTTTTTTTCTTTTATTGCTCATCACATTTTTTATAATTGGTGGATTGATTGAGTTCGTTTATATATAGGGTGTTTACCAAAAGAAATCCTTGAAATGATGAATGAGTCGGGCTTGACCAGAATGCAAGTTGCGAGCCATCTCCAGGTTTGTTTTCATATCTATAACAGAAAAATCAAACCGCTCATTGCAATTAAACATTTTCATATATAACATGACATTTTTATAATCGTATTTATATAATTACATATATAGTTTTAATTTGTAGAAATGTCGCAACGACAATTGGCAATCACCGGAAGAGCGGAAGCCGACCCATATAACTAGTTAAAATTCATCCCAAAATGGTAACCGGACCCAATTCCAGCCAAGAAGATTCGGGTCAATGCCTCTACGGAACCAGCCCTCCTCGAGCCAGATCCAATCAAAGACTCAAGAAACGGGTCAAAGCTCCGGAACCCGTTGGGAGTCCGAATCACCAAACAACGAGGCAAAAATGGGACACGGGTCGACCATGACTAATAATACTCCTAACCATTTAAGAGCTAGCTCTTCATCAAACCCAAGGCTTGGGCCGGATGAGTTCTTTAATTTTCCGGATATGGACTGCCTATAATATTATTATTTTTGCAAAAATTATATTTTTGAAAATGTCTACTATTAATGATATTACAATATTTTTTTAGCTAGAATTATTTAATATTTTTTTGGTATAAATATCTTAAACACGAGCAAATCACGTGCATCTTTCTAGTACAATAAAAATGTATTAATATAATTTACAATCCAATTATATAAATTTTTATAAGTGGATTTTACATTCCATGTCATTTATATATTAATATTTCTAATTTTTACACAAATTATATTTTTGAAATGTTTACTAATAACGATATTACAATATTTTTATTTACTAGAATTATTAAATGTCTTTTTAGAATAACTATCTTAAACACCTGCAAACCACGTGCATCGTTCTAGTATAAAAAAATATTGATATAATATACACTTCAATTGTATAAATTTTAATAAGTGGATTTTACATTCCATTTCATTTATAGTAATTGCATCCAACAACATCGGGCGGGTACGAGGTGTCGAGTTCAGGGAAGTGGCTCATCAGAGGAGCGAAAACCCTAACCATGATATAATGATGAAGAACAAGGGCAAGTACAAGCACAAGAGTAGAGGTAGGCACAGTGATTACTACGATGAAGATGGATATGATTCGGATAATAATATGATGAGCCAAAATGGTAATGTGAGGAGAAAGATTGTATCGAGTGGACGGAGGAGCTGCACGCCAAGTTCATGGACGCGAGTCTTGGAGAAAGAAATACGTAGTAATCATTGCTCGTTCAGGTTTTTTTAATTTATTATGAAAATTTTTGTGCGTGTCACGTTATTGGTGAAATAAAACATAGAATGTGCATCATAAAAATGTGACCGATGAACCACACTAGTTTAGTTGTATATATTGTTTGTTTTGCAATATTTTTCATTGCTAGTTTGGATTCTCTCTAGTAATTTGAATTAAGCTAGTAGACATGCTTTTTCTTATTAATTTGTACATTTTTTTTCTTTTATTGCTCATCACATTTTTTTTAATTGGTGGATTGATTGAGTTCGTTTATACATAGGGTGTTTACCAAAAGAAATCCTTGAAATGATGAATGAGTCGAGCTTGACCGGACCCATATAACTAGTCAACATTCATCTCAAAATGGTAATCGGACCCAATCCAAGCCTAGAAGATTCGGGTCAATGCCTCTAGGGAACCGGCCCTCCTCGAGCCAGATCTAATCAAAGACCAAGAAACAAGTCAAAGCTCCGGACCCCGTTGGTAGTCCGAATCACCAAACAACGAGGCAAAAATGGGACACGGGTCGACCATGACTAATAATACTCCTAACCATTTAAGAGCTAGCTCATCATCAAACCCAAGGTTCGGGCCGGATGAGTTCTTTAATTTTCCAGATATTGACTGCTTATAATATTATTATTTTTGCACAAATTATATTTTTGAAATGTCTACTATTAATGATATTATAATATTTTTATTAGCTAGAATTATTTAATATTTTTTTTATATAAATATCTTAAACACGTGCAAATCACGTGCATCTTTCTAGTACAATAAAAATGTATTAATATAATTTACAATCCAATTATATAAATTTTTATAAGTGGATTTTACATTTCATGTCATTTATATATTAATATTTCTAATTTTTACACAAATTATATTTTTGAAATGTTTACTAATAACGATATTACAATATTTTTATTTACTAGAATTATTAAATTTCTTTTTAGAATAACTATCTTAAACACCTGCAAACCATGTGCATCTTTCTAGTATAAAAAAAATATTGATATAATATACACTTCAATTGTATAAATTTTAATAAGTGGATTTTACATTCCATTTCATTTATAGTAATTGCATCCAACAACATCCAATAATAATATACATTTTTTTTTCTTTTATTGCTCATCACATTTTTTTTAATTGGTGGATTGATTGAGTTCGTTTATATATAGGGTGTTTACCAAAAGAAATCCTTGAAATGATGAATGAGTCGAACTTGACCAGAATGCAAGTTGCTAGCCATCTCCAGGTTTGTTTTCATATCTATAACAGAAAAATCAAACCGCTCATTTCAATTAAACATTTTCATATATAACGTGACATTTTTATAATCGTATTTATAAAATTACATATATATATATATATATTTAATTTGTAGAAACGTCGCAACGACAATTGACAATCTCCAAAAGAGCGAAAGTCGACCCATATAACTAGTCAACATTCATCTCAAAATGGTAACTGGACCCAATCCAAGCCAAGAAGATTCAGGTCAATGCCTCTAGGGAACCGGCCCTCCTCGAGCCAGATCCAATCAAAGACCCAAGAAACGGGTCAAAGCTCCGGACCCCGTTGGGAGTCCGAATCACCAAACAACGAGGCAAAAATGGAATACGGGTCGACCATGACTAATAATACTCCTAACCATTTAAGAGCTAGCTCTTCATCAAATTACCCAAGGCTCGGGCCGGATGAGTTCTTTAATTTTTAGATATGGACTGCCTATAATATTAATATTTTTACACAAATTATATTTTTGAAATGTTTACTAGTAATGATATTACAATATTTTTATTAGCTAGAATTATTAAATATTTTTTTTGTATAAAATATCTTAAACACGTGCAAATCACATGCATCATTCTAATATAATAAAATTGTATTAATATAATTTACACTCCAATTATATAAATTTTTATAAGTGGATTTTACATTCCATTTAATTTATATAGTAATATTTCTTATTTTTACACTAGTTATAGTTTTGAAATGTTTACTAATAATGATATTACAATATTTTTATTTACTAGAATTATTAAATATCTTTTAATTTTAGTATAACTATCTTAAATACCTGCCAAGCACGTACATCTTTCTAGTATAATAAAAATATATTAATAAAATATACACTTCAATTATATAAATTTTAATAATTGGATTTTACATTCCATTTCATTTATATATTAATTGCATCCAACAGCATCGGGCCGATACGAGGTGTCGAGTTCAGGGAAATGGCTCATCAGAGGGGTGTAAACCCTAACCCTAACCCTAACCCTAACATAATGATGAAGAACAAGGGCAAGTACAAGCACAAGAGTAGAGGTAGGCACATTGATTACTACGATGAAGATGGATATGATTCGGATAATAATATGATGAGCCAAAACGGTAATGTGAGGAGAAAGATGTGTATCGAGTGAACGCAGGAGCTGCACGCCAAGTTCATGGACGCGACTCTTTGTGAAGGAAACACGTACTAATCATTGCTCGTTCGGGTTTTTTTAATTTATTATGAAAATTTGTGTGCATGTCACGTTATTTGTGAAATGAAACGTAAAATGTGCATCATAAAAATGTGACAGATGAACAACACTAGTTTAGTTGTATATATAGTGTGTTTTGCAATGTTTTTGATTGCTAGTTTGGATTCTCTAGTAATTTGAATTAAGCTAGTAGGCATGCTTTTTCTTATTAATTTGTTCATATTTTTTCTTTTATTGCTCATCACATTTTTTTTAATTGGTGGATTGATTGAGTTCATTTATATATAGGGTGTTTACCAAAAGAAATCCTTGAAATGATGAATGAGTCGGGCTTGACCAGAATGCAAGTTGCGAGCCATCTCCAGGTTTGTTTTCAAATTTATAACAGAAAAATCGAACCGCTCATTTCAATTAAACATTTTCATATCTAACATGACATTTTTATAATCGTATTTATATAATTACATATATATTTTTAATTTGTAGAAATGTCGCAACGATAATTGGCAATCTCCGGAAGATCGAAAGTCGACCCATATAACTAGTCAACATTCATCTCAAAATGGTAACCGGACCCAATCGAAGCCAAGAAGATTCGGGTCAATGCCTCTAGGGAACCGACCCTCCTCGAGCTAGATCCAATCAAAGACCCAAGAAACGGATCAAAGCTCCGGACCCCGTTGGGAGTCCGAATCACCAAACAACGAGGCAAAAATGGGACACGGGTCGACCATGACTAATAATATTCCTAACCATTTAAGAGCTAGCTCTTCATCAAACCCAAGGCTCAGACCAGATGAGTTCTTTAATTTTTCGGATATGGACTGCCTATAATATTATTAATTTTGCACAAATTATATTTTTGAAATGTCTACTAATAATGATATTACAATATTTTTATTAGCTAGAATTATTAAATATTTTTTTTAGTATAAATATCTTAAACATGTGCATCTTTCTAGTACAATAAAAATGTATTAATATAATTTACACTGCAATTATATAAATTTTTATAAGTGGATTTTAAATTTCATTTCATTTATATAGTAATATTTCTTATTTTTACACAAATTATATATTTGAAATGTTTACTAATAATGATATTACAATATTTTTATTTACTAGAATTATTAAATGTCTTTTTAGAATAACTATCTTAAACACCTGTAAAGCACGTGCATCTTTCTAGTATAAAAAAAATATATTGATATAATATACACTTCAATTATATAAATTTTAATAAGTGGATTTCACATTCCATTTCATTTATAGTAATTGGATCCAACAACATCCAGCCGGTACAAGGTGTCGAGTTAAAGGAAGTGGCTCATCAGAGGGGGTGTAAACCCTAACCCTAACCCTAACATAATGATGAAGAACAAGGGCAAGTAGAAGCACAAGAGTAGAGGTAGGCACAGTGATTACTACGATGAAGATGGATATTGTAGCGACCCAGTTTTCTAATTATATTTAAATTGCTATGTTCTTTTCCTAAAAAAAATATTTTTAGTCATTTTATTTATGTGTGATATTAATTGCTTAAGTCTAATAAGTCGCGTCTAAGTAAATTTAATAAGTGTTTAAGCATGTATTAATTGTTATGAGCATGCATTTAATTTTAATTAGAGTGTCTAATAGGTTATATTTTATTCTCTTTAGCCAAAGTTATTTCTAGCCCATTTATAGTATTTGTAGCCCAAATATTTGAGCCCAAAGTCTAGAAATTCTCCTTGCACTTTTCTTTAATTTTTTTTTCCACGTTTTAGCTTTCTATTAAGTTGATCTCTTGGGCAAATTCAAAATCTTCAAGTTTATCTTTTCATCTTTTCCAACTGATTTTCGGGATAACTATGAATTCTACACCTAAACCCTAATCTATGGTTATAAATTGAGGGCTCATATTCATCTTTTCTCAACCAAAAATATCGTAGAGGCCAAAAATAGAAAATTTAGCTTTGAGTTTTGCAGTTGGTATCAGAGAGCGCTTACGTTCCTGAATACTCAAAAAAAAAAAGGCAAGTAAGCAAGTAAGTTAAGACCATCATCGCATCCGCAGCATCACCCCGAGTAAAGGTAAAAGAAAGGTTTTATTTCAAGTTATGCAAGTGTAACGCCCCAATTTTATTACTCTTAATAAAAATGAAACGTTAAACATGCTTTTATTAATAAATAGAAGAAAAATCCCAAATAATCAAATATTAAGGTCTCAAAGATCACATCGGAAAATCCTAATAAGAAAAATATCTAAATTTATTTAAAATCTTTAATTTAATCGAGACCATGACCACCACCATCGCATCTTGACCTGCTAAGCATCACCCGAGCCTCCATCTGAAAAGGATAAAGTTTTTGGGGTGAGTACTTTAACTCAGTGGGGAGTGTCCGATTATCCAAGCTATATAAAATTAAATGAGTAAGTGAGAATAATTAAAAGTTGTTCAGTCCGTAGACCAAACCATATAGCCCGTCGGCCCAGTCTCATTTAGCCCGGAGGCCCAGTCTCATTTATTTAGCCCGGAGGCCCTGTAATGTGATGTGTCATCACATAACTGAATAATTAAATATAGGGAGAATAATTAGGACATGATCACGTAAAACCCCACCTTGACCTTCACTTTGACTCGGATATAAATTAATTAAGTCCTGCGCGCTTCCTATAAATTAATTATCATAAAATTAATACCGTGCATAACATGAGATAATTAAATTGTGCATGAGACTAATCTATGATGCATGATTTAAAACAATAATCATACATAGTGACAAAATTCATTAAACCCATTTATTTATTTAAAATAACTAACATAAAACAATACATACATACACACATATAATATATTTATATATACACATGGTACATATATTTATAAAAGAAACCCATCACGCACGCTATCCTATACATATATATATATACACGTACACGCATATATTACATATATATTTATCACTCACATATATTATATACATATACATTAACGCATGGAACAACACACACACACACACACACATATATATATATATATTATATTAATAATACAACTCATGCACAAAACCAATGTGTATATATATGTATATATAAGCTTTTAGAAAATCAATCAAATGCATGGCCTAGCCCACCAATAATCCTAAAACCCATCTGCAAAACAAATAATGTGGTTAGATAAAAAAAATAACAACATGCATCTCAATTCTCTCTCCCCAGTTCACGTAACCCAACACCAGCTTGTTGTCTACCCCATCGGCTTTGAAGTCCATCGATCTGCCGAAAACTGCTGCTACTATACCTGCGAGATTTACGTCGTCGTGCCGCCACTATGACCACCGCCTTCTATCCTTCCCTCCCATGGCTATGAAATGCAAATGCATGAGAACATAAAATAAAACATGAAGGTCTTCACATACCTCGCAGCCGTTCACAAATAAAACTTCTACTCTCTCTACGTTTATCTATTCTCTTTTTTTTCCAGCGTGGGCAACAAATGTCTAGAACTCTATATTTATAGAAGAAGGATTAGGGTTAGAGTTTGAATGAAAAGTGGAATCTTATGGTTATCTTCATCAAGAATTTGATATGATCAAGAGGTGATAAGGTTTGGAGAGTTTATCAAAACTTCTCTATTTGTCGTGGAAAAGAAGAAAGAAGGGATAAAGAGAAAATAAATCAATTACTTACATTATGGGCTTAAGGTTTGGACTCCATGATAGAATTATTTGGGCTTGTAATGACTTGGGCTCTAATTAATTAAATGGGCTAGATAATAAATGCAACATATTTGGCACTCTAAATAAAATTAAATGCATGCTATGAAATAACCATGCTATAAAATAAATAATTACTTAGGCGCGACTTATTAGACTTAATCAATTAATATCACACATAAATAAATAAAATATTTAAATAAAAATGTAGCAGTTTAAATATAAAAAAAAATCGGGTTGCTACATCCTTCCCTACTAAAAAAAATTTCGTCCTCGAAATTACTTACTTGGGTCTAGAAACTGCGGGTATCTAGACATAATTTCTTCTTCTTTTTCCCACGTAGCCTCATCTACACTGTGTCTACTCCACTGGACCTTAATCAACGACGTTTCCCTATTTCTTAGTACGTGAATTTTTCTATCCAGCACAGCTATTGGGTATTCCTCATAAGTTAAATCCTTACTTAACCCTAACTCGGCAAAATTCACGATATTGCCCGGATCGTGAATATATCTTCTTAAGGATGAAACATGGAAAACATCATGTATTGAGGTCAAACTTGGTGGTAAAGCAAGTCGATATGCTAATCCCCCAACTCTCTCCAAGATTTCGAACGGCCCTATAAATCTTGGTCTTAGCTTCCCTCTTTTGCCAATACGCACGACTCCTCTCATAGGCGACAACTTTAAGAAAACTTTGTCCCCGATCTCAAAATGAAAATCCCTTATTTTAAGGTCAGCGTATGACTTCTGTCGATCTTGTGCAATTTTGATACGGTCCCGAATCTTGTTGATTACACCTACCGTCCTTTCGACTAACTCTGGCCCTAGAATCCTCTTTTCACCGACTTCGTCCCAGTGCAGAGGCAATCTGCACTTCCTCCCATATAATGCTTCATAAGGAGCCATCTCGATGGTCGCTTGGTAGCTGTTGTTGTAGGCAAATTCTACCAGCGGTAAATACCTTTCCCAATTTTCACCAAAATCCATCACGCAGGCTCGCAACATGTCTTCTAGCGTCTGGATGGTTCTTTCTGATTGCCCATCGGTTTGAGGATGGTAAGCGGTGCTGAACCTTAACTTTGTTCCCATTGCCTCTTGTAGACTCCTCCAAAAGTTTGAGGTGAATCTCGTATCTCGGTCAGATACAATAGTTACTGGTACTCCATGCAGTCTCACAATTTCATCTACGTAAAGCTGGGCCAATCGATCCATGCTGTATGTCATCTTCATTGGTAGAAAATGTGCAGATTTCGTGAGTCTGTCCACTATCACCCAAATTGCGTGGTTTCCTTTGATCGTTTTTGGCAATCCTACCACGAAATCCATGGTGATATTTTCCCATTTCCACTCCGGAATCTCGAGCGGTTGCAAAAGACCTGTTGGTCGCTGATGTTCTGCTTTCACCTGTTGGCAAGTCATGCATCTTTCCACATATTCGCCGATAGATCTCTTCATGTTCCTCCACCAAAAATATTTCTTCAAGTCTTGATACATTTTGGTTCCTCCAGGATGAATGGAATATGGTGTATTATGAGCTTCTTCTAATATCTCCTTTCTTATCCCGCTATTCTTAGGAACGCAGATCCTTCCTTCAAAAACTAATGCTCCGTCATCTGCCAATGCAAAATTTTGAATATTGCTCTTCAACACTCGCTCCTTTATTTTGCACAGGAATTTATCATTCTCTTGTGTTGCCTTGATCTGATCTCTCAGCAACGGGCGCATTGTCAAGGTTGCCAAAACTGATGTAGTACTTTTTGTTGGTGGAACCACGTCTATTTTCATCTTAGCGAATTCTTGTACAAGCTGAGATGTATTTGTCCCTTTTCTACTTAACGCGTCAGCTACCACATTCGCCTTTCCTGGGTGATAATGTATTGTGCAGTCGTAGTCTTTAACTAACTCGAGCCACCTCCTCTGCCTCATGTTTAGTTCCTTCTGGGTGAAGAAATACTTCAGGCTTTTGTGATCCGAGAAAATTTCACATTTTCCCCCATAAAGAAAGTGTCGCCATATCTTCAATGCGTGGACAACTGCTGCTAGCTCCAAGTCGTGAGTAGGGTAATTGAGTTCATGCGTCTTTAACTGCCTTGACGCATAGGCCACCACTTTTCCGTGCTGCATTAGCACACATCCGAGTCCCTGTTTGGAAGCATCACAGTATATCACAAATCCTTCACTGCCTTCTGGAATAATCAAAACAGGTGCAGTGGTAAGTTTCCGTTTAAGTAGCTGGAAACTTTCTTCACACTTCTCACTCCATTCGAATTTGACGCCCTTCCTTGTCAGCTGAGTTAACGGACCGGCTATCTTCAAGAAACCTTCAATGAAGCGTCTGTAGTATCCGGCAAGTCCCAAGAAACTCCTTATCTCACCAGCATTCTTCGGCGGCTCCCAATTGTTCACTGCTTCCACCTTTGATGGATCTAATTCTACTCCTTGAGCTGTTATCACGTGCCCAAGAAACACAACTCGATCCAGCCAAAATTCACATTTGCTGAATTTAGCATAAAGCTTCTCCTTTCGCAATGTATCTAGGACCAACCGCAGATGTTCTTCATGCTGCTTTTCATCCTTGGAATACACCAGAATGTCATCAATAAATACTATGACAAACCGGTCTAAGTATGGGTGGAACACTCTGTTCATCAAATCCATGAACACTGCAGGTGCGTTGGTTAGTCCAAACGGCATTACTGTGAACTCGTAATGGCCATATCTGGTTCGGAATACTGTTTTGGGAATGTCTCCTTCTTTCACCTTCAGCTGATGATACCCCGACCTCAAATCGATTTTTGAGAACACTCCTGCTCCTTTCAATTGATCGAACAGGTCTTCAATCCTGGGCAATGGGTACTTGTTTTTGATAGTGAGCTTGTTTAGGTCGCGGTAGTCAATGCACATCCTCATGCTACCATCTTTCTTCTTTACGAAGAGGACTGGTGCGCCCCAAGGTGACACACTAGGCCGTATGTATCCCTTGTCTAAAAGCTCCTGTATTTGAACTTTCAATTTCTCCAATTCTTTCGGCGCCATCCGATACGGTGCTTTAGAAATCGGTGCCACTTCTGGCACTATATCGATGGAGAACTCCACTTGTCTGTCTGGTGGTACGCCAGTAATGTCTTCGGGAAAGACATCGGAGTACTCTCGTACTATCGGAATATCTTCCATGGCTTTCTCCTGCTCTTCTGTGCTCATCACATTTACCAAAAATGCTTGGCAATCATTTCTTCTTATCATCTTCATTGCTTTCATCACTGAGATGATGTGAGATGTTCTGCTCGTCTTGGTTCCCTTGAATGAGAATTGTTTTCCTCCCGGTTGCTGAAAAATGACTTCTCGATCACGACATTTGATAACTGCATCATTTTGACTCAGCCAATCCATCCCTAGAATCACGTCAAAATCTTTCATCTCTAAGATGAATAGGTCAGCCTCCAAAGTCCTTCCTTCTAGTGCTAATTTGACTCCTTTAGCCAAACGGTCCGCCTTCATTGATTTGCCCGACGGGATACTTATTCTTAAAGGTTCAGTCTCCTCATCACATTTTACATTAGCTTTTTCATAAAATCTCTTTGCGATAAAAGAATGAGAAGCACCCGAATCGAAAAGTACTAAGGCAGACTTGTTGAGTACTGATAAGATACCTGTCATTGTCTTGGCCTCTTCTTCCTGGTTCATGGAAAATGCTCGCGCATTTCCTTTCCTGGTGGCATTGGAGTTGTTGAAATTCCGGTTCAGGGGACAATTCATTGCTTGGTGCCCCAGTTGGTAACAACGATAGCAACCATTCTCTCCGAGCATGCATTTCCCATAGTGTCGTTTCTGACATTTCTGGCACAAAGGTTTTTCTGTCGCTGCCTCTGGTCTGCTTCCTCCTTCAGTTCTCGGCTTCTTGTCAGGCTGGAAATTCCTTCCTCTGTTCTGATTGTTGCGCTCATCTCATCGCCGTTTCCCACCATTATTGGGAAATTTTGGAGCAGGCTTGTCCAGATTCAGACGGGTAGAAACCGCCCGGGCTCGCTGCACAATTTCTGAGTAAGTGCTGAGATTGAGTGCGGATAAGTGTGCCCCAATCTCAGGTCGCAACCCATCTTCAAATCTCCAGGCCTTCTTCTCATCTGTGTCCACCAAGTGAGGAGCATAACGAGCTAGCTGATTGAATTTATGCTCGTACTCCAGAATGGTCATGCTGCCCTGCTCTATATTCATCAGTTCTTTTTCTTTTTGCTTTCGGAACGCCTTTGGGAAATAGTTATCCATGACCATTTTCTTGAAAACAGTCCAGGTCAGATTGGCTTGCTGCTCTGGGCTCATGCTGATCTTCACTGCCTCCCACCAGTGCCTTGCATCCTCGGTCAGTTGGAACACCGCACAGGTAACTCTTTGGGCATCTGAGCATCCCAAGTAATCAAAGATTCGGTCCAGTTCCCGAATCCACTCTTCTGCGGCTAGAGGCCCTCCAGTTTCTTTCAACTTGGGCGGTCCCAGCTGGCGAAAATGCATCAAGATACCATCTCCTTCCTGCTGTTGATGTTGATTTTGATTCCGGTTCTGATTCTGATTCTGATTTGGTTGGGGTAGAACTCTTCTTAGTGCATCTGCAAGATTTTGGGCAAATGCATCCATGTCGTTGTTGTTATTTCCCCCATTCTCATTGTTGTCAAAATTATTCATTGACTCCGTTTCCTCGCTTTCCTCTTGGATTGGTTGGGTATTCCTCTTTGGTGGCATGATTCCTATTGTCGACCATAGCAAAACGGTTAAAATATCCTTAAAGAAAATATAACTACTTTTATTCATTTCATAGCTTAAAAGAAACAACTTTCAACTATTTGCAACGAAACAAAACTACTGATCCGGAAGAATTTAAATACTAGAGACTAATAATACTTAAAACTAAAGACAAATAATACTATACTGATAACTCAAACTACTAGATCCTTCTAAATGCTACTAGCTCGCCTCATCCTCTTTCCTAAATTCAAACTTTCATAGGGCTTTTGACGCGATATCCTAACCCCTCTGGGAACTCGGCCATAGAACTCCTCCCTCCAATTTCGCAGGATATGATTGATAAACTCATCAAAATTAATTATCTCAAGAACCATTCGCCCTTTTCATATCTCCAGAGTCAAATCTTTCAGTGCGTCATCAGCATAATCTCTCATCAGGGGAGATCCAATGATATTATGGATTCTCTCAGCTGCTTCCATTGGGTCAAGTCCACACCTTGCTTGTTCCATTCTCTTCCAAAGATGCTGGATCTTCAGCAATTGCATCTCTGGTGCTGTATCATCCCACGATAGCTCATAAAACTTCCCTATTAAGTGGTCCTTTAAATCCTCCTCTCTTCTAGCTAATGGCCGTCCAGGAATTTGACCTCCCGTACTCATTCTCGCCGTCTTCTTTAACCGAACCATCTAAACCAAAACTTCGAGGACTATAAAACATTTTTATGAACAATACATATAATCATACTTGCATAACTTGAAATAAAATCCTTTCTTTTACCTTTACTCGGGGTGATGCTGCGGATGCGATGATGGTCTTAACTTACTTGCTTACTTGCTTTTTTTTTTAAGTATTCAGGAACGTAAGCGCTCTCTGATACCAACTGTAACGCCCCAATTTTATTACTCTTAATAAAAATGAAACGTTAAACATGCTTTTATTAATAAATAGAAGAAAAATCCCAAATAATCAAATATTAAGGTTTCAAAGATCACAGAGGAAAATCCTAATAAGAAAAATATCTAAATTTATTTAAAATCTTTAATTTAATCGAGACCATGACCACCACCATCGCATCTTGACCCGCTAAGCATCACCCGAGCCTCCATCTGAAAAGGATAAAGTTTTTGGGGTGAGTACTTTAACTCAGTGGGGAGTGTCCGATTATCCAAGCTATATAAAATTAAACGAGTAAGTGAGAATAATTAAAAGTTGTTCAGTCCGTAGACCAAACCATATAGCCCGTCGGCCCAGTCTCATTTAGCCCGGAGGCCCAGTCTCATTTATTTAGCCCGGAGGCCCTGTAATGTGCTGTGTCATCACATAACTGAATAATTAAATATAGGGAGAATAATTAGGACATGATCACGTAAAACCCCACCTTGACCTTCACTTTGACTCGGATATAAATTAATTAAGTCCTGCGCGCTTCCTATAAATTAATTATCATAAAATTAATACCGTGCATAACATGAGACAATTAAATTGTGCATGAGACTAATCTATGATGCATGATTTAAAACAATAATCATACATAGTGACAAAATTCATTAAACCCATTTATTTATTTAAAATAACTAACATAAAACAATACATACATACACACATATAATATATTTATATATATACACGGTACATATATTTATAAAAGAAACCCATCACGCACGCTATCCTATACATATATATATATATACACACATACACGCATATATTACATATATATTTATCACTCACATATATTATATACATATACATTAACGCATGGAACAACACACACACACATATATATATATTATATTAATAATACAACTCATGCACAAAACCAATGTGTGTATATATATATATATATATATATATAAGCTTTTAGAAAATCAATCAAATGCATGGCCTAGCCCACCAATAATCCTAAAACCCATCTGCAAAACAAATAATGTGGTTAGATAAAAAAAATAACAACATGCATCTCAATTCTCTCTCCCCAGTTCACGTAACCCAACACCAGCTTGTTGTCTACCCCATCGGCTTTGAAGTCCATCGATCTGCCGAAAACTGCTGCTACTATACCTGCGAGATTTACGTCGTCGTGCCGCCACTATGACCACCGCCTTCTATCCTTCCCTCCCATGGCTATGAAATGCAAATGCATGTAAAACATGAAGGTCTTCACATACCTCGCAGCCGTTCACAAATAAAACTTCTACTCTCTCTACGTTTATCTATTCTCTTTTTTTTTCAGCGTGGGCAACAAATGTCTAGAACTCTATATTTATAGAAGAAGGATTAGGGTTAGAGTTTGAATGAAAAGTGGTATCTTATGGTTATCTTCATCAAGAATTTGATATGATCAAGAGGTGATAAGGTTTGGAGAGTTTATCAAAACTTCTCTATTTGTCGTGGAAAAGAAGAAAGAAGGGATAAAGAGAAAATAAATCAATTACTTACATTATGGGCTTAAGGTTTGGACTCCATGATAGAATTATTTGGGCTTGTAATGACTTGGGCTCTAATTAATTAAATGGGCTAGATAATAAATGCAACATATTTGGCACTCTAAATAAAATTAAATGCATGCTATGAAATAACCATGCTATAAAATAAATAATTACTTAGGCGCGACTTATTAGACTTAATCAATTAATATCACACATAAATAAATAAAATATTTAAATAAAAATGTAGCAGTTTAAATATAAAAAAAAATCGGGTTGCTACAGCAAGTATGATTATATGTATTGTTTTATACAGTTTAATTAAATAAATGAGATTAAAGAATTAGGTCATCATGTATGATTATTTTTTTTAAAAGCATGCATCATAGATAAATAATACGCATGATTTTATTGCATTATGCACTGTATTAATTTACAATAAATAATTTATAGGAGGTGCGCTGGACCTAATTAATTAATATCCAAGTCAAGGTGAAGGTGGGGTTTTATGTGATTTCTGTCCCGATTATTCTCCCTATATTTAATTATTCAGTTATGTGATGACACAGCACAGTACAGGGCCTTCAGGCTAAATGAGACAGGGCCTACGGGCGTCATAGTATTGAGCCGACGGGCTATATGGTTTGGTTTACGGACTAAACAACTTTTATTATTCTCACTTACTCGTTTAATTTTATATAGCTTGGATAATTGGACACTCCCCACTGAGTTAAAGTACTCACCCCAAAAACTTTATCTTTTTCAGATAGAGGCTCGGGTGATGCTTAGTGGGTCAAGATGCGATGGTGGTGGTCATGGTCTCGATTTAAAAAAAAGATTTTAAATTAATTTAGATTATTTTCTTATTATTATTTTCTGCTGTAATTTTTGAGACCTTAATACCTGATTATTTGGGATTTTCTTTTATCTATTAATAAAAGCATGATTAACGTTTCATTTTTATTAAGAGTAATAAAATTGGGGCGTTACAGATATGATTCGGATAATAATATGATGAGCCAAAACGGTAATGTGAGAAGAAAGATGTGTACCGATGCAGGAGCTACACGCCAAGTTCATGGACACGAGTCTTGGTGATGGAAATACATACTAATCATTGCTCGTTCGGGTTTTTTTAATATATTATGAAAATTTGTGTGCATGTCACGTTATTGGTGAAATGAAACATAAAATGTGTATCATAAAAATGTGACAGATGAACCACACTAGTTTAGTTGTATATATATAGAGGGTGTTTTGCAATATTTTTCATTGCTAGTTTGGATTCTCTAGTAATTTGAATTAAGCTAGTATACATGCTTTTTCTTATTAATTTGTAAATTTTTTTCTTTTATTGCTTATCACATTTTTTTTAATTGGTGGATTGATTGAGTTCGTTTATATATAGGGTGTTTACCAAAAGAAATCCTTGAAATGATGAATGAGTCACGCTTGACCAGAATGCAAGTTGCGAGCCATCTCCAAGTTTGTTTTCATATCTATAACAGAAAAATCAAACCGCTCATTTCAATTAAACATTTTCATATATAACGTGACATTTTTATAATCGTATTTATAAAATTATATATATATATATATATATTTAATTTGCAGAAACGTCGCAACGACAATTGGCAATCCCCGGAAGAGCGAAAGCCGACCCATATAACTAGTCAACATTCATCTCAAAATGGTAACTGGACCCAATCCAAGCCAAGAAGATTCAGGTCAATGCCTCTAGGGAACCGGCCCTCTTCGAGCCAAATCCAATGAAAGACCCAAGAAACAGGTCAAAGTTCCGGACCCCGTTCGGAGTCCGAATCACCAAACAACGAGGCAAAAATGGAATACGGGTCGACCATGACTAATAATACTCCTAACCATTTAAGAGCTAGCTCTTCATCAAATTACCCAAGGCTCGGGCCGGATGAGTTCTTTAATTTTTCGGATATGGACTGCCTATAATATTATTATTTTTGCACAAATTATATTTTTGAAATGTTTACTAATAATGATATTACAATATTTTTATTAACTAGAATTATTAAATATTTTTTAGTATAAAATATCTTAAACACGTGCAAATCACGTGCATCTTTCTAGTACAATAAAAATGTATTAATATAATTTACACTCCAATTATATAAATTTTTATAAGTGGATTTTACATTCCATTTCATTTATATAGTAATATTTCTTATTTTTACACAAATTATATTTTTGAAATATTTACTAATAATGATATTACAATATTTTTATTTACTAGAATTATTAAATGTCTTTTTAGAATAATTATCTTAAACACCTGCAAAGCACGTGCATCTTTCTAGTATAAAAATAATATATTGATATAATATACACTTCAATTATATAAATTTTAATAAGTGGATTTTACATTCCATTTCATTTATAGTAATTGCATCCAACAACATCGGGCCGGTACGAGGTGTCAAGTTCAGGGAAGTGGCTCATCAGAGGGGCGAAAACCCTAACCCTAACATAATGATGAAGAACAAGGGCAAGTAGAAGCACAATAGTAGAGGTAGGCACAGTGATTATTACGATGAAGATGGATATGATTCAGATAATAATATGATGAGCCAAAACGGTAATGTGAGGAGAAAGATGTGTACCGAGTAGACGCAGGAGCTGCACGCCAAGTTCATGGACGCGAGTCTTAGTGAAGGAAATAGGTACTAATCATTGCTCGTTCGGGTGTTTTTAAAATATTATGAAAATTTGTGTGCATGTCACGTTATTGGTGAAATGAAACATAAAATGTGCATCATAAATATCTCACAGATGAACCACACTAGTTTAGTTGTATATATATACAGAGGGTGTCTTGCAATATTTTTCATTGCTAGTTTGGATTCTCTAATAATTTTAATCAAGCTAGTAGACATGCTTTTTCTCATTAATTTGTAATTTTTTTTCTTTTATTGCTCATCACATTTTTTTTAATTGGTGGATTAATTGAGTTCGTTTATATATAGGGTGTTTTCCAAAAGAGATCCTTGAAATGATGAATGAGTCGGGCTTGACCAGAATGCAAGTTGTGAGCCATCTCCAGGTTCGTTTTCATATCTATAACAGAAAAATCGAACAGCTCATTTCAATTAAACATTTTCATATATAACATGACATTTTTATAATCGTATTTATATAATTACATATATATTTTTAATTTGTAGAAATGTCGCAACGACAATTGGCAATCTCCGGAGGAGCGAAAGCCGACCCATATAACTAGTTAACATTCATCTCAAAATGGTAACCAGACCCAATCCAAGCCAAGAAGATTTGGGTCAATGCCTCTACGGAACCAGCCCTCCTCGAGCCAGATCCAATCAAAGACTCAAGAAACGGGTCAAAGCTCCGGAACCCGTTGGGAGTCCGAATCACCAAACAACGAGGCAAAAATGAGACACGGGTCGACCATGACTAATAACACTCCTAACCATTTAAGAGTTAGCTCATCATCAAACCCAAGGCTCGGGCCGAATGAGTTCTTTAATTTTCCGAATATGGACCGCCTATAATATTATTATTTTTGCACAAATTATATTTTTGAAATGTCTACTAATAATGATATTACAATATTTTTATTAGCTAGAATTATTAAATATTTTTTTAGTATAAATATCTTAAACACGTGCAAATCACGTGCATCTTTCTAGTACAATAAAAATGTATTAATATAATTTACACTCCAATTATATAAATTTTTATAAGTGGATTTTACATTCAATTTCATTTATATAGTAATATTTCTTATTTTTACACAAATTATATTTTTGAAATGTTTACTAATAATGATATTACAATATTTTTATTTACTAGAATTATTAAATGTCTTTTTAATATAACTATCTTAAACACGTGCAGAATCAGTGCATCTTTCTAGTATAATAAATATGTATTAATATAATATACAATCCAATTATATAAATTCTAATAAGTAGATTTTACTTTCCATTTCATTTAAATCCAGCAGCACATTAGTCAAAATAGTATTCCCAACTCCGCATGAACTTCTCATCAAATCCAAGAGCCAGAATTTCACCAGCAGACATGTTTAGCAATTCCAAAATATGATGAAGAATTCAAAATGGTTCAAACAGAATAACTGTTTAGCAGTTTAAAATATAATAAGAATTCAATATGCTGGAAATAATATAGCAACAGGTCCCCACATTTTAATAATCAAGATTTCGTTCTTTAATGTGCATGATTTCATAATATATAATTATTATCATGCTACCTCAAATTTTGCATAATCTATCTTTGATTGGTTTTCTCCCTCCATTACTTTTACTTGATATTAGTTTTTACGTGTCATACTTGCTGATACACATTATACTTAATAAGTCTCAACAAACACATGTTCAAAGAAAAACATTTTATCTGATGTATATCTAAAACACATTACAGCCTTGACAGAAATTTATGTTTTTCTGCAACCAGAAGCATACAACTGGTCAAGTTTCCACATTCGTACCTCTGGTTTTGGAGGAAGTTCTGCCGCCAAGATCTGAGGGTGCAAGAGTAATGACATCATAATTCTTCTAGGTGCACCACGCTCAGTCTCCAAGTACTCTAGGATTACCACAATAGCCAATTACTCTTTCCACATTAACAAGTATTACCAGTAATCCCCACAAGAGCACTTTCCATCTTGAAAGTGGTGGAACCGCGTTGTATCTCTAACAATGATCTCCCTACCTTCTACTGCTGAAATATATTTTGTAGCCAGGTGGCAGTCATCGCAAACTCTAAGGTTCTTGAAAACCCTGATTGGTACACCCACTGGCAGGTTTATTATTCCGAAGGCTATGGCCAATTTCTCGTTGTGCCAAAGAAGTAGCTGCTCTTTCTGATCCTCTGTGACATCGTGCAAGACAGATTCAAGATCAGGCACGTAACCTGCCACCTTCATTTTCTTCTGAAGCTCATTAAGTTTGTTGTGTATGCTTTCCAGTTCTGGGTGAAACCTATCTCCCGATCTAAACTCATGAATCACACTCTTTATCTCAATCCAACTATAACCAGGTGTTTTGATGGCTTTTATATCCTTCATTTCCCTTCTTACTCTACAAACATTTTCCCATTTCTTCATTGCAGCATAGACGTTTGCAAGTTGCACATAGGCAAATGGATTACTAGGTTCAAGATTAAGCAATTTTGTGGCAGCAAACTCCGCAATTTCTAAGTTCTTATGTACCCTACAAGCACCTAGAAGGGCTCCATAAACGGCAGAAGGAGGTTCAAAAGACATTCTTTTGATCAAATCCAGAGCATCATTAAGCTTACCAGCTCGAGCAAGAAGATCAATCATGCATGTATAATGATCTGGTTTTACTCCAATTCCATAATCCTTCTGCATTTTCTCAAAATAGTGAATTCCTAGTTCTACTAACCCAGCATGATTACAGGCAGATAAAACTCCAATAAAGGTAATCCAATCTGGTTTGGTTCCTTGGTCTCTCATCTCATCAAATAGACTGAGAGCCTTGTGACTGACCCCATGGTGGGCATAGCCTGAAATCAGTGCATTCCAAGTGACAACATCTTTATGCTGCATCTCCATGAAGAGTTTCCATCCATCTTCAAGAACCCCACACTTGCAATACATGCTAATCACGGAAGTCCCCACTTTTGTGTCCAAATACACAGGAGACTTGAAAATAAGCTGATGGATTTGTTTCCCCAGTTTCAACATGGACAAATTACTACATGCCAACAGGACACTGCTCAAGCTTGATGGATTTCCCTGAATCTCCAATTCCATCATTTTCTTGAAAAGCTTCAAAGCATCCTCCCCTCTACCATTCTCAACATAGCCTGAAATCATTGCATTCCATGTCACCAAATTCTTGTCCACCATTCCATGGAACGTCTTCTCCGCCAATTCAACCTTCCCACTCTTCATGTATCCGGTTATTATACTCGTCCATGCAACCACACATTTCACAGGAGTCTCCGCGAATAATTCCAATGCCGATTCCATATTCCCGCTGTCAACATACCCCGATATCATCGCATTCCAGGTGACAGCATTCCTTCTTGGTATGACAGTAAACAACTCCCTAGCCTCATCCATCATCCCATTCCGCGAAAGACCTGAAATCATAGTGTTCCATGAAACGGTATCTCTAACTGGGATCTTGTCAAAGAAATCCTTGGCAGCTACCACGTCCCCATTTCTGAAATAACAAGCCAACATGAGATTGTACGAAACATTGTCTGGTTCAGCCATTTCATCGAACACTTGGCGAGCTTCTCTCAACTTCCCAGGCTTGCTAGAAAACCCAGCTAGAATGGAGTTCCAAGAGACCGTGGTTCTCACTTTCATACTCCGGAAAACTCGCAACGCTGAATTGAGGTCCCCGCATCGAATATAGGAGGTTATCTTTTTGTTGGAGGAGATAATGTGGCAATTAATTTCATGTGGATTGGTTAGAGATTGAGAGGGAAGTGTTGGTGGGCTTCGAATTGCCGGAGCAGAGAGGCTGCCATAGACATGTTTTGTGAGAAAGAAAAGGGATATTCGAACAATCCTTGTATTAGTTTTCAACTGAAGAAGATGATGCATTTCTTATCAAATTGAACAACCCTTTCATTAGTTTTGCCAATCAGTGATTTGAGTTGCACCTCTGTTCCTAACTACACCGCAACCACCAAGAATCTTGAAAATTTTCGGAGATGTGCAATCAAAAAAATTTCAAAATCGTAGAGGTTTCGTTTCTTTTGATTTGTAATAAACAGTTGAGTTTTTTTTTTTTTTTTTTAATTCGTAATCAACCCATGGATCAACTTTAATTGAAACTCTCTGTAATTGAAACTATGAAAAATAAAATTCGTTTTCACTTCAGGATATATCACAAAATTTTCAGTTTTATATATTTGTTATGTTTTATTATTGTTATACATATTTATGATTCTTAAAACTCTAATTATATAAATTATTTTAAAGAATGTTTAAATTGTAGTTATATTCTGTAAGATTGTTATCACTATCCAAATTATAATCTACTACCTCCGTTTCAAAATGTTTGTTGTTTTAGGTTTTTTTTTTGTTTCAAAATGTCTGTTGTTTTATATAACTTGACATTCTCTCTCCCAATTTTAACCCCCTCAAATCCTACAAGATTTCTTGATTCTAACTTACCTATAATATATGAAGAGAGAAAAATATATGGAGAAAGAAAATATTGTTATTTTTTAGGAAAATATAGATGAATTAGATTTTATGGTATATATAAGTGATGGGTATATTTGTCCACAAAATTAATTCTTAATTCCAGATAAAAAAACAAAACAACAAACATTTTGAAACGGAGGTAGTATAATTTAAAGGGGGTATTATCATATTTTAGCCCGATCTTTCAAATAATTCACAAAAATGACATGATCTTTTATAAATAACAATTTAATACCTGACATTTTGAATATACAACAAATCTAGTCTAAAATTAATTTTCGAGCTTTTAGTTGTTGAGGTATATTTTTTACATACGATTTGGAATGAAATATAATTTTATTTTAATTTCATTTGATCAATTGATGTGGTACAAGTATTTTTCACATCATTAAAAAATTCAGGCAAAAAGATACACATCAGCAACTAAAAGCCCCGAAAATGAATTTAAGGTTAAATTTATTGTATATTCAAAAGATCGGGTATTAAGTTATTATTTATTAAAGGTCATGACATTTTTATTAATTATTTAAAAGGTCGGGGTAAAATCTGATAATACCCCTAATTTGAATTATAGTATATTTTAGTGATGTACATTATTTTTTTTACTATTTTCAGTCATGTTTGACTTAAAATCACCAAATAAATGACATACTAAGTATCAAACTAATAAATATATAAGAAACTTAATCAAAGATTACAAAGAAAAGATAACAAAAGCATACTAAGTATAAAACTAATAAATATATATGAAAAATTATCAAAGCTTAAAAAAAAGATGACAAAAGTTTGCCCGAGTACTATTTCTCTCATTTGTTCGAGGACTGTAGCCTCTCATTTGCGCGAGAATGGTTCCACTCACTCGTACGCCCACCATCATCTTTGGTGTGATTAGTACCATTATTTCTGCAGTGAAAAAAAACCGTCAAGAATAAAATTAATAATCTTTTAATTAGTTAATTAAAAAGAATGAAATTAAGAAAAAAATGGTAACATACAAATTTTGAAAAATAGGAGGTTTGCTATTTGAGGTAAAAATGTAAGACGTTAATATTTTACTTGTATAAAAAAGACAATTTAACCATTCAAAAAGTACCAAAAGGTTAACGTGTATTCTAATTACATGCTATAAAAATTATGGGGCGGTGGCCGCATAAATAAAAACAAATAGTTTCGTACAATCCCATGAGAATGAAATTTCTAAAAATGCGAAATAAATATGAAATCAATTCGAGGGATAAATAAATAAAGATAAAAACTTGTATGAGACCGTCTAACGGGTCTCTTCCGTTAGACGGATCTCGCCGATCCGAACGGGGTCCGACCCGACCCAGTCATATATATTAAAAAAAAATCCCAAATTTTGAACCTTCTCTCTCTACCCCTCTCTCCCGCGATTCTCTCGATCGACTCTTCCCACAACCGCCGGCAAATCGTCCCCCACAACCGCAGCTTCTCTTCAAAACTGTAACATCCTCCATCTTCTCATTCAATTTATATGCTTTTCATTTTTCCCCCACATCCGAATCGAAATTTTTTTCAAAACATCAATCACTGGAATTTTTGCGAGTACCACCACCATTATCACCAAATTTCAGACCACCGCTGTCGTATTGGATATCCGAAACTGCTTCTGTGCGCAGAGTTGAAGTTTCGATTGTAAGTTTATCTATGCTTGTCAAATTAGGGCAGTGTAATTTAGGATTTCTGATTTTAGAGTTTTAGGGCATTTTAAGTTCGAATAACTTACAATCCTACCTTGATTTGAGTCTAATATTGTGCGGCTATGGTTCATTTGTGCGTATTGTTAGTGATACTTAATTTGATTGTTAGTGATTCTTAAGTTAATTGTTACTGATACGTGCAATCATTTGTTTGTATTTTGCTTTTGAGGATTTCAAATATAATAATTTTCTGGTTTGGATTGGATTTGTTGGTGTAAATTGGCATATAGTAGTTTCTACATAGTGGTTCTTTGCTTTTTAGGTAGTGATACATTGTTTTTAGTTATTGGTACTGAAAGTTCTACATAGTGATACTTTGTTTTTTTAGGTAATGATGTGTTTGTTCAGATTGTATACTTTTAACTTAGTTGTGGTAATTATTTATCTTCATTGTATGCTTTCAATTCTGCATGGTGTTTTAATACGTGCGACCATTTGTTTGTATTTTGCTTTTGAGGATTTTAAATACAGTAATTTTCTAGTTTGGATTGGATTTGTTGGTGTAAATTGGCATATAACAGTTTCTACATATTGGTTCTTTGCTTTTTAGGTAGTGATACTTTGTTTTTAGTTATTGGTACTGAAAGTTCTACATAATAATGCTTTGTTTTTTAGGTAGTGATGTGTTTGTTCAGATTGTATACTTCTAATTGTGGTAATTATTTATCTTCATTATATGCTTTGAATTCTGCATGGTTTTTTAATACGTGCGACCATTTGTTTGTATTTTGCTTTTGAGGATTTCAAATACAGCAATTTTCTGGTTTGGATTGGATTTGTTGGTGTAAATTGGCATATAGCAGTTTCCACATATTGATTCTTTGCTTTTTAGGTAGTGATACTTTGTGTTTAGTTATTGGTACTGAAAGTTCTACATAGTGATACTTTTTTTTTTAGGTAATGATGTGTTTGTTCAGATTGTATACTTTTAACTTAGTTGTGGTAATTATTTATCTTCATTGTATGCTTTCAATTCTGCATGGTGTTTTAATTAAATTCTATTTTCGATTTAAATCTTGTACTTGATTTCATTAAACTCTGTGTTTCATTTAAATGATGCAGTTGGATTTTTGAACAAATATTATACTAATGGAAAGAATAAAAAAGAGGTTGCAGCGACCTAGTAAATCATTACATGAGAAGAATAAAGATGATGCTACAAGGTATGAATTTGAATTTTTATATATTTTTAGTACTTTAATCAGTTTGTTCCATATTTTGTTGTTTCAAATTATTATGTTAATTTTTCTCAATCATCTCTTTTTTATTGCAGTGAGCATGCAGAAGCAGATGTTGATGATGTACGGACATATAAGAGGCGTAAACCATCTTCTAAAGAACATAAGGATAAAGATGTGTTAGTGAGATAGTATATATATGTAGTCAATATTCTTAAACTCTTTTTTTTTTTGTGGTCACTTATTGATTTGTTTGTGCATTTTTTGAAGATACTTTTTTACAAGTATATTGTAATACCCCGAAATATTTTAGAAGGTTTTATTCGACATATGTTACCTGAGGGTAATCTAAGAAATAAGTTGGGTCCTTAATGGATTCAAATAAAGGAAAATGGCAGCCAGGGACATCTATTAAAATTTAATTTGGTCAAAAATTGCTTCAAAAAAAAATGTTCTAATATTTTTCTCGAGCTGATAGAAAATTTTTAAAGTATCGTGCCAAACTTTGAATTTTCCAATTTCGAGTTCAAATGAACACTTGGCACAATTTTAAACTAAAAGGTAATAGATTTGGATAACTAAGGCACATCCGTCATTATCCAATTTCTTTTTCGAAATATTATCCTATTCGTAATTATCCTATTCTTTTTCCATCATTATCCTATTCCATCATTATCCTCTTTCTTTTATTCGTTATTATCCTATTTATTTTTCTTCTATAAATAGGAGGTTAATGTTTCATTTTTCATTCATTTTCAAAATCGAAATGCCGAGCAGCTTCTAGAGAAGGTACAACTCTAGTTTCCTATTTCATTTTCGAAATAGTCATTTTGAAGGTGTCAACGCGTAAATTACGAATACGTAATTGAAATGATGACACGACGGACGATCACGATGGAAAATCGTCGTGACCGCCGCCAAAAGTCGCCACCACCCTTCAAATAGGTGACTCTTTCAGGTCGCCGAATCAAAAAGTGTCTTTAGGGTTTTATGTTCTATGTATATTTATATACATTTTCCATGTTGCCACTTTTTAATTTCGAGTATATTTTGGGTATCCGAATTTTAAATTGTAGTCTTTTTCAGATCTATCCTTCATGGTTAGCCCTATCGTATTTTTAGTCTCAAAAGTTGTTCCGTGTTAAAATATAGTATTTTTATTTAAAGTTTCATATTTTTCCAATGGGCCAATCTTGCGGTATGAATTTATTTGTACCGAATTAATTTTAGGATACGGGTTTGACCAGCCCGTATGCCAAAACTTCCAAAATGGTTTTTCTTTATAAAAATGCCCTAAGTAAAGTTCCCTTAAGAGTCAAAATATTTTGATGACCCGGGTGCTGCGTATTAAGATAGTAGATATTATAATATTTACTTCATGGTTAAGAAAGGTTAGATTTTGACCCAATGTTAGTCTTTTATCGAAACTAAGTTGCCGGATAATCTTGTAGGCACAGAAGAAGGAGACTTCTAGTTGAGACCAGAACCAGAATCTAGATCTAGCTATCCAGATCAGATTATCAGGTGGGTTTTTATTATATAAAAATGTATTTCGGGTTATTAAGCCCTGATATTTATAAAATGATTATGATTGAATATCCAACTCATGACTGTATTTGATGTGCTCTCCTGACTCATGTAAGTCTTACTACTGTTTTTGGTGACGAAACTACAATGGTTCACGATATCGAGCCCCAAGCAAACAGGGCAGTGTCCAACCTTAAGCAGCCGGGTTGTGTACACGAACCGACTCACCGTAAGCGTTCTAGGGGAGAGTGGCGCGCAATGATGGAAATAAAATGATTTTGTATACATGGAATTCACAAATTTTCTGTTTTAAAAGCTTTCCATGATATACTTAAAATATGATTGGATATTCTGTTTTATAAAATGATTGTGAAGGTTTTTCTCAAAAGTACTCACTGAGTGCATTAGTACTCACGCCCAAAATCTTTTCAAATATTTTTCAGGATGAGCTGCGGGATGGTGGATGGTTGTGCTAAGGCTGAAGGGCTATCATTTGATGTATATGTTTCCTTTTCCGCTATGGAGTCTAACTGAGAACATGCTTCCTTTTGAGTCTGAATAAATGCGCTACGTTCTTTCCGCTTACTCTGATTATTGCTACGGAGTGTTCGGTTCTCCGAATACCATTTTCTTTACTGTTATGGAGTGTTCGGTTCTCCGAATCCCATTTTCTTTATTGTTACGGAGTGTTCGGTTCTCCGAATCCCGTTTACTTTCCGTTCCTGACAGGCAAAAGCCTGGCATTTATTTACTTTCCTTATTCAGACAGGCGCAAGCCTGGCTTTACATTATTTTCCATGTCAAGGCAAAAGCCTGGCTTTATATTACTTTCACGACAGGCGGGAGCCTGGCATCTCTTTACTTCAAGTATTTGGACAGACATCAGTCTGACCTTTTTCATGCCTAACCTATTAACAGTTATCCTTTGAACTGTTATTATTTACATTGAAGTTTGCCTTTGTTATTATTTCTTGGGTTCATCCTAAGAGTCATGGTATCTGGTTTGAGTCATTTCATACGCTTTAAAAGCGTGGATTGATCTATTTATAGAGGTTATGCTGCCCAAATATTTAGGGCACTAACCCTATTTCTTTGATAGCTTCTGTTCAACAACCCCTTCCCCCAAGTAGTGCACCGGTCCCCTGCCCTTCTCCCGGGACCGGGGCGTTACATATATATATGCAATCAACATTCTTACTGATTCTTGGCTTTTTTATAAATAGTGATGCTTTGTTTTTTAAATAGTGATACTTTTATGTTAATTAGTAATACTTTTTCCGTTACTTAGTGATACTATTTTACTTATTGTTACTTATTTTTACGTAGTGATACTTTTACATTTACTTGGTCATTTTTTAGTTTTGACTTAGTGATTCCCGACTTTTGTAAGTAGGGATGCTTATTTTTTAAATAGTGATACTTTTATGTTAATTAGTAATACTTTATCTTTTCTTAGTGGTTGTTTTACTTAGTGTTGTTTGTAATTAATGATACTTACTGGATAATTTATTAGTTATACTTCAATGTTTTAATTTATTTTTCATATTGCAGTGAACATGATGATGAGGAATGTGATGAGAGTGATGATAACAATGCTGAAGATTCTTCCTCTGAACATCAAGTCAAACATGAATCTAAGAGAACAAAGAGGACAAAAAGATCTGGTGAAGTGCAAAAAAAAATTAGTCATTATTATTCAGAAGAAACTAATAAAAAAGACTGATGAGGAAAATGAAGAGTGTGATGGTAGGTAATTCATTTTTATTAGTATTGTTACGCTACAGCCAGAAAATTTGTAATTACTAATGTCTTGTATTTTTCATTGCAGTGGTAGGACTTTTTTGACCAAGTGGCTATCTTCACTTGCTCCAAAACTGAATTATTATCAAAGAAGGGCTGTAGAGGATATTGGATTTTCTGGTATGCTACAATTGAGAGGTTTTGGGAGGATGTCTTGGCAGAAGATATCGTGGTTTGTGGAGAACTTCAATGGAGCAAGTCGTGTTTTGTCATTTGAAGGTAATAGAAACTTAGTTATTACCTCAGATGACATTCACGATTTATTTATGTTGCCTAGAAATGAAGGGGTTCCTGTATTGAGGAACAATGATGGGACTAAGGATTTTCTTACTGATTTTAAGAACAGAAATAGAATCGGGGATAACTTGCTTGTGTCTTCTGTGCAAAAGATGTTACTTGAGATGAGAGATGGGGGGATGATTTTAAGAGATTGTTTGTTTTGTACTGTTTGTCAACTTTTCTTGCTCATACTGCCAATCAATTAGTTGATTTGAATGTGATGAGATCTCTAATGTCTGTTGAGAGGATCTCTTCATTTGACTGGTGTGGGTATGTGTTGGAAAAAATGTGCTATGTGATTCATATGTTTCATAGTTCTAGGACTCTTAGGCACTTGAATTGTTGCCTTCTTGTGCTGCCACTATTTTACTTTCATAGATTTAAATGGCAAGGTCGTGTGTCACCTACGACACTGCCTCTAATCCAGCACGGGGACAAAGAGTCCATTAGAGCTAGATTGCGTGCTGAGTTGAATACAGGGGGTTTTGGTCGTGGTGAAAGGGTAGAAGGAGTCTACCCTATTACGAAGGGTGCTCCAAGGTTGGAGGGGGATGTAGGTGTGGTAGATGATAGGGTAGTTGATGAAGGTGATATGCTTGTTCAAGGTCCAAGCTTAGAGCCAAGAGCTGGACCAAGTCGAGAGGTGCCTGCTTCATATGTTGTAGATGGGAGATCTATAACATTTTAACTCCCAGCTACTGAGGAGGACAATGAAGAGATTTCTAGGATTTCTAAAGATGTAAGTTCATGATTTATATTTTATCTTATTTAGTGATGTATTACTGTTTATTAGTGATACTTGACTTGTATTTTTTATTTTTTTCCCAGCCTTTAGAGGAAGCTTTGCTGCTGATGAAGAGAGATTTGAACATGGTTACTCATGTTCATCTGGAGAGGCTAGGAAAGATGAGGGATTTGCATGTTAATATGGGGACAGAAGAATCACCTTTGTTATCTCCCGATTCGATGTTTTTCTCAAGCTCGAAGCTGCATGAATACATTGATGAAGTTGTGGACAACTTTTGGAAGATGAAGGCTGAGAGGGAGAAAGTTTCAGAAGATGTCCAGGTTGAGTTGAAGCCAGAGCGTGCACAGAAGGAGCCTGAAAAAGAAGAAGAGTTTGAATGCCCAAAGTTTGATTTGCTAACACCTACACCGCCCGAGGATGTAAATAAGATTATCGACGATGTAGTGTCTGGTATTATTTTTTATTTTTTGTACTAAATATGATTTTTATATGTGTGTTAATTTTTTTATATGTTTAATGTTAATACTTGTACTTTATTCATGCAGATCTGCAGAATTTAGGTGGGGAAGGTGATAAAGGCATTGAGCTCATTCAAACTCCTCCTTCAAGACGTCCATGCACGGAAAATCTACAACAGAATATTGATGAGCAAGCTGGAGGAGAAGGTACTTCAGAGAGGAGGGAACCGTGGCCTGTTCCTGATGGCTTTTCGTTCAGGTGCCGTTTTCTATTGAGCTATACTAAGCTACTGTCTGGTATGACGAGGGAGAAGAAGGATATTGTCGACTACTGCCTCATTGATGCGGTTGGTCATCGGTAAGTGATATTTTAATTTTTTGTTAATATTATATTAGTGATGCTTCAGTTATTGTAAATGATACATTTTTGGATATGTATAGAAAAAATGGACATGTTTTTTAGTATCGTGGGGAAGTTTTTGTAAATTTTGATGCGATCAAAACGATGAACGATACAAAGATGATAAATATTACTATTGTTGATGCGTGGGCTTTGTTGATGATTAAGTCAGAAAGGGTTTTTAAGATGAATAAAAGCTTCTGTTTCAGTGCCCAACATTCTGTAAGGATTTATAACTCTTTTGTGTAGATGCATAAGTGTTCATTTATTTCTTATAGTCACATATGCATATTACTGATTTTTTTTTGTAGGTATACCTTGCAAGTGTTCTTGAAGGCAAGGAGCATGAAGAAAAGATTCTAGAAGTTTGGGATTTCTGTGTGTCAAGAACTGAATTTCAGTTGTCAGATTTGTACAATATGGATAGGGTAATATATTTGCATATTAAAAAAATTAAAATAGTTATTTTGGAATTCTAACTTCTTGTGTTTATAATTGCAGATTTTTATCCCAATCTGTCATTCTTATCATTTTGTTGCTGTTGTGATAAACTTTCTTGAGAAAAAAATTCAATATCTGGATAATCAAATTACCCAGATCGATCGAGATGATGTGATGTTCAAGCTTGCTGAGATAGCTGTAAGTATCAATTCTTTAGTAGTACATTTTTCTGAAATGGTGATACTTGATACTTATGTAGTGATACTCTATCTGTTACTGAGTGATATTTTATTTTTGCTTAGTGATACTTGGTGATTGTTGGATTTGTTATAAATAGTGATACTTTATTTTTAAAATGGTGATACTTGATAATTTTTTAGTGATACTTTTATGTTACTTACATTATATAGTGATAGTTATTAGTGATACTTTATAATTATTTAGTGATACCTTATACTTATTTAGTGATACTTTTACATTCACTAGGTTTATCTTAATGATTCCGTATTTTGCACATAGTGATACATTGGTTTTAGTTAGTGGTACTCTTAGTTTTGCTTAGTGATACTTGACTGCATAAATTGCTGAAATATTTATCTTGTGCAATGTGAACAGATGGGGGTTTTCCTGAATCAGATCAGTCATCCAAAATGTGCAGATTTCGAGTCATATGGTGTTGAATTCCCAGCTTTCAATTGGAACAGAACTGGTCGAAACATGGATTGTGCAATTTATATCATGCACCAAATGGAAAACTTCCTTGGTGCTCCTTATGAGAGTTTGAAGTTGTCTAAGGTATATATGGAATGATGTAATTGAAATTTAAATGCATTTTTAATATTTTTTGTGGTAATGTGACACATTTTTTTTCTATTGCAGCTTGATGGAAGAAGGAGATTGAGAGCCCAATATGCTGTAAGGATTTTGCTTTCACCTCTAAATGGTTTGAGAAAAAAGATTCAACATGATGCTCTTGAAATCATTTAGAATAACAAGAAATATAAACAATTAGAAGCTGCTGGTGGTGTTGGTGTATGAATGTAGCTGATTGCTGGAGATAGGATGTGTGGATAGTCTAATATGCTAGGTTAAAGGTTAATCTTTTGGATGTTTGGTTAGTTTTTGTAATGAATATGTGTTGGTTTTTGGATGTGAAATATTGAAATGTTGGGGGGTGGGAATTTAACATATGTTAGTTTGAACAGCTAGTATGAACAATTTAGTGTTTGGTTAGTTTTTAATATTTGCCCTCGAAAGTGGCTTGATGTTTGTTATTTCCCTTTGCATGACTAGTTATTCTTCACATTGTTTGCAGCTATGATTTCTTTTCCGATGAAGTATGTTTTTGTTTCGAGGAATGAATATTTTTTGTGCGCATTTTACCAAAGTTGATTGTGGCACTGGCGGAGAACATTGCATTTAATTATTTCAATGATTTCTCCTTCAATTATATTATTCAATTATAAAAAATAAGAAATTGATAAATTATATGTGATGTATCATTAGTGATTCAAGAAAGTATCACTATGAATACCATTAAGTAAAAATCACAGTATCAATACTGATGAATAAAGTATCACTAAGCATCCGTCAAGTAACACTATTTGATAATCACAGTTTCAATAATATAATCTGGGGTACATTTCTCAAAACAATCTGAATAAATTCTCAAAACAATCTGGGATTACGGGTTTTGGACCCAAAATCACAAGTTATATGATGAAGAAAATCACAGTATCAATACTGATGAATAAAGTATCACTAAGCATCCATGAAGTAACACTATTTTATAATCACAGTTTCAATAATATAATCTGGGGTACATTTCTCAAAATAATCTGAATAAATTCTCAAAACAATCTGGGATTACGGGTTTTGGACCCAAAATCACAAGTTATATGATGAAGAAAATCATAGTATCAATACTGATGAATAAAGTATCACTAAGCATTCGTCAAGTAACACTATTTGATAATCACAGTTTCAATAATATAATCTGGGATACATTTCTCAAAACAATCTAAATGCATTCTCAAAACAATCTGGGATTAGGGGTTTTGGACCCAAACTCCTTTGAAATTGAAGTGCCACTTGTATTCTTCTTTTTTTTTGAAGGTGCCCTTTGATTCTTTTTTTCCTACCCTTTGTGGTTGAACGTGCAGGATCCAATATTGCAATAGAAGAGCTTGAAACATCCGTATCCGCCACAGAAGGCACTGTACTCAGCAGCTCTTCAACATATGCTACAATCTTGTTATGCTCTTCTTCAAGTATCTTTTCTTCCCTCTTCATTATCTTTGACTTTTATAACAGTAGCATAGTACTTTCTCATCATATGATTTCTCCAAGAAATAGAATCTGTAATCTGGACAGGTTGCTCAGCTCCACTTCCAAATTTATCCCACAAATGAGCTTTCACCATTTTTGTCCATCTTTTATTAATATAAAGCTCAGGTATCTCAACTATTGAATGCATATGAAGTATTCTGAGGATATGAGAACATAACAACCCACAAGCTTCAAATCTTTTACACGAGCAGACTATGAACTTATCAAGTTCACTAAAACTGACATTATGAACTGTAATTCCCCTGTCATCCTTGACATTATAAAATAGCAGTCTTTCATCAAAGTGAATGAGTTCACAATTCAAGGATATACACTTCAAAAATTCAGCTTCAAAATCAGTAAAGAGAGTCAATGTATATACCTCTGAAGCATGCTTGAGAAGTCCAGTCAACGGCATAAACGATGTAGGTTGTGCCCTTGAGCATTGGAATTCATCAGATGCTTCATTTCTCCTCCAAAATTGGATTGTTCTTCTAAAAATATCATAAAATTCTGTCAAGCTTGTTGACTTCCTTGCATTGAATCCAATGGCACTATTTGTGCTTTCACTTCTTTGGGATGATAAAATTCCAGCAGAGAAAATGTCCTTGTTCAAGCCAGTGCACCACTTCTCCTTGAGCGAATAGAGTCTGGAAAACCACGAGTTGTCCTCCAAATGATATGTTGATATCATAGAGCTCCAGCAATGTTCAAATTCCTCTCTATTTGTGCATCCGGACAAACATTTTTGAAATTCATTAATGAAGGAATTGTTCGCTTTCAAATTCCCAAACCGGCTTATTGCATTTTGGTACAAATGCCACAAGCATAACTGGTGTCTTGTATCAGGAAAAATCTGCATTGAATAAAAAAAATTAACTGAAAAATTTATATACAGTAAAGGATCACTAGATATGATGTAAGTGCTATTAACTACTGACGAAGTATCATTAACACTTAAACTTGTACCAGCAGATGACATCTCAAATAAAAGATTCATTTAAGTGAATTATGATAAAATAGAGAAATATACCTGTTCTATTGCAGTACCAATAGCTAGGTCTTGATCGGTAAATATTGATATAGGACATTTCCCCTCCATTGATTTCTTAAAAACTTCAAAGAGCCATAGAAATGAATCAATCCTCTCATCCGATATGAATGCACATCCAAACATCACATTTTTCCAATGATTATTGATCCCTACAAATGGTGCACAAATGAGGTTATACTTGTTTGTACGGTATGTTATGTCAAATACAACAACATCACCGTATATCATATAGTCCTCTTTCATCATGGCATCTCTCCATAAAACATTTGACAATCTCCCTTCATCATCTAACTTGACTCTAAAGAAAAAATCTTTATTTTCAACACCTTGTGCATGCATTTCATCAATGAGTGTTTGAGCATCTTCTCCTTCAATAATACTCATCTTCAACCGGTTGACATAGTTTAAATGATCTTTTAATGTGTGACCAACACAATCCTCTCCTCCCGCATCATGAGCCATGTATCGGAAAGAATCTGTAGCTCTTATCCCTGATGTGAGCATGCCCTCAATCACAACACCCTTCTCAGAGTTTATTGATCTGTGCGAACGGTGCATATGGCTCCATTCTCTTCTTGTAAGTGTGTGATTGTGCATGAGATTATGCTCAATAACTTCAAATAAACCATCATTATTGATCTTTGCTCTTAAATATGCCTTACAACCTGTGCGTGTGAGATTTACCTTTCTTGAGGTAGAAGTGTTAGATTTTTTAGCTCCCTTACAAGAACACAAAAAGTATTTCTCAACTACACTTCCATTTTCAGTTCTTGTTGTGGATTTCCTAACACTAAACCCATTTTTAAGAGCATGACTACAATATAAGTCATATATATCATCAATTTTCTTCCTTTTCAAACCAAGAAGGCAGCCTCTTACATCAAAAGAATCACCTACAACATATTAGTAACAAATAAAATAGTGTCAATAAGTACTAGTGGGGTATAAAAACATATTGTTGATGTATCATTACTATCGAGTGAATCATAATTATTTTTTAAGTGAAACAGTTGCAAAATATCAATAATACCTAGCGAAGGATTACTATCATCAGAGAAAGTATCACTAAATACCATAAAAGTATCACTACTGTATATAATTATTTTTTAAGTGAAACAGTTGTAAAATATCAATAATATCTGGCGAAGGATTACTATAATGAGAGCAAGTATCATTAAATACCATAGAAGTATCCCGATTGTTCAAAAGTCAATATATGCGTGTGATACACACTTTTCTTGATTTATGCAGTAAGAAATAACAATATATCAGTAACAAATAAATTAGTGTCAATAAGTAGTAGTGTTGTATCAAAAAAATACAGTTGATGTATCAATACTATCAAGTAAATCATAATTATTTTTTTAAGTGAAACAATTACAAAATATCAATAATACCTAGTGAAGGATTACTATCATGAGAGAAAGTATCACTAAATACCATAGAAGTATCACTACTGTATATAATTATTTAGGCAGAATCATAATTACAAAGAACAGGACTATAGTACTACTTACTCTCAATTTGCAACATAACAGATTCATTCTCATTGATAGATGTTGTATCCACATCTTCAATATTGTCTTCATTATCAAGTATAACAATATCTGAAATTTATAAAATTTAAATTACTTTTAGGAGTGCAATAACACTAATAGATTACTAAACTAAAACTTCAATGAATCAGTTCACACTAGCATATTATCAAACAGTTTGAATGCAAAATTTGATATATGTAACAATTGATGAAAAATTGAATCAAAATTACAAATTTTATAAAATAAGAACACATACCTATCGTTTCTTTGCTGGAATTGGCGGAAATTCCTCCGGAAGGAACCGTAGTTAGTTTTCCCAAATCATCCATTTAATAGTTCAACAAATCGCGAGCTATGAGAGATATGCGCAGCGCTGCAGCCGTGAGTTGGAGGGAGAAAATCTAGGCGCCGCCACGAGCTCGACGGGGAAAAAGCTATTGTCGCGGCGATCTGGACGGGGAAAAAGCAATCGATGCGGAGAGCTAGGGTAGAAAACGTAGGCGAGTGAGCGAGTGATCGAGCTGGGAGAGAAAAAAAATCAGATTTTTTTTTATTATATATATATGGCGGGTCGGGTCGGGGGAGATCCGTCTAACGTAAGAGACCCGTTAGATGGTCTCACACAAGTCTCCCCCATAAATAAATATACATTTAGCTTTTATCCTTCCAAATATACAAGTATTATAAAATCTAAATCAAAATCAAAATTAAAATCAAAATTAAAATAATTTGGACAAAAATCTTCACGAGATCTACTAATCAAAATTTATTAAACAAGCTGATATCTAGAATCCAAATCCAAATTTAGTCAAACCAATCCTCAATTCATATTCATATATTTCTAGAGGTTGCTTGTTAATTTGACATGTACTTCAAAATAGCAAAAATAAAATAACATCTCATAATAGTGAACTTAGAATCCAAGTCAGCGACACATTATTACATATTTTTTGGGATCACCAATTCTCATGTACATCAACTCTACACCCAAGACCCAATAAGCCCGTATATTTATTAGACGGGTCAGGGTCAACACGTCAACGCGTGTGAACCCCGTTCATCCAAATTTTTTTTTGCCAAAAAGAAGTATTACTCAAAATTCAAAAAGTATCATTTGTATTCTTAAAAAGTAACGAATCTGCTACTTATCTTATACGAATTTATTTAGTTCAAATTATGATTTTTTCCATTCCAAATAATGTTTAAAATTTAAAAGTTTGTAGTTTTTTAAGGTTCATGAGCTTTTTAGGTTCTTTTTAGTATTTTTAGAATTTTTTTAGGGATTTATTTTGTGTTTTTAGGGTTCATGTTTTTTTTAAGTTTATTAATCTCAAATAGGAGTTATATTTATTTCAAAAAAAAATAAATTCATTCACTTTTATTTTAGAGTTCACTAATTACATTTTAGGGTATATATCTATTCCAAAATTAATTTTTTTTAAGTTCAATTATTGTTTATATTTGTTTAGAAAAAACTAAAATTATCAAGCACAATGCACGAGCTCACGCGTTAGCGTTGGGAAAGCACATTACGCGAGTCACTGAATTTAAAAAAAATCATTCACTTTAATTTTAGGGTCCATTAAATCAATTTTAAGGTATATATTTATATTTATTTCAAAAAGATTAAATTAATTCATTTTAATTTTAGAGCTCACTAATTGTATTTTAAAGTATATAATTTTAGGGAAAACAGAAAAATAAAAAAAATTAAAAGTGGATGAATACTTCGATTAATTTTTATTTTTTTAGTTTTGAATTTGTGGTGCATTGAGTAGTTTTAATGGTATGAACAAGTAATAAAAAGGTATTGAAGTAACTTCACAATTATTTTATTTTTTCTTTATTGGTATGAACAAGTAATAAAAAGGTATTGAAATAACTTCACAATCATTTTATTTTTTCTTTATTTCTTTTGTGGTGTAAAGAGTAAAATTAGTGGTGCAAATAATTGCTCCCCTTACTTAAATATCATTTACTTAAAAAGAAAAAAAGTGAAGAGAGGTTCGAAAATGAAACTTTAAACTCACCATATTTGTTCGAAATTCAGTTTTCGAACATGCATATATAATTTTATTTTTTATAGTCTCATTCAAAAATGAATTTTCAAACAAATATAATGTGTTGAAAATCCATTTCCGAACGGATTCCATGATTTCTAAAAATTCATTTGGGTCTGGTGGCTTTCTGTGATAGTTCATAATACTTCTTTGGCGCTTTTTCCATTATTGATTTGCAGAGAGGGCGTGGGTGTAAACCAATCTTGTGAATCATTGATGTCAATTTCAAAAGTCGGTACTATTTTTTCCTTCTCTTGTGCATAGACCGGATTTTTTTTTTTCAAATATATTTTAATTTAATTAATTATTTTTTTTATTTATGGTTCATCATTTCTCAAATAAGATATAATAATAAAATTAAAAAATAAATTATGATACACGAAATATAATATGATTGGACACAGAGAATCTAATCCGCCTGACATGGCCCGACCTTATCCGCAACTCCAATTTTATTTTTTAAGTAGATCTTGCAAAGTTTCTATCTCCCTCTTCCAAATTGGTAGCCTAATGTCATGAGAAAAAAGAATTACGAAGAAAACATGAAGAAGGATCAAAATTATTACAATACATTAAGTATTACTTTAATTCATCCAAATTCGAAAAAATACAATGAGGAGAATAATTCGAGTGGTCACCATCTTGTAGGCGGTGGTCGCCGTGTTGACCGGTGCCATTGTTTGTTGCAGAGGTGGAAAGAGGGAGGGGAGAGGGAGAGATGGATAGTTTTTTTTTATTCTCATTTTTATTCTTTTTTATTATTATTTTTGTTCCGTGACTAAGGGTATTTTGGTATAAAATGGGTAAACTGAGTAATTTTAAAATTTACTGGGTAAATTTTTTTTTTAAAGTTAAGATGGATAAAAAAATAAGAAAGTTGGCAAAACCAATCGTATATGAAATGGAGTTAATTATATTTTCTTAGATAAAATTTTGATTTTAGTCTCATAGGACATGGGTTAGTTCAATTTTGGTCTCATCCCTATCACTTTTGGTCCCAAATCAATTGAATTATCAATTTTAGTCTCGCCGTAACGTTTTCCGTTTGAAAAATTATAGATTTTGGTCCCATTTTGATATCGATTTTGGTCCCAAGTTTTCCGTTAAAAAAATTATCGATTTTGGTCCCATTTTGATATCGATTTTGGTCCCAAACAGAAAAATGCTAGAAATTTTTTTTCTTTGCAATTCAATTGGAGGCAAAATTAAACTGATTTGGTAGAAATTTAACCTAATTTGGTTCCAAATTTCCCACGAACATGCATCTATATATATCTACTCACCAAATCATCAAATTGCAACTACTAAATCAAAAGAAAGCCATTTTTTTATTTAGTTTAATTTTCTGTCGAGCTCGAGTTCGATCAAGAAGATACTTGGCTCGTTTACACCCCTAAAGGCAGGGAATTTTTTTATTTAGTTTAATTTTACAATATTGTTTATGAGCGTTTACCACATCTAATTATCGTTTATAATTATTTTTAATATTTAATTTTAATTTTCAATTAATAATTCATTTTTATGGTTGATTATTTCATAATTAAATTCTTATAAAATGTAAAGTAAAAAATCCAGGAAAAAATTATATTTTCATACCTACATTTTGAACTTTCACTACAAAAAAAAATCACATTTTAGCGATGGAAGCGCGCCAAACCAAGCCCCAAAGTATTAAAAATAATATAAAATAATAAAAATATAAATAAAGTAATATAAAATTTTAAAAATCGTAAAGTAAAATTAATAAAAATATAATAAAAATTTATACTCATAATTAACTAGTAATTGAAAAATAAAAAATATATATAATATTAAAAATGTAAAATAAATAAAACATTAATAATATTAAACAAGTTAATTTCAAATTCATAATTAATTAGTAATTAAAAAATTAATAATATTAAAAAATTTAAAAATCATAAAGTAAAATAAATAAAAATATTAAAAAATTTATATTTGTAATTAATTAGTAATTGAAAAATATATAATATTAAAAAATAATATATATTATTAAAACATTAAAAATGAAATAAATTATAAAATGTAAAATAAATAAAAAATCAATAATATTAAAAAGATTGATTTCAAATTCGTAATTATATAGTAATTAAAAAATTAATACCATTAAAAAAATTAAAAATTATCATGTAAAATAAATAAAAAATTTAAAAAAATTTATATTTGTAATTAATTAGTAATTACAAAATAAAAAAATATATATATATATATATAATAAATATTATAAAAAATATGTCGTTATTGTGTCGTTAACATAAAAAAATAAAAAATTAAAATTAAAATACGACGTGTGTTCTTTGTTAAGTTTGAGACAAAAAAATTCATCATTAAATATCTTAATCCGTTGTTAATGTGTCTGTATTTTAAAATAAATTATAATCCGTTGTTAAATCGCGTTTTTATTGTAGTATTTTTTTAAATAACCCGATTAAAAAATAATAATAAAAAGTACCCCTTATTTACAAATTTAACGTTTGATCAATTTTTCGGCTAAAAAGTCGTTCATAGCTGATTACATTTTAGGATTTCTATTTCGCTGAAAATTTCACTTCTGGTCTCATATTATCGATTTTGGTCCCAAAACTAGCGGCTGTTACCCCATTTATTTTTTTCGTCTAAATTGTGGGACCAAAATTGATAATCCAAGTCCTATGGGACCAGATTTAATAACAATTTCTAAAATAGGACCAAATGTGATAGGGTTTGGATCAAAATCGGACTAGATCATGTCCTATGAGACCAAAATTGAAATTTTCTCTATTTTCTTACATGTATTGTTTTTAATTTGGAGGAATTATATATAATTACTTGACTAAAGTGTTTATAAGGATACATAATCATGTGCTAAAAGATTTGTTTAAGACGAGATCTATACGTACCTACTAATCTACTAGTGACTAGTCTGTATCAAATGGTACTTATATTCGGATCCAAATAAAAAATACAAATAATTGGTGACACATATTTGTAAGAATTTACTTAAAATTAAATTCGAGTAAAATCTGTTAGTTAGAGATCTAAACATGATAGAAAAAGAGATTGTAAATTCTTGGAAGAATATGAATTGAAAGCTGGTGTATTGCCGATTGTATATTTCTTGTATGATTTGATAATTACAATACAAAGGTAATATAGAGATTAGAAAACATCAATTATGGAAACAATCTAATTAAGGGCCTAATCTCTGACTAATTTGATTTTTGCAGGATTCTTGGAGCTATTTTGGGTCGTGGATTGCCAACACTCCCCCTCAAGTTGAGTAGTGGGGTCTCTAATACTCAACTTGTCAAGCACTCTCAAAAAACTTCTTGAATTCACAGCTTTGGTAAGGATATCTGCCAGCTGGTCCTCTGATTTGACGAATGGTAACTCAACAATTCTGGCTTCTAATTTCTCCTTGATGAAGTGTCTGTCCACTTCAACATGCTTTGTTCGATCATGCTGGACAGGATTTTCAGAAATACTAATGGCAGCTTTGTTATCACAAAACAACTGACATGGCTGAAGAGTAAAGCCAATCTCCGCTAACAATTTCCATAGCCATAGAATCTCTGTCAATCCGCTTTTTATCCCTCTAAATTCAGCTTCTGCACTAGATAGGGCTACCACCTTCTGCTTCTTGCTTCTCCAAGTGACTAGATTCCCCCCTACAAAGGTAAAGTACCCAGCAGTCGACCTTCTATCCATAGGATTTCCCGTCCAATCTGCATCAGTGTAGCCGTATATCTCTGTGTGTTCGTGTTTCCCAAACAACAGTCCATAGCCATACGTGCCTTTGAGATATCGTACAATTCAGACTGCTGCCTCCATGTGATCAACTCGGGGTTTGTGCATAAACTGACTTACTACTCCCACTGCATATGCTATATCAGGTCTGGTGTGAGAAAGATAGATTAGTTTTCCCACCATCCATTGATATTGTTCTCTGTCTGCTAGCTCTGCACCTTCAATAATTTGAAGCTTATGATTAACAGCAATTGGAGTATCCACAGGTTTGCAATCAAGCATTCATGTTTCAGTGATCAGGTCCAGACTTTACTTCTGTTGTCGTATGAAGATCCCTTCAGTAGATCTAAGAACTTCAATACCTAGAAAATACTTGAGAGCTCCCAGGTCCTTCATCTCAAATTCCAAGAAAAGATTTTTCTTCAGCTTTTCAATTTCTTCTGTGTCGTTCCCTGTGATGATCATGTCATCCACATAGATGATCAGACAAGTGACAAGGTTTCCCCGGTTCTTTAAGAACAATGTGTGATCAGAATTACTCTGCCGAAAACCACACATCTTCATATGTAACGCCCCAGTCCCACTAGGACCAAAACGTCACCAAAAGACATGCATACATGCTTACGTGATAAATATTTTTCAAGAAATTAAATTAACTTTATAACTAATTTATAAACGGACAGCACCTCAACTTAAAAATGTTCAAACCATGCACTCAGGTGCTTTCAAAGTCAACTTTCAACAAGGCTTTTCAAAATCACAAACTCACATATAACCAAATTATGACCTGTCAACAAGAAAATACACATAGCCAATCAAGTCACTCATTCAAAAACTCCACGGTCAACCCTTATATACATTCAAAATATTTGTATATACAGTCAAAATTGACCACATAGGTAAACAACTTTCAAACTTAAAGGTTTTGCAGAGTATCAACGAAAGCATTTAATATTTAATATACAAACATAAGTTTAAAGATGATTTTAAGCAAAAATCATACAAGGGTCAACCATTTAACCCACTCCAACAGCTCGCCCTCAACCAACTTGATCTCCAGGACCTGAAAATATTTGAAAATATTTGGGTTGAGTGCCAGAAAACACTCAGTGGGCATTTTCATTCGTCCAAGTCAAATTTTCATGCTTTAAAATCAATCATAAACATAGTTTACTCTTCTTTATTGGATGAGAGACCCGATGTGATCACATGATACTTTACGGTTACTTATCTAGACATTTAGTCACAAAGTAAACCGTCTTGCTTGTAAGTCGGAATTCTTCTATGCATGAAGTCTCAACACATCCAATCATTGTGTAAACAATGCTATTAAAACATTTAACATGCTTTTCATGGACGAATTTAAAACATAGTTGTGAGTTATAGAAAAACCCACCTGGATGATCTCAATAACAGTGCAATTTATGCGTGAGATGTTATTACGCTTTCAGCTCGTCTCGACCTATAAAATTAAAATCCTAACTTAGAATCCTCAAATAGGTCAATAAAGGTAATAACTTAGATCCTAAATGACTTAAATAAGAATTTCCTATGTCTTGGGATCATTTAGAATTAAAATGGAGTCAAATGGGCGATTAATGCGCATTTGACGGAATAGATCAACTTGGTGACCCTGATTGAGAAATTATCGGACTTTCTAGACTAAATATGAGTGGATAAAGATGAATCAAATAGAATTCAATGGCTATGAAATTTGATTTAGCATTTAGGAGGGAATTATAATATTTAGAATTCCTTTTGAGGCAAAATATAACATTTGAAAATTATAGAATTAAATAACATTTTCTAAGAATTCTAATTTAATCCCCAAATACTAAACTAGAATTAAATTAAATAAATAGGTAAATAAATTTGAAAGCAAGCAATAAATCTCGTAATTAAAGGTTAAAAGAACGTAAAAAATAATTTTAATCCAATAGTTGGGTTAATTAAATTTCGCCGAAAGAAGTGGCGCATGATAGCTAACAAACAAATTTTAGTTTATTAGGCTTTTCGAGCATGACCTAAGCTATATTTATAGCCTATTTGCCAAGGAAGAAGTCTAGATACAAATTTCATTAGGCTTGTCTATAATTAATATAGTGAATAAGGATATCAAATTAAAAAAAAAAATGGCCGAAGAGCCGTGAATTAGATTGCTTACCTTCAGCTTGATTTTTTTTCCACTTTTGATGTAATTATCCCCCCCTATTCTCCAAGTGATATATATGTATATATTGATTGGTATGTTCCCTTGGTTCACGTCCAACACGTATACAACAATTAATACACTAACCTATTTCTATTGTTTCCCAAATGGCCAAGTTTAATTGGTTAAATTTTTTTTTTTTTTTGATCAACATAGCCGAACCCCACACACATATATATATATATATATATTAATATTACACGTGTACTTACAAGTACATTAACCATTTAAACTTCTTTACAAATTACCAATTCTGATTGGTTTTAATTTTTATTTTATTTATTATTATTATTATTATTACTACTATATTTTTCCTCTTGCAAACACACGTATACCCTATACACTTACTCAACTAGGAAATTCTCCAAATGGCTAAAATTAATTCATGAGTGAACATGATTATCCAACAAAAAAAATTCATTACTTTATTTATTCTTTAAAAGGTCTAACAATAATATGTTTATTAAGGTATTGTTGAATGTGAGCTTGAGTAAATGGATGCAAATTGAGCCTTAATTGGGCCGAAAGTGGATTGGATAATTGGACTTGAATTTATAATAGTGGTCATGGTAGAATAAATTTGGCTCAAATTATCACATGAATTAAATTTCATTGAAAACTCAAATGAAGTCCGATTTAGATGATCTTGATATCAAAACGATCCCAATAATCTCTATTTTTATAATATATATTCTAATATTAAGTAGAAAACTCAACTAAGGTCGAGACTTCTTAATCTTTTTGCGTCTCTAAGCCCATAATTAACTAGCCAAAATAATTTGGATTCTAATTTCATGAAATTTCTAGCTATAAAGTAAATTTTAAATACTATATCTTTCTGGGGTGTTACATCATAGCACTGGTAAATCTTCCAAACCAAGCTCTTGGTGACTGTTTGAGCCCATAAAGAGTTTTCTTCAGCTGACACACTTCCTTCTTCCCAAACTGAGACTCGAATCCTGGTGGAGCTTCCATATACACTTCCTTTTTTAACTCTCCATGTAAGAAGGCATTGGTGACATCAAACTGAAGAAGGCTCCAATTACTGTTTGCTGCTATTGAGAGTAAGACCCTTACTGTATTCATCTTGGCAACTGAGGAGAAAGTCTCAGAATAATCTACTCCATAGATTTGGGTGTACCCTTTTGCAACTAACCGGGCTTTGTAGCTCTCAACTGTCCCATCGGGTTTCCGCTTGATTGTGAAGACCCATCTGCATCCAACTGGTTTTTTCCTTTTGGTAGCTCACACTGTTCCTATGTTTTATTACGGGCAAGGGCATCCATCTCCTTTTTCATTGCATCTGTCCACTGTGTTGATTGAAAGGCTTCTTAGGCTGTTCTAGAAAGATTCTCCTTCTTGTATAACTCTGTCTGAAAAGCCAAGGCTGATCTGGTGAGATTTCCTTGTGCAATGTTCCCTACTGGATATCTGGATTTTCTGGAAACTCTTTCTGGAGAATATCTTCTTAGAGGAACCCCCCTGTTGCTTCAGGGAGGTAACACATATCGCCTGGTATCCTGTATCTGAGGATCTAAAATCTCACTAACAGTAACATCAGTAACATTAGTGACATCAATGGTTTCAGCGGAAGTATCAATCGAATCAGCAGCGGAATCAACATCATCATGATTAGTAGAATTAATTTCAACATCATTATGATTAGTAGAATTAATTACCTCCTCAGATATCGGACTAGAAAGAGCATTATTCGGTGCGGTGAGGTCAGCAAGCTGTACTAACGGTTCAGATAGTATCTCAGCGGAACGGTTAACTGTCTCAGTTGGAACTGTCTCCACAGAACTGCTTGGCGTTAGCAACCAGCTTAGTGGGTCAACTCTAGGACTCTCCCCCTGACCGCGAAGGTGGTGGTGGTGATAAAAAAACTCAGTTTCAAGGAAGTCGCAGTTCATGGTGGTGAACAGGCGACGGGACTTGGGGTCAAAACACCGATACCCCTTCTGATGGATGCCATATCTGACAAACACACATTTGACCGCACACAGATCAAGTTTGGTGCGTGTGTGTTTGGGGGGATGGACGAAGACAGAGCAACCGAAGACACGAGGTTTAAGGGTAAGAGGAACAGGAGTTTGGACCAGTTTAGATAGACACTGAATGGGAGTTTGAAGATCAAGGCTTTTTGTAGGTAACCGATTGAGGAGATACACGGCTGTAGCAACGGCTTCAGGCCAAAAATGAGAGGGTACCCAAGAGTCAATGAGCAAAGCTCGGGTGATCTCGAGAATGATTCTATTTTTTTTTTCAGCGACCCCATTTTGTTCGGGTGTGTAAGGACAGGTGGTTTGGTGAACTAATCCGTTATCGTGGAAGAATTTGGTCATTGAGGAATTCACAAATTCTCCCCCGTTATCGGATCGTAAGGTTTGAATATTGGTTTTAAACTGATTTTGAATCATAGTATAGAAATGGGAAAATTTAGAGAAAACTTCAGATTTATGACGCAAGAAATAAACCCAAGTCATACGTGTGTGATCATCTATAAACAACAAAAAATAAGTAAATCCCTGACCCCCGTGAACAGGAGCAGGACCCCACACATCAGAGTGAACAAGAGAAAATATAGACGACACACGAGTGTTATTGGGTTTAAAGGTTTGTCTGTGGCTTTTAGCCAAAACACATGTCTCACAATATAATTTAGAATTAGGAAATAACTTAGGAAAAAGAAGTTTCAAATAACCCGCAGAGGGATGTCCAAGCCGACGATGCCAAAGCCAAGCTGCCTGTGAAGCGATCCCAATAGACAGCATCACCGTGCCTTTTTGAGTAATTTCATCCACGTAATACAGTCCCCGACGCTCAGTGCCACGCACAATGATCTCCCCCATCTGGATATCCTGTAACAGACAGAATGAAGGATGCATTAGAACAGTGCAATTCAACTCATTTGTAATATGACTAATGGACAGCAATTTGTGAGACAACGCTGGGACATGTAAACAATTCGATATTTTTAGGGTTGGAGAAATTTCTACAGTTCCGGCACCAGTCACAGGAGTAATTTCACCACTAGCTGTTTGAACACAAGTTTTACGGGGCGATGAAGGGACACAAATATCAGAAGCATCAAACGTCATTGTGTCAGTGGCCCCACAATCAAAAATCCAAGCATTATTTTTATCAGAAGCATTATTTTGAGTAACATAAGCTTGAGCTAAGTGATTGTCCTCATTATTTAAAGATGGGCCAAATGAATGGAAATATGGGCCTGGGCTTGCGAAATTTAAAGAAGAAGAAGTGGGCGGGTCGGATACAGACATATCCGACCCGATACCTTCATAATTCAAATCGGCATCTCGTCCTCTTTCATTGATTTCTCCTAAACCCTAGCCGTCATTCCCATCTTCTCCTCACTGCTGTCACTGTACTGTTGCCCGCCGCCATAGCCTCCGGTCGCGGTGTCGGTGACCGCCGCTGAGTTGCCCACCGCGACTGAGGCTTTACTCCGGTGGTCTTTGGGTGGCTTATGGTTGTCTTCCCACCACTCTGGATAGCCGACGAGCCGAAAACAAATCTCTTTCGTATGTTTATTCATTCCGCAGTGGGTGCATTTCAACTTTGACTTGTCGATTTTTTCCCGGGATGATGATGTGCCGCCGCTGCCTTTGGTTTGACCTGATCGAGACGGGCGAAACCCTTTCACCGCTAAGCCGCTGACTTCTCCATCGGTGTGGGCAACAAGCCCACTGCCGAGCCCTTGCTCGGTCATACTTTCAGTCTCAGTGCCCCACAATCCTCGCCGGAGCAATGCATACGCGGCTTCGGCGGTCGGTAAGGGATCTGTCTTGAGTATGTCTCTCCTCTCAGGTTCGTATTTCTCACTGATTCCTGCCAAGAGCTGGAACAATCTTGTCTCTGACTGTAGCCTCCGGTAAGTTCCTATATCTGTCTCGCACTTCATCGGGTTTGGTTGATTGTCATCTATTTCCGCCCAAATGCGTTGAAGAGTGCTGTAAAAAATTTTGATTGTGTCTTGCCCTTGTTTGATGCTATTTGCTTGGACTGTTAGATCGAAAATTTGAGCAGAGTCCCTCTTTACACTGTATGTGACTGCTAGACTCTTCCATAAACTTGCTGCTGATTTGTATTGGACATAGTTATTGGCCAAATTCGGCTCCATATTCTATATGATCCACGAGATCACCGTGAGATCATTTTGGTACCATTTTGGGTATGCTGGATCTGTGGATTCCGGCGGGAGGGGGTTACCCGTGATGTGACCGAGGCACCCTCTTCCACCGATGGCTAGGTGCATCATCCTAGACCATAGCGAGTAGTTGAATTCATTGAGTTTTATGTTGATGATAACAGTTTGGTTCTGAGGATCGTGGTTCTGTTTTGGACAGGTTGAATTGCTTGAAGAGGTTAGCCAATTGTTGTGCCAGCAACTCTGCCCCGGGCATAGATGGCTGGGCGCTCGATGGGCTGTCGTCTTCCCCTGCCATCGGTAGATGATGAAGCAGAACAATGTCGATCCGTGAGGATCTTCACTGCTCTGATACCATGTTAGTTAGAGATCTAAACATGATAGAAAAAGAGATTGTAAATTCTTGGGAGAATATGAATTGAAAGTTGGTGTATTGCTGATTGTATATTTCTTGTATGATTTGATAATTACAATACAAAGGTAATATAGAAATTAGAAAACATCAATTATAGAAACAATCTAATTAAGGGCCTAATCTCTGACTAATTTAATTTTTGCAGGATTCTTGGAGCTATTTTGGGTCGTGGATTGTCAACAAAATCGGCAAAGTATAGTATTGGGATATATATGGAAAAATATTAATTCTACGGGAAAAATATTAGTTTTATACTAAAAGTATTAGGTAAAAAATAAATAAGATATTTTATTAATGTATTGAGATATTTCAAGTCCCTAAAATCGTTGGAAGATCCGAAGATCAGTTACATCACCACTAAGTACTTGTTGATCAATCCAATATAAATTTTATCTGGATTCTCAAAATGTCGTTCCTATGCAAGGTGGAAACTCTTTGAATTTCAACTATAGAATACGCGATTTTAGAGATCTCTACTTGACTTGATACAATAAGGGAGGGGAGGGTTACAATACAAACCCTACCTAGTGTAGGAACTAGGAATCCATCTCACACCATACAATCAATAAAGATCTATGGTCCAGATTTGATTAAAAGGAGTGGTGGAAATCATGTAATATTTCGAAAAAAATTCGCGCGGGTATTAACGTAATTTGGTAATTCTTATAAAAATCGCGGATGATATTTGATAACAGATCGTCATGCTAACGAAGTATGTTCATCATGCTAACGAAGCGTTATATTTATGCTAATAATTTTTTTCTCATATTGTTAACGAAAAATTAAATTCTAAAGTGTAATTATAAATTATAATAGGATTAAATAAACCATAATTCAGATATAATAAACTTCAATGATCTAAAAATAGAATTAAATTCTAAAAATTAATTATAAACCCCAATTGGATGGAATAAATCATAATAACAATATAAATATAACACATTAGCATAATGATATTATTTTATCAGCATTGCGAATAAACTATGTTAGCATATGACAATTCATCGTTAGCATAAGTTATAAACCATAAATGGATGAAGAAAACTCTAACTAATATATTCTAATTTGATGAAATAAATAATATATAATATTCAATTAGTAACTAAAACATAAAAATTAAATCGTAAAAAATAATTATAAGTCATAATTGAAATGTAATAAATCATAATAATAATAATATAAGTATGCGTAGTACGTTAACATTATGATGATCATTCATTAGCACAATAAATGCAATATGTTAGCATATAACAAATGTTTCGTCAGCATACGTAATCAACTTATCATAATGCTGACGAACCATTATTTAAAAGCTAATGAAAGCATTTTCGCGCTGGACACGAGTAAAAATTTATATTTTGTATTTTTCGTCTATATTTATTTGAATAAACATATTCATGACTGATCTTGAATTAAAGAGCATGAAAAGATCTTTAATTTGGTATATTATTTGCGTTGATCCGATTTGAAACGAGTGAGTTATGGTCGTTCAAAGTTTTTAGGATTTTTTTTAAAAAGTGATGACATCAGCTTTTTTATTGAGATTTGACAATCATACCCCTGCCTCCTTTTTTGCCTTGGCTTGACATTTAATCTCAGACATTAGATCATCTAGATGGACGGTATAAAATGGGTTCCTAGTTCCTACAGAAAAATGTGTATTTTTGATCCAATCCCCAATAAGGGAAATATTAATTTAACATTATCTTGAGATGAACTAAGTCAAGAGGTTGGAAAGACCCTTTTCTCGACATTTACACAATTTAAACAACGAGGGCTCTTACTCAACCAAAAATTACGAAATTAATATGAGGTGATCGTAATCCGTACGAGAATTTGAAAAAATTGAAAATTGCTCAAGAAGATTACTCTCAAAAGAAAGAATAAGATGAAAGAGAGTGATTGAATACGCAAAAAGATTTTGATCCAAAAATATTGGATTTAATTTTTACACTATTTTGTGTTAATTAAATTAAATAAAACATTTTTGTTACAGTCGTAGGATGCAATCTAGCTACAATTACAAATAGCGTTAATGTAACGTAACTGCCACATATGAAATACAAAAACAAGAAGTAAAAAATAAATAAAAAAATTAGTTAGTCAACATTAACTGCAAACACAATTCGGACAATGTGTGATCCATCAAACCATGTAACATCTCCAAAATTGTAGCCCTTGGATGCTTGCTTCCCATCAAAGAAAACTTTGAAAGAAGCCTTCTTCACACCTTCCCCAAACACAATCTTTCTAGGTGCAACCTTCACAACTAGGCCACGTGGTGCGTTCACCGAGGCAACGTACGTTGCATTCGGTGATCCTACGTTGGTGACCACCCTCTTCACCTTCCTTGGCCCGTCGTGGCGGCCGAGGCGGCCCACGGAGATGGTGGGGTAGTTGAGACTTGATATCATGAGCTCTTGTGTCGAGCCTCTCGGGCAGGTGAAGTTGGTGTTGGATATTGCTTGTATTGTTGTCTGCTTGTAGCCCTTGTAGCAGAGGAAGTATAGGTGATCGATGATGCTCGTCTCGATTGCTAGCCCCGGATCGAGAGCTTTGATCGGGCTGATCTCGCCCGCACCCGCTTCGTGCGGGTTTGCCGTGTAGTTCGTGGTGGAAGCTGCGCGAACAGGAACGAACAAAGGGTTATTTGTCGGAATTAACACAAACGTTCATCTTATTTTGTAATTTTCGGATGAAAACGTAGCAATCAAATCGTAACCTTTCAATTTTTTAGAAATGTTGTGGTTTAAGTCAATTTTTGGGTAAATTATCGTTTATATCTCAATTTTAAAAAAAAAAAAAAAAAACTATATATCATAAACAAACACTTTTGTCAAATAAATACTTAAATTATTTAAAAATTATTCAAATCTAATATGGAATGCATTTTTGCCGGGTGGCCAAGTGGAATTATATATAACAAAAAAAATATAAATCATCCAGGGAATCCACATATGTCAAATCACGTCGTTTGACAATTCAAAGAATTTAAAAATTTAAAATTCTTCCGATCCACCCTCAAGTAATAGAAACTCGAAAATTGGAAGAATTCTTCTACGTGCCCGAAAAAATCTCACCTCTAACCGTGCTTACTTACCCAGCTTTCAGGTACCACAAAATGAAAGATTTGAATAATTTTTATATCGTTCAAGAATTTAATTGATAAAGTTATTAGTTTGTGATAAATTTGAAAAAAAAAAACAAAATTAATCTGAGTTATTAGTTTACATACCCTCAAAAATCAAAATTTCCATGTTCATTTAAATTTTGAAAATATTGATCAGGTGTTGGAGGGCCATGAATTTGTAAATAAAATTAAATTCTGCTGGATTGGGCATCGGCATCAGTTTGGTTGGTTTGACCGGGTCGAAGAGACTAGCATTTTGGTATACGACTCACCAAGGAACAGCAGTCATGCAAAAATTGCAAAATAGGATAAACGTTATGTTAATTCCAACAATTAATCGAACCTGTTGTGATCAATGCAGACTTGATCGCGGAGAAACTCCACTGTGGATGGATCGATTTGACGAATGCCATGGCGCCTGTAACGTGAGGGCAAGCCATTGAAGTCCCGGATTTGATGCCGAATGCAGATGGTTTATTCCCAGGTGCCCCATAATCATCTTCGATTTCCGGCACAATTGCTGCCAGAATGGCCACACCAGGTGCCATGATGTCTGGCTGATCAACAAACCATTCACATGTCACAAAAACCACATCGTTTCAACTATATCATATGCGTGTGTATATACATATACAGATATACTAACGATTTATTTCGGGCCGGGCCGAAACACACCGGCCCTGAATGAGTTGGTTGGTTGAAAAATATGAAAAGCAAGCATTCGGCACGCGCGGCTCAACCCGGCTAGAATTTCGGGCCCGGTGGGCCATAAATTTTTAGGCCCGAAACGTTTTGGGTTGGCCCGCCTCATCAACTTAGGCTCGAGGGCCCATGACCCGGCCCGAATTTCGGACCGGGGCTATGAATTTTTGGTTCTGAAACGTTTCGGGCTGGGCCGCCTCATTAAATTCGAGTCGAGGGCTCATGACCCGACCCATTTGACAGCTCTAAATTATGTACCTTGAGGATGTTCTCGGTGAGGCCTCCGGGGCCCCTCGATGAGAAAGATGCAACAACTGGAGCTGGCTTGTAGTCTCTGATCTCACTTGATGGAAGTATAGTAGCAGTAGGATTCCTATATGTGCAAAACCAACAATTTAATTATTAGTACATGTGTTTTTTTTTTTTTTCAAGTTTATGTAGTTGTAGTGATTAGTAAAGTAGGCTTATATATTTTACTTAGTGGAGTTGATGTAGTGGAGAATCTGATGGCCTATTGTTTCTCCAACTTCTGAATACGGAAACGTGCCTGAATCAAAAGGCGAGGTCTCTTCTTCCTCCCCATCTATTATGATCACCCCTCTTGCTTTAGCATCTTCCACAACTAGCTTCTTTATCATTCTTGAAACGCTGGCCTCATCATTCGTACACACCACGATCTTCCCGGCTACTTTCGTGAAGTCTAATGATCCCGGCATGCAGTTCCTAGCATCCGATGCTGCAGTGAAACGAGAAGCAATTCTCTCTCCAAATGCAACAGGATACTTCTCACCAAGTGTTAGAGGTGAGAAGTTGATTGCATTGCCCTAAAAAAAATAAAAAAAAAATCATTCATCAGATCAGATCATGCTTAATTGAACTGATTCTGTGTCTGTTTCCTTACCTTGAACGACACGTCGTTCCCCAGCATGACCGTGGACTGAAAACCTCGATCAATGGTGGAGGCAGCAACGGTGAAGATCCAAGGAGCCGAGTTGACAATGGTGGAAGGCTGAGGGCCATCATTTCCACCCGAGCAAACTACCATGACACCCTTCTGCTGTGCATGGAAGGCTCCGATTGCAATGGGATCGTAGAGGAAATCGGACTGGAAAATCGAGTTGAGGCCAATGGAAACGGAGATGATATCAACTCCATCCTTGATGGCATCATCAATTGCCTTCAATATGATGGAGCTAGCACAGCCATCCTCGGTGCACACCTTGTAGCTGGCTATCCTTGCAGACGGGAAGCCACCACGAGCTGTGCCCCGTGCTAGGCCGTAGTAGCTGGCATTAGCAACGGGTGCTCCGCCTGCAATTGATGCAGTGTGTGTTCCGTGGCCTACAAAGTCCCTCGGTGAACCCCTCGTTGTCCTGTTTGGTTTGGTTGAGAAATGATGGTTCGAGTAGAATCTTGCTCCTATTAACTTCCTACATTAGGTGAAGAATTAACAGATTGGGTTATTCGATTTGTATTGCAAATTTTCTAAAACTAGCAAGAACAAAAAAAAAATACCTATTGCAGTTGAAATCAGAACCTTCCATACAAACTCCTTTCCACTTTGATGGGATTTTTCCAATTTGATGATCACTGAAACTAGGTGACTCTGGCCATATACCTGAAAAAAAATTTGAAAAATTTCAAGAAACTATATATTATGCAGAAAAAAGTAGGCTGCATGAACTGATGAACTTACCTGTGTCTATGATTCCAATTATAACATCAACTGACTTCTGCTCATGAGGGTATTTTGATCTGAAATCAGAGTCTGCAGCTTCAAGAAAATCCCACGAACGCGTCGTGTGGAGCTTTAGTACATGATCAGGAAAGACAGACATAACCCCATCATAACCTGCATTTTCATACAGCAATCAAACAATGAATTGAACCTTCTACATCTGCAAGGGATCATCATGAAACTGTTTATTGCACTGAAATACCAGATAAAACAGATGCTTCATTCTCTGTGAGCATAGCAGAGAATCCCTTGAAAGCATGATTGTAAGAGGTCAACAAGAACTTCCTCTCACTCTCTTCACTGCCAAACAAGAGAGAGAGAGAGAGAGAGAGAGAGATGAATTATGTGTCTAGCTAGTACTTCATAAACAAAGTAAGAAGTAGAATTGATCACCTTGGAATCAAGGTTGATAGCAGTTGCAGATGAGACGAGTCGTCTTCATCTGCACTTGCATTAGAAGAACTCCCCATATAAACAATGTAAGGCTGCAAGATGCATAGATTTTAGGACTAAAACATACAATTCATGTCACCATACAAACTCGTCGTCGTCTGAGATTTATTGAATGGTTATAAAACTTGCCTGAGGGCCTGGTTTTAATGCCACACAACACATGATAATGAAGGAGAGTTGTATGTAGAAGAACTGCAGCAGAAAAGCCATAGTGTGTGTGTGTGTGTGTGTGTGTGTGTGTGTTCAAAGCTGCAGTCTGCTCACAAATGCAAGACTTATAAGATCATTGAATATATAAATTCAATAGTAGAGACATATATACCTTTTTTCTAAAACAAGACATCTGTTAAAAGAAACATGTTTCATGCAAATAAATAAAGACAATATCTAAACTGCAATTCCTTGCTTTCATAACAAGGTATCATTGCAAGATTGTGGTATTATTGTTTCATCAGCACCTTAATTTAATGATTAGTTGGAGACTATCATGATTATAGAGACAATTATCAAAGGTTTAATTAAATGAAAAAAAGACAAAAATTATATATATATATATAATCCATGCAGTAATTGTGAAGTTGTGTTCAAAAGATTGCTTCATCTAGAGGCATCTTGAATCTTGATTGCTTATTCTAATTTACATAGCCACTTTGGCCCTACATGTCAAATATTAATTTTCTTAACTGGACTTTTTTTATAACTAAAATTTGAGTTATTTACATATTTTTATTCATGTATGATCAATAGTCTGCATATTTTTTTCCGAAAAGAATAAATATTGTTTCTTAGTTTTAATGTATATATATATATAATATAATAAAGTAAGCTATAAAATCTTAGTAAATAAGTATTGTTTTTAGTTCTCACACAAATATTAGTATCCATTTGAACCAAATCTTACACACACACACATATATATAATTGTAGGTTGAAGCTAGTAGAAAGGCATGTGAAATATTCTTTTGTTTCTTGAATATTTTTTTTTTTGGACATCTTGTGCTTTATTCTTGTTTTTTTTTCCAAACCTTTTTCTCCTTATCCCTAGAGATACATTGCGTGCTTGATTGATCATTGATGATGACAGCCTTGAAACCACGTTTCTCAAAGTTGCTTTAAATTTTATTTTTGTTATAATGTTTTCCAAAACTACATTTTGTTTCCATTTGCATATAAAAATATAATAGTATACTTCAAAATTCAAAATGAAATATTTTTTTATATATCAAGTGAGAGGTTCAATCTTGTGTCAAACTTGGCTAGCTACATTAGTGTGTTGTAAATTGAATTTTTCATTTAGTTCAAAGGTAGTTTTTCTCTTGCAAATCATGAGATCATCTGATCCACATTATGTGTGCTCACTATGAAATTTATTAAGGTTGAATCTTATGTCGGGGTTTATTATTATTTTTAATTTTCAGCTATTAATCGATCATTTCATAATTATGATTTATACTTTTAGTTTATTTCAATTATTTGTTGATAAGTATTAACTATAATTGATTATGTTATAATTAATTCTTAATTTTACAATAATAAGTACTAAAACAATAAATTTAATAGCGTGACATGAAAAAAATAAGAGACATGGATGTCTGATCTCATCATATAATTCAAAAAAGGACATTTCTAACCCGTTAAATTTTTAGATCCGTCACCGCATCCAATAACGGGAAGTAAATTAAATAATTAATATCACCCAAGGGCAAATTTTTTATTTTCTATTCCCACAACCTTCATGCTATTTTATTATTACAAACATCATCCACCAACAATGAACAAAAACATTTTAACAAACTGGTAAACAAACACAAAACACACACACCCATTGATGATCAATTGCAAAAATTATATTTGCAAAGTTAATTATTCAAACAACATTCACTGCAAAAACTACACGAACGACATGCAATCCATCACACCAACTCACATCTCCATATTTATAGCCCTTGGATGCTTTCTTGCCATCAAAAACCACCTTGAACGATGCTTTCTTCACACCATGCTCGAACACGATCTCCCTCGGGACAACCTTCACCACCAAGCCACGCGGGGCATTCACCGAGGCAACGTACGTTGCATTCGGTGAATGTCCCACGTTGGTGGCAACCCTCCTCACCCTCCTCGGCCCATCGCCTCGTCTGAGCGAGGCGACGGAGATGGAGGGGTAGTTGATGTTGGAGATGAGCTCTTCTTTGGAGTTTTTGGGGCAGGTGAATTTGGTGTTGCTTGTCATTTTTCTTATGTTTTTTTGGCTGTAGCCGAAGTGACAGAGGAAACGTAGATGATCATTGATGGTGGTTGCAAATGCTAGGCCAGGATCAAGAGCTTTGATTGGTCTGATCTCCCCTGCTCCAGCTTCGTGTGGATTTGTAGGGAAATGTGAGGTGTTTGTGGCTGTTTTGCCTATGTTGTTTGAGATGGTTGCTGCAAGAAAAAAGTGGGAAATGATCGAGGTTCGAATTTCATGTTATACTTTTACGTGTTTTTTCTATGTCAAATTTATGATTAATAAAGATTAGTGTAAGAAAATAAATGCGAATCATAACATATTTGGACGGTATTCAATATTTATCAACAAAAAATAAATCTGATAATAATTATTAACTAATAACTGAAAATTAATACTAAAAAATTAATTATTGTAAAAGAAAATTTAATAAATTTGATAGTGAAATACTATTTGTGTAATATAGAAATCGGGGTGGAAATAAACGGAGCGCAAAGGAGTCAATTAGAGATGTCTTTGGCATAGGGCTGGCAATTTACCCGAAAATTTCCGGGTCTATAGTTAGAGGCCCGAGTCGGGCCGCGAGCCTAGCATACTTTTGCAGTTTTTGGGGTTGAATGGGCCGGGCCGAAAAATATTTCGGGCCTAATTTTTTTGGAGGACATGGGCCGAAATGCGGGCTGAAATTACCATCCCTATTTTGGCAAGACAAGTATCATTAGACCTTTTTTTTTCCAAAACATCGAGTATGCTCTAAAATACTATTTACAACTTTAATTGACATTAGAGTTATCAAAATCAGCCCAACCCGTGAAATGAGCTGATTAGGCCATGAGTGGACACGGACCGGACACGGCCATGTCCATGGGCCAACCTAAAAGAACCCGTCTCATGGGCGGGCCTTGGCGTCCTAATTGCAGCCCAACAATTTTTCTGGTCTGCCTTAATCTGGCCGTTTTGACAGCTCTAATCGACATGAATGAAGCCCAAAATGATAAAACAAAACCTGTAGTCATGAGTGCTGATTTGATCACAGAAGAAGTCCAGTGAGGATGAACAGACTTAACGAATGCTGCTGCACCCGAAACATGAGGGCAGGCCATTGAAGTCCCGGACCTGATGGCGAAGATCGACGTCTTATTCCCGGGCGCGGTGTACTCCGGCATTATCCAAGGTACGACAGCTGCCAAAATGTCCACCCCAGGAGCCATCACGTCCGGCTACAATATACATAGCATTAGACATGTAGCTCAGTGATATTTCTCACCCACCCGTACAGAGACGAGACTAAAAAAAAAATTGAAAAAAAATCATACTACCTTAATGATATTCTCAGTGAGAGATCCGGGGCCTCTTGAAGAGAAAGCTGCAACAATTGGAGATGGTTTGATCCCTCTCACTTCTCTTGATGCAAGTATAGTTGCATTAGGATTTCTGCATGTGTCCTAGTTAATTAGTTCATAGAGATCATATTTAACATAAAAACGTATTAAACATTCCACATTGGTTGAGTAAAGTAACACCCTTTACAAGTTGGTTCCGTGAGGGTGAGTTAGGGCCCAATATCCATTTCTAATAGAACGAATAGGCCACTTCAACCGTCCCCTTACAGGCTGATTTTGTGAGAATGAGTTAGACCCAGTATCCATTTCTAACAAGACTAGGCTTACCTAGTTGAGTTGATGTAGTGGAGAATCCGGGAGCCTATATCTTGTCCAACTTCTACAAAGGGGAAGGCACCCGAGTCGTATGGATTAATGTGCCCTCCTCCTCGTTGCATGAGGATCGCACCTTTTCCTCCGGCATCTTGCACGACGAGTTGCTTTATTCTCCTCGAGACGGACGTATCTTCATTCATACAAACTACAATCTTTCCCGCTACTTTCTCCGGATCCAGAGATCCCGGTATGCAGTTCCTGCATTGCATTTGTATGCACAAAAAAGTTATAACATACCAATTACATCGGGTATTGAAAGTGTACGTGTGTGTGTGACTTATAACCGATTCTGTAAAACTCTGCTTTTCTGCAGAGGAATTAATAAGCAGCACCTTGCATCAGATGCTGAAGTGAACTCTGCAGCAACTCTCTCTCCTAATGCCAGAGGATATCTTTGATCAGGTTTTAGGGGAGAGAAGTTGATTGCAGTGCCCTAATTGTTCATTTTTCACACCAAGACGAGAACAAAAAAACAGTGTTAAACTTTGATCATGAATGATGAGTTTGAGCAAAAACTTACTAGTGAGTGACTACTACTATACATACCTTGTAAGAGTTGTTATTGCCTAGCAGTAGAGTCGAGTGAAAACCGCGATCAATGGTAGACGCGGCCACAGTGAAGATCCAAGGAGAAGTGTTCACAATGGTGTAAGGCTCAGGCCCACTGTGTCCAGCTGCACAGACAACCATCACCCCCTTCTGTTCAGCATGGAAGGCTCCAATGGCTATGGGGTCACTCAGAAAGTCGGTATCTAAGGCCATGGAGATGGAAATCGAGATGATGTCGACTCCATCCTTGACAGCATCATCAATGGCTTTTAGTATAGCAGAACCAGAGCAGCCCTCCTCATGACATGCCTTGTAGCTTGCTATTCTAGCAGACGGTAGGCCACCCCGGGCTGTGCCCCGAGCTAGCCCGTAGTAGTTGGCATCAGCAACGGCTGCTCCACCCGCTGTTGATGCAGTGTGAGTTCCATGGCCTACAGAATCCCTCGGTGTTGGCCTCGTCTCCTCATCCGCGTAGACTCTTGCTCCTATCAACTTCCTGTAAGAAAATTAACAATAAAGTACAAACAAACACACAAACTCTTATGTGTGTCAGTGTGTGTGTGTGTGCGCGCATACCTATTGCAGTTTGTCTTGTTGAAGTCTAAACCTTCCATACAAACTCCTTTCCACTTTGAAGGGATCTTTCCCATTTGATGATCATTGAAACTAGGTGACTCAGGCCATATGCCTGAAACAAAATCAATTTCATAAAATTTAAACATACATCAATTTATGATACATAAATATTTAGGTGGTTAGGAAAAACAACATGGACCTGTGTCTATGATTCCAATAATGACATCAACTGATTTCTGCTTATGAGGTTGTCTTGATCTGGGCATTCTTGCATCCGCGGCTTCAAGAAAATCCCAGGAACGCGTTGTGTGGAGGTGTAGAACCGGATCACGAAACACGGATACAACCTCATCATGGCCTGTGCTTCATCACATCACACAAACAATCAACTTGATTTCTTCTGCACGTGATATATCATGTGAATTCACATTCAATAATTATTTACCAGATAAGATAGATGCTTCATTCTCTGTGAGCAGAGCAGAGAAGCCTTTGAAAGCATGATTGTAGGAGTGCAGCAAGGGCTTTCTCTCACTCCCATCACTGCCAAACACACACACACACTAATTTGTGAGAGAGAAAGTTATGCATGTTTCCTTGCATAAGTAGCAAAACAAATTAATCAATCATGCACCTTGAAACTAAGGATGACAAGAGGTTTAGATGGGATAAACCATCACCATCACCGCTGGAATCCGAAGAACTCCCCATGTAAACAATGTAAGGCTGCAAATGAAGATATGAAAAAGCATTTCAAGAAGATGAATAATGGAAAATATATAAATGATCAGATTATCAGAAACAGAAACAAGGCTTATCCAATAATTTGAAACTCTCATTATTCTTGCATGCAATAATTAAAACATATATATGCAAAATCACCGTCTTCAAACATACACGAAAATACGAAATGCTCGCCTTTGTGACTGGTTTCTGTGCCATGCAGCAGATGATAATGAAGGAAAACTGCAGCACAACACATAGTTGCAGAAGAGAAGCCATTGCAGGTGATGCTTAGAGGAATATGATCACAATATATATATATAGACAATATACAATATTGTTTTTTCCACATTTTTCCTTTTTTTTTCTAAAGAATACATTTATAGGAAACGTGATTAGTGAAAGGGATTAAAGGAATAAAGCTAACTTTAATTCACAAAATATACGCTAAAATTATTTGGTTTAATAAAATGTGTAGTGTAATGGAACCTTGGCTTTATCATGGCTTTATTAAAGGATGACTTAAATTATAATTCCCGCTCAAATCAAGATAATTAGTATAATAAGAGGTGTGTCACGTTTCAAATCTGAAATCCATGCAAAAAGGAACGTGGGCATATAAAGCTTGCATGATTTGTCAATAATTGATCACTTTAGTTTTGATTAAAAATAAAAAAGACTTGTTAAAGCTGCCTGTAAAATTATTTTGCTTCAATTCTTTAATTACCATTTCATGGGCATCTTGTGCTTTGTTTTAATATTCTTTTTCGAGATTAAAAAAATTGCAATGTTTGTCACAATCTTGAAGTGGGGCGCCATAATCGTTAGCGCGCTTTTGACACTGTTTTTCAGGGCATATCACGCTTTTATTAATAGTTACGGATATGTATAAAAAAAAGTACATATTTGATTTTTTTTATTTTTTATTTTATATATATATATATATAATTATATATATAGGATTTGGTTCAAATGGGCACTAGGTGTTTATGTGAGATTAGGAACCATTTGTAGCCTTTAGATCTTATTAAATCTAGGGATGAGATTGAAAGTAGATTTTAATGTTTTTTTTTATTTTAGCCGTGTAATTTAGTGTGAGGGTAAAATAGTATATTAAATAGCAAATTTATTAATATATGGATATCCATATCAATTAATATATCTTTCCAAATCCTATTCAAATCCCACGATCGGTTATCCTCTATCAACGAATACTCACTTTTTTTTATATTCATATATGATTGAACTTTTTGTTTGATGATCCAAATTTGTTTAGCTTGTATGTGTTTTGAGTTTGTTGCAACCTTTATTAGAGTTTATATATAGCTTACGAAGCATGTTCAGGTGCCAGCATCATCTCCTGATATTCACCCATCACAATTCATGGAAAAAGCTGATGATGACGCATTCTGGAACGATACAAACATTGCTATCATTGAAGACATCGAGAGAGCAATTCTGAAGCGTAATGAATTCAAGAATAGCTTTTTCGATGGGCCAAGCTTTAGCATTGGGTTAATTAACACAAGACTTCAATGATGTGGTCGATATTGCAAGAGATGTTGGGTCGAAGAATGATAATGACAATCATACTATGTGTTCAAATGATAATGGTGATAATGATACCCGAGTAAGAACCACATTGGATGAAAAACAGGGGAAACCTGCAAAACATGTATGAAAACTTTGAAAGAAATAATGAAGTCGAATTTGTGTTATTGTTATCCTTTTTATTTGACATGTAGTAGCAGCTTATTGTAATTAATTTTTAGGTGGAGTTAAAACCTAACTGCATAAACTGATGCAATTGATGTTTAAAATTGTAGCTTATTATTGCCGTTCTATGTTTTGAATGCATAATGTCGTATATACAGACGGTAGTATATAGCTTATTCAGCATAATTTTGATGTTGATTTCGTGAAGGAAGAGTGCAGTCTCTTTTTGTTTCTATTTTTTAATTATTTTGTAGCTTATTACGTAGAAATTTAAGGGATGATATGTATTAAGTGAAGTTAATATCATGTTTAGCTACGGATATTTTATGGCTCAATTATTTAAGGTACAAAGGTGTGTGTCAGGGTAATTGCGTTTAAATATTCTGTAGCTTATTATTGTCGTTCTATGATTTTTATGGTTTAAATATTGTTAATTACTTACTTGCTTCGCAGCAGCTGCTGCACAGAAAGCCCAGGAATATGAAGCGAACAACGGCGTTGTTGTCGCCCTTCTTACAAAGAATGATAGATGCATCAGAGAAGTTTGATAAAAAAGACAAGGAGGTCTTTGTCTGGTTGTTAAACCAAAAAAATGAAGACCCGTAAGTATTGAACATAATTAAATCAAGATTTTTGTAAAAAAAAACCTGATCGTTTTTTTTTTTTTGCAGCGAGGAGATTGTTTTTTTGAACAATAATGTTAATTTGAGGAGGGGAGAAATGTTGACAATGTGATGTGGATTGTGGATTAATACTGCTATTGTGGATGTCTGGAGCATAATTTTGAATAAGCGTGAAGAGTTGAGAGCGAGTGAGTCACCTTACAGATTCTTTGCAACAACATATCCATGTGTAAGAACATTAGCATGTGCTTATAGTATAGGTTTGTCTATATTTGCTAATATGACATTATTACTTGCATTTTTTAGTGTTTCACCATTGTCAATCCACCTAGTGATTGGGATTCCGGTCGGATTGAGGCAGAATTTTTCAAAAGAATAGATGAAGAAATATTGCCATTGGGCAAGCACGAATTGAAGAAACTTCACATGGTATTCTAATAATTATGCTATTTTCATAACTTTTACTGTTGAAAAGTTATGTGTTTAATTAAGTGTATTCTGATATGAATTGTATTTGTGTACGATCACAGGTTTTTTTCCCAATTTGTGAAAGCCAGCATTACTATGTTGTTTGCTTTGATTTGAGAACGTATGATGTCAGCATAATTGATAATTCTGAAGCAAATGAGACTAACAATCCTACAGACAAGTATGGAAGCACACCGTTTCGCCTGGTCAGTTTGCCTTACTATCAAATTGTTTATTGCATAGATTTATATTGCTTCCTACACCAGATTTTGTGGCTACAAAAAACTAAGTGCATGTGCTTACATATATTTTATTTCTTTCTCATTTAGTCCATAATGAATTATTAATTCTATGTGCGGTAATAACTTAATATTAATTTTGTTGTTCAGAAAACTGTTTTTAGTTTGTATTTGGCAAAGCATGGTCTGAAGGCAAAGTCGAAAAGTGTTGAAAAGGCATGTATGGAAAGATTGCAAATGGCGTGGAGAGATTCTGAAAATTCGAATGATTGTGGAATATATGCACTGCGTCATATGGAGATTTTTATGGGGCAATGCATGGACGCTTGGATAACTGATTTGCAAAGGGGAATACAACACAAATGAACTGTCTTCGGATTAAATACTGCGCTGCAATACTGACTTCAGATATGATACTGACTTTAGATATGAACATCCACAAAGACACAATCTTGAAAAATGCACGTCGAGTATTTAACACCGAATCTACTAAGCGTCAAATTTGTTTAAAGGATTTGTTCAATAGCAATTTCTAGATTGCTTGGCCTTAACAGTTTAGTTTTTTGGTTTTTGAACCACAATACTATTAGTTGATTTCTACCGCTGTTGGTTGTCTTCATTAGTAGCTATGGTATGGATGTTAAATTAAAAACTAAGATATTATTATTAGTGCGGATTTTCTTTTAACTAATGGTTAATGTTTTTGGATGCCTATGAATTTTATCTTATAGTTGTATATAAGTGCGTCTTTTACTCTACTTCCATAAAGAGTTAGAGTTGGTATTGTAGCTTTATATCTTACTTTTTGTAGCTTGCAAAAGAGGAATATATGTATCCTGCCCAACATAATTTTGTAGCCATGTATTGGTTTATGTATCTTTGATTTCTTATTATTGACAAGTTGTTTTTAGATATAAATATATTCGTATGTTGTGCTATCTTTGGTTGAAATGTATTATACTGCTATAAATCCTTGTATTTGTAGCCTTTTAGTTGTTGTTAATTATTTAATCGGATGTTATAATAATTGAAATTGCCACCTAAATGGAAATTAAAAACTAAACACCTAAATTGATATAATTCATTTTTGTCGTTTGTATTTTTGATTTGTTTTTTTGTAGGATGCAAATACCAACCCAAAACCAAAAATATATGAAATTACAAATTGATTCCATAGCTTTATATTATCATTTTTGTACCTTCCAATGAACAAATATGTAGATATGCAGTCAGCATAATTTCATCCATACAATTGGATTCAGGAAAAGAATAACGGGCAATAAAAGTGAATATCCCAATAACAAGAAACTGTAAAACTACCAAAGAAGAAGCTACAAATCAAGGAATAAATATGTAGATATTTTATCAGCATAATTTTTGTCCATATAATTGGATTAAGGAAAAGAATAAAGCGCAATAAAAGTGAATATCCCAATAATAATAAAATGTTAAGTTACCAAATAAGAATCTACAAATTCTAAGGGAATAAGCAATAAATGTAAATGCTAAGAAAAGTTCGAAATGTACATCAACAAAAGCATCATTCAAACTTGGGACAGTTTCTGGCATCATGATGAGACAACGTGTGGCATTGCTGCACATTCGTAGTGGTTTCTGTTTTTGTTTACTTAGCGTCTCCCTCGTTGGTTTTATCCGACTTCCAATCCCTTTCATCTTCACTTCAACGGGTGGCTGAACAGACACTCCCTGTGGTATAGATGAACAATAAAACTGCTCGAACAATCTTTTCTAAAATTGCTCGATTGAAATATTTTCTTTACTGGGCAACAGTAAATCCTTGATGTCCTTGATGACTTTATTTAATTTCATAGTTTTCTCATGATCGCCATCAACTAACCCAACACAACTATAGAAATCAGCAATGGTATCATGCAATAGCAACCTATTTTTTTCTATACCAACAAATGACTCTACTTTGTTCATTTTGCAGCCTCTCCAATATACCAATTGACAGGACTCCTTGCTTCATTCTCATAAATATGAGCGGAAATATTTCTCGACTTCCCTCTTTTTTGCTTGCTACATTCTGAATTCATCATGCAATTAAACAAACCATATTACTCCATGTAATAAGTTACAAAAAAAAAATCAACACCAAGGAAGTGCACGAACCCTTTGTTAATGCAGTCCTCAATTTTAAAAAATTCAATCATATATTGGCACACTAATTAAATTTGATGCTTAACAGCACACAAAATTACGTACTTATTATATTGTTGCAATAAATTACTACTCGGTTATCAAATTAAAAAAACACAAATATCTATAAACACAGCTTCACACCTTACATAATCCACAAAATACCAAGAACTTAGCAAAATAGGATTTGAATTTATCTTAATAAATAACCACCCTAATGTTCTACATAATAAGCTACAAATTAATAAATAATTAGCAACAAAAATGAATTTCTGGAATAATTCTCTAAATATAACTCCTCCCCTAAATTTCTACGCATTAAGCTACAAATTAATTAAAAAATAGCAACAAAAAGAAACTACACTCTTCTTTCATGAATGCAACGTCAAAACATGCTTAATAAGCTATATACTATAACAAAAGTAGCAACAAAATCTAAACACTATCACTCACACACAATTTATAAATTTTCCAGAAAAAACACAATTATTCAAACCACAAATAGCACACTAATCAAATCTGATAATTAATAGCAGGAGAAAATAAGTACCAGAAGTGGCTCAAAAGAATAAACGCAAATACCCTCACACACACCTTTGCATCGTAAATAATTAAGCTCCAAAATATCACATATGCAGCTAACCATGATATTAACTTCGCTATATGCATATCATCTGCTAAGTTTCTACGCTATAAGCTACGGAATAATTAAAAAATAGAAACAAAAAGATATTACACTCTTCCTTCGCGAATGCAGAATCAAAATTATGCATAATAAGCTATCCTTTAACGAAAGTAGCAACAAAATCAAAACAATAACACACATAAAAAATTAAATTTTTTTTAGAAAAAACACAATCATTTCAACCACAAAAAAGGCAAACTAATCAAATCTGATAATTAACAGCAAACAAAACTATGTCCTACTAGTGGATAAAAAAACGTAATTAATATGACACACACATTTGCCCATTAAATAAGCTACAAAATATCACTTACGTAGCTAAAGAGGATATTAACTTCGCAAAATACATATACTCCCCTAAATTTCTATGCAATAAGCTACAAAATAATTAAAAAAAGCAACAAAAAAAACTGTACGCATTGAAAAAGCTATGCAAATTAGCGTAATTATCAACAAAAACTAAAAATTAACACTCAAATACAAATTATAAATTTTCCAGAAACAAAGACTCATTCAACCCTTAAATGGAAAACTAATTCAATCTGCTGATTAATACCAAACACTAAATTGTACTTTTCAATTTTATGCTATAAATTGCTACTTGTGGATCAAAGAAAGATACGTAAATACACTATTGTACCTTAAATAAGCTACAGATTATCACAAACTTAGCTACTGATTCTACTAAAACATAGAACCTAGCCAGCTTGAGCAATTAAATTGATTAGTTCTCGAATTTGTATAGCTACAAGATTTTAAATGAATAGACTAGAGAAATAGTTATCAACTCACTTCTACTCTAGACTCATACACGAGTTGTTACACAGCCACAAGCAATGTCTTTTTTTAAATAAAAAAAAAAGCCGCTTCCAATTATTAACATAATTAGCTACAAAATATCACTAAATTAGCTTCTACTTCTACTACATTCATGTGCTACTCAAGACGTAATATTACACACACTCAATAGTTTCACTAAATAATCAACTAAAAAAATTCGTGATTTATTGATTCAAGCATTTTTACAAACACGTGGTTTACGATTTTTGTAGCTACACATCCATGGAATCTCTAATTTAGTTTCCAATGAGGGTTTGGTTTTATCAGAAGCCATCCCACACAAGATTTCATGATGCATTCAAAAATCACAAAAAAAAACACACTTTTACCTTGTTTGGTTCTCGCCGTGGAAAGGGGGAAAATAATTGATGGAACTGGTTCTTCCCACAGTTATCGGCGCAATTGAACACGTCGGAAATAGTTATGGTGGTGCTCGATTCTCTGTTCGTAGCGCCGCTTTCCTCAGAATAATGCAACGACTAAAAGTGGTTCTTAATATTTTAGGTTTACTGCTAACGATGAAGAACGCTAAATATTTGCTTGCCATATCACATTCAGATACGTATCTAAGGGAAATCATAAATGCATGTTTCCATGTAAGAGATAAATGTATAATTACATTGATGCCATTACGTATTTAATTTTTGAATATATTGTACAATTTTAAAAATCTTATGCCATTTAATCCTAACCATAGATCTAGACAAAAGCAAGGGTTATGATTAGTTCCTAATTCTCACCTAAAGCCTAGTACCCATAATATATATATATATATATATATATATATATATATATTGAGGCCATTTGAGATTAAATAAACACATTGTGATCCAATTTAAGAAAATGGCCCAATCTTCAGGGTCTTTGCCGTTTAGCCCAATGGCCCAATATATTCTACATCGATCTCAACTATACAAACTATTTTCCTCAAAAAAAAAAAAAACTATACAAACTATTTTGCACAAATTGCATTTTCATACTTATATTTTGAATTCTTTTCCAAAAAAAGGCACTTTTTAAAGAAATTTACAATTCTAATATTTGATTAATTTTTCAACCCGAAAATCCTAGTAATTGATTGTGTTTTAAGATATTTATTTCCCCAACCACATAAAAAAACCATCAATGAAAAAATATTAAAATACAATCAACTATGTAAGATTTTTGGGTCGAAAAATGATAAAATGTTAGATTTACAATTGTTTTGGAAAAAAAGGATACTATTTTATTAATTTTAAAAATGTAAGTTATTTTTTTAAAAAGGAACCCAAAATATAAACATTGAAGTGCAATTTGTTCGATCAAATATTTTACCCTAAAAAAAGGGGTATTTACAACTCCTTTTTATCTTCACAACCCCATAATTTAACTAAATTATAAATATTATTTTATTCGACATTTTGACCTTTACAAACGATAGTCAAGCCCTACCAAATAAAAATATCACCCTAATATATAAACCACATTCTCTCCTTCCTAACAAAAAATTGAAAACAAAACAAACAATTAATTTCGAAGAAACTCATGTTTCTAGAGACTTTATTTACCTTTTTTTTTCATTTTGTTCTCCTGGTCCAAGGTTATTGATGCAACACTTGCTTAGTGAAAGAAACTTAAACAACTTTTATAGTTTAATTTTGAAACAAACCCCAAAAAAAAATATATAAAAAAAAAATCAACAACCCAACTTATCCAAAAAAGAAAAGAAAACGCTCGAAAACCGGACGAGATCCTCTATTCCAATTTGGTATTATATCACATATTCCGACCACTAAATGTATGACATGTGTATTTTAAAAATTAAATCATTCACCAATAAAAAAATAAAATACACATGATATACATCCAATTGTTGAAATATGAGATGGAATACCAAGTTGAAATAGAGGATCCCGTCTGCTCGAAAACATGCATTAGAATAATTGAAAAGGTCAAATTGCTTAAATTTTGCTCCTTTTGATTTGGTCTAATTGCAATTATATGCTTTATTATTTTAATTTTTTTTACGGACATTAGTATTTGCTTTAATTTATAGTTTTCAAAACCCAAAATCGAAACAAGAAAACATGAAATAAGGCTATGAATATATCAATTAAAAAAATATGTTTTCGTAAAGCATATATTTTGCAAACTTGAGGAATCAATAGATATAATAAACTTTTAAACACACCTATCAATTCTTATTAAAATCCCTCAATCAATCTTAATTTTGGACAAATATATTTAGGAAATTATTTCAATTTCTTTTGACTGGGTCTATACCAGACGCAGCCGTACCTTAAAAACATTAAATCAGAAATGGTATAAAATCTATGATTAGTGGGTAAATTGAAATTTAAATCCTTACTAAATATTATCATATTATTATTATTATTATTATTATTATTATTATTATTATTATTATTATTATTATTATTATTATTATTATGTCAAAAAAATAAATACACTTCAAAAATTAATACAATTGGGATTACGAAATCTCACCGACTTCCAATTATATTTGGCCAATGGCCATCATCATAATTAATTTCTTAATTAATTTAAATGCTTTAATTTTCTGTTTCTCTCCGACTTTGGCGTCTCTCTCTCTCTCTCTCTCTCTCCCTCCCTCCCTCTCCTCTCTCTCTCACACACACACACACACACACACAATTCAAATCTCTCTCCGTGCATGTGTGACCAGATAAGTCCACAGTTCACATCTGGAGTTCCATTCAATACAATTACATTCCAATTATCTCCAAAGATCAGTTTTTTACACTAGCCCGTTTCAAGAATTTATCTATACTTAATTGGATTGTTCAGCTCAAGGCAATTTGACCTTTTTAATTTAATTTCATTAGCCATTCTACTTATTATTTCAAGACATCCGCGAATCCCAGCTCGAATCTGCTGTTAAGTTGCCATTTTTGTTTGAATGAAATATTGTTCATGTTCTGATTCTTCGAGATTCAGCTGCTGAGTTGTTGGCGGTCGCTGCTGTTGAGTCGCCATGGATGAGTATGTGCCCTTCTTTTAGTTCTGGATCATTCTCTAACTGCTGTCTCATTGTGTATCTTGTAGATTATATTTGTCGATTTCCTTAATTTTTAGTTAGAAATACTGATTAAGTCAATCTTACATTTCTCGGATTCTTAATTTTTGGTTATGTTTTGAGTGACTCAGTCTGCTTGATGTAGTCGCGATTTATTGGGATTTGGGAGCTTTAATGAGTTAAACCACTATAATTGCATTTGAATCAGTTGCTAAAGAGTTGTTTATCTTCGTCAATGTAGGGAGAATGAGGTCGAACTTTTGCAAAGGTATCGACGGGATAGGCGGGTGCTCTTAGATTTCATATTATCTGGTAGCTTGATAAAGAAGGTAGTAATGCCGCCAGGAGCAGTGTCGTTGGATGATGTGGATCTGGATCAAGTCAGTGTCGATTATGTCTTGAATTGTGCTAAGAAAGGTGGTGATTTTTTTATAGAAATTTGCTGCATTTTTGGCTTAAGTTGTTTCTCACTTTCCCTTTCTGGGATCTGATGATTGTAGGTGGTATGCTTGAACTCTCGGATGCCATTCGAGATTACCATGATGGCACTCTATTCCCTAGCATGGTGAGACCAAAATTTATGTTGATCGCTTCTTTTGAAACTTGGTTCGACATGCTTATCGAATGATAAGAGTTTGGAGGCCTGCTGAGTTTCTCTTTGGAGGCAAATTGTTGAAATTACTGTTGTTATAATTTGAATTCCTTCTAAAATATTTAAACAAATGTGTCCATGAGTATGCTCAGGCACTGGTAGTCTTATTAACTTTTGTTGTTACTTGTTACTTCAAAAAAGAATAATGCAGGTTCCTCGGATGAGTTCTTTCTAGTCACTAATCCTGAATCTTCTGGTTCACCTCCCCGAAGGGCCCCTCCGCTGGTCCCAGATGTGGTCACAATGCCAATTTTGTCAAGTCTTTCCATTTCAGAGCCTATTGAGAGTGAACAGATTGAGGAATCACCAAGCTTGTCACAATCACAGTCTCTAAACTCTTCACGACTTAAAGAACTAACAGTGGACGACATAGACGATTTTGATGATGATCTGGAGGAGATTGAAAGTCGTAGATATTCCAGAAGAGTTCTGAATGATGCCTCTGATGTTGTTCTCGGATTGCCTTCATTTACTACTGGTAAGTGTGGTTGGTGATGGTTTATTATGGACCTTTGTGTTCATCTTACTTGTTTGCTGATTTGATGTTGTTCTTACTTTGCATAGATCTGCTAAGCAGATTTTTACTTCAGAGCCTGTGAGCAAATAGAATCAAAGTGTTCACTTATTCTCATTCTTTTTGTTTTTATCACTTTGAATGCAGTCAATTCATGTCATTTAATTGAAATTTATTCCATTTAACAAAAAAGGTCAGAACCTCTAAGTGTATGTCACTTAGTTAAAACCTAGCAAACTATAGTTCTGAAAAATACTCGCTTGGAGCTAAATTGTATTAGAATTAATTAAGAAGTCATGATTATGATTATGATTTGTTTTATTTATTTTATTGCAGGTATTACAGATGATGATCTCCGTGAAACTGCATATGAGACCCTCCTTGCTGCTGCTGGAGCTTCAGGGTACGTTTCTCTGGCCCCAACAACCCTTCTCCCCCTCCAAAAAAATTAAATAAAAATATGCTGCTATCCTAATACTGAGTGTTTTTGCATTTCATTATATTGGCATGCATGAACAGGGGGCTTATTGTTCCATCGAAGGAAAAAAAGAAAGACAAGAAATCTAGATTGATGAAGAAGCTAGGACGAAGTAAGAGTGAACAAGCAGCAACACAATCTCATAATTCCCATGGTTTAGTTGGCCTCTTGGAGACAATGCGTGTCCAGATGGAGGTACTTTATGAGTCTCCTGCTTTTTTACTTTATTGACCCTTGTTGTGAACTCCCAAAGAGTATCAAACATTGAAGCAATATAATATTATGCTTTACTTTAATGCTTCCTTAGTGAATTAGAAGACTTGGTTTTCAGTTAGATTTCATTCTCTCAGCTAAGAACACGTAGAATTACACTCATAGAATAAGCATATTTGCACTACGAAACTTTGAACAGTAATAGCATCAATAGTTTCCTTTCTGAGCTTCTCCTCTTCTCTTGATAGGCCTCGATGGGTGTAAAAGTCTTGGTTTTGATTAAGAAACATTTTTAGAAGGTTCTGTAACAATTAGTTGAGTGTTCATACTCAAGTGTGATATCAGCCCATGTAGGATTTTAGTTTCTGATGGGCTTTGCTGGAGCTACAGATTCTTGAAGACCTGAAAGTCCCTTTTTTTCAAACATTTTAGTGGCGTGAGATACACATCCCTACATATTTACTGCATTTTTATTGGGATTGCTCATCCCATTATAGAAATTCTCACTTTACAATTGATAAAATTTTCCTGCTTCGTGTAATAAATTTTCATTATGCTCTTATATATTACCCTCTAGCTATTAGTCTAGCAATTTTTACTGAGTTTGTAAGACCAGTTATTAGATACTGTTACTTTGCCTTGAAGCTTGTTTTTATGGTTCTGCTAATGTGTTTATCCACCAATTTTTGGATGGGTTTGAACAGATTCCTGAGGAAATGGACATCAGAACAAGACGAGCACTACTCAGTGCCATGGTTGGCAAAGTTGGGAAAAGAATGGATACTTTATTGATCCCGTTGGAATTGTTATGCTGCATATCACGAACAGAATTTTCGGACAAGAAGTCTTATATAAAATGGCAGAAAAGACAAGTGAGCTCTCCATCTCTCCTTTCTTATGTAAAACTCCCCACCACCCGGATGGACAGCAGTAGAGCACCTACCCAGATCATTAGTTTTCCTATTGCTATTATTCCCCTTTCCTCTCCATTTTAGAGTTGGGAATTTTGGAGTTTCAGATAATTCTTCTCTTTTGAGGATGAAGAGCTTCCATTTATTACAGAAGCTTTTGTGAAATCAGTTGGTCTCTTTCATTTTGGTTGATGTAGTAATGAGAAAATATGCTTAATAGATGCTATATTTGTCAATAAAGTGTGACTTCAGTTACCTCTTTTTTAATACTCATTTAATTTGCTGTCAGCCCAGTTAAATATGTTGGAGGAAGGGCTTGTAAATCATCCCGTTGTGGGGTTTGGAGAATCTGGGAGAAAAGCAAGTGATTTGAGGATTCTTCTGTCAAAGATTGAAGAGTCTGAGGTAAGTTCAGATGTTATGAACTGTCTTGTCGATTCATATTTTTTAAAAACTTTCTATCTTATTCCCCCCACCCCCACCATATAGCCCCCAACCCAACTTGAGGATGTATATCATTCAGGATTTATTTCTTTGTCAGTGCTCTCTGCCCATACTTCACGTTTTGTGTGCTTGCCATGTCCTTGCATTAACATTCTCTACTAGATGTCTTATACTCAGAATTTTTGGCCTTGTTTGGTTTCAATTTTATATTTTTATTTCTAATTTCCTATGCAGTTACAAAGTGTATTGGTTTTTGTTTGATGAATGATCGACATTTTAGAGTTATAGGTTTGACAAATGAAACTATGTTTGATTGATTATATTTTTTATATTTATGAATTTGTAGTACAAAGTGTGGAAAAGAAAAACCCCACTTTCTTTCTCTCAGTTTTTGTTGACTTTTGTCTAGAGTTTCACATCTTTATGGTATTCGGTTAAAAGATAACTATGATTAGTTTGTCACCCATAACATATTAATCTTACTACATTCAGATGAATTTGAGATTCAAACAAGTGTTTTTATTCTTTTGCACCTCTTACTAACATTTTTGTTTTGTTCATCAGTCTCTTCCATCAGCTACAGGTGATCTTCAGCGGACAGAGTGTTTGAGATCTCTGAAGGATATCGCTATTCCACTTGCAGAGAGACCTGCAAGAGGTGATTTAACTGGCGAAATATGCCACTGGGCAGATGGTTATCACCTAAATGTCAGACTGTATGAGAAACTATTGCTTAGTGTATTTGATGTCCTGGATGAGGGCAAGCTTACAGAGGTTAGTGGGATAATATATGCACTAATATATTTTCTACTTTTCCTTGATAAGTTCGTAATGAATAGTTAAGATGTTTCTGATGTTGTTGAATATGCACCACTAATTACTTCCTAGAGTTTTGACAGTGAAGTCTGTCACTAATTTTGTTTCAAAATTAGAATATTACTAGACCTTTCACCTTTAAGAGTTTTGGTTACTTGGACCAACTTAAATCAGAATAAATCTCTAGTTTTTGTTTTTGTTGAAAAAAAGCCAGTGCAATATTATGCTTATGTCTGTCTGCTTGGAGATAACATGACTTCTTTATGCCAGGAAGTGGAAGAAATGTTGGAGCTTTTTAAGTCAACCTGGCGAATTTTAGGAATCACAGAAACGATCCATTATACGTGCTATGCCTGGGTGTTATTTCGGCAGGTATAAGACCAAATAATTTTCTCTGTAGGAGTTGATTGGCGTATGGTATTTTTTCTACTATGAACAGAATCTATTTATTAGATAAATCGTGAGAGTTTGCTCAACAGGAATGAATGGATTTGAAAATTTTGAATGGATGAATGATGGTAATGGGGCATTCAACCTATTTTCTTGGTTTGGTCTGGCAGATTTCAGATCATGCAGGCTTCTTGCCATGTTTTCGTGCACTTAATGCTGCAAGTACTTTTTGCTATCAGTTAACCACAACCATCTTATATGTATATTACAGTTTGTCATTACCGGTGAGCAAGATATCCTGCAGCATGCCATCGACCAGTTGAAGAGAATACCTTTAAAGGAGCAGCGAGGCCCACAGGAAAGGCTGCACTTGAGAAGCTTGACTTGCAGAGTTCAGACTGAAAAGGGATTTGAAGACTTGACTTTCTTGCAGTCATTCCTATTACCTATTCAAAAATGGGCTGATATGCGGCTGGCTGATTACCATCTTCATTTTCCTGAGGTCCTTTTCCATCATTTAAGTTGATTTATTTGATATGCATTAGTTTGGTTTTTACACCCTTCAGGTAAACTTGATTGCTCCTTTAAATTTAATTCCATACCTGCAGCTTCTTGAAATGAGGTTTAGCGAATATAGCTGTTGGAAATTAGACCATTCTTGCTGCCCTTATGTGGCTGGAATTTTTCTTAAGAGTCAGTTTTTAACCTTAGTACAATACCTCAGTTACGATCCCTCGAGCAATTCACCATTAAATTTTAATTTCCTATAATGAAGAACTACTACAATGAAAGGGAAGTTAAATTCTTCTTATCTGACTAGGTCGTGGATTTGTTTATTTTTTCAATCCCTGATTTAAAGTGATAGACCTTATCAAATTAACTTTTTAGTTGCTATGTATTGTTGCTGGTTATTGTCATTATTATTATTATTATTATTGGTTATTATTGTTATATTTTTATTTTTTGGGGTATTGCTTATCATGAATCATTATCAAAATTTTGGAAGATGACCATTCCTGTATTATTTGCTTCTCTTTCATTTTAGGGATCAAAAATGATGGAAAGTGCATTAGTTGTTGCCATGGTTGCTCGGAGGCTTCTTCTCGAAGAACCTGAGTTGGTAATGTCGCTTTCCTCGTTTAATCTCATATTTTGCTTCTGCCCTTATTTACATTCAACTGTTCTTTGTTTAGTCTCATAATTTACTTATGCCTTTCAAATTCTTTGACTAGTTTTTTTTTTTTATATCCAGATATTTTTCTGTAAATTTTCATTGTTCTACATTCAACTATTACTTGTTTAATTTCATAACTTACTTCTGCCTTTGGTAATGTAGATTTTTCTGTAAATTTTCATTTTTCTGTAGATTCTTTAGTTATTGCATGCTATAGAGAGGAAGAAAGACTAGAGGGTGTAACTCTTTTAACGTGAAACAATATCAAAATATCAAGAATGTTGAAATATGAATATAACACTGGAGTAGGAGTAGCACACTTTTTAATCATTGCAATTGAGTTTTCCACTACGTTCGCTAACTTGAATAATATTGAACTAACTCTTGGATTTTTCAGGCAATGCAGGGTCCGCCTGTCACAGATACAGAGCAAATTGAGATATATGTGTCATCTTCAATCAAGCAAGCATTTTCCAGAGTGAGTGGTTTAGTCTAATTTTACTAACAGTATTTGAATTCCTAACAACGGGAAAAGCATATAGTGATAGTGCTCGGAAGATTCTTAACCAATGTGTTTAGCTGAAATCGTATCTGACAATTTATGTGCATATTAGTGATTATTTATTCAATGTAAAATCATCTGTAGCTTTAATAATGACTGAGAAAATTAATGTCCCCTAAGGAAAACTACACGGCCACTGTTATTCTCATCACTTCTGAGCTCTGCAAATTTATTTTAGGCATCCAAATAGTCAGGTCTGTAATTCGTATTAGGCTGATAATACTGAAAATGCACAGTATGTACGACAGATGTAGTACAGAGAGAGGAGGGAGTGAGGCCTGAGAAACTATTTGTGAACATAATTCTCTTGCTTTTTTACATGTATCTAAGTTATTTTGGGAAATTCATTCTTCCCCTGGCTTTGGTAAGCAAAAAGAAACCCGAAAAAGAAGAGGAAAAAAAACTGTTGCTTATTTTTTCTCGATTATCTTATCTAGCTAATCTCAGTCAGCTATAAAGGTAAAAACCATACATTGAGATTTTATTGATCTTGATTTCCACCTTTCCAGATTATACAGGATGTTGAAACATTGTCTGACGCAACAAATGAACATCCCTTAGCATTACTTGCTGAACAGACAAAGAAACTTGTGAAAAATGATACAGCCATGTATTTACCCATATTAACCTTGCGGCATCGCAATGCAAGTGCAGTTGCAGCATCTCTTATTCACAAGCTCTATGGCATCAGACTGGTAAGCTTGCATCTTGATATTTCTTCACCATCTTGGCTGATGTGGAAGTCTAATTATTCTATTTTCTATTTTTCTTTAGAAACCATTTGTTGAAAGCGCTGAACACCTCACTGAGGATGTTGTTTCTGTGTTCCCGGCTGCTGATAATCTTGAACAAAATTTAATAGCTGTTATCACATCTACCTGTGAAGAGGGCACTGCAGAGGCTTACCTCAAGAAGCTAAATTTGTACAAGGTGAGGGGTTGTCTTTTAATAGTAATTTCTGGATCTACTCGTTGATGAAGATTAAGTGATAATTTTTCTTCATTGTTGGCTTGTCGCTGAGGTGTACTTACCTGAATTTTTTTTGGGGCTTATTAAATAGGATTAGGTTGTACGATGAAGTAATAGGAGTGCTGTATGCTCAGAGTGCGTAGTGATGATAGAAATTTGTAGTTAGGTACTTCCAGAATGAAGGAGGGAAATGAGTGTTTCAGCATAATATGCCATACCAAGTATGTGGGAACTGGGAAATAATAGAGGCAACTCATTTTGATGGCATTTAGTTATGAGCTGTAATAATTGCTTCTCTTCTGATGAACTGAAAGTTGGCTAGAGTTGGCAGTATAATTACTTTATCCTATTATCAACTAGTCGAAGTCTAGGTATAGTCCACTAGATCTGTTTTACATAGAAATTAGAAAGAAAAACTTTAGAAAATCCTTAAGTGGAATTTCTTGATAAACCAATTCATCTTGCTTCTCCACATAAAGAGGCATCCCTTTCTATGGCTAACTATGTCTCCCCTCCATCTTTGACAATCTCAAAAGTCTCTCAGTTTGCTCCATTGTGTTTTGATTGAATCATTTTTGTATCATAACTAGTTTTTTAATGGCATGTTTTACACATTTATTTTATTCAGATCGAGACTGCATCTGGAACATTGGTACTGCGGTGGGTCAATTCTCAACTTGCAAGAATTTCAGCATGGGTGGAACGAGTTATGCAGCAGGAGGTATCAACTTATACTAACATTCGTACACTATTGATATCAGGCATAGAATAGGAGAAACCCCTTGTGGATAATCATCCTTTTTTACCCAGTCAGATCTGGGTCTGCTGTAATTTTGTGGTGCCGTAAAGTTGGTGCAGCACCTTCTTAATTTTTTGATGTTCTTTATCTGTAGCCAGTGTCCCTCTGAAGTTAACTGATGTTCCTTAATTGCCCTCATGACTTTGAGTTGAATTTCGCATTTCTTCTGGCTTTTCTTGTTAACAAGTGTATTTCAGTATCTAGTTTGAATTTGAGTGCTGTCTTTTTGTCTCCTCTGATGCAACTGTATGCATAGTTGACAAAATATCATCTATTAGCCAAATCAAAAGCCATAAACTTCTTCTCCATAATTCTTTTTTTTTTCTTTTTTTTTTTCAGAATTGGTCCCCAGTGTCAGCACAGCAAAGGCATGGGAGCTCAATAGTTGAGGTCTACAGGATTGTTGAGGAGGTTCGTTTTATGATAATAATGATATTCAGAATTTTCTTGTCTTTCTTTTCTGATTTTTGACTTTTCACCACTAGAACCATATTCTATTTTTAAATTTGCCTATTCATGAAGAATCTTGTCATACAGCTGTATTTTTATGATATAGTGCAGTTGTAAGAAAGTTCTATTGGCAAGAGTGGAGACTTGCCAACGTATTGACTTTTGAAAACACAAACTCCCCAACTCCTATATGGTTCCTGTTGGCATTTGCTGAAGCCCCCTCTAGCCTAAAAAAATGCAGCTTCATGCTGACTCTATAATTACAGAGAAGAAAGAAAGTTGAGTTAATTTGAAAGCTAAAGCAGCATATTATGACAAGGTTCGAATTTTCAAGTAATAACGCTTGATAGATACTTGTAGGCATTTGCTGAAGCCCCCTCTGACATGAAAAAACACAGCTTCATGCTGACTATAATTACAGAGAAGAAAGACAGTTAAGTTAATTTGAAAATTGCTGAAGCAACATATTATCACTAGGTTTGGACTTTAATCTGTAGAATTTGCAAGTAGCAACACTAGATAGAGGTCTGTCAGAGGCTTGCATATTTGAATAAATATTTGAAATCCTAGTTACATGTTCTCTTTGATGTAATCAATAAGCTTTTTGTTGGGGTTGCAGGGGATGGGGAGGTAGCCTCACGATGCAATTTTCTACTATTTTTTTTCAACGTTAGAATTTTCCCACTTACCAGTTATAGTTTTTCTTGTTTGGGCTACCTTTAAAATTGTTGGTTGGAGTTCCCCTACATGTCAATGTGGCCCGAATGTGAGGTCTCTTGATTACTGTCTTCATCTGATTGACATATGTGTGTGTGTGTGTGTGTGTGTGACACTCCCCTTCTTTCTCTTCAATTTCTGTTTTTACTGTATTAACTGAAAATAACTATAGAAAGCACAATACTAGGACATTTCAGCCTTGGTAATACTTGTAACCATATAAATAGTGTTAAATTTTTGTTATGAAAAAGTTTAATTGGAATCCCATGTATCGATTTTCTTTGCAGACAGTTGATCAGTTCTTTGCTCTTAAAGTTCCAATGAGGCCAGGAGAACTCAGTAGCCTCTTTCGTGGCATTGACAATGCGTTCCAAGTGTATACCAAGCATGTACTGGACAGCCTAGGTATTGCACCTTCTCTCACTATACTATTCACCCCCTTCCTCCCTCATCTTCCCATTAATGGGTTTTCAATTTGATCCTGTCTTGTGGTTTTTGTATGTATTCCATATATACTAGTTTGCTAGATAATGAGCTTTGTAAATTGATATAACATTTGATTTGTGTTTTTTCCATCCAACTTGTACTTCCTTACCCTGCTTGATGTTTTGATTGTCCTAAAATTATTGATTTCATTAGATTTTGGCAGCATATGTTTGGAATGTTTAATGTAATTCGCACTCAAGTTCCTAAATCTGATACCTGTATTAAGCATTTGGATACGTTACTTCAACATATGATTCCATAAGTTTTTATTTCAAGCTTCAGCCTGCCCTGATATCATAAAACTCTTTATTCTACTTCAGCTGACAAGGAGGATATTATTCCACCTGTGCCCCCTCTTACGCGATACCGGAGAGAAAGTGGAATCAAAGCTTTCGTGAAGAAGGAATTAACAGATCCAAGGTTGCCTGATGTCAGAAAATCGAATGATATCAATGTTTTGACAACACCAACCCTCTGTGTTCAGTTAAACACTATTTATGTGAGTTGAAGCTACATTAATTTCACCTTTGTGTCTAGTTATGTGTTGACTAGCACTAATGCAACCTTTTCGCCAACCTTAGTATGCGATTAGCCAACTGAATAAATTGGAAGACAGCATTTGGGAGAGATGGACTAAGAAGAATCATGGTCAAACAATAAGTAAGTAATGTGTACTCCTACAAGTCAAGTAACCAGCTTATGGATATGTATTTATTTTATTTTTTTTTAAAAGAAATCCTTTTCTTGCTTTCCGTGGCAAACTGTTGTTATGATTCTGTTCTGAAGACAAACTATTTTTTAAGTTAAATGCATTGCTTTTTGTAGAGCGAAGAGGGAAAAAAGTTTGAACTCTTCTAGTGCTACAATGCAAGCACATCAGTCAACTACCTCAAATTTAGCATTTCTGAAAAAATGTCTTATTCTTGGTGGCTTGGGATTTTGTTTCTACACCACTTTGAGCTAGTTTTTTTTCCTTTTTTTTTAGCCCTTTTTTAAAACAATTCTTGGCATCCTTCCTTTTTTTCCCGGTGACTCTTCTGTTCTAGTTGAATATTTTAGATACAACTTCAGAACACTTCTGCAGGACTCGTATGGAAGCTTTAGAAAGCACTTCGAAATACCAATTCCAGTGCAATTAAGAAATATAGTTTCTTTAACTGATTTCTTTCACACTGACAAGTTTTATTCTGCTCTTCCCTGTTTTCAGAAAGACCGGTGAACGGTAACTCAAGGAATTCCATCCAGAAGGACAGTTTTGATGGAAGTAGAAAAGATATTAATGCAGCTATTGATCATATGTGTGAATTTACCGGTATGTCTCATCTACGGACTATAGAGTATTTCCGAAGTTTGCAATCTATGCACTGTAAGCTTATGATTTCTGTTTCTTTTTCTAGGAACCAAAACAATTTTTTGGGACTTGAGAGAGCCGTTCATTGATGGTCTCTATAAGCCAAGTGTTGCTCAGTCTAGGCTGGAAAATGTGATTGAGCCTCTTGATATGGTATGATCCTTTGAAGTTGAGAAGAAAATCTTTTGTTTATTTTGGGTTCAATTTTTTATTAGCATAAAAGGCATTAGTTTCATTCTTTTTATTTTCTTTTGCATCCGAATGAAGACCTTTGAGTTACTAATGGACCACCAAAGTCTAACTATGAGATTTATGAATATTTCTGAAACAATTTGTCATCCTCTGTCAATAACACTTGAATAAGACCAAGAAAAACGTAAAGGTGTTCCACTCGAATAAAACACAGAAAATATTCATCCCGGCATGTACAGTTTCTAGCATAAGGAGCTGATTTAAGTGCAGAGGCTAAAAGAAACTCTTTTCTGAGGCTGATGTGCACGTTTCGTGATATTGGCTGCAGGTACTCAATCAGCTGTGCGATATCATAGTGGAACCACTTAGGGATCGTGTTGTAACAGGGCTTCTTCAAGCATCCCTGGTTCGTCTCTCTATCTTGCTTGTCCAAACTGAAATAATCGAGTCATCAATTGATATCATCTTCGTGGTACCAGGATGGCTTAATCCGTGTAATACTAGACGGAGGTCAATCACGTATGTTCACTCCAGCCGATGCCAAGTTAATGGACGAAGACTTGGAGGTTTTAAAGGTATACCCTATATCCTATAACCTAGCAGATGGGAAAGTTGACTGAATTATGTTTCCATTATAAATTTATAATCATCTCTACATGTAATTGTAGGAGTTTTTCATATCCGGAGGAGACGGGCTCCCACGTGGTGTCGTGGAAAACCAAGTAGTACGCGTCCGCCAGGTTATAAAGTTGTTGGGCTACGAGGTTAGTATGCGACCGCCAGCACTTACATTGATTGCCTAAGTTGCTCGTTTCTCTCGTTTATTTTTCTGTTCCGTGGTGGATTGCAGACTCGAGAATTGATCGAGGACTTGAGATCTGCTAGTGAGATGGAGCTGCAGGGTGGACGGAGTAGACTGGGTGCAGATTCAAAGACCCTTATAAGGATTCTCTGTCATAGGAGTGATTCTGAGGCTTCTCAGTTCCTCAAGAAGCAGTACAAAATACCAAAATCGACGCCTTAAGCTTCATGTGCACCGGCCTTCTCCCTTCGTCACCTCAAATTCTCTCCATTTCTTGCTTGTTTTGTGAGTTTTTGTAACTATATAATGTGTGGTTTTGGAACTAGAACACACTGTTAATTTATTGAATTGTTTTGTGAGGCACACTTCTCAGACAAGTAATGAAGAATTTGATCCAAGTTGGATTTTGATAGCAACTTGTTAGTGGGGGTTGTTGACACAGATGAAGAGCAAACCGTTAAAAAATCATACAGTAGTTTGGAGTAGAAAAAAGATTTAGGTATCAGTCACAAATGCTCGAATTTTGAATTTTACCACCTTCATTAACGATGATGTTAGAGCACAAACTCTACATTTCTCCACATTCTGCAATGATACAAGCAAGTTTAGGCCGGTTGTTGGGTCCGGTGGCTACGTTCTCGATTTTCCTGACAATCAGAAGACCGTCTCCAAGTACACGCTGCATCAGAGTCAGGATTTTCAGTAGAGAAACCAACGATGGGTAATTAGTAACAATCACGCGCTATAATAAAGGCAACACGAGCACTACACATACCCCGAAGACTACGTGTTTGTTGTCAAGCCAGTCACACTTAGCACAGGTGAGGAAGAACTGCCAAAGGAGAAAGGTACACAATTAGAAAAGTTAAAAAGTTGTGAGACGACGTCCGAGTGAAAGTTTTGGGGAAGGGAAACTACATAACTTATTGATCATATTATGCACAATGCATTGACAATTACTTTAACCATTGCATCCTCTAATTTAAATGCATCCAGACGAAATTATGTAAGAGATCATTATTCATAGATGTCACGGCCAAGTGCAAGATCATGATTTAATGACGGTACTAGTTTTATGCATCCACACCACATCATTTTCCTATAGTTTAACTTTGCATGAGAGAACATAATATCACTGCACATGGTTTTTTCAGATAAACGCTTATATCGAGTGAGAGGTTTACCTGACAACCGTTGCTATTTGGCCCACTATTTGCCTGCCGAAGATAAATAGAAAATTTTACTCAGAATCAATGAAAATCATTTGTTTGGAAAATTATTAGATTACTTCTGGAAGCAAAAGACAGGTTCTATTTACATGCTAAGTAAAAATAATACGAACTTGAGGGAATTATAAACTTGCATTTTCTTACAGCTTTGCTTACAATGGCTACCTTAACCATGAAAGAAATTCAATTTAAAAAGTAAAGATAAAGCAGAGCATACCATTGATAGTAGGCCAGGTCCAGTATGTTTTGCAATAAAATTTTCATCATCGAACTTACTTCCATAAATGGATACACAGCCGCTGCCATCACCCTACCAAGCAAGTAGATATCCACTAAATCAATACATAATGCAGTTCATGTACAAAGCAAGTAGAAGGCCTCTTAATTATGCTAGATACCAAAGTGTTTAAACTTTAGCATATATATTCAACTATGTAGGAAAGCAATAAATGGCAGTAGAAGTGTTTAAACTTGATATCAATGTCTATAATCATTTCGGTTATTCAATGTGGTTTAATCAATTGGATTGGGGTCTGCTGATTCAAATTTATGTCTTTAACTTCTGATATCTGAACGGTTGAACCTATATAGTACTAGTAGACATAAAAGTTACAGAAAAGGCGTTCAAGAAACATAGATTCAAACAACAGTACATAAGTTATGGTGAAGGGACCGGTGTTTCATGATAATTTTCTCTCTGTATAACTTTATAATGCAAATTCTTAATGGGATAGGAGAAGCATTATGAGGACCTTGAGAAAATCACCAGCTTGGATCATAAATTCCTTAATTACTCTATGGAAATGGCACCCCTTATAACCGACAGGTAATCCAGCTTTCCTGAAAAACAAACCAACAAAGAATCAGGGCCAAACATAACTAAGAAAAACGATCAACTTCGAGCCTTGAAGCCGTGGAAAATCATGAACAATGTCAAAGTCTAATAAGAAACTATCCTAAAAGCAGAAGAAAGGACAAAAGTAACAGCAGCAAGTCGCTGGGCTAAAATTATTAAATAACAAATTTGTTAACAGCATTAAACTTCAAGAATCTTCCAAACTTTCAGATAGGAGCTAAGAAAAATATCATTTTGAAATAGAGTCAAGAACAGTCAGAGGCCTAAAATTAGAGATTGAAAAAGGTGTTTCACCCTCTTTGATTCTGGTTGATTTAAAATAGGTTAATTTTTCTTAATGTAGTTTCTACATTTGATTTTTATAATAAAAGTTTTCTTACAAAAATATATAATAAACCACATTAAATATAAGGACAATATATTTTGAAAATATTCTGGATGATACAAGCAATTGAGGCATCATAATATGGAATAACAAAATAGAGGTACGAACCTGTACTCGCCCGTGCAGAACTGCCTAAAACATAAGAAAATCAATCATCAGTAAGTTAGGGAATACCAAATTAACTACGAGAAAACATAGAGAGCTGAAACAAAATTAATAGAAATTGAAGAAGCAAGAAATTTGAAAAAGAACAGCAACCCCTAATTGGGATTCAGACAGAAATTGCCAAATAAACATGAACTTCTCCTTCTAGCATTGCTATGAACTAAAGCCTCATAAAACTTCACAGATGGACTCAAGACAAGAAAAAATGCTAGAGGTTAATCCAAAGGCCAAGCATTCATAATGGATTCTCATGTATGAATTCACATGGCAGCACCATCATGGTTCGAATAGTTCACACTCATTTACCTAATTTTCAACCATAACCGCTTACATTTTATTGCTCCTATAAGGGTGTGTGCTACAGAGGGTGACAGGTGATGGTCCCTATGATATGTGTCAGCAAGACAATATGAAACAACAAAAACCTTACTCAGCTGTCATTGGACCTAAAAGTCAAACTATCTGAAACAGATACTTGGGCAAAATGAAGAAGAGTATGAAGTCACTCACTGCAGACAGTGTTTTCCCTTAAAACAGACACTGTGAAAAGGAAGTTTTCTTATTATCAATCTCGTTGGAACAAGTACACCACAATCCACAAATATCCACATATTCACACCCATAATCTAGCAAGAAAATTAGTTTTTTTTAACAATTGTTCACATGAATATGCATACCAAATCATATAAACATAAAATATAGCATGTATGATGCAACCTAAAACGGAGTACTACAATAATCTAAAGAAACGGTCCCTTGACTCGTTATAAAACCTTTTCTCACTAAGACAACCAAGGCATACTTATAATTTATAACATCCTACAAAAATTTACTTAGAAGCACATACTAATTAAAGGTATAAATAAAGCATATCAAGCTTCACAAGTTAATCCAAACATAAACTCGAGCATGAAATCAAACAACTCATATAGTTTTGTGAAATATCTTAAACAAATAACTTATAACCTCTATAATACATGGTCTTCCAAACCCCTTGAACGAACTGGACTAGATGCTAGCAAGTATTTATCAACTTATTTTGCTTCCATTTAACAAACTTTTTCAACTTTCCCATATGAATTATGATGTTATCATTCCAACATATCCATAAGCTCCATAATTCTATTACGCTTAAACTATAAAATAGATCCAATATTTTATAAGTTACAGAAACATCCAAATCATCTCGAAATGCTCCAAGCATTAAATGAGCTTAAAACCATCAAGGAAGATTACAGAAATACTGGCACTAGTGCAGTTATAAATTACCGGAAATTCTCAGCGGTTTTGGGGGCAATATCAGCAAAAAGCTCCATCTTGATGCGGCCAGCAGGGATGCTGCCGATGGTGATGTCGAAGAAGACGATTGGGTTTTTAGGGTTTGGAGGCCTCTGGTGCCACTCCACTCCCGCTCCTCCGCCGCCCGCCGCCGCCATCAATCGGAATATCTTCTACTGCTTACTGCCTTGCCTGTTAACGTTTGCTGTGTAAACACCTTCTGATGTGTGTGTGTTTTCGTCTACAAATTTATAATAATTTTTAGCTATTTTTATTATTACTTATTTATTGATAATCTCTTAAATTATAAAATATTTATATTTATAATGTATATTTAAATTTGTCTAATACTATAATTTTAGGGCTTGTTTGCTGAGTAATACAAGGATGTGATAGATACTTATGACACCATATAAAATTATTGAAAATTACAAACTAAAATAACCTTGCATATATATAATTAAAATTCTTAATATAGAATATTCATCCAATACATGATAACTAATTAAAGAATATTTTAGGAATTGAAATTTTATAAAGGATCAAATACATCCAAGCAAAACATTATATTATTAATACATATATTTTAATACATCAAAACAAAAAATGAAAATTGATATATTATACGATAAAACTCATCTCATGTCAAACATATCTAATCTTATACAATATTATCTAACAAACGAACTCTTAGTATTATTATGTTTCACAATTAGTTTTTGTCATGGAGTTGTTTTCTTGTAATTTCCTTATGTTATTCATATTCTTTTATTTAAGTTAAAAGAAAAGAAAGAAAGAAATCTTGGAAAAAAAAACATATGCTTTTTTTTATCAAATTTTAATTATTTTATTCTGCAATTGACATCTCTAAATAGTCTTATTTTAGTTCATTTTAGTGGCGGATTGATTATTAAATTTATCAATTGACTTGAATTTTAATTGTTGTTATTATTATTATTATTATTATTATTATTATTATTATTATTATTGAATTGGCATGATAAAAGGACACAAAAAAATTAGAGTTATGCACATTATAAAGGGTATATACACCACTAAAATTTTAAAATACAATACTATTAAATTTAATTTAAAATTAAATAATTATCAATTTACTTAAATACCCTTTTCAATTAAGAAGAGATATTCATTGATTAAGAATTAATTCAAAAAAATCAAAAGAAAAAAATACATTGACCTCTTCTACTTTCTTCTCCTTCCCACCACACTTTCTGTCTCCTCTCCCTCCACCATTTTTGCAGAGTTGCTTACATCTTGTTATTTTCTGCAAACCTCCTTCTTTCTTTCTCAATCGTCTGTGGCTGGCCCTCCGCCGCCATAGCCCATTCTTCGTGCACATTACCACACTTTGGTTCAGGAAAAAAAAAAAGTCGTAGAGTGAGCAGAAGGAAAATAGAGTCAAATTGTTATTGTCTTGCTCAATCCTCTTCTCTTCCTTCAAAATCGACGTCTCTCACAGTGCTCTTCTTCTCTCTCCCTCTTTTTAGAGTAGTTTTTTTTTTTTTTTCAATGGGAATCGTTTGGGTATCTGAATGGAGAGAGAGAAACGAGATAAGGAGGAGTGAGCAGCGAAAGTAACAGAAATTCAGATTGAAAGCTAGCTACATATTAAAACGTAAAATTGTAAGATTATGAAATTAATCAATTCAGTTTTTCGCATTTCCACATATTTCCATCAAATTGCCACTTGTCTTCTCTCTCCGGATCTCTCTCTCTCTCAGATTAGTTTAAATTCTTTTTTTAATTAAAGGGTACAATGGGAAATAGTGTAGTGTATGACGGAAGGTTAATGATTTTTTTTAAATGGTAGTGTATTTAGAAAATTTAGTGGTGTATATAAAAACATCCCATTATAAATCACAACATTTATGTCATTTTGCGATTACATCATGATATTGTAATTGTTTTAATTAAATTGGCATGATAAAAATTAAGGTTATTTGCATTATAAATCACAACCTTTAAACCATTTTGCAATTACAATATGACATGTAGTTATTATAAATAAGACATCACATTTAGATATTTTTGCAATTACAACACACTCGATTTTTTCTCCAACCAATTCACTCCCATGTATCTTACCAAATTCCTACATGTACACCCCCATGTGCAATCATTCTAAACAAAACAATGACATAACCAATATGTATTTGGATTGAGTATTGAATTGGTGGAATAAAAGGGTGATTCTATTTACACCACCAAATTTTCTTTTCACATCACTAAAATAAATAAATATAAAAATAATTAATTTTGAGATTACTAAATTACTCTTTTCTTACTTTAACACACTACAACTTTTTCTTTCCACACCACCAAAATAAAATAATATAATAAATAAAAATAAAACTAAAATTGAAGTTCAAAACTATTTCGACTGGATCGAATTTTGCACCCTCTTTCGGAGATTTTGAAGTTGAAAGTTTTTTTTGCCTTTCTGTCGCTCCTTTCTTTCTTTCGTTAGAAGTGGGAATTCTGATTTCTTTTTTTCTTCTTTTGTTGTTTTGTTTTAAAAATTAAATGCAAAATTCTGATTTTTCATTTTTTTAAGTTGAGGGGTATAATAGTCTTTTAGTGTGGTGTGTAAAGAAAAAATGAAAAAAAATAAAATTTTTTATGGTGTGAAAAGAAAATTTGGTGGTGTAAATAGAATCACCCGAAATAAAATTTGGATCAGTCTTAATTGTAAAATTAATTACGAATGGTGTTTTATTTGTAATAATTACAATATCATATTATAATTGTAAAATAACCTAAGGTTTGTGATTTTTAATGTAAATAATCAAAAAGATTACAATACAAATATAAGACCAGATTAGAAAAAAATATAAATAATATTCAATTTGAAACGGTAAAAAAAGTTTTGTAATCACACTCACACAACTCAATGTTCAATATTGGCCTTGAACCAAAATATAAATTTAATACCCAAATTCATGTATTGAATAATGGTTACATGAAAAAAAACCACTCAATAAGAAGATGAAGAAGGAGAAGAAGAAGAAGAAGAAGAAGAAGAAGAAGATAATAAGAAGAAGGAGAAGGAGAAGAAGAAGAAGATACATGTGAAATTCTATCCTATCAGTTGGGTAGTATTCTAATCATTAATACACTGTTTAAAAATTAATAAAATTATATTAGATAGATAATAAAAATTATTATAATAATAATAAGAAGAAGAAAAAGAAGATAGATAATAAAAATTATTATAATAATAATAATAAGAAGAAGAACATACATGTGAAATTCTATCCCATCAGTTGGGTAATATTCGAATCACATACACTATTTAAAAATTAATAAAATTATATTAGATAGATAATAAAAAATTACTATTAAAATATATTACTGGATAGAATTTCCCCTCATATATATAGAACCCAATTTCATGCTAATTGTGACATGGAAAAATCGAAAGACGCCGGAACTACGTCGTTTAGAAAGTGAGCCCTATTGGCTTCTTCCCTCCCTCGCATCTGCTTTTAGCTGACCAAATCGATACACAGGAAAAGCGATGGCTTCATCGGTGAAGTACTTGCGCGTGCCGCCGAACTCGGCGAGCTTGGCGGAGGCGCGGCGCCGCGTCTTCGAATTCTTCAAGACGGCCTGCAGATCCATCCCAACTATCATGGAGATTTACCACCTCGACGACGTCGTTACCCCCTCCCAGCTTCGCTCAATCGTCGCCTCCGAGATCCGCAAGAACGCTCAAGTCACTAGCCCCAAGGTCGATCCTATTTCTCTTCCTCTTTTTCATGTCTTCATTCTCGTTTTCCTCGATTGATGAATTGTGTGTATTATTCAAGTTTTTATTTTGCGATTGCATAGCGTTTGTATTTGGGGGGATTCGAGTTCGTAGAGCGCGAATTAGATGTGCTGCCGTTCGAATTTTATTAGGTTTTCCATCGATTTGAAATTCATTCCTAGTGCATTGTTGGTATACGAGGGGTGAATGACTGGAACGATTATATTCAGGTGAAAGAGATGGAATGATTGCCTCATAATTTGCCAGTTTTAAGAATCTATTTACAGCAATCTTATGAAATTGAGGCTCAAATTGGGAGTTCTTTGATTTTTGGTTTCTAATTTTGAGTGTTGACTAAATAAGGAATAAGGAACTTTCTCAGATTAGGCAGATCTTTTGCATGAATTTTTCTTCACCTCGACATTTTTAACCTTAGAATGAGATTGAATAATTGCATTGTATCATTGCGTTGCTACTTGAACGAGGCTGTTTGTAGAAAATAATAGGAACTACTTAGTTCTTGGTAAAAAAGAACTGGTGTTAGCTACTGGAGCTTGGATTAAAGCACTGACGTGTTACTTTTGTTACTTGTAATTTGTAGTTCTCAAATCATTCTAGTATCACGGGAACACATATTGAAACTTAACTGCTAATGTTGGTTAGTTTTTACTCCGATTTTGATAGTGGATACGGGATAGCATATATAAGCATCAAGTCATAAGGAGTAGAAAGCAAAGAATTTATTTGAGATAATTTTGCATATGATATTTCTTCAATTTGGTTTTGTATTTTAACCATATTATCTGTTCTGAGGATTGACTGATGTCATAAAAAACTGCATTATGATTTCTATAGATACTTCTATGAACTTTCAGCTTTGACATAGCTACAGGGCTAAATCTGCATCCTCTTCCTCTCTAATAAGCTGCTAGTCAAGATTCTATTCTTCCTGGTTTGTTTGATCTCTTTTTCATAAGTAAAAAAATCATGTTTCTTGTCAAGCTTCTTGTCTGATTGGTTGATATATCATGTAAGGCCATGTTCACAAAGTCTTGTAAAGACTCAAAACTCAGCTTGGGATAGAGATCAAATCCTCCTTCCTCTAGTGGATTGCTAAATAGTTTTCAAGATTCTTCTCGTGGCCACCCTTTCCAAGTAATGTCTAGAGTAAGGGTATCAGTTGATCAAATTTTAAGGCCACCCTACACTTTAGCAAGTAAAAACAATGAGCATCTGAAAAAATGACATTCTTTTTCTCATTACTCATAACGACCAATGTACAGGTCATTGACATGATGCTCTTCAAGGGAACAGAAGAATTGAATCTCATTGTGGAGCATTCAAAGCAGCGGCACCACATTCTTGGCCAATATGTTTTGGGCCGTGAGGATTCCCAAGACATCGGGACCAAGGAGCAGGGGTCTGAGTTCTTGAAAAACTTCTTCAGAAGCAACTACTTTTGAAATCTGGTTTCCTTATTGATACGCCTTGAATGAATAAGTCTTGGATGAAACAACTGAGAGAATTCAATTGCTCTGCGTGTGTTCCCGGAGTTGGAGAAACACCCTCTTCATTTCTCGTTTCTCCAACTCTTGAGCTGTTAGATTTTGTTTACAAGACTATTTGGTATAACTCAACTGTAGTTTCATTTGTCTGCAAATTTGATCGTCCATTGCAAAGTGGTGTTTCAGCAATATGTTTCCGATTTATGGTGATTATATGCTTCTCAGAGAAACAGATTTCCTTGGCATGTTGCTGGATGATATCAATAATTCAGCCCTTATAAATATTTTATGGAGGAAAAAGTTTATAAAGTACTAATCTTCTTGTCATTGTAATGCAATATAGTATAACCATTTTTTTGATGAAAAATAATCTTGAATTTTGAAAGAATTGATTTTTTCTTGTTGATCGAGGTATAGCTAGAGTTTTTTAAGGTTAAATGTAAACTTATGTCTTGAATTTTTTGTCTGTTTTGAAACAATGTCCCCAAATTCAATTTTTGGCATTGGATTGTTAGTAAATCATGTGAATGTTTAAAATGACGTGAAAAAGTATATTTCACGTTAAGATAAAATATGATTTGTCATATCATTTAACATGCTATACTTTGACGTGTCTAATCAATAATTTAACACTGAAAATTGAATTATGGGTCATTTTTGCAGAAGTGACGAAAGTTTGAATATTTTTTGACATTTTTTTAAGTTAGAATTTGTGTAAAAGATGATAGTTCATTATATAGGTATATAATTTACTTATTATTATTATTATTATTATTATTATTATTATTATTATTATTATTATTATTATTATTATTATTATTATTATTATTATTACTATTACTATTCATTTGATGTTGTAGAAAATCTAGAAGGCTTTAGTGGACAAAAACAGAAAAGAGAGTTCTTGTGTTACTTTTAGAAATTCGTCAACCTTTTTCTTTCTCACCGAACTATTTGACTGACATGAGACTTTTTCATCATAATACACACACACACACACACACACACACATACATACATATTTTATTTTAAAGAAACGTAAACAAACATCTGTTAATAATAATATTTTAGATTTAAATAGAGGGAAGACTAAGAGTAGCATGTGGCCAATTTATAGTCTATGTGGTAGGACCAATAAATATCTCTATGATATTATTTACATGAAAAATTAAAATTGAAAATGAAGGCTGTGAATTAAACTAAACAAAACCCTTATCTTACTTTGCACATTGAAAATTACATGGATCGAATTATTTTATTTAAAGAAATTTATTTATAATTTCTTTTCATTTACTTAAGAAAAACATAATTTAAAGATGTACAATTTAGTTTTACCAATGGTTGTACCATCATATTAATATTCACTAGTTTTGCATCCATACTATGCATGATAATAATCGATTTTAAATTATAAAATATAATGCATATTATAAGTCTTAGCGATGCTTAGACCGTCATATTAATATTCATTAATGAAAAACAAGTCTTACAATTTCAAAAATTGGAAAAGGATTAGTTGCAGGCCTGCTCGGCCGAACATCTTGCTTGGCCCCTTTTTTACTTCTTTTTTTTCTTTCAAATTATAATTTTATGAGTTTTTCATTTCTTCAGTTTTTATTTTAACTTTTGATTGAGAATTATTATTTTAGTTGTCTTTCTTAGAATTCATAATTATCTTTTACATTTAGTTCACACTTCTTACCATGGCTTTCATATTATGATTTATAATTATTATTTTTTCAAGTTTTAGGAAACATAAATATCTTTATAATTTTTTAAAACGGTTTCGAAAAAATGAAAGAAAAGATAAAAAAAAAGAATTGAAGAAACTAGAAAGTGCGTTTAATGTGGCAGCAGAGATTAGATTGTCCAATTATATTTGAACACATATCAGAAAAAGAGGCGTCAATCAAAATCTTTCTCGTGGCGGTTAGCAACAGCAGCCATTTTATATATATAATATATAATATATTATATCATGTTTATATTATTCCACATTACACTACATTCCATGCACCCAATTCCAACCTATAGTTTTTTCCCACCTTAACCCCCTAGGGTTTAATGATATCTAAATACACTTAATTTGTAACCGGATTGGATTCGGGAGCAATACAACGGCACAAGAAAATAGATCAATCGAGTTATCCACCATTTTAATATTGAACATTACTGATATTTCTTATACACACACGTACAAACTGGTTAGATTTCACTAGAAAATTGATTTTGCTAGCGTGTTCCCTAATAATTCACCTCAACCATTCAATACGACGATTTAACGGTTAATAATAATGGATTGAAAGGTGGTGATATATAGTTAGATTATTTTAGAAAATGCAGTGCTAATATACAACATATACAATACTATCTATCATACACACACATATAAAGATCTCATCTGTTCATTTTACACCTAATCAATTTAAATGGCTCAGACGGAGTTCTACTTCATAATTCATCCATCTATATATGTACTTTTCAGTCGCCACACACACACACACACACACACATATATGTTCCAATTTTCGAAGCTCAAGACTGGAACGTAATTACTTAAAGTTTAAAATATCGTCAATTATCCTATGCACTAGTTGCATGCTAGAAAAGAAACCATCGAAACGGATGATATTTTTTAGGGATACATGTGATACTTTTTAAATTTTGAGTGATACTTTTTAGAGTTACAGTTGATACTGATTTTTACCATTTTTTTCTGGTCGATACTTTTAAAGGATACGAGTGATACTTTTGGGCTTCTGAGTGATACTTTTTAGTGTTATGATTGATACTGATTTAAATGTTTTTTTTTGTCAACGCATCGACTCGATTAACGCGCATTGACCATTTGATTTGTAATTAATACACACAAGACGAGCCCTTCAAATATTATCATCAAAATTTCGTCAAAAAGTTCAAGTTATGACATGTGCTTAAGCTATATTTAAAAAGTAGAAAGATGGAGTGCATAGAAATGGAATTAACACACAGTCACTTAAGGCTGCGTGATGAGTCAATTATTGGCCTCATACATCAACATCAAATCATCCTAGCAAACAACGTAGAAAACCAAAACATTTCTCTATTTCTCCCCATTTCCTCCAACCTTCTTCAATTCACTTCCCCCCTTCCATCACATAACCTCTCTCTCTCTCTCTCTCTCTCTCAAAATCTCACTTCTCCTTCCAAGAAACAGCATAACTACTCACTCCCTCACAACATACCTATATAAATGTCCCTCCCACTTGATCACACTCTTCACAGACCACCACCACCACCAACACAATGGATCATCAAGTTCTACCGGCGGCGAAGAGGGGGAAGCGGAAGAGCGGCGCCGACTCCTTGAAAGTAGTGTACATCTCTAGCCCCATGAAGGTTAGGACCAGCGCCACGAGGTTCCGCTCCCTAGTGCAGCAACTCACCGGCAAGAACTCCGACATAGCCCGCTATATGGACGTCGACGGCGGCGCTGCTGACTTCCGCGACCAGGATGGGATGCTGCTGCGCAACGACGACGGCGGCGGCGGTTTGTCGTCGGTTTCTTCTGATGACACCACCACCACGAACACAACCACCACGACCGCGGCCACCACGTCGGATTCTTTCTTGGACAATAATTATGCGGCGGCGTCGCGAATGGAGGATCAGTTCGCCGGATTTTTCTCGCCGGAATCGTTTTGTGACGTGTTAGGAAGCTATCACGGCTTGTTAATGTGATTATGAGCGAGCGTCTTGATTTCGTCGTGTACGTGGTCGTCAGCGTAGTTTTACGTAAAATTCAAACTCATGATGTTCCAGTTATGAGTTCGCTCAGTGCTCTCGTTGGATGAAGAAAGTTCAACGAGTCGCGAATTAGTTAATTAAGTAGCTTTTTGTTAGAATGGAGTAGTGGGTGTATCATGTATTTACTCAACTCTAGCCTTGTGTAAATATATATATGAAAAAGTTTGGATTTTCACTTTTGAATAATTTTAAGGAGAATTGTGATTAAGAAGTTGAAAGATGGGTAATCTATTAATTATAAACTTGAAAAATGAAAACTCTCAATTTTGGAACCAAGAAATAATAACTATCAATTTAGGATCTCAAAAATCATGAATTATATTTATTTTTATTTTTTAATTATTTTTATCTCAATTTTCAATGAAAATTCCTTTATTAATTATCTGTTGATAATAAATAAATTGTTAATGAAAAATATTTATTATTATTTTCATTAAATTTAATAAATAAATTGTTAGAAATAATTAAAAATAAATTGAAATTCGTGATTTGAAGTCCTAGATTGACAATGTTCATCTTTCGCGTCCTGAACTGATAGTTTTTATCTTTTAAGTCATAAATCGATAGATTATCCATCTTTCGACTCCTAAATTGATAATTCTCTTTTTTACTATTAAATGAATGGGTGATGTCGAACCCAAAAAGGTATAATTAATTCTAATTGCTACTCCAAAGTGTGCTACGCCTAAAAAATTCGAACAATTCCCGCAGAGTAGTCACAAGTTCGAGATTGAGCCCGATTAAGAAAAAAAAAACCCAAAACTCAAGTTCAATTCGATTACTTTTTAATATTAAAAAAAATAATATCTATGTTTATTTAATAATAAAAAAGTGAAAAATTAAACCTGAATATCAATTCCAGTAAAGAATTAAAGGAACAACCTTTCTAATCGTGAATCAAATTGTCCGAATGCTTCCATTTTGAAAAATTGCCCTAGTTCCAAATTAATCGATCTCTCAATTCTATCAAGCCTAATATTATTGAGCTCGAGCGTTTCACGAACTGACTCGATTTACTTAATTACACCCGGCCATTGTATATTCCCCTATTATGCAATATTTCACAAATTATATAACGAGACATAAAGATCTCACTCGTGCATGAGACAAGTCAAAAGTTCAATTAATTATTTGTTACTAACATACTATAATGCATAGCTATAGTTGATCATTCTTTAATTGTCTCTAGAAACAAGGTAAGTAAAATAATGACACTTGTATTAATTACCTAAATCTATTTAAGAGATATTGGATAGTATTCGGTATTTCAAAGTCAGGTCAAATTTGTCTCATTTATATTAAATCCGTTGATGAATTGATAGTCCATATTTCAACTAAATTTTTGTGGTGAAATTTAGACAATTGAATTCAATTATTCAAAGTTGCTATAGGTTTGGTTCTTCAAAATCGTCGGAAGCTTCCTCAAATTCAAAGCGTGATCAAACCTTAAATATTTTTAGGGTCCATTTATAATGCCTTCAATAAAAAAAGAAAAAGAAAAAGAAGAAGAAGATGAAAATTCAGCTCAAATATTCTATTGCACATTTGATGTTACAATATCTATTGCATAGTCGATTATTTTATTTTATTTTTCAATTTTTTATTTGATTTCACCTTTTTATGCTTTAGTTTCATTTTACGTTTATTATTTAGGATTCATCATACCCAATTAGAATGAATTATATTTTTTTTATTTAATTTTCAATTCTTAGTTATTAATTGATTTTTTGAAAAATTAAAATACTATTTTTTTTAATCTAGCTAAGTAGGATTACCCTAAATAACAAGTGTAAAATTAAACTAAAGTATAATAAATTAAAATAAAAAAATGCAATAGATAATTTTGTACAATGAAAAACTTATGATCAGGCTGGTTTTAGCAACATCGATCTAAATTTGGAATGTAACAAGTACTTTTTTTTAAAAAAAAAGATTGATCGCAGTATCTTAATATATATATATATATATATATAAAAGATTAACTCAATTACACGTAATTGTGAGTTGTGACCTTCAAATTGAAATTTTCCTGAATTTCTACATGAGATTCCTGAATTAGGAATGCATGCAGTAAATTTAATTTATAAAGTATTGTCAAAGGATTCTACGTCTTCTCTCTCTAAAGCAACTGTGAAGGATTTCTTATTTAATTTTTTTTTGCATGATGATTGATTTTGGACCCACTAAATGGACTATATCCAAACATCATTTATTGAAATGAAAAAGTTAAATGTTGGCTATATCTTTGACGATTAATTGGTTGTTTATTTTCTTTAAAGCTATTTATTTAATACTGAATATTCAATAAATAATCTTTCTAATGTATCAGATGACTTGTCACAATGGAGTACAATCAGGAAAGGAACCATAAATTTTTTTATCGGGAGATCGAATTAGAAGTATTCTTTACTTAAACTCTGTATACTAATTTTTTTATTTTTCAGAAATCTTACATGTAAAATTTTTATTTTTCGGGGATTGGGAGGCGGGAGTACAATTATAAGTATTGAGTAGCAACATATATACAATTTAGTTAATTATTTATTAAATATATAACATTTCTATGTATCAAACGACTCGTTTTCATTGACTACAACTTTAAGATATGTATCAACGTCTATAATTTAGAGTTAATTGTTGTAAATAGTATGATATTTTTTATAGAGAGAGCATTTTTTTTTAGCAAATTCCATTGTAGTAAAAAATGGAGTTTCTATTTGCACTACTAATTTTACTCTTTGCGCCACAAATTATTTTTGTTTTCTTTTATTAGTTATAAATTTACCTAAAAGTCATTACTAATAAAAAAATAAATAAATTCGTGTTCCATTCGAAATCATGTGTTCAAGCATTCTGGATATGTTCGAATCTTGTGTTCGAACATGGTGGACATGTTTGATGTCGTGTGTTCGAACGACACTTAGAAAAATTCATGGAGTCCATTCGAAAATGAATTTTCGAACACACCACATTTGTTCGATTGTTCGAAAATTCATTTTCGAACGAGACTTATTTTAAAAATCATGCATGTTCGAAAATGAAATTTTGAACAAATATGGTGAGTTTGAAATTTTATTTTCGAATCATACTTACTTTTCTTCTTTTTAAGTAAATAACATTTAAGTAACTTAATTTTTTTTTTCTTTTATGGTGCAGATAGTAATTTTAACAGTACACATAGAAACTCTCGCAATAGAGCATAATTCTACAATGAGTTGACTGTTGAATAACCATAATTCGGTATTCCCGAACCCCCAAACGTCGCCGGCGCCACTTCGGGCGAAACATTTTACTGTCTGAGAAACGAGAAGGCAAGACATTCTCCCCCCCAACTAATTTATAAATATTTTATATTAAATGTTTATTTGCGTCTCTTTAATGCTTGATCAATTTAGGTTTCGCGATATTTTTAATTTCAAAAATATTTCTCAGCGCTGGTGCGTATATCGCTTTTGTGCGGAGGTAAATTTCGCAAAATTGATTTTGTCTAATTTTAGTTATGAACAGCGATTTTAGGTTCTAAGATTAGTTGATGTATGAGATGAAATCCATGTGTGAGACGACGTCGTGTTTGATGCCATTGCAATTTCTTCTTGTTGATTGAGGTTATACGTTACTTAATTTTGGGAAATTTTGTTGATTTCGAATGAGTAAATCAGAGTAGGTGTTTTGAAGCTCAAAAGGGCGATATAAATTTTAGGAAATCACACGTATTTTCTATGAAACCTTGTGGCATTTTTGGTTTTGATGATTTCTTGAAAGATTCTGCAACAAATATTGCAGGTTTGGTTGTTTAGAGGGCTCCATTAGTCCATTTAGAGCTCTGAATCGTCAAGGAACATTAGTTGATTTGAAAATTAATATGCAGAAGAGTCAAGAGTCTACCAAAGAATAATTCTTTGAGACTAACAATTCATCATCTTTGAATGTCTGGACTTTGTTCTCACATAAGAACTGGACAACGAACATTTTTTACACGAAAATGTAGTGGTAGAAGTAGAAATATATACGGTAATATCAGTGTTGTCGTTGATGATCATAACACGGGACTGATGCTCGAGATTGAGCAGTCCAAGCTACTATATATGAAGTATACTCTGGTGAGCTGAGAACTTTCTTTAGATGAAAGGAAATTTAGTAAGAAGCTCGACATACCTACTTCAGTGAGTAGTCTTAAACTGAGGGGCAAGGCACTAATTTGGGGTTCTGGGGTGTTGGTATGTTGCACCTTGATGATGTGGTTTTGGTAAATTTTCATATGGATTATGTTCAAGAGAGTTTGTCTTTTTCCCAATTTTCTCGGAACATCTGTTTCTTCGGCTATCTTGTTTTATTAGTGTAAGCAGATCAACAATGCCAATGTGTTAATTGCTTGCCTGACCCCATTGCTTATAAGAAGCTAATTTCAAACAAGTTTTTAACGAATTTCCTTCTGAACAGGGCGTGGCATCTTAAACCCTCAATCTGGAGATGGCCATTCAAGAAAATCAGAATGGTTGAACCTATCTTCAAAGTACGTTCGTTCTGTCTTTAATACACAGATAACATAATCTTTTCTTGACAGTAAAAATTTCCAAGTTCAGTTATCTAGCTTCTTTGGCATAGTTGAACTTATATTTTTGGTAATTGAAGCACTTTCCTATCTATAATCTCAAACATTCATGTATCATTGCATTGGTAGGTGCTGGGGGAAAGTTGTTGGATTATCAAGTTCTGTAGCATCCATATTATATATTCCCTTTTTTCCTCTTGAATTTAGTCCGTGTTCCTCGTATTCCTTCCTTTCTTGAAGAAATTCTATGCTACCGGTTGGGATACTACCCAGAACCACATAAATCGTGACACGTGACAATTGTGAAGATAGTCGAACATGACTAACTAGAATTTAGTTGGTCTTATGATTTCATTAATGTGTTTTGACACACTTCCCATTTGATCTATTTGCAGAGCTTCTAGGTTAGGTCCATGGTATATGAGACAAAATAGAGTTTGAATTAATATACATGCAGGCTCTTATGCTTCTCTTTTTTAATATTTTTTCAGATATCAACCGTCCTTATTCGAGGGTGTGCACAAGATAAGAGTTCTTATGCTTCTTATGTTACCATGTCTAAACATAAGAAATTTTGTTTGGTGCTTAGAAAAGATCACTCCCTTAATTCCTTCTCATTATTTTCATTCCTCACACGGTGATCACCTCCATATATAATGTAGGTTCGAAGTGGTTTAGTTAGTCGAGACTCACATTTATATGGTGAGTGACCGGGGTTCAATCTCTTCAATCTCAGTTCCCCTTCCCCAACTCGAAAAGAAACATATGAACTAGGCAAATACTTCCATACACCTGTTGTAAATAGTGCTATTTAAGATGGGTCGGGTCAACCCGCGCTTTGACCCGGTCAACGTGGTCAAACCTGCCTTTTGACCCGGTCAACGCGGTCAAACCCGCCCTTTTGACCAAGTTTTTTAGGGTATTTTTGGTATTTTTTGGGGGGTTTTTTTAGGAGTTTATTTTGTGTTTTTAGGGTTATTTTGAGGTGAAATCGGATAAAAATAAATAAAAAAAAAGGTAAAAAAAACTGCCAGAAAAAAAAAAGACGGGCGCATGGGCCCCACGAGCCGTCTGAAATAGTGTTATTTCCGACACTGCTGCATGAAATACCAACTCTATGAACTATGACAAAGTAAATAAGGGTTCATTGCCTTAAAATAAATAAACTTTGGTGTGTTTTTGGATTTTTCATACGTTTTAGAAAATGTAGTCTTAATAATATGAACCTAACACTTGTTTGATTTTTCACATCATTTTTAAATTCGGGTATTCTAATCTGACTAAAATTGATCAAAAATTTGTATCTTTTAAGACAATTTGGTTTCTACGTAGATGTACACGTGAAAATCTCTGATAATCACGTCACTTCAGTTGATTGAAATTTGAAAATCATGTGAAAATTCAAACAAATGTTAAGTTAATGTTATTAAAACTATGTTTTAACGTATGAAAAAAAATAAAAAAACACTCCAAAATTTATGTATTTTAAGGTAATTAACCTAATAAATTATGATGAAAAGATAAGTAGTTTCAACTCTTCTTCAATGGACATACTTTTTTAAAGATATAGTTTTTACAAAGATATTCTTCAAAGCTCGAAGTCTTTTGCTCGGAGAACCACACAACGATCCACTTACAAGACCAAGGTAGATTATATATGTTTTGAAAATGAAAAAAAAAAAAAGAAGAAATATTATATTGAAGTAAAAACAAACAAAAAAAATGGATCCAAAGATTCCATTTCAAAATCCAAGAATTGTGGGCAGAATCATGAGAAAGTATGTTCGTATAAACTTTAATGATTGCGTTTGCAGTGTCTTGATTCATTGCATTGTGCAATACATGCCTGCAACTATACAAGTAAGTGCGAATTAATATTTATCATGGTTGCAGAAGGCGCTAGGAGGTCGGTCGGGGGGCCTAGCGCCTAGACCGTCTAGACGAGACTTAGGCTTAGGCGGTTTTAATTTTTAACCTAAAACTTTTGTAATTTTGAGTTATAAGTTCATAAAACATAACATTTCAAACAAAGTCTTCAAAGTAAAGTCATCTAAAAGTCGATATAAAGGAACATTTAAAGGTAAAATCATTCAAGATAAAAAAAAAAACATTCAAAGTTCAAATAATCCAAAATTCAAAAACTAATGACGTAAAGTTCAAACATTGAAATCATCCAAGTCACGATTTCCATCCGCGGCTCATTCATTCTCATTAATTTCCTTATCTTCGGACTCAAAATTATTATCATATAGTTCTCTCATTGTTCGATATTTTAGGGTTGGAGACCTTTAGTAATTGTTTATAAAAAAGGAAAAATAATTAAAATTGAAAAAAAAAATCCGCCTAACGACGCCGCCTAGGACCGCCTCGCCCCGCCTAGCACCGCCTAACGCCTAAGACCCACCGTCTAGCGAAAATCGCCAAGGTGAAGGGCCGCCTAGGTCGCCTTTTACAACAGTGATATTTATTATAGGGGTAAAAATAGGTCTAAATTAATATTTGGAAATCGACTAATTGTTTTTGAGAAAATATTTGTGGGGAAATTAATTTATGATATACGCGTATTAGAATTTGTGAGAAATAAATGTAAAATAAAAGTGTGTGTGTGTGTGTGTGTATATATATATGTGATGAAATCATGACTAAAGTTGAATATGTTTTGAGAAAATTAATTACAATATGATGCATAAATGATAAAACATATATACATGGGCATCGAAATGGTTTTAATTATAGTATGTGGACATCGTTGGTGAAAACCTTTTTCGTAGTTATGTGTATGCAAGGATCATTCAGCCATTAATTTGGTCATGTTTTAATCGATAGAATTAGAAAGATTGGACATAAGGACCAAAATACTTAAATAAATGAAACAAGAAAACCCCCATTGAAGTGCTAACCAATGAAAAAGTACAAAATCAATATATATTGGCAAATTTTTTTTGATCCTCGTACTTTTAATTTTTTTTGAATTGGGTCCCTTTACTTCATTTGATTAAAATGAAATCCCTGTACTATAAATTTAGTTAAAATGAGGTCCATGTACTATGAATTTAGATAAAATTAAGTCCTCGGGGGACTTCATTTTATCTAAATTGATAGTGGAGGGACTTGATTTTAACTAAAATTGATAATATAGTGACCCAATTTAAAAATAAAAATAAAAATTCATTTTTCTTAAAAATAAACTAATAAAAATTGAGAAAATAATTAAATAAAAATAAAATAAATACAAATTAATTTTTTTAAGGAAAAAATTAAATAAAAATAAAATATAAATTTAATTAATTTTTTTTGAAACCAACGTAATTTTATGTTTTATTTTTATTTATTATTTTTAAAAAATAAAAAAAAATAGATTAAAATTTTTATTCATTTTTTTAATTTTAAAAATAAATTGCAAAAAATTAAATAATTTAATTTTTATAAAATTATGTAATTTTAATTTATTTTCAAAAGAGTAAATTAAAAAAATCAAACAATAGTTAAATAAAAAAATCAATTAAACAAAAATCAAATTTTTAAAAATTTTGTTTGATTTTTTTTCAAAAAATAATAAATCAAAATCAAAATATAAAATTATAGTGGTTATAAAAAAATAATTAAATTTATTTTTTAATTTTTAAATAAATTTTATACTTAAAAAAATTCAATATATATTTATTTTTTTATTGTTGTTTATTTATTTTTTCAATTTTTATTTTTATTTTTAAATTATGTCCCTATACTTTCAATTTTAGTTAAAATCAAGTCCCTATATCAATTTAGATAAAATCAAGTATCTCGGGACTTTATTTTATCGAAATTCACAGGACAGAGACCTCATTTTAACTAAAATGATAGTATATGGATTTCATTTTAACCAAATGAAGTAGAAGGATTCAATTCGGAAAAATTTAAAAATATAGGGACCAAAAACAGGGTGGGTTTTGCCGTATATATATATACCTTCTGTCCAATCTTTCTAATTCTATCGATTAAAACATGATCAAATTAATGGTCGATGATCCTTGCATACACATAACTACGAAAAAAAATACACGCCCCTTTAAATGAAAAATATTGCTAGAATGTAGTTCAGTTGGTATTTCTTTTCTTTTATAAGGGTGAGAGACTTGTGTATGAATCACAATCTTCCATTTCAAACTAAAAAAAGTACTCTTATTTTGATAAGCATCCTCCTAAGTGATACACATTTATCTTGATATCCATGTATATCTATACAAGCTAAAAGGAAATCCTTGATAAGTACTCTTGTTCTTTTAATAGGTATTCACGGTTACAGTGTAAGGACTTTATACAAAGCTGAAAGGAAATCCTAATCTAGAGGATATAAATGAGAAAGATACAGATGGGAGATATATAGATATACATGAATATCAAGATATATGTGTATCACTTAGGAGGATGCATATCATGCCCCCTCAAGATGGAGGGCGAATACACACCAATCTTGGAACATAGTTGACGAAGACGAGGTGCAGATAATGGTTTGGTTAAAGCATCAGTGAGCTGATCTGATGATGAGACATGAGAAACACGAAGCTCCCTAGATTGAACCTTCTCGCGAACGAAATGAAAATCGAGTGCGATATGCTTCATACAGGAGTAAAACACCGGGTTGGAGCAGAGGTACGTTGCTCCAACGTTGTCACAGTAGATGGGAGGAGTTGAGTTCACCAGGGTGTCAAGTTCAAGCAAGAGAGACTTGAGCCAAGTTAGTTAGCTGCAGCAAATGCAATGGCCTGGTATTCTGCTTCCGTAGATGATCGAGCAATGCTTTTTTGCTTCTTTGAGGACCATGACACGGGATTGCAGCCAAAAAAGGCAATGTGAGGTGTAGTGGATGAGCGATCATCAGGATTTCCAGCCCAATCCGCATCAGAGAACACATGAAGTTGGAGTGAGGATTGATGATGAATGAAAAGACAAAAATCTTGAGTACCGATAAGATATCTGAGAAGTCGTTTCACAGCTATCCAATGATCATTGGTGGGCTTGTGCATAAATTGATCAAGAAGGCTTACTGTAAATGCTACATCAGGGTGAGTGAGAGAGAGATATTGAAGACTCCCAACAACGAACTTGCACTCAGAAGGATTGGTGAGGTTCGTGCCCGATGAAATAGATAAAACAGGCAAGGAAGCCATGGGAGATCCTGCCACCTTAGCATCAATCATCTTAGTCTTCTGCAAAAGATCAGTAATACATTTCTTCTGGGAAAGTAGCAGACCATCAGGATGTTGTGTTACCTCCACACCAATAAAATAAGATAGATTAGCAGATCCTTAAATGAGAATTGGGCAACCAACTTCTGCATAACAGTATCAAGAAATGGCATAGAATTACCGGCTATGATAATATCGTTAACATATATAAAAAGATAACTCGTATATAAGAAAATAACTCGTACAATCTGCTTTGTTAAAAACAAATGGAGAGTGATCGGATTGAGATTTAGAGAAGCCGATGGATATGAGGAATCTGTGAAGACTTTCAAACCACACCCATGGAGCTTGTTAAGTCCATACAGGGACTTATTAAGATGACAAATATGATAGGGACGTGCAGGATCAATAAAGCCCGGAGGTTGAGACATATATAGATATTGTCATTTGTCAGTGAGATTACCATGAAGAAATGTGTTGTTTACATCCAGTTGAGGGGCCACCCACGAGTGACAGGAAGATGTAGAACAACACGAACGGTGGTAGGCTTGACCACCGGACTAAAGGTCTCTATAAAATCAAGTCCAGGTCGTTGGTGAAAACCCTTTGCAACAAGGCGAGCAATATTTATCGATCGAGCCATTAGGGTTACATTTGATACTGAAAACCCACTTGCAGCTAACCAGATTGTATGAGGAATCTGGAGGAATTAATTTCCATATGTCATTCCGCACAAGAGCATCAAATTATGTGGACATAGCTTGGCGCTACATCAGATCCTTCATAGCCTGAGAAATACAAGTAGGTTTAGTAGATAAAGTAGCAGTTAGAGAAAGACGGTTAATGGGTTTGAAAATATTATTTTTGGTGCGAGTTTGCATGGAGTGAGTGTTGGAAGGCAAAGTGTGAGTCGAGGAGGTAGCTGTGATAGACGGCGGTGCTGATACCGAAGGGTCAGACCCAAGACTGGGATTAGGTTGCTGTACAGATGATGTGAGGGATATAGCTACATAATCTCAAAGACAGGAGCAGTAGTAAGTGGAAGAGAGGATTTATAAGGAAAGACATTTTCAACAAACTTAACGTGGCGAGGCTAGGGGTGGCACGGTAAGGTATACCTTACTTTTTTTCTCATACTTTTACCTTACTTGTACGGTATGGAGTTTCTCCATACCGTTACCTTACCTTAAGGTTCGGTATACCTTCCAACGGTATACCTTAAGTTCGGTATGAAACAAATGACATACCTTTACCGTACCTTTAATTCGGTATACCTTACTAACATCAGTATACCTTACTATATCGGTATACCTTATCAACATCGGTATACCTTATCATACCATCCTAGGATATATCATACATCTCATATATTTACTCAAAATATATGAAACACTCCTAATAACGATCAAAATTTAACAGAATAAAATAAATATCTTCATGTCACGATAATTAAAGTCCAATAAAACAAAATAGATACAATAATTCAAATTTAACACTCCAATGCAACAATTAAAATAAAAACAACCAAGTGATATCCCAAGTCCCAACAAATACAAGAAATAAAAATAAACCGAGTCTAGAATGTTTCTCAAAAACTAATACAATCTTCAAATTTGAATCTCAAGAAACCTGCAAAATTAACAATTATATTAGTACTTTAATTACAAATTACAACATACAAAATGAAAAAAAATAAAATATATAAGAACATAATCTTACTTTTCAAGTTACACCCAACACTAAGTGGAAACGGTAGAGAAAGTTTTTATAACATATTTACTAGTATTATATATCTATCACGTTTTTATAGTATTATATATCAATCACGTTTTTATAAATGTATAACATATTTACTAGTATTATATATCAATCACGTTTTTATAATTAATATAAATTGTATAAAAATATTATAAACTCATTAAATATTACAAATTTCAAATTTTTTACTTAGAAATCGTAAGAATTATTTAAAAAGTATATAATATATTAACAAAGAACACACTTAGCATTACAATGCATTAAGTATAACATAAAATTAATTATAAGTGTTAATATTATAAATTCACTAGAGATTTATAAATGTATAACATATTTACTAGTATTATACATCAATCATGTTTTTATAATTAATATAAATTGTATAAAAATATTATAAACTTATTAAATATTACAAATTTGAAATTTTTTACTTAGAAATCGTAAGAATTATTTACTAAGTATAAACTATACTAACAAAGAACACACTTAGCATTACAATGCATTAAGTATAACATAAGATTAATTACGAGTGTTAATATTGTAAATTTACTAGAGATTTATAAATGTATAACATATTTACTAGTATTATACATCAATCATGTTTTTATAATTAATATAAATTGTATAAAAATATTATAAACTTACTAAATATTATAAATTTGAAATCTTTTACTTAGAAATCGTAAGAATTATTTACTAAGTATAAACTATACTAACAAAGAACACACTTAGCATTACAATGCATTAAGTATAACATAAGATTAATTACGAGTGTTAATATTGTAAATTTACTAGAGATTTATAAATGTATAACATATTTACTAGTATTATACATCAATCATGTTTTTATAATTAATATAAATTGTATAAAAATATTATAAACTTACTAAATATTATAAATTTGAAATCTTTTACTTAGAAATCGTAAGAATTATTTACTAAGTATATAATATACTAACAAAGAACACACTTAGCATTACAATGCATTAAGTATAACATAAGATTAATTATAAGTGTTAGTATTATAAATTCACTAGAGATTTATAAATGTATAACATATTTACTAGTATTATATATCAATCATGTTTTTATAATTAATATAAATTGTATAAAAATATTATAAACTTATTAAATATTATAAATTTGAAATCTTTTACTTAGAAATCGTAAGAATTATTTACTAAGTATATACTATACTAACAAAGAACACACTTAGCATTACAATGCATTAAGTATATAACATAAGATTAATTATAAGTGTTAATATTGTAAATTTACTAGATATTTATCAATGTACAACATATTTACTAGATTAATTATAAGTGTTAGATATTTACATATATATCATATTTACTAAATATTATATATCAAGTATCTATAATTCACATATACATATATTTATATAATATCACAAAAATAACGGTATATACCGTTAGTTCGGCATATACCGTTGTGACGGTATATACTGTTGGTGCGGTATTTGTCGGTATACCGGTACATATCGCACCAACGGTATATGCCGAACTAACGCTACGGTATATACCGGTACAACGGCATATACCGAACTAACGGTATATGTCGAATTAACGGTATATACCTTAAAAATTCGGTATACCGTCGGTACCGGTATACGCCGATATACCTCGGTTTTTAAGATTTTATATCGTTACCTTACCGAAAAATCTCGGTACGGTATCATACCTTACTGAAAATACCGGTATACCTTAACGTTCGGTATTACGGTATTTTTTCCGGTACGGTAAGTACGGTATGACGGTATTTTTCCCCAGCCCTAGGCGAGGCACAAAATTTTTATTAGAGCGAAGGTGATAGAGTTAAGGGTTTAATAGTAGAGATTAACAAATAACCAACGATATAAAGTCATGAGACAAAGTAGAAAACAAGAAACCTACAGGCAAAGTCTGTCCCAAGCCAAACGGCCGATAAGGAATAAATTCCTGCCCAAGCAGATAATCTGCCGACTAAATTTCTAATGATACTTTCGATACCCTTAATGACTCCTAACCTAGTACTTAAATAATAAAAGACTAGGGCTCCATAAACAAAAGTCCGACCCATTACTCAATTCTAACCTAATTAACTTAACATAAATAACTTAATTAAATTAAGAAAATAAAGATAATTATAAATATGGAATAAATAAGATTGCTGAAACCGATGTGTAACAATTCTCCCCTTGTTCAAAACAGCCTTGTCCTTAAGGCTGTAAATTGACTTCAAAAGTAGTCCCAAATCTGACGCATTATCTTGCCCGCTGAAAAAAATTCCAACTCTCCACTTCAAACAGACAACACAATGTAGCAGTCCCATACCAGAAAAGTTAATAATGCCAGACAACTCAAATAATAAAAAGAAATTGGCAAGCAGATATCCGTAATAGGTAATGTAATATCCCAACATTTTATTATCTAAATTTAATTAGGAATATATATATATATCTAATAGTTAGAATAAGTGAAATATCCCAAAACTTATATGTAAAGAATAGTCTATGTTACCCTTAAGGGTAAGCTAGGAAAAAAAATAGACCGTTATAGATCATTTTCTAGATGAAATAAATCGTTTAGTAGATTAGAGATACCCAAAATATTCTTGTGTTTTACTGAGAATCCTAAATACGTACGTATTTTGATTAATTAAAATTTATTTTGAATGCCACTATATTTAATTAGTGTGACATAAATATATACATATGCAATTAAATAATATTTACATATATGTTGGAATACAAAAAAAAGCGTAATATATATAGTATATTATATTTAGATATGTAAACCTTTTCTTCTAGGATTAGATGTAAAATTTAATTAAATCATGACATACATGTCATTAAGAAGAAGGAATAGCTAGGCTTATGTGTCCTCAACATATAATTGCAAGTGTGACTCATACTCTTTAAAAATTTAAATAATTAGGAAATATAATTGTAGTCAATAAAATTTGAATATCATTAAACCATGTTCTCTCACATCATATTCAAAGGAAAAGTGGTTCTCAATAACAAAGTAGGTTTCAGTAAGATAATTTTTGTTTTCATTCTTAATTTAGTTTAATTTATATATTCAAATTACTTGTCCCAACAAAAGTAAAAACTAATCTATATATATATATATATATAAGATTCGACTACTGAAGGTAATTAATCTTTGTTTTTTTTTTCTCAGTTTAATTTCATAAAATTAAAAATCTTGGATTAGGATTGCAAAATGTCTAATTTGTATTCAAATGTAAAATTTAAATCCCTCAATTTATATTTATAGCATATTATTATTATTATAGAGAATTCAAACCAATTCTATTCATGATTAATTAACCATGAATCATATGTTAGAATTTGGAATCACCGTCTCTTATTAACATGAGAACATTTATTAGAGTTGGATATTACTTATAACAACCTCCAATATTTAAACTTCCTAAATGACTTATTGGTTTATGGAGTACGTGTGTAGTCTTGGTATATGAAGAATGAAACATAGATTCAGTTTAATCTTAAGTTGGTTTAGTAGTTAATTTTGTAATTATATATATATATATATATATATATATATATATATATATTAATTTCATTTGCCTCTACCTGCAAAGATGGATACAAATTTGGTAGACTTAGATTTATTGGCCCTTTGTGATGTTTATTCTTATCATTTAATTGATATACATGATTAAACAGCTTAAGTATCACTTCACTAAACTAAGTAAAATTTAAATGAATCTGTATCATATTAGAGATATAGTTTATATATGGGTTGTAAATATTAATATATTAAGTTTTAATATATTCGAACTATTAAAAATTAAGGACTAATTATTATTGTTGTTGTTCAATTCTAAATTTATTGCAAATACGATCTTTCCTCTATTCGAACATGCATTGTGTAAATATTATTTTGTTAATAAAAATGGTTTAATATACGTAAATAGTATTATTTATATGGTTTTATAAATTGTAGGTCTCAATTTGCTATAATTACAGAGTTGAAAACCCAGAAGCTACTAAATAAAATAAATAGAAACTTAATTTCAAAAGGAGCTTAGGGATTGAGTTTTGATATGGGTCATTTAGTTAAACTAAGCAAAGACTGGTTGTTGCAGGCCTAGAAGAGCTAGCAGAACCTGAGCAAAACCAACCCAGAATTTGAAAACTTATATTCTATGGGCTATTATATCTTTGCAAATTGTATCTTTCGAGTTATTAAGCTCTGCTTTGTTAAAATTGCATATGTGACTATCTGTGTTAAATATTTACGTGCTACTGTATGTTGTCGGAGTCTCATATACCAGCGATGTGTCAATATGAGTAGCTACAGTATGCATGCATTATTTGTCATGCCCTACTCCTTGTCGGTGAGACTAAAATGAAACACATATGGGTTACACTCATTGGGTATACTTGGCCATACTCAACTTTACGCGTGGTGATGTAGTACGGGTTGCGGGCAGTGACTGGTTACCCTCTTAAGCGCTTCACGATAAAATGTTTTGGTGAACTTAGGTTGCTTTAAATTTTGAAACCTCCTAAGCTTCACTACCTGCATGAACACAGATAGATTACTTTAACAAAATGATTTGCATAACTTGAATTGTAAAAATTTGCCCACTGAGTGCACTAGTACTCAGCCCAAATATTTTCAAATATTTTTCAAGTAAGTAGGCTGGCGCGTGGATGTGACGATGCTGAGAGATGGGCTTATGCTATTTACATATTTTCTGTTGTCCCTTTTTGTTAAGTATTCTATTAATAATGGAGCTTCCGCACTTGTTAAATTCTTTTTGTTAAAACACTAAGAATCTCGATCTTGGTGTTTTGGATTAGTATATGTATTAAAAAGTATATTTGGATATTTTGAGTCTTCTGTTGAGGATTGTTACTTAAATTACCATTTTCTTTCCCGCTTCTTAATTCCAACCCCCGTGGCGTCCATTTCCACGGTCTTTCGGGACTGGGACGCTACAGGTAAGCTCCCTATTGCTCGTTGAATACTTCTCAAAAGAATGCACAAGAGCCATAAAATCTGGAGCAGCTGTCTCCGCTAAAGCTCTAGCATGTTCAACCACATCTCTCTTTAAAGTAGAGACAACCTTTGGAGCTCTAGCACATTTAACCCCAGCCCTTTTCAAAGCCTTGGTCCCTTCTCCATCATTCTCAGCTACGTGAGTTACTGGCCACTCAATCATTCTCATGCCCGGCACTGCCGTTTGAATCAGCCTTGTCCTCAAGGCTGTAGGATGATGGCAATTTGCTTTGCCTCTTGCTCGCCCTTTTGGATGGGGATCATACTCATGTTTGAAAATATGCACATCCTTGCATGGTCGTCTGTGATGCAAAGGATCAAGTCTCTGCAACTGATGTAACTCGTTCCGGCTACTGCCCGTCCCTGGTTGCACGGTGAATCTTCTAAGGGTGAAATTTTTTATGTTTTGGTTACTTGTGTTGAAGAACTCGGGTCTGCTTGCCCAACCACATTTGAAAACCAAAGAGTTCTTCAACACAAGTGACCAAAATATAAAAAATTGGTGAAGGAGCAAGTGGTGTCGTGGCCACTTCACTGCTATTCTGATCAACATGAATGATGTAGTCAGGAGGTAGCAGTCCTTCCCGAATACCCCATTGCAGTAGCATCTCCGTGATGTGTTGAAGCTTTGCTGTCGATTGTCGTTGAACCTCAACTATCTCTACTAGACCCTTCTCTATTGACTCCAGACCCTTCTCTATCGTATCCAGCTGTGTCTCCATCATAGTTGAATCCGGCAGGTCGGACCAATTTGATAGAGTTAAGGGTTTAATAGTAAAGATTAACAAATAATCAACAATATATTGAATTGAAAGTCCTGAGACAAAGTAGAAAACAAGAAACCTACAGGCAAAACCTGTCCCAAGCCAAACGGCCGATCAGGAATAAATTCCTGCCCAAGCAGATTAAATTTCTAATGATATTTTCGGTACCCTTAATGACTCCTAACCTAGTACTTAAATAATAAAAGACTAGGGCTCCATAAACAAAAGCCCGACCCATTACTCAATTCTAACCTAATTAACTTAACATAAATAACTTAATTAAACTAAGGAAATAAAGATAATTATAAATATGGAATAAATAAGATTGCTGAAACCGATGTGTAACAGAAGGTCTAGAAAATGATAAGCACTTTGTGTTAAGGAGTAGCCAATAAAGACACAGGGAGAGGATTTAGGATCAAACTTGTGTGTAGTATAAAGTTTGAGCCAATGATAACATAAGCACCAAAAAATGCGAAGCTTGGCATAATGTGGAGAATGACCAAACAATTTCTGATAAGATGTCTGGTAAGAGAGAACAACTTTCGGCATTCAATTTATGAGATAAACCGCCGTGGATGATGCTGCAGGCCAAAGAGAGATAGGAAAAAAATCATGATGAAGGAGAGTGGGGCCAGTTTCAACAATATGACGGTGACGGCGCTCGGCAAAACCATTGTGTTCCGGTGTATAAGGAGGAGTCGTGAGATGGGTAATTCCTGCTTGAGAAAGAAAATTTTGTAAAGCAATATATTCATCACCATTGTTAGTATATATACGATTTATACGACAATCAAAATAGTTTTCAACAAGGGCTTTGAATTTTCCAAAATAAATAGACATTTCTGACTTGTTGTGCATAGGATAAAACCATATATAATGAGTGTAATGCTCTACAAAAATTAAATAATATTTGTAGCCATCAGATAAATAAGACGGAGCATCCAAACATCATAAAAAAGAAGATTCAAAGGAGAAGTACTAATAAGTGTCGATTCAGAGAATGACAATTTAGTACTTTTATTACATGAGCAAGCATCACAGGAACTAGACATATAAGAACTAGGGGTAAGGGAAAGTTGATTTGAATAGACTAAAGACTGAAAGACTTTATTTGAAGGATGGCCGAGATGATTGTGCCACATCAAATGAGTGGAAAATAGGCTGGAAAAAGCATGCAGAAGAGAATGAGATGATGTAGGCCACATGTACACACCATCCTTAGCAACAGTCTGCATTATTTTGTTTCCAGTCTTGAGATCCTTCACAAGAAAAGTAGTAGGTAAGAATTCAATAGAAACATAGTTAGATAAATTAAATTGGGACACGAAAATGAGATTGCGCTTTATGGAGGGAACACAGAGAACATTAGCTAATTTAAAGGTATGGACGGATGAGTAGAGGGATAAGGAGCCGGTGTGGGTAATCTAAAGATGAGTACCATCTCCAATCTCAACACCATCACGAGCCGAGTAATCAGAGTGAAGACTGAGATTGTTGATATCATTGGTAAGATGATGTGAGGCTCCAGAATCTATCAGCTATTTAGAGGCCGACGGAGCAGGAGATGAGACAGCATTAGCCTGAGGAGCTAGAGATGGTTGGCTCATGGGAGTGGTACGCAATACACTTCTTTGCTGTGTGACCTTATTCTCCGCAAAGCTGACAGAAGCCCTTGTATTGGCGAGGCTTGTAGTTGGACTGTGAGGAATTATTGGAAGAGCGAAATGGAGGTGCACGATGGTGGTTGTAGTGACGGGAAGAAGCAGCGGAATTGTGATGGGGCTGGTTTGGAGAAGCCTTAGCAACTGGATTAACAGTGGCTGGAAATGGTGATCGAGAAGAGAGTTGTGTGAGTTGGGCTTCTCTCACAGTGAGCTTTTCATGTAGCTCTTCAAAAGTAACTGGTGTGTCACAGGCCGTGATGGCATCACCGAGGCCTTGATAGTCATCATCAAGGCCATTGAGAACCTTGAGTGTGAGATTATCAATGTCATACGGAGCATTGAGAAGTGATAATTCATCACTGCAAGTTTTAACAAAGAGCATATACTTGGAAATGGTCTTATTATCCTTGGATAGATGGTCAGGGGTAGAACAAATCTGCATGATGCGTCCTCGATTAGGTTTGGCATATGTCGATTGAAGAATATCCCGAGCTTGACGGGACGTGGTCGCCATGGCAATGAGGATAACGAGTGGATGAGAGAGAGAGCTAACAATTGCATTAGGAAAAATTTGATCTTGGCGAATCCAAAAAGAATACGCAGTGGTAACAGTGGAACCTACTGTAGCAGAAGGGGAGGACTGACAAGGCCGCGAGCCATCAACATAACCAAGCAGGTCGTAGCTGATGAGCACAATTTGGAACTGCATGTGCCATGTGCAATAATTTGTTGGGGTGAGTTTGATGGGAGTTTGTGTTGTAATGTTGAGGGAAATTAACGGACAAGAAGAAGATGAATCTGCGGAGGCCATTAATGGAGAATGATCAACTCGTTGGAGTTAAAAAAAGGCTTGATACGATATAGATATACATGAATATCAAGATACATGTGTATTACTTAGGAGGATACTTACTAGAGTATTCCCTCCACAAATGATTAATCAATGCATTTCGAAGCGAGAAATGTACTTCTATATCTTGGATTTTTATAAACCAAGCACGAAATTTTGAAATTGAGCATTTTCATCGACAACAAATTCAACATCTGATGATGGCACGTCCCTTGCTTCTTCAATTGGTGCATCAAGATCTCATTCATCCTCGATTGTCATAATATGCATTATGATGCACGCAGTGTTAATATTGCACAAATCGCTTTTGCTTCACGAACGTGCTGGATTTGCCACAATTGCAAATCGACTTTGGAGAATGCCAAATGCAAGTTTGACATCCTTTCTACATGCTTATTGTTTCTTCGCAAAATATGATTTTTGGGCCATCAGTTAGATGGTAGTCCATATTATATTCTTTTCCACTGATGACATAATGTGTAGGAGGAGCAACTCCTCTAGCAAGTTCGGAGAACAGAGGTGATATATCCAACACATTAATATCATTGTTGGATCCTAGAATCCCAAAATAGGCATGTCATATCCAAAGATCATAATCAGCTACAACTTCAAGAATAATTGTTAGAGCTTCACTTCGACCGAAGTATTGTCCTGCTCTAGGACAATTTTTCCACCAGCAATGCATGCAATCCAGACTGCCAATCCACATTGCTTACCAATATAGAGTAGCCTAGCAACATCATTAGCAGTTGGCGATCTTGGCCACCGATTAATAGAATAAATCTTGATCATTGATTAAAAGCACAATCCTTGTGCATAGAAAAGAATAACTCTTGACCATTGATTAAAAATACAATCCATGTGCTAAAAATGCTCTATAAATAGATGGCATAGCATATATTTTTCTACATAACTTCAGTCTCCAAACCACATTTCATATTCTTTCTATATTTCAACATGTCAAGCTCACGTACCACCAACTTTACTGTAGCCGAAGATAGACACCTTTGTAGTGTCTATCTTGATGTTTCCCAAGACCCTATTGTGGGCGTAAACCAATCCAAAAAAATAATTTTTTGGAAACACATTCTTGAGAAAATGCCACAAGACAAAACCAAACTCCAATAAACATGATCGTAGTAAGAGATCCTCCAAACTCGCATAAGAATGATCATAAAGGATTCTAAAAATTTGCCATATTGTCTTAAACAAGTTGAAGATCTAAACATTAGCAGTGAAAATGAACAGATACTTGTAAGTATTTTATGTTTATTTCTTTTTGTATCAGGTTTGTTTATCTTTTAATTATAATATTCTTTTTTTTATATTTTATGCGGCTATAGCGTGCAAATGATAAAATGAGGGATAATAGTGATTATTTGAGCGACTTCAAATTTGAGCATATGTAGCTTATGATGAAAAAAAAAATGCAAGTTAAAACCACGAGACGTGAAGAAAGTGCTCTGGGTCCCCCAATCCATCACAGTCTTCATTTTCCACATTTTCCACAGATGATGACAATATGATCAACAGAGACTCTGTCCCAACAACCATATGGCATTAAAAAAAAAAGCAAATTAAAAAAGAAACATAATAAAGTTGTCGTTTCTTTTGAAAATATGCTCAAAGAAGAAAATGTGAAACTTCGAGAACTAATAGTAAAATCGCAAGCTCAACGTGCAAAAGATGCTCTCTTGAAAAAAAGGCACGAACTGAAAAAGACACTCAGAGAAGACAAACATTTTGATGCTTAACTTGGACATGATTACTGAACCAGATCTACGTGAATATTTCCGCTCGCAATAATAATTTTTTTATAGCAGTTTTACTATGTTTGGAAATTTTCTCGATCTTGGAGGGAACGGAAGTGGCCTTCAGATTATTAGAAAAATATATGTATTGTTTTATTTTATTTTATGCGTATTTTCATATTTTTATTTCATATACTTTTATCTATTTTAGTATTTTATGTATTATTAGGAAAATATTTGTATCTTGTTGTTTTATTTTATGCATATTTTTATGTTTTTATTTTGTGTACTTTTATCTATTTTAGTATTTTTATGTAGTTTTATCGTTGGTATAATTTTATTTATTTTAGTATTTTTTATTGTTGGTCTAATTTTTATCTAATTTAATTTTGTATTTCAACATTTATATTTAATTATATTTAGCATATATAACTAATTTTAATATTAATTACAATAAATTATTTAAAATACAAATAAAATAACAAATAACATACAGAAAATAAAAAAGCAAAATACTAGACAAAAAATAACATAAAAAGAAAATAAAAAAATTTGTTGTGGATGGGGGAGGGACAATATATTTACCGTTTCTCTCTCCTCTCCCTAAAATGCAGCAGCTGATAGAGTCCCCTTGGAGTTGATTTCAACGGCATTTTGTTGTTTTGGCGTCTCTAGAGGAGGCTCGCATAATGAGAAATTGATCATGTGCACACTTGATATTTGTCGGAGATTGCCGAGCACGTGTGGTCAGTTGTAAAGGTGGCAACAATTCTGAAATCGCCAGTTCTCGGTTCCAAATATGTGGAACCGGAACCGTACCATTAAAGTACGGTTACGGGACGAATCTGGAACCGAGAACCGCTAGTTCCACGGTTCCAACCGATTCAATTTTTTTTAAATGATATTTACAATCTATCTATAAATTAATTATAAATTTGAATAGAAATACCCATAAATTAAAAAACACTCAAAATTATGGGATTATGAGAATTCCCTAAGGACCTAAAAAAATATTTTTTTTCATTCAAAAATAAATTTCCTAATTTTATCTCAATTTATTTGTAATTAAGAGTAGACCGTTCTTTGAAATCGTAGATCAAAATATTCATATCTTTTGTGAATATGAAAGTATTTCCTTGGCAAAATCTTTGAAATATTCATCTTAAATATAAGTTAATACTTGATTTTTAGGCTTCATTCATATATATTTAGGTTATGGCGATGTATTTTTAATGCTTAACACAAATTAACACTTGATATATATGTGATTTTAGTGAATAAGGATTTAATTGATAGAGTTAAAACTAAGTGAGAGATGTGAAAATATCCTAAACCACGGATAATTTTTTACACAAACTAAAAACTATAAAATAACATATATTTTGAAAAGGATGACGGGATGAAGTATTAAATATTTTTAAACACGTAATAAATATACGATACAATCATCAAATACAATTAAAATAGAGACAAATTTGAATCATAATCATATTTTAAGTTTTGAGATCTATGTAGACATCATGCATGCATCAACTTTTAAAACAAATACACTTATGTTTTATTGGCGTCATCTTCGATCATCGAAAGTTACTCAATATGTAAATGTTTGAACAAATTTAGTTTTGTTTTTATGCATGTGCATACTCTATATTCGTTCATAACTTGTTGAATATAAATTAGTGTTAAGGTATGTTTAATTTGTTAATTATATGTTGTATGTTATATGTTGAAATATTTAAGATTTATTCAAACCTTTAAATTTTGTAATGACTACAACATAAAGATAAGTATTTTATTAATTTATTTATATATGTACTATATAATTAATTTTAATATATCATTTCAAAATAAATAACTAATGAATTTGACTATGAAATATACTATTATGCACGATTATATTTGACAAATTAATTATTTATAAAGACTACAACATAAAGATGAGTATTTACTAATTTATTTATATATGCACTATATAAATTTTAATATATCATTTCAAAATTAACAACTAATGAATTTGACTATGTAATATACTACTATGTACTATTATTATTTGACAAATTAATTACTTCTTTAAAAAAGAAAAAATCAGAATGAAAATAAAGCTCTGGTTTCACTATAAAATTTGTAATAGAAAGTCAATATAGGTAGTATAGAAATATGAATGAAAATATAAAAAGTATCCAATAGAATCTAATTGATTTTCAAACTTAAATTTTGTCTTTATTTCTATTAGATATTTAAAAACAGAGAATAAATGATATTATGACTTTTTTACTTTGATTATCCATATTATTCTTTACTCTAACAAAATAAAATAAAATTATAGTGCTTTTTTAACTTGATAAAATATCCTTCTAAAGTCCTAATTTTATATAAATTGATAAAAGAATTAACATTTTTCCTTTCTTTTAAACACTATTTGTTGGTTTTAAGCAATATATATTTTTTGTATTTACAAAGTATACAATTACATCCCTTTAAAAAGTAAAATACAAGATTACAAACAACCATTCAACCATCAATGATTTTTCTAATTCCAAGTGCACAAATTGACCATCTTGTTGGTGCTACACAAATATGAGATATTAAAAATTTGGAAAAATAAAATTGTCAATCATTATTAATAATACTGAAATCCTCATTTTGAAATAAAAGGCTTTTAGTTCACAATTATGTATTGAAATTTCACAAAATATTAAAAAAAAAAATAAGTAAAATATTTTACATATATATCTCTGCGATTTTATTGATAAAATATAATAAATCTAAACAACCAAACTACAATAAAGATCGTGGAACTTATGATCATGAGTTAATCCTTATTTTATAAAATAACATAAAATTCTCTAACTAATAAAATAAATTTATTAAAATCCTCTTCATATTTTACCGGGACACTATAATTTTGATTGGATTTGGGTGAAGATTTGGATTCAAAATATATATTCAAGATCATCAGCATATATGGAAACTATAAGCAAATGCTACATTTACAATACTATAAGTTGCTTACATATCTTAATGACAAATAAATTATGTATATTTCAATTAAAAAAAAGATTCATTCATGGAAGAAGACTGCATCAGATTATATATACTACAATATATGAAATATTTAAAGATAAAATATGAAACTCGGATAAGTGAAATTCTAAGAGCAAGAAGCTATTCAAGAACTTGGTCTCCAACTCTCTCCACCATCGCAACTCATCTTCTCTCCACATCAAAAATTAATTGATAGTATTTTATAGTTTAACACTACAATTGCTTGATGGACTCAAAAGTCCAAATGACAAGACGAGAAAAAAAATGAATGAGAACTATTTCCTAATGAAACCACAAACATATAAGACTTTTATCCAAAATTTTTTGAAACCCAAACGTCAAGTGAAAAATCACACATGCAACAATAATTTAGATATCAATACATGCATGTGTATATGTTTAAAAATTGAAGTAATATGTTGTGTTGGCATCAACCTTTTGATAGTGAAAGCGAAAATGAAACTACCGCTTTGTATAAATAAATATTAGCGGAATTAACGTATATTTGTATAATCAGCATAAAATTAACGTATATAATTATATAACATGTAATTATCAATTACGAATTGGTATGATTAATGTATTTAAAGTAGTTACATATATAGGTAGATTTTCTAAAATGAGTAATGGGTTTAATGTAATTATATTTGGATTTGACTATATATTATAATTAGATAAATATATAATTAAATTATATTTACTTAAATAAATAGATATCCAAAAATTGTATATACTTTCTCTTATTAGTCGGATATTTTATTTGTTTAGTATATTTTTTTATTATGAGCTCTAATCGATTCTAATAGAATAATGTATTGTTATGAAAATTTATGATTATATAATAAATTTCAACCAATGGAGATATTCTAATTAATAGATGCAATCTTCTAAATCTTCTAAATCATTCATGGTATAAATTTCATAACATATGCACTTCATTACCATTATTAAATCAATTTCATTGATTTCTGTAATTGAAAATAATTAGTTGATTATATAGAGTAAAAATTAATTTTGCATTAGGCAGCAAAATTTGAAAAAGAATACAAATGGTCACCCAGAACAAAATATTATATATGTGTGTGTATATATATATACACACACACACCAATTCAATTAACCTATCTTAATGCCTCTATAATACCCTTAATAATTAACAGTTTAATTATCATGCATGTATAAATGCAGTTAAATTAGCATGAATTAAATAATCACCCCAATACATATACATGGTTATTTGGGCATGAAAATCCAAATTATTATTATTATTATTATTATTATTATTATTATTATTATTATTATTATTATTATTATTATTAATCTATCCATACATATATTAAGGCAAAATTGCATGGGCAAAATTATAATAAAATCATGAATAAAAAGTCTTGTCAAACAATCACATCAAAGATATTTATTTATTTATTATAAAAATATAAATAACTAATATATAATCAACCATGTTCAAGATTTATTATAACGAAATTGAAATATAAAAAAGTTATACTAACCTAATCATGAAAGAATCAAACCCAATAATTAATTATTAACTAAAAAATATATTCCGTACTGAAAAATAATTATAACCTTAGTTCCATATTAACCTAGCTAGAGGGTAACATTTATCCCTATATAAATAATAAGAGAAGAATTTCAAGTTAAAGTTATTAACAATCATTTTGATTAAAAAAAAACAGCTAAGGCAAATTCACGAGCAAACTAAAAAATCAAGTCAAAAAACTTGAAATGGTCTAAAACTTCAAAAGCAATATCTCGAAACTATGAAAAGAAATTGTTAGTTAAGTGCTGAAATTGAAAGCGACTCAGAATTATAAAGACAACAATTAAAGTCTAAAATTTGAAAAAAAATATCAAATTGTGAAAAGAAAGTATTCCATTAATTGCTCAAAATGAAAGCAACTCACATTCTCCTGTGCAAAGACATTGTTCTTATTCATGTTCCTAATATATCTGCAACTGTTCCTATTGTATAGGCAAGCAGCTATAGCTGGATGTATTTACAACCTGGGAAAGATAATAATAATAATAATAATAATAATAATAATAATAATAATAATAATAATAATAATAATAATAATAATAATAATAATAATAATAATATATGTATTTACAACCTGAGGAAAGATAATAATAATAATAATAATAATAATAATAATAATAATAATAATAATAATAATAATAATAATAATAATAATAATAATAATAATAATAATAATAATAAGCATTAGTAGAAAAGTTATGTTGAATCACTAGTTTAAAAAATGACATGTGTTCGAGATTAGAGGTGGGACGGTAAGGTATACCTTACTTTTTTCACCATACATTTACCTTATCTTACTTGTACGGTATGGAGAAAAATCCATACCATTACCTTACCTTAACATTCGGTATATCTTCCTACGGTATACCTTAATTTTGATATGAAACAAATGACATATCTTTACCGTAACTTTATTTCAGTATACCTTACCAATATTGATATACCTTACCGACATCGATATACCTTATCATACCATCTTACGATATATCTTATATATTTACTAAATATATGAAACACTCCTAATAACAATCAAAATTCAACAAAATAAAATAAATATTTTCATGCCACAATAATTAAACTCCAATAAAATAAAATAGATATGATAATTCAAATCTAACACTCTAATGCAACAATTAAAATAAAAACAACCATGTGATATCCCAACAAATACTAGAAATAAAAATAAGTCTAGTCTAGAATGTTTTCCAAAAACTAATACAATCTTCAAATTTGAATCTCAAGAAACCTGCAAAATCAACAATTATATTAGTTTTTTAGTTACAAGTTACAACATACAAAATGAAAAAGTAAAATACATAAGAATATAATCTTACTTTCAAGTTACATCAAAGACTAAGTGGAAACGATAGAGAAAGTTTGAGTGCCATCTTGATTACCATTTGTATCTATAAAAGAATCATTAAAAATTAATAATCCATTTTATTTTAGATTAATATAATCTAAAGGTATATGCCGAATTAACGGTATACACCAAAAAAAATCAGTATACCGTCAGTATCGGTATACGCTGGTATACCTCAATTTTTAAAATTCTATACCGTTACCTTACCGAAAAATCTTGGTACGGTATTATACCTCACCGAAAATATCGGTATACCTTAAAGTTCGGTATTCCGGTATTTTTTTTGGTATGATAAGTATGATATGACGGTATGACAGTATTTTTCCCCAACCCCATTCAAGATGAATATCTAATTCACTACAAGGGTAAAAGACAAGTTAAACATCTAAAATGCTAAGAATCAGTTGAGCTAGGCCCAAGACAATTCAGCCTCTAACTACAATCTGTTAATCCATTGTTTTACTTCAAATGGATGCTTTTCCACAATTCAGCCTCTAACTACAATCGGTTAATTCATTCTTTTACTTTGAATGGATGTTTTTCCATTGTAACAAGTAGGATATGCATAACTGAGACAATATCTAAAAAGTTTTAAGAAAGAGAGAAAAAGTGAAGTCATATATAAACTACAATCTGTTAATCCATTCTTTTACTTTGAATGGATGTTTTTCTATTGTAAAAAGTAGGATGTGTACAACTGAAACAATATCTCAAAAGTTTTAAGAAAGAGAGAAAAAGTGAAGTCATATAAAAACCTTGTGAGAATACACGTATCTAACAATACCAAGGCAATCATGACTCATGATACAATAATCTACCATACTAAAAAAACTCATAAATACGTGCAAAGAATCAAAGCAACCGAGGAAACACAAAAAGCAGTCATGACTCATGATACAACAATCTACCATACTAAAAAAATCTCATAGATACGTGCAAAAAATCAAAGCAACAGAGGAAACACAGAAAACATACCCCTGCCTTCTCTTGATCAATTTGTTGAAGAATCCCCACCCACCTTTGGTTCTTCATTATCATCAGTCCCTTTATCCATGCCCTTCTTTGTTGCCTCATTTGCTGCTGCTTTATCCATATCTATAGTCTTCTTTGCTTCTTCATTATCAGAAGTTTCTTTATTCATATCTACACCCTCCTTCACTGCCTCCTTTGCTTCTTCATTATCAACAGTCCCTTTATCCATATCCACACCCTCCTTCGTTGCCTCCTTTGCTGGTGTTGACTCCTAGGTAATGGAATGTATATGTTATGAAATTTATACCATGAATTATTTAGAAGATTTGGAAGATTGCATCTATTAATTATTTAATTAGAATATCTCCATTGGTTGAAATATATTATCTATACATATATTAAGGCAAAATCGCAGGGGCAAAATTATAATAAAATCATGAATAAAAAGTATTTTTAAAATAATTTCTGGTTACAAGTATTAACAAAATCTTCTCTTGCTTGAGTGGTTGTGTGTCGTATCACGAGGGATGTGTACGCGCAAGATCGATTCCTGCCGCATTCTTCTCACTTTTTTTTTTCTTTTTCTTAAAATTTATGGTTAATGTAATAATCTTTGTTTGTTTAAAATTTATGATTTAGTATTTACATGCTCCCTAACTCTCTTTACTTTTTTATTTTTTAGCTTTCTTTTTTTTCCTTAAAATTTACGGTCAATATTATATTTTTTATTTATTTAAAATTTTTTATTTTAGAATTTAATCATACTTCCCACATTTTCATGTATTATTATATATTGATTATCTTGTGTTCAATTAAATTTCGCAAAGCAGTTATGATTCTTGGTATGGAGTATGGACCTATTAATGAAAAGTTTTAAATTTAAGACTCTTGGACTCCATTATTATGTCTATAAATAAGTGAGCATTTTTGTGTGATAAAATATCCGCTTTGGGCACTTGATAAATTGAAAGAAACTAATTTGAGTAGAATCACCAAGTTCTCATATACCATATGTTCAAGCTTCTTATTTGAAAAATCTTATTATCGAGCAGAAATACATGAAATTTGAAGTACAAAAGTGGAAAATATTGTGATTTAGTATAAGGGTGGCTGATTTTTGGTGCAATAGCATGATAATGACATCGTCGTCAATGAAGAGGTCGGGATTGAGCATGTGCCCATGCCGACGAGAAGAGAAGAACTAGACGCTAGAGAGATCGAGCAATTTTATTTTTGTTAATGAGAAAAGACCAACTTATGAAATTGTTGTATTCATGAGAATATGAGAAATGTATTTAGCTTTCAACGTGTTTTATAGTTATGATGATTTGCTTTTGTTTGAAATACCACTTTTAAAACATAAAAATACCTCTTTTTATTCTTTCGTATTTTCATTGCATGGGTTTTTTTTTCTCTTTGCACAATTCGATTTTCCATGCAACCTATAGAACAGAAAAATGAATATTATGTTAAATATATAATTTTTAAATTACGTTTTAGAATGCTTTCATTGGCTGTCTAATGGCTTTCATAGTGAAAATAAAACGTTATATTACATTAAATATTCTGACGCATCCAAATAATATAATTGTAGCATGGTTTTAACTTCTATGTAATGTAACAAATGAGGCCCAAAATATTATTTTGTTTTCTTTGGCTACTCCAGCCGAATATTTGGAAAACACGCCTAATTAATATTAATACCTTAGTGATTGTACATCTCCCATGCATGTTAAAAAAATGATTTTTGACTATCAAATCAATTCAATTCGGTTTCAAAGTTTCTAAAATTCGTTGATTAAAAACCATGTCTATTCATAATTTAATTGATAGTCAGGTCCAAGAGAACTATGACGGAAATAATTTTTTTTGTTATTCTTATATTAATATTTAAAAAAAATAAAAAAAAATTTGTGCACCGCGCAATAAAAATACTAGTTAAGATTAAAATAAGATAAGATTAATTAAGATTTAGATTAAGATATTTATTCATGTTATCCTCTTTGGAATGAATTATAATGATAACTTTTAATAATAATAATAAAGTAATTTATTTATTTATGATAACATTCATTTAGTGTGTGTGCGCGCACAATCTAATTCATTGACTAATTTATTAGTTTGAATAATATGTAGATGTTTATTAATATATTAATTAATATGTATAAATAATCTTTTGATTAAATATTATAGATTTCTGTTTCTAGAAATGTAGTTTAGGTGGGAATATGAGTAATTCTATTTATGCTAGACTATCTTACTTTTAGATATAATATAGATGATAACTAAAGATTCATTTTCTTATGAATTGATACCAGACCTTTGTTTATAGTTCCACTAATAACCAAAGGTTAATCTTAATAGAATATGGTCACATAATTATTAAAATGACACAATGATTTCTAATTTTAAAGGATGGGTTGAAATTTAATTCTTTTCTTTCCGTTATAATATGATATAATAAAATTTTAATGATATAATTGTTATTATAATTATTTAAATAAAACATTAAAAATAATAAAGTAATAAATAAAAATAATATTAAAACAACTTGAAATTATAGTTTAATTTAATTTTGAATAATTAACTCCACATTTGTATTCAATTGATTTTATTTATCATGTGATTCATAAGAAGGTAGGAGGTCATTTTCTCCTTTTCAAATTAAGGTATATATAAATTGAGAAGTTATAAATTTTTTTATATTGATTAATTTAAATAGACTATTTTTATAGAGTAGATGTACCAACAAATTAGTAATTAGATATCCCAACAAATGATGGAATTTCTAATAAGATAAATTGGTGCAATGATAACTAATGACCTAATAACCTTTTAAAGGATAAACCAAACCATTACATTTGATAAAAAAAAAAAAAAAAAAAAATCAATGTGAGACATTTGGTTTGAGAGTTGGAACATTTTTTTTTTGTGGCCACTTAAACTTATAAAAAAATTATTTTAGCCACTAACTTTTAAATATAATTTTTTACCAAATTACCAAAATACCCTTATATTCATTTTAAAAAAGAAATCCTACTTTTTCTCCCCCACCAACCGCCCATATCACATTTTTTAAATCAGATTTTGAATTTTTTTTCTCTCATCTACAATATCATCGTCTTCACAAATTACCTGCAGCAATAATGAAGATGAAGATCGACGATGAAGATGAAGATTGAAGATGATGAAATGATGAAAAACAGATCTAAGGTGTAATAGGATAGGTGAGATATTTCAATTTTTATAATTTTTTTTAATGTCTAAAGGGCATTTTGGTCTAAAATGGCTAAAAAAAATATGTTAAAAAGTTGGTAGTTAATGTTGTATGTGTATTACACTTTGACTGGAATTAGTTACAACTGAATTGCAAGAAGAACATAGGAAGTGAAAGATTATAATAAACAATTGAACTGAACAATTAAATAAACGGGAACCCGATTGCAGATTCCGGCAAGCCGAGTCGAGGGAACCTCTCTCCGCAAGACAAATTACGCCCCGGCTAGAGCTCACGGTCTGGCGATTTGTCTCTCAAAGATGAAACGGCTTTGTCCTTTCGGCAGTAGCACCACAAGTCCTACCACGTCGAGAACTGGGAAGCTGTGACTAGAATGAACTCGTATGCAACAATATGATTATATCCGTTTATGCAAAATGTGGCTTCTTGGATCATGCAGGATGTGCTGTGACTAGAATGAACTCGTATGCAACAATATGATTATATCCGTTTATGCAGAATGTGGCTTCTTGGATCATGCAGGATGTCCTATTTATAGGCACATCTCCACTGCAGGGGACAACATTCAAACCAGGTATTGTAATTGCCAGGAGCTATGGCTCTGCAATTAAACCCTCGAGGAGTTACCTTCTGCAGATCCAGATAGGTGTCCCATGTCGGCTCGGATCCTAAGACGTGTCCAAGGCAGCTGCAGGTGCAGATCCTGACAAGTGTCTCATATCGGCTCAGATCCCAACACGTGTCCAGACAGTTGCAGACTTTGACTCCCGGATAGCCGATCCGCCGACCCACTCCACGACCCGATCAATTCTGTACCGTAAAACTGGTATGGCTAAGCCCCGGAAGCCCACGTACGCCCAAAGTCCAATTGCCAAGATCCAAGTCCGAGGACGACATGAGCCGGGCACGGGAGGGCGCGCGCGTGTGGGCTCATGGCCCACATCCTTATGCACTTAATTACTTCACTTAAGTGTTAATACACTTAAATACACTTCTTAACTTGATTAAGAAATCAATGTGGGATTCTTTAATGTGTCTTAAACACATTTATCCCACACACCATAAATACTCAATCGTGTGACCAACTTCAACCATTTATTTCTCACTCACCGAAAATCGGATTTGTGCAAATAAAAATACTGCGATTATCTACTTACAACATAGAACAATCATATGGTATTTAATTCCTCCAAAATTAAAGATCCCGGTCACTAAAAATCGGATAAAATGAGTCAAAACTCAATTTATTAAATCCAATTTTCCAACGGTTAAAATATATATGTTTAAAACTTTAATGGCTAAAAAAATTGTCTCTTTTTTATCCCACATCGGTTTCAGATTAAAGATAATGGGTTAGACTTTTCTTATAAAAGAATATTGGTGGTTGTTTCATTTCACAAAGCTTTATTTCTAATAATATCTCCTTCAGGAAATCTGATATTAATTTATGGATTCCTAATTTATGGATATTTTTATTCAAGTTTGTACAAGTTTAACATTAAGAAATTAAAAATAAAAATAAAAATTGACAGTTCACGGTTCCAGAAAATGAAAATAAGAAACCGCACCGCCAAAACACGATTCTAGTTACGATTCAGAGCCGTCCGCCACGATTTTAACTGCCGGCTCTGCAACCCTTTGCCACCTCTAGTCAGTTGTTTGTCTAATTGTCACCTCTCGTTGATTCCAGATGACATTTCCGATATGCTGCAGTTTATAATGGTTTGTTTTTATTAATTGCACTTAAAAATCAAATTTTAATATTGAAAATAAATTTGATCAATTTTACTGAAACGACGTCTTTTGTGAACCCAAAAAGATCATCGTTTTAACTAGATGACCAAAGTTACACGTGAAAAGCTTCGATTGCTACTAAACTGGCTGGAACCTTTGGTTATCTGGCACCCGAGTATGCAGGTAACTTTTTCCTTCTTATTGTTATTGGTTTTCTTACATATTCAGAGATTATGGAGCTTGTTCTAAGTTGATTCAACATGATTATGTTGTTAGCTACTCAAAGTTTATGTAGGAATGGAGCCTCTAATAACTGCACTCTATTCAACATTCTCATTTAAAAATAAATAAATAAATTAACCTCCGATTCAGCCACTAACTTGCTCGTCTTTTGAATTCCGTCGTGGCTTAACCATTAATTTTTGAAAAAAGACGTCGTTGTGGACAGATTAATTTAACAATCCCCAACTGTTTTCCGTTGATACAAATGTAAAATTAGGTCACTTTAATATCTTTTTAAAAAAAAGAGACTGAGCAAGTTAGAGGTTGAATTAGATGCCATTTTTTTGAAAAAATTGAGGATCTTGAATACCGCCCAAATTAAAAATTAATATAGATATATTAGTTGTGTACTTTGAAAGATACTGATTTTTAAGGCAATTAATCATAATTTTAAATTTAATGCGAATGATAAAAGGCGATTAATTACAAATTTACAATGAGTTGAAATGATGAAAGACTAGGGGATCCATGTCACGATGATCACATATTATGTAGAGAGAAATAGAGATCACAATAATGACTGGATCTGATAATACATGTTAGATCGTTTGTCATCACACAATTGGTTAATGATTTTTCTTCAATAATATCACATGATAAATCAATAATTTAATATGTACTGATTGAGTTAAGATGAACTCATCATTCTATATTTATATATAATTAATCGTACGATGATCTTTGTCTTAGATTTATTATTTTTAATTAGAATTATTGACATCAAGTTCAAGCACACAAGTAACTTAACAATTAATTCGACTCATGCATTATTAAGAATGTTCGACTAAATAACTCGTACGTAGCCACTCATAATAACACGATAATACAAGAATATTCAACTCAAACTATTTTTCGACACCAATTATTGTCTTTTTTTTTTTAACAAGAAAGAAACGTTATCCAATTCAATGCACAAATATAAATTTATTGGTTATGATTGAAAACTCAAAGCATTAAACTTCACACTTATATTAATTTTGAAAAGCAATCATTGCGATACTCAACTTAAGATACGTTTGAAACATCATATTACAAAGTTAATTAAACAAAGCAAAAATTCAACCTTAACTTGAGGTGTAAACAAAAATAAAATATGAATAAAAGGATAAAATATCAATCTCGTTAGTTGATTAAAATGATCATAGATAATTAAAAAAAAATCCCTTAAGAGAGGCTCAAACGGTGAAGATGTTTTAATGATTTTATGATCGATTTAGTTCGACGATTTTACATAGGCAAAATACATTCTTAGATTCCTATATTTTTATATTTTGTTTCTATAGGTCCTTATACATTTTTTATATTTTACTAGGTCATTTAACTCTGAAAATACATTTTCTTAAGTCATTATACTTTGAAATTTTGTTTTGATAAATCATTTTACATTTTTTTATTTTATTAAGTCCTGCTTTGCATATTAGATATGATCTAATCCTTAATTATTTAATAAAAGTAACAAAGTCTTTAAATTTTTCATTATTTAAATAATTAACAATTAAGTGGTTAAATAATTTTTAATTTATGTTATTTATTTATTTGTACATTATTTATGTATGTAACAATATTTAAAATATACAAGAAAGGGGAACTCCCGTCGAATGATGATTTGATGTAAGAATATTGTCTTCCCCCACAATTTTAAATTCATTTTTTTATAAAACACTTTAAATTGATTTTTTATTTCTATATTCAATTAAAAATGTAATAAATTTTAGTAAAAAAAATTAACCCACTAACTAATTGTCAGCAATCAAGTTTAATTTCGTACAATAGACATAAAATACTATAACTTTGAATTAATTTCATGAACAAATGGCCGGTTATATTTCTTTTGTCATCGCTTTTAAATCTGTATCTTTTAATTATTGATCAAAGTTTTATTAGTAATAATTGGATTATGTTAAATAATAAAAAAGAAAAGAAAACGTAAATCGTATTAGATATTTACTTTGTTTTAATAAAATAAGGAATCGGTGAAATTAAATATAAGAGCAGAGGGACCTATTAAAATATAAAAATCGTAGAAAGACCTATCAAAAATAAAAATAAAAAAAGGACCTGAGAAATTGTATTTTAGAAGTAAAAGGACCCATTAAAATATAAAAATTATAAAGAGACCTGTATAAACAAAATATAAAAATATAAAGATCTAAGAAGTGTTTTGCCTTTACAAATGTCGAAGAGAAACAGATTCATAATCGAAAATTCAACATCTTACTAGCCAAGGAAATTAAAACTCCGTTTACGTACAAGAAATATCAAAATGCGAAACGCGCTTTACTTATGACGGCGCAACGATTTTTTAGCACGGTTTATGGGCTGGCAAGTATAATAATATAACGTGGAATTCCAGACTGTTTCACGCTTTTTGAATTTTCAAAATCTGATTTCCAACCTCTCCCCAATTAATGGAAAAGCGTCGTTGAGCAAAAAAGCAAATTGATGTACAATATTCTAGAAAGATCTTGAGATCTTTAATTTTAAGTTAATGATTATTACAATATTACTCATGCATGATTAATTTCCATAAGTTTTATTCGATCATGTTTCGCCTTTAAAAAGAAGACTACGTATACAAAAACTGAATATTTATTTAAATCGTATATAATGTGAGGGGACAAAACAAAAGTGACAAGTAAAATTTTGTGCAGCTCACCATATTATTTTTGTCCCTTAATAATAAGGAAAAATCTAGAACGTGATGACCTGGACCCTCTAGACTGCCACATATTGGCTGTAGACTTAATTTTATATTTATTCATGAGAAATTAATACATTCATGATTGGTAATAATTTGATTGAAACAGCCAAAATTAATCTCCACCTATTTTCATTTGTTGGGATTTTAGTGATTTTCAGTTTACATTATTAGACAGTCATGAAAATATTAGTATATCTTAAATATTTTTCTCGTAGATGCTGCTTGATTGCATCAATGATCATCATCAATTAACGTATTCAACACTAGCTCCATTCCACATGATACAATATTGATATATATCAATGATATTTGCAAATGTTGCATAATAATTGTTATGACACGCATCATTCACGAATGAATGCAAACATATCATATCTGTCACCCCGATTTGATGTGATACATGTATACTTATAGCAAATTAAAAAAATTATGTATTTATATTACTATTAAGGGTTAACTATACAAAAAGTAACTGAAAAAACTTGTGGGGGCAGTTTGTAATTTTATCAAAATATTCAAGTCGTTATGCAATTTTAAAATTTATCATTCCGTGTTAGAGTGCCTATCAATATTATTGAATGTAATTACGTGGACTGAGTTTTTTTTTTTTTTTTGAGCAAAAGGAAATATTGCATTAAAAAGAACCTGTTCAACCAACAGAACGTTAGACAAAATAATATCCGGAACAACACCAGTATAAGAAAAAAACAAAGGATTGCTGCTAGCTAATTTTGCTAGAGAATGAGCAATGGTATTCGCAGTTCGACGAGCCCATATATAGATCACTTCTTCAAAATGGGTTGCCTCCATCCTAATCGAATTGCACATCACTCCTCTATTGGAGAGATCTTCACAAGACTCCCTCATCTGCTGCTGCGAGTTTTGACAATTAGTTTCCAACATAATTTTGCGGCCACCATTCTCCCTCGCCAACACTAAACCCTCCTGATAGGCTAGACCCTCTACAATCTCCGGTGATAATCTTGAAGAAAACTTTCTGCAACGTGACACAATTGTCTGCCCATCCATATCCCAAATAATCAGTCCTAAACCACTCCACGTCTCCACCATTTAGACACATTGCCGCATCTACGTTAACTTTCCAGAAGCCATTACAAGGTTTTTGCCGCATCTCTGCAGTCGGAATATACTCTCGAGAAGGAGGAGGTTTGGCTGCTGCAATATATTCATTATGGCACTTCATGGCAATCTCAAAACACACAATGTGAGGAGTATTTACTTGCTGAAACACTATAAGGTTTCGTTTCTTCCAATTAACACACAACAAAGCAGCAAACAAATTGTGAAAAACTGGTTCGTCAACTTCGGCAATAAGTGCAAACTAGTCTCTAACTGATAGATCACTCTTGGTAAGCTCATGACCTAATCGGAGAGGAGAGGCTCGCCAATAAAACAAACTCCATAAACAGTCCCTCAAACAATGCTCTATAGTTTCTTCTTCCATACCACATCTTCGGCACACTGTTTCAACCTGACACCGCCGGTGTTGAAGTTCCACAGCCACTGGGAGAATGCCCTGGGCACATCTCCACATAAAATGTCGAATTTTTGGCATAACCTGAAGCTTATTAATCCATCTCCAGATATCCGGTCCTCCAATCGTTGAACTGGGTACCTCGAGGTGGTGATCACAAATTTGAAATATTATTAGCCAATTGCAAGAAATTATTTTAAATATTAGCTTATTAAAAAACTAGCCGATTGCAACAAATCATTAGAATCAAAATTCCACAACAACATGAGATAGGTAACTCTAAAAAAAATGAATTTCAATAATTAAAATTAACTTCACACTTTTTTTTTTTGTGAGAAAACTTCACACTAGAATTAGGTAATAATGAATTATGAAATAGAGATCTCAACATCAAAAAAGTGTCGCTAAAAACATTGGGTGGCATGGGACAACAAATGTACACCATCGACGCCACATAAATATTTAATTTTGACTAATGTAAGTAAAATGTTACACGTCTACTCTCAATGATTAGGGTTATTAATTCCGCATGAGTCCCTCATTTTTATACATCAAGTGAAATTAGTTTAAGATGGAAGACATCTCAATGCATGAAAATCAGAAAAAATACGGAATGAAATTTGTAATATTAGAAATTCGTGTTTTAAATTCTGAAAATTTCTTTTTCATTTTGTCTGTTTTTTTTAAGAAAAATCTGAAAATTTCTTAAAACGTCCTCAACTTGGTAATCATGTTACTTCTATAATATTCGTTTATATATGTGAAATAAATTTTATTTCATTGCTATTTAAAAAAAAAAAGTACAGTAGGCTTAGATACTCGGAGACCATGCATGGATCATGATTGATGTGGTAGAGTCCATTAATTATTGTGATTGCCCATCTTTGAAAATTTGCACCGCGAACCCTTTTTTTTTTGAATAGTTATAAGTCAAATGACACTTGCTTGGACAATATATAAATGAATTTTATTAATTTAATCTTCAAAATATCTTGAAAAATTTTACCCTCCCAACAGAGAACTATTTTATTATGACCTATAAATAATTATAAAATCTTACTTGGAAATTGATATATTTATTTACAATAATTAGCCTTAATTACACATTTATGAATATAATTCAGAACATGACACCAATGAATTGAAAGTGTCAATATAATTGACACAATTCACTTCATATCAATTTCCCATAATTAATTAATCCCCTAACAACTAAAAATCCTACAATTAAAGCCGAATAATATATTCAATAACTAATATATATATCATTATTTAAAGGGCGGTGACATCTTGTAATTATTTGGATTAGATAAAAATGTGATAATTTCTGTTATTAAATATTACTCCCTCCGTTTCTATTTAAGTGTCACTTTGGATAAATGCACACAGATTAATAAATTAATTAAGTTACCTAATACACCCTTATGTGAATACATTAAATGCGTTAAATATAAATGTATGAATGCATTAAATGAGGGTAAATATGTGAAAAATGAGAATTTTATGTCTCGAATTTGTAGAATGACACTTTTTTTGAAATAAAATTAAAATGCTAGAATGACAATTATATAGAAACGAAGGGAGTATCATTTTTAGTAATGTTTAATTCGAATATTCATCCAACGGATTAAGATCCTTGAAATGAGACGACATGAATCGAAGCAGTTGGATCACTAAATAAAAAAATACTAACAAATATTTGGATTTAGGGTTACATACCCCGAACCTACTTCCCAACTCATATTTTTGACTATAAAAAATTGTAAAATAATCAAAAGGCGGTGAAATATTTTCCACTTGCCCACAGCTAACTCATTATTATCCAATTAACCCATCCACCATTATTGACCTAATTTAATTCCAAATAAAATGTCGTTATCAATTGTCACGCTAAATAACAGCCGTGGGATGCCCTCCATCTACGCTGGAGCCACGTGGAATCACCGCAGAGGCCGCCACGTGGTTTTGGCTCGGATTAAAAGTCGACGTGGAGACACATCAGCATATCAATAATTGTAGTAAAAAACCATTTCATCGTTCATTGCCTGCGTAACACGTGTCCCATGATGCTCTAATTGATCTAAAATATGTCGAAAATTCGTGACACATCCAGTCACGTTAGATTTGTCTAGATTATGTTTCTTCATAATTTAGTAATAATAATTAATGACCACGAAGATATTTTTCTTGAAAGGAATGAATAACAATTAACAGGGTCTATTGAAAAAAAAAAACACCACCACTTTTCATCATATTTACAATTTAAATATCACTTTAAAACATTGCAATAACCCAACATTTTTCGATTTATAATAAATTCAACATCCCTATATTTATCCGATGATCAGAAATTTGACGTGATTTTTTTTCAACGCGTATATAAATTCCGATGAATTTAAACGATTTAGAATCTCTATAGGTCATGAATTCCGACACATTAATTATATTCGAAGTCGTTTAAATTTATCGGAGTTTATGTATATTGAAAAGATTTCACGTCGAATATTCGATCGGTGATCATCATAAAATTTTATTAATGTCGAATTTACTATAAATTAAAAGGTGATCATTATTGCAACATTTTAAAAGTAATCTTGAAATGGTGCTGTAGAATAATATTCTACACATCAAATTAATTTACGGCATGATTCAAGGTCCCAAAATATACGCCGTACAATTTTGTGATGTACACGGACGATGCATATTAATAAAATATATGTTAATACTCTTTTGGGATAGCTTAATAGGTGAAACGAAACACCTTGAGGTCAAAACCCTCTAATAATTGAGACTATCGAAAAAATGAATAATAAAAATGATGTTTTTCATGTTTATCCATAAATAATACTGATTACGAACTTCTCTTCGCTTAAAAAAAAAGACGGAAGAAAATGTAGAATCCATATAAAAATTGTAATTCTCCATGAAATATCTCGAACACTGTACTAACCATTTATATAAATAATATATATGTATAATTGATGTATGTATGCGTACAATTTATTTGACTAAATATAATGTAACACAGAATCAAATTTAGAATAAACTCATGTAGTCAAACTAATCCTCTATTGAAAAGATAGAATCAATGAATCATGAACCCGCCTTGCCCAATCCAAAATGTTCATTAACACAGTTTAATACAACGCTACAAGATAAATACAAAATAGATTCACATTCAATTCATCGCAAATTCTACATACCAAAATAAATTATCAAGTAGTTCTAGTAATAACAACGATCACATTTTACAAATTCCAATATCAATAATTTAGACAAGAGACCATTTAAAAAAAAAACAAACAAACAAACAAACTAATTTATCCATTTTTTAGTCGAAGCGCATGACATAAAACCACCGACCGAAATATGGAACGGAATTTTAGACCTGTAAATTGCAAGACCCATTTCCCAGGACATAAAAAAAATCTGCATCATAACTATTTTCATCCCAATTTAGATATTTTTTATCAGTCACATTTCGTGACGCAAAAAAAATGACCAAAAAACAAATTAGTAGTTAGAATTATGGGCTGTCACGTCGTGGATCCGACGTGGCGACGAGATCAGCCGTTCGCGATATCGACTAAATCGAGGAAGCACCCTCTTTTCCACCGTTGGATTTTCCTCGCCCAATCCCGAACGAGAAACCCCGGGTTTAGAGAGAGAGAGAGAGGGAGGGAGAGAGAGAGAGAAGAGAGACCACCATACCATCATCAACCAACCATGGTGGTTTCTTCCCTCTCGATCCCAATTCACAGTTACAGAATACCTACCGCAGCTATAAATACCCCTTTCCTCAACACCTTTATCACATTCACTTCTCCTCTTACACGCTTGCTACTTCCCACGAGGACCACGCGTCTCTTCAACCACTCTTCCCTCTCATCTTCTCGCATTCTCGCTTACAAGGTAAGTTTCCTTCCTTCCCCATCATTTCACGTTAAACTTTCAATCTTTCTTCTTTTTCCAATCTTGGGTTGTTAGATCTCTCCCCGCGAAACAAAAAGTTGATATTTTTGGGTTAAATTTTTAAAGATTTTGAGCTGAATTTATTGCAGGGCAGTGGGGTAGAGCGCAAAACCGACAAAGAATCAAGCATGACGATCAAGCCAGCAGTTCGGATCGCCGACAGGAAGCTCCTGGTGAAGGACCGGACCATCCTCACCAACGTGTCGGAGAATGTGATCGCCACCTCCGGCGCGGCGGCGGGGCCGGTGGAAGGGGTGTTCCTAGGGGCGGCGTTCGAGCAGGACAAATGCAGCCACGCGGTTTCTCTTGGAACCCTACGCGACGTGCGATTTTTGGCTTGTTTCAGGTTCAAGCTGTGGTGGATGGCTCAGAAAATGGGGGATAAGGGGCGCGACATCCCACTAGAGACACAGTTCCTCCTCGTCGAGACCAAAGAGGGGTCGCATTTGGAGGCCGACGGCGGCGTCGGCAATGAAAACAAGATTGTTTACACCGTATTCTTGCCTTTGATCGAAGGGCCATTCAAGGCTTGTCTGCAGGGGAATGCTGCCGATGAGCTAGAATTGTGTTTGGAAAGCGGCGATTTCGACACCGTCGGATCAACCTTCACTCACTCCGTCTACATCAGCTCAGGAATCGATCCCTTCGCAACAATCCACGACGCGATCAAGGCGGTGAAGCTCCATCTCGGAACCTTCAGATTGAGGCACGAGAAGAAGCTTCCTGGCATCGTAGATTACTTCGGGTGGTGCACCTGGGATGCCTTCTATCAAGAGGTTACTCAGGAGGGGGTGGAGGCCGGCCTCCAAAGCCTCGAGGCCGGCTCCACGCCTCCCAAGTTCGTCATCATTGATGACGGATGGCAGTCAGTGGGATCGGACGACCATCAACAACAGCAAGAAGAGGAAAAGCAGAAAGAGATAGGGCAGCCACAACTGTTGAGGCTGACCGGAATCAAGGAAAATGAGAAATTTCAGAAGAAAGAGGATCCTTCCGTGGGAATCAAGAACATTGTGAACATTGCTAAAGAGAAGCACGGGCTGAAATACGTGTACGTGTGGCACGCGATCACCGGGTATTGGGGAGGGGTGAGGCCGGGGGTGGAGGAGTATGGATCGGCTATGCAGTATCCTAAGGTGTCGAAAGGGGTGCTCGAGAATGAGCCCGGGTGGAAGACTGATGCTATTGCTCTTCAGGGATTGGGATTGGTGAATCCCAAAAATGTGTACAAGTTCTACAATGAGATGCATAGCTATTTGGCTGCTGCTGGTATAGACGGCGTGAAGGTCGACGTGCAGTGCATTCTCGAGACTCTTGGGGCTGGTCTTGGAGGCAGGGTTGAGCTAACTAGGCAGTATCACCATGCTCTTGATGCTTCGGTTGCTAGGAATTTTCCTGATAATGGCTGCATTGCCTGCATGAGCCACAATCTCGAGTCGCTTTACTGGTATCATTTCAATCTCCCTCTCTCTCTCTCTTTCTTTCTTTTTTTTGTTGAATTGTCAGTTTCTTGATTGTTCTGTGGTGATATTAGTCTTAGTTTTGATTGAAGTTACTATATCTCGTGTCACTAGCTCATCACTTTTTGGGAGGTCTGTTTCAAGAATGGCATGTGCAGTTTGTTAAATTGAAGTAGCATATATAAACATAATTAGTCTTAGTATTGATTGAAGACTAGATAGAATGATGGAATCGAATCTGAATCAATTCTATTATGTAACATATGTAGATTCCTATTCCTATTCCTATTTGGATTGCTGATGGTGTTTTATTACAATGAAACAGCTCAAAGCAAACTGGGATCGTTAGAGCATCCGATGATTTCTACCCGAGGGATCCTGCATCACACACCATCCACATTGCTGCAGTGGCGTACAACAGTGTTTTCTTAGGAGAAGTAATGCTGCCAGATTGGGACATGTTCCATTCGCTGCACCCCGCAGCTGAGTACCATGGATCGGCTAGGGCTATCAGCGGTGGACCTGTCTATGTTAGTGATGCACCCGGAAAGCACAGCTTTGATCTTCTTAAGAAGCTCGTTTTGCCTGATGGCTCCATTCTCCGTGCTCGCCTGCCTGGCCGCCCTACCAAGGATTGCCTCTTCTCCGACCCTGCTCGTGATGGTGTTAGGTCAGCATCTTTCAATGTCCAAGTTGTTGAATTATTAGTGTGTATAATATGATTTAGTGCGTTTTCTGAAAAAAAACAAAACAATTCTTGTTATGTTGCAGCCTGCTGAAGATATGGAACATGAACAAATACACTGGAATACTTGGTGTGTACAACTGCCAAGGTGCCGCATGGAACAGTGTGGAGAGGAAGAACACCTTCCACCAGACCAACTCCGAAGCAATAACTGGCTACATCAGGGGCCGGGATGTCCATCTCATTGCAGACGTGGCACCCGACTCCAACTGGAACGGGAACGTGGCTCTCTACTCCCACAGGAGCGGAGAGATCATCGTTCTTCCATACAATGTAGCCATGCCAGTCTCGCTCAAGGTCCTAGAGCACGAGGTCTACACCGTTACACCAATCAAGGTGGTGGCGCCAGGGTTCAGCTTCGCACCATTTGGCCTCATCGACATGTTCAATGCTGGTGGAGCCATAGAGGGGCTCAAATACGAGGTGAAGGCTGGTGCAGAGTTATCAGACGTAGGGAATGGATATGGAGCGGAAGGAAACAGTGTGGCTGGAGAGAGGGCCGAGAACCTGAGCTCAGAGGCTGTCGCAGTCGTCTCCATTGAAGCCAAGGGCTGTGGCCGCTTTGGTGCTTACTCGTCGACTAAGCCAAGGCAATGCAGGGTGGGATCGGATGCAGTAGAGTTTGAATACGACACAGCATCCGGCCTCGTGAGCTTCAACTTGCTCGAGATGCCTCAGGAGGACCACAAGGTTCACAAGATTGAGATTGAGTTGTGAAATTGTGATATTTTGTAGCAAGATTTTGAGCATGATGAGGAACTATGCAGCTATGGAAATGTTATCAGAAGATTCAAGAAAGTTCCATTGGGGGTCCAGAGACAGGAGCATGGATGGGATGCTCGAATATGTTGTACCTTTTTCATCCACCATGTCAACCCCAGCATGCTTGTACCATGAGTTCATCACAATAGTCAATACAGTATAATAATGTAAAGTGGATGATTCCACTGTATTAGTCCTATTATGAAATATATCTCATTTTAAGGAGATGCATTATTGCTTTAAACTTTCTATTGTGAGGACCTATAATTTTCATGGGAACCATTCATGATTACTTAAATTAGGTATATGTGAGACTTACATTTAGTAAAATCAAACTTGATACTGCTAAGAAGTTAAAAAATAAGTCGATACATCATCAATTGATTCTACCCATACATATTTGACTCCCGTCTTTGGATTATGTATCTTCTTCACTAGGCTCAGCTTCTTCATCATCGAATTCCAATGGTTGCAAAAGCAATGTTTCTTCTAATTCTTTGCAGAAATCCTCAGGATCTTCCTGATCTTCCAATGTTCCAGGATTATCGCAAGCTTCTTTTCGTTTCTTGTTTCCGTTGGAATTTTGTCTTTGAGAGTATTCACCGTCCTCTTCCTGGTGTGTGACTGCAACAGAAAGACGGCTATATCCTGTTTGTTGATACAGCAACTCTTTCTGGGATTTCCAATCTGCAGCAGTCTTCTCAACCACGTCGCCAATCAATCTCTCATTTTCGGTTATGTGCTTTATATTTTCAACATCAACCACTTGGCTTGCCCCTGCAAGAAGAAAAAATCCGTGTAAGAAGCATAAAATGAGCGATTCTTTTGGGGACGCAATTTATATTGTCATATTGTGATCAAATGAATATTATAAAAGTAAACTAGTATTCAGAGCATAGGCAAGAAAATTAAAGGATTTGCAGATTCATGGTAGATGGCCGTCGTCCCCTCCCTACGCCCTAGATGGCGGTTGGCCACCCTGGTTTTTCCCAAATTCACTGGGCCAAACCCCACCAAGGCCCTACCTAGGCAAGCTACATAGATCGATCAGTGAAAGGCAAATCAGTGTTGAAGGTTGATTTTCAGTGGAGTAGATCTGAAATACAACATACATTCTCATCTACAGGGACTATGGACACTAAGGAACCAGCTGGTAACTAAAAAGAAAGTTGAAGTGTGGATGCAAGTCATCACCAAAATGCCAAGTTAAAGCGGCACTACTTGAACTTCCAGGGACACATTAAAATTACCTTTGATGGCAAGCTCCTTGGCTGCAGCATACTCAGATGATCTTTTCTTGAATAGATCAACATCAAGCTCCTTGCCCTGATGAAAAGATTTACAAAACAGACAGAGAGCTCAGTTTGTACGCAAAATTGTAAATCTAACACTGACAGGCCAATGCTGAATGCTTAAATAAAAGGTCTGGGACAAAAGCAAATGCATTGTTAACAAACTCAGGTCAAATGTGAAATAACATTTTCCACAAATTTGTTGCATCTTTCGGGCACCATTGTTGTTTGGAAACAATGCCATAGTTCAAGTCTCATCTACCCCCCTCAACCTCAAGCAGAACAATATTACTGTATCCTCTGAAAATGTTATTTATTAATAAATTAATTGGTTTTTTTATGAAGTAACAATTTTCTAACATAGGAACTTGTAGCAATAAGTTTGCTGACTAGAAACATTAAACACTACATCATAATTCTGTATAAACCAAGAAATGGTTTTTTGCCATTATTAACATCTGGCCTAGTTTACTCAGAGTATGCAACTTATTCTAGAACCTATTTGATTATAGAAAGGTTATTGAAAAGCTTACCAAGTCCATGTGGATGAAGTGTTCCAGCCGAGAATTAGCAAACAACCTAATTAGTCAAAATTTCACCATCAAGTACAGCCAAGTGGCGACAGAAGAGAACAGAGAAGCTAACAATAAGAGCTTCGAGCTTACTTCTTATGTGCTGCTTGAATACGGGCATTCTGTACATCTGTTAGATCGCTCACTCTCTCTGTTGCAGAGCCTTCATTTTCACCTACAAAACCAAAAAGAAACGTGTTTCTCTCTAACATACCCTTCAGCAAAGCAGCAACTACTTTCACACCCACAGCCTTTGCTTCAATGACAAGATTCTTGAGCTGTGTCAACTCTCCTGCAAAAGAAAATTAAGGTAAGGGCTTGGAAGAGAATAGGCCTCAACTTTCATTGCTGCTCTGCTCATATTAGTTAGTACTTCCAACTTTGATTCCGACTATTACCAGAAGGCACAATCTTTATAAGATTATAAATCTTGCATTTTATTGAAGTATGTGTTGTTTGAAAGGATGCTATTAGAATATATAATAAAATTAAGATTTTCATCTTAACATCTCAATACAGAGGCATTGCAACATTACGGGGGTGGAGGGAAGATACGAAAAGGCAATGAAGAAATTATTGGACTAAAATAGTGAAGGACAAGATACATAGTTGCTATACTGCAAAGTTACAAATAGTTCAGCCATAAATATCTCCAGCGCAGGAAAAAACATATGAAAAGAGAATATCTAATACTCGCAGCTACTAAGAACAGAAACTCAAATATGGTATCTAGATACTGCAGAATCCCACATCAAATTCATGATCCAAAAGGCATAATAACAAAATGGTGGAGAAAGTAGTGATATACTCACCCAGAGACAAATAAATTTTAAAAGGTGGCTTGAACGGCTGTGTCTCAAACAAGCAGTACAGGCAATATAGTCCACCCAATCTGTTTGAGAAAGAATCAGCAGAAACCATGTATCCTACAATCATAGAAACACCAATTATAAGGTTACAGTAAGAGATTAAAAGTGAAAACGAAGGATTTACTTGCTTGATAGGAACTAATTCATGCATGAAACTATGGCATACATATTCGTACATAAAGAGAATGTAAGCCTTTTCAAACATTCAAATCAAGCAACGCACCCACAAAATGAATTGAGATTAGCCTTTGAACTAAATGTAAGCAAGTGATGCAAAACAACTTCTGAAGGTGCCAGAATTCGATGGATAGAAGAGGACAGGAAAAAGGCAAACTAATCCTAGCTTCAGGGGCAGGGGGTTGGGGGATTCATCATGAAGTTTTCGGCATGCCTTCTACATGTGCATCACTATGGTCTCTGCAAAGACAACATAATTTCATTTCTAAATGCATGCACTCAGAATATCTAAGCTTCACATCGTTTCCCACTTTCTTAGAGAAGGTGAACCCATAAAAGCATATTTTAATAGTTTGTACACATGTAGAATGATGCAATCCTTCAGTTCATCACTTCGGGAAAATTCGCTTTGATGTATTATTATATATGAATACATAAACCTAAGAATTAATAAAAATAAACTTCATGAAGAGAACCACCAAATGGTAACCATATCAACAATCGAAAAGAAGCCATACTCGGGAACCAAATAAATATCAAAATCATAATAGATTGATAAGATACTTAGATAACTTACTGATGGAATGTGCATACAACGACTGCATAAAGAACCCTTGGTTAGTAGAAGGGCTAGCCTCAAATATATATGAAAACTTCCTCGAAAGCCACACTCTTTTGAATTCAGCAAAAGTACTTGATTCACACTACAACCAAAAGAGTGAAGTAACATTTAGCACTACAAAGATAAAAAAAAATAGGAGAGGAGGAGCTGGTTTTTATGGATAGTACCTGAGCGAATTCATTTATGAGCTCATCAATGTCTAGCTTGAACAACTTGGACAGCTTGAGGTCCATCACCTTCTCACAGTCGTTCTAGTTTCTTGATAAAATAAAAATTCGTCTTCTAAATCAGGCTGTAGAGGTATAATGCACAAGTTATAAACAAGCTAAAACATGTTATAGCACTAGTTGTCCTCTCAATCTTTAAATAGTTAATCCATTGATCTAATACACAGAAAATACTCACCCCATTATTTGTCAGAGATGGTTAATTGCAAAGGGTTAAATAACAACCCCCCGCCCCCGACTATTTCCCGGCTCACATTGCCCCTCCTTATTTTTCAAAGCAAATCACATCTTCTACTTATAAGGAAACTCTCAACTGATTGATGATGTGTATCTTGATGCCATGTATTTTCCCGCATGCATGCCTGATTTCTCTCACGTGCACGTCTCTCTCTCATACATTTGCTGGACCACCTCACACAGGCATAGATTACAAAGGCATGATCCTAGCTGAGGCAACTTACTCAATCTCAACCGTTGCTAAGACTTTCGAGGATCATTAACGACCGTTGATTGTAGTGCTAGTTAGTTGTATTGTATTTTACTTTTCATATATAAATAAGAAACACATTGAAATTGTGAAGTAAGAGTGATTGAATAAGATGCAGAACCTTTATCAGTCTGTGATTTTCTTTCGATCCAATTCTCAAAGTTAACATTGATTTTTACTGAATCAGAAAACAAAAATATTTTTTAAAAATTCCTAGACAAATACATCTTTAAACAGAGAGGACATCCGAACGAGGAATCCACACACCAATTGAATAGAATTAACCACATACATTAAGAAAACAACGAAAATTACTCCCCACATCGAGGGTGAGTCAACGCCCTCAATCAATTTTTTATTCAAAATACTGGTAAAAATAAACGCGAGAGAGAGAGAGAGGGACCGTGGCAGGTGCGGTGGAGGAGAGACGAGACATCAAACCAGACGGTGTCGTTGCCGGAAGGGATGGAAGAGCTTATAGGTACTTGCACGTCTCCTTCTCCCTCAGCTTCAGCCATAATCGAGCTTCTCCCTTTCAGTTTCAGTACTACGTTAAGAGAGAGAGTGGAGAGAGAGAGGTTTATTATAAGTGAGTGAGAGTGAAAAGCAGTGAAGAACAAAGAAGAAAGGAATCTGTCTGCTTTCATTTGTAGCTTTGGATTTCGGTAGGGCAACTGCTGGGTCGGATCCCGACTACTCGACCCGCATTCCATACTTTCAATTATATAATATTTTCTATTTTACTTCTTAATTAATCAAAATTAGTGATGAAAATTGAAAATATAGTCGATCCTCAATCCCTTTTTTTCCCTTGAGATGAGAGAGAGAGAGAGATCTTCACGCAAACCGCTCGTCTCTAGGGATCAGCATTCAGGCGGTTTCTGTCCCAAAACCCCCAGAACCAAATAGACCAAATTTGTTACTGATAGGAACTGAACCGGACTGAAATACAGGGGAATCCGAATTCAAAGTCCGGTTCGGTTCCAATTTTATTCCCTCCAAAAACAGAATTGTTGAAGTGCTGCTAATTTGTAGTTACTGGCTGATCATCTATCCTTAATATTCGCTCAACATAACAGAGCAGACATCTACAATAATTTATACTCAACCTATAATCTATTCAAATCTATAAAATCAGATTATATTCATTCAACATAGCAGTCAGCAGATCTCAACCTCAATCAATCATTTTTTAGAAACATGAGAATTTCAAATTCACTCAAAGTAGAACCCTAAATCTAAATGGCTAAATTTACCCTGCAGCTCGAGGAATCCATATCGGCAACTCGCAAGGCTGCTGCTGCTACATGGCAATAGAGTCGCGACGCCCACGAGAGTCGAGAGGGCTGACGAGAGGCTCAGTCGCGCAGAGGCTGTGGCTACTGGCTGCTGCTCACGACTACTAGAGACCGGCGAGATAGATTGGAAGATGTTGTTGCGACGACAGCGAGGGAAGTGAGCGGCCGGCGCCGGCGGGTGTGAGAGAGAGAGACGAGGAGGTGAAGTGGTGAACGGCAGAAAACCTGAAACTGAAGTACAGAGTAATTGTCGTTCTGTCCCAAAACATTGGAATCGACTATTTTTTTTTAAAGGCTATATATAGTTTTTTTTATTTGGGTAATTCGGTCAGTTCGGACGTTTGTTCTCCGGATCAACCGTCTATTTTTTTTTAAAGGACCGGACCGAATAGCATTGGAATAGACCGACTTGTATTTGATTCGGTTCGATTTTTAATTTTTACGGATCCTTGCTCACTCCTACATAAAATAATGTCGTTTCACTAACCCATTAATAATAAAATAATATTAAACATAAAAATTTAAATAATCGTACTATCTCTTTATTATTCTCTCCTAATCACACAAGCAAGCAAGAAGTATAGAATAATCCTCGTTCTGTCACAAAACATGTATCTCTTCATTATTCTCTCATAATCACGCAAGCAAACAAGAAGTATAGAGTAATCGTCGTTCTGTCACAAAACATCGTACGCTTCTCCATAAATTTATTTATGGATCCACCCGAACGATGTAATTGTTTTAGCTAAATAATAAAAAGAATTTGTAAATTTAATGATTACACTTAAATAAAACTGAGTATTTTATAACAAGTTTATTTATGAAATTTTACGAAACTTCATATACACAAATATGATCAGTAAAGTACAATTAAAACAAACATTAAACGAAATTAATAAGAATATTTAAAATACGATAACAAATATCAAACGAAGTTACGTGCATGCAAATAAAAGTAACGAACTGCAGAATAAATATAGGTGCATGCAAATTAACAAATACAAAAACTGTAAACCTAAAACTTAGAAAATACAATGTTGTATGGTAAATGCAACAAATTAAAAGCTTAAATAAATTCAAAATTTCCCTAAAAGAAAAGATTTATTTTATAAATACACAATACTTTGAGCAGTAAAATTGATTCCTCCTGGCACAAATCACCCCTAGATAATAGGAAGAAATAAGAATATAGTGTATATAGGAGGAGAGGTAATTAATCAATCTAAAAGCAAGTTTGATTATGGTATTGTACAAATAAGTTCCAACATGATGATAGAATTCGTAGAAAAATAACACCTCTACCTAACACTTCTAAGCAACACCCACCATCCATCATCCATGGCTGCTAAGCTTACACTAAATCGGGACTTCCATCTTCACTACCGGCACCGGAGGCTCAACGCTCTCCGTCTGAAGCCAATCCTTGGCGCATATGAGCGCCTCCACCGTCTCTGGTCGCAACGAGCACCTGTAACCATCCATCTCCTTGCGTACTGTGTCGAATACAGAGGCAGCCGGGACTGTACAAACGGGAATTGACAAGATGTCTCGAGCCATCTTTGAGAGCGTTGGGTACTTCATCCGGTTTAGTTTCCACCATCCTACCACGTCGAATTCATGCACACGGGGCAATAGGGACTCCTCCAGATACTGGTCCAACTCTGACTTGGAAAGCTGGCTCGTAGTTTCCATGATATAGGCATCAAAATCTGTGAGCCCGAGGCCATTGCTTGCGCTTCCGAGTCCTAGAGGGTCCTCAGGCTTGATGGATTGGCCATTCGTTACATCAGCATAAGCAGGAGTGAGGGGCAGTGGGAGAGCTACATATTCATGGAACAGCTCATGGATCCCATCATCAACAATCTTCACGTATGAGGCAGACTCATCACCGTATATTTTTGAGAAGCTGAATTCGACAAGTTTCAACTTGAACCGTGGATCCATGACTACAGCGATAGCCAGGATGAAACAGCTACTCTTCCAGTATTTATCAAAGTTCTCTTGCATAGACTTCGTCAGAGTACTGACGAATGGATCTTCGCTGGATGCAGCGCGTGCTAATTCCAACTGAATCTTCCATGCTTCGTGGAAGAAGGTGTTTGTCGTTGGAGCAGCTGCTGTTGTCAACAGATTAGCCGTGTCGAAGAGGGGTTTCAAGTACGTACCTAAAGTCTCCACTTGCCTCCAATCCTCTACTGTTGGGGCATCCTTGTAGTCAGGATCTGTAGTATCCAAACAAGAGAATACTTCCTTCAATTCTGACGCGGCCAACAGCATTTCATAAGTTGAGTTCCATCGAGTTTGGTCGTCAATAGCAAGTGTCTTAGAGCTAGGTACTTGAAGTTGCTGTTTGAGCTCAATAAACTTCTCCTCGCGAGATTCTGAAGTTTTCACATACTTGACACTATCTCTTATTTTCTTGACGAGGCCATGCACAGAAGCTAATGCATCTTGAACGATGCTGCTCAATGAACGAGCAAGGCAATTTCCAACCAACAACTGGCCACCAAGCACCAGCGGGTTCTTAACAGATAGCAGAGCTCTCAGATTGTCTATGGAAGCATCATTCAACGGTTGATTAATGGTAACAGAAAATAACTTGCCATCCATATTCCAATCAGACAGGCATGCAGCAACAGAATGGCTGAAAGCAGTATCTGATTCTGGATAAGGCTCCATGATCACATTGAGAAGTTTCCGATGCATGTTCCAGTCACTATCGATGAACTGCCCACTTACAAACATGTAGCCAATAGTTTTGGACGAAGACCATAAATCCAGCGTCAAGCAGATTCGTCCAGGTACCCCTTCAACCACCCGCTGAATGCTTTGTTTTTCCCTGAGATAAGTTGCCACGCAGTCCCCCTGTACAGTATTGAAGCTCACCATATCAAAACGAGGCTGTAAATTCTGAACAAATGCCACAAAACCAGGGTGTTCAACCATGTGAAGTGGGTAGTCATGCATGATAATCATCCTAGCAATCTCATGCCTGCAGCGGTCTGCATCAAAGGAAAGGTAAGGTACACTGGCCGTTCGATAGCGTCGCTTTGGTGTGTCGGTAAACGAGCTAATCTTTGGAGGGGCACTAAAAGGGGTCAACGGGGTCAACTGATTATTTCTCTCCTGGTTACGCAGGACTACTGGGCAGGTTCCTTTTGCAATGTGACGCTTGAGATGACTCGTTCCAGCTACCTTAGACCCTGTGCTGTACGCAAATGACTGTTTGCATTGCTTACAGCATGCCCTCCGACATCCAGCACCAACTGTTTCAATAGTGAAATGCTCCCAGACAATTGACTTCTTTTTCCTACGTTTAGTAGGTTGCTGCTCAGCAATTGGTTGCAGCTCTTCTGAATGGTTGGCTCCAGGTTCGGGCTCTAAAATGTCAAGTTGCATATCTGATTCAATGGGCTGGGTATCTTCCATTGGCACAAGTTCATTATTCATGATGGGGTTAGGATTTTCCACTTCCATCTTCAGAGAATGCTATATGATATGAATGTTTCTGCAAAATGAACACAGCCCAGAAATTCAGTCCCAAATCATCAACCCTGAAGCACAAACAACTAGCATTAATTAAAGAGTTCACGCTGCTGTGACAGACTGTCCATGATTACAATTAACAGCTTAGAAAAAAAAGCTCAGGCAAAATCTGAAAAAATGGGTAAGGTTACCGTTACATACATTTTACTTTCATATCAGAAGCAGTGGTTCTTACGCCAAGAGAATGGAGAGAACCGTGTTTTAACAAAATAATTTTTCAAATAAAAAAGTCGATACCAAATCAAAGAGCAATTAACAAATTTTCCTTCAGCGCCAGTGAATGTATTTGAAAATAAAGTTATATGTCTTAAAGTATTTGATGTGAGCTTAACAATACAAGTAACCATAACATAAAAAATTAGTATTAATACAGAATGACAGGCTTCAGATGAAAAGTAAATGATCAGAACTCAGAAGAAACACATAAACATCCTATTGGTTCCCAAAACCAAAAAACTCATGCAATAGTGAAGAAAACTAATATTTCAAGTGTGAAAATAATATTTCCAAAGGAAAGTTTAGCAAACTTAAGAAAATGCCAAAATCAAGTCAATCCTTTATATTTACCACCATCACAACGTAGGCTGAAATTATTTCAGAACTGATTTAACATTATATAACAATAATGGGTCCTCAAAAAAAAAAATCAGGCCAGAGCCAAGAGGCCCGGATATTAGGTCGAGATCAGACAAGAGGGCCTCAGACTTAACTAAACCCAAACTTTTGCCATCTCTATGAGAAAGGAATTGAGGCATAAAGTACGGTTCTTTAATAAACTTGTACTATAATGTTTCATAAGGTCCCATAGGCCCACCCAGCCAACCAAACAACAGGCTATGTGATGTGTCCTCGTGTGTGTAAAGTGACTAAACCATGTTTAAATTTTACAAAAATAACCCCATCATACAATTAGTATGTACAAAAAAGCATAAAAAACTGACAGATTCCACCCTTAACAAGTCAGCCACCACAAACGAGCTTAAACAGATCTAACGCTTCAACAACACATGGGCTTCAAAAATATCTCAAAGAAGCCCAGATCAAATCAATAGCCCCTCCATAAATTTGAACACACAGAAGAATCATGAACATAACTTAAATAAACCAACGCTGAAACAGAAAATAGCTCTAACAAAGCTGATATTTACATCAGATCGTGGACTCAATTAAACCAACAAAGAATCAAACAAGCCAAGAACTATTTCAAACCTCAATATAAACAGATTCAGCAGGCAAAAAAAAAAAAAAGACTCGAGATCTGACTCAAAAATTCAGCTCAACAACACCAGAACACAGAATTACATACAGATTGAAGGTTGACTTGCATACAGCATACAAGCAGCAAAATAATTCCAAGAAACAGCAAAATAATTTCAAGAGAACATAATTGAATCACCATAAACGGATTCAAAAAAGGTGAATTGAAAGGGACAGAACTTTGGAGAAAAAAAAATAAAAAAAATCATTAACGAAACTCAAAACTTCTCATACCAGCAAATAAAGAGGATCTTCCGACCAAAACCCAGACGAAAACGGCGGTTGATCGGCCGAATCAGAGGCGGAGGAGGCGATTTCCGGCGCCCAGATCTAGGGTTTGGAGAAGGGAGAGAGAGAGGAGAGAGAAAGATGGAATTGGGCTTGGAATTGGACCTAGTTTTTGGGGTTGGCTAAAGTGATAAGGTTTATTATTGTTGGGGTAGGGCGAAATAATAAAGGGAATTGGATATGGACTTTGAGGTCCATCTAATTGTTTGGTGTGTTTTTGTGTGTGAGATCTCAACGTGTATTACTGCGTGTTTCCTTTCAAACTTTTTTTTATTTTTTATTTTTTTATTTTACTTCACATCATATAAGTATTTTTTTTTGTTGGTTTTAAATGTGTGACCACACAGCCCACCTTCAGTGTGTGTAGCCCACTACTTAGGGAAATTTTTATTTTTGAAAAGTTTTGCTGTGGGGGCCTACAATTTGTGGAATTTGCAATTTGGGTGATTTCTTTTTTGGGGGAGAGATTTTGATATATTCGTTAGCCCATATGATATGGACAAATATTAATTTACACCAAACTTTGGGAAAAATTCAAACTATTGGTCCGCCTAGGCTGGAGGAAGGGGTTTGGTTTGGATTTTATTTCTTGATTTTTAATTTTTTTGGAAAACTTTACCTAACTCGATTATGTAAATTAATTTATTGTAGTTAAGTCATAGGTCAAGCTACGATATGCCAACTATTCACTCAATAATTGTCCATTTATTTAAGTGGGTTAAGAGGGTTTTTCCTTTTTTTTTGCGTGATTTAGCGTTTTCTACTTTTATTTGTGTAGAAAAAATACACAGTTTAACAGTATCTTGACATAATTAGAACATGCGTTCAAAAGTCTGGAAAGGAAAAGGTATAAAAATCTTTTTCAACGCTTCAATTTACTAGTTAATTTTTAATATTAAATTACATTAGTGGTTGAATGTATATAATTAAAATATGGTTAATATTATTTATATCTCAAATTTTTAATAATGTTTCAATTGTATCTCAACTTTTAAAAAATTATAATTTATGACATGATCTTTTTTTTCAAATTTATCTCATGACCTAATTCGAACAATGTTAGAAAAATATTATAAGTTTTAATGATATGTCGAAAATTCAATGGATCAAGAAAGCAAGACAACTACGAAGAAGTAGAACTGAAAACCCATGAACTAGAAGTCAATTAAAGGCGCCAGTTAAGTCATCAACTAAAAGCATCAGTTGATCAGTACAAAAGCAAAACTGTGGACACTAACTGAAATATGGACAACTGACGCATACCAACTGAAGTACGTCAGAGTTTGTCAGTATTAGAGCAACTCGAAGAAAGCATCAGTTGTCTCATCCTTGTAGCTGATGGAGCGAGGCAAAACTGAAGATTCGTTAGTCGCCCCGTAGATCAAGCCCTCAACTAATATTGTCAGAAACTGATGCCAACCTCTAAAGAAGCAGTGACCGAATGACAAGTGGATGGACTAGCTTCACCTACTCTATACTAGCAAATGGTCACATGATTGTCTTTCTCACTTACAACCCTCTATAAATATGAGAAAGTATGACGCGCGGTCGTTTCGCGCTTAAAATGAATTTGTAACTCCTGTGCCCATAGCAAGTGTAGCTAGCTCATGAGTACGGGTCAATCCCACAGAGAGTTGTTGTGATTTCACCTTCGAGTAACCAATCATAAAAGGGTTGGTTGTGTTGTCACCTTAATTGAAAATAAATCTGCAAAATAACACTAAAGAAAATATCAAATAATAAATGTTCTGGTATTTGAACTAGAATTTGGTTTAAATATAAAACTATCCGATCATGGGCACACCGATTTTCATGCATGTTAAGTCACCCAGTTATGGAGACCGGATTCCTCTTTGTGATTCCTCGTCAAATAAACCCCTAATCTATCACCCACCCCCCGGTTCCCCAAAGAGATGTAAATGAATAGACAATAGTGTGCCCTAGACGAACCCAAATTTATTGTGTTTACCGATTCCTCATGTGCCCACAATAACTCATCAATTCTCTTAGTACTATATGAACCAACACACAATCACGATTCACCAATTCGATTAATAGTGGTGTGCCCTCTATGTCTAACGAGTGATCAGCCACATTGGGCATTTCAGACACACACTCACGTCGAACAGGTTCAAGAATTGACAAAAACCTATCATGCATTAATAAGCCCATTTTGGCCTCACAAGTCCAGTTTCATACTTAAACCATTTCTATTGTTTAAACACTGGAATTAAAGATCTAGCCAAGCATGCTAGATAAAATTAAAATTACAGAAATGAAAGACATAATTTAGAATGAAAACTTACTGAATTAAATGAGCAAAAATACTCAACATCAACGTTGAGAACATAAATAAATCCTACTTCCCAATGGCATAAGGCCTATTGGATTGTTTTGGCTGCCTCGGCAGCATGTAAAAATAACAAGGACTTAAAGTAAATTGTAGCAGTGTTTTAGACCTCCAAGCTTACATTTCTAGAAAATAGAACAAGTTTAAATAGATAAATTTTTTAATTCGAATTTTCCCCACATGCGGGGGCCTTCAACTAGTTTCCGGGATTGGTGTGCCCATCGCAACTGACTGGATAAATATTATCCAGTTCGTTGATCAAATCCCTATTTTTTAGGGATTGAGTTTATCTGTTAATTCCCACGCCTCCTAGGAGTCCAACTTAGCACCAACTCTCATCGGATCCGCATCTATTCTTCACGCCTCTTCCACTTCAACTGAATTTTGATTTTCCCGCATGTGCCCATTTCAGGCCTGTAGTCGAGTTTGCACAAGCAATGAGGGTATGACATCATACAGTCAGCTTCATCCATCTTTGATATGTCTATTCTGTCTCCCGAATGTAGGATGAATGTTGAAGAAGATCCATGTGCTTCTGAATACGGTTTATGGCGACGAGATAGACTTGAATATATAATTGGGCATAAAATGCCCCTTTCACCAGACTCAATCTCTGAAATGCCCTTTGACTGCAACCTGATTCTTTTCGACTCAAAACAGACTAAAAATGACATTTATATCGAATAAAATGCCCGTAAAAACACGAAATAAATGGACTTATCAAAGTCTTACCAAATAAATATGGATGTATGAATGCAAATAGATATGAAAATGATAAACCCATGATTTTCATGCATTTTGAGGTTCGTTTAGATGGTAGTTGATGAGCATTACATGCATAAGTTGACAAGTTACGCATAGTTTTTCATAATTTGTGCAATGTCACGTTTTTGCTCATTTTGAAGGGATTTAATGTCAATTATTATATGAGATTTATTTGAGCTTGTAAAGTGCCTAAAAATATAGATACTCAAGTTAGGAGCGCGTTTAAAAAAGAATCAAGTCAATCGGATGAGAAACGAGCGAGAATGGGGCAAAATGATGAAGTGTGTCGGGTGATGACCAGGGAAGCACGGCCTGTGCTCAGTTTTTTCCTCCCCAACGCCATAAGTAAAGCACAGTTTGTGCTTAGGGACCCATGGACCATGCTCCTATTTCTTTTTTCCGCAATTTTTCTTTTTTGGACCGGGTTTTCTTTCCATCTTGGGCTTGCATTCCTCCAGCTATATAAAGAGGTCATATGGCACGAAAATAAGGATCTACCATCATTTACCACCATCAACAATCATTCAATAGCACTCATCTACACACCAAAAGGCTTGAAGAACCATATGAGTGAAGATTGAAGAGAAGATTCAATATCAAAGATCGGGCATAAGTTTTATCTTTATTTTTATTTGAGGACATTAGATACTATGTTTATTTTGATTTTTTTTTAGATTGAACAAGACACGTATAGCTAATTACTCTGTGATTCTAGGATTTGTGATTAGTTCATTGGATTTTATGCTTTAACGATTAATTGATTTTTCCTTTCATTTATTTATTTGTGCATCTTGCTCTGGATGGTTCATGTATGATTATTTGGCCAATAATTATTGTATGCTAGTTAGTTTACTTGAGTTCGAAAGAAGATAGTAAATTAATGAAATATAAGATTGCATGACATGATTCTTGCTAGATCGAAAGATTGGTAGAAATTGTGAAGAGAAATCAGTCTTTTGTGCTATTTAGAAATTTAATTGCTAATTTGAGACCGAGAGAAGATAATTCCAATCTAATTTTCTCTTATAACTTATTCGAGAGAGATGTTATAATTTTATTTGTGATTGCTCTTATAAATTCTGGAATTAAGATCGGTTTAATAAATAATTGTTTGCATGAATTCCTTTGAATGAAAGCTTCCATATAATCCACTTCCCTCGTTTGAATTTCCTAGTTCTTTTAGCTTATTTAATTTATTTTAATTGTTTTTTTAATTATTTGTTTCAAAATCACAAATTAATTTATGAGTTTCTAGATAAAGTGAAATAGGATAATTAGATACTTAGTTGTAATTAATATTCAGTCTCACTGGATACGACATTGCTTACCATTATTTACTATAAATTATTCCATACACTTGCGGGTTGGGGTTTTTAGTGAAATAAAACACTGAACAAGTTTTTGACACCTTTGCCGAGGACTAAAGTAATTTAACGGCTAATATTTGATTTATCTGTGAATCTTTAATCTATTTTTTGTATTTTGCCATTTTTATTTATTTTATTCAAATTAATAATTCTTTAGTTTTCATAGGGGCATGCATGATCACACTCTCTCAAGGTACAAAAGATTTAGTACCTTTAGATCCGAAAATTAACGTTAAAAAAGGCAAAGTAAGAAAAAGAGGCATCAATTTGAGAAGATAACAGCTAATAAAGAAGAAGAGATGGTTGCAATGCGCAGAAAGATGGAGGACTCAAGGTTTGATGCAACAACCGCAGCAGCAACAAGCTCCACCAGTTGTCCCACCACCTATTCGGGAGGTTTTGGAGCCTCAAGTTACCGAACACTTCAAGGGAGTGAGATTGTCAGCTATAAATGTACATGATTATGTACATGGTTGTCCAGAAATTTTTTCAAGAGACGAGCCAAGCTGAATTCAACGAGTTGAAGTTTTATTTTGAAGATGGACGTTTAAGAATAGAAGATGTCTTGTTCAAAATGGAGATCAAGATGGAAGAATGCGAGTTCTATTCAATGAAGGACTCTAGCAAGAGATGTCCAAATCAAACTAGAAAAGTTTTCTTATTAGAGTTTGATTCAAATTAGGACATATTTGATTATCTTGTTTAGGCTATAACTTGTTCTTATAAATAGCCTCGGAATCAGACTAGTTTTGTGTCAAGATTTTACGTATAGACTAGGTTTGATCATTGTGTGTCTAGTCTGTGTTTGAAGTTCTTTCATACACACTTAGAGGAGTTTCGGGAGAAATTTCCTGTGGAAACTAAAGGGAGTCTAGGTTGTGAGGGGATCTCACAATTCAGTCCATCAAAAGAGGTCGTAGAGAATAGGAAAAGGGTCGAGTGATGGGAGGTTATCATGTAATAGCTTTTGTAACCTTGCAACGAAGTAGTGGATTATTTCTCACGGACTTGTGAAGTCCCCCTGATGTAGATCCGTTGAACAAACAGGGTTACCAACCTCGTGCCATTTACTTGCTTTATATTTAGCAATCTGATCTTGCATGTTCTTAATAATATACATATACATGATTGTGAACATGATCCTATCCGCGCGATTTATGTAACTTCAGCGTCCATTTCAGTTCATGGATCAACTTTCTGACGACCTAATCGGCAAGTTAGGCACAAATTTATATACTAAGATAACACTACATTAAATAATTTTAATAGTATAATAGTTCATATAATAATAATTTCTTTGATTTAAAGTGTTGAATTATGTCGTTACACACATCTAGGATTTGAACTATCCAAAGACAAATGCATTTAAAGTCAAATCTATTTATTTGATTATGAAAAATAACACTTATGCTATGTGTTATTTTACATGTTGGATATTCTATCTATAACGTCTATATGTATGTCTGATGAGTTGCGTTTATTTTAAAATGGTTGACTGAGTTCATTTTTTCATTGATTAAACACCAAAAATAGAATTATTATAATATTATAAAATAAAAAAATAACATGATCTGCAATGTGTGTGTGTTTTTCTTTGTTATTGTTTGAATGTTAAATACTAATAAATACTGATATATACTTCTTGGTCTTTGAATGTGTACCGATAGAGCTTGTAGTCTTTTGATTGTTAGTTGTCTAGTGTGATGAGGATAACATGTTTTTTCATTTAAGATCTGGAAATTAGTTTTCAAAAGCTTGCAACATGGCTTGCAATTTTTTGAAAAATATTATGTGATCTACAGAATGATTATCTTGACTACACTGCTTGCATGACTATACCACCATGGGAATGAAATGCATCCGTGAGACTTTTTACTTTTGTCTTTCTGTTTTAGTCGCAGTGAATATTTGTGGAGCTTGGAAAAATTTGCACGAACAATCAGCACAATGAACTGAAAATTTTTAGTTTGGTCATTTGAAAATTTGTAATATTATTTGTATACAATCTTTAGTAGGTAATATATGTATATTCGTGAATGAGATATAAAAAAAGATGATTAAGCAATAGAAAGAAAAACACACCTAAAGCTACTGGTTTAATTGTTAGAACTGAAACATATTTATAGTGTTAGCTAAAATATTTAGGCTCCGGAGAAGAATTTTAAATTTAAAAATTTGAAATCAATTTTATTAGTTTTTTTATGCCGCCTAAAGAATTATTAAATAATTGAAAATTGAAAAAAAAAATTCATACTTGAAAAGCAATCTATAAGGAAATTAATTGGCACATTGGGAATGGGAAATTGTCAAGTGTCATGTGCTCAAGTGAATTAAGAAGAAATAATTAAATAGATATTTTTTATTAGTTATTAATTGTGGCCAGGTTTGGACCACAATTTTGTAATAGCTACGTGGGCCATTTAGGTGGGCTAATAATTTGGAACAATGATAATTTGAAATAGTGGTATATATTAGAATATGAGATGGATGGGTCGGAGCACTGTTCACGAGATGCATGGAACATGCAGATTTGGCGGACAAATTTGACGGAAAAACTATTGACACTACTTCATTATAATATATAGTATAGTTTTTTGGGCACTGCCATCTCTCACTCTTCCCTTTCACTTCTTCTTCATCTTCTTCACCCTTTTCACCTTTGTTTTGTTCATTTACATTTTATTCAACTTTTTCATGATTGTTTTGTTCATTTACATCTTATCCAACTTTTTCACATTTGTTCAATTCATATGCCTTATTATTCAATTTGATCCGGGGAACCTACAAATTAACAGCCTTGATGCTCAGATTTCTAAATATTTCAAATAAATACACTGATATTTGAATAAATTTCTTCAAAATTTTATCTAATTTTCAAAAATAATTTTTAGATATGATGCAATAGTTTGGCAAGATTTTTGGATGATTTTCAAACTTTATGAAGTAGTTCGAATAATTATTTTCAAAATAGTTTGTTAAAGTTTGAAAAATGATTTTTTAACTCTTTGTTGTTTGAATTACATAATTTCGAATTTCGAATATGATCTAGTGTTCGCTGGTAGGTTATGCGTTCATGACACCAACATCGATGAGCTTGCGAACATGTACAAGCGCCTCTATAGTTCGTATCCACCACTCCAAGTATGACATTTTTTTTTGCATTTTTTATTTAGTAATGTATTTAAGTAACTACGTAAATAATTATTTTTGAATTAATTTATTTTGCAGTGTATTTTAAAATTTTAATAGTGTATATAAAAACACCCTCTAGATATGCACGCGGCAAATTTACTACTCCGCTTACATTTTCAAACATGTGAAATTACATGGATTTCAGGAAGCTAGTATTCTACTTTCATTTGCAAACATGTGAAATTACAAACTCTTTTTTCACACAATTTTAATTTTATTGTATATGTAACTTTATCTTGTATTTAGTAAATATACTAAATAAATAAACAGTACACTCATATTTAAAAGAGATATAAATATCATTAAAATTATAAATAAATTTGCTAAATTGACCCATTGGGTACCTAATAATAGGTATGTAATCATACCCCAAAAAACTTATAATCAAATTAACATGTACTGAATTTATTTTTGATGAAATTAATCTAAATTCACCAAATTCACGTTGCTTATAAAAAACATTTATCCAAGTTTAATGATATATCTCTGGTGTATTTTCTTTTCTTAATTAAATGAAGGGTCAGTGTTTTGAAATTCTGCATCGCTCAAATATTTACATTTCACTATAAACCGTTGTCTGTCACACAGTTTAACAATTATATTTTAGACAACAGATATTTCACAATAGACAATAGTTTTGAGTTAATAGACAACGGTAGGAATATTTAATGCTGTAAACTTTATACTTATTCTTCTTGTTTTTTTTTTCTTTTTTCACGATAGTTTAGATTATAACCGTTTTTAAAAAAAATTACAATCTCAATTATTATTTTTTTACTTGGAAATTTGAGATTTTTAATATTTTTTATTTTATTTTTTTTATGTACATATTTGTAGTACTCTACGTTTGTCACCTAAAAATAGTTTTCATTTATATAATAATGATGATGATGATGATAACAATCACATAAGTATAACATAATTTGTAATAATATACTCCATTTGTCTCAATAGTAAGGTCCCCCTTCTTATTATTTACTCTCTTTATTTTAATAGAAGGGGGACCTTGCTATTGGGATGGAGGTAGTATTATTTTTCTATTTCAATTTCATCATTTAAAACAATCAAATAATTATATTTTTTATACATGTCATATATTCATAGAATTCAAATGTTCTTTAATTGTGGACAAATATTGTTATCTGTATGTAATTACACACATTATATGGTTGGTTAAAGACATCTTCTTCACACATAATATAATTATATTTAAATTCTCAAAAAAATAATTAATATTTGAAAGCAAATGTATGTATATATATATATTCCTATATATAGGAATATATATATATATATATATATAGCTTTACCAAATATCACAACATGATCAGTTAAACTAAAAAATAATCTCCCCGTCTCTGAATTGTTGTCATTTTGGATAAATGCACACATATTAATAAAGTAATCAAATTACCTTGTATAATATTATGTGAATACATTTAATGAGTCAAATATGAATGTTTTAATGTATAAAATAAGGGCAAATGTGAGAAAAATATAAAATTTTCACATTCATTGTGTACAATGATACTTTTTTTAGAAGCAAAACTAAATTGCTAAAATGACCCTTATTCACTTTGGGGTAGGGATGGCAATGGGTAACGGACCCTATGGGTACCCGCAAAAATTACCCATGATGGGTAGGGTAATTACCCACTTAATGGGTATGGGCATGGGCATAGATAATTACCCACAAATTTTGACGGGTGCGGGTGCGGGTATGGGTACCTTATACCCAACTCGCCCCATACTCATATATAATAATAATAATAATAATAATAATAATAATAATAATAATAATAATAATAATAATAATATTATTATTATTATTATTATTGTTATTATTATTATTATTATTATTATTATTATTACATTGTATGTATTAAATTGTACTGTGATATGATATTATTTGTTGAAAATTTCATGGCATTATTATGTTTGTAGTTTTTTTATGAAATGTTGCATTTTCATGAAGGGTTTTTGTATTATATTTTAATCGAATTATGATTTAGTTTTAATCAATATTTTTAAAATTATAAATTATTTAATCATAATTTTGAATTATTTAATACAAATAATATTTTCTAAATAAATATTTAATAAATAGTTTATGATAAAGAAATTTGTATGTTTATATATTTTATTTTTAATATATGACCCTTGTTAGAACTAAAATGAAAATTGAATACGAATAAAATTTGGACTAATTGAAATATTAATTTGTAACTTATGTTATTTATTCTTACACATGCACACACACACACACATTGTAAACTTGATAAATAAATTATTATAAAGATTACATCTTACATAAAATAATATTTATTTTTAAAACATATACGATAAAAAAATACAAATATAAGTATGTTTGAATGATTATAAAAGAAAATGTCATTAAATTCATTAGAAAATATATTATTAATTTTATGTCACTATGAGATGTTCATCAATATATGTACATTAAAAAATATTTATTTATTATATATGCACAAACATATTATAGAGAAATAATCTATAATAAAAAAGTTAGAATTTATAAACATAATTTAATCTTTTTTATCTCTTTTTAAAAATAAATAGTTATTTTACTCCATCATCTATATGAATTACATATCGTATTCAATATATTTTTCATATATTTAAAGTATACACATATATATATATATATGTGTGTGTGTGTGTGTGTGTATTTAACTACGATTTTTTTTATTGTAACTTATAAAAATATTTTAAAATTTATTAAATAATATAAAACATTTCTCGTGAATCGCATAAAAATAGTTAAAATACGGATAACGGGTACGTGTATGGGTAGTTAAGTACCAAAAAGGTACGGAGACGAGCATAAAAGTTGATACCCAACGGGTATGGGGACGGGTACGGGTATTTTTTCAAAATGCAGGTATGGAGACGGGTACCGTAATACCCTACCCACTGTCATCCCTACTTTGGGGGCTGGGTTGACCCAATATTTTTTAATCCCGAAATATAGAGTGGCTCGAGTGGGCCAAGCTACTTGGCCCAACCTGAAATTACATTACGATCCGCGTATTGATGTGACCAATTACAATACTAAATCAGTATGATTAATGTTAATTAATAAAGTAAACGGTGGACTTGACTACATCTAAATATAAAAAAAAACTAACGAAAGAAATAAAAGAGTTATAGTATTAAATAAGGGTAAATTGCCTTAAAAACATAAACTTTGGGTGTTTTTTTTTATTTTCCACACATTTTAAAAATGTAGTTTTAATAACATGAACTTAGCCCTTGTTTGGTTTTTCATATGACTTTTAAATTCCGGTCAATTGAATCTAACGTGGTAGCCGGAGATGCTACGTGTACATCTACGTGGATACCAAATTGCCTTAAAATACACAAACTTTGAATTGATTTTATTTTTTCACACGAATTAAAAAATATCAATTTTAGTTTTTTTTTTTTTGCATTTTTGTGTAATACAGAAAATTCATCAATTATTACTATGGAATTATTGTAGTAGACATTGTGAAATATTTTGAATTTTCTTAGTTCATGCAATATATAAAATTTAAGTTCAAAATAAATAAATAAAATAACTATTAGACCTTTTTAGTTCTCTATTTGAAGAAAAGTTATAAAAATATGACTTAAGCTAGTGTAATGGTATAAATAATTAAATTCCGAATACAACAATCATCAAGTTATAAATAGTGGTCTATGACGTATCGTATATGTTGATGAATAATATTACACAATCAATCAATTAAGTTAACAAATAAATTGATAACGTATAAACTACATATTAATTTTTCATCATTTATATTTAATAGCATCTTCTGATATAACTTAATATGGTAGATAATCTCAAATAATTTTATAATTGAATATTTCCATTTATATTAATTGTTGAACAAATTCTTAATTTGTCTATTTTATTATTCGTTAAAACTATTAATAATATAAATATGTAATGGCTCCAATTTTTCCAAACGTTATAATGATAAATGTACACATCATACACACCCTAAAGTCATAGTATGATTTTTGTGCATATTAAATGAATCACATAAGATAAAAAAGATCACAACTGTCAAATGATGTTGATTGAAATTTATATCTTGTTCAATAATTAATTTTGGAAAATATAAATTGAAGTATTCATATCACGTTTGCCACATTACAAGAAAAAAGAGAAAAAAAAATCTAAAATTAGTCTTTTTTTTATTCGTGTGAAAAACAAAATCAACCCAAAGTTCATGTATTTTAAGGCAAGTTGGTTCCACATAGATGTACACGTGGTCGTCTCCGGCTGCCACGTTATATTTAACTTGCCGGAATTTGAAAATCATGCGAAAAACCAAACAAGGGCTAAGTTCATGTTATTAAAACTAAATTTTTTTAAACGTGTGAAAAAATAAAAACACCTCAAAGTTTATGTATTTTAAGGTAATTTACCCATTAAATAAATATAATTAATATAAATCATCAAAATAAATAGTGCGCTTGATCATATACCTTAATAATATTAAGTAATAAAAAATTGGAAGGATGGTTGAAATAAAAGAAAAGAATGAAAAGGTAAATAAACTAAAAGAACGAAAGGAAACAAAAAAGATAACAAAATTATAAAGGAAAAATGGAAAAAAGAAAAAAAAAGGAGAGAGTGAATTAATGTTAATCACCAAAATAAATGGCGGGTTTGATCATATGCCTATAAAATATTAAATAATAAAAAAATGAAAATTAGTAGATATAAAAGAAAAGATGGAAATGGATAGACTCCAAAAGAAAGTAAATTAGTTCAGAAAATGAATACATAAGGATGCGGCCAATTATTAAATAATAAATTATTAGAATATTAAATAGATTGAATTTATTGTAATTAGTAAATAAATTGTGGACTTGGCTATATCGACATGTTTAAAAGAAATTAAAGAAAGAATAAAAGAGATAATATTAAATAAATATAATGTTAATTATCATAATAAATGATGGACTTGATAATGTGTACCTAAAAAAATATTAAGTAAAAATAGAAAAAAAAACTTGAAAATTGTAGAAATAAAAGAAAAGATCTAAAAGCAAAAGGAAAAAAAGAAAAAAAAAATTGAAAAGAAAAAAGAAAAAAGAAAGAAAGTTGATATAAAAGAAAAGACGGAAAAAGAAAATAAAGTATAAAACGAAAAGGAAAAAATCCAAAGGAAAAAAATGAAAAAGAAAAGGAATGAATGTTTATTATCAAAATAAATTATGAGTTTAATAATGTATCTAAAACATGTAGAAATAAAAGAAATATCCAAAATGTAAATAAAATAAAAAAAATAAAAGGGAAAAAATTGAAAAAGATAATATACAATAGAAGAAAAAAAAAAAGAAAAAGGGAAAAAAATCAAAAAGAAGAAATTGAGAAAGAAAAAAAAAAGAAAGAGAAAAAAATTAAAGATGAAATTTGTGTTATTAACGTGGCTTGAACTTGGCCGAACAAAATTTTGAGAAAACTACTCTACCAATCATTCACCTCCAAATTTTTATTTTTTTTTGGCGAAGTATTATCTTAAATTAATTTTTTTCTAATATTTTTAAATGACAATTTTACCCCTGCGATTTTACTTTAATATATGTATAGATTAGCCGAATTGTAAGAAAAGACAAGTTTGTACACATAGTAATTAATAAAAGGACAATGCTAAATAACACAATTTATTCCGACATAAAAAAAATAAAATTAATAGAATTTAAATGTAAAATGGCACTATCACATTGTATACAAATTTTGGTTAAATTAATCCCTCTTTTTCTACATCAATTCTCAATATTTAACTTTGAACATAAGAATGATTAATAATGCATAAAATTCATCCCAATTTTCTACGCCAATTCCCAAGTATAATGAATGTGCTTTAAAAAATAAAACAAAAAATTAAACTACTCAAGTTAATATTTTTATCTGAACATCAATCTGAAAATAATTTAGAAGACTTATATACATCAAAAACACATTAGAACACTAGTTATTTGAGTGAACATGGATGATGTTGATATTATGGAGTAATTATTTGACTTAAATGAAGATGATAACCTAGTAAATGATGAATAAACTAGCTAACGATAATAAAATTCAAATATAATTTTAGTATGTTTTGGGAATCTTTTTTTAACATTTTTTTGAGAAAATATTGAAACACACATTAACAATCAATAATCCAAACTGGCTAGATTATTAACAAGCCAATTCAGAAAGTTAGATGGCTAAAAATTTGAAACAAAAAGAAAAGGCGCATGTGTATGGTACTATTGTTAATAAGATATAATTTTACACGATTTCACCTAAAATCTTTAATATATGTTTCATGTCAAATAATTTTTTTAAACTAGCTAGATCGGTGACTTACTTAAAAAGATCATTTAATCTATATTAACTTGATATAACTTGTGGTTGTGTATATTGATAAATTGGTGGTATATTTAGATACCTTAGATTCCCTATGTCATTTTCTACAACATCCTATGTGCCAATTTTTTTTAAATTTTTAATTTCAAATTATAATGGTTTAGCTTAATCAAAAAAAATTATTTAAGATTTACCATTTTCCAATTAGAGTATATTAAAAAAAAACTAGTTATGACACATGAGATTTTACATGGGATAGGAATTAGGAGGGGCTCAGATGATCTGATACAATATTTAGAAATATCATTCTTTCATGATTTGTCTAAATAAAGTGAAGTTAGTTGATTAAATACTTAGTTGCAGTTAACAAATGAGGCACACTTTTTGAGACCATCTTACGAATATTTTTACATTAGATGAGTCTCTATTTAACCCATGAGGTGGTCCCTCCCCTTTTTCTTTTCTTTTTAGTTTTTTTTTTCACTTTTTAATTTCTTCATTTTCTTATAAATAAATATTTATTTTTATTGAAAATTTTTATCTGGTGTCTCGCACAATGCATTCACCCTACGGTAACGAGTGGGCTCGTGCACTGCGCTCGATAATTAAATTTTTTTAAATAAGCATATACCATAAAATAGAATTAGTGAACTTTAAAATTGAATTGAATTAATTTAATTCTTTTATCCCCCGTCTCGCGCAATGAACTCATTCGATGCTAGCACGTGGGCTCGTACATTGCACTTTGTATAAAATAATGAATTCTAAAAAAAATGAAAAGAAAAAAGAAGAAGCGAAAACAAAGAAGAAAGAAAGGGAAAAAAAAAAAGAATAAAGGAAAGCAGCAGCCTAGCCGCCAACCGCCAAAGAAGAAAAAAAAAAGTGGTTGGGCTCACGCGCATGAGCCTCATGTGCACGTGGTTTTCATGTGCCTGGGCGTTGGGTGCTACAGGGGCGGGTTCTTGATGGATTTTTGGATAGGTGTGGGTTTTATTTGATCATCTAACGTAAGAAATTCGTTAGACTGTCTCATACAAATTTTTATCTTTATAATTTAGTATTTGTAGGTATACATGCTTTTTCTATAAATTACACCTCACATTTATATGTTAGATTTTAGTGAAAGAAAACACCAAACAAAAATACATAAACTCAATATATATAAAATAGGGTTAATTACTATAAAATACACAAACTTTGACAAAATTTACAAATTAGACACAAACTTCAAAATTTTGCAATTAAAACACAAACTTACATTTTTTGCAAAATAGACAAACTCAAATTTTTCGGACTAACGGAAAAATGAGAATTTGCGACATATAATCCATTTTCACTTATTAAAACCAATGCAATGCCATCTAAATCGAAAGGTGAATAATTTTTATGGCTTTGCGGTTTCAAATTCAATTGATTTTAAAATTTTACTTTGAGTTTGTCTATTTTGCAAAAAAATGTAAGTTTGTGTTTTAATTGCAAAATTTTAAAGTTTGTGTCTAATTTACAAATCTTGTCAAAGTTTGTGTATTTTATAGTAATTAACCCTATAAAATAATGAAACCTAATTTCCAAGAGAACAAATAAAAAAGTAACATTCATAATAAGTTTAAAAGTAAACTAAAATGATTATAAGATCCTTAAATATAAGTAGTTATAATTTTTTTTTATGAAATACCCAAAAAATCTCACAACAGTCCCGTCATATTCAAAGAGGGGGGAAGGAGAGGGGGAGAGAGAAAGAGAGGTGGTCTAGAGGCGAGAGATAATCTTGGGAGATAAAGTAAAAGGGTTCAATTGATTAATTTTCTGCTCAAGTAATTACATTTTTGGTCCCATACGAATGTGATCCAGATATTTTTAATAATAAAATGTACAATTTTAATCTCGAGTTTAATTTTTCGACACTTTTAATCGCGCAGTTCATGATTCGAAACTTTTAATCCCAAAAACGAACATACTACTTAAAATCCATCAATTGAGAGATCAAAGTGTGTAAAACCAAAACACAACTCACCACAAAATCAAATCTCTAATACCCATCTGCAAAATCTAATACAAATCTAATCCCTAAAATCAAAATCGAATATAAACACATCACCATTAAATCAATAAAAATATCGGGAAAAAGTATGTTAATTAATTTTTTGGGATCAAAAGTGTTGAAATATAACTGTGGGGCCAAAAGTATAAAAAAAAAACAAACTTAAGACCAAAATTGATCAAAAGTGTTGAAATATAACTGTGGGGCCAAAAATATATATAAAAAAAATCAAACTTAAGACCAAAATTGTAAATTTTGGAACTAAAAAAAATCAAACTTAAGACCAAGATTGTCCACGATCTCATATGTCGTTCTCCATTGTATACCCTATGCTAAATCTTTTTTTTTACTATTTTTTATTTAATTTAATTAAAAATTTTATTATTATTTTTAAAATAATTATGACTGTAAAAAATATAGCATGGAGGATCTGATCCGGTCCATGATTACACTCAGCAATCAGAAAAGGTCCAAGAGAAACTGTATTTTAACATGAAATAATTTCCAAATAAAAAACTTCCATACAACATTAAAGAGCAAATAACAAATTTTACATCACTACCAAACAACAACCTTAGCTATGTGATAATAATGTGTATCAATATCTTCTATATATCTTTCTAAATTAAAAAAAAAAAAAAAACCCCACCTACAAAAACTTAAAGAGATTCCACCCTCAACAAGTGAGTCACCAAGAACACGAGATCTAACGCTTCAACGACACATGGGATTACGTCAATAAATTTAAGGATCATGAACATAAATAACTAAATAAACCAACTCTAAAACAGAAAATATGGAATTGGGCCTACTTTTGATAAGGTTTATTATTGTTGGGATGATTCTATTCCCAACCCCCAATTTTCTCTCTATAAATCCCAAATTAATTAAAATAATATTTATTTCTTAGACTTTTTTACTTATAAACCTCCAAATACTTAGTAAAATAAAATACAACCCCAATGTCCCACTACAAAAATCTATAATAAAATAATATACAACCATATTGTATATCTCCAACTACTTAAAAATTCTACGATAAACAAAATGAAATACAACCCCTATTATATAACTTTTATAACCTCATGTATAATTAAAATATAAATATTATTCAAATTATTTTGTATCGCTTATAAGTTCACTTTAAATTCATAACTAATTATTATAACCCACACTTTAAATTCATAGCAAAAGAAGAAAATATATTCGTATCCCAACAAATAATAAATAAAAAACACTTTTTTTATATCTCTAATTGCATGTGGTTCTTGAATTTCTTCTATATTGTTAATTACCCGGGATTTTTTGAACAAAAAGAAGGTTTAATAGACAAATGAAGATCATTATCCAAATTGCATTCCGCGATAATGAATATTGAATAGCAAGCTTGTCGATACTTAATAAAAAAGGTAACAAAAAGGTATAAATTCTAATTATTTCATTCATTGACAATAGTTTTAAAAAATGGCTTCATAAGTGGCTCTCGTTTCTTCTTATTTCCACATGATAGACGTGTCCTTTCATACCCTTTCATATCTTTATTTAAGTAGTGGGGTTATAATTATATACGGGGTTTTCTTTTGCATTATGTTTTATGGTTTTAATAGTTGGAGTAAAAAAGTCTATTAAAATAATATTAATATATTAATTATAACTAGTATTTCACCCGCGCGTTGCGCGGTTATTGCCGACGAATATAATATTATTTAGTCAACAATTGGTGTCACAAACAATATCTCATCTTATGTTTGATTTTTTTTTAAAAAAGATTTATTTTATTGAATTACAAAAATTTTAAATATGGATTAGAAACGGAGTGGGTCATTCATATGAAGTCAAATGTTGAGCCTTTAAAACATATAAATAAAAAAATAAGGATATAACAAAAATAAAATTATAAAAAAGTCTAAAATTTTATTAAAATGAACAAAAATTAGAAAGTATATTTTAAATATATATATTTTTTTACATCTATGACGTATAACAATTTTTAGAAGTTTAAACATAATAAATAATTACAAAAGATAACTCAAACATATATAAGAACAAATTATTAATTTTTAAAATTAATGGACTCTTATTAAAAAAATAAAAAGAGTTGTGTTGCAACATGCCAATGTAGAACTCCTAATTTTACTATTGGTGGTGCATGCTTGGTAGTGTTATTGAAATAATAATTGCATTTGTTAAATGGATAATTGTTCGTCTCTTTGACTGCTGTAACTTGTTATTTCCTCTTCTCAATATTCAAAATTCTATAAGTGTAAAATATCAAAGTAATTAATCATCAATCAATAATTATTATTATTTTATAAAAAAAATACTATTTCAAAATCATACTCAGAATAATTATAAATTTTGCAATTATTGTATACTGCAATGATTGAGTTATTAATATATATTAATATTGCGCACAGTTTATCTAAGTGTACACAAATTAAAACGTAGTCCTATACGTTTTAACATTTTGAAAATTTTATATTCTAAAGTTTCTCAACCATTAAAAAATATTGTACATTACATTAATATACTAAAAACAATAATATCCTTTTAATTAATTTTAATACTTGTAGTTGGACATAATAATAAAAAATGGAATTGAATAAGAAATTAAAAAAAGAATGAATTAAAAGAGTTTACAACAATACTTAAACCAAAAATCTTTGCCCATAAGCATAATTTAACCATCTCAATATATCTCTAACAAACTAAAAAAACTACCACACGCGTCTATTCTTCATTCTTAAAAATTGTATTAAATTTCAAGACTTTATCACATACTTGATATTGAAAACCTTACGATTACAAATTTGTTTTGCAATTTGGCGGCTTAAACAATTGTAATTGTTTGTCAGAAGAATTTGAATCCCAAAAATACATCAATAACCCATGAAAAAAAGGTTACATCAATTTTAAGCTAATTTTCTATTTACAATACCTTCCACTCTTTAGATTTCATATTTTTCCCAACACTGCTACAATTCTGAACAGATTTAACTTCATTTATACAAATTTATGTTGGATTTATTATTATTATTTTTACATTTTTTTAAACATAATGCTCATACATATTATTTTATTTGACTATGGAGTATGGACAAACTAAATAGTATAATGATTTTTGCAGTTTTGAGACTACGACTGCTACTACTGCATGTATCTTTGGTTCAACATTCATCTATTTCCAATGAGATAGAATAAGAAGAATATTTCATTGAAAATACATTATAAAAAAATCAAAAACGATAATAAATATATTAACTTTTCTCATTAACTGGAGTATTTTTACTATTAAATGCATATAATACTAATTTGTATCAGGAATTTATTATACATATATACTCAAAATTTTGTGATAGTGCAAAAAAAAAAGTTTTTTTAAATTTACATAGAAAATCAGTGTTACTAATACCAAAGCACACTTTTATTTTATTTTACTTTTGTAATGGTCTTGATAGTAAAATAAATTATGAATTAACAAAAAAATATAATAATATATTACCACAACAAACTGATCTCGGATGAATAAGTATTATTATGTTGCCATTAAATAATACTAAAATATATATATAATTTAATACATAAGGATAATTTTATTAAGCCTGATAATTGGAAAGCACATACATGACAATAATTAAAGAAAAATAAATGAATATTAGTAAGTGTTAGGGTTAGTTCACTTTTCTCCACCAACATCCACCGCTCCCTTTTTTTTAATAATTATCTATTTACTAAAATTTTAAAATATAGAAATAACAATATAACACTATGTAGTTTATAGTTAAAAGTATCAAATATACTGCAGTTTACATTTTCGATTAGAGCTACAGAAATAAGTTCAAAAAAAAAAGAAAGCATAACAACAAAATGAGAATGAAAAAAAAAGAGAAACGAAGTAGTCTGACACAAAATAGATTGGCTACCAATTTTATGATTTTGAATTTCAACTTTACTTCATTTTCTGTGCAACAACTAAAGTATGGAGAGAAGCAACTTTTACATTTAATAAAAATATTTTGCTTAAATAAAGAATTTTCAGAAATTGATTGATTATAAAAATATTTTTATATGAGATTTCTGAAAAGACATTTTTGGGCGGGATTTTTGGGAGGGAAACTGTAGCTTCACTACTTTGTTTTAATATATATATATAGAATATAGATAGGGGGGTTGTGTAGAGAAAATTGAATTAGCCTTATTGTTGGGGTAGAGCCCAATATTAAAGGAAATTGGATATGGACTTTGAGGCCCATCTAATTGTTTGCTGTATTTTAGCGTCTCAGATCTCAACGTGTATTACTGCATGTTTTCCTTTCAAACTCTTTTTTTTCTCACTTCGCATCACATTAGTATTTTTTTTATTGGTTTTAAATGTGTGACCACAGCCCATGGCTCACTTCTTAGGGATTTTTCTTAAAAAGTTTTGTTGTGGGGCCTACAATTATATGATGTGGACAAACATTTTTTTACAACAAAACTTTTGGGAAACTTCCAACTATAGTATTGGTCTATTGCCTAGGCTGAGGAAGGGGAAGGGGTTTGGTTTGGACATTTCTTTGATTTTTTAATTTTTGGAAAACTCACCTAACTCAGTTATTTAAATTAATTTATTGTACATAGTCATATGTCGGGCTACGATTTTGCCAACTATTTACTCAATAAATTCTATATACATAAAAAAAAACTATTCACTCAATAATTGTGCATTTATTTTAGTGGGTTAAGAATTTTTTAAATTTAAAGAAAATAAACTTTTTCTTTAGAGAAGGTCTCCTGTGCACAAAGGCTCCATCCGCGCATATTAGACGGACGTGCCCGTCACTGTTTTTTTTTTGGATGGATTTTTCAAATTTTTTTTCGATTTTCTATTTTCTATTTTCTCATTTTGTTTTCTTACTAAAAATTTATATCCTAAAATAAAATTAGTGAGTTCTAAAATTCAAATGAATTGATTTAATTTATTTGAAATCAATATGAATTTATATCATAAAATGGAACTAATAAATATTTAAAAATACAAAATAAACTTCTAAAAACACCCAAAAAAACCCTAAAAAACACAAATAAATCCCTAAAGGGCACACTCCTGTAAGACGGTCTAACGGGTCGCTTCCTTTAGACGGATCCTAATCCGACCCGGATCTAACTTATTCCTTTTTTTTTTGCAACCCAGCCCCAGCCCCACCCCCACTCTCTCTCTCTCTCTCTCTCTCTCTCTCTCTCTCTCAAATTGATACAGGAACCTCTATTCTCTGTTTTTTTTTTCCTTCCTCATTTTTTCGGCAGCCCCCACTCACCCTCACCACCCCCACCCCACTCACTCTCTCTAACCCGCAAGATCTAACCCTTTTTTCCTTTTTTTTTAGGAGCACATTTATATTATTTTTTTTTATTTTTTTTGGCGGTTTATTTTCGGTTCCAATTTACGCTCATTACGAAGAGTCAATAGTTGTGTGTTTTTTTTCTTTTATTAATGATACTTTATCCATAATTAATGATACTTCACAAGATAAAAGTTATATTTTCATTAAAATGAAAATTAGCGATGATTAAGCATTAATTGTTAAATTAACAACAAAGAAGTATCATTAATTATGAAGTAAGTATCACTAGTAATAAAAAATGAAGCATCACTAATAGTGATACTTTTTGATGGAATTAGTGATACTTTTCTTCTAATTAATGATACTTTTTCCTGCCATTAGTGATACTTTTCTTCAACTAGTGATACTTTTTTTGCAATTAGTGATACTTTTCTTTCTAATTAGGGACACCTTCTTCTGCAATTAATGATACTTTTCTTCTAATTAGTGATATTTTCTTCTGCCATTAGTGATACTTTTCTTCAATTAGTGATACTTTCTTTGCAATTAGTGATACTTTTTTTCTAATTAGTGATACTATCTTCTGCAATTAGTGATACTTTTCTTCAATTAGTGATACTTTCTTATGCAATTAGTGATACTTCATCCATAATTAATGATACTATAATTATTTTAAGGATATTTCAATGTATATTTCTTTTGAAATAAATCTATACCCTAAATTGAAATTAGTGAACCATAAAATTGAATTGAATTTAATTTATTTTTTTAAATAAAATTTCACCACATAAATATATTTTTTTAAAAATAAATATATACCCTAAAATGAAATTAGTGAGCACTAAAATTGAATTGAATTAATTTTTAAAAACAAGAAAGAAAGAAACTGAAAAAAAAGAAGAAATAGAAATTATAAAAATTGGGCCGTGAGAAACAAAGAAGAAAAAGGGAAAAAAAAAGAAAAAAGAAATAGAAATTACAAAAATTGGGCCGTGAGAAACAAAGAAGAAAAGAGAAAAAAACAACACAGGCCCAAGAAAAGGAAAAACATATTGGCTAAAAGAAGGAAAAAAACATAAAATAAACCCCCCAAAAATCCTAAAAACACAAAATAAATATCTAAAAACACCCCCAAAAATCCTAAAAAACACAAAATAAACCCCCAAAAACACCCCCCAAAAAACCCCTAAAAATACAAAATAAACCCCTAAAAACACCCCAAAAAACACAAAATAAACCCAAAATATACCCCTTAAAAAACACAAAACAAACCAATAAAAACACCCCCAAAAAACACAAAATAAATAAAAAAATCTAAAAAACACAAAATGATACTATTTAGTGTTCAAAATGGTACTATTGGTGGTGATTTTTTTTTCTGGGAGATTGCGGGCGGGTCGAACCGGATTGAAATGGGTCGTCTGATGGGCCGACCCATACATCATGATGCACAGGAGTTTTACCGTTTTCTTTATTAGAAACACGCACACGGTTTAAAGCATGCGGTAAGAATCTGCGGAGGAAACGTATACAAACCTTTTTCAATGCCGCTTCAATTTACTAATTATTTTTTGTAAATTTTAAATTATACTCCCTCCGTTTTTTAATAATTGTCATTTTGGATGAATGCACATATATTAATAAATATACTAATTAGATAATCAAATTATCTTATACACCCTTGTGTGAATATATTAAATGAGTTAAATATGATTGTTTGAATGAATTAAATGAGGATAAATATAAGAAAAATGTGATTTTTTTACCTCGATTGTGTAGAATGATACTTTTTGTTAAACAAAATCAAAATGTTAGAATGACACTTATTGTGAAACGGATGGAGTGGTAATAATTTGCAAAATCTCCTGTGCATCAGATGCATGGGTCGGCCCATGAGACGGACCCGACCCGCCCCACGACCCGACATATAAAATTGATTTCTGCCACTGTTCACTCATTTCTCACACTTCTCCTCCAACTGCATACCCTAGCCGCCTCCCACCGCGATTCTTCACCCTCGACTGCACACCCTAGCCACCTCATCTCCTCTGTTACTCTTCACAGCCGATCGCAAACCCTAACCGCCTCATCTCCTCCGTCATTCTTCACCGCGGATCGCAACCCTAATACCCCAGCCGCCTCATCTCCTCCGCGACTCTTCACCATCGACTGCAAACCCGATACCCTAGCCGCCTCATATTCTCCGCGATTCTTCACCGGTGATCGCAAACCCAATACCCTAGCTGGCTCATCTCCACCGCGATTCTTCACCCCTGACTGCAAACCCCAAACCCTAGCTGCGTCATATTCTCCGCGATTCTTCATGCCCTCGCGATTGTTCACCCCCGATTGCAAACCCTAGCTCGCTCGCGGTGTCTCTCTGCCTAGAGTTCGTTGTTAGCGTCTGTCCTTGCGCATTGGTGGTTCGTGTCTTCTGTTCAAGGCTTCTCTCTCCCGGCGAATTAGAATTTGATAGAGGTAATTGAATTGTATGATTAACAATTGTTTTCTTCATTTAGTTGTGTTAACTATACGATATTCTGTCATTCTTTCAAAACTTAGAATATCAGTGTTTATTTGTTTGAATTTTTCATGTGTATTGCAATTTGCATTTGAATGTGTTCATTGTTTAGATTTATTTGAGTAGATGTTAATCTACTCGTAATTAGAGCTTTTTATTTTCAGATTTTTTGTCGTCCGGTTATGTTCTTGGGTATTTGGTGTCTCTTTGATTGTGATTTCAACTGTCTTAGTTACTTAATTAGTTCAATTTTTGTAAATAGTTATTCGTACGAAATGGTTTTAGATACGAGCTTGCTATTTCTAGTTGTTATTTTTGGTGGAGTCTTTGCAATTTCTTTCTTTTTTTGATTCAGACCTTCAATACACTATGTTTATGTGTCTAAGGTTCAGTGTACACTATTTTAGATCTGTTTTCTTTTGAATAGTCTGCATATTATAGTTCAGTATCAATGTTACTGATGAATAGTACCAGATAAGATTCGTATGAGTATCTGAATTTTATAACAGATTTGTTTTTGTGTGTTTCTGTGCATTTTGAATTTTGTCTATTGATTTTGACATTAGAAACTGATTGGTACCATTTGATGTGTTGATTTGACTGATTAATTTGAAATTGTGTATAATTATTATGAATTATGATTTTAGGTATCATTTACAATGCTTATTAGTACCAATTGAATCAGAAACATGTATCAAAATTTTCAATTTATGTTTATCTGTAATATGTTTTGTTAAATATGATGTTTATCTTTGTAAAATTTAGTATAGCCTGTTTTGACACTTTTATTGTTTGAATGTGCGTGCGTTTGTGTACAGAGTATCAATTTGCATGCTGTTTAGTACCAAATGAGATGTTTACAAGTATCAATTCTGTTCTATATTTTATGTTTTGTATGTGTGTGCAATTTATATTTTTTTCCCAAAATTTTCATGATGATTAGTACCAAATGAGATGTTTACAAGTATCAATTATGTTCTATATTTTATGTTTTGTATGTGTGTGCAATTTATATTTTTTTCCCAAAATTTCCATGATGATTAGTACCAAATGAGATGCTTATAAGTATCAGAGTGATTTTGTTTTATGTTTTATTTGTGTGCATTTTTTATTATTATGGAGTATCAATGTTGATGTTTATTAGTATCAGAGTGTTTTTGCTTATAAGTATCAGAGTGTTTTTACTTATAGTTTGTCTTCAATTTTAACTCTCTATTTTAATTTACAGTGCTTCAGATTAGAGTTTGTATTACTCTAAATGATTTTCTAACTTCATTTTGTTGGTTTTGCAGTCTGTTGGTAGAAGGAAGCTTCGAGCCTCGTACTGTGCTCGTATTGCCCTTACTGGAACAAATGATTTAAGATTCGAAGTGTATAAGATGGTGCTTGCATTCATGAACAGGAAGAAGAAGTGAGTGAGAAGTTTGTATGTATTTGTTGGATATTTGTGGTGTTACGCTGGATATTAGATCAAAACTTAGGAATATTTTGATGTGGTGCTTTGGATTTGTTAGATATGTTGGATTTGGTTGTTTGGATTTGGTGGTTTGAGTTTGTTTACATGAAGTTGGTTATAATATTGGAGTTGGGTTGAAATATTGTTCTTGTTTTATTTTTGTGGGATGTATGTTGGTGAATAAATGTTTTTGTATTATTTATTTTGATTGAATGGAATGGTGGTTTTGTATGTAGTTTACAGGTTGATGTTGAATTTTGTCATTTTAATAACTAGCATAACCTGTATTAAACAAGACCTATATTTATTCACACATACAATCGCAGTACCAATTGTTAATCTATATAATATCAAATCTTCAATAAAAAAAGTAACTGTTGATTCCATGTTAAGGTGTAATTTTGATATACGTATATTGATTTTAAGGAAAGTCAAATTTTATTTCAGAAATGATATTAATATCATTCGTGTATTTATAAAGCATCACATTTTTAAAAAAAAGTAACAATACATCCTGAAGAGTATTATTTATTTAGCGTAAAGGTATCAATTGTAAAACAAAAACGTATCATTTTTAGAAACAAATGTAATATCAGTTTAAGAAGGATCTTAAAATCACAGACAGAGAAAGAGTGTCTTGTATCTTTTTTGCTTCACAATATATCAAGTTTAAAGGACTCCATTTTCAGCTAATACATATAGAATGTGCAAAACAAAGCAGGCTATAATCAATCACCTAACACCATTGCAACCTAACTACACAGGAGTGCAAAAAAGGACAAAACACAAATAAATGCAAATGCTACTAGCTAATGCATCCATTGTAGCTTTAGTTTCTACTAAATGTGGAGAAGTGCCTTTTCTTCTTAAACTTCACAAGAGTAATCAACATTTTTGATTCAAATTGAACTCTTAAAACATCCCAAGATAAATTTAAAAAATGAGCAATCTTCAATCCAATAATCTGCAAAATAAATTTAACAAGTGAGTCAGTCGGATAGAACATGTACCATTTAATAAGCATGAAAGTATCAATTGTACTGAAGACAGGTACCAACCTGATATCGATCTAAAACAAGCGAGGGTTGGGAGTCTTGGAGCCAAACTCACTCAACTAATTTGAGCTTCCTTCAACATTGCTCTTCTTCTTTCAACATTTGGTTCTTAACCGATCTTGAAGCAGCAGCCCAAAACAGCGAACCTAAAGTCCACTCGATTCAGAAGGCAATAGCAATTGATTGCAATATTCATGTTGTACACATTCATAGGTGCACCTGATTGACGCATTTCGTCGAACATTGAGAGGACAGCCGTGTATTGTTCCATCTTCACAACAGCATGCAGCATATTGTTGAACATAGAAACAGAAGACGGTGGCCTGACCTTTATCATTTCACCAAACACGAAACTCGCAAATCTCATGTCCTTCACAATACTGAAATCTAATCTGAGCAGAGATGAAAAATGTCTCCTACATTGGAAGCCGACATTATGAAGATCTGAAGAGAAGAGAGAGAATGGATGAGAGAGAGTACCAAAATCACCTGCAACTCCTCTGCGAATTAAAGCTATTGCAGAAGCTCTCATCTTCTTCAATAAGATTTTGATTCAGATAAATCTTATGCAAATTTAAATGAAAGATGTAACAACTGTGATTAGATCAAACACTTTTTTTTAGGGAATTGAGTTGTGACCAGCACCACCGCGCCGCTGATGGTGGCGGCGGTCGGGTGAGGTCGTCGATCCCCTCTCGCCGTCGTGTGGTCGTGCTCTGCGCTGTCTCTTGACTCTCTTCTCTCTCGCTCTCTCTCATTTTGTTTCTGATTTTTTTAGGTTAGACATGGGCTGGATCCGGATTCATGGGCCAACCCGTCTCATGGGCCGACCCATGCACCTTATGCACAGGAGACCAGTCCGTAATAATTTAATGTATAACATATAATTTAAAATATATTTAATGAATAGAGTTATATGACTGTCAATTATTCACACAATATGATACTAAGTACAGTATGAAAATAATATATTATAATTGACATATCCTATTTGCTCATGAGGAATATAATAATTAGATGATTGTACACATATATTATACATGTCCTTGTGGTATTAGAAATCAATATGCTACATTAAATTATTATAAGTCCCTTGTTTCATCAAATAAGGATAACATGTACAGAAAATTTAATTGACCATCTATATGATCAATGTAATATATTTTTATCGTAATTATTCCAAATTCAAAATAATAAGTATAACCAATCATACTAAAATTAGACATACATCATTGCATATCAATTACTCCGTATGTTCCATTTTAATTGACGTTTTAAAATTTTTAACTTGTTTTAAAATATTTAATATTTACCATATTTTCACATACGCTCTTTCAATTTTTCTCTATCTAAATAGAAAATATACATTTATTTGGAAAATATATCTTAATAAGATTTTATATAGGTGGAGATAAATTGTATATTTGCCACAATAATTTATATCAACATTATGGTATGTATCTTTAAATATTGATTTAATGATAGTTTATTCTGTTTTTATATTTTGTATTTTCATATCCGGAAATGTGGTTTGGGTGAAAAAAAATTGTAGTTTCTATTTATTCTATATATACATATGATTTCGTTCAGACGTGGATTGCTTGGTGTGTTGAAGTATGCACGGTACTTGTTTACTGTAATTTTAGTATTTTTCTTACTATCTTTTAATACAATTTTTTATTTTTATTTTTATTTAATGTTTTTTTATTGTATTTTGGTGCTAAAATATTTAGCACCAATTTCTAAAAAAAATTCAATACTAAAATTCAAAAACAAAATACTAAAATTACAATAAACAAGCACCGTGTGCATGTCCACGTATGAAGCCTGATCCCTATTACACACACACACACACACACACACACACACACACACACACACACACACACATATATATATATAGGGAGAGGGGGGGGGGGGGGAGGGTGGATGGGACTAAAGATGGACATTGTGTTTTGGGCTCGTTTGTACATTGGGCTAGAGATGAAGGGCTATTTAAAAATGAAGAGTTTGGATTTTTCAGCTCTATCTACAAAATTAAGAAGTGGAAGTTCTGTGTTCTAGCATGTATTTGTTTTCATATATAATTCAATCTTAAAAAAAAAAGAATTACAACATACTTGGGAAATAAATATTTGTCATTATCAATTTAAAGAACTGGTCCATGACCTATGAAGAAGATGGCCATTTGGTTGTCATCTTGTTTTTTTTTTCTCCAACTAATTAAAAAAACACAATTGTATGTGTATCATGTGTTTTTTGACAGAACAAAATCAATAATGTAAATGAATACAGTGTACTCTAATTTCCCACCTAATAAAAACTTAGACCATGGACCAATATATTAAAGAATCCATACTGCACTCGCATCACCACACGTCTATATATAGATAGAGAAAGGTTGTAATCATCGCTAAAACAAGTTATACTCGCAAAGAACAACAGTGGCATATATTTTTCATTTTTCTTATTACATGAGAAAAATCTGCAACCACGTTGTGATTGAGAGTGCTATGAATAAACTCCATCAAAAGAGGCCGATCGACTGTACTAGAAAAATAACGTGCCATAAAACTAGACCTATAAAGTGTTGTTGGGATTTGAATTTGAAATTTTTGACCATAGGTCACCTATTACGTACTCTCGCGGACATATAAGGTGTTAGTAGGGTAAGTGCTGTAATTTTATCACTACAATTTAACTATTTACTTATGCACACATTTTATTTTATTTTACTTTTTGAGTTGCAAGATGGGGAATGATTAATCTCAACCTCGAGACATCTCTCTTTTGTATAAGAATTTTTAACATTTGGGTGCCCAAGGCGACAACGTGAATACTATTTATTTAAATGGAATTCAACCCGAGTTGATAAGTGACATATGCATCAAACAATCATATTTGTTTATACGTTTCTTTAAATAGTCCCGCAGGACGTCATTTGACCCTACGTCATTTCAAGACAAAAAAATAATAATAATAACATATGCAACCTGCAAGATTTAAATTTTTAATGTTATGCGTCGATTAAATATCACAAACCAGCTCCCACGAAGTAAATCAAGGTCGAGCTTAGAACAAAATACTTGAAAAAAAATTTGAGTGAAATAATGAATTTAATCAATTAAACTCAAAATAGGTAGTTATGGCCACGGCCCGCGATGCTAAGACAATTAAAAATGGGTCGACGAATATATATATATATATATATATATATATATATATATATATATAACATAAATATGCGTAATTGAAATAATGTATTTCTTGTAGAACAGTATTACAGTGCTCTGAAATTATACAATCTGAAGTACAAAAAATGAGAAAAAGTAGAAAACGATACAATAAACTGAATTGAAATAAACAAGCTGGAAATCGATGAAAACTGCAGATTTCCGGGAAGTAAGTCGAGTCGAGAGGACCTCTCTACGCAAGACAAATACGTACTGACTAGTGCTCACGGTTTGGCGTTCTGTCTCTTAAATATGAAACGACTTTCGTCCTTCCGGCAATAGGACAACAATTCCGGCAAGGTTCCGACGAACTAGACAAAGTCAGGACTGGGAACCAGACACGAATGAAGCTCCGACGAACTAGACAAAGTTTGGTGTGGGAAGCAGATACGAATGAAGAACAACTGCTTAGATATAAAGGTGAATGTATATGTCCTTTTCAGCATGCTAGAATGTTCTATTTATAGGCACCATTCCACCTTAGAGGACTTCCAAGTGCATTCGCAAATCGAATCTTCGACTTACCATTTCGCCACCGATCCGTTTCACGACTCGTTCGTTTCTATCTTTCTGAGCCCTAAAATTGTAACGGTCATGCTCCGTTAGCCCACATACGCCCAAAGTGCACCCAAAGTCTAATTGTCAAGATCCAAGTATGAGGATGAGACTGAACACCTACACCTGCACCAGCTCGGGCACGGGCGGGTGCGCGCGTGTGGGCTCATGGCCATATTCTTGTACACTTCAAATATTAAACTTAAGTGTTAAAACACTTAAATACACTTATTAACTAGGTTAAGAATTCAATGTGGGACCATTAAATGTGTCTTAAGCACATTTTCCCACAAACGATAAATGTCCAATCCTGTGACCAATTTCAACAATTAATTTCTTACTCACCGAAAATCAGATTTGAGAAAATAAAAATACTACGATTATCTAATATAAATATAGATCATTAGTACGCTATTTAATTCCTTAAAAATTAAATAAGTTGGTCACCAAAAATCGGATAAAATCAATCACAGCTCAATTTAATACATCCAATTTTCCAATAATCCCCTGCATGAGTGGAAATTAGCACATAGATAAATGCAGAAAAGCAACTCAGTCCTCAAGAGACACAACTGCAACATGAGAGGTAGTTTGTGACCTTGAAGATTCCTTTTGTAACCCTATCGGGTATACCGGCTGATTAGCGGACGCGATGCTTTGAACTATTCATCCTTAGTGTATATCGAGACAATAGGATTGGCACAACAATGTCTCAAACATTATTTGTTCTCATGTTTGTGTCCGTTTCTGGCCATGGACAACCTCTTTAAGTTCATAAGTATCCATTAAAAGCGGCCCCACTTCTCACTTACATAGGTGATCTCTTTTTCCCGAATATCCTAACATACTAAACCTCACTTAGGTTTCAGGAATCATTAAAAGTCATAAGACTTATCCTCACCACAGTGACAGATACACACTTGGCTTCCTCACTAGGGAATGGTTAAGACTTAAAACCTTTTAAGTACTACTAACCAAACGTTTGTAGCTTAGTTTTCCCATTAAACCAAGTTCTTTGGATCTCAAGTCATCATGGTTGAGTTACTACTACAACCATTCTCAAATTGTGGATTTTAAACTCATTCCGTCTAGTAATTTATTTATTTGATCTCGGTTTAACCCTTCGATCAGCGGATCCACTAAATTGTCTATTAACTTCACATAGTCAACTGAGATAACCCCACTTGAGAATATATGCCTCAAGGTGTTATGTCTCCGATGTATGTGTTGAGACTTACCATTATACATAGCATTATTTGCCCTTTCGATAGTCGTTTGGCTATCACAGTGAATCATCATTAACGACATCGACTTTTTCCAGTATGGAATATCCTCTAAAAAATTGCGAAGTCATTCAGCCTCTTCACAAGCTTTATCGAAAGCTATAAACTCAGATTTCATAGTGGAACGGGCTATACAGGCTTGTTTCGTGGTTTCCCACGACACTGCTCCACCGCCAACAGTGAAGACAAACTGACCAGTCGAGAATGAGTCTTTTGTGTCTAATATCAAATTCACATCACTGTACACTTCAAGTACAGGAGGAAACCTCGTATAATACAGTCCGGAGTTCAGAGTATACTTTAAGTATCTCAGAACTCATACTAGAGCTTTCCAATGCTCTTTGCTTGGATTGCTCGTGTACTGATTCAACTTATTCACAGAACATACAAGATCATATTGAGTGCAGTTAGTGATATACATCAAACTCCCAATAACCCTTGCATACTCTTCTTGAGCTACCGTTTCTCCTCGATTTTTACTCAAGTACACGTTGAGCTCCAACAAAGTCTTAGCCGGCGGACTATCAAATGCATTAAACTTTTTAAGCACCTTCTCCACATAATGAGTTTGTGTTAAGACAATTCCGTCATTTGTCCACATGATCTTGATTCTGAGAATCACATCAGCTAAACCCATATCTTTCATGATAAAATTTCATTTTAACATTTATTTTGTATCAACGATAACTTGGTAGCTACTACCCATGATTAACATGTCGTTTACATAAAGACAAACTATGACATAGCCATTGATATTGCTCTTTATGTACACACACTTATCATACTCGTTGATTAACAACGTAATTATTGCTCCAGAGGACCAAGCAAGGACCGTTTTCACATGCCTGTTCGGGATGTTTGCTTGCAAAATGATGCCATTTGGGCTTTGCAACACACCAGGTACATTCCAAAGGTGCATGTTTTCTATCTTTTTTGAAATGATTAGAGATTTCATTGAAGTGTTCATGGATGATTTTTCGGTATTTGGATCTTCATTTTCTGATTGTTTGGATAAATTGGAACGTGTTTTAAAAAGGTGCATTGAGAGTAGTCTTACACTAAGCTCGGAAAAAAGTCATTTCATGGTTACCAGTGGAATTGTTCTAGGGCACGTGGTGTGAATTGAGGGAATGAGCGTCGATAAGGCTAATATAAAATGAGTCACAACACAATTTATTAAATCCAATTTTCCAAAATAATATTTTTATAATAATTTAATTCCTACATGAATCATCTACTGAAATTTAATAAAGAATTTATTAAAAATAATTATAAATATATATAAGAATCCAAATACATGATTTTTAATCCTTATAAGATTGACAGTTTCAATTATTAAATTGATAAATATGCTATATATATATTTAAATCCATAAATCAATATATAAAACATAGTCATTTTGAATTCATGACCATGAGTTTTCACTTTCACAGAGTAAGATATATATATATATATATATAGGGAATGGATCAAATGTAAATCATTCCCTGGTGTGTAAACTGTAAGCCAATCTATCACCACACATCCCTTAAAAATGGGCGCTCCAGATTTAATCAAACATGCGATGGTATTTTTGTTATTTTCGCTACTTTTTTCTGTCTAGGGGGTATTTTCGTCCGTTTATTAAAAAAAAGCTGATGTCATGCTGACTCAGCATCTAAAAAAATTCTTAAAAACTTCGAACGATCATAACTTGCTCTTTTTCATCGGATTAACATAAATAATATATCAAATTTAAGGTCTTTTAATTCTCTTTCATTTAAGATCAGTGAAGCATATGTTTATTTTAAAAAATATGGACGAAATATACAAAAGTTTTATTTTTCACGCATATTTAAGCTCATAATACTTCGTTAGCATAAGACATATGTTTCGTTAGCATATGACAATTTAAGCTCAGAATACTTCGTTAGCATACGACATATGTTTCGTTAGCATATGACAAATGTTTCGTTAGCATCAATTATATTGCGATAAAGATTTATTCAATCGTAATTAGGTATGTTTCGTTAGCATATAAAAATGTTTAATTAGCATATGACAAATGCTTCGTTAGCATATGCCAAATATTTCATTAGCATCGACTATATTACTGTAAATATTTATTACATTTCAATTAATATATGCTTCACTAACATCAATTATATTGTTATAAATGTTTATTTAATCTCAATTAGGATGTGTTTCATTAGCATATAACAAATATTCCATTAGTATCAATTATATTCACAATGAACAATACATTAATGCATTAAGAGATTTTTTTATATGAGAATGTTAATGCACTGCTAACGTTAGCATTGACATATGCAAACTAAAATATTATAATAATGTTAATGTAGTATAGTTATATATGATAATAGAATCATACGTGTTTAATGTTGCATGTGTATTATTAATGTATAACATCCATCTCAATTAAGCATGATTCGTTAGCATTGACAGATGATTCGCTAGCATCATGATTAGTTATATTGCTATCACATCAATTTTAGAGTTTAACAATTTTATTTTATTGAAGTTTATCATTTGTTGTTGTTAGCACTGTCGTATGCTAACATAAGTATTATGTAATGCTAAAAAAAGTTATATGCAATGCTAACAAAAGCAATAATGTTGTGGATTGAAGTCAAATAATGCAACTAACAACCTTCAATCAAACAACTATAACTTTGTCCATGATTCATATTTTTTTGAAATTATTTTTTGTTGAAAATTAGGCTTGGCTAGTTTTCCAACCATATAAAAGTTGTCATTTAATAATTTCCTAACAAAATCAGTTTTGTGTTTAAAGTCAGGTGTTGTACATGAAATAATTCTACTTCGTTAGCATATGATTGTGTCTTTGTTAGCCCGCGTCCTGGAAGTCCGATTTTTTTTTTAATTTTAACCCAGACGCAAAATTACCAAAATACCACCGCGTTTTTTGAAGTTCCCTTTATTTACAGGAATGCCACCGCCCCTTTGACCAAATCTTGACCATTGAATTTTCATGGATGTGTGGTTGTAGATTGGTTTACAGTTTACACACCAGGGATGGTTTACACTAGAATCATCCCCTGTATATATATATATATATATATCACACACACACACACATTACACGTTATACTTTATTATATACTTTTATGCTTTAATTTCAATAATAATATAATATAAAACGCAAAATTATTATTTTTTTAGTTTTGTTTATTAATATAACATGCAGGTAACTTCAAATTAATCTCTTCATCCAATAACTAAAGTACGGCTTATACGTTTTGTATTGTGAACAAATGCTGCAGTACTGTATTAGTGTATATATACACACAATTATACATAGGTACATTTAAAAATAAAATAAAATCGTGCCGTAAAAGACTAAAAGCTAGCCAGCAGCTGCATAGATTTCGAATATTGTCCGGTACAAATACAATATTATGTACGAATATGATATCTAGTGAAATGGATGAGAAGAATGACATCATATCCTGTATATTAAAAAAAAAAAAAAATTAATTACCCATTAATTCATCCAATGCACCATTAAATATTTAATTTTGGTGCTAATTATTTATTTTAATTCATGCTTCGATCTTTTATTTAATTTATTTCATGATAAGTACGTTTTAGTAGTGGTTTTTACACCATGAACATCTAGTAAAATAAACCCATTTTTACGAAACCCATCAAATAAAGTCTTGCTTTACTAACTCTATACCCCTATATTTTTATTGATAAATTTCATATTATTCCCCTATATTTTTCCGAAAAATAAAAAATTATTTGTGTTTAATAAATAGTCTAATTAAAACCCCTCTGTTATGTACACCGTTGTAAAAGGCGGCCTAGGCGATAGGCGGCGGTTCACCTTGGCGATTTTCACTAGGCGAGGTGTCTTAGGCGGTAGCCGGTCTTAGGCGGCGCCTGACGGACAATTTTTTTTTATTTTAATTATTTTCCTTTTTTTACAATTACCTAAAATCTTGATTTAATTCAAAGTGAAATTAAAAAAAGGAGGAAACTTAATAGTCTAATACAAAGAGGAGATATCTGAAAACGGGGGAGAATGAAGATGAGGAAAATAATGAGAGAGTGAATATGAGTCGGATGGAATCGTGACTTGGATGGTTTCAATGTTTGAATTTTATGTCATTGTTTTTTGAATTTTGGATTATTTGAACATTGATTGTTGCTTTTTTTTTTTTTTACTTTTGGATGATTATATTGTTGAATGTTCCTTTATATCGACTTTTGGATGATTTTACTTTGAATACTTTGTTTGAAATATTATGTTTTATGAACTTATAACTCAAAATTGTGAAATTTATAGGTTAAAAATAAATAAATCAATTAAAAAAAACCGTCTAGGAGGCCTAGGCCATCTAGGCGCTAGCCCCCTCCGGCCACCTGCCTAGAGACTTCTGCAACCATAGTTATGTATAATTAATCCATATAAGGGTCCCTTCTAGAGAGAGAGAGAATTATACTTGCTAAGAAAGAGTGTATAATTCATTTTTTACAACTTTTTTATACATAAATATATTTATATTATTTAAAAATTACAGTATTTGGCCAAACTACTATTTTTTATAATTTTTGTATTTTTTAAAATATAATCAATGTTTTAAAATAGTTGTTCAATCAAATACTATAATTTTTAATTAATGTGAAATATATTTATATTAATACAAAACTTAGAAAATTATCAAAATAGCAAAAAAGTAGTAGTATAGTCAAATACTATAATTTTCAAATAATATAAATATATTTACCTATAATAAAAATTGTAGAAAATAAAATAAATCATACTCTATTTCTTAGCAAGTGTAATTCACTTTCTCCGGAAGGGGTCCTTTTAATGTATTATACATAATAGAGGAGGGTTTTAGACAAATTATTAAACACATATATTTTTCGAAAAAAGATGGGGAAATATTATGAAATTTACCCTATTTCATTATATATTGTTTATATCGAATAACGTTTTGAAACTCTACGTAAACGAGTCAAAAGGAAATTTACCCTATTTTGGTAAGGTGAGCTTTCCACTCCTAAAATTTAAATTTGATCACTTGAAATTAGTGTTTACTTGTTAAAATTAAAGCATTTTTTTAATAATTTGGCAGCGAGGAACACAATATTAATAATTAAGTTGATAATAGAGTTTCATATATGTACAACAAAATAAATAGAGGATTAATAAATATTTTATTCCGAACAGTTAACAATTTTTTAAGTCTATTACAACTTTCAAGAAATTATAATTTAATACCCAATTTTTCATTTATTTTCAATTAGATCACACAAATCTAATTTCCGATTACTTAAACACTCCCAATTCGCAAAGTTGTCATCTTTAAGTGACTAAAATGGAGGAATACACCAATTTACAATTTTTTTTCTTCTTCCGACGAGCAATGCACGATCGTGTGATAGAATTGAAAATAAATAAAATGAATATTAAATTATAATTTTTGAAGGTTGTGAGTCATAATTGAAAATTTATTAATAACGGTTAGGGATAGGATGCGTTATTAACTCTAAATATAATAAAGGGTTAATTGACTTAAAAATCATGATTTTTGAGTTTAGCTGTAAATTTAACATGAATTTGAAAAGTATGTAATTAAAATAATAATTTTAAATCTGTGTATTATTCAACATCCTCAAATTTTTATAAAACAAATTGACCTACAATCTAATGTACAATTTGCTCGCTCTTTGAGCCGTAATGACTTTACCATCAATTTTTAAAAATAACGTTAAAGTGGCCGGCCACAATTGTATGTTGGATTGTAGGTTAATTTGTTTAATAAAAATTTAAGGATGTGAAATAACATACAAAATCAAAATTGGTGTTTTAATTATCTACTTTCAAAATTCATGTTAAATTTACAACTAATTAAGCTCACAGTTCATGATTATTTTTAAGACAATTAACCCTGTAATAAAGGATGGAAAATTAAAACTTAAAAGTACAAAAACTGAAAATTGTGCTTTGTGAAAGTTGGATATCAGAAAACATCTAATCAATAAAAACAAAATCTAAAAAGTCAAGGTAAGCGATGGGATTTTACGTAGAGAAAGATATATACTGAGATTAATTAATTATACTCCATTATGCATTGTAAAAAACAAACACATGTATTAGTTCCCCACTAAACTAACTTTAATCATCAAAAACGGTAATTTAATTTACAGGCCAATAAGTGTTTTATTCGTGGATAGGCAACAAATAAAAAGAACAAAAAAGATTAATTATATTGATATGCGGTGGAAGAGATTAGTTGTTGTGACATCTAATCAATGAAAAGGACAAATATTTAATTAATAATAAGGTTACGGTTGCTTAATATATTTGAGATAAAAACAGCTAAAATAAGAATTAGTGTTTGCCAGCTGACCTAATTAAATTACCAATTAACTTCTACATTCCATGAACTTTGTTGTAGCTTTATCACTCCCTAACGTGGAACGCCAAATCAAATGACCTCTCTTTGTCTCCTCCCCTCCCTCCAACACACTAAACAATAACAATTTTTTTTGTCCATCTCGGAATGTACTAACGGTGGATTGGTGTTAGAGGGACTACAAATATTTCAAGTTCGAATCTCACCAATAGTGCAGACTGTTAGTCTATCACATTTAATTTTTCAAATATTATTTATCTTCTAATAATAACTGCGGATTACTCTTGTCATTAAAAAAAGGTGAATTACACATCCGTAGCCAACAAAATTTATCCCCTTTATTACGTTTTTGTCCTGAGATTTAAAAAGTAACATATTAGTATCAAGCATTTGTATAATTAACACTTTTAGCACTAGCGTAATTTTTCAGGGACCAAATATATAATGACGTAAATTGTCAGAAATCTTACATTGATTTTCGCCCGATTTACTAAAATTACATGAAAAATAAATATATCACATAAGGAACAAAAACAATGTCGTTTTCAGCACTTCACGCTATTATTTGGTATGTTGGAAAAGTACAGTAATGCTAAAAGTGTTAATTGTGTAAATATTGAGTAATTATGTGTCACTTTTAAAATTTTGAGATAAAAAATGTGAAAATTGATAAATGTTGTGAATTAATGTGTAATTAACTCATAAAAAATAACAATTTTCATAAGAGGGGGAGGAGGGGGGTATTAGAATTTTGCAAAAATTCTTGTGGATAAGATGTATATGAGACGGTCAACGCGCGTTGACTCGGTCAAAGTGTTGACTAAAAAAATTGTGAAAATTGGTGATACTTTTTAGGGATACAATTGATACTTTTTTTAATTTCGAATGATACTTTTTAGTATGTCAATTGATACTGATCTTAACAGTTTTTTTCTTTATTTTTTTATTCTGCTCTATACTTTTTATTGATACAAATGATACTTTTTAGCCTTCGAAATAATACTTTTCAGTATTATGAATGGTACTAATTTTGACAGATTTTTTGATCAAAGCATTATTTACCCGGTCAACGTGTTGACCGTCTCATGTACATCTTATGTACAAGAGACTTGCCTTTAAAATTTAGAATTAGAGTATTATTATTAGTAAGAGTATATTTTCTATCTCTTCTCTCGTAGAGAGAGAATATGTCGATAGTAGAATACCCGACAGAGGTCCTTAGTCCGGAAATAACGGAGTGCATGTCATCTTTCACCCTGTGGGTCACCCTCACATGCTACCATGTGGACTTCCTATCTTTTCACTTTTTTTTAGAATAATTAATCCTTTCAAAACATCATTATTTTTCTTTATTACTTTTTTTTTAATCGTGACCCTCCATAAATTAATCATTTCAAACCATATTATTGAAAAAAAATATTTTTTTGTGTTGTCGATTTTTGATAAATCTACTAATTTATGGATTTGATGAGATGCTAAGATTATACATACCCATTATCTAGCCCACCATTATAACTACACGGAGACCTTTTAAAGCAAAATTTTAGGTAATGTTGATATCCAAGAATATGATGAGAATGATCGAGATCATGATTCATATGTTAATTTATGCTCCATTCGTAAATTTTTATTTATCATTTTAAAATTTTCAACAGAACTAAGATATAAATATCTTGACAAATATACTCTTCCATGTAAAATCCTATCCCACTTAAAAAGAGATTAACAATATATATTCCACCCGATCCCCTAGATATCGCGTATTTTCAATGACCGAGAAATAAAATTTACCTTCTTCTTTTGACAAAACTATCCAATTTCTATATAATATATAATAACGAAATAACAAGAACTTCAAAATTAAAAATGACAATAAATTTTTAGAAAAATTTATTCAAAACTTAAAATAAAACTATGCGTACACAATTATAGAAAAGTTATATACAACACTAAAAAAATTCATCGATCATGTTGTAAAACTACACACGAACTCACAAAATTTACGAAAATTTTGACAATAAATAGTATAATATATATAAATCAGAAAAAAAAAATTATGAAAAAAATTAAGATCGGGCTCACTAACAACTTATATATACTACATGACTCATAAACTATACGGCTTTTGTCTAATTCATATAGGCTGATTGGAATTTTTACTGTATAGAATTAAAAAAAATTTAGAAAAGACAATTAAACATGTAAACTTCCTAATATGCCCATATATATATGTATGTATATTTGCCCTTTTTTTATTTGACAATGAATTATTGCCTAATGTGATTATGTGAACATATTGAATAAGGATATATATTTTTGATTGAGCTAAATAAATATAGAAACCAACAGGCCTGTATACTTGGACATTCAAAAAATGAAAACAAACCTATATGAATGAGATAGAGGGGGTACAATAGTTTAGAAAAATACTGCTAATATATTAATATTATGATAATTTTAAGAAATATATACGAAACTACTGATTAATAAATATATTTTTTTTTATGTAAGAAACTGATTATTAATTAGTTAAATAGTTACTACAATGATACTAGAATAATTATCACAAATGTTAATAAAAGAAAATCGTATAAAAATGAATAACTGTGTTTTCATAATATAATATATAGAACATCTAAATGGGTAATTTTTTACTATTTAAAATAACATTCAATCTATGCATTTTATTGCAACGTACCAATTTTCTAATGAAACCCACTACTAAATGACTAATACATTTATATCTAATTATTCAATGTGGATATCAACGAAAAAAACTTAAATATTTATTTCATTTAATTTTTATTTTCTATTTCATTTCAATTTTGGTTTCTAACCAAATTTTTATTTCATTTCTAAGTTTATCCTTACCCCGAAAAATTATTTTTCTTCATATCGATCAACCATCACCAGACCAGGGCCCGAAAAATCGAATAAACTAAATTCTATCATTTGGTGCAATCAAATCAAATGATGAGAATATTTTTACTTATTCGTATTGGAAATAGTATATTATTAATTTTTAAATAAAAATTTGTGTGAGATTTTTTACGGTCAATCAAGTAGATAAAAATTTGTGAAAGATTATCTTACGGTCAAGTAGATTTATGCAACAATTCTTTGGTAAATATCAGAATTCAAATTCATATATTCTTTTTTTTTTGAGGAAAATATTCATATATTCTATATAACACATTTATTGATATATGATTGTGTTTGGAACCGAATCTTGACATATGTCTTATAAATTTTGACTTACAAAACGGTATCACACAAGCCTTTCTCTAATTTCCAAGCCATGTAAGTTTGTCCATCGTTTATTTATTTCTTGGCCTAATTAAAAAATATATACTTCCTCCGTCCTATTTATATAGTCTATATTACTATTTTGAGGTGTCTCAATTATATAGTCTCATAACTATAAATAATATTAATTTTCATAGTAATATACAAATATACCCTTGGTAGGTATTGAAAATTAAAACTCAACCACTTAAATTCTTTAAATTCATAAATTTTAAATAAAGGTAATAATGAAAGTTAAACTTTAATATCTTGTTTTCATAAATATTTTTAATCTACGTGCGAGTATAAAATGGACTATATAACTAGGACGAAGTAAGTATTATGTGTATTTGCATTTATATGGTAAATTGATTTTTTTTAGACAGAATAAGATTTTATTAATGAATCAACTTCCTCAACCACAGAGGATGATCCTTGTTTCACACCAACATCTCATTACTTGTCATGCCAAACTGTGCAACAATGCATATAAGCAACAAAATTGACCTCTCTATACATATACGTCTACATTGTTTGAATAAAACTATCATTTGCCAACTCCGCTAACTCAGGTAGCTCATCCTCGAGATAAGAAATATCATCATGAGTGCCTTTAAGCAATTGAACTACTAGCAGTTAGTCTGAATACACAATAAAATGATAAATCATTCCTGTAAACACAAACCAACTCCATATATATAACACCGTATTGATATCTGCTTCCACCACTGAAATAGGCTTTCTACGAGAAAAATGATGGTTACAACTTACAATGATAACATTAAGTGTGAGAGATACGGGTTCAATTTTCATTCCCTTCCCTAACCCAAAAATAAAAAAATAAAAATGATAGACAATAAAAGGAAAAAAAAAACTCTCTTAAGACACACACACACATATTTGTGCAGATTGACAACTTACACTCCCTAGCTAATAATAAAAAAACTTAATATTTTACACCATTCAATTGATACTTTCATTGCAAGTTGCACTAAAAAAATGCACCCTCAAAACACTTCATCCCAAATTTGTTATTTGATATTTATTTATAAACAATACTATCATGTTATTTATTTAATTATAATTTAATAGTTCCTAAACATAAAACAAGACAAAATAATTAAATTACAATTATATATAAGGAAGTTTGAAATCCAGTTTCGCACTACCAAAAAAACGGTCTTTAGTGTCAATATTATTAGCGACAACAAATGTTGTCACTAATAATAGACTTAAGTTGTCGTCTCTAATAATTACATGTCATTTCTAATGACATTTTTTGTGACGACAATGTTGTCGCTTAAAATAATTTTTAATTTATTTGGGATGAACTTTTAAGGACGCTCTATTTGCGACGAGTCGACGACATAATGTCGTCGCAAAAAATATTTTAAGCGACAACAATGTCATCATAAAAACTTTATTAGAGATGACATGTGATGATTAGAAACGGCATGTCGTTATTAAAAATCTAGTATTAGTGACGACATTTATCGTCGCTAATAATCTTGTCTCTAAAGACCATTTTTTTGTAGTGTTCGAGATATATAAAAACTAATTAAGGCAATTAAAAAAGTTACAAAAATCCAACTTTAACCATAAGCAACTTATCATAATTATTATTTAAAATTGTTCTGATTTACATGTGTCTTTTCATTGTAACTAGCATTTCTCCCGTGCGATACACGGTAGTATTTTAAATTTAAATATTATACTATTAATAATTTTTAGATTTTTAAATTTAATTAAATAATATATATATATATATATATATCGGTTAAATTACATAAAAAAACAACATTCGCCGTCCATTTTTGTAAGCATTAATTTCTCGCTTGATTTATATATATACATTTTAGCTTCGTAATCCTTACACATAATATATAATTGTATGAATCTTTTTTTTACCTTACTTCGTTCGACTGCTTGTACATATAATTTCTGCACTAATCATTTGAATTCGATTACCAACAAATGATATATATCTTATATATCTATGTATTTATTATATATATAATCATTCTAGATTTTTTCATGTAATTTTCTATAAAGATTGTTATATTATATATATATATATATAATAGAAATAAAATTTAAAATATATTATAATTTATATTATATAGAAACAAAAAAAAAAAGTTAATCATGTTTTAGTGGATATTATATTATGATATATATATATATATACTATAAATTTTAGAATCTCACATTATATAAAATATAATATCCAAAATAGTAGGTGGACATTTCCTTATTGCATAAAAGCAATATTTTCAGCAAGCATTAATATACAATATTATGTTAAATTTGCATGTTTGTATAACTAATGAATTTGTAATTAACTAAATAATAAATATGAATTTATTGATAATTGCCCTTGTAAATGGGAGGGAGAAAATGTAATGCACAAGTGTGTTATAATATATATATATATATATATATATGGAGAGAGAGAGAGAGATTATACTCTTAAGTAAATTAATATATACGTAATCTATGTATTGGTCGACATGCCAATTTACAATAGTAATAATAAAAAAACACTTTTGTACATACTGACTAAATATCTCTATTTAATTGATATGGTTGATCAACTATAAAATAATGAGAAATTATTTTAGAGTGCAACTTGTAATGACAATAGTCAAAATACCAATTGAATATATAATGTAAAATATCAAAATTTTGAATTTTGCATATATTGTGCAAAATGTGATGCGAGGATGTAAATTATCAATTACTCCTATAACAGCAGCTAAAACATATATGCATGTCATAGGCCCCCACCAAGAAATTTAGTTTAATGCCTTGATGTTGTGGGACCTACAATTTTATTTACCTGAACAAAGAAATAAATAAATTTGCTTATTTCATCATATTTACTATTATGCAATTTAGTCGTATCTTATTTGCCATTTTTCTTTCTGAGAAAATTTGCATTTTTTTAGAAGAATTTGCAAATTGTATCAATCAACAAAGCTACTTGATTATTAACAATGTAAGAAATTAATTACGGAAAATATAGAGAATGATTTAATTAGCGATGTAAATTAGTCATACTCTAAGATATTCAACTCAATGATATATAAATATTCTCATACCGAAATTTAATAGAGGTAATGTACTTCCACTTATTATTTTATTAAATTATTTATATAATTATACTACAAGCAATTAAACTTACTTATATTAGTAGTTTAATAATTTATTTATACTACTGGTTCGTTGACTTAATGTAGTTTAAATAATTAAACATTTATCTATCGTGATTTTAAAGAAAAAATACATATGCAAATATTGAGATAACAGTACAAATTAACTAGATTTCAATTGTAAGACATTTGAATTTTAAAGCACAAATAAATGAATTAAAGTGAAATTAATAAGAAACGGTCGAGGTCAATTTGCGGATAAAAGTTTAGATTGAAATTTTAATTTCCGCAAATTAAGCAACTCAAAAATATTAGGTAGATGTATAATTTGATCACATTTTAATTAATAATACAGCGGTAGATGTAAATCAAATGTAATCCAACAATAATAGTTGAAATTAAAGATAATACTGATGCCACATAATCAAAGGACTCATGTATAATGTGACATCAATCATATATATATATATATATAACATTATAATGTAGAAATAATTCATCAAATAAATATTACTAATCAAAGTCCACCCTCAATACCCCTATGTATTCTCTCTCTCTCTCTACAAACACACACACACACACACACACACACACACACAGATACACACAACCCCACGAATGGACAGATCTAGGTAGGGACCTTTTTATATGTACCCCCGCAGTCGGGCAATAGGCACCGTTGGATCCGGTAGTCTACATCCTAGCCACACATAATTATATATATATATATATATATTGTAGGATATTAATTTGCTATTTTCTCGTGCCTATTTAATTCAACTTTTCCAAGTATTCATTATATTATAATATATTTTTTACAAAATTTGTAATATTTTTTTTTCTTAAAAATAATTTAATCGATGAAATAGCCTCCAAATGAAATATTTTATATTATTTTGGAACGGAAATACAATATATTGTATATTGGTAAATATACATGTGATAATGGGATCAAGTAGTCAGCTTTTGAATAGGCCAATATTCTTCTCGGGATTGGTGGAAAAGACTTCCAATTCTCCTATAAATACTGCCCCTCTCCTCTCCCTTAAACCTACAACTCTTTCTCTCTCTCTCTGTGTATATATATATATATTTGTGTGTGTATATGTAGAATAGTGTTTCTGGAAGAAACCCTATTTAGGGTTGCAGATTAGGGTTGCAGCAGATGGTTTATATAGGAGAGCTATACAGAAATGGCCCTCTTCCTATTCTTCCACAGCTTTCTTGAACTGCAGATCACTGTGTGCCTGCTACTGCAGCCGATCATTCAACATCTTTGTAGTTCAATAAAGCTGTGGGAAGATATGATGAGGATCAAAATTAAGGAGAATTCAATCTCAATTCATGTTTCTTAGTGAATTCTATTGCTTGGTACATAGTATATATATGTATCTATTCTTATCTCTCTCTCTTCTGTACTTTTAATTAGGACTATTTCACTGCACTACCAGAACTGAACAAATGCAAACGGTTCTTTGGTTAGCAGAGACCAGATCTGGTAAGACCCTCTTCGATTTATTTATATCTGATGGCAATAGCAGCGCAGATGCAATTTTAATTTTGGTGTTGTCATATTGATTTTATAAATTTTTTTTTTATTTTTTTTTTGTGATTTCTAAATCCTGAATTTGAAACCAAGTTACTTTGTTCTTTAAATTGATACTTTATATGATGCATGTGATATTTGATTATATTTCCTCAACCATATATCTATATATAGTCAGATCTTGAATTCTATCCCAAAATTTGATGATTTCATGGCAATTATGAATGAGAAGTCTTATTAATTTAGCTATATATCTATATTATATTTGTGGTAGCTGATTATTTTATAAAAAATACTTTCTCTGTTGAGTACTAAAAAAAGATAAACCTTTGTTTCAAATACCATATAAAACCTCCTCGCACGTACAGGCTGTACTTTCACCCAAGAACATATAATTGATGATGGTTTTAAATTTTATAGTTATTGCAGGCTATTTATCTCGCAATAACACTCCATAAATTTCTCAATAATTTTTTTGGCTAATATATACATGTTTCTTGGACCACACAATTTGCACTGCCTTTTTGTATTCAACTACTCTTTACTTAGATGTGGATGCACAAAAATCTTGGTTAATTTTTTTCTTTCTTTTCAGATAAAATTCCACTTTGGAAACTAAAATAATTAATAAAAAAAGGGTTAAATTAATTTGCATAGGAAAACCAAACAAAATTTAGGAAAACTAGGGTTTTTTCAAATGCTTCTTCCTCAAAAAGAGTTAATTTTTTTTCAAAGGCAATTCTTCCTCAAAAATAGTTAAAAAGGTATCCTTTACAGCAAGAAAAACAACAATAATGTTTTGTCTTTGTAGATGCTGTCGTCGTGCCCATGGATCTGATGGTAATTATGTTCCTACCCACTCTTTGGATGAGATGACAAATATTTATAATCGGTCGTTAATTTATTTCGTATGTAAATAATATTTCACTAGCTAGTTGTCTGGCCGTCCAGTCTGGATGGAATTCTATTATATAAATTGACAAATTCTTGATTTCTATTTTCGCTCGTACAAATCTTGAATATTGCCTCAATTATTTCGCGGCATTATTATATTATTTAATGGAGAAGCCCTGATACGGAAACTTGCTACAGATCGATGTTATTTTTCATGGAGATTTGATTTTTTTTCATCAATGATCTCTGTTTTATATATACAGTACTAATGGATCTATGGCCGTCCACTTTTCTTGCGGTTTCTTTAGCTATTGCTTTCGATTTAATTTGCAGTGATATATGGATATCGATCGTCGGCATTCAAATTCACTTATCCATGCATATCTGCGTGTGTTTTTTGTCTCTACATTTTCTCCTTTTTCTTGCTGCAGAAATGAGTTAGAATTATATAGTTGCAGCATGCAATGAGTTTCTTTCGTTCTTGCGTAGATTAATTTTATCTTATGAATTGTATGAGAGAGAGAGAGAGAGAGAGAGAGATGTACAGAACCCTCTTTTGGCTATAAAGATATGGTTTGAAAATTTCATCTACCAGCTGCATTGCTCTTTGTCCATTTATGGTGGAGAAAATTAACCACCATAAAAAAGGTATTAATCAGAGACATCATATATGTGTGTGTATGTTGAAGGGATTTTTGATTCATGACTGAATGCAATCTTCTTGTTGATTTGGCTGTCTTTTAATTTAATCAATTATGTATAAACAATCAAGCTTTTTCCTCTTTTATATGAATTGTCGAACATTAATGACAGCTGTCTATCCTTGTTTCTTGATTAGCTGCTTAATTTTCAAGTAGTGACACTTGCTTGAATGTAGATTTCTAGCAAATATGATTTTATGCAAATCGTTTAACTTATTACCATATATCATCGAATTCAACTCCCCCTTCACATTAATTGTCTCAATATACATCACATGACATTTTCATGCCATCGAAAACTATATGTGCTACATACTTCAAAATTAATGGTCCACCACAAGCAACTCGTATAATGTGTGTGTGTGTGTGTGAGAGAGAGAGAGAGAGAGAGAGAGAGAGAGAGATTTGTTTAATTTTGTGAGGATTAATTTGCATTATATTGGTGATTACATTACAATTTGGATTGATGAGTAGATGCCAATTGGACGTGACAATGACTGTGTATGGTACCGTTCCAAACACATTGGGACGGAATTATTGGCTCTCCGTTGGCATTTTCTTCAAGGATATTATCATATTAAATACATATATACATACATACATACATACATATCTATATATTGTTAAATTGTTAATGTATATTCATTTGCTTTTATTTACAATGCACTCCTTAATTTAGTCTGAACATAATTTGCAGTTTTGTAATTATAGGCGTCTCTAGCTTTGCTATCGATCCTAATAAATGTATGTTATCGTAGTTGAACAATATTTGGCCCTTGAGCACAAGGAAAAAAACTAGATTTTCGCCTCGTGAACTGATATATAATTATATTATACATGAAAACAACGTTCGATAGAAATTATCAATTATAGGGAGTGTAATTTGACATTTTTAGGCGCTTTCTCAAAATTTCCCTCGTGTATGAAAACAATTTTTCATAAATCAATGCACTATATTGCGCAAATGAAATCAACTTATCAGATGTATAATAATAATAATAATAATAATAATAATAATAATAATAATAATAATAATAATAATAATAATAATAATAATAATAATAATAATAATAATAATAATAATAATAAAATAGAGCAAACCAAATATGAGCGCATTAGCAAGATTATTGTACTAATTTGCATGATAGGATTAATATATACCTCCAAATTCTTTTTTAAATTAATTGGAGTTAATTTAAATAGGAATCAAACAATTAATTTTTAATTTGTTGATATAGAAACTTGAAGCACACATATATATAAACAGATCGCCGAGTCGTCAAATTCTACCGGGACAGTAAATGCACGGTTGACCTCGTGTCGTCTGGTCAATTTAGTCAGTGCAACAGACTCATTTGAAAAGTCAATGTTGACTCTTTTCGAAAAATGCAGTAAATAAATGAAAATTAAAAACAGGTTTCAATTGGAGGGCAAATGTAATATGATGGGCCAATTAATTGCAGCCATGCAATTTAGTTATATGGAATGAGGGTTTTGCCAATAGATAAAAAGTTGAATTTGCGTTTGCATAGTTTTGGCAAAAAAGAAAAAAGAAAACAAAAAGTAGAATGTTAAAGTACTACTCATATAAATTTATTACTTGTTTTATTTTCTTATTAAAGCATCGATCATAATACTATGTAGAGAAGTAAATTAACCTATGGCGCCATTCAAACCTGTAATAATTTGAGGCTATTTTTTTTTCTATCTGAACTAGTCCAATTCATCTTGTTTTTATACCATATGCATATTGTTGATGAAAATTGAAAACCATGAATGATCATATATATTCTTTTCTCATTTTCTCTTTCTCTGTCACATGCATATATATACATTTGATGAAGTACTAAGAATTGCTTTAATTTGCTATGGAAATTACTGTCAATTAACTATATATGTTTATATATTCCAATTCCACATACACAACAAACTCTATATATGTGATCCTTTTGATCATGATTTATTTGGCTAACACTATGAACAACTAGTTGACCTCATGTACACATAATTAATTTTATAAGCATGAGTTAGTGTCTGAAAAATGAACACCCTATATATATCGATATTACATAGGATATGGAATTCGTATATCAACATATATAGCGCGACGAGATTAGAATTGCCATGTTTTTTCATCCAAGAGCTGCAAGCAAGAAGCAGAAAAATATTGCAGCTTAATTTGAGCAGATAATTTGTAGTAGAAGTTGCCCCATTTACATTACATCAACGTGTAACTAAGAAAGGCTGATTTTATTTTTCCATAAAAAATAAATAAAATCAAGGCTGATAAATCCTTCCAAAAACAACAATAATAATTGAGAGTTGAAACCCTATAGTACTGGTCCAATAAATAAAATCCCTCTAGAAATAACAAGAAAAAAAGTAGAAAAAATCGTACAAGTTTATAAAAAGACGATTGCTTTCTGCATATCTGAACTATATATCAGTTCAATTTTCAGAACTTTGCAAATGCGAACCATGCATATCTCCTTTTTTTTTTCTGATCTTCTGAAATAGCTCCTTCATCTCCAACTAATTAATTAAGAACTGTCTCATTTGCATGAAAGTATAATAGTTAACTAATGTTACTGCTGAATTAATTAATTAGCTAGCTAGGCATGCATTATCGATCATATATATGATATAGAATATTATTCTGTAAATATATTTGAAAAATTCATGCATAAAGAAAAAACTATATACAATTAAATACTGAAAGCTATAGAAAGAAAAAGGGTCATAATTGCGTAGTTGCAGTGACAGTTGAGGAGGGAAGAAGCAATAACAATAACAGCGTTTGTATATAATGAAAATGTACATGAGTTTCAGTGTGTTTTTACTGTATGACTGCGTGAGGTAAATGATGATATATAATTGATACCCCCCGGCCCCTAATTAATACAAATTAAATTTATTATTTGTCCAGTAGGTGACAAAATCTAACCATTTTTTTCACAGAAATGTATGAGATCAGAGAGGGGGGGCAAAAAAACAAAAGGGCAAACAAGATGAATATCAATTATTGATGACAAAGAGGAAACAAGAGCTGCAGGGAATCTTCTCTGCAACAATTAAACCTCAGTTTTCACCGCTCTCACTTTTAAATATATACCCAAATTTAAATTACAAAAAAAATAAAAAAAAATAAAAATCGTTACACTAAATATAAAAATAAGTTCCAATAAAGCATTATGTCAAGTAAGTGTGGAAATAAATCATGCATTATATATATCCAAGAATGCGGAATTATGCAAAGAGTTCTGAATTATATGGGAAATTCAAGAATTCAGAACGGAAGTGAGCTAGATTAATGAAGTGGCTCTCTCTCTCTCTCTCTCTCTCTCTCTCTCTCTCTCTCTCTCTCTAGATCTCTCTCTCTCTCTCTCTGTGTATATATATACACATACCTGAGCTGCAGTCTGCAGAGATACATTCGACGTCTTGTGAGCTAAAGAAGTACTAGTCCAGAATCGCCATGTTTTCCCACAGCTTTTCTTGAACTTAAAAAAGCCCCAAGTCTTGATAAGAAAGGTCTGTATATCAAGAAATGAAGCATTAGTAGTTCAAGAAAGCTGTGGAAAAGCATGAAATGGACTTCGGTTTCTTGAAAATTTCGGAGGAAATTAAAGAGAATATCGATTCATTGAGAGAGAATGAAGGAGAGGAGCGGGAAGAAATTGAATTTTGCATGCCCATACAAAGTGGGAATTGGACCACTATAGCACATTAATTGTGTGTGTGTGTGTGTGAGAAAAGAAAAGAAAAAAAGAAAGCAGCTTTATAGAGGGAGGAGAGGAAACAAAGTAGGGTTCACTCACAAACAAGGCCAATTTTTCCCACATGTAGCCTGCTTTAATTGTGAGTGCTTTGTGGGGTATATATATATTGTATTAGATCAAGATTAGATGTGTAGGAGCTACTTACCTCATGATAACTCCATTTCGAAATAAATCATTGTCACACCTACACAATTACTTAATAATATTCACTTTTTATTTATCTAGCTAGCTATTCAGTACATACAAGCTAGCGTACAACGTACTATAGTGAGGAGATATGATTCTTTAATTTCAATCTTAACCTTAATTATATATACGGTACTTGTACTAATTTAGGTTTGGGGTTGGGCTAATTTGATGATACAGTATATAATTAAGCTAAGGGATGCAACAACGTAACATCTAGATATATAGTCATTGTTCATAATATACATAGTTATTAAATTAAAAATTAATGAATTAAGTGGATGATATATACTAACATTTGATTCTAGTAATTGTGAAGTAGCATGAAATTAAAGATAATGCGCATCTGAGTGGGGACCAGATTGTTGGGGAAATTAAATTCCGATTCAAAAAATTGGCGTAATTAGGACATGAATAGCTGTAATCGGAAAGCATCTATCCATCCTACATATCACATGTCCTGCTCAATTGCTGGACCAACCTCCCTCTTAAGAGTTATGTATGTATGTATGTATTCATATGCATTAAATGTGTTTAATTAATAGTAGTAGTAGGAATATATGTAGAAAATAAAATGAGGGCATAAAAAAAGTGAAAATAGAAAGGGCAAAATGATAAAACCATCCCATCCCCCATCACATGCCACCATGTGGGCATGACATGATCTCTCACCAATTTTATTTGCTTCAAAAGGTATGGGGGGAGTTTATGGACCCCCAATATTTCTGGATTTTTCTGCGTCACCCACACACACACACACACACACTCGGGGAGAGAGAGAACAAATCATCTGCATATTCCTAGTATGTAAATTGTGAATAAATATGAATCGTTAAATTTTAATTAGATAGATGGATAAGATCTCTTTACTTTTCTAATCTAAGAAATATAAGTAGCACAATATACATGTTGTGCATTAACATTGTAAATATTGAATCTTAGCAAGTGTGTGTGTATATATGCAAAATTTTAATATTGTGTTATATAAAAAATTGGAATATATTACAATAATATCACTGTAATGTTAAAATTTTAGATTAAATAATATCCTGCTTATAGTTTTTAGGCATTATAACGTACTCTTGAATTTTAGTATTGTATTTTTAAAAATAATTCATGAAATTGTCTCTCTTTTATAGCCCATTATATATCATTTTATTGGATGATTGAGATGAAATCATCTGCTACACAATTAAATTTATTAATTTTTCTTCGATTTTTTTATTCAATTTCAATTTATTGTGCTTTAGTTTAATTTTACACTTATTAATTATGGTTCATCCTACCCAATTAGGGTATACAGTTATTTTTCAATATTTAATTTTATTTTCTAATTATAAATTGATTATTTCACAAAAAATAATATAACCTAATTGGGTAGGATGAACCCTAATTAATAAGCATAAAATTAAACTAAAGCATAATAAATTGAAATTGAATAAAAATAATTGAAGAAAAATAATAAAATTTAATTGTGTAGCACCAAGTGTTGCACAAAATATGACAGAGGATTTCATCCGACATGTGACTAATCGATATTTTCTTTGCTAAAATATATGTCAATCAGAAGATATATATTTCGAGAATAATTTATGACTTTATCATGAATTATTTTTGAATTATCTACACACGTGCATGAGGATGGAATTTGGATTTTGAAACATAAAATATCTCATCAAATTAAAGTTTTGAATTAAATATTTTATATAAATATAATAAATGAGCTATTATATATAATATATATACAAGCACACATACAATAATGTTTGCGCGCCATTGCTAATTTGAAAAAAAATATATGATAATTTCTTTAGATGAGATACAACATATGCTAATAATTTGTAGCTCCTTGTATGAGACAAGTGAGTAGGTCATTTCAGATATCCCGAAAAATACGATAAAATTAGGGGTCTCAAATTTTTAATAGCATTATGTATATATGCATATAGTTGTAAAATTATATTAAACTTTAGCCCTGTTTGGTTGACACGGAATCTGACTGAGGAAAGTATTCTAATTCCTTATTTTAATATTATTGTGTTTGTTCATTTTTATAGGTAATATGGAAAGGAATTAGATTCTTCAAAACATGGAAAGTTGTACAACTTTCCTAAAAATGTGAATACCTACTTTAAGTAGGTATTCTTATTCGTAATCTAATGTTAAATGGTTTCGTTGTTCGATTTCTTCATTTATTATTATTTAGTTTTTTATAAATTATTATTAAGTTTGGATTCATATTTTTTAATTCAAAAAACATATATTTTTTTAAATTTGAAAAAAATATTATTATCTTTTTTTTATTAATACTAAGTTTGGATTTTCAATAAAAAATTGAGTAAAATAGAAAAAAATGGAAAATTTTATAAATTAAAAAAAAAAAAGAAATTCAAAAAATGTGATACTTTTTTTATTGATGAAATTCCCACCAAAATTCGATTATTCTATCAATCATTTTTTGTCATTTCTATCAAAATTCCAATAATATCATTTTTGAGGCAATGTTGCCGATTAAACGACGACCATATATTGTCAATATAGACAATTTTGACTTTTAATTAAAAAAATATTTATATAGATAATTTTGGCTTTTGATTCAATAAAAATTATTTGGATCAACAATACAATATTTGCCTTAATTGATCATAAAGATATTAACCCAAAATTATGAAATAATTTTCTTGATTATTTTTTAGTCATATCATTTTATTTAAATTGAAATAATATGTTACCTAGTGTAGGAACTAGGAACTCATCTCACACCATACAATCAATAGAGATCTATGGTCTAGATTTGATTAAAAGGAGTGGTGACAATTCTGTAATATTTGGAAAAAAAATTCGCGCAGGGGTATTAACGTAATTTGGTAATTCTTATAAAATCACGGAGGATATTTGATAACATATCATAATGCTAACGAAGTATTATCATCATGCTAACGAAGTATTATCTTTATGCCAATGAAAATATTTATCATATTGTTAACGAAAAATTAAATTCTAAAGTGTAATTATAAATTCTAATAGGATGAAATAAACCATAATTCAGATTTAATAAACTTCAATGATCTAAAAATAGAATTAAATTCTAAAAATTAATTATAAACCCCAATTGGATGGAATAAATCATAATAACAGTATAAATATAAAAGATTAGCATAATGATATTATTTTATCAGAATTGCGAATAAACTATGTTAGTATATGACAATTCATCGTTAACATAAGTTATAAACCATAAATGGATGAAGAAAACTCTAACTAATATATTCTAATTTGATGAAATAAATAATATATAATATTCAATTAGTAACTAAAACATAAAAATTAAATCATAAAAAATAATTATAAGTCATAATTGAAGTGTAATAAATCATAATAATAATATAAGTATGCGTACTACGTTAACATTATGATAACCATTCATTAGCACAATGAATGCAATATGTTAGCATATAACAAATGCTTCGTTATCATACGTTATCAACTTATCATAATGTTGATGAACCATTATTTAAAAGCTAACGAAAGCAATTTTGCGCTGGACACGAGTAAAAATGTATATTTTGTATTTTTCGTCTATATTTATTTGAACAAATATATTCATGACTGATCTTGAATTAAAGAGCATGAAAATATTTTTAATTTGATATATTATTTGCGTTAATCCGATTTGAAACGAGCGAGTTATGGTCGTTTAAAGTTTTTAGGATTTTTTTTTAAATGATGACATCAGCTTTTTTTATGGGGATTGGACAACTATACCCCCGTCTCCTTTTTTTTGCCTTGACTTTGACATTTAATCTTAGTCATTAGATCATCTAGGTGGACGGTATAAGATGAGTTCCTAATTCCTACACCAGGTGTATTTTTTATCCAACCTATATATATATATATATATTAGATATTTAATTATCTACAATTATTTAAATTTAATCCAATAATAAAATAAGAATCTTGACAATTTCCTTATTATGTTTCAAACACAAATTAAAATTTTTACTAGTAATCATTTTCTCAAAATCACAATCTCAAAAATCACATTTTAAAAAATTTTATTTTCCTACCAACTAAACGAGCCTTTGAATTATGTATTATGTGTGGTAACCATTTGCAAGGTTGGTCAAGACAGAAAGGGATTGAATTTGACCCTTCATTTTTCAAGTTTTTCACGCCTCCAACACGAACCGCCCACCTTTTTTTTCCAATTTCTAAACCAAAATAAAAATTTAAATCGCCACGCCTCAGAACTCAAAACGCAAACCGTCCATTTTTTTTGCTATTTATAATCATAAATCTAAAGATATATTATAGTATTAAAATATAACATATTAAAAACAAACAAATAAAAAAAAACTACTAAACAGAACCACTGCTCACATTTTTTGAATTTATAATCCTAAATCTAAATATATATTATAATATTAAAGTATAACATCCCAAAATAAAATAGGAAGAAAATATAGAATGCAACTGTAGCGACATAAAGAAACATAAATCGAAAGATTGAAGAACTTTGAAACCATGCCAACAATAAAGATTTATTCAAATCAACAGATTCACGAATCATGACAATAGATAATTTATTGTATATTGTTTAATATTTTATATTTGTGATGGAATGAAATATTAGAACCCTAACCCCCAAATTCCAATTTTGTTCAGTTGATTATTAACTTCATAAATTATTTTCTTACAATCATGAATTGCAAGCATGAGTCCGGAGATTAGAAAAGAAAACAAAAATTTAATTAAAGCATAAACAATGATTCTTCAAAACTTGATCTTCAAACGGCCTTTAAATTATGATTCTTCTTTTCAAAACTTGATCTGAAACAGTCTTTAATTAAAATCTCATAGTAAATTTATCTCTTCAATCTTCTCAAACTTGTTGTTTGAACTTTGATGATGTTTTCCGAGGGTTGACGATCTTGATGGCGTATTAAACGTTGGATTTAAGCTTTAAACTATGACTCTTCAAAACTTGACCTTCAAATGGTTTTTAAACTATGATTCTTCTCTTCAAAACTTGATCTCAAACGGTTTTTAGAATCTCATAGTAAATTTATCTCTTCAATCTTCTCAAGCTTGTTGTTTGAACTTCGATGATGTTATCCGGAGGAAGGTTCTGGATTAAATATTGAATTTGAGATATTGAGACTTTATAACGCCGTCTGGAGGATCGAGAATTTTAATTTCGGATCGGACGCTAAATTCGAGATGATTCCTATGGAGAACAACTTAAATCTCGCTGGACACCTTGAATGTTGGAAGTTCTCACCAACTTCTTGAGCTCTTTAAGTCTGGTGTGATTTTCAATTGATATAGAGATCCCTATTTATAGTTGTAGGTATGAATATCAAGGGCTGACGTGACATAATCTATTTTAGCCATTGAAAATTGATATATATATCTTTTAAAAAATATTACTTGTTGTCAAAGAAACTTGATATTTATCATATAATTATAATATTTTTATTATTTAAATATTTTATCTAATTTTAAAATTAATAAAATTTCAAAATTAAATAAATATATAAAAATCAATAAATATATTGTATATGGCTTATTAATTTTCGTCACTACAGTAGTTTTTCGCTCTAATGAATATATGAAGTTGTAAAATATATTTATATATATTTAGTCAGAATATTTTTGCAATTAAGTAAATAAAATCATGCAGCTATATGTATGTACGTTGACAATTCAAGACCCACAAAAAGAAAAAAGAAAAAAAAAGACAAACTGCTTTAAATAGGTCACGTGACGTCACGGGTCTGACAGGAGGACAATTTGGGAAATTTGCGGCCGCCATTCACGTGCGCTGTACATTAACTACCTCCCGCCGGCGCTTCTTCACATTTTTCTCTCCCCTCCCGCCAAATGCTCAAACAAACACTCCACCTATATTTTCAGTCTCACCTGAGTATATAAATTATTTTTTTGATACAAATAAACATATAAGATTTTTAAAAGGTACAACGAACGTTCTAAACTATTTAAAAAAAAAGGCCACTTGTCGTTAATACTATCGATTTTTTCAATTAATTAAAATGTGTCAAGCTCAATTCTATAAATTTTGAATTAATGTCGATCGAATAAATTAAAATCATGACCAAATAGCCTACATTGTAAAATTTCAAAGATTTCTTTTCATTTCAAAATCAGATGTCAATCGGTATTGAGATTTAAAATTTAATTCACACATATAAATTTATATCATTGATATTTCTCTATGTAACTATTCTAAATGTATTGAAGCCCATTAGGAAGATTAATAAGATCTACAACCATTGGCTACAAGAATGGAAGAAAATCATAATCTGATGTGAAGCACTAACCCTCAAATAAATAAATCCAGACATAAACCTTTAATTGAGATAACATTTAACAAAAATAATAACGTAATTTCGGTGTGGATGGTCTGGTGGTGGAGTAAGGTTGTTTGGAGACCAAAAATCACGTGTTCGAATCTTCTCAATACTATCAGGTCGGGTATGAGATAATAATAATAATAATAATAATAATAATAATAATAATAATAATAATAATAATAATAATAATAATAATAATAATAAAAGCATCTCACTCGTGAGACCATCTCAAAAACCACATGAGATCCTCTATGTCCATTGTCTTTGATGAGAAATTATGTGACGGACGCTACATGTGTAGCGTGTCTTCTCACAAATAATAATATAAAAAAAATAGGCTCATTATTTACAAATTATTATTTTTATGAAATGACTATACTACGTGCGCACGCGTCATATAATTTTTCCTCTTTGACATCTCTTATACCAAACCTTTCTTTTTAATTTTTTATTAAATTTTAATTTATTATGATTTAGTTTAATGTAAATTTTTTATTTAATGGTTCATCCATCTTCAATTTAGGATATATATATATAAAAGTGTGTGTGTGTATTAAAAAACTAGTTATGACACACGAAATGTATCACGGAAGAACACGGGTCATCTGATCCGCTGAAAAGCATAAGATTGTGGATGCATATAAATTCAATTGTTACACATATAATTTTTAGACGGGTTAGCATAGAGAAGTTGACAATTTACATGACAAATGGTGGTAAAAAGGTTTTACAAGACTAAATATTATTAAAAGTTACATCTACTTCAGTTTACATGAGGTTTCTATGTTACCCCTCTATTGCCAAATAACTTTTACCAAGAATTTTACGTGGTTGACTGGCGTTGCGTTAGTTACATCCATTGACCATTATATATGTTCAGTTTACATATTATTCAGTACATTACAAGTGAACACAAGTAATATATCAATTCTCTTATACATCATCCAAGGCTGAAGGCTCATATATCCATTGGACGGGTTGAGCTCAACATGTGTTGAGCGATGTTGACTCGCAAAAAATTTTAAAAAATCAGTATCAATCATAACACTAAAAAATATCACTTGTATCCTTAAAAAGAAAGGGGTCTATCACTTATCTTATATGAATTTATTAGTTCAAATTGTGAATTTTTCCGTTCCAAATAATATTTAGAGTTTAGGAGTTTAGGATTTTTTTTAGTTTTTTTAGTATTTTTAGATTTTGTAAGATTTTTTAGGAGTTTATTTTGGGTTTTTTAGGGTTTATATTTTTTTTAAGTTTACTAATCTCAATTAGGGGTTATATATATTTAAAAAAAAATCAAATTAATTCATTTTAATTTTAAAGTTCACTAATTCCATTGTAGGATATATATTTATTTTAAAAAATTAATTCACTTTAACTTTAGGGTTCACTAATTCCATTTTAGGATATATATTTATTTCAAAATTAGGTTTTTAAATTTCAATTACAATTTATATTTGTTTCAAAAAAATTAATTATCAAACGCAATGTACAAGCCCGCATGTTAGCGTCAGGTGAGTGCATTGCGCGAGTTGCCAAACTTCAAAAAAATTAAATTCATTCACTTTATTTTAGGATTCATTAATTCCATTTTAAGGTATATATTTATATTTATTTATACAAATTAATTCAATTCATTTTAATTTTATGGTTCACTAATTGTATATATTAGGGTATATAATTTTGGATAATAAAACTAAAAAAAAACAGAAAATCGCAAAAAAATAAATAAAAAAATCAAAAAAAATAATAAATAAGAAAATATATAATTAGACGTGCATGGCCCGCGTGTCACACGCACCCGACATGGGCCTTTTTTTACCATTAATTGTTAATGGAGCTGGACTCAGACCCATACACCACGTGTTAGTGTATAGAAAACCACCCCTGAGTAATATAACAAATTATTACTTGCAATCTGAAGCAATTATAATCAATCATATAAACATGGATCACAAATCAAGTGAAAAGTGATCAAAATGAGTGTTATATCCTCTTGAAAAGTGATATGTCTATATTGAGATGTATTAGTTAGACATTCAATGTAATGGTTTGTAAACTCAACTACATACCGGGTCAATGTATTTCTTAGTTTTTGGTATAGAAAGTATCAATTAGTATTTCTTTACTTTTTCCTCATTTTAAAATCCAATCTATTGATTTGAGTTTTTTTGTCAATCCAGTTTAGTGAAATTCAAGTTCTCACTTTTTTTTTTTTTTTTGAGTTGGTTGAAATTAAAGCAAACATTGAATGTTAATCATTAATACTTAAACCTAAAATATTAATTTCCAAATAATCTGCATTCAATCTACTTCCTTAAAGGATGAATTCCATCTTTAGAAACACCTAGTGCACCGCTCCAAGATTTTTAAATAAAAACAAATCGTGGGATGTGACTAAGTGGATAGATATTCAGATTTTGCACGTACACTAAAAATCGACCACAGAGACTACTCACTATAATTCACACCAAACTAAAGTCGAATAACATGCGAATGTTAATCTCACTGGCAATACTCTTGGAAATCATGACTATTCATTCACTTTAACTGAAACTATTGAAGTATACATAATTCCATCACATACAAAATAACCTAATTTCGAAGGCCAAATAATTGCACTGAATATATACTCAGCTTCAGCTGGATGACAACAATGTCATTCAACAACTATTACTTTCCTTTCCTTAAACCCAGGTACCAGGGTTAATCGATGGGAGGATCGTAAAAGCTCCATCCGTATCAGAGATTGGGAAGAAAAAGAAGTTTTTAATCCTTGAAATATAATATGTTAGGCAGTTTACTTTGTGATATCTCTATCTGCGCTCATTGGTTTTGCTTCCAATGTATAGGCTGTTCCCGGTGCTGTGGGCTCGGTAAACTGGGCTGGTCCGGATGATTTGGTTTCACTTTCAACAAATGGATTTCTTGTTGGAGGAGCCGGGCGATCAACTTCCATTGGAGTTGCCCTCGGGGGAGATGACGGCTGCACATCAACATCCGAATATGCTGCCTTAAATCTTGCTCGTAGCCCTTCATCTACCAATCGAACTCCTTGCAACTGATTACCAAGTGATAACCACCTGAGGATCAAAGGCACAACCCTTCAGAAACTACTAGGAGTGTCAAGTGTGTGATATCAAGGACCACATCAATAAAAATCTTGTCTGATGAAAAACACATATTAAGTCGAATGTAATTTATTTTGTCTGCTCTCAAAGAAGAAATAAGAGGGATTTCTTTTCTCTTCTTAATCTAAATTATCATATATTGCCTTATTATATATCACTCAATTACTTATATAATATACCTGACTTGCCTCACATACAACCCCTACTAGTCCTAATGTTCCAAAATTCCCTCCCCCTCCAATTTTTATATCTTAGAGAGGCTATCTAAATTTATTTCAAACCAGTACTGAATTATTATATTCGAACACAATATTTCAATACATGAATCAAGTCAAATGGACTGCCTAGGCAAAATCATGGCACCTAGGTGGCCATATAGAACGATTTTTTGGACAAATTTTAAGGTGGCGTTAATAAGTTCTCAAGCTTTCAGTCTTTTAGAATCCCTCGGGCAAGAAGCACAACCCTTAATGATAATATTTCTCGGCCTAGAATATATACTTGGCTACTTTTAAAGAAAGAAAAATTTAACCCCTCAACCACCCTTTCACTCAAAGTCATAATTATATTTACTCATACTCTGTACTAAAACAGAGTACGAGTAAATACACAATCCAGATTGTTAGAAAAAGTTCATCGAATATCCCCCCACTCAAAACTTGGTGACCAAGTGTTTAGATAAGACTTAGTAACAGAATTAAGCAACATCATAAGTAAATCACATTTCATGGCACAACACATGCAAGTAATGCCGAGCACCATAATTTATGTCTCTATCCCCATAGTAACACAAATATTATTTATCCGCTTAAGTCAGTGTTCAATATTCTTGATCAGAGAGATTAGTGATATCTGGCTCCACATTTTATTTCCATATGATGCAGCAATCAAATTGTACTCATATCTAAACCATTTATTGTCTTCACTAAAACTATTTGCAAGTTTGAATAGAAAATCAGACAGGAAATAAATAAACATACCCAGCCTGGACATTGTGCATCCTTGCAAACAACTCTAGCTTTCTTGTTCTTGGACTTACCCTCTCCAACATGGCATACATCTATAATACATCATCAATCATTTTAGGAACATATATACGAGCCAAAGCCAATAATATTATAAGAAAAGGTGCATTAATAATAAGGGCCCCTTTCACTAGGAAAACAACAGCTAAACAATTCTCCACTGAAATGCCAAATGCTAAGGCTAACCAAGTCAAGTGTAAACATTACATATGCTACTAATGGACTAACTTAGCACTACTATAGCAGGTTAAAGTTTTCGATTACCAAAGAAAAATCTCCCCACATAAGCATCTATGAGTAGACAATGAAACATATAATGACTTACTTTCCTTTATTTTATTATTATCATTTTATTTTCCACTTCACTGATGGCAATTCTCACTTGCTTATGTCACATATAATCTAGTTCTGGCCATGGAAGAGAAATCTATTATTTTAGGGAAATTTGATTCTTTGTAAAATATCTAAATATTAAATCATTTACCTTCTTTTCAGTTTTCAATTTGAAGAAAGAAATGGATGTTTCTAGGCAGTAAGATGAGTATTATTAAAAATATGGAACAAATGCTATGACATCCTTGGTCTGATTTAAACTGTGAATTAAAAAGAAAGACTTATTTGTAGTTTGATGTGCTAAACAAATCTCCAATCACTATGTTTCAATTAAAATCAAATTAAATCATAATTCTAGTATGACAGTGAACCTGTACATGTTCAGCTATAATGTTGATAAACAACAAAAAGCATATATTAGCAATTAAGCATACATGTTAAGTACATTCCATGATTTCCATCTAATATCATATTATTATCAACACCATTACTAAGAAATCTTCTAACATATTAAACATGTAAACTTGAATAAGTAAAACATAAATAATATAAATTGCAAACTTGCATATAAAACAAATCTATACCACAAAAGAAATTTAAACATCATGCAAATCATATGGCATAGGTACATGCAAACGTGCCTCTTTAGTGGACACTGTAGCTTCATCAGATAACTTTCAATTAATGTTCACAAGTTTTTAGCAATTTTTTATAGTAAAATAGGCCAGAGGGAACAGAAAAAGTACAAATCAATTTTTATCATTATCATAAAGCACAATATATGGAGAGGGGTTAAGTGTACATTGTATAGTCAAGGGGCTTAAAAGTGTGACATGGCAAATGGTGGATAGGTGAGCTAGCAACTAACCTCGTCTGGTTTACGACTTGTTTCACGAACTTCAGCAACAATAACATCAGTGTCAATATTTCTATTTACTTCAGGATTACCCTTTACTCCAACAAGACAATGCTCCTTGCTGTGGTTTAGCCAATGGCCTGTACGCCCTGTTCTAATAATCCGCTGAAGCTGATTTGTCTTCACCCAGATAATCTCCTCAACACGTTTGTAACCCCAGAGTTCCAAACTGCACGTGAACATACATGCCTTGAGCAAGAAAATTTACATACAATGCCAGATCCTCCCACCGGTGATATTAGGCAAATCCACCAAGAACCATATTCATTTAACATAAAGAAGTATCATATAAGAGAGGCATACCATTCACGTCCAAGCTCCATTGCACGTCCCGTGACCCAAAGAAATATCAGACCATCGGTCTGTAATGCAGGAACATTAAGAGTTCGCATTTCGTCATCGGCCATAGTTCCATAAGGCAATTCCATATGAATATCCCATGGTGGATCAGCCATTATAACTCCAAATTGACCTAAAATATCCATTCTAAATGATCGTATGTCACAGTTAATCCACTGTGGTTCTCCAAGTTCCACTTCTGAACAATAATGAGCACTTTGAGGCTTCAATGGCTTTGGCGGAGCTTGCCCCATCATCATAGGAGATACATCAGGAGTTGAGTCAAGCTCATAATGGACATACTTGCATGTCTGTCATTGAGAAAATTATCATTACTTTAATTCCACAAAAACAAATAAATCTACATAGAAAATGAAAAGGTATGATAAATCCACCTTCATGTGACGGCAGGTGTCAAGAAATGAACAATCCCCCAAATTCACATCAGTGTGGGCAGCAATTATGCGTCGGAAATGAACCTATGTTAAATGAAAATGAAAAATCTGTTAGATATGACAATATCAAAGGCACTTCTATAATTTTTCCAGTGAACTAAATGTATACTTAAAGACCAATGGTTCTTCAACAATCTTCATAGTAAGCAGGGCATATGATTGGGCATCATCTAAAATAATAGGAGTTAAATCCTCCTCATAGACCCCACAAAGTACATGACACACAACTACCCCTGCTCTCACCTTATCACAAGCCATGTAAGAACCAGACTGGCGACGGCAATCTTCCTTTGTCAATGCTGAGCAGTATTCTTTTACTTGAGACCCACCTTTGCTTTTGAACTAAGTTGAAAAAAAAAAATCAGCAGCAGTTCAAAAGGTAGTTAGATTGATATCAGAAGTCTATAGCAAGCAGCTAGAAGAAATGCCAAATCTCAAGTGCTGTATATTGTCCATACAGGCAATGAAATGAAATGGCAATCATACAGATCCATATCAAGGCTAATCTTGAATATGTTTCGTTGAAAAGAAGAGAAAACAATAGACACATCTAAAGTTTTCATCTTTCCTGGCAGCATAAAGCCACAAGCTGATTAATGACAAACATAAAAAAAATAACCTTCCAAATATATCACAAGTGATTATTAGCTTTCAAAACTAACTCTAGTCTATCATACACATGGAACACAAACCAAGTGAGCATACGTAATATCACAAGTTAATATTTGCAGTCTGATAAGCATGAATCAGAAACCAAATGAGAAGTGATGAAAATGAGTGTTACTTCCTCTGAACAAACACAAACCTTAGCAGCCACAGCAGTTTCTTTAGCAGTTGGCCTGTGGATGAGGTCCAGAAGCTCCTCTCCAGTTTTGGACTTCTGCATTTCCTTGAAACTCTTTTTATTCAATAAAGCCTCAAGATCCTTCATATCCTCCTCCTCCGTTCGTGGCTTCAACGCAAGGGCATTCGTTCCCCCTCCATGAATCCCACTGGGGGGCATTGAGGGCTGTCTTTGCATCGGGGGAGGCACCCCAACACCTCTCGGCACCCCTATCATCCCCATCCCTCTCGGCCCAATACCCCGTGGCCCCATCATCATGGGTCCTCCCATCCACATCTCAGGCATCCCTCTCCCTAGACCAAAACCGCCGCCACCAATCACACCATCCCCACTTCTCCTGACCATCTGACCAATCCTAGTCTCATCAATGGAAGTTCCCTCATTCAACTGCTTAGTTTCGGGCAACTCTTTCAACAGCCTAGTCCTATCAATATTCATAACCATCACTCTTGACTTACCACTAACCACAAACTCCTCTAGCTCCACACCACCATTATCCTCCGCCATTGACCTCAGCGCCATCTCAACCGCAAGAATAGCGCCTGAATCACCCCCCAACTCCCTCAGCGCTGCCCTCTCAGCCACCGTGGCAGATGAGTCATTCTCTAGCTTCCTCAGGACCGTTGAGGAATCGATGGGATTGAAGGGCACCCTCTCCAACAAATATACAGCGATCATGGACCTAACAAGGGAGAGTGGGCCGCCGCTCTCCTCAATGAGAGCCCTCGGAGAAGGCTGGGAAAGGGGGGCCGAAGAGGGCAATTTGGGGTTGTTTTCAGAAGGGATTTTGGAGATGGTAAGGGGTTTGGATAGGAGGGGTTGGGAGGGGAGAATCTGAGAGAGAGGAGTGAAGGGTTTGGAGTTGAAAGCGGAGATGGCTTTGAGAGAGATGTCGAGAGAGGAAACGAGGTCAGGAACGAGGCTGCTGGTTTGAAGGGAGGCAATGAGATCAAGCTGAGCGGAGTGGAGGTTGTCGGCGCGGGATTCAAGCTGCTGCCTCATCTCCATTATCACTGATATCGATTCTTCATTCACCTCACTCTCCATTAAGCTGTGTTCTTCAAATCTCCAGAATTCCGAGGTTTCGCCGGAAGCTCAAGTTTTGGGGAAGGCTAAATCATCAAAGCATTCATCTGATGCCAGAAAAAAGAAACAAATTTTGAGGTGTAATTATAACTCAAAAAACCCATTTTTTAACTCCACAATAAGGCAGGCAGTTTGTATCTTCTTTGGTATCTATCAATAATAACTCATTCATCTAAACATGTACAAATATCCAAGCATTAATGTTACGAACATTTAGTTTCTTTGCGCTAATTAAAATTTTCAGTTCATTACAGGGAACATGTTTCAGCTAACAAATATTAATAACCTTAAACTAAATCATATATGGTATGTCTTCGTGCTTTTTTTTTTTTGAGACGAAAAATACCTGGTGAAGCAATACGGCGTGCGGCGGCGATGTCCGGCATGGTGGGTGGCAACATCGACGAAGACGACGAAGGCGTGGATGCTAGGCTCGGATTGGGTTTCTGTGTTTTCACGATTAATTGGAGGCGTGGTTGTGTTTCAGACTTGGAGAGTGGAAGAGAGAGATAGAGAAAGGCAGAAAGCACATAAAAATGTAAATATTAAAGCCCCATTTTTGGGGTTTTTCGGCCCGAAGCCTAACTGTGAACACACTACTACCTGCAAACTGAGTATGCCGGGCCGGGCCAATTTTGACGCCGCTTGACTTTTAAGTTTTAACAAACAAAAATTTAGGGATCAATTCAAGAAAAATGGAAATTATGTGGAGTCGGTTGTTTACAAACGAAAGTAGAAAAATCAAATTCAATGAATCTACAGGCAAATACTTCCGTCACTATGTTATGCTTATATTTGATATTTCAATTCGTGTTAAATTTATAATTTTTTATTTATTTATGTTAAATACTGATATTTGATTTTTTAACCTGTATTAAACTGACCTGGTTAGTATTAATTTATTACACTTTAATTAGATTTGACTCTACCCAAATGTGATTTGTACTGTATTTATTTTTCAATATATTTTTAAAAATTTCAATATTTTATTGATAGATGCAATTAGGTCGATTATGTTATAATTAATTTTTATTTTTGCAACATCCATGTACTTGCCTTATATAGTTTATTACATGTCAATTAATGTTTATTTCATCTCAATTATGATTTATTACATTATAATTAGGTGTATTACATATCAACTATGATCTATTAATCTTAATTAGGATTTTTCAATATCAATTATAGTTTAATATATCTAAATGAGAGTTTATAAATTAATTTTTTTAGAATTTAGTTTCATTTAGAGTTTATATATGCATGAAAAATGATTTTTTGTATTATTCACTCATGCTTATTTGTCCAGCACAGGCTCATGTTTATAATCCAGGGGAAAATTGCACCAAAAAAAAACAATCTCTCATTTAGCGATACAATTGGAAGGTTTATATAATTACTTAAATGATCTTACTAAATAAAAAAATATATGCATAAACCCTTTATGGAGTTCCTCCTAAAGATGAGCAAAATTGAACCGCAATCGAAAATTCAAACCGTCGATTTCGGTTCGATTCCCTCTTGACACCTTTTGACTAAGAACTTGCATGTCTAACTAACTAGGCCACAAGCCATTTTTGTAAAATTTAATCTATAGATTAAATATATACATAAAATTAATAAAATTTTGGTTTTGATGAAAACCGACGGAACCGAACCAACTATTTTGATTTCGATTCGGTTCGATGCTTAGCTTAATTCGGTTCGATTTCGGTTTGTACCGAATGCTTATCCCTAGTTCTTCCCACCCACAATTTCTCTCTCCTTAACCTCATACAGGTTGTTGCCCCCCACCCCCTAATTTCTCTCTCCTCCATGCCAGACCCGCCCGCCGTCCCTTTATTTCTTAGACCACCACCATTTTTAAGAAGCAAAGTTACACTTACTAAAATCATCGGCCTATAAATAGGGTTCACAAATTATTTTTCGAACCATGTCTCATCCATTTGAAAAATAGATTTTGAACTTATGTGAAGGGATTCGAACTAAACTTTTTGAACTCAATTTTCAACAAGAGAGCTTCTTCCTTTACGAATAAGAGTTGAATTTTTTTCAAACCTAGTATTATATTGATTTGTGCGTTTGCTCGCGTTGCTAGGTTGGTGGGGTGGTGATTGGTGAAGCTTGGAGAAGAAGAAGAAGGGAGGTGGCACTAGAGGTTTTTTTTAATTTATTTTAAAATTTTAATTTTAAAATGAAAGAATAAGAATAAATTTTACTATAGTGTACGTGTAAAGAAAAAAATTGAAAAAAAAATGAAAATTGTGTGCGGTGTCCGCTGTGTAAAGTAAAAATCGTGTATAAAAAAATTAATGGTGTATTAAAAAAACACACAAAAATTTGATCCTATGGACGTCCAATTGAATTGGGTTTGGCTTGTGCTTACTTTTTGGATTTTTTGCTGAGCCTAATTTATTTCCTTTCATATTATTATCGTAATTTTTGAATTTGTTTGTAGTAAAGTTCAAATTGTTTGTGTTATTTAAATTTTATTTGCTTATTGATATTTGTGTATTATATTTTCTTTTATTGCCAAATTTATGTTGTTTGTGTTATTTACAATTATTTGATAATTAGTATTTTTGTGTTACATTTTTTATTATTATTTGTGGTATTTACAATTTATTTTATTATTAATTTTTTTATTAGTTGATTTTTTGTGTTCTATTTTAATTATCATCAAATTTATAATCAAATTTTTTGTATATTATTTGTGTTATTTACAATTTATTTGTTTATTAATTTCATATTTAATTACATTTTTTGCATTGTGAAAACTAACCAAAGGACGCCCTACAATATAATTAAAATTAAAAAGAATTAAATATCCTAATAATTTAGGTAATAGGCACTAGAATCTGGCTGATCCTAATAAGTTAATGGAATTATTTTTTCAAATTTATTTTATTATTACTATTAGTTTTTTTTTTGGTTCCAGGATTGTGATAACTAAGAACATATTTTATCTATCATATAACATTTTTCAATTCTAAGCCACCTAGAAGGTGTTGTCTCATTTTTGTTAAAACTATTTCATCATTGCATCATATTATTTATATTTTATTAATTAAGTAAACATATTTCTCTTATGTATATTTAAAAATCCAAAATATTTATTCATTCCGACAATGTGGTCACATTTATACATTTTACTAAACTTCAAAACTTAAGGGGCCACGTACAAACTTTAGTAGAGCTGCCAATCTTGTTTGGTTATGACTTATGAGTTGCCCACAATTATTTATTTGTACTAAAAAGTTATATTAAAAGCTGCCCATTTTAATCGTTTGTCTACTTCTTCAACAATGCAACAACCTGTTGAAAGCGAGACCCCTTCCTACTTTTTAATCATTTTGTCTACTTCATTTTAATATTGCTTTTTTCTGCAACCAATCTTACAACGATCATAATGTCGACCAATGTTTTTAAATCCACCGCATATTGAATCGGTTAATTTACTCAGTCATTAAGTTACTGATTAAATTAGTTGAATTATTTTAAAAATTTCGGATAATCTATTATTTGATATTTATTTAAATTATATGTATGTGTACACATTAAAATATAAAATAAAATAAATGAAATAGTATCATGATAAATATATTAAATTAAGTTAAAAAGGGGGCAAATTGCAGTTTAATACCTGGCCTTTCAACCTTTTAACAAAAATGTCCCGACCTTTATATATTTACAGTTTGATACCCGATTTTGTAAACTTTTATCAAATCTATCACATGGTCAATTATCTAGTACCCTATAACATATGTAGATAACCAGAAATCTTAGGTGGATTTTTATAATGCCACGTCATACCTAAATAAATAAATATTAAAAAATTTATTTATTTCCATGTAAGTTTAATAAATTAGAAAATGAGAAAATTATTCAGGATTTGTTTAATTTGAAATATAATACATTTACTAAATATGTTAATGTTATTTTTTATATAATTATTTTTAATGAATATTCATACATTATTTAATAATTAACTATTCGCATAATGTATAGAAGATTTAAATAAATATTTTTTTTCGAATCGTACGAGTTACAACCTTTGACAAATGGATAATTATATGTATTCTCATCGAATTTTAGGTATGACTTCTTCAATAAGTGATGGTAATAATATACGTAAATATTTTAATTGACATTAGATCAATATAAAACAATGAAATAATTTAACGCATTTTTAATATACACTATATACATTTTCAAGATATAAATTGACATAACTTTGGCTTCGAGTTACATAAACTACAGTTTAAAAGTGAGGATAATTTAAAGTTATATGGAAATTTAATTTTCTAATATTTTTTTAGGTATGATGTGGCATTATAAAAATCCACATAAGATTTCTAGTAGTCCACATATGCTATAAAGTACAAGATATATAGTTGACTATGGGATATATTTGATAAATAATTACAAGGTTGGGTATCAAACTGTAAATATATAAAAGTCGGGACATTTTTGTTAAAAGATCGAAAGGTCGGGTATCAAACTGTAATTTACCCTAAAAAATGCACTTAATTTATATCAATGCTAAGTAAATAGTTTATCAATACTTCTTCCATAAGTTCAACAATTTAAAAGTACAGTATTTATTACACTATAATAAGCATAGAACATCAATGTATTAGATTATTTTGGAAGATATATAATTAAATGTCAAATAATTAAGCATTGATTTTAATTACAAAGAATATTGTATAATTAATAACAATTTAAAAACATTAACAATCTTTATTTCATAAGCCACTAAGTTATATTATGTTTCTCCTCTCCATTCATTTTAATTCAAATGATAAATTATATTAGATGTATTTTTAAATATTTATTTAATTATATATTAAGCATTGGTTTTTAATTAAAAAGAGATTTCCTTATTTTCAATTTATGGGCGCTCGACACGGTTGGTTAAGTGCACAACACAAAATCATGTCTTTTTTGGAAGTTGCAAGTTCAAATCCTCCTCACGCTTGAAAAAAATAAACATGGACCGGTTTGACCTATTCGACTGATTTTAATTGGATTTAAGAGATTCGACTGAGTTTTGATCGGTTCACTATGGGTCATTTTCAACCCATAATTTAAATATAATTAGATCGAATACATGACCGGTTCACGGTTAAACCGATCGGACCGATCAGTCCGATCTAAGTGTGAAAACACTGATGTCAACAACTCAACATACTTCATCTTTATTTTCTAGCTTCGCCCACTATATATATCCGTTAGAAACTTTCATGACTTCATATTTTAGTTAATTGCATGTGAGTTGTTAATTTATTAATAAGATCACGTAGATGGTAGTTGTTGAACATGCAGCTAGCATTTGCATTTCAAATGTAAATTGGTTTCATCATTAATTGGTTTTATGTTGTATACACATCAATTTTGTTCTATTAATATCTCTACCTTTTTTTCTGATGACGAGGATCCGAGGATGCCGACTGAGTAAACTACATTCATGTTCATTAGGCAGCAAAGCACGTAGAAGAAATAAGTCAGACTTAAAAAATCAAATGTGACAGGCTTACATCCCTACCGGTGTTGCAATAGCTTGCAAACCACACCAAAAGTTATTTTATTTAATATTTAATCGTGACGAGAGACAAATAATTTATCGCAAATACTTAAGTGCATGCAACCGATGCACCTAAGGTCTTATGTGCAACGAGCGGGTTATGGGGAGACCCGCCTCGCAAAAAAAAACTGAAAAAATATCACTTCTAACAATGACAAAGTATCCGTCTATACTTGGATTATACGAGTTTATTTAATCTCAATCGGGGCTTAGTGTTTAGGATTTTTTTGGGAGTTTTAAGTTTTTTAGGGTTTATGATTTTTAAGGAATATTTAGGAGGGTTTAAAAATTTTTACGGTGTTTTTAAATTTTTTTAGGGTTTTATGTTTTTTTTTATGATTTGTTACATCTCAATTAGGGTTTATAATTATTATTTAGAAATTTAATTTCATTTAATTTAGAGCTTGTATATGCATGAAAAGTGAATATTTTGTATTTTTATCCATATTTCTTTATCAAAACATGGTCGAACGAGATTTTTAAATGAAAGATGTAATTGAAAATATATGTTTTTCTGTTTTTTTTTTTTTGCATAAAATCGATTAAAAATAAAAATAAATAAATAAATAAATATGAGTACAATTGAAGTTTGAGAAAGATCTGATGATGTCAAATTTTCAACATTGATTGATTTGAATTTTTTTTGGGTTTCGGAGTGGGCTCGTGCGATCCGGCCCGGTTTCATGTAACCTCATAATTTATTATAAATGCCCGTTCAGTAGACAGTATGATATAAGGTTGAATATGTTTTACACGTGATGTGTTATACTGTATTATATATCAATATCATATTTATTTTGATATATTAAGATATATGTATTAATAATATATAGTTTGCTTAGATATATTATAATCTATGAAAAATTTCAATTCATAAAATATCATTTAATGGGTTACCATACATTGTGTGAATATTCTATAATAAGATTTTAATTAATATCGATCTGCAAGGTTATTTTAGTTTGTAATTTTTAATAATTATGCATGGTATTATATATCCCACCTGTAGGTTTTGATATTTTATACCATATAAATGATTAACACATGTCGGACTCTTGCATAATAATAAGTTTTATTATTGCTGACAAACATAGTATTAGAGTGTCATAAGTATCAATTACACCCTTATACTACCATAATATTATTATTAGTAAACATAGTATTATGTGCAATATTGAAAATTGCGATGAATGGAGATGTAGCTAGCGACCGAGTTCATTTTTTAATTTAGTTTTTTTTTTTTTTGTAATAAAGATAAGGAGCTAGCTAGTTTTATTATACATGGTGGTTATTTAAATGGATTGAATAGTAGTGTACTTCTATTAGTCCCACTCTAAAATCAGGGATATCAATTGGCTTAGTAGTCATAAGAAAGATATGGAATATTAAAGAAAATAGTATTTTTAAATAACAAAATAGGCAATGAATAGGTAATATTATTCATGAACAATAAGAATTTCTTGCATGTTTGTCTGCAGAGTTATAATTAACTCAAGCTAGACATATAGCGAAGAAGTAATAGGAAAAAAAAAGAAGGGTTAATTAATATTACACGTACTTTAGTATACTTAATATTTGGGATTGCTAACACTTGTCCTAATATTAAAAAAATTACATATTGGTACTAAATGTTAATAAATCTATATATTTGTGAGCAAATTTTCGGATCTCAAATGTGACGTGAGTTGTTGGAATTAAGAAGATTGATATATAACTAACTTAAATATACATCAATCGAATTGATTCTGACAAGTCATGTTCGATTTTTAGGATGCTATAAATAACTAGATTTGTTAGATTATGTAGAAGTTGGGTATAAATATATAATTTTTGAAACGTTACGATGGAAGTGTTAGCAATCTCAAATGTGAGGTAGCAAAGAATAATTATGTAAAAAAAATAATGACTTCTTTTTTTATTAAATAAAAAAAAATCATCATGGAAAAAGCTAGAGGGTCTTATATTTATCTCTCTCTCTTTTTTAATAATTACTGGCCAATAAAGATCTAACATCTATTTATATTGTTAAAACTTCTATGTACACGTTTTATATTCTCCTAAGTAGAAAAATGATTAAATTTAACTCTTAACGTGAGAACATTTAAAACTTTGTTTGAGAAAAAAAAAAAGAGTAAACATCGTTTGAAAACAAAAAGGCCCACAAAAGTAAGAAATGGGCTTCATAAATGTGGGCCGGATGCTATGATTGAATTTCAGAAGCATGAGATGGGGTCTCTTGGAAACGAAAGTAATAAAATTAATTAATTACAATATGAATTAAATTAGAAAATAAATTATACTACCCTAAGACTCTTAAAATGATGTAGATCTTAACAAAAACCCTATGTATTTGATATTCCACGTGAAACCATTTTTGCATAAATATATAAATAAATTTGAGTGTATCTTCACATTCAATCATATCTAAAAAATTGGCTAGATTAATGACAAAAGGGTTAGTCGCGTTCCAGAGGAAGAGACCCTTTCGTGGATCACATACTCATGATTGAATGGGCCAGTTGTATGATTTTTTTTAATTGTTTGCAGAAAACTGTCTTTTTTCTTTTTTGTTTGTCGCTAGGGTTATTTGTTAATTTTAAACCCTAATTGTTAAGTCGTGCCTTCTCTTTTGTAGATGATCATCTCGATAACACTTGTTCTTGTAATCTTGTTGTTAAAAAAAATTGGCTCGATTTCAAGCATTTGTAGAAGAGCTTTGTATGTATTCAAGCTAAGCTAATTCCGATTAAATCTCAAATAAACTCAACATTTTGAGTCTTCAAGCTTGATAGAATTAATATATGTACATTCCGTATTTCTTTTACAAATATATGTATATCCATCTGTATAAACAAAATAGTAGCCTTTTCTTTACTTTTGATGGTATAAGTTCAAAATTTAATGACATTAATTAGTTCACAATTGAATGGATGAACTGCAAGAAAATGAATAATCAACACCAATAATCAATTTGGAATAATTTATATTAACAATTATCAATAAATAATGACTGCAAAGTACACAATTAATATATAGTACAATTATTGCATGCATCATGCAAATGTCGAAACTCCACTCTTATTTATTTTTTACGTACCTTTTTTGGGTTCTGTCACATTTTTAATATAATTCACATCATCACATGGAATGGGACTGAGAAAAACTTATGCACTCCTCTCTCTCTCTCTCTCTCTCTCTCTCTCTCTCTCTCTCTCTCTCTCTCTCTCTCTAGGTTAGAGATTGCCGTGTCTTAATTAATTTCCCATTAATTGTAATAGATGTTTTCAATTTAAAAATAAGAAGGGAAAAAAACCATGTTCTCAAATGAAATAAATTTGCTGAAAATACGACTTTATATCTTTTCATTACTATTACCATATATACATCTTCACATGTATGTGACTAGATCTCTCTTAAAATTAAAAGGTTGTCTTTATAAAAAAAAATATAAAATTAAAAGGTTGTCTTTATAAAAAAAAATATAAAATTAAAAGGTTGCAAACATAATTAGTTAGGTTGGCCCTGACAATAATAAAGCTATACTATCTTACCACTACAAAAAATTCACGTTTTACCAACGGACATAATTCGGGTCGTCATTTAGCGACGGAGTAACGACGGAACATTACCGTCATAATTTAACGACGAACTTACGACGTAAATATTGTCGTTATATGTAACGACGGACATATTCCGTCGTTAAATTTACAGATTTTTATTTTTTATTTATTTTTTAATATTAACGACGGATTATATCCGTCGTTATATTTTTTCAAATGTTTTTCTTTTAATTTTAATATTTAACGACGGACAGAGTCCGTCGTTATATTTGTTTAATATTTTTCTTTTAATTTTAATATTTAACGACGGACGGAGTCTGCGTTACGTTTTCATATTTTTATTTTTTATTTCTTTTTTAATATTAACGACGGATTATATCCGTCGTTATATTTTTTAAATATTTTTCTTTTAATTTTAATATTTAACGACGGACTTATTCCGTCGTTAAGTTTTCAGATTTTTTTTATTTAATTTTTAATATTAACGACGGAATCTGTCCGTCGTTAATGCCGTCGTTAATAATCGATTAATTAGATTGAACCTGGGCGCGGAATGTTCATTTCAATTCGCAGCCCTAGTTCGAGCCCATCCCACCCCCTGACCCATCCATCCCGGCGACGGCGAAGGCGGCAACGAGCGCGGCGGCGGCGGCGGCGGCGACGACGAGCAGCAGCGGCGGACCCATCCATCACTCTCTCTCTGTCCATATACATACATATATATATATACACCCTCTCTCTCTCTCTCAACTCCACGGCAGCGAGCAGCAGCGGCGGCGAGCAGCGGGCAACCCCGACGAGCAGGTGCAACACTCTCTCTCTCTCTCGATTTCTGTATATATATATATATATATATTTCAGATTTGTGTGTGTGTGTGTGTATATATATATATTTCAGATCTGTGTGTGTGTGATTTTTGGTGTTTTGATTGTTTTGATTGATGGTTAATTGTTAATTGTTAGTTTAGGTTAGATTAGACTTTTTTGATAATTAATTTGGATTAATTATGTGTTTATTTAGGTTAGGTTAGATTAGGTGTTTATATTTTAATTTGGATTAATTATGTGTTTGTTTAGGTTAGGTTAGATTAGGTTAGGTTAATTATATGTTATTTGTTAGTTTAGGTTAGATTAGGTGTTTATACTTTAAATTGTACTAATTATGTGGTAGATTAGTTTAAGTTAGTGTTTCATTTTGTGTGTGTTAGTGTATGTGTGTGTGTGTGTGGTTGATTAAATTTTTTTTTCTTGTAATTATGTTGTAGTTAGAAGAGCTATATTGAGGTTCAAACATCAAATTGAGGAATTTATCAAGTAGATTCATATATATTACAAAGGTAAGTAATGATTTTATGATTTTAATATGCATGTTAAATATATTAATGTTGACAATTTATTTTGTCAATTTATGTCAATTTATTTTCTCAATTTAAAAAACAGAAGAACATAGATCAATTTATTTTTTCAATTTATGCTAAGTATGTTATTTAGGCTAAGTATGTTATTTACGCAATTAGCATGCTAAGTATGTTTTTTATGCAATTATATGTCATTTAATTATGTTAAATTTATTTGGCAAATTTAGGCTAATTAAGTTTGTTATTTAGACAATTATCATGCTAAGTATGTTATTTATGCATCTAGATGTCAATTAATTATGTTAAATTTATTTGGGTAATTTAGGCTAAGTATGTTATGTATAGATTTATTATGCTGAGTATGTCAATTATGTTAAATGGGATGAGGGCCTCTGGATCCCTCTTTATTGAATTGTTGGTTTTTGTTTGGGATGAGGGCCCCTGGATCCCTCTTTATTGAATTGTTGGTTTCTGTTTGGGATGAGGGCCCCTGGATCCCTCTTTATAGAATTGTTGGTTTCTGTTGGTATTGTTGTTTTGAATCGATTAGAAGAACATAGATCAATTAGCGTAGAGTCGAGAACTTGGGACTAGGAAATTCACATAGGTACTGCCGAATTTTTTTAAAAAATTAGCGCTATTTTTTAATGAATTATTTTTATATTTCATTGAACAATAATCAGTGCGTATTTTACGATCAAAATTTTTAGAAATTGGCCTTCTACAATGAGTCTAGATCGTGAATAGATGTACCGGCGATACCTTCAGAATGATGCTTTGAATCCGAACTTCCTTAATGGACTAAATTCTTTCATCGAGTTTTCCTGCAATCAACCGTCCTTCATGAGTGTAGACAAGATTAAGTGTCCATGCCGTAAGTGTAAGAACATTCCATTCCAAACGCCGTCTACCGTTAGACTACACGTGGCAAAGAAAGGATTTGTGCACAATTATCGTGTATGGATTTATCAAGGTGAACAACAGGTGCATCCGGACAACGATCAGAATTTGGGTGGTCAGGATGGAATGAATACATACCAGAACATGGTAATGGATGCTGCTGGTCCGCATATCAATATCAATGTCGATGATCATATCGAGGAGGCCCCAAATCCAGAAGCGCAACGATTTTATGACATGTTGAGGGCCGCAGACAAAGAATTGTGGCCGGATTGTCAGAACCATTCTCAATTGTCACTCGTTGCTCGTCTGATGAACTTGAAATCTGAGAATAACAGGTCAGAGAGATGTTTTGATCAGCTAACTCAATTAATGAAAGAGATTGTTCCTGAGAATAATTTGGTAACTGATAATTTCTACAACACAAAGAAATTACTACGGGGTATGGGGCTACATGTTGAGAAGATCGATTGTTGTTTCAACAACTGTATGATTTATTGGGCTGCTGATAGTGAATTGACTGAATGGAAATTCTATGGTCATCCCCGTTTCAAGGAAACAAGTTGCAGTTCGCAAAAAAGACAGAAGACCACAGTTGCACACAAGAAGATGCATTATTTTCCACTCACTCCGAGGTTACAGAGGATATATGGATCTAATGCAACAGCAAAGGATATGCGGTGGCATGCATCATCTGTTGATGACAGAGTAATGCGACATCCAGCAGACTCTCCTGCATGGAAACATCTGAACACAATTTTTCATCAATTTGCTTCTGAAGCACGTAACGTTAGGTTGGGTCTATCTACTGATGGGTTCCAACCATTTGGGCAATCAGGACAACAGTATTCTTCGTGGCCTGTCATCATTACACCGTATAATTTACCCCTATGGATGTGTATGAAAGAGCAGTACATGTTCCTAACTGTATTAGTGCCAGGGCCACGTAATCCGAAAGATAAGTTGGATGTATTTTTACAACATTTGATATCTGAATTAATTCAATTGTGGGAGGTTGGTGTGCCTACATATGATGTTTCATTGAAACATAATTTTCAGATGCGAGCATCATTGATATGGACAATTAGTGATTTTCCCGCTTACTCCATGTTATCTGGTTGGAGCACTGCTGGAAGATTGGCATGTCCACACTGTATGGTGTCCACTGACGCCTTCACCTTATCATGCAGTGGTAAACAATCATGGTTTGATAACCATCGAAAATTCTTGCATGCAAACCACTCTTTCCGAAAAAAGTAAAAAAGCATTCTTAAAAAACAAAGTGGTGAATGGAGGACCTCCAGAGATGAGATCGGGACACGAAATTCTGGCTCACATTGAAGTATTGGGTCTTTAAAAAGTCACAGAGAATAATGATAATGTGATAATTTCCAAAGGTTGCGGGTGGAAAAAGAAAAGTATCTTTTGGGATCTTCCATACTGGAGCTCACTGTTGATTCGTCATAATCTGAATGTCATGCACATTGAAAAGAATGTGTTTGATAATCTATTCAATATTGTGTTGAATGTGCAGGGGAAGACAAAAGATACCTCCAAATCTAGAGAAGAGTTGAATATGTATTGTTCAAGACCAGAGCTAAAATGGAACGAGTCCACAAGCAAGTATCTAAAGGCTTGTTATACGTTGGACAAGAAAGAGAAGAACATCTTATTTAAATGGGTTCGAGAGTTGAAATTTCCAGATGGGTACGTGTCCAACATGAGCAGATGCGTGGATATGAGAAAACTGAAAATGTTTGGCATGAAAAGCCATGAATGCCACGTGTTCATGCAACGTCTTATCCCGATTGCATTTGCAGAAATTCTTCCTTCCAATGTTTGTAAGGCAATCACAGAATTGAGTTTATTCTTCAAGGATTTGACAGCCAGAAGTATCACTGTTGATGATGTGTGTCGGTTGCATAAAAGTATTCCAATCATATTGTGTAAACTTGAACGCATTTTTCCACCAAGTTTCTTTGACTCAATGGAGCATCTACCTGTCCACTTGGCTGATGAAGCCAGACTTGCTGGGCCTGTACAGTATCGATGGATGTATTCATTTGAACGGTACTTGAGGAAGTTGAAAAACAACGTCCGAAACAAAGCAAGAGTTGAGGGCTCAATCTGCAATGCTTACTTGGTGGAATAAGCTTCGACCTTCTGTTCGTATTATTTTGAAGATTTTGTAAAAACGAGACATAGAAACATGCCTCGTAATTATGAAGGTCTTGGAGACGCACAAGATGACAGTGCAACAAATCTGTCGATTTTCAAGCAGCACGGTCGACCATCCGGAAGGATGTCAAAAAGATATTTGACAGAGAACGAGTATGCTGCAGCATAGATTTACGTGTTGCTTAATTGTCCAGAAGTTGAACTGTACACAACGTAAGCATATGAACTGTTTAAAATGTGTTATTGTTATTTCACCAAATTCTAATCCATGCTTAATTTTTTGAAGTGTGTTTGTTGACCAATTGAAATTATCGTGCTCGAATATATCAATGAAAGATATTGAAAAATGAATGGATAAAGAATTTGCGAGCTAGTTCGCCAAATATGTAAGTATATGATATCCGAAAACCTTAATGTAAGTATACCTGAGTAACTATAACATTGTATAAAGTTTTCTATTGTAACAGGCACAAGATCCAACTAATAATGTCAACAAGATCATGCGTGATCTTTCAAGTGGGCCTTCTCGTTCCGTTAATGTCTACCATGTGTACTTTATTAATGAGTGCAAATTTCACACAATTGCCCACGGCTCACAGCGAGCTACAATAAATAGTGGAGTCTGCATTAAAGGGACACACACTGAATATTACGGGCGATTGATGGAGGTGATTGAGTTGGAATACGATGGTCTGCCTATTAAGAAGACAATGTTGTTTAAATGTGAGTGGTTTGATACATCAACACAAGGAACAAATGTGCATCCTGACTACAAAATGGTTTCTATAAATCATAAGCGTAAGTATTCAGGATCTGATCCATTTGTGCTTACTAAACAAGCAATCCAAGAGTGCTACTGTGAATACCCAACTTTAAATCGCTCTCGAAGTGATTGGTGGGCGGTCTGCAAAATAAAGGCTCGATCTAATGTTGAAGTACCATCAGAGGATGATAATACAATCATAACCTCAGCCTTTCAAGAGGATGAAGTTGATGGTTGTCATACCCTCACAATAGATTACGATCCTATACCAAATCATCCAGATGGTGGGGTAATAGACATTCAAGAAGAAGAAGAAGATGATGAAGAAGATATAGAACCAGAGATCGATTTATCAGATGACAATATAAGTGATGATGATGAAATAGATGATTAGTGTGGTTGGTCTTATTTGATATATAGATGTTTTCTTATTCAAGTACTTAGTACCGTTGAAATTTGCTAACTTCATAAACTAAACTTAATATGATTTTGCAGATGCAGGGAGGCGGTACTACTTCAGCTGGAGGTTCATCATCGTCATCTATGGGCCTGAGCGGCCCAGTTGGTGATATCTCACTATCCGGATCATCACTGACCGATGTTGATACGCAGGGTCGTCGTCGTTGTTAGCTTCAGGATGGGTATGTTGAATTAGATAGTTGAATATTTTTTTACAGATTATTGTTTTAATAACTGTAATATTCTAATATATTTATTGTTTTTTACATTTGGAAGCCAATTGATACCGAGTTATCCCAGCTTCAAGAGGTTTTTGCACCCGGGTGCCTACACCTGGAAGATGGTGCCCCCTGAGAGGAGGTAGACATATAGGGAGGAGTTTCGGGTATCTTATTATTATATATATATTTTTAAAATGTTATATAAGTTTAGTATTTTCATATGTTCCCAATATCTTGCAGAATGAGTGGTTTTGGGATCCCACTTTGGAGGATACCATTTGGGCAACATGGGAGCTTAGGGCTCCTCAGAGATACAGGGACATGGTCCATTACTTCAAGAAGGATAGGACCAAGGGCTGCCCTCCATTCATGCCAGTTGAGATGTGGGAGGGCTTCAAGGCGTACTGGGGCAGTGATGCCTTCAAGAAGAAGTCAGCGATCGCATCGAAGAATCGTCTAAGTGAGCCCGATGGTCCTGGCACAGGCATTGTGAAGCATCGAGGAGGCTCTCGGAGTGCAGTTGCGCATGCTGCGGCTTTGGTATGCAATTAAATTAATATTTATTTATTTATTTTTTAATATGTTTGTGCTAACATGTCTATCCAATAGGCTAAGGAGAAGAGCGTGCAGCCTAATGACGTGGCGTGGGAGACATTCAGGAGGCTGCACGACAATTCTGATGGATCCCACACAGATGGGAAGTCTGCTCGTATAGCTGTAAGTTAATTTATCAATATTTATAAATTTATTAATAACATAGAAATTAAATATTTAATCATTCTTTTTCGATATTGTGAATAGGCTGATGTATTGGCTCGGGTTGAGGAGTTGACCCAGCCGACTCCTGGCACAGATGAGGCGCCACCACCCATGGACATGAGCGTCGTATATGTGGATGTTGTCCTCCGATACTCCAAGAAGAATCGAGTGTTTGGGCTCGGCAGTCGATCACTGAGTTATTCAGCTCTTAGCGTCTCATCTGCAGCTCCTCCACAGCCCGACACTCAGGCTGCCATCAGGGCTCTCTAGGAGAAGATGGACGCCCAGCAGGCGGCTCTCCAGGAGAAAATGGACGCACATGCAACGCTTCTCCAAGCCCAGCAGGAGATGCTACGCCAGCAGGCCGAGATGTTCGAGCTGATGCGGGCGCAGTTTAGGGGCCCTCCTCCATCTTCATCTTGACACTATTATTATTTGTATTTTATACACTCTTTATTATATTTTATGACATTTTATGTATTTTATTGGAGATTTTATATATATTATTTTACGTGTTTATTACAGTTCTTCCATAATTTATTTACAAACAATAATCTAAATTACTAAAAACAAATTAAATAAACGTAAATACAAATAAACAAAAAAAAAATTAACGACGGACATTGGTTGTCGTTATATTTTTCTGATTTTTATTTTTTATTTATTTTTAATTATTAACGACGGACATATTTCGTCGTTACATTAATCTGATTTTTATTTTTTATTTATTTTTAATTATTAACGACGACATCGTCCGTCGTTAAATTAATCCGATTTTTATTTTTAATTTATTTTTCATTATTAATGACGGACATAGGCCGTCGTTAATCTGTTGGGAAATTTATTTTTTTTAATTTCAATTATTAACGATGGACATAGGTCCGTCGTTATTTCCGTCATAAGAATTAACGACTGTAGACGAGACCAGAGTTAACGACGGCCACAGTCCGTCGTTATGGCCGTCGTTAAAGCCAACGACTGACGTTATCCGTCGTTAAATTGGTCTGCCGACTAACGAAATAACGACGGTCAATTTTCGTCGTTAATCCGTCGGTATCCGAAAATAACGACGGAAAACATTGGAATACCGACGGAAATTTCCGTCGCTAAATCGATGAATTCTTGTAGTGTACGTAAATTTATTTTTATAATTGTGTATAATTTGACAGCAAATATATATTAAAATGTCAATCGGGAAAAGGATGGAAATTATAAGAAGTTTGACCAAGACTTGCAAATTAAGAATTTACACAGCCAATTCTTATGAACAATTAGGATTTAGGAGTAAAATAAATCTAGTTGGTAGAGATATTTATTTTGTATTTCCCTAAATGGTAGTTGAACCCTAATATTATATAAATCGATCCATTTAACGTGCTCCCAATTTTGGGGCATTTAACGTTGTTTTTAATTTATTTATTTTAGAAGTCATCACCTAACCCTTAAGCTTAAGGGTGAAAAAAAATGATAAAATAATGCTGTGGACTCCATGGAAAGTGTGAAGAGCAAAACAAATTTATGAGTATTTAGAATGATTATAAGCAAATTACGAGTTTTTATATTATGTTGAAGAATTATGCAGGAAGTAATAAAACTATGTTGATACATTTTAACTATACTCCCTCCGTCCCATTTATGTAGGTTTTTTTTTTCGGATGTCTCAAATTAGTTTTTATATATTTTTGTTTGATGACATTATATTACTGTGAACATACATTTATTTTACCTGCCGAAATGATAATTAAACTTAAAAATAAAACTATAAGAGTCTTAAATTTAATTATATCATGGCCTATACAGTAATATATATTATATATGTCGAAATATATCAAGAATTTTCTGCACCTTGAAGCGTCAGACTCATTTTATGGTTAATATTGCTACAATTTACATCTAAACAACTTCGATAGCTTCTCTGTACCTTGAAAAGAAATTAGAGTTGCCTGTCACAATTTTTAAAACCACAAGGTTTGGTAAATTTAAAAACCATAATGAAATTTGGTGCAATATTTTGATAACATGAGAAGATTTGACACACTTTACTGTAATAAAATGGGGAATGTGTAGGTTCCACAATTTTTACATGAAATCATAAATGCTATTAACTGGAGTATTTGTTATCCAATTAAATAGTTTTTTATAATTTATGCACAATCATTATCTAATTAATTTGGATGTTCTAGTCGTCTTTAATATTCTTTATTTTATTCATTTATGGACATGAAGGTTGCTGATGTTTTTACAACTGAGAAACAATGGGACTTTGATAAGCTAGATGAGATTTGTTGGCCACATTTTGCGAGAACACCTATACGACGACCGCTGTTCTTGGAAATTTGATATATAATCATGGATCTTATTCGGTTAAATCTGGATATTTATTAGCTGTTGGTTTCTATGCACCAAGTGCAGATACAGCTGGGTCACAGGTGGCCAATTTTGAAGAAGCGAGCGGAACTTCCCGTCAATGATGGAGTTAGGACGAGACGAAGCAGCAGTATGAGATTTGGGTTTTGATTTTATTCTCTGTTTGGGTGTTTCTTTGCAAGCGGAAACATGAACCTGATGGGGTTGTGTTTCAGGTGGGGATGGATCATGCAGAACGTTTGCTGGCAGAGTTTCAGGTAGGGAATAAGGTGTGGAGTGCTCCGGCGGCAGCTGATTACAGGCTTGATGTCGATGCTGCGTATCGAGATGACATTGGAGCATATGGAGTGGGTGCCTGTGTTCGAGATTGTTGGGGTAAACTACGAGCAGCCCTTGCAAAACCTATTCAATGGCCTCGATCAGTGTTGGATGCTGAGTTGAATGCGGTTTTGTATGGAGTTGGTCTATGCTTGCAAGAAGGATTAGTTCAGTTCGTTGTTTACTCGGACTCTCTTTTGAGTGTGAGGTTGCTGAAAGAGAATGGTGATGATTAGTATATTTAACGAGAGCTCCCTATTTTGCTTGATGTTATTGAGAATGACTTCATTCGTGATTTTTATCATATGTATAGGGAAGCTAATGTAGTTGTTCATAATCTAGCGCAATTGGCTGCTAGGAGCAGTACCTTGTGTATTTGGAATTCTGATTTCCCTCATTGGTTGAGGGACTTGATTACGTAATAAAATCATTTAGTCTCAATTTCAAAAAAAATATTCTTTATTTTATTTAAGGGTTATCCAATTGTATGTTTAAAAGGCAATGTCAATTCAAATATAGATGTTTGAATATTTTTAAAAATTTTCAAGGAGAATTATTTGAATTGGACTTCCCCCAGAGTAGAAAATTCAGTATGAATTTCAATGTTTTTGGTCGCAATTAACGCAAGTCTTCCAAAACTAATAGCATTTGTACTTGTGGTCAATGAAGAAGAAATCAATCGTCTAGAAATTAAATATCACCAAAAGGAAGTCAATCTTAATTGAGGTATAATAAAATTATGAACTTTTATCGACCCATGGTTCGTAAGTTAGATAATCTATCAATCGAGAATATGAAATATTAAAAAAAATAAAAATTATTAATTAAGAATACGAATAATTAAAAATATCAATTTAAAGCCCTAAAAATAGATTGTTTTTATTTTTTGAATTATTTCAATTAAGCCGATCTTTATTAAATTTCAATAAATCGCGTATAGATAATGGAAGATCAATATGTTTGTTGCATATACTACCTTAAAAATGCATGGCGTATAAATACAGCAAGATGAGAAGGAAAGACATGGCTAATGAGATCAACTGAATAGTGATATGAAAATTATAAATGAATATACATAAAAATGATATGAAAATTACATAAAAGGATCGACTACTGAGTATATATGGCTTATCATCGATCAGGCATGTGGAAATTTGATTGAAATAATTAAAAATCAAAATACGTTATTTGGGCGTACAGTCAATGTAATTAAGTAAATAGGAGATAAGGAGAAAACAAAGAGACAGACTTCCAACTACACTGATCATGTCTAATTATTACATTAATTCATCATCAAATCAAATATTCAAATTAAAGACCGGCGTGTTCAATGACTTGATAGAGCAAAAAGCAGGGGAAATAAGTCATGGTCCGCTACTTGAAAAGACCAAATTGCCCCTCCGGAGACAAAATGGCGATCATCCATGGCTGAAGTATTCATTGGAAGGGAATATTAAAAATTTAAAATCATGAAAGTGACATGGTAACTATAGTAATATGGCAGCTTGGTTAAGGGCAATGAGGTTAAAGAAAATAAAAGTGATGTATCTCTAATCAAGTATACATGGTTTAGTCTTGTATTTTGGAAATGTTATTATCATTATTAAAAATTAAAATTATAGAATTACCAAGAACAACGTTCCTCAGATGCTCTAACATAAAATAAGATTTCACCTACTATTTTGGGAAAATTTCGTTATATAACATCAAACTATATATAATTAATGTTTATATAGAAAAGGATACCTACTGGATTTAAATTCTCTCATATACAGTATTGGGTATTGATCTTCTTTTAGTAACCTTGCAATTTCTTTAAAAATAATGATACTATGCTTCAATAAACAATTAAACACATCATAAATCAAATTAATTAGAAGTTCAACATACATAAATGCAGACTCTTGATGCCATTTTAAAGCATGCATGGTTGAAAGTACAATCAAATTGGTAATGATACTCTTTTTTTTAGGGAAATTAATGATACTCTTGTATTAAAAGAATCACTATAAAAATTAAATAAAACTTGGGAATTTTTTACAATAAATCAAAGTTCATTATCATTTTAATACAATAAGTACACATCATGTCTACATACACAATATTCGGCATACATGATACAACCATGAAAATATCCAAAAAATTTTCTACTTAACATTTCATCTTTTAAGGAAGCGATCGAAGTAACGAGATTTTCATATAAATTAATTTCAGTAAATATGAATATTAGTTTAATTAGTTTGTAATACACAAACTAATATTGATTGACATCTCAATACATCCACCACAATATATCTCCATAAACAAGATGCCTACACTTAGAATCTCATGTTACACTCTTTGTGTTACATTCCAATTTCAAATTACAGTTTTCTTGTGTATTTTTTCCTTCAGAATTTTTTTTTGTGATTTAGTTTAATTTTATGATTGTTTCCTCGGGTTCACGTACCCTACTCAATTAGGATTTATAATTTTTTTTAATATTTAATTTTCACTTTGCAATCAATAATTCATTATCATGATAGATTTTTTTTAAAATTTTATTTAATTCATTTTTTATTGATAAATATTGATTATGATTATTTATGTTTTTATTAATTTTAATTTTATAATACATGTTATTAAAATCATAAATTTAATAGTAAAATACAGAGTAAAACACCAAAAAATGCAACATGAAATTTCTCATCTCGTAAATACGGTATATTCCCGTCGCAACAGTAGTATCATAAAAATAAAAATAAATAAAACAACATAGGGCAAAAAAAAGGTATAGTGAAAGTGACAATAACAATACCAATTTGAAGAACATTGAATTTTCCACGTCGTTTACTTCCACTAAAACTAAAGTTTTTTTTTTTTAAGAAAAAATAAGTTGTTTTTGCAGTTACGACAGTTTGACGCGGTTTGTGGGATCTGGATGATATGAAAAAACGCGTTTCAACATATTTATTGCAAAAACACTCTTAACTCCATTTTTGTTTTGTTTGTCGCTACAAACTAAACTCAGATGTCATTTCATATCTGAGAAAATATTAGAGAAGAGAAATGATTGCAGTACTGCTCTACTCTCTCCTCTTCATATTTGGCCTCATTTACACATTTTTATTATTCATTTCTCCAACCAACAACTTTCTCGCTCCATGGCTCCAATCAATATTCAACATTAATCAACGACAACGACAAGATTCATCACCACTCATCAAAACCACCTCCACCACCAGCTGCAGCGGCGGCGGTGGTAGTCTGAGGCTGAGAGGCGTGTTCGCCACTTTCGACAAGAACAACGACGGCTACATAACGAGGCATGAGCTGAGAGAGTCGCTCCAGAAGATTGGTATCGCAGCGGGAGAGAGAGACGTTGATGAAATGGTGCAGAAGGTGGACTCCAATGGAGATGGCCTCATTGACTTTGATGAGTTCTGCAAGCTCTACGAGTCCATGGAGGGCTGCGGTGTCGGAGAGGCGGCGGAGGAGACTGCCGGAGGCGGCGATGGAGATTTGAGAGAGGCTTTTGATGTGTTTGATGGGAACAAAGATGGGTTGATCACAGTTGAGGAGTTGGGATTGGTGCTCTCCTCTCTGGGCTTCACCGAGGGGAAGAAGATTGAAGATTGCAAAGAGATGATCAAGAAAGTTGATATTGATGGAGATGGGATGGCCAATTTTGATGAATTCAAGAAGATGATGAGAGATGGCCTTGGAAGCCTCATTGCTGTTTCTTGAAGATTAACCACGTACCACTAAATCAGACTAATTTCTTGTTTAGTTAAGACTACAATTACCATCATTAATTACTCATCTAACTATCTTGATCATCATAATAATCTTGTTTGCGTTCGCATGTTTTAATCAAGATTAGGTTTTTTTTTCGAGTTTGGTTACTCTTGAATCTTGATTAGTGTATTGGAATCCATAATTAGTGCAGAATTAATAATTAGACGTGCAGATGATTTCACATGTGGATCATCAGACAGATCGTCTCTGCCTTGTCTTAGATCTCTGCAGGTTGGGTTAATGTTAGAAGTAGTACAATTAGGATAGCAAAGTTTGATTATTGTAAGAGGATTTAGATATGTTTTTGTTGCATGTATATATATTTATTTCTTAGTTTTATACATATATATATATATATATATATATTCATTGTTATCCTGTTAAGTAAGGGTTAATTGGTTATATATGGATTTGAAAGCTTGAGATTGATGTAGTAGTAAAATAATTAAATCTGATCCTTGCTGTGATTTATATTAATGAATTGTAATTACCAAGTTAAAAGATTCATATTTAAGTCATGTCAGCACTCAAAGCGCACTAGCTCTAGCATCTTTGTGTATGGATCCTTACATCTTCTATTATATTATTGTCAATAAATGAATATTAAAAAGGAATAATTGCCAAAGAAAACACCATTTTATCTCGAATTGTTTCAACGCTATAACGATGATTCAGCGGTAAACGAAGTTTTAGCAGTGCACATGGAATAGGTTCTGTAAAACGGATAAAAATGGTGATCTTATAAATTAAAACTTGGTCACGTAATTACAATATTTTACAAGTCAAATTTACAGAAACAGTGTAAAATCGTGTTTTTTCAACAGTTATTTAACATTACGAATTTTATATTTACATATGTAATATGTACAGAAAAAACTATAATATAAATTGTACCGGAGAAAACGATATAACATGCTCCCCCTCGTGAAACTCATCCAAGTCGAAACTAAATATATATAGGTCATACGCTTCTGAAACTGGGAATAATAAATCTAAATTGGCACACAAACCTAAATCAAAGTTGCAATAAAAAAAATAGAGAAAGAACAAGTTATTTACCCCAAAAGCTTTTACAAGTATCTGCAAACATATTTCAACTCATTATTTATTTCTTAAGAAAGGCTAAAATATATAGCATTAATATTAATAAAACAAGAATGAGTTGCATATAAATTAAATCCCCAGTTAACCAAAAAAATGTAATAAGTGGATCTTGATTAGACAATCACAAAAGGAAAAAGAAAAAGAAAAAGAGATGCGCCCAGAAAAGAAAAGGGGGGTTAGGAATATAAGGTGTTGAGTAAAAGAAAGGAAGCTACACCTGCGAATATCATTCTCACGACAAGCGTGTTACAAGAGCATCCAAGATAAATTCTCCAAAGAGAAACACACCACCACAGTCCAACCGAATCAACAACAGATCATCACAAACATCAATCAAGCCCAGAATATTCAAGCATTTGTATGTGTCACTGTAATTGTAAATATGCTGTGCATATAAAGTCACCACAATATATGAGAGTCGTCTAACTATCCAAGGAAGGGGGAGGGGAAGAGCCATAAATTAAGTTGATAACATCAACTCTTAAGATGTTAGCAGAGAGCATTACAAACCAGCACAACGTTATTATAATGTTATCTCACACAAACTACACATACCAACTAGGGCCAGGCATCTATGCTAGAGATCCTGTATTATTAATTCTACTATATTACTTGCTTCGATCCAGAATTATGTAATGCAAGCTGGGATATTAATTAAAACACATCAGGGTGAAAGTGTCCAGGGAGAGAACCACTTTGTTGGGCCTGCTTGAGATGCATAGCGAGGGCATAATTGTTGACCTGGAGAAAATATCAATGAATCATAAACCAGACCTAGTTTCAATCAAAATACATATTCACATATAAGATGATCCAACGGGCTTCTTAAAAAATAGGGTCCTGGCTCTTGGTGCATAATTCCGAGTCCACATATAAAGCCTCTCAGTCAATCTAACCCAGCAGATTTAAGACAAAATAGCTATCAAGGTTTATGTCCATACAAGTTCAGAAATGGCAATGGAAGCATGATAAGTTATGAAGTTCCTCACTTAAATTACAAGGCAACAATTATGTCTAGGAAAGATGATAAAGCATAGCATAGCTATGAATGAAGATGATAAAATAAAATGGAATAATCAAGCATGGGCTCACTCTCAAATATCTTGAAAACAGGTAATCACTATGTACCGGGTACTTGAATTTACCAAAGCATGACAACTCCTGTACTTAATTTGTAAAAAAGTAATCACTAGTAATAATAGAAGAAACAGGATTTGTCTGGGAAAAAAAAAGACGACAGAGCTGGTTGCTAGATAATGGAGGAGCTTCAGAGGTGCTTTATGTAATGGTATTTCAAATCGGGAAGCTGGTGTTAAGAATTAAGAAAGGGGTATGCATGTCCTGGGTTTGCAACAAGAACTGTCAGAAAAGTACGTGTACTTTCTTTGTTGCAGGAAAAACTCCACTTTCTATAGATTCTTTCATCTGCATCATTTTGGTTTGGCTAAGAGAAGCAAGATATCAGCTTTTGATATTTTAGTATAAAAAAATATTTTCATTTCAAATACACACAACACAACTAAGAGGTAGAATCATCCACTCTCCATGTGCAATATTCCAATATTCGGACTCTATTTCCTCAGTGTGCATTCAAACTGTCCAGATTAAGTGTATAAGATATAACATTAATAAGCAATTGTCTTTTTCTGCGGTTCCCAAGTTTCCATGCTTTGTGTGAGAATTTTTGCATTTTAATATCCATACCACAGGGATTTATTAAGTTCTTTCTCATACTCCTTCAGGAAGGTTGCTCTTTGCAATTAAATTTCAAAAATAGTTTTCTGCCGGAGCAATGAGGATGATCTTTTCTTTTATATTAGACTCTATCACCAGATTCTTTTTTCATGACGATTCTAGTAACCTTAACTCTTATCCAAGACCTGGTAGTTCTAGAGGGCAGTTACAGCATACTCTGTCACTAACTGGAGAAATGAAAACAAATTGCTCAAAAGGTATATAAACCACGGACACTTTTGAGGCTTCATCTGCTGGTACCTTTCAGCCCAAGTTCTACCAATGGCTGATCCTAAGTGCAACAATATCCTCTTTTTTTCATGTAATGGCCTCTGACTTCCATGTTTTTCCCTGATATATTGAAGCTTGCACATTTTTTGTATCACAAATAGAGAAGAGAATACAAGGTTGGTCTTTCGAGTTTAAATTACTAGGATGTGTTAGCTTCTCTGGAGAGTAAATCTCAAAAACATCAAGTGTAAATCTATGAGAAAAGGCTCACTACAAGGAGGACACATCAGGATAAATCACAAGTTCTCCGTAAGGGCTGGACTACTAGGGAGGGTGGTATATCAGGTACAGGTTGTTAGCCAAGAACACTACTCTTTATTTCTTAGACTATATGAGGGTTGTTTTGCTATTTCAAAAAGTCCTGAGACAAATGTGCTAGCAGGAACTCCAGAGATCAGGGAGATTGCTAAAATCATGAACCAGAGAATACAAATACAAAACATGGGTGTTGGAACTAAATAAGAAAATCTAATTTCAACCCAAAACCAAACATGAATTTTCGTCTGAACAGTCAGTCATTCAAATTGGCCAGACCACCTTCATTTCCCTACTGTCTACTATCAACCAAATATGGCACCACCAGCTTGCTGGAATTTCTTAGGAAACTACAGACTGAATGTGATTTATATTTTCTTCACTTGTTGCAGTCTGATTATAGCAAGAATGAGCATAATATAGTTTAACCAACCAAAATGTGGGCATGCTTATGAAGGTTTTAGCCAGTAAAACTGACCTCGAGAGTCCGCAGTTGCTCCTGGTATTGAGATACTAGCTGCTTCAGCTGATGCAACTCCTGGCCCATTTCCTCAAATTCCTTCTGCCGTTCATGTTGTATAGAAACTGCTCGCTTCAATATAGCATTTTCCTGTAGGAGTGCTTCTAGTTGCTGCTTCATCACTATGTTCTCCTAAAAAGAATCACACAGATGTAAATTCAACAAGAGAATTAACAAGCATATAACCAGTTTCCATATCATAAGGGCTGGCTGATTGTCATTTCAACTAGCTTGAGCTTTTAGATGAGCTACAATGTGCAGAGACTCTGTTAAATATTAAATGAATCTCTGTTAAACATTTTATATGAGGTGGTCATTCAACAATAACAGCCGTTAATCATTTTAGACGGAAATACTATATTTTAGTGGAAACCAAATAGTTCAATCTTGACAATATGACGACCTTTACATCAAGTAAGGATTTTGTAAATGTTATAAGACTAAAAGCAAGTATTAAACAACATAAAAATTCAAAATATATATATATATGTGTGTGTGTGTGTGTGCATATAAAAATCACACCTTCTGGAAGCTTTTTGCAGCCTCTGCAGTTGCATTTGCACAAATGGATTTCTCCAATGCCTCGAGTGCTCGGGATAAACGTGCCTTAGCCTCCTCTACATTCACTGCAGTCAAGACTTCTCTAACCAAAAGCTCCACCCACTCTGCTCCATCTACAGGAAGATTGTTTCCAGCAGGTGGTTCCTCCCCTGAAGCAGGTCCCCCATCATTTGCCACTGTAAATGCATAATGAAATTATTAATAGACGTGCTATTGCTACCAGACTTAACTAGGTGCAAAATAAGTTTCTGAAATGAATATAGCAATCACAAGCACTGTGAAGCCACAGAACTTCAAAACCAACCACACACTTAGATATCAAGGCCAAATAGCGAAATGTGACTCAAAGATCCATCAATAGTCAACAATTTTCATCTACACCTCTAGCATTATTTATTAGCCTTTTTCCTACTTTCTAGTAGACCACAAGAAGGAGGAGATCACATGGAGCATAGAACATTTTCAAATGATAATTAGTTGAGCTTAAATATATATAAATGAAGTTACAGGTCAGAAAAGGAATAACGTGATTGGTTTGATATGAAGGATGAGAAAATCAAATCTGCAGTAAGTCAGGGGTAACTTAGCAAAGGGACTGATGTTTCTGACATTTATGGGCCATGGCACGTGAAACCTTGACGGTGTTAAACGAAATATCATGAAATAATCAAAGAAAGAAAAAGAGTAGAGTGGACATAAAATATTACAAAGTATCTAAGCGAACGGTGCAAATATCACTCAGTGATCAAGCAAGAAGAAATGGGTAAGGATAAACACAAGTTAAATGTTGCAAAGCATGTGCAAGTCCAGTATTTATGTTCCCTTAGGAGGACCGCCAGGAAAGATTTAGGAGGACCCCCAGTGAAATGGATCTCTTGAAACAGAAAGTGGGACAAGCTTCAGGAGTCAGCTAGCACAATAACAAAATACACCTGAACCAATGTGAATTCAAATGAGGCAGTTTATGCCAAGATTATAGATGCCACGATGTCGTACAGAGAATTCAGAAATGGCAACATAATTTTATGGGTATATAGAGAATGCAACCTGAATAGGGAACCCATTCATTATGAATGACATATCAATAAAAATAGTAAGCTAGAGCATAAACATCTTCAGGAAATTTAACATCTATTAATTATTATATATCAATGATTTAGGGGTATTGGGGAAATGATACATCAAAACACATATGAAAACATATGAGGCATAGGTAACCAAACAAAGCATTAAAATTTTGAAGTTTCCATATGACAAATCCAAAGAGAAGAACACCTTTGGCCAAAAGCTGATTATCAATTTCCTGGATAAGATCTGATGAACTTGCAGCAACACTCAACCGGAGATCATGTAATCTTTTGATAGCAGAATCCAAATCATCACCAGACTCTTCAAAGGCCTTCTCTAGAACCTAGAAGCCAAAACCACTCACAACCAATTAATAAGTTTAACATTTCAAGCAGAACACATAAGAACAATGTATATTCAGATTATCGCTAAATAGAGCTTCCATTCACTGAGTAAATCAGAAACCTTAATGACGTATATCCATGCACAAAGAACGAAAAGGGGGCAAATTTCATACCATATTTTGATATTTATTAAATAAAACAGATTATGATTCAAAAAATGTAATGGATGCGATGCAAAGCAATCAGTCATAAAAATTGAGAAAGCGTCACATATATTGGTGCAAAGTCATTTCTCGAAGAAACAATGTAATCAGACATAAAAAATGAGAAAGCATCACATATATTGGTGCAAAGTCATTAGCCGAAGAAACAGTAATGGTGACTGGATAATATAAGGAAACTGCTCTGACAGCTCCAGGAAAATTCCCAAAATCCAACAGAAAATGACAAAATCTAATTAATAACACAAAAGCTTCCTAAGCAGCATCGCCATTGTGATAGAGATCCGTATATGTTTCATCGAGAAGAAAAATAAAATACAGAGTAAAGCAGGTGAGATTACACGAGGAGAAGTTCAGAAGTATGCACATTCATCATGTGCCCTATAATGGAATCAAATTTCCCTTTTAGCTAAATAATATGTCAATTGATGCTTAAAATCTGAAGATTATCATATGAAATTCTCTCACTTGAGAAACAAGATATCTCAAGTAGCCACCAAGGCATGGAAATATGCATGACCTGAATATGTGCATCAACAAAATCATATTCCTGATCCCAGGCATCAACTTAATCTTATACCTGAACATAGTATATATCTATGCTAAAATCTCAAAAGAAGATCATTAGATTTACAACTATTTTGATTATTGACCCAAAATATCAAACACCACCAACGGGTATGACTCCCACTCATAATCATTCTCTAGTTCTATTAACCCCAACCAAGCACCCCTTTATTTTTCATCTGTTTGTTCAAACCATGATTAATGGATCACAAGCAAACCGAAATTGAATACTATGGGAACGTAATGTTGATTAAAGAACCAATAGGTTAATGCTAATATGATGCACATTCTCAACGCATCTTCACTCTTTCTCCGGGTTAAAATCGAACTTGAATTTTATGGACATCCTAACCATATGCATTCAAATTTAAAATGTTAATATGATGCGCATCCTCAACACATTTTCACTCTTTATCCTGTCTAAAATCGAACTTGATAGGAGTAAGAAATGTGACTAGAACAATTCTCTAGTTAGCAACAAAAATCTGATCTTTTTATAGCTAGCCAGTTCAATAAGTTCACGAGTGTAGTGTATAGAATAGCATTGCAATGTAGGTCAGCAAGTTAATTTCTACACTGACTTCACACTTTGCAAGTAAGAAATGTGAAAGAAAGTATTTGAGTGTTATTTTTTAAAATGTTATTACCTCTGTTGCACATTTGCACCTGTTATTACCTATATTGCACATTTCTAGTTCCTACGGCTATACATATGATCAACAAGGATATAAACTGTCCCCTGGGGATGGCCTAGTGGTGGAGTGGTGTTTTTGAGGCCAAAGGTCTCTAGTTCGACCCACCACCGACACCGCTAGGTGTGAGCCTGTCACAGGCTTGCCAAGTGTGGTTTACCTCCCCTGTGTCTGTGTGGTGGTGGTTTGCAGTTACACAGGGGCGGGGTTTACCCAGTGCGCGGGGTTACCCTCGATATCAAAAAAAAAAAACAAGGATATAAACTCACACACAACAACGTAACACAAAATAAATGCAATGATCCTATAAATCAAACAGTGTGAAGATCCAATAGAATGAAACCAAAAACTAAATATCACCATCGTTCCCCCTAATCAAAATGCGGACTCAGAATCACAAATACTAGAAAACATCAATTTCAAAAGGATAATGAGGAATAATAACCTGTCTGTCCATATCAGGAAAGAGAAGGGCAAGATGATCAATCGCAGAACTGGAAATATAATTGGATGCGGCGGAAACCCTCGGCGGAGAGAAAGTACGGCCAGGGGACGACGACGAAGAACAGCGGATTCTTTTAGAGACGGGCGGTGACGACGGCGATTCCTCAAAGATGTTCGATCTCTTTCCGCACACTACGGCAGACATGTTTCGCTACCACAAGGAACAATTCTCTCTCTCTCTCTCTACTAGTACTACTACTCTGTCTCCACTCCCTCTACCACCACTTTTCTCATGCAGAACCAGCCAAATTATTTCTACACAACCAAGAAAAAAATCTCCAAATGAAGAATCAGATCAATTCAATTGAGATGATCTGATTCCAAAACCCTTTCGAGAAGACCATACTCAAGGTTTTCAATTTCTCTCTCTAAATCTGTCTCTGTATTTATGTTAAACTAACGAATATACCTATGTAATTACACGATCGCGTGAATGTATACAGAATACAAATGCATCAATATATACATACTGCAAATTCGGAATTAATTGTTTTGTAATGGAATATAATAATTCAATAAATAATGAGATTAAATACCAACTGCAGTCTGCAAAATCGGAATTAATTGTTTTGTAATGTAATATAATTCAATAAATAATCAGATTTCCTACCATTAAATTACTGTGTTTCTGCTTTGTTTCCCACTTTTGGTGGATGGAACCTTTATCTTTATGCGTTCGCGGTGACGGGGACGGTGATATCGTGACGGGGCTGTAATGTTCAATTCGAAGGCGCCAATACATGGTTGCCACGTGGAGATTGTTTTAGGATTCGACGCGTGGTCAGATGCTCGGTGCTGGCGGGTTGTTCGTTGCTTGGCGGGTGAGCAACTCCTCCCTAGCACGGACGGGGAGACTGGATTATTATTTATTAGACACTACTTTGCTATTTCAGTAAAATAATAAAAAATGTGTGAGTAAACTCTAATTTCATCGCCCCTCGATACAGAAATACATTTCCATTTTTAAGTCATAAAACACATGATAAAATTATTTTCTACCTAAAACCTAACACATTCAATTTTCCCATATTCAAATTTTATTTCTTTCAATTTTTTTAAGAGGGAATATTTCTCATATTTTAGTAAGAGTAAATTCAACGTTTGAAACTTTTTTTTTTAAATGTCTGGATATTTTAATTAATTAAAACTTGATGTTCAACCTTTAAACAAATATCTCGATGCGAAATATCAATCCCATGAGGCACATCTTATAAGCTATGACGTGGTGCGGAATAGAATTCACACAATGGGATAAAAAATTTGTTTAGGTAATTTAAATTTAAAGTTGGGATAATTGGGCAAGGTTTAATACATACAAGTTATTTGGTCAATTTGTATTATATTTAAGCCCATAACCTTCTATTGGCCCACAAAATCAGAATAAAAAAACAGATTTTCTGAAAAGTGTATGATATGCTTTATACTTCCAACATATAAATGATTAAATAATAGGGAATAAAATTTGCATCATATCTCATGAAAAATAAACTTTATTCCTTCACACTCTCTCGCCATGCTCTCTCATCTTCACCCTCTCACTTCGCCGGAAAACCATTAAAAAAATGTTAGAGCCATGTCGCTGGAAAATCGTGAAGAATAACACAACGATGTCATCAATGGAGGAATGAATAATGGCATAAAGGAATCTGTCTGAACTGAGAAAGGTTAGCAACTGTTATACCATAACGATTATGACGCCCAGGGCCAAAGCATAGAGTGATCGTCGGTGCAAAGCACGTACAAAGAGTGGCTCTTATTAGACTTCCAAACGAAGGGACAGATGAATGACCCGAATCCACCCGAAAGAGAGAGATTCCGAAGCTATACAGGAATGTGACGATATAGTTGAGTTTTTTTTATTATCATTATGCCTAAATTATAATTTAACTCTTTTTGTTATGTCGTAAATAAAATTTAATTTAATTATATTCAATATAATTATTTTGCACAAACTTAATCGTCATGTCTTATTTTATCGTTATGCATTAATTATAATTTAACATTTTTCGCTATGTCTTAATTAAAATTTGATTTAATTATATTTAATATAATCATTATGTGCAAACTCAAACGTTATGCCTTAATTATAATTCAAGCATTTTCGTTATGCCTCACATAAGTCTTTTCGTTATGCCTTAATTATAATTTAATTTAATTATATTTAATATAATCATTATGCACAAACTCAAACATTATGATTATAATAGATATTAATATGATTTATGATGATACAATTTAGTTAATTTTACTAATTCTAATATAATTGCGCATTATAGATAATTAAATTAAAGTATCAGTTAACCTTAATATAATGATAAATTACACTATTTATCGTAAAAAAAAATTATTAATGGACCGAATTATATTACACTATTTTTATTTTAATATAATTTATTCTAGTTAAGTAAAAAAATTAATAATAACAATAATATAAAATTAGAATAAAAATTAAAAAAAATTACAATAAAAAGTAATCTAATTTTCTATTAAGTAAAGTACTCGTTAGTTATATATTAATATGATATATGTTAGTTAAAACGTTGTAAAAAAACTTTAGATTAATAATAATAATAATATAAAATTTTAACAATTTCATAGCTTAAAATTTAAAATTAACATAAAAATAATTATCTAATTTTCTATTGTAAATTTTAGATTGAGTGGATTAAACACCCCCTTTCAGATATTAAAGTCGAATGTGATGACGTACGTAAAGACGGATTTACTTATGAAAATTAGACAGATCTTACATCATTTTGATGGTGATGATACAATCCAAATGTTTAGATTTGAATGTTTTGGATATTTTCTGGATTTTAGAGAGGTAGTAAGCACGCAAAGCGTTGTATGCCTTGATGTGTCGTTGGGTGCACGTACAGGATCCTCCTACATGCGAGGGTAGAGAGTGTTGGATCTATATTAATGGATTCATGCTACGCTTTGGGCCCTCTGAGTATGCCTTGGTGTCAAGCTTACGGTTTGGCACATTGAGTTTTGATCCGAATGTAGCTCATCTCATTCCGGAGAGAAGAGTGTATTACTGATTATTTGAGGGGAAGACGACGACTGTGGGACAGATTTATGATAAGTTTAAGGATAAGAGACTAGTCAATCACCCTCCAGATTACGTGACGATTGTGAACATCTTGTTGGTATATTAGATCTTGTTTTGCCTTGATTCGACTCAAGCGATCGATAGCTAGGTGTGGGCCCCAGTGAAAGATGTTGACGCTTTGAATTCTTTTCCATGGGGAGCCTATACATTTCATATACCGATACACTTTATCAGTCTTATCCTTAGGGTGCGATGGGTTATGGGCAGAGAGGGGATGAAGCATATCATTTATATGGCCGTGTTTAGGCACTTCAGGTAATTAGTTTAATCGTTATGCTTCTATTTAATCATTATGACTTCTTTGTATAGCTATCAAATGGGTCAGACCGGGCCGGTCCGATCCGAACCAAATCGGGCCTAAAATTATGGGCCCGGCCCGATCGGGCCGCCGTGGGCCTAAGGCTAAATTCTAATTTTTTCACTGGGCCAATTTTTTTCGGGTCGGGCCGATTTTCACAGCTCTACTTCTTTGTAATCGGTATCGTTATGCCTTCTATTTAATCGTTATAAACATTTTAAACTATCATTATAAACATTTTAAGATATCGTTATGCTCTTTTTTAATTATCGTTATGCGTTTTTTTAATCGTTATGCTTCTATTAAATTGAAGTTTTCTATTTAATTGTTACGTTTTTTTTATCGTTATGCTTCTATTAAATTGAAGTTTTCTATTTAATTGTTACCGTTATGTTTTCTATTTAATCATTATCATTGTACCTTCTATTAATCATTATCGTTATATCCTAACATTAAATAATTAAAATCTAGAAATTATAACACTAGTACATAATTTTAGATAATTAAAAATGTAGAGACCTTAACAATAAATTGTCTAACTTAGAACAATTTTCTAAGTTGCCAAAGTAAGAAAATAACAAAACATATCAATTTTGAACAAAAATAAATTTGAAACGTACATTTCAAAATTAGGAATTTTTAGAGAAAAATCACAATGGTGTTTTATTGATGAAGACGCTTTCTAGATTAATCTTTTGGATCAAACACTCAATATATTTCTTTCATCTTTTTTAAGGGAATCCGACACTTTTTTCTTCATCAAACTCTCAAAGTGTTTTTTTCTTTTTTGGGCGTGGTATGAATTTGTGTATATATATTGTACGTTATACCAATCTCTCTTACACAAAATTAAATGCATTATATATTTTTTTTAAATTTTGGTTAACTACTATCTACCTATAGAAATACATATTTATAGATTTTAACCTACCTCATTTTGACAAAAAAAAAAAGAAAGAAGATGTATTAAATTTTATTTAATGTTCGCCAACTAATATCTACCTACATATTTAGACAAACGTTCATTCTACACTCATTTGGTGGAATCGTTATGGATGTAATAGTGCATAACATTAATTTTAAGATATTATAATGTGATGCATTTAACTATATTACCGTTAGTCTTACAAAAATTAATTGTTATGCCTTCATTTAACTATATTAACGTTACTCTTTAATTTTAAGATATTATAGTGTTATCATTATGCATTATTTTCAATTTTACGATATTATAATGTTATCGTTATGCGTAATTTTCAATTATACGTTATTATAATATTATTGTTATGATTATTATTATGCTATCGTTATGCTTATTTTAAATATTATAATGTTATCGTTATACTTATTTTTAATTTCAAGTTATCGTTATGTACTAATAATGTTGCATATTTTATAATAATAACGTTAATTTTGGTTAATTTTCCAAAATAAAATGGCATTCGAATAATGATAACGTTACTTTAAAAACAATTAAACGTTATATATTTAATGATATATTTAATGATAATAAATGTTATATAACGTTAATTTCAAAATATTAAACTTAATGTGATTTCGGTTCTTTTTATTTCTAAATTACATGAAATCTTGATTTTTATATGTTAGATGTATGTACATTTATTGTGTAATTATTAAAAAATATAAAAATACACTTACACGATAATTGAGATGTGGGAACAAGAGTGTCATAAGAGTATTTGAGACATTTCTCTTTTTTTTTCTTTTAGTTGGGAACTCTCCCAAATAAAATTGCACATATGCTTGTGGAAAATGCTCAGTTATCCCATGAGAGAGAGAGAGAGAGAGAAGAGAGAGAGATTTTCAGTGTGTGAGCATGTAAGTAAATCAAAAGTGAAACATTCAGACCACAATCATGCGGCAAGAAATACGTAACAAATTCAATTATCAAACTTTAGTTGTTGATGAGCTACATAGGAAAGAAGAAATACAAATTTGATGAGACTCCAATGAGCATTTATGACGTCAAAAAATCGAGGAAAAAAAAAAATATATATATATATACTCCATTATTGAAGAAAGAATTTGATCTATCTACTTCACTCACACAACATATGATACAAATCATCTATATCTCTCGAAGATCTCCAATACACATAATAATATGATTATAATCCTAGTAATGATTATATTTCCAACAAATGAATATGATTTTTCATGAACGCATTCCTTTAAATGAGGCCCGAATAAGGACTGTAGGCTTGGACGGGCATACCTGCGCCGTATGGATGCGGCTGAACGCCGGTCACGTACGGGTTTCCAAACGGATTCATCGGTTGCTGTGGACCCGCCATCATCATCTGCTGCTGCTGCTGCGGCTGGAACCCGAACGCATGTTGCTGGTTGTGGTTCATCATTGCTGCCATCTGCACGGAAGGTGGTGCAGCCACCGCGTTGGATGCATAGAATGGGTCGTGCGCCGCCATCATGGAGTTCCCCATGGGGGCTTGCTGCTCCCACGGGTTGTAACTTACATTCTGGTTGCTTCGTCTGATTGCATCATCGTATAGGCTGTCTAGAGTGAGCATGTCGAGCCCTCCAGCCTTCCAAGAGGGGAAAAAGAAACGTCGGACTTCATTGGTTTGACTGTAAATGAAAATCATCGTAACGAGCATGAGAAATGCGTACCAGTTTGCTATTTGCAGCAGCAGTTTCGTTGGAGCTTGGAACTGTAACGAGCGCTAGTTCCCAGCCTGTTGTTCCGTTGGTGAGGTTTGGTCCGGTGGAAGCCAGTTGTTCTGCAAGAATGCCAAGAATTACGAACAAGACATTTTGTGCATATCAACATGACTACACTCAAAATGAGGAGAACTTACCAACTGGCACAATGGCCAAAGCCTGAGCATTTTTCTCATCCAACTCTGTTGCAGCAGGAGCGGTCTCGTTCAGGCCCTACACGACGACAAATAAAGTTACTCAATCCAGTGCTGGAAATATTAAGATGCATCGAGTGTGCTGAATAATTACCAGCAGATCAGGTGGTGGTGGTTCTGAAGCTGGAGTTTCCACTTTGACAGGTTCAGGTTCAGGTTCGGGTGGAGGCGGGGACTCCGGGCGCTCTTCTTTTACGTCTGTACTCGTTTTGTACTCGATGGCCAAGACTGCCTTGGGCCCAGCCTGTTTCATTTGAATTTATATCATATTATAAGTGCATTCAATTGAATCACCGGAATTTAGACCAATTCCTATTGCAAAATGGGAGTCTTGTACCAGACTGTCTCATGGGTAAAGATCCGTCAACATATCCATACCGACAAATTACAAAAATGCCATCGGATATGGATATGGATATGGATACCATCTTATACAGATCTTGGCCCGTTAGGCAGGCATACATTGTAAATGAATGCATAGAAAGTGGCTGATAATTTCAACTCTATCAATTAATAAATTACGGCAAGGGATTATAGAAATGCATATATATGACCAGGGAAATTTAGAGAGATCAGTACCAGATCTTTGCGGGCTGTGGAAGCACGCGGTGCTTCTCGAACATACTCTTCCATAGCTTGCAGAAATGAAGCTGGTGGCTGTACCATTCATCGTCATAACGAGGACATGAGAGACGTAATGATAGCTAATAGAAGTGATTTTGCCAAACAGAATCCAGAGGTCAAACCTGTTCAATCTTGATAAATCTCTCCCCTCGCCCGACATCAAGATTTTTACATATTTCATAGAATTCTGACAATCTCTCAGCCTATAAAATTCACATTAAAACAAAATCAGTTAATTTGAATAAAAAATTTATATTTTTAATAAATCCTGCATGAAATATAATTGTTTAAAGGCAGTACCTGTTGTCCGGCTCTTCGATATATATCCAAAGCTTTAAGAGCATCATGCCTTTGCATCTCAAAGAACTGTGGGAAATGAAGGCCATAAGCTCGTTGCCACCAAAGGAAAAGATATTTAGAGTAATTAGAAGCCTTTAGTTACCTTGTCAACCATGTTCACGGTACCATCACTTATCGCACTGTAAATTTTAATGCTTTCTGAAGCAACCTATGAGGGATAAAAAGCAGGATTATAGACGAAATCGGGATAAGCCATTTGTTCTGTGGCAGAGTAAAACTAGGACTCACCATGGAAAGGGCCAATTGAATGATAAAATTATGAATTGCTGCTCCTTGTGGCTGCATTTTGAAAATGTCACAGTTCAACTTATTTGGTAAGGGTCTAAGGGAAAAGCTAAACAACAACATGACTATCTCAGTCGACATGCAGCGGGAGTAATTTAGAATTGATGAGAAAATATCTTTACAAATGATCTACCATCATTGAAATGATAACATATAGATATACCTGACAGCCAATCGCACGGTGAAGCAGTTGTTGTAGTGCTGGTAAATGGTCAAGTAGGTCCGGAGTGTCAATATCTTTTGTTCTCTGCAAAAAAAATGCAATTATAGAAAAATAATAGAAAGTCGATGTTATATGATACACAAACTCTGACACTAGGCCTAAAATACAGGTCAGGACATTCAACTTCTTCCAAAATGATGATGATTGCAACATGGATATATTGATTGCAGGATTTATACTGTATCAATGCCACTCAAATTTTTTAAATTTTCAAAAACAGCTCAAGCTCCATATGACAGCAAAAACTTGAAGACCGAAATCATGAGCCTCTACCACGAGGCTGATTCTGGCAATACCTAGGGGCTAGGCCAACATCCTCTTTGACCAATTAAGTAAAGAGTTAAAGTTACAATCTTGATTGTCCATGTTTACAGAGTTCAATAAAACTATAGCTTTAGCAAATATGTGATTCAAATATTTAAACCCTAACCTAAAAAACAAGTTTCAACTTGAATTCTAGTCCAAACTAGGCCATCCTAAGAAAAACCGGTCATCCAAACTAGGGCAAATGTAATAAAAAAACAACTATTAAGTTAACAAGATATGAGAACTGAATAGAGATGGAACAAAAGGATATTAGAACCGGTATATTAAAACAACAAATAAATGGCCATCTAAAAATTAATTGCAGCCAGAGAGATTTGCACATGGTATTTCCAGCACTGGTGACTAAAAGGATAGGACAGAGAAAACAAATACACATACGCTGGAGTTCACATGAACACGATGAGATATTGTCTTATCAGTTTGTCAGTGTAGAAAATAAATTTATAGAAAAGCACAATATACATGTAATCAGTATTTATAAGAACCCACCGGACGATCGGTTTCTATGTCATATTTCAACACTCGGAAGCATTCCATCCTCTCCTCCAAAAATAGAGCATAACAGCGCACCCAAGCAGAATAGTCCCAAGCTGCTCAAGAGATAAAAAAAAAAGGCAACAATATTACTGAATAAGTTCATTTCCGTAACTTCTACTAGCTTGCTAAAGAAAATAATTCATACCATTAGTGCTGGAGTCATCCTTGAAATGAGCTAGGTTAAGCATATGACCTCTGCTCCTACCAAAATTGTTGATTTCTTCCTGGAATGTAGGGTCCACCTCTCTCAACGCACGATGTATAACAATCAAAGTCTTTAAGGCAACCTATACAGCAAGACAAAAGAAATATATTGGGATCAGAACTGGGGGGGGGGGGTACATTTTTTATAACAAAGCAAACATCAGTCACTCAAACACCCTGCATGACAATACTTTCATTAACTGACCAGCATCACTAATACCAAGATGCGTATTTAACATGTTTAAGGGGCAGCAAGGAAGTTAAAAATAGCACTTCTCTCTCAGTTGAAGAATACTCAATATGCAAAGAATTTAATATAACCATATGGATACACAAACGTATGCGTTTATATAACCCAAAATTCATTATAGATCAAAATCTAACAAGTCCATCTATGCATACTTTGCTGTCACTACAAAGGTGACTGGATATTTAGAATCAGTCAGAGAAAGGGGGAAATGGGAAAAGTCTGAAAATCCACAATTCAGCCTTTAGCCAAAGGAGAACCGGAAACACACACACACACACAAATACACAATTCAGATTGTTGCCAAAGGAAAATAACAAAAATTATCTATATTAAGAATCCAGCGCAACTATGAAACTGAACACACAATTCCATGACTATGGCATGTGAGTATCTCGGGGGGGGGGGGGGGGGGGAGGAGATCAGGATACAGAATCAGATTATGATGAGGTAAAGCGTAAATTCATGCAAAACAAAATTTTCCAATCTGTCCCATTAACTTATCATCAAAAATAATTTTGATTCCACAGGTACACCTATGGTTCAAAGATAGAACCGGATGGTCATAGAATTTTTTTGAAATTATCGAAAAGAAAAAGGGGTGAGAATGAAGGCCCAGTAAAGGACTTCAAGGGAAGTTATTTGAACCATGCCTTTGAAAGAGTAATAATGAAGGTGCCTTTTCTGAAAAGGATGGTCCCCTAACTCGCCGACAATGAACATATAAGGAAGTTCATTAAATCATAATGATGCATTATCATATCATTTATTTTATCAAAAACTGCAACAAATAACTTTCCAATTGCTATTGGAACAAAACAACAACCTAAACTACCATTGATCTCTCAGTTTAGCTATGAGTTGTTAGAATTATCCACAACATCATTATCATGCAGATGACCACATACCGCCCAATTATGAGTCTTTGACAATCTTCTTGCAAGGGCATGTATACAATAGGCAACATCAGCTCGAGGCCTTGTGGCCGATACAGCAGCAAAGACAGCTGAAAGTTAGATTGCAGATACAATTAAATATCTCTCCTTTCAAAGGTTAATTAAAATTGGATTCTAATAGAGAACGATGAATACAACTATACAAGTATATTCATTTTTCAAGATTGCCAACCTTTGATGTGCCTCTCTTTTGCAGGGCGTTCAACATGATTTGTAGCTTTAACAATGGCAATGTCCAATTCCTGCAAGTACAAAGAACAAAAATAAAATCAGTAACCATCTCTCCCTAACTCTTTCAATCGAAAGACTTGATGCAGATAGCTCTTGGTGTTAGTACTTTCATTATATAGCACGTCAAAGAGTGACATTACAACAAAATACAACTTTCTATCTCGTAAAAGGCCCTTAATTGTACCTTGTAGTCACTGTTTATTTTTGCCAAACTAACAGTGGTGGTGTCCTTCAAGGCACCAAGAGTTTTTCTTAAACTGCTCTGCGTACTGCCACCTGACATTCCGTCGCCAAATTCTACAAAAAATGGATCCAATGAACTAGTAAATATCATTGCTTACTTCATTATATATAACTCAACTTCCAATCAATTCTACCATAAATGAATCTACAAGAAAAGCTCACTCTACCGAATCCACAATAATTACATTCAAGATCGCAGAGATCTAGAAATAATCAAGCTTCACAGATTCAAATAAGAACGAGAAAAAAACAATTAAAATTAAAATTACGAACTGGCAAGATACAAAATCTCTTCCCACTGTAGTTCCGCACCAAAAAAGACTAACAAATCCAGCTAAACCTTATTCAATCAATATAAAATAAACCCTAATCAAAATCAAGAATCCAAATTCCAAATACCATCAGAATGAAACCCAAGCTGCGATCTTTATGCATAAATGCTTTTACATACTACGATTGAGCCTCATACAAAATTCTACCCCCACAAACGTAGCTGACTCAAAACATTGCAAACACACAAATAGATGTTAAATTCAAAAATATAAGAACAATCGTTAACATCTACAAGAAATACAAGAGAAATCAGGAGCAAGAAAGCATCTTTCCACAAGATAACACGCAGTTAAACATAATAACACAGAACCCACAAAAATAAAACACTAAAAAAAATCACCATGAACCGAAACAAACACTGAATCAAACGAGAAAAGAAAAGATCTGAACCAATAATAGATACTCCTCAAACACTCACCCTTTTCAGCTCAATCTTTCACACCCTCAGCACAAGAAAGAAAAGGCAATGGATGCCTCAATCAACAGATACCAATACAGAGATCAGGAAGCGAAAAAAGTTCTGACTTTTAGCACAGAAATGTGGTATAGGGAGAGAGAGAGAGAGAGAGAGAGAGAGAGGGTCCTTTTATTTGTTTGTTGTCTCTAGAAAAGAATAGTCTGCAAAAAAGACTATATGAATATGTTCTGGTTGGCCGTCGGCGTCATTATTTTTACCTTTTTTTTATTGCGAGCACCAATTATCTTAGAAATTTATATATTACACTTATTCTGTTTGTACAGCTTCTATATTCTGTCCCTGTCTCATACTGTCAATCGCCATTTTCTTTATTACCTGTACTTTTCGTGGATTAGTGTATGTTTTAATTTTAAATCGATCGTTTTCTGATTTTTAAAAAAAATAAAATCTTGGACTTCACTTTAAGGCAAGATTTTTGGATCTGATTTTGGGATTTTTGACATTATCTGATGAAAATTTCTGAGTTTATGATGAAACGTCTGATATTAGTAATAACATTAATTTAATTCTGAAATTATTCTTTTTTTTTTAGCATTTATATATCATTTTTTTTTCAAGTGATATATCATTGTTTTCTTAATCTTATCAGATATCTTTAAGTTTTTTCGATACATAGGAGTATATTATTTTTGTTATAATTAGATTGTGTCCAAACAAAGTTAAAAGAGTATTATAAGGAAAGGGAGTTTCTGTTTGCACCTCCATATTTACTATTTGCACTCCAAAAGAAAAAAAGAAAAAATAAAATAGTTTTGAAGTTACTTAAATGCCCTTTATTCAAAAAGAAAAAATTAAATGTGGTTCGAAAATAAAATTTCGAACTCATCGTGTTTGTTCGAAATTTTATTTTCGAACATACATAATTTTTAAAATAAGTCACGTTCGAAAATTAATTTTCGAACATGTCATGTTTGTTCGAAAATTGATGTACCGTTCGAACACAAGACTTCGAACATATTCATTATGCTCGAACAGAAGACTTCGAACATATTTAGAATGTTCGAATACACAACTTCAAACGAAACACGATTTTTTTATGCTTTTAATTTTCAGATTTTATGTTTTTAAGTAAGGGCATTATAGTCAATTTTAGGGGTGCAAAGAGTAAAAAGGGGATGCATGGAAAAATTATGGTGCAAAAGGTAAATATGGGGGTGCAAACAGAAACTCCCATAAGGAAATTGTTAATTTTTAGCCACGGGTTACTTTAATAAACGGAATACTTTTGTGTAATAAATTTGTTAAATATAATTGTTTATTTCGGAGTAAAGACTTTAAGCTTCCCTGTTCGAACCTTTTTTTTTTCCAACCCTAATTTTTTTACAGAGCCATTATGAACAACAAAACCCAATAAAGAAGGTTAAAAATTTATTTAGACGGTCTAACGGGTCAAAATATATATGATAGATCATAATTAGTGATACTTTTATGACTATTTGATTTATTTATTTATTAGCCGATATATAACCTCATTTTGCCTAATATTACAACAAAAACGCATTTTTATAGCATAATTGCATTTTAATTCAACAATTTTTTATTTGTAAATTTTGCATACGACAATTTTCGTTTTAAAATAAAAGCAGTTGCTATTAGTGACATAATTTGTATAAACTTCATTACTATGAAGAAATACAATGCAATTGAAAAATCACATGCAATGTGCTCAATAGAAAAAAAAAAAGATATATGTTTGCAAAAAAAATAAATTTATAATAATTCCGCCCTCAATCATTTATCACTACTCCAACTACTACCCATAAATATGCTATGAATAACACGATCAAATACACTGATAATATTTGAATAAATGATAGTTTAATGATGAAATCGACTACTCCACTGCTATGATATTCTTATATGACAACTAGGTTATTGTTGGAAAATAGGATTTATTAAATTGAGTTTTGACTCATTTTATCCGATTTTTTTCGTGACCGGGATATTTAATTTTGGAGTAATTAAATACCGTACGATTGTTCTATGTTGTGAGTAGATAATCGTAGTATTTTTATTTGATCAAATCCGATTTTCGGTGAGTGAGAAATAAATGGTTAAAGTTAGTCACACAATTGAGCATTTATGGTGTGTGGGATAATGTGTTTAAGACACATTAAATAATCTCACATTGATTTCTTAATCAAGTTAAAAAGTGTATTTAAGTGTATTAACACTTAAGTGAAGTAATTAAGTGCACAAGGATGTGAGCCATGAGCCCACACGTGCGCACACGCGCGCGCCCGCCCGTGCCCGTGCCCGTCCTCGGACTTGGATCTTGACAATTGGACTTTGGGAGTTTGTAACTCCTAGCTGAGTTAAGTGACTTCAATGTATTCAAATGTGGTAACTCCCATCTGGAGCTGGTGGAGTTAGTGGGTTGGAATGTAACTCATGTCGGGAGTCAAAATCTGCAGCTGTCTGGACACGTGTTGGGATCCGAGCCGACTCTTGGGGGTTGCAACACCTGGTTTGAGGTAACCCCTGGTTTGAATGCCCTCAAACCCTAGCTGCTGTCCCCTGCATGGCTTCCAATGCTACATTATGCACAAATCATCTTGCTGCATACAAGTTCCTTTCGAGTCCTCAACCTCTCAGTTCTCGACTTTGTCTAGTTCGCCGGAGCCTTGTCGGACTTGTTCTTGACTTTGTCTAGTTCGCCCGACTTTGTCTAGTTCGCCAGAGCATTGCCGGACTTGTTCTCGATTTTGTCTAGTTCGCCGGAGTATTGCCGGACTTGTGGTGCTACTGCCGGAAGGACGAAGCCGTTTCATCTTTGAAAGACAACCGCCAAACCATGAGCACTAGCCGGGGTGTATTTATCTTACGGAGAGAGATCCCCTCGACTCGGCTTGCCGGAATCTGCATATCGGTTCCAGTTTCTAATTTTTTGTTTACTTTCAGTTTATTGTAATTGTTCTACTTCTACCTCTTCTATCTGTACTTCAGTTATAACGTTTCCAGTCAAAGTATAACACAACACAACAGTTATCTCGTTAGGATCTTCCATATATCAATTTATTTATTTATTTTAGAATAACATTCAACTGCTACTCAAAATTAAAGATTTAATGCGTATTGAGCAAACTGGGATACGTACATTAGTTTGCTAACTACACATGTAGCATTTGTTCTCAATCTCACCATCTAACAGTTTTTTTTTTATTATTATTATTATTTTGGGGAAAGTGGTGGTGGGCTACTATCCAAAATACGGAAGCGTACATCGAAAAAAGGGAAAATCTAAGCCATGGAAAAAAGCGAAGGGTGAATCTGAACCGTTGGATTTGACGGTGGCTGCACGGATCAAACATGTGTGGGCCCAATTTGAGATCTTCAGTCAGATTTATACGGTTGATGTGAAAGCCAAAGTAATTTTCTTCTTCTCAAATAATACTATAAAATAAAAATCATATGCGTTGGAAATTCGGGAGATTTTTGCTATTTTCAGTTCCAATTTCCAATTTTTTATATTTTTATTCAATTTATCAAGTATATTGATTTTTAAAAAAAAATATAATGCTTTTGTTATAATGATTGATTTGGTATTTAGATTTATAGGTTTGAAAAGTACATATATGTTTGTTTGAGAGAATTTTCAGTTTGAATTTATTGTTGATACGAAAAAATAAATATTTACGTGATTATGATGAATTAATGAATATTTAAGTAGTGATATCACTATAGTGATATATATGTGATTAAATATATGATATAGATTTGAAACAAATGTATATAAAAATAATAAATGAGTAAAATAAAAGTATTATTAATATTTTAGATAGTGAAAAAATTAAAAATTATAATTTCAAAATGAAGTCGGCAAACGCAAATTTCTATTATTAGAAGCTTTACTTCTCCTATTTTTATAATATTAATAGATGACACCTATAAAACTAGGCAACACGGGTAGTACTAGTACGTATAAATGATATATATATGAGAATAATACATATGTACTTTTTTTTTTGGATAAATAATATTTTCGGACGCCAACCTTTCATTTCAAACGAAATTTGTACTTTGATAGAATTATTTTTTTTACATTTTTATCTAAAAATTGATTTTAATTATTTTAACTAACTTGATAAATAAATTTATCGTAAGTTCCAGTTGCTCTTCATAAAAAGATTAAATATAGAAATTGAACGCGACTAGTTGTCACGGTTTCGAATCTCCTCAATACCACAGATCGGGTGTGTGAGTTAAAAAAAAATGTTAAAAATTTTATGCACTTTGATGAAAACGATAACTTTTCTTTCTGTATATAATGACATAATTAGAGGTTGCAGAAGCTACCTAATTATAAATTATGTGATTTTAATTTGAGACTTTTGAAATACAAAACTGAGTGAGATGCACAGTATTTCTTTTGATTTTTTTTTTTAATTAAGTTCTTTATTTCTATTTGAACTGTGGATAATGTAACTATCTTCGTATGAGAGCAGTCAAATCATACTTGATTGGTAAATGATTATAAATAGTAATATTAATTCTTAAACATTTCCAATTAGTAGAACGTCACGTTAAATTAAATAGTAACGATCGAGAGCGCACACCAATTGGCACTGTTTTAAATTATAAAAGAATAAGACGTTGGCTTCAAATTTACCAAAAAATATAAATTTAATAGTAATATTAATATTAATACTAATTTTAGCGTTAGAAGAGATTAAAATATGAATCAATCATCTAGAAGAATGGATTATGTATATAAAAATATATCCTAAAATTGGGGTTCTGTTTGTTTTAATACTCTTGGTCAACAGGCACGTTGACAACTAAAATACATGTTTTGTGCTATTCAAATTTCAAAACCATGTCCCAATATGTATTAATTAAATAGGTATTAGGCTATCAAAAATTCAATTACAGTTGCAACTCACCCACCTAAACCTAATTAATAAATTTAAAACGAAGTATTGAGCGAGATCGTGGCAAAACCTGTAAAATGGATAAATATTCAATTTAAACACAATCAAATGACAATAAAATTACAAATATGAATTTTAATTCCAAATTTGACAAATAAGATGGTGCCGCATTATTTTTTGCCTAAATTTAGTTATATAAAATTCGTGTCTTCAATAATTATTGCACCTTCAAGAGTTCAAAGAATATTCTTTAATGTGAATAAAAGATTTATTATTTTCCTATCGATTCAAGGACTATATACATACATTTGTGAAACATAACGATATTTTATATAATTAATTAGAATTGTATTTGGTGTATCATAAAAATCACATCTCTGAATTAATTAAAATTTTGGGTCCTAACACTATTAGTTAATTATGGAGATTTTATGTATTTGAAAGCTACTGAGTTTAAATTCTATAATTAACTAAAATATTTAATTTGTAATTGACCTAACGATCATTCATTTTTTCGACGCAACTCTTATTAAATGTGAATATGTGATTATATATCATGATAGGACCCCACCCCCATTAGGCTCCACAACACAAATTTAATCCCCTGAGGATGGGCATTGTTTACACAATTGACAAATGCTAATAACCTAACATGACATCAATAATATTTGTTGAATGCAAAAGTTTTCATTATTACATAGAGAAAATCAAAACATGCACATCTGTGTTTTTTTTTTAATGTGGATAATCATGCAATCTTCATATGTTGGAGAAAAATATCATTTATATACAATAGTCGAACTGCATAATTGTTTAATATCTAGTCAAATTATATTATGTATAACTAGTTTAACACCCCACGCGTTCCGTGACGGTATAAAATGACTCTAGTGATGGAGTGAGGTTGCTTGGAGACCAAAGGTCACGGATTCGAATCTCCTCAATACCACAGGTCGAGTGTGTGAGTAAAAAAAAAGTGTGAATTTTGTAATGATCATGTGTGAGCTATTTAAGTTTTTGAATTAAACTGCATAAAAATAATATTTTATGTTTTGCTCAAGTTAATATTTTAATCTATACCAAAATGCAAATATTTTTTTATTTTAATAATTTTATATTTTTGAGAGGAAATTTTATTCTCAAAAATTGTGCACTACTTTATTTTTATATAGCATAGATATAGATAACCTACAAATTGCACAAAACAAACAACATTTTAGGTATAATCTCATCAACCCCATCAATTAGGTCATTTCAACGATTTTTTTTTTCTTCTAAACTTTATGTATATCTTAATATTGAAGGGCACAAGTCATATCCTGACAATTTAAAAAGGAAAACGAAACTATTAAAAGACGAATATGATTTGTACAGAACCGAAAAAATCGGAGTTAGAATCCATGTAATACAATACTAATTTTTAGATTAATTAAGCACACAAAGACTAATTTCTTTTTCAATATAACTCAGTAAATTATGGATTTTTGCTTGCAACACTTGCATCTGATTTATTTATTTTTTTCAAAGGAAAAACAAACATTAGATCAACTTTTGATTGGATTAGTGAAATGCTAGAATAATTTTTAGATAAGATGACTAACCTAAATGTGCAACATAGAGCACCATCCCTAGTGACAAATGAAGTGTACCACATATGTATATATATATATATATATGTGTGTGTGTGTGTGTAATATATTGTACTTCTATTTAAAGATGGAAAATGACTATTCCATGCGCAAATAGTGGAATATAAAAAGGCTATCATGCTCTATTGGCGGAACTCTAAAAAAATACACTTACTAGAAAAGGAGAAAGTTATTCAACTGTTATAAAATAATAAAAATCATGTAAGCTTTTAAAAAACCAATAATGAAGTTCTTAACTAAAAACAATACAACTTTCTTGATCAAGATAAGCTCACATCTGCTTTCCAACATATGATACAAAATCTCATCTTATTTTAAGAGCCAACCGAACACCCTAAACCTAGTCATTTTGTTTAAATGAGTAACAAAAATTATTACCATTGCTTATAAACTCGGCAATTCAATTTTATCCAAACCCTTTTATGGTCTCCTGCTATTTTAACGAGATTCAACATTTTATAATTATAGACTCCAAAAACTGTCTCATTCTTTTGAAAGGTCATTACCCGTTAGACGAATCCTCATACTAAGATTCAAATCTAAACTCGTACTCAATCCATCACTAATGTATGCGACAACCCCACAGCCCACACCGTGTATTCGGATCCAAATCCATACTGGGTCAATCACTAACACACCGCTTGATGATTTGACACAAAGCTTTTGTGAAACAGAAATCATCAAACAACCAAGTAATGGTAATGAACTACAGGGAAAGAAAAGGAAACATAATCGTAGTTTAAAAAGTAATCGCCCCAAATAAGGCAAATCGCCCATAAAATATTACAATACTACCTTTTTTTTTAGTATAGCATACGTGTTCTTATACACAAATTCTACAGGGAAAAATTTATGATTTACGGAAATGTATTAACTTAGAGAATAATGATGAGCAGGAGGCAAATCCAGTGCCACAAAATTGCCAGCAAGATGAGTTTCTAGAGTGTTGGTGTTGCTGCTGTATATTCGTTAAATAACCTCTACCGTAATGTACATCATTATCCTTTTTCTTATGATATTGCACAATAATACACTTTTATTTTAATTTTGGGGTGAAGATCGAAAAATCAATGGTGAAATGCGAAAAAAACTAATGCTAAAGAAACAGAATAGAATGGCTCAAATGAAGGGATATCAAAATTTTTAGATCATCAAGACCTCTTCACAGCAGCAGTGGCAAAATGTGGATGGTGTATAAATTCAAAGGAGATTTTAAGCGACGGCTCGAGATTCCCCATCCGGCAGAGAAGGTTTAGGGCAACATAGTTATGTTCTGCCACCTGCTCTATCTGGCGAAGTTCCGCCAGTCTGTCTGGATCGTTAGCAAAACTGCCACGTAGCTCTTTTGCGATCCTTTGTGCATCCTTGAAGCAGTTATGCATGGACAGAGTCTGGGAAATGGGAAGTCAGACAAAATCTGTGCAAGAAGACAGTTTTAAGGAAGTGTATACAGCAGTGATACTTACAGAAAGGCGAGCGTTAGATACAGTTTCGCTGAAGGAGAAGTAAGACGCGTGATCAGGAAGGCATGCCTTCTGCAACAGCTCAAAGTGCTGGACAAATCTCTGGAAAATTTGTGAATATCATGGAAATGGCATCATTTATGCTGTGATTACATGAATACAAAATATTTGGGGAAAAAACAAAGAAACAAAAAAGTATGAATTTCGGAAATGATATCTTAGCCATTTATGGCATAGCATCTGTTTTCCAATTCAAGAACTCAAGCGTAAAATGGAGCAGGTAGAAGAAAGATACCTCCTGCTCACTGTTGAAAGGACCCAGGCACAAAAAGATCTTGTTTTCATTCCGTAAAGAAGCAAGCATCTGAAATTTTTGAATGACAATTACAAACATAGTAATTCAATTAAGAACATATTTGTAAGATATTCAAGTCAGAGTACCGCACCCTAATAATAAAATTGAGGTTTCATGAATCTAAGTTTTTCAGTCCATTGCATTGCCAGTTCGAGCAGGTTCAGACTAATTGGAGCTAATATTAACCATATATTTTAAGGTCCAGTAACATAATTTAAGAATTAGTGTCAATCTATGCACAGTTGATAAGTACAGCATCTGAGAAGCCATCTGATTGCACTAACCCCTGTTACTCAAACCCATACTCAATTCAATTTAAGTTTATCATATCATAAATCCAGTCCTGTAGCAGATGTCTAAACACCATCAGACATTAAAAAAATCAGATGATCTAATTTAACAGGTTGTAATAAAGCAGACATACTACAAGAGGATAATTACCATCATAAGACCTTGTGCAACATATATATAGCACTGAAGTAACTGGACCGCAGGTGGAACTTGATAGTCTTTGCCAATATCCTTCACAAAATCTTTCTTCTTTTTTGATTTTCGTCGACCTGATCAGGAAGCAAAAGGGTCAATAAAGCTTACAATCCACACAACTTTTTCACGCTATTAAGTTCCTAATGTGACATGAAAAAAGAGAGAATTTGTGTATACTCACTAGAATCATTGCTTAGCATCATTTTGAGATGAGTTTTCTCAGCAAGCTTGATCAGGACAACATAAATATACCAATACACCATGCAATATTCACTGGTTGAATAAAGTTCTAACTCAAAGCCAAGCGTAAGGAAACGCAAAGCTATCCAATATGTTTGCTCCTCTACCCAAATGAGAATATGTTTGCAGATCTTTAACAATGAGTTCTGCAAGAAGGAAATTAAAGATTCAAAGTTGACATTCATGTTGACACTTCAAAAAACTCACTAATTTAACAAAGACAAAGAATGTGCATATACTGAAGCACAAAATGGTGTGTGACATGATTGATCACAAAATAAGCAGACATTTACCTGTTCAACTGAAGTGCTTGCGGCATCCCCAAACTCCTTTCTAAAGGCCAACTCAAGCTATTTGAGAAGAACGCAAACACAAATATTAATCAGCCACCAGTACAGGTAAGCAATCAAATAAATCTGTCAAGTCAGAAGCAGCCACAACTTGAGTCAATCAAATACACCAAACAGGGGCCAACACATTCTGTTTTCCTATTTATTCAATCATATGTCCGCATGATATTTTGTTCAGGTTGGGAATGCGGCGCTCCAAAAGATGGATAATTTTGACAACAAACAATTATCTTTTAGCCTGCCTCATAGTCAACCTCTTTATCATACCCACATTCAATCATTTCTGAAGTTCAAATACACCTATTCCAACTAACCCATTCTTGGAAACAAATGTCTATCCCTTCTGGGCACCTGGGCACTTGACCACTTAAATTAATTAAGCCAAAACTTCATAAAAGATGTTATTCATGTTCAAAATATCAAAACTTAGCCGCCACCTGTAGCTGTATGTATTAACTCCGGTAACCTCCCGCTACAGATATATAAATCAGACAAAGTCAAGATTGAACCATGGAAATGGATGCAAAAACAATACAAGGCAGAAATGGCATGATCGTGGAAACCAGTATATTGCGATATATAGTATTATTGAAAATGTCAACAAACCTGTACGTATATTATTCGCCAATCCTGTAAGATCTTCCCTAGTTTACGCCTTTGCCACGCAGTGTTAGCACATAGGACTCGGAACAAAGTGATAAGTAACTGCATCAACATGGTATGCTTTCATTAAATTTCAGTGGCTAAACAATGTTGGGCGAAAACTTTTTGATAAAAGCACTTATTATGTCAGGATAGAAAGCAACAACATATTTAGAAGCTTGGTTATGCAACAAAAATATATTCTGTAGTTAAGAACTTAAGATTGTAGGAATATTATTAAAATAAACAGGAATGCTTTGAGTATCAGAAAAACATATGGCACTCCACCTGCCCTAGTTGTTGAACGGTCTCATTCTTCTGGATATCATGATTCTTTGCTCCTTCAGGTAGTAGAGAAGCCTTGCAAATGACAGCAAACAAAGGTTCACGTCCATAAAGCTTCCCATCTTGTACCAGCAGAAGCTGTTCATTAGTCATCCGCATGAGAATCCATTGCATGAGGCATAAACTTTAATTGTTAATCAGTATAATAACAGAAGGACAAATCTTACTAAACACTAACCACAAATATGGTTTCTCTTTCTAAGAAGATTATCTATGTTCTAAACTTCCAATAAGAGTGTAATATATCATAGAAAAGAATCCACTTCATAAACCCAAACAAAAGTACTTCAAACTAAAATCCTCTTCCCCACAGTACAGATTAACTTATTGGCATCCATGAAATCATCCTGAACATTATCACTGATGTTCAGTAAGAGCATTGCAAGAATCCAGGACTTGAAATCTGTTATTTCATTGCTTATTTGGTGAAACATAAATCTCGCTAAATTAATCACTGTTCTTTATATTCTTTTGGAGTGTTACAGTTCTAGAAAAATCAAATTATATATATGGGATCAAATTTCAAGGGTTTGTAAAGAATTTCAAACAGGAGAAGTACCAGACTCGAACCTGGATATGAGCTCTAGCAACCAAATCTGGTTGAATCTTCTGAACATCAACCACAAAGCGCAAGGCGCCTTCGAAAACAGGATCCAAAGAGTAAGAACTGATAACATCTAGATCATGAAGAAGCTTCTGGAAATAATTAACTGCCTGACACAAACAGAAGAGAGAAAGATAAAGAAGTTACTGCCATGTCCGGAATGGAAGATTAGGAGGTCCATTGAAGTTACTGCCATGTCCGGAATGGAAGATTAGGAGGTCCATTGACAGTAACCTGAAACTGACCTTATTCCAGCTGAGCAGTTTAATTGCACGGGGTGGAGTTGGGGCTGCTGACCTGCTGTTTAATGTAGAATCAAAACCAACTGGCTGGCAACCTGAGGCAGTTGTTTTCTCTTCTTCATTCTCAGAAGTTCCACATACAGAGTTGTTCCTCAGAAAGTCTTCACTTTTAAGCATGGAATCTAGCTCAGATAAGCAGGAAATAATATGTTTCTTTGCCAACTCCAAGCCTTTTCCTTGAGGTTTCCTCAAGGACGTTAATACATGGTAGAAGTGCTGAACACACAGAAGAACCCTAAATGTTATTAGTGGAAAGATGATGGATATCACATGCAAAGGAAATCCACATTAAAAATGAAAAGAGCAAGACATTTCAGAGTAGGCAAAAGGACAGCACAAATCCATCATAGCCTAAAAGGTGTACTTGAGGAAGCATTCTAGTGCAATAAATTCACAAAAACATCTCAACGCATCACATATATATTTAGAAAATAGTATGCACTTGAAATTCAAAGATAATACAAGATAAGACCTTACGAAAACGTAAGCGGCACAAAACAGCTTTGCAAAAACCTTCTTCAAGATCAAGATTAGTTTGCAAAGGCTCTGCATCTGCACAAAAGCAGCAAAAATAACCTTGAAATTTGGATAGCAGTTCGAGAAATAGAGGTAAAGAGCACTGTCGTCCAGAAAAGGCATATCAAGACATTCTTATATATGTTTCTTATTGCCAAAAAGTAGTTCAGTCTTCAGATTTGGCATAGATACAATTATTTCCAAGGCAATAGAGAAGCCAGTGCAAAACTATACCAGAGGTCCTGTACTGTTCCATCCAGATAATTCTTGAAATATCACTAAGAAAATGCAAGGTGAGTACCTTCTAGAACTGTTCTTTTCGACAATGGTGCTTTACAAGCTTTTAATTGCCGACAAAGTGTTTCCTCCACTGCATGCAACAGTGATAAGCATTTTTCATCTCCATTGGCCTTTAATGGTAGACCATAAGCCATGGTAAAAAGATCTTCTTCCTGTACAACCATACTTCATTACCGGAGAGGATCAACAATATATTATCAGAAAGTCTAAGAAACCTAAGATGAAATGATACAAGGAAGAAAGTATTCTTTCAAATTAGAGGGCATCACAAATATGTTAATATAGAATTCCTCCTCCAGCCTTAAGACAGCCATAAATTGAAATAAATCACTTTGCCTGAAAATCACACTGAAATTTTTTTCCACACCCTTATGGCAGCTCAAGTTTGTCTCCTAAGACAGGCATATTTACAATAAATACCACAGCAGTTAGCGTCTAATATGCTCGAATGAAGACCATTGACTTAGTCATGGACAAGCAAGAGGGAGTGATGATAGGCTAAGAAAGCCATCTTCTTTCTTGCACACAAGTATTGTGTACTGACAATGCCTTTAAAACTTGCACTTCAAAATTATGATGTCATTGCAAAAGTATTTCTAGGGCTATTTTGGGAAGATGGATAGTGGGGCCACGATGCTGCTGAATAAAAATCCAAGGACTGATAACTCCATAGAATCAGCGCAAAGGAGGACATGATAAAGAAAAAAAAACTGTAAATTTAGACTGAAGGGTTGATGCATAGACATAAAAAGTGATGAATCCCAGTACATTTATCCTGCTTCTATTCATTTTGGGGTAAGTTACAGTTTTGGATATGAGAGAAGATGATGATGAGTGATGACACAAAATGGTAAATGAAATAGCTTCAAACTAATTTTATTGCTAAAGACAGTACAATGGACGAGTCATCCCTTAAATATAGATACCTCATATCTAGATTATACAACTCCATTCTCAAAATATGATACAAAGTAGGCTTTAAACTCATTATGATTTGACACCCACCAAGCTACTCTAAACCTAACACTATTCCATAACTCTAGATATTCCTCTTGATCCTCAAAAATCTTTCAACTCCTTTCAAGCCAAGAAAACCAGCACAGTACTAGAACAATTACCCCACAAAACTTTACAGTTTTTGCTAAAGAGAGGTACTGGGGCACTTCTGACAATTCCATCTTCTTGAGGAAAAGAACTAAAGATTGATTTACGTACTTCATTTGGCCTCATTTGATATAGATGAAACAATAGCAAAAAATTTGAAGCATTAAAAGCATTTCTTGAAAATCTCGAGTAACAAAGCTAAGATTCGTTGAAGTACTTTACTTCATTTGTGCGTGAAACTGAAACAGCTGAAACAAGAGCATTGCAAGTTGCACGTATAACTATGCAGAAAGAATGCAGCAGGGCATGAGATGATGTTCTCTCGGGCCTCAAGAGGTAGATGCAAGAAAACATTGTTTGCGCTAATGAACCTCCTTTATGCCATGTTGCCTGCATTAAAAAGAATTAAACTAGTTAGATGGGTCCAATTGTCACTATTCAAGGACTGCTATCTAGAATGCCTACTAATTCTCCTGAAAAAAATGTCAACGGTACCTCACAAGCAAGAAAATGATCCATTATATCAATAATATGTTGAATATCACTCGTTCTATCAAAGCTCAATGGAATAGGAGCAGCACCATTCTCAATGGCTTCATCAACAGAATAATATGTAGATACGATACCTGAATCCATCTTTGGGTCCATTATCTGGTAAAAACAGATAATGTTATCAATAAAAACATACAAGCACAATATAGTAGAAAGTACAATCTAATATAGAGCATTAGGATCTGATGCTAAATTATGCATGCCCTTTTACATGAAAAGGAAAAAAAAATGTCCTAGATAAATATGAGGAACATGTATGCATAACAATAGCAATAAGATGTGCTCAATAAGCTACTGATACTTTTTTCTCTGATAGAAAACTATAAAATTTCATTAATAATAAAATCACAACAGGATGAGGAATCACAAATTAAAGAAAACAGAATAAACTAAAGAGCAAGGCTATGCCAAGCTACTGAGACATTGAACCCAGCATATTTAGATATAATTTGAATTTGAGGACAGAACAAATGGATGATGCAGGACAATGACATTACCGAATTACTATTACCAAATAAAATTAATAGTGTAAATATGCCCCTCAGTCTCTAACCACTTTTGATGTAAACACATAGTTTTTTTAGCCACTGTTTGAAAGTTGTGTTTTTTAGCCACTTTTTGGGGAGCTTTTGCTCGTTTTTTCTTTCTTTCTTTCCTTTTCTTCTTTGAACAAAAAACACAACTTTCAAACATTGATAATGAAAACATAGAATCATCTAATCCGAGGAGGGGGGACTTGCACATTTAGGTAGATAAATCTCATTTATGGCAAATTGCTACATGTCAAAAACATAAAAATATATGACCATCGCAATCGGGTAATTTGGGGTAGAGGTTACCCAAAAATAAGGTTGGGGGAATGGGGGTCGGAAATTGAGGGTTGAAAGGATAGCAGTGGCACTGGGGAAGGTTGGAGTTGGGAAATGGGAGGGCAGTGACCGATTGGGTAATTCTTTTAATGTGTTGTTTAAATGAAGAGAGGGGCTCATGATTAAGGGTATTTTTGTCGCCCTGACTAAAAAAAACTAGCATGAGTAGTAAATGCTAAGTGCTAACTTTAGACTAACACTGCCAACATATCTATAGTCAAACTTTAAATGAGGCATTGTTCACAGGATAGAGGCATAGAGCTCATGACCAACTTTCATAAACCATAAACTATCTTAAAGCTAAAACAGTCTGGAATAAGATTTAGAAAACCCCATAAACCTCCAGCCTGAATCAATTAACAGGAGTGTTGAAGATATTCTCTAGCCTCATGCTTCATGCTAATAGTATTTTTGTTTTCTAAAGACAGCATTGTCGTAACTACTAATGCGTATTTTTATCCCGTTCTTTTCTCACTATGAAGATACTTTGAGAATAGGATGCATAAACACTTTCATCTCACCAAATAAAATTGACATCTACTGCAGATATTTTTCCCCCAGTCACTTGAGCTCTACCTAACCATACTTGCAAGGTATCTTGATTTCGTGGAAGCGCTTTTGACAGAAAAGAAGCATTACCTCTAAAGCAGACATGGCCGCAAACAGATTGAAATTTTCCCCGCTAATGAGCTCATCAGTTCGAAGATCTGTGGAGAAATTACAAGCAAATAATCATTAAGATGTTGCATTTCTCATTAATTTTTAGGAAGTGGCCAGTGGGTGGGGTGGATTTGAGCAAGAGTAGATGAGAAGAAAATTAAAGCAATCACAAATACTAAAACTCCAAAGGTTGTGATTGGAAAAAAAAAAATCTACAGAGATGAGCTGCATAAGAAACCATGTCTATGGCTCCAAGAAATTTATTTTTCAAATCAAATCGCACCATCTTCTACTTATAAGGAAACTCTCAACTGATTTTTGCTGCATCAGAAAACAAAAATATATTTTAAAAATTCCTAGACGATTACATCGTTTACACAGAGAGGACACCTGAGCAAGGAATCCACATAACAAAGGAATAGAATTAACCACATACATTAAGAAAACAACGAATATTACTCCCCACAGCGAGGGTGGGGCAACCCCCTCAATCCAATTTTTATTCAAAATACTGGTAAAATAAACGCGAGAAAAACAATAATGATCGTAATTAAGAGAGATAGAGAGAGGAAGATATGGACCGTGGCAGGCGCGGTGGAGGAGAGACGAGACATCAAACCAGACGGTGTCGTTGCCGGAAGGGATGGAAGAGCTTATAGGTACTTGCGTGTCTCCTCCTCCCTCAGCTTCAGCCATATTCGAACTTCTCCCTTTCAGTTTCAGTGCTGCGTTAAGAGAGAGAGAGAGAGAGAGAGAGAGAGAGAGGGGTTTATTATGAGTGAGAGTGGGAGTGAAGCGCAGTGAAAGCAAGGAAGAATGGAATCTGTCTGCTCTTTCTTTCTTTTGTTTGTAGCTTCGGAGTTCGGTAGGGCAACTGCTGGGTCGGATCCGGATATATTCGACCCGCATTCCATACTTTTCTATATTTTACTTTTCTAATAAATCAAAACAGGTGATGAAAATGGGTGGTGTACTTTATACACCACTATAGAATTATTTCAAAAGTATGTAATTACTTAAATACTCGTTACAAACTTTTAAAAAATTTAAAATAAATTTGAATTAAGTGTAATAAGTTAATAACCCACTTACTAGATCATATTCCTTTCCTATTGGTCGAGTAAGAAAATCTCTCCACTTTCGAGACACTCATAGGGAGATGATTTAGTTTGTGTGATAAGAATGAGTCCCAATAAAGGAAGAAAATTAGATTGAAAACGAACTTTGAGAGACACTGTGTTCTTTTTTTTCCAAATATGTCTTTACTGTTAAGGATCGATGTCGACTTCAGGCCAGTCATGGTAGAAGGAAAACTAGCAATAAAGTAAAAGAAAAGAAAAAAGCAAAGAGAAATAAGAGAAAGCTTTCTCTCATTTCTAGCAATGATCTCCGAAGCTTGGAGGTTTGGAGGTTTTACAGATTTGGAACAATAATTCCGTGTGTAGAATTGCTGGAGAATCTTGGTCGGAATGGCAAGCTCTAGCTACTCAACGTTATGAAAAATCATCTCACGAGGGCGATAGTATCCAAGGACTTGTGTAGAGGAGAGCGATTGAAACCTTTGATGATGGTTGATTTCAGCAGAGCGATGGAGGGCAATGGTCAATGGTGGCAGAGTTTTCATTAATAAGGGATGGAGAAGACAATACAAGCTAACATATAGGAGGGTGATGGCCTCTACACATATCTCATTTGATCAAGGAAGGAAACCACGATGGCGACATCACAACAAGCATTTTCTCTTTTTCTTTTCTATTAGTTTAATTTTATTTTTAAATTAAATTAAAGGTTAAAATTGGAAAATAGTGAGGTGTATGAAGTAAAAATAATGAATTTTTATTTACGACAGTGGTGTATTTAGTAAATGTGATGTATTTGAAAATTTCAGCAGTGTATATAGCAACACCTGATAAAAATACATATAGTCGATACATGCTTTTTGTCAAAAAATTTATTTTAATTCAAAATTTTAAAATATCGGGCCATGAATTTTCTAAGACATCGTTTTCATTGACCGATTACGAAAAAATTTGGGCTCGAGGAGATGAGCATAATAGCAAACACCGGGCGACATAAATGATTTGGTCACAATAGTTCCTAACATTTTGAAAAAATTGAAGTTAAGGATGGAGAATAATTCAAAGCTCAAAAAAACTCCTTTCTAATAGCTGCCAACCTTATATTCAGAATTAGTTGTATTTAAATCAATATTTTTTTATTCGCTTCTTTCATAGTTTTTGCCCGTTTTAGGAATCAACGTGTTGCGAGAAAAATTCCCAAAATGGGATTTTTTTTTTCAGCTTAAAATTTTATATTATACTATTTCGTGTTTCACTCCTTATTTCATTATTAAATTTTTTATTTTAATAATAATTATTATAAAATAAAAATTAATTATAACATAAATGACCACAGTCAACATTTATCAACAAAAAAAAAAGAATTAAAAAAAACTATAAAACGTAATTTTGAATAAATCAACCATAATAATTAATTATTAATTGAAAGATAAAAATTAAATATTAAAAAATAATATAAACCCTAATTGGGTAGGGTAAACGATCATAAAATTAAACTAAATCATATAAAAATAAAATTGAAAAAAAAATATAAGAAAAACTCATAATTTAAAAATGTAACACGGAGTGTAATATGCATTTTTTTTGCCCTATTTGAATATAATCTATCAACATATTATAAGTTGTTAACGTATAATTTTGAACCCGTGACCTTGAATACGTTTTTGAACTGGCTCCACTCATTCTCTGCACAACAACTAATTTTTGCACACTAACACCACTAGGTGTGAGTCTGTCATACTTGATTTGCCAAGTGTGGTTAACCACTACTGTGTAGGCGGAGTTTACCTAATGCGCACCTTGGTAGCGGCTGCGGATTACCCTTGAAAAAAAATTAATTTTTGCACATTCTATTAATACAATGTTTTTAAACCCGGATCGGACATCGAACCGGTTAATTTACCGGATCACTGGGTTACTGGTTCGACCAGTTGAATTATTTTTAAAAAAACGGATGATCAGTTATATGATATTTATTTATATTTTATTTATGTACATGTTAAAATATAAAATAAAATAAACAAACTTGTATCATGATAAATATATTAAATTAAGTTTAAAAATGCACTTAATTTATATAAATGCTAAGTAAATAAAGTGTTTATCAATATTTTTTCCATAAGTTAAACAATTAAAAATATAGTAATTATTAAATTAAAATAAACATAGAACATCAAAATATTAGATTATGAGAAGATATATAATTAAATGTCAAAAAAATAAATATTAATTTTATTTATAAAGAATATTGTATAATTAATAACAATTGAAACATTGTTCATCTTTATTTTATAAGTCACTATTTTAGATTTTATTTCTTCTCTCCATTTATTTTAACTAAAATGATAAATTAGATGTATTTTAAACATTTATTTTAATTATATACTAAACATTGATTTTAATTAAAATGACATCTAGTTATGGGAGGGCACTCCCATATTTACTCTTTGCACCCTAAAAGAAAAAAAGAAAAAATAAAATAGTTTTGAAGTTACTTAAATGCCCTTTGTTCAAAAAGAAAAAATTAAGTGTGGTTCGAAAATGAAATTTCGAACTCATCGTGTTTGTTCGAAATTTTATTTTCGAACATACATAATTTTTAAAATAAGTTACGTTCGGAAATTAATTTTCGAACACACCATATTTGTTCGAAAATTGATTTTCGAACAAACATGGCATGTTCGAAAAATAATTTCCGAACGGACTCCATGAATTTTTTTTAAGTACCGTTCGAACACAAGACTTCGAACATATTCATTATGCTCGAGCAGAAGACTTCGAACATATTCAGAATGTTCGAATACACAACTTCGAACGGAACGCGATTTTTTTTATGCTTTTAATTTTCAGATTTTTTTTTTAAGTAAGGGCATTATAGTCAATTTTAGGGGTGCAAAGAGTAAAAAAGGGGGTGCATGGAGAAGCTATGGTGCAAAGAGTAAATATGGGGGTGCAAACAGAAACTCCCTTTAGTTATTTTCAAGCTGCATACATATATATATATATATATATATATATATATATATTATTAATATCCAAAAAATAATAAAAACATGCATTAGCATAGTTGGTTAAGTGCATAATACAAAATTATATATTTTTGGAGATTGTGGATTCGAATCCTTCTTACGCATTAAAGAATTAAATATGGACCGGTTTGATCGGTTTTCACCGAATTTAAGAGGTTCGACCGGTTTTTTACTGGTTCACTGCGGGTCATTTTCAACCCAAAAATCACATATAATCGGATCGAACACATAATCGGTTTGCGGTTAAATTGGTCGAACTGACCGGTCCGGTCCGGGTTTAAAAACACTGAATTAATAAGAAGTTGCTATGATTTTTAGACATTTTATGCTAGAAAAACATTTAATTATAACTTTAGGTAGAAAAGTATTTTCTTATTTACTTTTAGGTAATTTTACATCCCACCCAGCCTTTTTAGAGCCTAGCTAGGTCCGTTCGCAAAGTAAAGATGCATTTCCTCCCAAAAAAAAGAAAAGAAAAAAAAAGATGCATTTCCTCCCCTAGCTAATTTATCGTTAATTTCCCTCAATTAAAAACTTTCCACCATTTCAAATGTGGGTAAAAGTAAAACAATATATATATATATATATATATTTGGATCTTTAATTTATTTAGTAAATATATAGAATACACCGTGCATGTAATCTGTTATCTGCTGCTGGATCGATACAGAAAAATATAGTACTGTAGGAAATAAAGAATTATATTAAATATTAATGAATTGGGTGTAATATTTATATAATTAATGAACAGAAAAAGGCAAAATTATGAATGAATGAATTAATCAAGCAAAGGCAGCACAACCCATCCTAGTACGATAGTTGAAGAAAACCTTTGCAGCAGCGTAATGCGCCAAGGCCCCCATGAGCACAAAGAAATGGAAGATCTGATGGCTATGTCCGGCCAAGTCGAAGCGGCCAGGCCCCCAGCGCTCGGGGACCCGGGTGACGTAGAAAAGCGTCCCGAGCAAGTAGGAGAGCGCCATGGCGGACTCGTAAGCGAGGATGAGGTCGCGGTGGGGGTCGTGCCAGTTGAGGAGGAGGGCGTGCAGGGCGGGGATGAGGCCGAAGAGGGCCATGGAGACGAAGAGCGAGGCGCGGAGGGCCCTGTACTTGGCGGCGGAGAGGGCCGGGGAGAGGAGGGCGAGGATGGTGCAGAGGCCGATGACGGTGATCCCCGAGAGGTAGATGATCTGCCAGTGTGGGGTGCACTGGAAGATGTAGTAGATCGGGGGGAAGAAGGAGGTGATGATCATGACGGCGATGCCCACGTAGTCCAGGTGGAGGAGTTGGAGGTTCAGCGACTGCGAGTGGCACGACAGCAGATGGCACGTGCTGCTCGACAGCAGGCAGAACATCGACCCCGATAGGAACGTGTACAATGGCCACCTTCTTTCTTCATTCACTTCTACCGATATTATTATTGCTGCACTTCTCACCACTGCATACAGCTTCTTCGACGCGTTGCCTTCTGCACTCGATGGGAATTGCCTGCACCACGCACCACCACAACAATATAATGTCCATCTATTATTTTTTTAATTAATTATATTCATCATCACTTAAATGCTAGTATTTAATTATAATTAATATATATGAGACAATAATTGAAGAATATAATTAACTCAATATTTAACTTAATTCGGTTCATTACTACGTACTTTTCGAATGCTAGCTAAAGCAATTAATTGAATTCAATATTACTTTTTATATGTTGTAGTAATTAATGAATTTAATTTACGCAACTACCTAGCTATATATATTATTAAACCTTAATTAATTAATTAGCTTCAATTCATTGTACGACGTTCACCCAAAGTCATCATGAGCGCAAGTTGCAAGGAATGATCCAAAATTAAAGAACATACAAGAGAAATAAATAATTATTCGCTTATATTTATATATACTACGAAAATGATTTTAATTTTGTCTTAATTAATTAATATGCCTGCAAAAACATTATATTACTGTGAGAAATTTCATGTGCCGATCGATCTCTTCCACAGTATAATTAAGCTTGATGATTATGTATATATGGTTAATTATAAACTAATTAAGTAAGATATACGATTATTTTTTATCATGTAAATAAGATTTAATTAATTAGAAAACCTTTTGCTTAATTCACATAAATTAATGCTAATTCGTCGATCAGATCATACACGAAGAAAAATAGTGAGTTTGAATTCTTGAAATTAAAAGCTTACTCAGAAATCATGGCGATGAAATCTGCCACATGAGGTACATGGATTAGATTGGCTACTGTCAATCCCACAAATAGCAAGAATCCCAATAAATGCCTGCAAAAAAAAAAAAACACAAACAAATTAAACAGAAATTACATTTATATCTTTAAAGAAAAACCCAGAATTTTTTTCTTTTTTGAAAATTGAACAATATTATATATATCTTGAAAACTAGAATATATATATTATTAAAGAAAATAAACTTACGTCCAAACATTAAGTGTCTCATTATGCCATCTAAAAATGCTGAAGAGGGCTTCTTTGAGAGGCCAATTAGCCCTATAATAATCCAATATATACTCATTATCCTTCATGTAATCCGGCAGTTCATGGAAGGATAAAAGCCCGTATAATTTCTTGGCCTTATTAATATCAATCTTCTTCCTGTTCGCCTTCATCATCACTGCAGCTTTTGATTCACTCAGAAGAAGCATCTTTCGATTCTCATCCCGATCCATCCTGGATTTTTTCCTCTTCCAAACAGTGATCATGCTGGTGCTCTCATGCACAGAATCTTGATCGATGAATTAATTCGAATTTGACAAGAGAGAAATGGATCGGAAAACCCTAGCTAATTTTGTTAATTTGTGTTTGGTAATAAAAAATAATGTGGGGAGAGAAAATTGTGTGGTGTGGTATGTGTGTGTGTGCGGAGAAGAGAGTAATGAGCAACTGCACCAACAACCCCAAAATATAAAGGGGGATGAATTGGATCGGAGTGGCTCATTTGATTGCTTGGATTGATTATTGACTGTCTCAATTCATCAGTTAGGTTTAATTATATTTTCACACACACACACATATATATATATATTCATATGGGTAGGTTATCAATAACTTCCCCATGCCTTCCTTAATCATATCATTTTTTGTGGACATACATACAACATGTATTCATTGGAGTCCAACTCAAATAATTAATTTGACATATATACTTTTATTATATATATATATATACATACGTGTGTGTGTATTATATATATACAATATTAATTACGATTGTATATATACTTGTGATGTAGTGATGGATCATGCATGGACCGATATTCCAATTAAAATTTATTTTTGTGTTATTTCATCATTTAATTCACGTTTAAATATTTATTATATTGCCTAGCTATATATCTCTTTGGGGGATCATATGCATATTTTTCCTTAATATTGGATCGAGTATTACTCAATTAACTCTTGCAACATGAGGCCGTTTTTGTTGGTCTAAGACTAATTAGGTAGGAACTATACAATTTATTATAAAAAAAAAAAAAAAAGTGCCAACACGAAGTATTCTCGTGGTCAATTTCATTTTGAAGATATGATCATGTTTGTTTATTCAAAGAATGTGACAAAACTTTAAATAAGTAAATTTGTTGTCCTAATTACCACCAAAGATATTAGGACACCTAACCTTTTTTTGCCCTCAGCATTTTAACGATCGATTAATTAATATTAATTTTCTTGATTAACTGTCATACCTATCATGCTTGCTTGGACAATATATATACATACAAGATACATATATGTTTTTTTTTTCTTCTGGAGTTATCCATGTTTGGATTGAAGTTGCTTAGATCTCAACCGTACCGGTCTATAATTAATTAAATTGATCTAAAATTAATAAACTTTAATATATACAAATTTAAGCAAATATATATATATATATATTTATAAGGGACACGTAATATTCTCTTACAATGCCAAAAATAAATTAAATAGAAAAGTGGTAATTCGCTTAAATATACTAACAAATTGGGTTTTACAATAGAATTAAAGATGTTGTCATAAGAGTAAAAAGATAGTGTTGAGTGTCTCTGTAGTTTTTCTAGTGGGATTGCTTTGAGGGCAACGGTAGTTAAGAAAACAACACAAATATTTTTGCTTAAAGAAATGTTTAGTTGAAGAAAACTAAACAATTGAAGAAATGTTTAGTTGTTGCATTTTTCTTGGTTGCCAAAAATGTGCTTCCCTTAAGAAACTTCAAATTAAGCCACATATATTAGAATTTCTTGCAATCCAATTCCTTTCATTTTCATTAACCCTTGATAATTAATATATATTTTAATTAATTAATTATATATGACTTCATGTCAAATATTTATATTAGTGCGGCGTGCTTATTTATTGTTCTTCAATTTTAGCATGTTGATTACGAATTTGTCTACATTGTACGTAGAATGATTTTGTATATATCTATCAAATTCATTAATTTATTTCGCGATTTTATTCAGTATTCTGATGTGTCAATCAATAAATAATTAACATTAAGAACATATATGATCTCAACAGCCAACAACCCTATAATTCGCCCATTCTCTCAAATTCAAAACTCATTGCTCCCCCCATGCATTTTCCTAACTCTAAAAAGTAAAAACACAGACTTATAACTCAATAAAATATTACAGTATTTATAATAAACATATCGACCGCCCAAGATGTGTATAATTTTTGAATACTGGATAAAGCTCTAAATTAAATGCTTTATGAATGCACAGTGGCCAGAAACAGCAAAACTGTTGGGAGGTGTTACTTAATGTGAACTTTATGAATATTAACTACCTATTTTAAAAAAAAAATAACTACCTATACTTTTCCCAAAAACTAAAATAAAATAAAAGACTACCTATCTATATACGATTTAACATTACATACATATATAAAATATCACATATTCTGAAATTTAAAAGGAATTAGAAGTATAAGAAAAGAAAGTTTAAGTATAAAATTTCTTAATATTGAATCTAATGTATATTTTTTCATCCGGAAGCTATCCATGTTTATCTTTTTCAACTTTTTAATTATTTTTCACTAATTTTGCACCCAAGGATATAATTTTATAGTTTTCAAACTTTGAAATAGACAAAAATATAAAAACTGAAAAATAGAAAATGCCTTTTTTTTTTTAATTACACACCCGATTTGGTGGCATTGAGGATATTCGAACCCCACCGGGACAAAATAGAAAATGTGTTTAAAGTGGCAGAATAAAAAAAATGTTGCAATTGCAAAATAATAAAAGGAAAAAAATTGAAACTAAGTAGGGGGGAAAGTCGAAGAGCTAAAGACTAAAGTAACAGGCACAAAAGTTCAAGAAATTAGCTAGAGAGAATTTTTGCCTTGACTTTTTCTATAATATTATTGTTTCAATGTAGAATACGATCATAAGTGTTAAGAATTAGGATTAAATATAAATATCAATCAATAAATTAATCAATTAACCAACAAACATTTTGCCCCTTTTTTTTCAGTTTCTATTTTCATTATTACATAAATACCGACAGGGACGGACACAGGAATTTTGATTTGGGGGTGAAAAATAGTTATAACGCGTGCGCGCGACGACACACACACACAAATATATATATATATGTGTGTGTGTGCACATAACTACTTATCTCAATTAAAATAAAATTATATTTATTTAAAATTTTGGCATCATAAGTCGTACTTGACGTTTTTTCATAATTTTAAATTCATCTATGATTGATTCGGCATTAAAAGTCTCGATAATTTCTTTTTCAATATACATTGGGGAATGTAAAACCTTAACTTTGGGCTCGTTTGGTTGGCAGGAAAGTAAAATTTTTTGGGAATATGATTTCTGAGAATGTGATTCTGAGAAAAATGATTGCTAACAGAATCTTTATTCTGTGTTTGGAACACAACAAGGAAATTATAATGATTCTCTTTTTATTATTAGATTAAATTTAAACGAGAGTAGATAATTAAATATCTAAAATATATATTGTATCTTATTTCATATTACCAATATATATAATTTTAAATTACGAACCATATAATGTGTAATTCTTCAATTAGCATTAGTATTCTAGATATTGAATGCAACATATTATTTCAATTTAAATAAAATGATATTACTAAAAAATAATCAATTAAGGTAAATATTGTATTGGTGATCCAAATATTTTTTATTGAATTTGAAATCAAAATTATCTGTATAAATATTTTTTTATTGAATTGGAGGTCAAAATTATCTATGTTGACAATTGTATATGCACTACAAAAAAATCGCGTTTTAGCGACGGATTTTTCCGTCGTTAAATATCAAAAATCCGTCGTTAAATCAATTTAACGACGGATCCAATCCGTCGTTAAACCTCTCGTCGTAAAATCATTTTAACGACAAATTTAACGACGGAAAAATGTTAACGACGGAATTTATCCGTCGCTAACTTATTACCGAAATCGGTCGTGAAAAATAAAAAATATTAAATTTAACGACGGAATTAACGACGGAATTTTTCCGTCGTTAAAAAAAAAAACCAGCCGAGCCGGGGAGCATGAAGCACGGCTCAAGCCGAGCCGTGGAGCCTGAATTAATTCAGGCGAAATCTGTGCTCCAGAGGATTCGAACACGGGCTAATGGCCCTATGCCCTAAGGCTCTAACCAAGTAGGGTAGAAAGTATTTACGTTAAAATATACAACTAGTATATATATATACACACAAAACCTATTTTCATTAATTTTTTATTTCCAAATTAAATAATTATATAATATAAAGTCCTAAAAATTATTAAAATAAAAAATTATTAAAAAGTAATAAATTAGTAATTTAAATATAACAAAAGATATAATATATTAAAAATAATAAAAAAATAAAGATAATATAATAAAATAAATAAAAATATTAAAAAAAATTCATATTCATAATTGAAAAATAAAAAAAAATTAAAAAATAATATAAATATTAAAAAATTAAAAAATAATATAAAATGTTAATAAAATTAAAAAATAATATAAAATATTAAAAAAAACAAAAAACAAAATAAATCTGAAAAATAAAATAAATAAAAAATCAAAATTTTAAAAAAATTTATTTTAAATTCATAAATTAAGTATTAATTGAGAAATTAAAAATTAAAAAAAATAAAAAAAATGGAAAAAATTAAAAAAATTTAAAAAAAAATTAATGACGGAATTATTCCGTCGATAGTCCGTCGTTAAATTTTAAAAAATATTAAAAAAAATTAATTTCTAACGACTGATTTTACCGTCTTTAATGTAGCGACGGAAAAATCCGTCGTTAGTCCGTCGTTATATTAAAAAAATAAAATTAAAAATATTAAATTCAATTTTTAACGACGGATTTTTTCTGTCGTTACGTTAAAGACGGAAAAATTCGTCGTTAAACGTCTCATTCACAATCCGTCATTAATTTGTCGTTAATCTAGTGACGGATTTTATTCCGTCATTAAATCCGTCGCTAAAACGCGATTTTTTGTAGTGATGGTCGTCTTTAGTCCGCAACGTTGTCTCAAAACGGATATTATTGAAATTTTGATAGAAATGCCAAAAAAATGATTGATAAAATAGTCAAATTTTGGTCGTAATTTCTTCAATAGAAAAAATATCACATTTTTTAATTTCTTTTTTTCATTTATAAATTTTTTATTTTTTCTATTTTATTTATTTTATTCATTTTTATTGAAATTTTTTAATCTAAACTTAGTATTATTAATAAAAAAAAGTTAATAATAAATCTTTTTTTTTCAATTTAAAAAAATCAATTTTTTTATTTTTTAGTTAAAAAAATATGAATCCAAACATAATAATAACTTATAAAAAAATAAATAATAATAAATGAGGAAATCAAACAATGAAATCATTTAACACCAGATTCCCCAAAATAAGGAAAAAGAATACCTACTTGGAATAGGTATTCAGAATCCAGGAAAGTTGCACAATTTTCCTAGTTTTGAGGAATATGATTCCTTTCCATAGTACATAAAAAATGAACCAAACACATTAATGTTAAAATATGGAATCAGATTACTTTCTCAAGTCAGATTATGTGCCAACCAAATGGGGCCAAACTTATTGTAAAACTCCAACAAAAATTAATAAAAAAATAACTTAAATGCACAATTTGAGCATAATGACACACTATTATATTATAGATAAATTAAAAAATTATAAAACATAAATACAATCATAACTTTAAAGTCTTGAAGCATTTATTCTCAAATTCATAAATATAAAAAAAAACCTAAAATATAATGAAGTAAACTTAAAATATTAATAATAATGATAAATAAAGGGAAATATAACAATAAAATGAACTTACACAAGTAGTAAAGTAGCAATATAAACAAAATGAAAATACTTTTGAATTTTTAAATAAAATTATTTATTTAGTACTATACTATTTTGGGCCTTTCACTACATCAATTTAAAATCTATATGGACCATACTTAGATATTAATAAATCAAATGTTCAAAAATATTAATACGGGGGGCAAAACTATTATTTTTATATAATAATTATATAACATATATATACTATTTTTTTTATAAAATTTGAGGGCCCCCCCCCCCCCCCCCCCCTAAAAAAAAAGACTAACAAGAGTTTTAGAAACAAAATGGGCTATGGCCTCGGTGAACATATAATTTATATTCATACATGAAAAAAAAAAAAAAAAAAAAAATCTGCTTCCAGCAAAGCTTGTGTTTCACTTGAGCAGCATTCAAAGAATGGGATATGTCGTTTCCAATCAACAACAAATGTAGTCAAAATTTACGGAGCCAAACCAACCATACACGACATAATATATAGAAACATCAATCAAATACTGGAATTATGTTAACCGTACATACACATAAGATTAAGCTACTCAAAAAGAAAAAAAAAGAAAGTTAGCCGTTGAGGACACCAAGTTCTTCCAGTGAAGCTCGGAGATCTGAGCCGCTGCATTCTTCCGGGGTTCGGACAATATTGGGGTTGTCACTATATATAACATCAGTAAGCGGGTAACTCCGGTTAGCATGAAGTTGGCCACTCGCGCTGCTGCAGACGCCACTCAACACGACAGACTTGTGAACACCGCCAAGCAAGCCTTCGTAGTCAGTGTCACCACTTTCCCCGACGAAGATCACCACTTTTGACAAGTCCATACCCCAGCGAAGGTACAAATACCTGAAGAAAGAGTTCGCCATTAGACCAAAACATGGTGGCAGCAAGTATATTTTACTGCCTCATGCCCCTTACACAATGACTAGTTGAATAGGCAAATGTCCTATATTAAAATGGGGACAAATAATGAACAATGGAATCTAAGCTCATAATCAAGATGATCAGACAAGAAAGCGCGCAACTACAATCCTTACAGTCTCAAGTTTCCTAATGGAAAGAGTTGATTAAAATCTGGCTGTCAATTAACTGTGTCAAAAAATAGTGCCTCATGCATGCATCTAAGAAAACAGATAGAATGGTAGCATTATTGGGTTCATGTGTTTGCTTCCGCCTTCCAGTAGCCGAAATAGAATACATATCAAACAACTAAAATCATTAAAGAATCCCTAAAATCATTGTTGGGCGATGCATCAATAAGATAACATACTACTACTTTCCATGAGGTTGCCATCAAAAGTCATGATAGTGAAGTGCAATAGATATTTCATTCTGACCTCTTTTTGGTCAAATTATTCATTTGGGAAGAAAAATCAAGGGGCAATATGCTGTCTTCTCATCTCAAAGATGAAGTTGGCATTTGGCTTTCATCAAATTTCAACTTTAAATAAGAGAAACACGGGGCTATGAGGAGGTAGATATGGCACATGTAGGACGGTATGATTTAACCTCTGTCCAATATCAAAATAAAGAGGCATCATAAAACAAATTCATCGATACTAATCTTTACCTTAGCGCTTGGGAACGAGAAGCCAGGACAGGGATTACATTAATCTTGCTTCCATTTTGACAATAGATAACATTACAACGTAGTGCCTGAATTCTCATCAGCTTTCTCACCTCCTTTACAGGAGGGATCTGCAAATGAAGAAAAAGTTATCAAGTTGCCTAGGGTACATAAGGCAAGGCTGTTTTCCTGATAGATACTAATAAGCAGAACAATCCAACTCCAGGAACCCCACATGAATCAATACTAAATAATGAGTAATATTTCAAGCTATTGAAACAGCAGGCATCAACACTCTAAAAGGAGGAGAAAAGATATGAAGGAATCAACTTTACCAGTCCAGGATTCTGAACTTGAAATGAGTAGCAGTAATCAGCTGAAGTTTCTTCATTTTCAACAACAATGTGTTCTCCCTTCTTATTATCTGTTATAGAAGCTGCCCAACGTACTAAAGTCTTCCTCAAACCCTCACCACCCCAGCGGTACTCAATATGTGAATGATAATATAAGTCCACCACAAATGGGTTGTCATCTGAATGAAGAGATGAATAATAAAGATCACCACCACTGTTGCAAATGAATGAGTCGAAGTCGGTAGGTTTCAGTCCTTCGGAGACTAAAAAGGCACGTATTTCTGTAATGTTAAGTGATGTTGCTAATATAAATCCTACTGAGCCTTCAGACCTTTCTGTCTCTAAGGCCTCAAAGATCTTTCTTACACTTTCAGAAAGATCAGAACTTGAATCAGAGTCCACAGCAATCACAAAAATGTGCCTCCTCCTCCTAAATGCTGGGAATTTACCGGCATTAGAGTCCTGATCTCCTTTTTCAGTAGTACACCCAGATTTTTGGGCACTCTTTGCTACACCTTTAGACCATGTTAACAGAGCATTTTCTACCTTGCTTCTTTGATCTCCAGAGCCTAAGGAACCATCAATATTTCCTCGGCTGTCAACCTTATCTCCATCAAAGGAGAACTTTAGGTTCAAAGATATATCATGTATATCCCTCAACGAGTCACTTGGTGAATCTGACTCAGAACTTTCATCATCATTGCTGTCTTCGTTCTGCAGCCAACGAGGTTGCCTTGGTTTGCAACTTGCTATTTTAGAGAGATAAGTTTTACAATGCTCTGGCCATGAGAAGAGGTGAATATTCTTCAATCCATGTGCTCTACATTTGGCCCAGAGATTCTTATCAGCTACCAGCTTCAAAAGAGCATCAGCAATAGCATGCTGATCATGAGGATCAACGAGGAGACCGTTGTCTAGTACCTACATTTAATAATAATAACCAATGTATATATAATATCTAGATGACAAATAATGTCTCCTGAATCCTTATAATGAGAATACATATTAGGAGAAAGTAAATACCCTGTGTATGTCGACAGGGCCACCATTTTTTGTTGCAACAATAGGCAAGCCATGTGCTGCAGCCTGTAAAAGAAAACATATTGGTAACCAGCAGAAAGTTGTCCATGCCAAAGTTTATTACATTCGTAACTACAGTAAATAGTTTATACATTCGTAACTAGAGTAAATACCTCAATCAGTGTAAGCCCAAAAGGTTCGATAAAAGCTGGATTTATGAAAACCCCCTGTCACAAATAATACGGTTAGGCTTTAACTAGAACAATGTTTTCATAAATACCCAAAAATCAGTTTTAAGTCCAGAATTCGTACCCAAAGCACTGACACTGGAAGCTAAGCAGATTTTGATTGTGCTCAATTAGCATGGCTAATCAACTCTAAAACAAAGAAATTTGAGGGTACCTTGGTCTTTGCTGCTAGACGATAGATGTCAGGAACATCAGACTGCTTGTGGTGTTTAGGATATGCAACTTGCCCATATAGATCGTACTTGTCAATCAGCTTAAGAATTGACAATAGAACAGAAGCATTTGTGCCTGACATTTCATCAATATTATCACGAGTTCCCATTATTAAGGTCTGCAAAAGTCGGAGAAAAGAACTAAATATCAAACATGAGAGCAATTATTCACAATAATGACAAGAAAGCACTCACAAAATAAATGTGTCCAACTTTTTGTTACTTACAAGATTAGCAAGCTCCCTTAGAGGTCTACATTCCCCAAATGCCTTCACTAAGGTTGTTAAATTTTTCTTTGGATCTGGCCTGGCAAGTGCAAGAATCATAGGCTTCCTTGGATTTGAAAAGAAGCGCATTATCTGTATATACAATAAATACAGTCTTAGGTAACAGTGTACACTCTTCAAAGTTTCTCATAGAAACTCTATCATCTACTGGACACTTGCCAGGACTTTGAGATAAATAAAAGCAAGGAGAGGGGATAATATATATTTCACAAACAGTTCACATAAAAACTGTAAAAGAAGTATTGCCATACTGCTGATTCAGTGCACACAGGATCTGTCTAACCTCAGTCCAAATTGGTGGATGTGAAGATTTACCATCTTCGTTTGGTTCAGGTTCAGTATCCATGTCTCCATCATGTGGAATTATGTGATGAAATTCCATTCCAGGCGGGATTACCTGCAACAAGAAATGCATTAAGTGAAACAGCAATAAATTTACCACCAAACAGTGGGAAAAAGCTTCAAAATTCATTGAGAAAGCTTTGAAAGTACAGCAAAATATGATGACAAGATAGATCATTAGATTTTTCTCAAGCTGAAGGAGCAGTTGGTTTCAATATTGTAAAACTCGGGTGTGAAATATTTCAGCAATATTGAAACAAATGAACCGTAGTTCAGTTAAAAAAAAAAGGATACTTGGTTACAGTTACAGCATGTCTAATGCTTAAAGCAAGAAAGTAGTATCTTTTCCATTTCACCAGAAGTTAAGGTCGAACCAATTTGAAACAGAAAATGCAAAAATATCCTTCAGCAGTTTTGACAAGATCCACATTGAACTGTCTACAATAATTCTTTTGGAAGACCTGAATTAAATTAAAAGCCCGCAAGGAAACTCATTTTCAGCTTTATACAACAGCCTATGCAATAAGCTCTAAGAGGAAATATCGATCAGCAGACTTTAGTAACATATGATGATTAACTAGATGTGATCTAGTGAAATCTCAAATAGTAAAATGTACTTACAACCATGCGAGGCATGAACCTTCCATAGCAGCTCACATTACGCTTAATCCTGGCTCGAAGTTTACGCTCTAATATTGGGTCAAAACCATCATACATTCTCCACTGTTCCTCTATCTCCTGTCTGGTGCTAGTAATGACTATTTCAGAGGCATCGAGGGATAACTCTTCTGCCTCTACTCTTCGCATTATTTTGTAAGTAGAATTGATCTCATCCCTTGACATCCGGCCTTGTCTCAGAAGTTGTTCCAGCTTATCACGACCCAATGAATGGCCAGTAAAAAGCATGGGAACATTCAGAGCACCAGATAAAAGGGCAGCAGAGTCACCTGCATCAGCATAGTGACCATGAATAGCTACAGGCCAGACTGGATGCCCATTACCAATTTGCTCACCAAGAACCTTTGACATCTGTATAATATGGTTAAGAGCACCATCAACAAATTCTGGGATGTGTGGCCACAGTAGTTCTTTTGGTATATATTTATCTTTTGGCCCAAATGGGACGCGAACTACATAAGCGCCACTACTCTCCCCCATCTCATCCATCAAACCCTCAGAATTTCGTGGTGGCAGCATCTCCGTGGGTTCACCATAGCTCCAGTCTACTTCCGGCGAAGATACTTGTCTAGTAAGTAAATCAACACGGTAGACACCTGGCATAGAACCTAATGCTCTTGCCAGTTCAACAACATACTTTACCTGAACGAAACATTGAAGAAAGTCATCATTATCAATAGAGAGAACTTATATGATACATCAAGAGGCCAATTTGATCCTTTTGGAAAGTAATAATTAATTGAAGCCATATAATAACTAGAAACAGAATTCTGACAAATAACAATGAGAAAAAGTTAAATGGGATCAGCCCATACCTGGCCTCCTGTATCAGAATCACGGCCAAGCTCCATGTTTTCACCACGTATCAAACCATGAAGGCTGCAAGAGTCTAGTTGTCAATAAAGTATGTCACTAAGCTTCATAAATTTTTTAATATCTTTTGACAGATTAACCAGATTATAAAATCTTGCGTGCTCCATATTCATTTCAGAAAGGTCGCATTCAATGGTTTTGCTGACTTAAAAGATGGTAGTAGTTTTTGTTGAACTTCTCAGTGGATACCAAACAAATATGCATATGACTGCCTGGTTGGCATTTGAACTGGAGAGTGCAGCAGTCAAACAAAGTTACTTTATGTCACCTAACATTATATTAGTTCTTTCTTATCCCATTAGAAAATAAATGAATTCAAGCCATACCTAATCAATACAATGTATAACTTTTTCCCCTTCTGTTGATTAGCCCAGGCCTCCATAGTTTCAACTGAACTGATTCTGGGTAGGCGACCTCTATTGCTTTCACCATGAGATGAAAGCTCACCAACTACATCCCCTCTCTCCCCCTCAGATAGGTCCTCAGACATATCAGCAACTGCTTCTCTCCGACCTCTTTCGCGCTCAAGGCGCCGTTTATTCATTCTCTGAGCTTCCTCTCCCTCGAGCTAACAAAAATAATTAGTTGTCAAACAGAGTTTTCATGGACAGTAGCATTTTTCACTATTAAAACAGAAGTGTATCAGCAAGTTCTGAACAAATTCACATCCATAACAATTTGGCATCATTCTACCCTATCTTTGAAACAAAGCAAACAAGAAAATAACACGCATACCAATGGGTAAGAAAATTCCTAGAAATCAGCAAGTATTAATTCTGGGAGCCTCCAAGACACTACACTATAGTGTAACATTATTCACCATCCCAAATTGCAGTGTAGTTTATGAAAAGTAAGAAGTCTATAAAAACATAAAGAATTAATGTAAATGCCATATGTATCGCGGTAATACTGCAAAAGACAGTAATCATACAGCAGCTTGAAAATAGTGTTTTCAGTCAGTGATCGCCTATTGCACTGCCAAGTTCGGAGAAAATAATGAAATGGAGCTATTGCACATAGCACTGGCAAAAAAATTTCAGAATGACAAACTAAAATATAAATCTCGAACTGTGCCAACAGATACTATCAGTCATTTGCCAAAATGAAAGACCTCACTAAGTTTTTATATGTTTCACATGCACTCTAGAGCTGAAAAGGACATTGTGAAGAAAGGCAAATGCCGTGCTGATTATCCAGTATAGCTAATTACTTCAAACTAAAAGAAAAGATTCATATCATACTTTTGTCCCTGATTTAATTACTACGGAATAAGTTGCATACACTGGCATTAAGCAGGGAGGAACTAAATATTGAACTAACAGCTAAAATACAAATCTAGCATCAAATATAAATCCATCTGCGTCCATCCTTCCAAACAAAAATCGAATAAGAAAAAAAAAATCAACGAAAAAGCATAAAACAAACAGAGAAACACGAAGTAGAAGCAGCATAGGCCACTATAAACAATACTGTTAAATAGCTCCATTTTTTAAAACATCCTTCAAATGAGTGTCCATTAATTAAAAAAGAGAAAAAAAAACCTGTTTTTTCTGGCGTGCCAAATTCCAAATCCGCCAGCACATGTTCTCCATCCTCGTGTTCCTCTCCTGCGGACTCCGCGTCGCCTGCGCCTACAATTTCGCGTAAACATGCATCACAAAACAAGCGCGCGCGCACATTTGGACAGAGAAAAATTAAAGACGGCGAAAAGATGATACTTGAAGCCAGGTGCGATGAAAGTCGGTCTCATCGAATCCCGTTATGACCTCCTCGACGAAGTATCTGGTAGGGCTAAACCTCCCCCTCTCCCGCAGCAGCAGAGACGACTTCGCTTCGTCGATGCCGGGGCCAACATCCAGAATCGCCTCCAGGTAGCTGTTTATCCAATCATTTCCCGCCATCGATCTTATACTTCTCTCTGCGTGCTGTTTTTTTGGAATTCAGTAGGATCACTGGAGTATGTGTTGCAGAGAGAGAGATATGGGGGAGGATGTTTCTGGAGGTGGTGATGGCAGAGAGAAATAAAAGAAATTGTAGAGAGAGAGATTCTGGGAATATTGAGAGAGAGAGAGAGAGAGAGAGAGAGAGAGAGGCCGGTTTGTTACGTTTTGGGATTATGATTTTGAATGTTTTAATCAACGGTGCATCATTATTATTTAGTAATTTACTATTGTTTTAATTTTCAAAGTTCAATGATATATGGTCGCTCGTATGATAAATTTAAAAGCGCATAGAATTGCATGCTATTTTTGGAAAGAAAGTAAAACAATTTGGTTAATTGAGAGTCGTTTTGGTTTAGATTTCTCGATTTGTTTCAATAGTAATTCAACAGTCATTCAATTTTTTAACTATTCACTGTCGTTATTTATATATATATATATATATATATATATATGTTACATATTAATTTATAAAATATTATTATTTTCCAATCACGAGATCATCTACTTTATCGATAAAGTTATTTAAATATGATAACAACAAGATAATCCTTCTCTTTCAAATTTATCATATGACATTGTGAATTTGTGATAAGTATGTTTTTGTGTCCGAATTTTTTCAAAAATTGACAATTTGATGTTTAAGCTTATTTTCTAAAGACACTTTAGTTGTCACATTTTTGTTTAAAAAATAATTTAGTTTTGTTAACTTCTTACGTGTCATTATTTTAGTGCCCTTTAAGTTTTAATAATAGTAAGCTGTCTCGTGTATTTGCTCTCTGCCTAAACCTTTTACGATAATATATTTTATGTGCCCAACTTTTTAAACTTTTAACAAAAATTCAATTATTACCTTACAAATTAAGCGCATATATCTTTTAAGATAATCAAGTTTTATAATAGGTTGTTCCACCATAAAAAAAAATAAAAAAATAAAAAAAACTATTTTAATATAATCATTAATAATTAATATTCATTGCCAAGAATTGAAATTTTAAAAAATATATACTCTAATTATGGAATAATAATAATAATAATAATAATAATAATAATAATAAACTACAACTAAAAAATAAAAATTAAATATTTAAAAATAATTATAAACCCTCGTAAAATAAATTAAATCACAAAAAAATAAAATTAAATAAAAATAATTATTTTTTTAATAAAATTCATTATGAAACACATAAAAGTTGGCTAAATTAATGCTTGTGCTGTTGTCTTATAATTTTTTTACTGTATATAGTAAGGCTCATTTTTATTTAAATTTGATTTTTTGGCAGCTCAAACATAGTAAAATAATTTGTTTGAAAAGGACAAGGAGACAATAAACACGTGAAGAGCAAAGATTGGAAGCGTGGAGCAATGGACAGATGCATGACAACGACACCAACCTCCCTGCATTTCAAACAAGTGTCCCATTTACATCACTTTCATTTCTGCCCTTTATAGATTCTCTTGCTTAGGTGGCACTAATGTATTCGTCATATTCATCACCAATCATCATTAAATTACGTGTCACGTCATCAATTTTTATGGTTCCATAGGCAGTACCCAAACAGATGGAGAATTCTATGCTACTCTCACCGATAGTATTCATGTGTCATAATAGATTTATTGTGATATATGAGAGTGTTACATTAAATTTATTATAATACGTAAGAGTATCACATTATGTCTATTGTGACATTTCGGGTACTACGAACGGGGTAGTATAGACTGACACTAAATAGATATAGTAGGATTTTCTAATCATAAGATGTGATGTTTGCCTAACTCATTTAAATTGGTATAAGTGTGTAACATAAGATGTGGTGTTTGCCCAACTTATTTAAATTGTTTTTACACCATATAAGATTTTTCAACTTTATTGAAAACTAAGCTCTTTTACAAAATAAAAAGGTAAAATGTGGTGGTAGACTTCTAGGACATGTTAGTGAGTAGATTAATTCTGGTATACCATTAAATAAAGATTCAAAATATAGTATATATACACATAATATGTGAGAGTAATTTAATAAATAATTGACATAATTTAAAGGAGCTTTCAAAATAGAAATTCATCTTAAAGTAAGGCTGTGATATGGTCTAAGAGTTGTGGCTTATAATTTATTTATTTTTTAAAGATACTATGATATATCTCTTCTCTTACAGAATTCATATATGGATTAATAGGAGAACATGAGGACTCCACGGTAAATTCTAATGTAAGGTGAGTGCAATATATCTTCTATCTCTCCAATCGACACGTGTTCTGGGCCTACTAAATTTTGGTTATTTGCAGTTTTTCTTTTTTGTCCAAAATAAAAGGTTTCAGCCGGCCGAAAAATTATATTGTAACACTTCAACTAACATATTGTGACACTTCGACTACATATTGTAACACTTAATTAGATATTGTGATAGTCCGAAATCAGAATTATTTTATCGATCGGGCGATAAAAATTGAAAATAGAAAAAATGATTGTATATAAAAAGGGAGATACGATAATACATCCTCTTACATTAGAATTTACCAACACTCCAATACAAACTTAAAAGCACTTAATGAATTATTAGGTTTTGCCATACTCGTTATCATTAAGGTTGCATTATTATTTCTTGTCAAATCAAATCATGTGTACATGAAAAATGTTTGGAATTCAAACTCTACCGTTATCCCCTCTTCCATTTTTTTTTTTAAAAGTCATCCCCTTATTTATGTGAATTATTGCTTACAATTAGCTTCATTATAATTTAATTCTCAACGTTTTAATGTTTTAATAAAAATAACTTAATATTTTAATAATTATAATTTAATTTCTAACGTTTGAATATTTTAACATAAATAACCCAACATTTAATAATTACAATTTAACTCCCAACGTTCCGACATTTTAACAAAAATCACACAACATTCTCGGTGAAAATGCCCTTTAAGTAGATTTCGGAAACATTTACTCTCAAGTGAGTTAGAGAACTTACATAACAAATTGTATTTTTGCTGAAAAATGACCATAATGACTTTTTTCCCAAAAATATTAGGCCATTTATGTTAAAATGTTCGAACATTGTGAATTAAATTGTAATTATTAAATGTTGAGTTATTTTTGTTTAAATATCCAAGCCTTATGAATTGAGCTGTAATTATTAAAATAAGTTATTTGTATTAAAACGTTCAAATATTGAGAATTAAATTGTAGTAATCCCTTTATGGTTTGATATTCATCTCACATTCTCACTTTTTATAAAAAAGAAAGGCATTTATATTGAAGTATTTCTGGAAGGGGTACACTTATGTGAGACCGTCTAATGGGTCTCTTTTGTTAGACGGATCTCAACCCAGATCCGAGTTGAATGAAATATATAATTAAAAAATAAAATGCATATTTGTTCTCTCTCTTTCTTTCTCACGCTGAGATCTGCACTCTCTCTCTCTCTCAGTTGCCCTAATTACTCAAATTAAATTAAAATGAGAGTGAATGTGCCGAGAATCAAGATCGGGTCGCAAGGCCTTGAGGTGTCCAAATAAAGGTTGGGGTGCATGGGCATGTCGGCTTTCTACGGCCTGTCCAAGCCCGAGCCCGATATGATCAAACTCATCCACCACGCCATCAACTTCGACGTCACCTTTCTCGATACCTCCGACATGTACAATCCCTACATCAACGAAATCCTAATCGGAAAGGTGCGCAATTTCAGCTACTCTTTTCTTCGGTCGAATTTGCTGGATGTGTTTTTCTTTTTATGTTATATTTTGGTTGTATTTTATGGCGCATATCTGTGTAACTTTATTCGAAATTTTGGAGATATTGTTGTATTTTACTGTGATGCACACGATAATATATCTCTAATAATCAGAGTTTGATCTCGGGTTTTTTATGTTTCAATTCGATATTGTTGGTTCCAAAGAAAATAAGTTGATGTTCTCATATAGTCAAGCTGTTTAATGTGAAATGTTAGTGAAAATTTGATAGCTTTTGTTGAAGAGAATTTTTCTAGGGTTCTTTTTTCTAGTTCGAATAAGGCGTTTTTTTTATTGTGATAAAAGTTTGTCCCCTCTCCTTCTCTTTTTCACGAATTTTAGTGCATGTATAGAGACTTGTGTTGTTTTGAGTAATTCTTAGATCTATTTCTGGGTTTTGAGTTTGTAGTCGATCTGTTGTCACGAGTGCGTTGGGGGCTGTCATTATTGGTCTTGCAAGGCGGAAGATCGAGATCTTGTTGAAGATTTTTAATGATATTTTTATTTGTAATTAGTGTTACTTTTTTTTGTAATTAGTGATGCTTTATTTTGTAATCAATGATATATTTTTCTCTATGATAATAAAATAAATATTATTACTCAAGAATGAGTTTTTATTGTATTCATAGACCTGATTCTCAATTTGAGATTATGTTTAAACTGATACTTTTTTTTTCTAATTAGTGATACTTTCTTTTGTAATTAGTGATACTTTTTTTCCATAGTAATGAAACTCCACTTCATGGGTAATGATACTTCACCCCATAAATAATGATACTCACATGTGAGTTAATGATACTTCACCTCATAAATAATGAAATTTGAGTTAATGGTACTCCACTCATAGTTAATGATATTTATCTATTCTTGATTCAATAATTAATGTTTAATCATCAATAATATCATATTATACTCCACTTCCGAGTTAATGATATTTCATCTCATAATTAATTGATACTTCACATGACAGTTAATGATACTTCACCAGATATATTTCTAATGACACTTCACTTAATAGCTAATGATATTTTGCCAAATTTATATCTAATAATACTTCACTTCATAGTCAATGATACTTCATTTCATATAATGTTACTGATACATCGTTGTTATTGGTTAGATAATTAATGTTTAATTAACCTCAGAGCTACCGATACTTCATATCATAGATAATGATACTTTACCTTATGACTAATGATACTTCTTTGTTCTTGGTTCAATAATTAGTCAACTGCCAGGAAAAAAACAGGCGCGTGAGATACACGCATCGCGCGTGGGGGCACATGTATCTCACGCGCCTGCATGCGAAAATGGGTTTGGGACGGGTATGGATTTTATTTGACCTGTCTAACGTAAGAAACATGTTAGACAATTTTATACAAGTTTTTATCCTTCTGAGAAATCTAGTATGGTGGCGTGCATATATAGTAGATAAAAAAATAAGTTAAAAGAGGCCAGGAGTTAGCGCTATTCTTTCATGAAAAAGGGTGGAGAATTATCTCCTACCTTTTTTTAAGCATATATAGATTTGTACTTTCTATAATGACTGGGCAATATTAATTCTACATACTCGATTATAGTTTGGAAAAAAAATAGTGATTCAATGTGATGGAGTTTATCTATAATTTCGACGTTCATTTTTTTATTTGTAACATGTCATCTTTCTTATTTTTATTTTTAAAAAATATCCACATAGAATTTTGGCCAGTACAGTCACACTAGTCGTCGGATTTAGGACATATGGTAGATTAGTTAAAAAGATAAAACAATATTGATAATCGAGATTTTTGCACAATTTTATAAAGTTTAAATGCATTAATTAAGCGTGTGTCTTAATCTTCTTTTGCTAATTCCTTGCTTTGGAATAATTATTTTCCCATTTGATCGTGTAGAGATTTCAGGCTAAATGATGAGATTTGAGACAATTGAATCAAAAGGATGAAATAAATCGAGATTGGACCCGAAATAATTGTTAAAAAATATTAATTTTGAAAAAAAAAATATTAGTGACTTTGCTTCAAAAAGTTGCTAGAAGAAGTATCTCTAAATTTTAGTTTATATCAAGCTCTCTCCATTTTAAAATGTATGTTGTTTTAGATTTTTTAGTCAGTATCAAAATGTTTAAGATCCTAAAAAAATGCTATCTTCTCAATCTCCTCGTCGCTGATGATGAATGCCTTACCATCAACAGTGCCTCCGTATGTAATCTCAGCTCATCCCCACAGTCTAATGATTCTTCTCGAGCATTAGACAACCAAATATCTAAATAATCGTCTTGATCTTTAGAAAATCCATCCCAAAACCCTTAGCATGCGAATTTCTTTCACAAATCTTATGCCATAGTGGTGAATAAATCTATGATATCTCGTTTTCCTGATGTGTTCACGAATTCAACCAGTTCAACGTAGTGATTTATGTTCTATTGCTATCCCTGAGGATATCTATCAATCTCAATTGGAAACATTTCAATATTTTCTTATCAGTATGTCTTCCGTTGATGAAAGTGGATAAACATTGGACTGCTCTTGATCTCAAGACTAAGTTGCAGAAAATTAGTCGTTGGCAGAGGATTGGTGGCTGATCTCTTTAGGTAAAGGGTTCTGATAATTGGTGTTTTTGCACATCTTATATTGGTTTAAATGATGTGATTTGAAGAGTTTTGTGTTGATTTAACCCAATTTGATTAATCTCCTTGTTTAGAAGTTTTGTTTTAGGTTCGAGATTTACAGAAAATGAAAGGTGAAATTAATAACATTTTGGGGATTCAATGCTATGAAAATATATGTAATTGAATTAGGAATGCGCTGCAAGTTGAATCACCTCAATCATATAAGAAATGAGGGATAATTAGGCAAAACCGTGAAAGAATGAGGAGGCAACGTAACAGAACTTGGTCATGCAATTATTACAGTAAAAAAGTTATCGGCTCATATTCTAGAGTGAAGATTCATTTGCTAATAATATAAAACCAGGGTGTTGATGTTTGTATGGATCTGAATGAAAGTGTTCGACGAGCAATCATGCATGAGCATGAGAAAGCTAAATGGAAAAAATCCATAAATCCATTAAGGACTACAACGAAAGAAAAAAAGGTAAAATATGTTTCGTTACCTAGAGGGTCTGATCTTTCACAGAATAAAAGAAAGAAAATGGCGCTAGAAAATAACTTCAATATGTCTCTTAGAGATATGAATATAAAGAAGCTGCTCGAATATTCTATGCAAGTGCACTTCCTTTCAACTTCACAATATCTCCCCACTTTAGACAATATTCGAGAACATTAGCCAATGAAAATTTAGCGGGCTACAATCCTCCTACATATAACAGGTTGCGGACTACTCTACTTGCACCAGAGAAAGAGCATATAAATAGGTTACTACAACCAATAAGAGAATCATGGAGGAAGAAGAGTGCTTCTATATTTTTTAATGGATGGTTTGATAGGCAAAAGAAGCCTCTGATAAATATCATGTTTGCATCTTCTAGAGGTACGATGTTTATCAAAACCATTGATACAAGTGGGAACATAAAAGATGCAGATTATGTTGCATCAATTTTTGATATTGTGACAAATGAGGTTGGCAAGGAAAATGTTATTCACATCATAACAAATAACATGAGAAATTACAAGGTTGCTGGAAATAATAACTGAGACAAGGTATATATCTTCAAATCTTTTGGACTCTATGTGTGGTACATAGCTTGAATTTAGCTTTAAAAAGTATTTGTGATCATTTTGGGAGATCGTAACAATCTGCTCATTGCAAGTGGATTTCTGATTCAGTGAATGATATTCAGGATATTCGCATTTTTATTGTGAATCATAACATGGCATTGTTTATATATAACAAGTATTCAAAGATGAGTTTGTTGAGAGTTGCTAATACAAGATTTGCTTCTATCATTATTATGGCCAAAATATTGATGGATGTAAAGTTATCACTTGAAAAAATGGTTGTGGATGTTAATTGAAGAACTTATAGGGATGAAAATAATGAAGCCAAAGCACAAGGGGTGAAACAATGCATTATGAATGATGCATGGTGAGATAAGTTGGATTATTTTTTATCTTTCACTAAACCCATTATTAATATGTTGATGGATGTTGATACTGATACTTCGATCCAACATTTATATATGATATGTGGGACACGATAATTGAGATTGTAAAGATGATTGTGTTTGATCATGAATGGATATATATGGTTGGTGGCAGTTTAAGTTTTTTTGATGCTATTTATCAAATTTTAGAGGCTAGATGGAATAAGAGCAACATTCTCTTACATTGTATGACACATTCTTTGGTGCTCAAGTATTATTCTGAAGTATGGCTGCAAGAAGAAACATTGGGAAAAGCTATGAGAGTGTCTCTAACTGAGGATCGTGAAGTTTCTGTAATAGGAACAAGTGTTTTAAGAGGATGTTTCAAGATCCAAATAATTTGAAAAAAGTACATGCTGAATTTGGAGTCTTTTGCAGTGGATCGGTGATGCACTATTTTTTATGCACTTAATTGCAACTAACACAGATCAATGCAATAAAGCTAGTAAATTGAGTATCGTATCCACATGGACTGCAATTTTGATTAACACTAAGTACTAAGCTAACATGTTTCTATTATCTTGGCTACCTAATTTTTAGTTGAATTAATCCTAGGCAAATAATTAAAATTAAACTCCTAAATTCAATTATCAAATCAAATGGATATTAAACAAGATTAAAGAGATGAACTATCAACTAATGAAACTAATTAATCCCAGGGAATGCAAATATATGAATCTATTATATATTAATCTAATTCCATCAACTTCTAATTTTAATCCAATTATCGATGGAGTATCAGAATTCTAATTACCTATCTTCGCCAGGTCTCAAGGTAAAAGTAAAATAACAATTTATCTATTACTTTCGTATCTAGATTAATTATTAAATCTCAATATATCAACAAATTTAAAATCTCCTACAGATCACGAGTGCGTATATCAAATTATTCAATTTAATCCCACTAATTAATTATCTCCATCTTAATTAGCTAGTATACAACGACTATGGCCTTAATCATGCATGAGAAATCTAAACTTGAATGTTTGAACCATATAACCGAAAGGAGAATTGATGAAAAATTAAATCAACACATAATTTCATACATGCTGCGAACCTTAGAATTAATTATAATAACTACTCACATATAATGAAATCTAAGATAAAGAAAGAAATAAAGAAATTAAAAGACATAATTAAAATTATAAAATATTAAAAGAACCGCAGTTGAATTATGTAAAAGAAAACTTCAATATTCAAAGTTGTAGAGAAAACATCCGTCACCAACCATAAACTAAAAAAAAATGAAAGATAATAAAAAAGGCCCCAATTTCGCCAAAGAAGAGTCCCTAAATAGCAGAGGAAGTTGAAACCCAAAGAAGGAAGGAAAGTCCGATCTAAAAGAAAATTCGCCATGAGTCACCGAAAGGAGCATGCGTCGTGCAACAGGGAGCACATTCCGTGCGCTTAGAATAAAGAAATTAACGTGGTTTCGCTGAGACAGGAGCATGGGTTGTGCTCTTCTTCGCCACCCGACATACTTCACCATTTTACTCCGTTCTCGCTCATTTCTCACCCGATTGACTTGATTTTTTTTGCAACACACTCCTAACTTGATTGTTTATCTTCTCAGTTACTTACAGGTCTCAATTGAATCTCATAAAATAATTGACATTAAATCCATTCAAAATGTGTAAAAACGTGTCATTTCACAAATTATGAAAAACTATGAGCAACTTGTCAACTTATGCATGCATTGCTCAACAACTGCCGCCCAAATAAACACCAAAATGCATACAAAAGTCATGTTTGTCAATCAGACTTCTTCAATCATAATCACATTATTGAGGCAGAATGTTTGAAGACCCAATATCTTGGTGGGCTAATTATGGTGGGTCTATATCCTTATTGCAAACTTTGACTTTCAAATTACTTTCACAACCAGCACCATCATCTTGTTGTGAGAGAAACTAGAACACATATTCGATAATCCAAAGCATCAAAAGAACCACATTGGAACCAAGAAGGACTAAAGATTTTGTATTTGTTCACTGTAATCTTTGTTTGATCTCTCGAAAGCAAGATAAGTACTACAAGAATGGACTAAAAAAATATTGGGACTTGGGTATGATTTTGTGTTTGCACATTCTGATAGAGATATAATTTTTCACGCAATATTGTTTATGTATATATTTTATTTAATTTTGTAGTTGGAGATAATATGACATTGGATGGTGACTCCATTGAACTTGCAGAATTATCACTTACTGAACCAGAGTTGGAGATGGTGGCTTTGAATGATGAACAAGAAGAGATCCCGGAGTAGAACCATTTTGTTTTAGACTTTCAGTATTTATTTATTTATTTGAAGTTTAATTTATTTCGAAGAGATTGTTTCTGAGATGCTTTGGAGTTTGGACTTGCAGTTTTAATTAATTTTGTTCAATTTTAAGATATTTGTTTTTGGTGGATGTTATTTATAAATATTTTATCTTTAAGAAGTGTGATTATATTTAATTATATAAATATATAATTTAAAAATATAGAAATGTTGTGTCCTCGTACCATGTCTATTTTTTGGTCTCTTTTCACCAGTGTCTAATTTTTTAGAACTATTTTGTTTTAGACTTTCAGTATTTGTGTATTTGAAGTTTAATTTATTTCGAAGAGAGTGTTTATGAGATGCTTTGGAGTTTGGACTTGCAGTTTTAATTTATTTTGTTCAATTTTAAGATATTTGTTTTTTGGTGGATGTTATTTATGAATATTTTATCTTGAAGAAATATGGTTATATTTACTTATATATATATATATATATAATATAAAATATTTTCGTGTCCTCGTACCCATGTCTAATTTTTGGACACTTTTCAGCCGTGTCTACTTACGTATTCTAAATTTCAGAGGTTAAGAGATCGGATTCCTAGATATGTATCAGTGTTAACACCCGTACCAGAGTCCGAGTAACATAGCCCCTATTCACTTGGTTCCCAAGAGTATTGCAATTGTATATGTTCTACAACATGATCTTGTTGTTGAGGAGTTGGAAGATGCTCATGGGGAGGAAGACCATTCCAATCACTTTCATGGGGTTGAAGAGTTACCTCAGTCATGTCACATGAATAAGGTTTATCAAAAGTGAAAACAGGTATCTCCTGATGAGAGATGCAAATTTGATACACTAAGATCTTAGGTTGTTTCTTAAGGAGAGGGACATGGGAGTTTAGATTTATCTACAATTGCTTTTTATGCAGTGATCCCTCCCACTATTCCAGCTCTTCGAAATATAGACATGTTTTCTCAACCGTACTCAATGTGACTGATGCATTAGCAAGTGAACCTGGTTCCTTGCTGTCTCATCCTCTTAGTTGATGAATTTAATGTCATAGAATATTTACGCGATTACTATAGAGGTATCCTGTAATATGCTACGACGTCATATTCAGGTTTTAAACCTGATGTTCTTGGAATCATTGAGCTCAAGGCTCATTTTTCTGATGCTTTGAACAATTATTGGAGATCCCTGGACTTGACTCCAATTATTCAGAATGATCGGGCAATCAAATCCTTTAATATTTGGATTTTTGCAACTGGCAATGCTTAGGTAGTTGTGGTTTCTTCTACTGATCAGTGTATTACTCTATAAGTCCACAAAGATAATTTTTATGGTGTGGTGGCTTTTGTTAATGGGGCTTCTTCATATTTGAGGCGTCGACAACTATGGAGTGATCTCTGATCTCTGCAAGGTTCTTTTATCATTTGGGGAGATTTTAATGCTATTCGTGGTACTCATGAGCAACGTGGAAAGGATACACTCTTTTCTCAATCTTGTGGTGATTTTAATAATTTTATTAGAGGTATAAAGTTGATTAAAATGCCTTGTTTGGGCCTCTTTTATTCATAGACTAGTAGAAAATTCTTTCTTACACGTTGAAAGCAAACTTGATCATCCTCTTATTTCTCAGGACTTTCAAGAGGCATGGTCAGGCAATCGCAACTACTTTACTTTCTGTAAACTGTTCAGATCATTCGTCTTTGGTGGTCTGCTGTAAACCATTTTTGTTTGGTGGTCCAATTGTCTTTTAGGTTTTGGAATATGTGGGTTGAGCATGAATCTTTGGTTGGACATGTTCATGATATTATTTTGCTTGCCTCTAAAGGAGTTAACTGTATTGATCGTACTCGTGCATGAGAAAATCTGGCTTTAAAGGTTGATATTTCTAGAACTTTTGATACTTCTAATTAGGAGTTCATGCAGATGGTGTTGCATTGTTTTGAATTCCTTGATATGTTTTCAAGCTGATTTCTAATATTCTCTCTTCAGCGCGACTCTCCATTCTTTTTTAATGCTATTCCAAGGGTTTATTTTGCTTGTTCAAGGGGTGTGAGGCAGGGGAATCCTCTCTCCCCATTGTTGTTTGGTTTGGCGGAGGAGGCTCTCAATTATCTATTTCAACAGACGGTTGAGAAGTCGTCTCTTTCTCCAGTATCTTTTAGTCGGGGAGTTACTTTCTTGATGCACATTCTTTATGTTACTAACGTATTTCTTTTCTGTAGAGCAACTGTGAAAAATGTGAAGATGGTGGCTGACATCATGGATTTTTATATAGAGTTATCTGGGCAAGTTTGCAATAAGACCAAATCTATGGTTTTTTTTTTTTACAATAAAGAAGTCACATGTTGTTCGATATTTGCTTCACAGGTGTCTGGGATCCACGTGTGGCTTATTTCCTACAACATATCTTAAGTCCCATTTTTGTAGGAATGCCAAGACTTAGCTATATACGAAGACTTGATGATCATTTTTTAGCAAAATTTAACAGATGGAATGAGAAATCCTTGTCTATGACTGACCGTTTATGCCTGATAAAATCAATTATTTCCAGCGCAGCCATTCACTGCATGATGGTTTATAAGTGGCCTGCTGATGCATGTAAAAGCATGTATTATCCATTGATTCTGAAAATACCCGAAAGAACACAAAGAACAATATCGTTGATTCTCGCAAGAATACCGAATTACACTTAAATATCACACTTCTTATAAAATTTCAACTCCCCTAATAACAATCTAGACCTATCTATTTATAATATATGAGAAACTTGGAAGACAAAAAATATAAAATCTAAATTAGATAAATTTCATAATTGATAATGTGATCTAAATAAAATAAAATATAATATAAATAAAATATCAAGATCTAATATTGATATATATCTCCATCATTCACCTAAGGTTTTACATGATTCACCCTCAAATCGGAAGTTAGAAGAGCACGCCGAAAATGATCTGCAATAACATCATCAGAACATACATAATTGAGATGATATATTGAGGCATCGCTCATCAAATAATCAATATGTTTATCGTTGGAAGAAAACATAAACATGAAACTAGTAGAAATAATGGCACTCTTAAACAACTGCGAAGGATTATCATGCACCAGAGAAAGTTTTGTTGACGGTGGCACATCCATTCTTGGTGCAACCACGGTAGGGGACACTTTTTTAGAGTCATAACATATCAACACAATATCATCACAAGGCACAACCATCATCTCATCATCAAAGATTGGAGAACCATCGTAGTCACCACTCATAGACCTCAAATCATCAAGAAGATGAGTTTTGCCAGAGAAGATATCCACCTCTTTATCAAAAATCGATGGACCATCATAACCGTCGTCGACAACATCATCTGAAAATGAAAAGTTATCATAAAATAAATCATGGAAGATATGAGCAACCATGGAACCTTCAACCACATGAATCGGCATATCAGGATCAACGAACGAAGCATAAACTGACTATGGATACCTAAATTAGAATAAATTTTCTAATTGATAAAGTATCTGAATATAATATAATAAAATATAATTTAATCTAAAATATAATATAAATAAGATATATCTCCATCACCTGCCTTATTGATCAAAGACTTAGATTCTGCTACTTGCAATTTTCTTTCAAAATACGACATTTTGTATAGATCTATGACTGCTAACTAGAGTTGTACTTGTGACATAGAAGATGGTTTTAAAATATTTAGGCAAAAACTTCCCTACACTAGTTGCATATAGTGTTATATCAGACAGTCAACGCGAGTCAACACATGTTAACCCATTCAACCCGCAAAATAAAAATAGTGGTGACACAGGTGATACTTTTTAAGGATATATGTGATACTTTTTGAATTTTGAGTTATACTTTTTAGTGTTACAGTTGATACTGATTTTGATGGGTTTTTTTTCCTGACCACTTTTTAAGGATACATGTGACATTTTGAGAGTTTTTGATTGATACTTTTTAGTGTTATGGTTGATACTGATTTTCATGTTGATTGGTCAACATGCATTTTCAGTGTTGACCGGGTCAACGCATTTGATGGTGAACCTAGTACACCCAAATCCAACTCAAATATTTATAGTTTAACATATTTTCACGCACACATTATCTCCCAATTTTAACCTTACATTTATTAGGGAGAGAAAGAAATACGTATTTATTATGAAAATATATCTTAATATGATTTGAGATCTATTTATCAAAATCATTACACATTAATATATTGTATAAAAACGGAGAGAGTATATTTATAGGGGCATATTCAGGTGGAAAATTTTATTATAATGTGTTAATTAGCAATCAATATCAATCATTATTCGATGAGATGATCTATCAAATTGTAAAGGAGGTGTCAATTATCATACAAGGGTAATTCTAAACATAGCCCTCATTTTACTCCTTATAGCCCCCTAAATAAAAATATTATTAAATATCCAATTTTGCCCTTATAATTTATTCATTTTTTATTTTCTGGATCTCATATTTTTCAGCAATACAACATCACATAGCCCCCAACTTTTTATGAAAAAATAAATGCACATCAGAGTTCGTTGATGATTATTTCTAAACAACATAGTATTCTGAATTTGTTGTGGATGCCATTTTTGCTAATATTTTCGAAAAGTTTAATTTCTACAGCCGTGGCTATGATAATTAATTAAGATGATGTAGTTTCTTGCGTCATCATAACCACTCATTCAATTTAATAGTTCATCAACGTAAACTACCAATAAATTAAATTATGAAACAAATTATTATGGGTTTCTTTCATCTTATTTAATCCGAAAAGGAGCAAACCATCGAAACACTCCTAAAATCAATGCAATCAAAATTAGTTGACATTTTTCATAGGACACTGGTCGACAGTCTCCAACGAGAAAAACTGAAGCTGTTTGAATTTTTAAGAAATAAATTGTAGAGTAAAATAATATACAAGCTTTTTTAAAATAAAAATGTTGGTGGCTATGTGTTGATGTATTGAAGGAAAATAAGAGATTTAGAATTAAGAAAAAAGATTATAAGGACAAAATAGAATATTTAATAATATATTTATTTTGGGGCTATAAAGAGTAAAATGGGGGTTGTATTTAGAATTACCCATATACAAACGGTATCTATTAACCACATTAAGAAAAAGATTACCTAGAACATCTCCAACTCTAATAACATGCTGACTTGGATAGTGGGCTTTTAACAAATTCGGCCATTTTATTGGCAAGAGTTCCATTTATTGGGCCTATGAACTTGATTACATGTGGATTTCAAGATAACAATATTCAATCGATATCATTTTAATAAAGGAAATTCTAAATGAAGCTCTGTTTTTCTCTTCATATTTTCCAAAATTATTTAAAATACAATTAACATTTTTCAGACAATTTTAACCTTATAACCTTTACTATTTAAGAAACTCTATAAAATAAAACAAAGCCCCTCATTATATGTATAACCCACACACACTCTGGTAATTAAAAAAAAAAAAAGGAATGAACACCATTTTTTTGTTTTGCCAGAAACTCTTGAGATTGTGATGATTTCTATTACGGATCCACCAGTCTTCTTCTTACTATTTCCTAGGGCTGAAATTCAAACCAAAAGATGAAAATTCTCAATCTAGGACCTAAAAATCATGAATTTTGATTTTTTTTTATTTTTAATTGATTTTATATCAATTTTCAATGAAAATTTCTCCATTAGTTATCTATTAAATCTAATAAAGAAATTGTTAAAATTAATTCCAAAAAAAAAATCGTGATTTTTGAGGTCCTAGATTGAGAATTTTTATTTTTCGAGTTCTGGATTGAGAGTTTTCATTTTTTAAGTCCTGAATTAATAGATTGCCCACATAAAAATCTAAAATACAAAATAGATATTTCATTTATGGCTTTGCAAACCAGAGATAGTTATATGTCACATATAACATAAAAAGGTCGAATTTGACCCATTGTAAATAGACGAAATAAAATATTAAACTCAATATATACTTAGTTATTCAATGTATCAAAATAAAGAAAGTAAAAATTTGTACAATTAAATAATTTAAACTCGTTCACACTCAACTAAAAAATAATTAAAATCACCCTAGCATCATAGAAGCTTTTGAAGAGTGTCCTTCTTCCATATCATTGATTTCTAAATTTTCTTTGTTGTACATTAATACATACTCCATTTTCTCGTTATGTGCTGGATGCAAGAGTTGGTATAATATAATGCAATTATTTATAGATGAGTATATATGAGATGACAATTTAGGATATTTTTAGATTTACATAGTGAAAATTTGGTAATTATATGAAAGAATATATATTGATTGGAATTATCACATGATTACTTTGACTCCATATGATTTAATATATTGCATATTTATATAATATTAGGTTGATGCACGTATAGAATATTCAAATATTTAATTCACTTGATATAATTAATTCGCAAACAAAGGATTTAATTAATCTCAAACTTGCAGAAAATCGGCGGTCATTATGACGGTAATAATTAAAAACCCAATCACACTTGGTATAATTCATTAATTCCATCCATTAAATAAATTACTGAATTACCATACTGATATAATTGACTAAACTTTCTATAATTATAAGGATTTTTTTAATAAAAATATGTAAAGATGAAGCCATCGTATAATTTTATGATTCTTTAATAAAAATGGTATTTGTCTCATTTTATAATTTTATTTAATTCTAGTACCATAATTAATTTTTTTTAGTAATATTATGTGAAACATTTTTCGATAATATGCACATTAAGCATATTTAATATAATTATTTCATTTCCCTAAAAATAATAATTATTATTTCATATATACTATTATAGAAGATATATTATAATCTGTATAAAATATATAAAAAACTTTAACTATATTTAAAAGATATATTTTCGGCAAGTACAATAATTTATAATTAACTAAATATGTAATATAAATATTGATTGATTAATTAATTAATTAATTAATATTTTCATTTACGGAATGTGCAATTAGGTGGGGGAAAATTGAGATTTATTTTAAAGCATACTTAATTGCTTTTATATATAAAAATACACACACACATGTGATTCACACGCGCGTTTCTATAATTACTTATATTACATTATAGAAGTAAATATATTTGACTAATTAATGTGCATCTCATATTTGAGTAAAATGTATTTACATACCATATCTTTATACGGTATGTGTATTAAAATGTGGATGAATGGAAACTAAATACATTATACGCACATACATGATACATATATCAAACAATATACTTGCTAATTAATTATTGACGTAAATTTGTTTAAGTAACTCAATATTATGAATAAACATGGTATAATTAATTATTTAATTAATATTCTACAAAATAATAAAGAAATGAAATAAATCTCGTATATAATATATACCATATGTAAATTGCTTTCAACAAAAAGAATCAATATTTTGGAATACTATTTAATTATAAATAATAAGGAGATTTATATATAAAAAAGAGCATTGTTGGGGTAATATTAAAGTGCATAATATAACTATTTTTTTTATCTTTATGAACAATTTTCATCATGATAAACTAATTAACTTGAACAACTAATAATGATTAAGAGAACATTAAAACACACATATCGATTGCGACTTTGGAATTTAAATCAATACAATGGTTGCATAAAATATAAGATATATTTTTTTGTTTTATGATTTGTGCACTATAATTCTCTAGGTAGATAATTAATCAAATGATATATTAATTGGATCATGAGCTCCCAAAGCATGAAAGAGTAATAAAAGAAAAGCACAAAAATAATTAAACAAATAAATGAAAAATCGAGAATATTAATGCAAAGGATCATAGCAGTGATGTCTAAATGAAAGAGATGAATTTGACCAATTAGAAATGAGAAATGGACAAAATAAATTAAATATCAATCTCACTACTTATGATTCAATTTATAATAATGAGTTTACAACCGAATAATTAAAATCCTACTGCAATCAACTATAAACAAATAAAATCAAAACCCTAACAACATAGAAGCTACACTAAAGAGTGCCTTGTCTTTTTTAAACTGTGTATACAACCAAACATTTGTGAATATGAAGCAGGGTCATCAAGTTTCTTTGTGACTTCTTCATCAAATTGGGGATTCAACAACACAGGCTAATTCTGAAAGACTAACAATTTTGGAATGAATGAGGTATATATGTTGGATGCAAGAGTTGATAGAATACCACTATTTATATGTGAGCATGAACTGTGGTATATTTAGAATATATATTCACATATGGTTAATTCTAGAAATACGCCATTTGCATTAATTTATATGAAATGTTTTGGTTAATTGTTTAATTAAAAATTACACACGTTTCTGCATATAATTACACACGCAATCCTCAATTAAAGATATATATGGTGATTACTAAAACATTAGATATACTATTGTATATGTTTCCATTTAAAAAAATTAATTAAGGTGTCTATAATATGTATGTATTATAATATCTTCAAGAAACTAACATATAAAAAATAATGTCTTTTTACATATTTAAATTCTCAACATTAACTACATATGAAAAATTATTATAAAATATTGAGCTATTTATATTTTTCAATTTGGACAATGCGTAACCAATTAATTAATTATTAATTATCTAATTATATATTTAATTGAATATAATTATTGTAATTGGTTACTAAAGTTTCCATTTATGGAAATTACATTTAGGCGGGAAAATGCTAGTTACTATATAAAGTATACTTTTTTACTTTTATATATATTAAGATAAGATATTAAGATTAAGATTAAGATTAAGATTATGAGGGTATGGGCGTTATACATATATTAAGGCGCTTTATTTTAATTTATAGGGTTTTTAAGATAATGATTAAGGCGCTTTATTTTAATTTATAGGGTTTTTAAGATAATGAGGGTCGTAAGCACAAAATTATCCAAAAAATATTAATTGTATTTCATATAATTTTGGGGACTGCAAAGAGAAAAATGGGGGTTTGTGTTTAAAATTTCTCTTTTAATAATTAGTGAGATATTGATTGGAAATGGATTTTTAATTGATAATGACCGAGCAATATGAATTTGGCATGCTCGATTATAATTTGAATTTTTGAAAAATAGTGGTTCAACTCAATGCCCTAAAGTTAGGTCCCAACAAAATCGATGTTAAAGATTAATGGATCTTACACTGAATGCAATTTTATAATTTTATTGAGGACAATATTCACCGGCCACCATTCAATCGAGCTCAACTAATTAAAGAAGCTTGGCTCGTTCTCAAAAAAAAAAAAAAAAAGAAGGATGAAGAAGCTTGAGTTAGTATGTGTTGGATTTGCTAAGAATCACATCGCTCCATATTGTCCATGGTTCTACCAAAAATTGTGTCTTTTGGTACATTTTTTTTCTTTTCTGTACATACAACAGCAACAACAACAATAATAATAATAATAATAATAATAATAATAATAATAATTAAAAGTGAGATCATATTCAACCTTAATTATAAAATATTCACTCAGTTTTTTCATCATCAAATTTTTTTTGAAATACTAAACAAACACTGATAAAAATTGAAAATGCATTTCTTAAAAATAAATCAAAATGTAAGATAATAATAAACCCTAATTATGAAAAAATCAGTTGTATTAAAAATAATTAAATAAATTATTAGTTTTTTTTTCACAATTAGGGTTTATTATTATCTTTCATTTTTCATATTTACTTTTTAGCTAATTCATCATTTATTTGATGATGGGTTATATAATAATTATAATTTGTCATTCATTTTAATTTATCGATATAGTTCCTATTTTAATTATTGAAATTTCACGGCATCTTTTATAAAAATGAAAATCGAGAAAAAAAATTGTGCCAAACGACACAGTTTTTTGGGCTGAAACACATGCACATGCACAGTAAAAGGTGTTGTGATTCTTTGCACAACAGGGGATCATAATCCTCTTTACTACACTAGATGAAATGCAAAAATTGGAATGATTTGAGCTCATATAAAATCAAAACAAGTCTAAGCTTCAGTGTGTGTATTTGTTAAATTCAACTCAGTACATTTACACTCTTGACTACACTATGCAAAATACGTCAATTGTAATACGCGTTCTACCACATGCAAGGCACACAACACAGGAGATGTGCACAAATAAATCGAAAATATAGACTAGATCGATGGATTTGGTTTGATTTAGTTCAGTTAGATAAGGTTAATTAAAAACTGAAATTTATCTCAATTCACTTTTTGCAATCTCAATTTGATTTTTACTAAATTGAATTGAGTTTTTTTTTTTTTTTTCCTGAACAACTAGTTCGGTTTAGAAATTGAAAACCAAAATAAAATCAGTTAACTTCAATTTGAGATATAATTCAGTTTGGCTTAATTTGTATATTTTTCTACATACGTTTCTCCATTCTTTTTTTATTGAATTGATTTTGAAAATTTCAATATTCACCTAAGTGAGTGCCACGTCAAATCAAGTCCTATTTCTCCACTCATTATCATCCGTAAATTGTTTTGTTATGAAATTTTGGTTTTGGCATTTAAATTAACCAAATTAATCTTCACAAGAAATGTACATTCATTGCAATTATTTAGAACCAATAACACTTTATTTACTTAGATGGAAAATGCCAGGGAAATGGCGCATCACGTTGGATTTCTTTAACATTTTAAAAGTGATGGATGGTTTGTAATCGTGATTTATTTTACAATAATCTATACATATATTAAAATAAAATTGTGTGATAGACAAGAGTTCTGATATAAATCGTTGTTTATCATATGATTTAACAATTATATTTTAGACAACAGTTTTTATATAATAGACACCAGTTTTATATAATAGACAACAGTTTTTGAGCTAATAGACAACAGTAGTGACACTTATTGTTGTATTTTTTTTATTTTATATTTTCCACAATGGTTTAAATTACAATCGTTGAATTATAACAAATTTTGCAATCTTATTTATTTATTTATTTACTTGAAAATTTGAGATTCATAACATTTTTTTATTTTATTTTTTTATGCATAGGTGGATAATTTATACTCCCTCCGTCCCAATAGTAAGGTCCCTCTTGTCTTATTTGGACATCCCAATAACAAGGTCCCCTACCTAATGTGGAAATAATTAAGGAGTGGATCCCACTTACTTTACCCATTTCCAATACCAACTTACTCTACCCACTTCTTAATGAAGTGGACCCCACTTACCCCTTGCTATTGGGCACAGAGGGAGTAGTATTCTACATTTATTGTCTAAAAAAATAGATTTCATTTGTGTTACATAATAATAATAATAATAATAATAATAATAATAATAATAATAATAATAATAATAATATAACATAATTTGTAATAATTTATTATTTTTCTATTTCAATTTTATCATTTAAAATAATTAAATAATTATATTTTTTTTATATTTGTCATATATTCAATGAAATCAAATGTTCTTTAATCATAGATAATTATACAATGATATTTATAAAATCATGTTGTTTGAAATATTCAAATTCAGTCTTTCTAATATGGATTTTCATTTAGCTCCTAAAATTTTATTTTTTTTGTTTGTCGTAACTACACAAAATTGATCTTATTATCTAATTAATCAATGCACGTGCATATCGCTTTATTAATTTTTAAAAATTGAACACAATATATAGAATTTAAAAATAATCACACTATTATAGATTTAAAAATAATAATTATTTGAATATCGTACAGGAGAAATACTAGTTCATTGTTAAGGGATGAACTTTTTAATGTGGGGGTAAATCACTTATAAGAGTGTTTATACTGGTTAAATTATTCAATTAACTAAGAGCGATTTGAAAGTTAACTTAATACTATATTGTATTATTTTAAATGAGTTGAATATAATACTCATGATAAATTACACTGGTCTCGAACTATTTGGATGATCTTAATATAATTCTAACACACCCTATATTTAATAATTTAAATTATTTCATAGTTCTTTAATATTTCATTTACTTTTTAATAGGATGAATATATGACAGTCTGACAGATGAAACATATAATCATGACATTATTTATGCAAAATTATATTTATATATTTTATTACTTTAAAATTTGTTCATAAATTAGATGCTCCATTGTAATTTAAATTAAAAAAAAATTATAATATTATAAATAAAAAAATCATAGGTGAATCAAAGTATGGATTTCAACCTAGCTTATTTTTCATGAGAGAAGTCTTATATTGTATCGGACCATCTAAACGAGTCAAAATTGATTAGATGAGTCAATCTTTTGGATTCAAATTCACATGTAATGATATATATATATTTCTCACTTGTCTGATGAAATTTGATTTGTCATACAGTCCGATACAATTTTTTTTTGTGTTTTTCATGAGCTTTCGACATGTTCGTTTTATCTATTACATTCATGCTTCATATCACTAGTAACTACTATGTGTACATTAATAATATCATCATTAAATATTAATACACATGATATGCATTGATAATAATGAGACAAGAAATGTAATAGAAAATCTCAAAACGACTCAACAAAGAAAAACATGATTGAATACTTTACTATAACTTAACTAGACCAAGTTCTAAATGCATTTGATCAACTATCCAAAATACATCCACGAGTAGTGCTGTGGTTGTTTAAAAAAACAAGTCCTAAAAATATTCATCATTATTTTACATTCTCCTCTGATCAAATTCGTAATTCCAAATACAACATGGACAAATTTGATTCAATGTTAAGACTGGTGAATTGACCAAGAAAAATCAGACTCGAATGAACTTCTTCGAGCGGGTCAACAATTTCCATGTGTACCCCATCAAACAAGCGACGCAAGCTTTGAATATTCTACTCCAAATTTCCTTGTATGACTAAAAAAACAATACCCAAACATGTCTACCCAAATGCAAGCCCACCATTTTTCCGAGATCCTTCCGCCTTCGGCCGGTCCAGCTAAGCTCCCTTTTGATTATTCTTTGAAATATCTCAACAATCATCACAAATTGTATTCAAATTAAACATAGAGTGGTGTACGTGTGTGTGTATTCGCGTATATGTATATATCTTCTATCTCATCTCTGTTAGCAGCCGCCTTTATTCAGGTTTGATCCTTTGACTTCAATAAATGCTTGACCCGTATTTACTATCCTCATTTGTAGAGCAAGTTTGTTCTTTTATTATTGGAAATTTAAAGTGGGATATGAATTTATGATAAAAAGTTGCAGTCTTTCTTGGGTTTTTTCCTTTTTATGAGTATTTATTGAGAAAAAAAAAAGAAACCAAAAAACTGGTGGGTGGTTATCGTAGTGATTTGGGAAAGCATATTTTCTGGTTGATTGGGTTTGTGTGGTTTCAAAGGTTTGTGCTGTAATTTGGGTCTGATTTTGTTTGTGGGTTTTGACTAATCTTGATTTGTGATGAAATCTTGATGATGTATTGTTTGGGGTTTGCAAATTGCAACTTTTGAGTTCAAGAAGTATCAGCTGAGAGTTTTTTTTTTCATTTATTCCGTATTCATTTTTGAATTCGCGGGTTTTTGAGGTGTATCTGAATTCAGTTCGAATTGGAGGTTTATTGCTTCAGGATTTGAAATTATTGCAATTATAGCAGCTGCTTGGATTTGGTGTCTTTGTTGGAACTTTATACCAATTGGCGGTAAGTTTAAGTGGCCAGTCTTACTGTCAGGCATTTCATGAAGTATAAGATTTTTTTAGGGGATAGCATATGCTTATTTATCTGATTTGTTGGTTTCTGCATCAGTTTTTGAAGAATTTTGACTTTGGGGTATCAGGCAAATTGTGGAGATTGTGCCTTCTTGAGCAAAGGAATTTGTGAACCTTGAATGGAGATTCAGTTCTAACTTTGTAATTGAACTCATGCCGCATCTGTTTGACTTCCCTAGCTAGGCTGTGGCCAAGGTCGTGCCTCCTCGTGGAGATCATAAGTTATAGAACTCTTGTGTGGCCTTCCCGTAGAAAATGTCACTAGTTTTGTTAACACTGTGCTTGCTTGTGGAATCTACAATAACATCTGCTTCTGGGCTGTTGAAGCATGAAACGGCTTGTGGAGAGTACCTTATTACTAACTCGCATAATCCTAGTCATGAACTCTTCTATATTGATGGCAAATTGGTGGATAGGTATTTCTTTTGCAAGGCTCTGCACGACTATCATGAGAGACAATGCTTTGTTCCAGAAAATGTCAGAAATAACTATTGCCAGTCGTTAGGTATCATCAAACTTCTATTTTGCAACCTGGCCTTTGTATATGTCATATTTTGTCTTTTCATGAAAAAAACAAAAAGAGAAGGATTTGTGTACACAGCTTTTCAGGAAAAACGGATTTATGTACTCAGTTGATGTTTATAGCCAGCCACCTAGATTTAATTTTATACTAACACTTCATCTAATTCCTGTATCTTGCAGACAATCCGCCTTTGCCCTTGGGAAGAAAATCCCTACACACTGTTGTTAGAGAAGGATATAGTGGGATTGGCAATGATAAAATATCTTTGGATGGAAAGGATGAATATGATAATCCTATATTAAAACCCAAAATGCTAGCCATGGCTGTACCAGCTTTCTTCCTTTTGTGTTGTGCATTAGTTTGTCCATGCTTCCAAGCAAGGAAAAAGGATACTGCTCATGCTGTTCTCTCCAAGGAACCCAATTCAAGTGAGTTCTATCATCAACGTTGTTTAGAGGTTTGCAAATTGTTCTTTTTCAGTTCAGACCACCCTAAGTTTTAATGGATTATATAGGTGACAGAAAAGGTGTTATTCAATAGAACTATAGAAGCGTTGTTTAGGATAAAAATAAATTTTTCTATAATGAAAAGAGTTTTCACTTATGTATTTTGTCAGGTTGTACATGATACATTTGTCTGTTGTGTATGGTTAATTTTTTCTGATTTCTCTGTTCTTCTTCTTGACTTGTTCTGTATTTGGTCTTTTGTCTTCCATTATGGTCCTGAAATGTGCTTTAGATATTCTCCTCTTCTCTGATGTGAACCTGGGATAATCACACTGGGCTTTGTGCTACTCCACCACGATGCTCCTCTGTAATAGTTTTGGAGGGATTATTGAGACTTGTGTAAGGCTAGTGAGTAGAAGCACATAGCGTGTTAGGATTCCTAATTTTATACTCTTTAATTTTATTTTATTTTGGTGGGCAAGGAGGTGGGGAGGGGCAGGGGATGTTGCTTGTGCCATTATTTTTATATGCATATGGCAGAACCAAGTTTGGTTCAACCGGAACTGTGTACTATCCTTTTGGAGTTCAGTGAACCAATATTAATAGTTTGGCTGGAACCGGATGCTATTTTTTAAGTATAATTGAGTCTGGTGAACTGACTCTCATCGTGCACTTTCATGAAGTGATCACTTAATGAAAATTGTGTATAGTGTTTCTCCCACCTCTCTATAGAATATCATAGTGGAAGCACTCTTTACCTCACAGGGATTGTTACATAAACAAACAGGACATCAATGTTTCTCCATAAACAAACAGGACATCAATGTTTCTCCATATTTGGATTTTAGTGAAACTCTTTCCAAATTCAAAGTCTAGTTTCTAGTCTTGAACTATTTCATACCGTTGCATAGGATGGACTCTGGAGAATCTCATCACATGCCTCTCTTGCAATCTAACTAATTTTCTATCGAGACGGTATTCATTACTTCTCTGTTCTCAGCTTGTCTTTCCTTTGAAGTTTTATTTGTATACTATTAGCACATTTCATTTAATTAAGCTCTTGGAATTTCATGTCTTTGATGGACCAATAATGTATATTTCTTGTTCTTGTTTTTACTTGTAAGTTGGGATTTGGATAATCGGTATCCTGGCATTTCTTTTTCTTAATTACAAGTATATATCATCAATACCACCATTGCTCAGCCAGCTTTCTGTAAGGACCTTTTGGAATCTCACAAAATTTTGTCGCACCTGACTAAATAATTCAAATTATTGACACCCCCTTGCTGAACTTAAACCTTTTGCAAATGTTCAGTTGCATCATGATTTAGTCAGGACTCAGCAGAATCTTTAAACCTGAATGGTTTTGGATTAGAAAAGCATTTTATTCGGTGGGTCTTGATGTGTTTCTCCTTAAAAAAATGGCACTTTTTCTTGTTCTTTGAGCACGAACAAGATGCATTATTAGAGCACCACCTCCATTAGAATACTTCCCTAAATGGAATTCATTTTGTGCTTACTCTTAAAGCAGCAATTAAATTTTCTTAGTCTTTGAAATTAATTCACTTTTGTAGTGAAATCTTTAGACATATGCAGAGATGGTCGCCTCATATTTGAAAATGGAACTTTTAATGGGAGCCCTTTTACTACGTGAAGTAGGGGAGCATCTTAAACATTTATTAGGAACACCTTTAACTTACCTAAAACTTAGTAAAAATGAAGTTAAACCACTTATGATGTGTGCTAAACCTTGTGGTAGAACTTCTTTGTAAAAAATGTATGTTACTGCTGAAGATCCGCTATATTCTGTATATCTGTTTTCACAGTGGCAGAACTCTTGGCGCAGTAATTCATATTTTAATTTCCTAGATCATGCCTTTTTTTGGCTTGTTTTTACTGATATTGCACTATTCTTGCAGTTGATTCAGTTTCGTCTTTAGAAATGAATCCTATACTTGATAAGTTTGTTGGCAGTCCACAAAGGGTGCCGCCCAGTCCCTTGAGAGTGCCCCCAAGTCCTTCAAGATTTTCAATGTCACCTAAACTTAATAGGCTTGGATCTGTGCATTTAAGTATGAACCAAGTTGTCAGGGCGACGCAAAGTTTTTCTTCTTCATTACTGATAGGTGAAGGAGGGTTTGGAACTGTCTACAGGGCTGAGCTACCAGATGGCCAGGTTGTTGCTATCAAACGAGCAAGAAAGGTATACGCGTGCTTTCTTTGCAATTTGCATAGCATTAAATGGGCAGCTCGTGCTACCTCAGCTTTGTATTTTACAGTATAACCACTCCTAGCACTAATTGTTAGTTAGAATTTCTTAAATTGATTGTTGCCTAGGAAGAGTAAGCAGTTGGAGTTTACATTGAACTACTGGAAGTTAGAAGGAAGTCTTTCTTTTTGATATTATTGTTCCTTCCATACATAAATATATAGGCGTTTCACATGAGCTTACCCAGTCTACTTACTAGGCCACCCACTCTTCTAGGGTGTATATTGAAATTTTAATTGAAATATAAGAAAGTCACTTTGATAATTATGTAATACCTTTAGTGGTGGGCAAGTAGTAATAACATGCAATTGTTTCATGTAAAAAACACTTGCTTATGTGATAAATGCATTATATGTACGTAGGTAACATGTATTTGTTGAATTTCTGGAGCAATTTATCTTCCCACTTTTATTAATCTGATTTCTTGGATTAACAGAGTGCATAGTATTGAACTAAAGAATGTTAATTTCCCTTTTATGATCCTACATGCTTATTTTGGTCAATATTTTTTTCTTGTTGTGGGAATAAATGCAGGAACACTTTGAAGCCCTGCGGACTGAGTTCAGAAGTGAAGTTGAACTTCTGGCTAAAATTGATCATCGCAACCTAGTCAAGCTTCTAGGTTACCTTGAAAAAGGAAATGAACGGCTGATTATCACAGAGTATGTGCCTAATGGTACCCTTAGGGAATATTTGGATGGTAAAACCTTTAAACTCGGCAAAATACCAATTCTTTTCTCATATGTAGACTTATGATACAACATTTTGCTGATGTCTCTTGTAGGTCTTAAGGGAAAGATATTGGATTTCAATCAGCGACTTGAGATTGCCATTGATGTTGCTCATGGCCTAACATATCTCCATCTATATGCTGGTAACAGCCAAAATTCTACAGACTGGATTTGTTTCTCTAGTTGTTTTGGGAAAATAACAGAGCAAAATTTCGTTTTATACATGTATAACTTGGCATGATCTACTTGCCGCTCCGAATCTTGAATTTACTTGGTATATGGAGCTACCTGTAACTTTGATTCATGTAGCATTCTTGCTAGATTGTCACATTAGTTTATGTTTGCTCCCATCTTTATTTTCATTTTCTGGAACTTTTGATGGCTAATGGAACTAATCTTTTTGCAGAGAAGCAGATAATCCACAGAGATGTTAAGTCCTCCAATATTCTGTTGACCGAAAGCTTGAGAGCCAAAGTTGCAGATTTTGGATTTGCGAGGCTCGGAGACGACACTGAGAAAACTCATGTATCGACCAAAGTAAAGGGGACAGTCGGTTACCTTGATCCGGAGTATATGAGGACGTATCAACTCACAACCAAAAGTGACGTGTACTCATTTGGGATATTGCTACTAGAAATACTAACTGGGCGACGGCCTGTGGACCTGAAGAGACCGCCTGATGAGAGGGTGACGATAAAATGGGTAAGTTTGTGTTGTAGCTCATTATCTTCAACTAGTAGAGATGTTTTGTTATCTTTAGTGATGACTTGCGTGATGCGGTTGTGCAGGCTTTTCGGAAGTACAACGAAGGGAGATTTTGGGAGATGGTAGACCCTCTGATACAAGAGAATATAGACAAGGAGATCCTGGTGAAAATGTTTGGTTTGGCGATACAATGCGCTGCACCGACACGAGCAGATCGGCCGGACATGAAAGCTGTAGGGGAGCAGTTATGGGGAATTCGAATGGACTACTTGAGAAGTGAGAAGTGAAAGGAGAGAGTGACTGTGGCTGTGAAAACATAAGTTGTGCTGTAATGGATGATTTGTCCTGCTCAACAAGGCATTCTTATAGAGTTTGATGTACCATTTATATTCATAATCCTTGCCCTCATCTTTCTGGCTTTCCATTATAAAATGCTCTCTCTCTCTCTCTCCCACACACACACAGTTGAGTTATGCATGGGAAGAAAGTGATCTTGTGGAGGTTATGCAGGGTTTTTTGGCTCATGCGTGTGTGAATGACGTATTGATACTTTGGGAAATTCTTGTGGGGAATTGTCTTATAAATTTTGATCAAATTGACTCATGGTCATTGATTGTTGTGGAGGTCTAGTAACAGTAATATCCTTACTAGGTTCAACTTTGTATATAATTTTTTTTATGAAGATATATTACCACATTTGTAGATAAAACGAAAAAAATATATCAACAAAACTATTTTAATCTCTGTATACACAAATGTGGCCACTACAAATTTATAATCTATTATTGTGTCACATAATAATCATATAAAAATAATGTTGCAAGTGCAAACTGCAAAGGGAAATCTGAGGTCAAATCAGTCATTTAATCCGAAAGAACGACATTCTAAAAAGCCCAAATCCCAACGGTGGTACCCATTTTTATATTTTCTGATCTGACGGTTTGTCCGTGCGATGAGGTGGAGGCTTCTTATTGGTTAACATATTTACTAGTAGTAATTTGTTTTTCTCATTGGTCAACTCAAATGTCGGCAAATGCCAAACGCTTTTAGTTCGGACCCTAAAAAATCGCTACTTTTAAGTAAAAATAGGAAGCATCTTACCTAATAATGTGCAGTCGACAGCGCTTGACTTCCCCTTTACTCAAATATTTTCTCTCTATTATTACTATTATAATTGTATTTTAGTCCCTTCAATTTCATCACAGATTCAATCTACCAATTATTAATTCATATAATTCAAGTATTATTGAAGGTTCTTGGATATGTATATATATTTTCTTTCTAATTTGAAAAATGAAAAAAATATCAACTATATTCAAATCTCACTTAATAGATTACTTGAGCTTATCAAATAGATTTAGTAATATGTTAGCGAGTTTTGGTAGGACATTGAAAAATCATTCGAGTCAAAGATTAAAGTAAAAATTACCTTAATTAATAGTATACTATTTTAGAGAATGAAAATTTTATGGGTACTATCATGTATATATAATTTACTCAAATTTAAGATACATGGTTCCATTTTATTAAAAAATTAAATTAAATTTCGATATAAAATACATTAATTTTTGAATCTTTATCCAACACTTCATTAGAGAAGGATTTGGAGAAGTACACATGTACGTGTGTGTGTGTGTGTGTGTGTGTGGGTATATATATATATAGTAGCATGAGTGGCACAGCTGGTAATAATTGATTTGCCCATTTGTTTTGGCAGTGTGTAGCCGACCTCAGGCATTGATTGCAACGGAGGAATTAGGAGTAAACCTACTGATTAACAAACTCTAATCGCCATTAATCCACAACTCAAAACTCAATCATACATACATATATGCACTTTCACGACAATCAAAATCAAGTCCACATCCACAACTCACTCTCTCTCTCTCTCTCTCTCTCTCTCTCTCTCTGTCATTTGTAGCACGGAAAAGGAAAAAACAAAGCAAAAGGACTAGTTCGAATTCGAAAATCAGAAAGGCGCACAACCTGTTGTTGATTTTGACATGTCGTTCGTAGCTGGTTTGGCGATCGGATTAGTAGTCGGCTTAGCGCTCATTGTTGCCTTTGTCCGCTCCGAAAATGCCCGATCCAAGCATCGCTCCGACCTTGTAATTTTTTATTATTTTTCGTTTTGAACTTTCAGTTCATAGTTGAAATACTGTTCGTGTACAGTTGAATCTATGTTGGAGTAAGTTTGTTTTTAATTTTTTGGATTTTTTGGAAGGCTACTACGATTGCGGCGTTGGCGAGAATGACGGTGGAGGATTCGAGGAAGTTGTTGTCGCCGGAGTACTATCCTTCCTGGGTCGTGTTTTCTCAGCGCCAAAAGGTTTGCTTCGTGTTCTACTTGTTCGATTCGAAAATAAGCGGATTTGTTGTGGCTAATGGTTTTTTCCTTTTTGAACAAAAACTCAGTTGGCCTGGCTTAATGTTCAGCTCGAAAAGATCTGGCCGTACGTTAATGAGGTGGATTTTTTTTTTTCGAATATCAATTGTTTTGCGATAACTTTTTGAGGATGAGTTATGTTTCCCCCTTTGTAATTTTTATTGGGTGTTGCATTGTGTTAATGTTTGGATTGTATGGTTGTTTCAAGGCTGCGTCGGAGCTGATAAAGGCTAATGTGGAGCCAGTCCTCGAACAATATAGGCCAGTTATATTAGCTTCTTTGAAATTTTCCAAGTTCACGCTTGGAACTGTAGCCCCACAGTTCACAGGTTTGATCATGCATTGCTCTTACTTGATATCAGCTTCATCTGGTCTTCTTTTACTTGCGTTTTTCCCCCCTTCTGTCTTGTCATTTTTTGTGCATGCATGACGACAATTTGGGCAGGCAATTGAAAAATTATTGCTGAAGGTTTGAAGAAGAAAAATGAAATGTTGGAATTTAGAATATTTGAAGAAAGCATTTGAAATTTGCTCATGAATGCTCATCTCTTCTGCTCTTGATACAACTAAATAGTTTCATATATGCTGATAGGTCTAGTTCACTAGCTTCATGTGGTTTATTGGAATCCTGTTTACTCATCAGTCAGTTGTTTTGTATGTTATCATAGTGGAGTGTGGCCCTGACTTTATGCCATCTGCTGCTCATTGTCAAGAAGGTATTTCATTCTGGTAGTGGGTTGCAGTATCTTCTGCCTGCAACAAAGAGTATTATTCCCTTATGCAGTAGAGAGACGGAGCTAAGTGACTAAGGGACTGAATTTTGAGAAAAGTTCATGGACTATTGATTTGGTGACTGGCAAATATTTGTATTTGCTACCATACAGTTTATGGAAAAAGGGTGTATTGGTGGGTGCAAAGTGCTGGCTTTTAATAGCTATTAATGAAATGTTGACTTATATTAAAGGTAGCTTTATAGATAGATTGTAGATGAAGAACATCGTAGCTGGGCCAAAATTTTGGTGGTTTATAAACTTGTCTAAGAATGAAGTTTCTTTCTAGTGATCTAGTTGTATGGCATTGTCACCAGAAAAATCAAGAATTGTTGTGTTCTGGCTCATTTTTGCAAAATGCTGAATTAATCAATCATATTATTTTCTGCTGAATTTGCATACACTTATTTTCGGATCTTATGGTATGAATCTTCCATAATATTAGTACCATCGCAGTATCTTATCTTCATGATTGGACCTGTGCTTACTAGTTATTATTCTTCAGGAGTTTCAATCATAGAAGATGGAAGTGAAGGAATCACTATGGAGCTAGAAATGCAGTGGGATGGAAACCCCAATATAATACTTGATATCAAGACTTATCTTGGTGTTGCTCTTCCTGTGCAGGTGAGTTGTTTGTTTTCCTATGTCATATTCCATTTTTGTTGGAATAAAGCGCCAACATGATGATTTAAAGGTCAAACCATTAAGTTTTTCTGAAGCGCATGTGGTTATAGAGATAGCAATCTGGATGGAATTCAGATGAAAATGGTTTCAACCAACAGATACTCTTTTGTTTGCAAACAGTGTGCGCGCTTTGTCTCTTGATGGTGTGTTTCAGTATCTTGTTAATGCCAAATGAGCGTTTTTCTTGGCTTGTCACAACATATATAAAAGGCTTTGACTGGAGGCCTGATATAAATTACCCAATTCCTTTCCATTGGTAGTCATTCAGTTGTGCCTTTTAGAGTCTGATATACTGCTATTCCATCATTTTATGGTCAATTATTTTGTTAATAATTGATTGAAACTTCAAACTACTTGATTGTGTAATGGTGTTTTCTTTATTTAGGTGAAAAATATTGGGTTCACTGGTGTCTTCAGGTTGATTTTCAGACCACTAGTCGATGAGTTTCCTTGCTTTGGAGCTGTTTGCTTTTCATTGCGTCATAAAGTACGGTATTTCTCCACCTTCTCTCTCTCCCCTTTTTTTAACACAAAAAGTTTGGTATAGTTATTATCATGAAAATAGCATAGCATGGGTCTATTGGCAATACTTTCTTCTGGACCAGTCAATGCTCCATAATGTTGACTTAGTTCTCATATTAATAAAATTGAAGTTTTGTACCATTTACTTTTGCACAATTAACTAGATATTATGTTGCCCAAGTACAAATATGTAGATTTAGGTTCATAGCATCATTAAAGACTTGGAAGCATCTTAATCAAATTCATTGTTTGACATTCAGAAAAAGCTGGATTTTACACTTAAAGTTATTGGAGGAGACATATCAACAATACCTGGCCTTTCTGATGCCATTGAGGTTTGTTTATCTTCTACTCCATTCCATATGATTTGCCTGACCTTTCACTGTTTAATGTTATATCAAGTGAGGATGCTTTTACTAAATTGGGACATTCAGTTGCCATGACTTTAGCCTGTTCTTATTTCATTGTTGCGTGGCTCAAGGGGTATATAAGAACTGCATGCGAGGCAAACTGAGATTAATAGAGATGAAAAGATTGGGTAGGCTTAGAACAAAATACTCTAAACCCATCACATCTAAGATCTCATATGGAGTAACCTTGGAAAGCCGAAGTAAAGAACTTTGATTGGGATTTTTAAATATGAAAATATGAGTTAGTAGTTGGATCCTTCCAGAGTTAATATCTCAGTTACCATAACTCTTTACTACTGTGACTCTTCGCTATCACAACTCTTTGATTTTTCCAACCGAATAATCCCTGTCGGCATGTGTAGCTTGTCAATAATGTGGTTAAATCAGTAAATATTTTATCTTTTGATGCATATACACTTTTGGTCACATGTGTTTATTTATTTATTTCTCATTTTTATTTAAGATTCCCATATCTAGACTCCTTTCTAAATATATAGATATAAGAACAAAAAAAAAAGAAGAAAAAAAGTAAAGGAGCTGATTGTGACCTTACTAGTTCTCTCACATCCTACTTTTAACCTTTTTTTTTCCTTGGGATGATTGGGGACCATTTATTTTTACAGGGTACTATTAGGGATGCTGTAGAAGATTCTATTACATGGCCAGTTCGAAAAGTTATCCCTATATTGCCTGGAGATTATAGGTAAGTCACATGTTCTGATGTTCATGAACTTATCTGTTTCCTTTATTTTCACAATATTCACATAACCATGGTAACAACAATTGCCCAACATGAGAATCTTGAGAGAAAGATAACTGGAACTACAAATTGAAATTGCTCTCTACCAGAGCCATTGTTTACTTATGAGAACCTGCAATATTCTTGAACAACACTCATTGCATTTTAGCAGTCCAAATATGGATGTTTTTCCAAACGAGCAAATTGTTTTTACACATCAGAAGCACAGTAAGGCTAATATTTTCAGAAACTGAAAGGTAGAAATTAGGCAATTTTAAGAGTAATTTTGCTACAGATTACTGCCTCGTTTGATTCTTTAGCTGTGGCATTATAAGTTACACGAATCCCTTTGGTTGAAGTAGTTTTTGTTGACATTCCCATTCTTATTTCTCAGTGACCTTGAACTGAAGCCTGTGGGAAAGTTGGAGGTTAAGCTTGTGCAAGCAAAGGAGTTAACAAATAAAGACATTATTGGGAAATCTGATCCTTATGCTGTTTTATTCGTGCGGCCTTTGCGTGATAGAACTAAGAAAAGCAGGACGATTGTAAGATTTTTAATCTGCTTTTGTTATATAGGAATCCATGATCCTTTCATTACTCCAAATCATATATATGTATTTTCCCATTCTTTTTTTTCACTTTTTCCACAGAACAACCAGTTAAATCCGGTCTGGAATGAACATTTTGAGTTTGTAATTGAAGATGCTTCAACTCAGCATTTGACAGTCAAAATCTATGACGATGAAGGGCTTCAGTCAGCTGAGCTAATTGGATGTGCTCAAGTTCATCTATCTGAGCTTCAGCCTGGCAAGGTGAAAGATGTATGGCTGAAATTGGTGAAAGATTTGGACATTCAGAGAGATAATAAAAATAGGGGGCAGGTAATGGATTGACTCAACTAGACTGTTCGCCATTGGTTTTTTCCTACAGAATTCTTTTCATTCATAAATTTGGCAAATTATCTGTTTGGAATAAGAACTGTAGACAAGATAGGAAAGGAAGAGAAGGGGTACATTGAAAATATAACTTATATGCTTAATTAAGATTTTGAAAAATATTACGAATTGTGTATGGCTCACACTACATGATAAACTTGCGCACTGATCGAGCTCTAATACTTTTCAGTGCTTTGGAATGTCAAAATTCATTTTGAGCACACATTGGTCTCGTCAAGTTTACATGTTCTCCGCTGTAGGTGCACTTGGAGCTATTGTATTGCCCTAATGGCATGCCAAATGGGTTAAGCAACCCCTTTTCCCAGAAATACTCCATGACTTCACTGGAGAAAGTCTTAAAACATGGAGCAGGAGGCGGAAACGATCTAAGTGAAAATGGTGGTGAAGGCAACAATAGAAGGGAGGTAATTGTAAGAGGTGTACTCTCTATCACGGTCGTGTCTGCTGACGACTTGACACCAGCTGACCTGATGGGGAAGGCTGACCCTTATGTGATTCTCACTATGAAGAAAACTGGATCAAAAAACAAAACCAGGGTATGTTGCTCTTTATTAGGTGGTCATAAGTATTTTCTTTTTCTTGTTTCTCTTCAACATGTTCCATGTTAATTCTTTCTAATTTGTGATGTGTGTTTCTTCTAGGTTGTGAATGACTGTCTAAATCCTGTCTGGAATCAGACTTTTGATTTCGTTGTCGAGGATGGACTACACGACATGCTTATTCTCGAGCTATGGGACCATGATACATTTGGAAAGGTACCTTTTTTCCTAAGTAATTAAGAATTTGGTGCATTATACCAGTAAAACATAGATGAAATATGAAGATAAAAAGTTAAATACGTCTACTAGAAGTGTTACATTTGTTTTCTTAGGATACTTTTACATTTGGTTATAATGCAGGATTACATGGGAAGATGCATCTTAACTTTGACAAGGGTTATAATGGAAGGTGAATACAAAGATTCCTTCCCTCTGGACGGTGCTAAATCAGGAAAACTTACCTTGCATCTCAAGTGGAATCCACAGCCGATATACCGGACGTAGAATCTACCACACATCCAGATATATATAGAGGCAGCCATACTCATATTCTTCCAAGAGACATGAACCAATAATCTTTTGGTCATACAACTTCAAATCGTTTTTTTTTTGTATGTGTGTTGTATATATAATTTATTCGAGCAATGGTAGTGAATCTGCAAAATTGGACAGTGGACATGGGAAGAAGAAAAACAATGAAATCATTCTTGAAATGACAAGCTCGTTGGTGCACTTTGGTTACCAAGTACCTTATATCTATTTATCTTCTATCTATCTATCTATCAATCTACCGTTTTATCGTTTTTAGTTACTTGCAGCCGTTATTCATGGGTGCCCGACAACATTGAGTGATTGACAAGAGAATTTTAATATAGTAATAAACTAGTTAAAATGGTGAATGCTTAATCGTAAAGTATGTGAATAATCAAGATGAAGGAAATATGATAGCTGAATCTCCAACCAATCTCATACACAGCGAACTTAGGGCAATCTTTTATTAGAATGCTGGTTCCAAACTGCAACAATTTACCTTCTCTTATAGACCGCGTTGTCATCTTCCATATCATTACTTACAATTGATCTTCGGCTGTGTAAAGACAAATTCTGAGATATACTCCTGCACGTTGTCGTTGAATTTAAAATCTCTGGTTTCGTCGTCTCTTCAGTTTTCTTCTTCTATGGTTGTCTCCCCTGCATCACCATGAAATGGAAAGATTTTCATGTTTTCTTCCATTCATGTATAAGAATCAATGACGGTTGAAGTACTAATATGTTTAAGACTCAGTATGAGTGTTTGATATTAGTGCTTGAGGTAATGCACATTCACGTGATCACATCTCATGCAGTTTGTACTAACCAGTACTGGTTGTGTAGCACGAATGTATCTGTTGGTACTCTTTTTCCATCGTCGTTCCGATTCCAATGGTAAAAAGCGTGAGTTCTATTCTTTATCTCTAATGTAGAATGACCATAACTGGCTTCTCGAAAAGCAGAATAATCTGGTTGGGGATCTTTGTATCTGCAAAACCAGAAAGTTTAATGCATATGTAGAAGAAGCAAAGAACATTTGTATTGCTCAAAAAACCAGAACTTACCTTTTAGCAAGACCCTCCTGGTTTCCTCCATCTCCGATGGTTATGTAAACTGGAGCTGATTTATCTGGTGCTGGATAGGAAGAACCATTTGATTTTATCATTGAGATTCGGTACTGAAATTCAAGAGTTCATCATCATAAGAACACTGAATGATTAAGGAAAATTATTTGAATTGCAACGGGATATTGTTTATTGCTATACTCAGTAATGATGGAAAACTCAGAAGTAGGCGGACATTGCCACTTAAATACAATACTCCAACTGCAAATGATTGTTCAAGTTTCGCATCAACAATTAGTTTCATGGAATGAGCAACAAATTAGCAAGACCAGGGCTATAGAGAATACTAAATTTGTTATGGAACTTGGGACTTTACAGTTTGCACAGATGAACCAAGTCTTAAAAAAGAGGGGACTTGGGTAAAGGGGCATACCGATCTCTCATAGGCATGCACATGACCAGCAAAGACGACGTCAACTTTATAGTGACAAAACCAGCTCTCAAACACCACTCTCATGCTTTCACCCTCCAAGAAATGAGCCTCATTGCTGTTGTAGATAGGGGCATGCATCAGAACAATAAGCCAAGGAGTCTTCTCCCGGTCAACGTTTTTCAGCTCTTGTTCAAGCCACTTATACTGAGGAGTGTATTTTACTGCCATGAAGTAAGTGATATAAGCCAATTATATAATGAAGACGAGTGAAGTTGCAGAACTCTAAGTTGCACATACAGTGATTAGAGAAAACAATAATATAGAATTTCTAAGGCATAAAATGATAAAGTCTGAGACTTCAGAATAGAGGAAGATGCAAAGTGAGGAAATCCATCATGTTATCACTTATGGACTTATGGTGGAGGAGATTTCCATCATTTCTAACTGGAACTAGAATATCATATCTTTATACTGCTCACAAAAGTTATAATGTTGATTTCTTAGGCGTTCTTCCCAATCAACAAAACATGAATAATACATGGTGATACAAAATTACCAAATGGAGAATAGCTGGAGAGGACAATAATGTGAGCTGATGCCCGTCTCATGGCATACCACAGAGGACTACTGCTTTTGCTAGCAGCATAAGGTGTAGGATACCTATGAAGATAATTTCTGAATGGTGTAACCTCACCCTGAACATTTAGAAAAAACAAAAAAATAAGTGGACATGTATAAATTTGTGCGTCTGTTCGTGTAGAAAGAGAGAGTACCAAATGAAAGAAATTTAATCATGGTTGGTTGGAATATGTACCCATCTATCTCAAAGCTTAGTATAAAGATGCAGAATAAGTTTTCAGAAGGTAAGTAACAGTGTAATATATACACATGGGAGGGTAACAGAGACTTCTCCACCAGAAACATTAAATACTGTTGAAGAAAACTAAGGATTTGTCCTTCCTATTTTTTATAAAAAGGGCAAAGAAACAACCAAGGTTCACTGGGATTCTACTCAAGGCTTTTTTGGAAATAAAAAAAGTTACAGCTGTTCTTAGGCTAGAATTTGCAAATCAGAGAAGACCAACATAGAGCAGGAAACAATGAATAAGAAGCTTTTGCATGCATTAGCTCATGCATTCAACTGGTAAACCTTTTGAAATTGGAAATAAAGTTCGACAATCAATGGAGCACAGTCAGCACACAGAAAAATTAGTTCAAAAATGGCATTGATCAAGAAAGTAGAAAATGAAAAATAAGTGACAACAGATCCTTTCCAAAAGTTTAAAAAAATAACAAATGAATTTGATAAAATTTGTCTCCACAGTTTACCAGATGTGGGAAGTACTCTATTTCATGGTTTCCAGCTGACCAGATCCACGGGTGATATGCTGCACTCCGTTCAACAAATTGACCCCAAGAGTCCCAGCGGACACTGATGTCATGATTGTCATATCTATCAGCATAAGAAAGATCTCCAACAAATAATATAGTCTGAGCACCAGTATCCATACAATGCTCAAGTGTGGAAAGAGAATTATAGGTTTGACCAAGATCACCTATAAAAAACAGATATCATTACTTCACAAAGGGACATTTCACATCAAAGATGCATCTGAAACAACAAGACAATAATTCCCTGATATATCTTTGGACCAGCAGAACCAATATTAAAGATGTCAATCCAAAGTATTTTATAAAGAAAAGGGCGAGTTTCAGAGAGAGCTGATAAGCTCCTTATTAATGTAAAATGACTGGGAGCCTATAATAAGCTCATATTACTTTTGAAAATTAATATAGGCCAGCTCCCATAATAAAATGTCGGTTCTTATACTAAGAAACTTCTAATTTATTTTTAATATGTTCAAGATCTTATTTTACCAAAACGCTTTCCAGAGCTCACATTAAGAATGCAATCTAGCATCTGACAAACTTTATAAGCATCCTAAAAGATGATATTCTAAAGGCCAAATATATATTTATGTCTTGAACTTTAGTCTGTTTTTAGCAAAAATGTACCGATCTTTAAAAAAATGCCAAAAAATACCTGAACATTCCACATTTTTGTAAAAATGTCATTGAATTTAATTGCCAGTGTTGAATTGCTAACAAAACACACTTGATTCCAACATTTAAAATGATGTGAAAAATCATATTCCATTTTGAGATTAAATATGATTTTCCATGTCATTTTACATGCTAGATTCTGACTTGCCTTGTTAGCAATCCAACACCGGAAATTGGATCATGTGACATTTTTGCAAAAATGTGGAAAGATTAGGTATTTTTTATATATAGATTTTAAAGTTCAGGACACGAGTATATATTTGGCCTATTCCTCCAATAACAGTGTTTCTTATGCAACTATATCTTGAGCTTTATGAAGCATCCAGTCTTCATACTTCAATTTGTCTACAACTGTCGCAATTGCATATTATTGGCATATTATATAATTATATACAACATAAATACTTAAAATATACACATGGTCACGTCCAAACAACCAATTATATTTTTCTCAAACAAGACTTTGCTCGCCAAATAAGCTTTTATTAAGGTTCTAAAGCTATATTAATTTAAAAAAATTATGACTCTCTACCAAACAAGAAATCTATTATCACGGAACTTGGAAAGAATGAATCACTGACCAATTATTCCAAACTTGTATGAAGAATTTGGACCAATCGCCGGAGGTGTTTCAAACCAAAAGTTTCTTGAAGTTTCACCACTTCCAATCTCATAGTAGTACTTTGTGTCATACTGTAAAATGAAAATCCATCTCAATAGATATGTGAGCTATTATAAAACAGAAAATCACTTAGTATTTTGCCCATCGGCTTTCATTTGATGTCCTAAAAAATACAGGCAGTCATATGTCTTATCTGATTCCAATATATATACTATACGATTAGAGAATCGAATCTGGTTTGCTTTGATTTATAGAATCTAGGCATCAATGTAACTGCAAAATTATCAGTTTTAACACATCATTACCTGAAGACCATCAACTAGACATTGATGAATATAACCAGATTTATAGTTGTAAAAGGTGTAGTTTTGCACTGTCCCCTTGGCAGTAAAATCATATTTTCCCTCTGACAAGCCATATCGAACTATGTTGGACCCAGGTTCACTAGCTGTTACCCATGTGATTAGAACAGCTTTCCCATCATAGTCACCCTGTGTAATGTGCACCTGAAAAAGGACAGTGCGTGAATCTTTAAAATGAAGGTTGTTCCTTAAACAGAAAGGACTTTTTCAGTCAACACATCAATGTTTCATCAAGTTTCTCTGTACCCTGTGAAGCGAAATAGTATATGTGCAAACTAAGCCCTTGAAGGACTCAAAGATTGCCACATTCTTCCTAACCGGAGCGATAGCCTATTATTTTAATTTTTAACCCTCCTTTTCCAAGTGAACTTATGAGACAACAAAAAGACATGAAGGCTTACTTGGTGTGGAGAATTGTAACCTTTAGGAACTGCAAAAACTTCATTGGTGAGAGGAATATCAATTGATGGCCACTCATCACGAATAAAGGCACTGGTTACACCAGCACACCCACTGCTTATGCTGGTCAACAGAAGAGATGACAAAAGCAGCAGTTTAATCAACATCGACGCTTTACCCTAATTATGAGAACAAGATCATCATTAGACGCCAAGAGCATTTAAAGACTAGAACAATATACTATAATTAGAAAAAACAATAATAATTTCAGAACTTATATCTTAATGAAAAAAAAATTCACAATCCCGCTTAACCTCTCTAATTACATAATAACAACAATGGTATTCCATGCCTTCAAGCAATCCGTACAGGTAAATACTCCATTTTAAGAAGCTCCAACAACATAATCCTCATACAAATAACACGACAACTGCATCGAATCACTGAAAATGCAGCTAAATCAACCAGGAGAAAAAAAATATTTACATAGAATCACCAACGCTGCAGCAAAAATCAACCAAATAAAAAACTCAAAAAACATCCCGATATCAACCAAAATAAGAATCTAGAATCTGCACAGCTAAAACTCAGACGTTAACCTTAAAATAAAATTGCAATGGCTCACATTTCGCACAAGATACATCCATTTTTCAGTAATATTAATACACAATTTATCTCTCTACGCAGAGACAGAACTCAATCTGATCGCACAACATTTGCAGGTATTGTATATATAAATACACTGATATAGATGCAGCATTATGTACAAATATACGAATCAAAATACACATAGTGGTAGGAAAATGAGAGAGTCGCCATACCTGAAAATTGAAATTGCAAGCGAAGGCAGAGTTTTGCTTTGAATTGAAAAGAGTGATGGAATAACCAACTCTATATCTACAACTTAAAAAAAAAACTATATATAGGTGGGTGTGTGTGTGTGTGTGTGTGATCGAAAAAGCGCAGATTAGGTAGGTGATGTGACCGGGCCACCGGGGGCGCAAGTTAGAATTTGGCTTATTGGAATCGGAGGCGTGATTGCGCCGGGAGGAGGGGGGAGGGAGGCCGGAAGTTGGACACGTGTCGTGGATCCGTTGGTTGTAGGACCCGACCCGGCCGCCGATTTTCGTGTCGAATATTTTTTAGATGCATAAATATTAAATGAAGTAAGCGGGGTTTGTATCATATATTATTAACACATGCAATTTGTTTTTTTTTCCTTCTGAAAATTACATGATAAAAAAGTTGGTCAATTGCTGATTTTTTTTTCCTAAACTTCTTTCATTTTAATACATCTATTGCGTTTTAATCAAAATAAAATAAAATAAAAAACAAGTTATTATCACTCAACGATGAAAATTTGATTTTAATTTGACATATAGATAAAATTTTACATGAAAAACTAATTCTATGATAATAGTGTCAAGCCAACGAGATCTTGTTGAAGGAAGGCTGACAAGTTCGTCTGAAACATAATTTTTACCAAAAACAAATTAACTGCTAATACTAAATATATCAGATTTGTTTGGATGGTTTGTGTTGCAATTAATTTCATGAATTCTAATTTTGAGGTATACATGTTTTATCATTCTTCTATGAATTATTCCTTAAAATAACCAAGTTCCAGTTTTCTTTCTTTCTTGAAATAAAATGCAAGTATGCAACCTTAAATCTTTCATATCTCTCTCTCTCTCTCTCTCTCTCTCTCTTTGCATTTTCTTTCCCTTTTATTGCGTTGTCCCTTTCACCGTGATCCAGATCCCACCTACTAATTTTCTATTTTAAACACAAAATGTTGTAACAAGCAGATAATTGACTTTCATTTTTCAAAGAAGAGATTATTAGGTAATTAGCTTATCTCATATTGCTTTGAAATTCATTCTTTAACTCATACACCTATGTATTATTTGGCAAAACTCTTTTCTTGACCCGTAACTATAGACTATTTTTGTAAGTCTATCTGTTATGTAACTAAATTGAACTCACTTTCTTTTTTATGATAAACCATTCCAGAGTTCATTATTATTATTATTATTATTATTATTATTATTATTATTATTATTATTATTATTATTATTATTATTATTATTATTCACACTTAGCAATTTAAACAGTCACCCGAACATAACTACAAAAAAGTGCAATGTGGTATCAGGTATGCGTAGATAATGATAGAAATGGATGTAGCCAGTAGGGCTAAAAAATATCCGAACTATATGTCAAATCTCACCTAGACATACGAATTATTTTTTGGCCCAAATGCACACTTAAACTATTTAAAAAGTACAATCGACTCCCTAAACTATTAAAAAAGGAACAAATGTGACATTTAACATTAATACAGTTAGTTTTTTCGATTAATTAAAATGTGTCAAGCTCAATTCTATCACATATGAATGTCGATTGGATAAATTGAAACCACGGCCAAATAACATACACTATGGAGTTACAAACCCCTCTTTTAATTTCAAAATCCAATATTGAATCGGTATCGAGATTTAAAATATAATTCGTAATACAAACTCTTATCACCGATATTTCTCCATGTAATTATTCTATCGTTTGACACTCAATTGACAAATTGCGAGTATAATTAAAAAATCCATGACGAGGGCTTTCTAACAATACCACATTACATGGTATCATCGTCTGAATCAATCATAATTAGATCGAAGAATTTGATGTGCATTTTATTTAATGAAGAAAACTAACTTTGTTAAACGAAAAGTGTGCATTCGATATATTCTGAATAGTTGAGGAGACCGGTTGCACTTTTTAAATAATTTATTTGTGTATTTGACCAAAAAATAGTTCATACGTTCATGTAGGAATTGACATATAGTTTGGGCGCTTATTTGTACCTTTGCCCTAATAGAAATATAAGGGTTAGTAAAACAAAATAGACGTAGTAGGAATTAATAAAACAAAACTTAATAAAAAAAAAGTGTAAGAAAAATCAAGGGTCCAATATTAAGTTCTGTTCTAACTCCAAAGTTAGAACAACATAATTTTGTTCTAACTTCAGGGTTAGAACAAAACTAACTGAAACGAACTAAAGACATCGAACAAAAAAATCAGCAAAGGCATCCACATTTGTTCTAAAAGTTAGACCAAAATCATTTTGTTTAAACTTCAAAGTTAGAACCAAACTTTTCATAAAGACATCGAACAAAAACCCAAAAAAATCAGCAAAGGCATCCACATTTGTTCTAACTCCAAAGTTAGAACATAATCATTTTGTTCTAACTTTAGAGTTAGAACCAAAACCAACTGCAGCGAACTATAGACATCGAACACACTACCAAAAAATAGCAAAGGCATCCATATTTATCCTAACTCCAAAGTTAGAACATAATCAATTTGTTCTAACTTCAGAGTTAGAACCAAAACTACCACCAGAACACATGGAAATCAGGTCGAGCTTGTAAGTTCTAGCGAAACACTTCTGTTCGAACTGGATACTTAGAACAAAACTGTGAAGCTCGACTTCTCCAGGTCGAACAGAGTGCAACGAAAAAAAAAAAACCAACATAAAACTCATCTCAATCTCAATTTTTTTCGCACAATCAAGCCACATTAGCATCTAATAATTCAAATAACATATCCTAGCATGCTAAACTAGTAGAAAAGTTGAATTAAACAATCATCCACTTATTTCTAATTTACAAAACAAAACATGTAAATTTGAACAAAATAGAACATAAAAACTTACAAAATTCTGCCATTGAAGTCGTCTTCAAGATATCAGCCCAATGTACTGAAGAAATGGAGAAAAATCAAACTGATTTGTGGTCTTCGAATTCGAACAGCTAGGGTTCCTCCAAGGTCGGCATGAATTCTGTAAGTTCTATTTAGGATGGCTTTTTTTTTACTGAAATCTATATTTTTTTAGTAAAAGGGTATTAATGTAAATTTATGTGGTGCAAAGAGTAAAAATAGTGATGCATTGAGTAAAAGTGGTACAAAGAATAAATTCTGTGGTGCAAATAGAAACTCTCTTTGATTTATATTTACTTTTTTTATTTGATCAAACTAACATAAAATGATAATAATAGGTCATCCAATATGTCAAAATATTTATTTATCTTTAAAAATTTATTTGAGAATATTTTATTATCAATTATAACAACATTTACAAACCATTTTTTTTCAAAGTTAAGTAATCTTTCGTACTCATTCATTTAAGTCAAATAATAAATCTTTTTAAACGTAACAAGAAGTTCAAATGTATTCATTACTTGTTACTCAGCCTAGCTTGAACATACACGGATTACTTGTTCCAATCGTACGCTATTATTGAAAGTTTAAAACTATAATTACTATCTATTAAAGCTAATAATTAAAAGAAAAAAAAAGCTAATGATTCAATGTTCATATGTTGGAATTCTTGCTACTGTGAAACCAAACCAATACCTTTTTTCAGGCTTTACTCCTCCGAGTTGATGATACAAAATGCGACGACCAAATTCTCAAAAGCTTCGCTTTCATTGAAATTAAATTTTTCCTCAAATGCGTCCAAGAATTATATATTGTTTTTTTTTTCTCTAATATATAACTCATTTGAAGGCGGCCCTTCAACCATTAGATGCTGAATACGTATATTCCTTGATTCCACATTGTTCCACAGATTAATACACGTTCACATAATCATATCTTTCTCTCTCTCTCTCTAGAATTTTTTATATCATGGAGGAGAGAGGAAGAGGACGAGGGGAAGCGGAAAAAATGGAGACGGATCAACACCTATTCAAAATCCTACAATCCCTGAACCGGGTCTCCCGCGACTTCCAACTGAGTCACGACTCGCCGGATTTCGATTCGTCCGCCATTAAACTGCCGCTCGAGCTTCGAACAGCTTCGAGCTCGATTCTCGCGGCGAACCCAAATCTTTTCTCTCTCTCCCAACGCCTCTCGCAGCTGGCCGACGCCGTCCAAGAGCTCCAGAACTCGAAGCCGCCGCGCCACGGTCTCCTATCATTCGTGACTCGCCGAGTCAGGTCCCGCGAGGTCTCCCGACTCACCGCTGACGCGGAGTCGGAGCTCCAGGCGTTGATCGACCGCGAAATCGTGTATAATCTGGAGAATACCCTGGCCGCCATGCCCCGTTCCGGCGGAGAAACGGCGGCGGCGTTCGATGAAGACAAAGTGTTCGACGGAATCTCCGCTCTGCAGGAGCGGCTGTCGCGAGGGTTCAACATGAATCTGCAAGATTCGCTGCTGAAATCTGGGATTTTCTCTCAGCTGGAATGGGTTCTCTGCAATCCGCGTTTCCGAATAAGGTTGCGCGAGAAGGCGGCGATCTCGATGAAAGAGCTGTTGCTCTTCAACAAGGATGTGTTTGTGGGGTCGGTTTTAGTGGGAGGGAGCGTGAAAGCGCTGGTCTCGATGGGTTCGTTGTGTTCGCTGCAAGTTCTGTCCGCATTGATCAAGGCGATCAAGAGCCCTCTGGTGGATTTAATGGAGTTTTGCGGTGGAATTTTGAAGATCGTGGGGTATCTGTCGTCGGAGGAGGCGGAGATGAGGCTGATGGCGATGGAGTGCGTGATGGAAATCGGGTATTTCGGGCGGAAGGAGGCGGTGGAGACGATGATCAACGGCGGGCTGATTAAGAGGCTGGTGACGTTGCAGAGCTCGGAGGCTCCGTTTGCAGGGTGCGTGGCGAGATTGGCGGTGCAGTTGGAGGTGGGAGAAGGGCTGCGGCAGAGAGAGAAACGAGCATTCAAGCAGGTGATTTTGAACAGAGTTCGAGAGGCTTGTGTTTCCGAAGCTGAATGTGCCACCATTGTTTCTGAGGTTCTATGGGGTTCTTCACCTTAGAAATATGTTGATTTCTTTCTCTGTAAATACAAAATAGTCTGTGCCACCATTGATTGGCTTGTATTCATAGTTAGTTGTGCATTGTACAAATGATGATTGTTCGTTTGTTGTATAGGGAGATGATGGGATTATTCAAATAATTTCCACGGCTCTTAACTTTAGAGCCTAAACATTTTTGGCGAATTCAGAATCTCAATATATATTATATATAGCTACTTATGTTAATCAGGTTTCCGGTTATATTTTTCTGGGTTGGAAATTATTGATTTTAACTCTAATCTTTCAATTTTAAGGCGAGCTTCTTGACTCACCAAGTTTACTCTTTTATCAATAGATATCGCCTAAATATGACGTAATTCATAACTAATTGATTGAATAAATTATTTCATTTCAATAATTATATTTTTAGTAATTAAAAAATTATATAAAATAATATTTTACTAAAATATAAAAATAAACAATATAGATTCAGACTATTCGTATTATCCACTGGGCAAATTTTTGGGTCATCCTATCCATTCTGATTTCTGAGATGAATTCACATCCCTATATTTCACATTAGCTAAAGAATGTTGAGTTAGGGATATGATTTAGTTGACTTTTCAGCTTATCCATAAACGTAATAGAAAAATTCCAATACGCATTCTCAAGGGCGTATCTTTATATTACTTTGTGTTTTTTTCATTTATCGTGATTGTTCGTGCATGTTCTTAGGAGATAAATTTGATGAATAGTCTTAAATAACACGGGAAAATTTTACCTTACATATTGGGGTAGTATCTCAATATGTAACACATTATTCAAAAATTATTAAAATTGTGTGTGATGAATAATTAATAATTATTAAAGTATATTAATTGTTGGGATAGTATCCTAAAATGTAGGATATTATTTTCTGATAATACACCATATGTTAATCGGAAATATCGGGAGATTTATGATTTTTTAGGGGATTTTCGTAATCCACATGTTTTTTTTAAGGTACCAAACTGCTTCAAAACTTCACAGCCGTACACTTTGGTAATATTCCCCATAAATTTGAAGGAGCGTTGCGAAAAGGGAAGACAATGTGATGTTCCACGTTGATGGGATTTCAAAAATAGGATGCATGTATAAGTAGATTTAATGGACTTTCTAAGAATTTGAATTAATCATTTTGACAAGGAAAATTATAAACACAGTCTTTCTTTTTTCTTTACAACTCAACTAAATTATAAAATATTAATATTAATATGATAAGACATGTTTACCCTCAAATACACTTAACAAACTAACATAGCTAGCCCCTACACATTATAGCCTCATTTCATGTTTTATAATTAAAAATTAAAAGAGAGTATGAAATAAAAACAAGATTATCAATTTATCATAGCCCCGAGATCATCAGAAAACTAGTACAACATAGATTCAGTACATAAAATGTTTTCACCCTAACATTAGTCACATAAATTTTGATTCAAATTCTAATTATCATCATATCCCAAGGAACCCTCTCAACAAATCTTATTATCTTGCCCAACATAGTTGGTAGGAAAATCAAGAATTTGTTTCTCATTAAGCCGTTTCATCAACTATTTTTTTTAAAGGGCACTTAATCGAACTCTCGGTGTTCCCGCAAGTAAACCATGATTCTAATCAAAATAGAAAGATATATTGACCACTATATATGTAAAATAGCTCATTTTTTTTTTCATGGATGGATTATATAAATTGAAGAAGATTATGAAACATGTTGCAAGTTGTCGCCCATTTTCTTTGCCCTTGTCTGGGTTTATGCTTATTATAAATTCTTTATATGACGTGAGTTTTCTTCAAAAAACTATTTTGGTGGTCTTCTTTGCATTGTCGGTTGAATGAGATTTGGAGTGATTGTATTTAAAATATAGAGCAAGGGCAATGCTAATCTCGTTTGTGTATCGTTCTCTCTTTTTTAGTTTTAATTATAAAACAGGAATAAAGAGGGAGGGGGGGGGGGTTGTGTTAGGTTTTCAAGTGTTTGAAGTCAAGGGATAAAAATATCTAATTATATTAATATATATATTTTTAAAATTAGTGGAGCCATAAAGAAAAAAAGAAGAAGAGGGTTATGTTTAGAATTTCCTTTTAACAATGCGATGACGGATGTCAAGTTGTTACTAGCCGTGCCCATTATGTCGTCATTTCGTTACCGAGCCCAATGAACCTAAGGGATTGTGGATCTTTAATAAATTTATCCATCACTAGATCTTAGTGTTATTCTAAAGTAATGATTTTGGGTGTTGTCTTTTATTTCTTTATTTTATCTAATTGTTATTCTAAATTAATGATTTTGGGTGTTTGTGTTATTTTTGTTCTTTTTTTGGGGGAGCTTTATTTAGAAATGTCAATCCAATTTGAAGTCACGGACCGACATGAAAACAAGGCAATCAAAAAAGAAAAAAGATGATTATAATTGAAAAATTCAAGATTAAAAAAAAGTCTGGATCGAATTGATATGAATCGAATATTTCTATAAATTCCACAATCGATCTAGAACCAATCAACATCACTAATTTAACATTCCCACATTTTTATCTACAAGCATTATATTCTGGTAGAGCACATATGTTATTGTTACATGTACAAGCACTGTACAGCTTGCATTACTGGTAGATAGAGAGCATTTAATTAACATTTATGCTAACTACCTTATGAATCACGTGTTCAGTTGAGGTTTTCTATATTTTCTGCATCACTAAAAAAATTCTCTTATTCCATATTTGGTTTTATGATACATGTCTTATTATTGTGCTAATATATTACGATGTTATTATTCATATATTTCTATGAATGTATGTAATTATGTACACGTATCGTCCTTTTATATATAACAGTAGATATATGTCTAAACTGAACCAGCCCGTAAAGTCTTAACACTTGTTGATTTGTGATTCATAATTATAAATCTATATCTTAATTTTATTTCGATGATGTATATCTACTTTTAATATTGTGTTTCCACTGTTTTCTGAATTATTAAATCTTTTATTTTTTTGTGGAATTAGTTGACCAAAGCGGAAGGGTTTGGTAAACAATGTGACCACTTGATTCCCAATAATTTTTAGTTGTACAAAATTGAATGCCCCAGTCTTAAAACCATATTTCTAATTAATTATGTGTTTTTTTCGGTTTTACTGGTTCACCAAGCACTGAACCGATTTGATTATTGGAGCTCATTATATTTTTATGTATTAGAAAATAGGAAAATATATTTTTTAACTAAAAGTGGAAATACCAAGCAACTCACTCCACCACTAGGTCATCCCCACCGGGACAAGTTATGATTTAGAATTGGAGTAGGCGATTTAATAATAAAAATTTATCAATTTAAATTCTATCATCTTAAATCGAGCTATTCAAAACACACTCAAGGCTATTAGCGGCGGCTGTGATAATATTTGGAAGGAAAAAAAAAGTGGTTGAAGAGTTCCAATCGACAAATTCAATTTCAAAACGTCACGGCTAGGTAATTTATAAATTAAAGACCACAGACCTCAAATAATTGGCATTTAAATCAGGTCTCATTTTTAAAATGGAAAAAAGGCTATATCAGGTTAAATTATGTATGCTATTGATTAAATGCTAGTTTTTAGTTTTATGGATTCAAATTAATAATTCAATTCATATATTTTGTGCTGAGTGTTAATTCTTTTGATGATTGGAAAACTATTTTTTTATTGGGATCACATTTTAATAAAATGTTAAGTATATTAATGTCGCCGTGCATCACACATGTAGAATACTGATTTTAAAAATGGAAAAAGGTGATATCATGTGCAAATGATTAACAAATTATCAAGAAATTAGGACTAATATATTGTTTTGATAGTGATAATGCAATCCAAATCCCATCACGTATTACATCACTAAGAATGGGTAAATTGGAGGGGCCTAAATTTGTCAATATAGACAGCGTATCGTTATATATATGCAGAGTTGTATTTTATCTTACGTATATGAAGCTACATCATGCCTGCATTGACAAAAAAATCAACATACATACATACATACATACATATTAATATATATATATATATATATATATATAACTACGTTGACACCCTGCAACATGCATAGAAACATATTTATTCATTATAATCTCAGAATTTTACTCTCAAGTCATTTTGCCGCAACTGATGCCGGGCCATCACAGCCCCCTCCAAAAAAAAGTTGTGGAAGCAAAAAACATCATCAACAAAGCATTCCTGCTGTATTTCGTACAACGATTTTGTCCATCACAGCTAACAAAATTGAACAGACATCGACTATCTTCATGAAAATCTTCACAAGAAACTTCTCCAGTGAAATCATGAGGCTTAACTATCAAATGTTTCGCGTCTCTCTTTTTTTTTTTTTTTTTCATTTTTCGCGAAGTTAGTTCTGTGAGATCCTCCCTAAAAACATCGGTCATCAACAGTGCGCGTTAGATGAAAAATTCTACCCTGTTTCATGAGTTTCTTTACCACCAGCATTGTTATGTGACTTCTTCTTCATCAGGCTTCTAAGCACCGATATAAGAGCAATCAAAGCTATTTCCATATGCTCGGAGGTGTTTACCTTCACGCATACCTGACCCATTTTCCGGCTATTCATGTTGGCATTTACAGACATTCTTGTTCCCCGGCTCACTCTGAAATCAGACGTTACATTTCCACCCAGAACTGTCTCTTTTCCAGATGAGAGAATTGACATGGACAGATTCACTTTCTCATCTCTCACGGGGTAGTTTCTCCCCTTCAAAGTGGCTTCAATAGTTCCACCATAAGCCACTTGCCCAGCACCAGTCATCCCACCAACGTTCATTTTGAGGTTCAGCCTCTTTTTGGTAAAGATGCTGTCTTCAATCTTGGCACCGTAGTAATACTTATTTCCAAAAGACATCACAGAAATGCCACATTCAGCCACATTGCATTCAAAACTCTTGAGCTTTGCATTACTTCGAAGTGAGTAGATCAATTCCTTGCCGGCAGACTGGACATCAAGGCCTACGGCATATGTGGGCCCTCTAGGATCCAAGAAAGCTGCCGTTGATTCACATTGCACGTTGAAGTCTTGTTTGTCCTTGCTCATTTGCCCTGCAACACAGGTGATCACATTCTTATTTACTTCTGAAGCTATCTCGATGTTGATTCCATCAAAGCCTACATCATGGTCCCATCCATGTGGGTCCAGAACTGGCCTTGCCAGCAACTGGTCCCTTGTGACAAGACAGCGAAATCTATGAATGGGGGAATCTGAATCAAAACTTGGCGGGATAGCCATTTCTGGAAGCTCAAATGCCTCTGGAGGTCCTTCCTGATTGTCAGGATTGTCATCAGAGGTTACGGCGTTGCCTTTCTCCTTTCTTCTGATGTATTCTTGTTTCAGCTGTTTCTTCAAGTAAAGCGTCTCCCTGTAATCCAACTCATCAAGATAATCCTTTTTCTGAGAAGGGGATAACTTCTTGTACTGAGCTCCAGTCAGAATACGGATAGGAGGTAACTGATCATATTCATCTTCGTCCTCCATGTCAGAGAGAGAGAGTTCATCCATTTCACAATCTGCTCCATCCGGACTCAGTTTGACACGATGTTTAAGAAAAGAAGACAGTAGATGAGGCAAAGAAGGCAACCGGGTATTACCCAAAGGTCCTAACTGTATGCTGTCTTCAAATTGCAATAGAGTATTAACATCACCAAGAACTTTGGTGCATATGCACAATAACATGAACTGGGATATCCAAACCTGTCCGTTAGGAAGAATCTTTTTACCAGTGCTATCCACTTTACAGTAAGGATGATTCTCCACCAAAATTACAGGAGTTTCAAGCTTTGTATCCAATATTGCCTGATGAATGTGGTGTTGCACCACCTCTTTGCAGTAACTGACGTAAGAATCATAGCTTACAGGATACCCATTTTGACCTTCAGGCAATGCTGCACAGGAATGAGTCATAACAATGTGGGTGCTGAACCAAATTGCAGGGCCTAGAATTTCTGTAACAAGCTTCAGTAATGGAAAATCAAAATAACCCATGTGAATCACATCAAGGCGTTCAAAATACAAGATGACATCTGGGCGTGATTTTCGAATAAACCGCTTAACTTTGTGCAATATTTTCCGATTTTTACTTTCAGATCTTGTTGAAGAAGGCAACAAACCAGGAGTGTCAATAAAAGATATCTTGATACCGTTTATATTTCCTACGATCTCATGAACTTGATCAGTAGCAGGTTGAAATGCATCCGTCACTACCTTTGATTCACCAAGTACGGAATTTATTGTGGAACTCTTACCGACACCAGTTTTTCCCAGAACAAGTATCTTAAGAGAGAAGTCCAGTTCAGGTAGACCGATTTCTTCTTGTTCTGCAGCTATCATTCGAGCTCTATCACTTTTAAGATTAGCTCTTTCTAGATCAGATCCCCCCGCACGTATCAAAGTTGCCAGGTGGATTCGATATAAAACTTTTGCAGCTGTAAGATTGTCCACCGATGGGCCAAGCCGTCGAAGAAGACGTAAAAAGTTTACTTGCAGAGCTTCAACTTTGGCGAGAGGGTCTAAATTCTTCTTCTCCTCATTGCTACTGAGAGTAGATCCAGAAGAACTTTCCACTTGTGGTGACATGGAATTCTGAGCCATCTGAACATCCCTGGATGAGTGAGGTGTCTCAGTTGAAACTGGACGTGAAATGAAATTGGTATTGGTGTGAGTAAAACCTGATGCATGAAATAGCAAGCAGCTGCTGTTAGACAAATATCTATCAACTAACACAAAGATATATCCAAAATCCCACAAAATAAGTGGTTTTAATTTAGCATCTAGTCACCCGATTCCCTAATTGAAGGTCAATATTAGCCTACTTGAAGCACAGACATGATGAAGAAACCAGGAATTCATTTGATTACAGAGGGAATGTTGTGTAACTGGAAAATAGCAATTCCCAAACAAAGATGAAATTCACAATTCATGTGTAAGTACTCTATTCCTCACATGCAATACACAACAAATTGGAGATATAAGGAAACAAATGTGATACCTCGACTACCAAGCTCTTCATTCTGAGAGTCCTGTGACAAAAAGCTTTCTGACGCTGACAATGGTCTGGTGGTACCTATCGACTTTGATACCACTTGAGAGAAAACCCACTCCTTGATGCTCGTCATGGTGACTGCCTGTGATTACAAATGAGTTGTTTAGATAAAATGCCAAAAGAGAATCACATATTGTCAAGTACAGCTAAAGTGTCAAAGCCAACCATAAATGAAAGAGGGTGTCACATATTATTCAACAAGGCAGATCAACTACACTAAACTCTTTCTTTTGGAAGTAGCAAAGTAGCCTCTCGACATTTCCTAACCAAGACCTAAATGGTACGGGCTAACCTCATGCCCTGAGTGCTCATATATCACTTCAGGTAGAATCCCTTGAATAACAACACCAAAATCTCAAAAATAGGGCTTCCCTTTAGAATTGCCTTAAAAATCTCTGTATCTTCTATGAGATGGGTATGAGTAAAAGTTTTTTTCTGAAACCTCCAATCTCTGCCTCTACTGGATCTTTAAACACAAAACCTTCTTGAGGATTAACAAGAAAGTAAAAAGTTCTCAATGAAACAATTTTATTGTCCAGAGGTCCGATATTTGCTTCTGCTTAGGATTCTAGCTTCTTGGTAAACCATGACTCATTTCCTATGTTCTATTGGTTATCAGCTGCTCCAAACTGTGATAAACCCCTTCAAAGCTGTCAAGTTGCAATTTGATCCTACTGTGCATGTGAATAAATATGTCACGTGGAAGGACTCTTAAGGAACAAATTTGATGATGCCAATTTGAGTAGAGCTTATTTCTATTAATCATACTGAGATGGAGAAATGTTTTGAAAGAATCCCAGCAAGTGCCAGGCCACTTGTTCTTCCTAATCAATTACTTAATTTGTTGGCATATTACCACCTTCAGCACTCATCGCATGTTCACAAATAAACCCCATTATTTAACCCTAAACCAACATCAGACACATATCATCTGTCACCTCACTTTTTTTTAGCCGTTTTAAGTATTGTCACCACACTTATTCAGGAAAAAGTCAAACCAAGAAAGAACCTTCTATCTGGCAACTCTAGTATACTGTATGCCATATAATAATATGCTCCGATTGCTATGGTTTTGGATGGTTGCAGGTAACCTTTCATGGGATCTCAGGGTTTTTGGAGGTAGATACAATTAACCAAGGTGGTGGCAGGAGTGGTTGTCAGTGATCACCAACCAAAGACTACAATAATAGGTGAGGGAGAGGGTGGAACAAGAAAAGGCGTCCAGATTCACACACGCATGCTAAAGTAAAACCCATGTCAACTATGAAAGGGGGCGTCAGAATCATGCTTCAAGGTCTATCAAAACCATATATGTAAGATGCCCTAGTGACTTCATCATTGATGAAGCCAAATAATCATCACAATCCTATAAAAAGATGAATCATGTAGTAAAATTGGATCTTGAAGACTTGGTTTACTCAAACCACAGCCATAGAATCCAGCTATGTGCCAAAAGAAATACTCTTCACGATTATCTTCTGCAAATCATCAACTTCTACCAGGGTAAATATATCAAGAATTACAGTATTTATTTCAACTTCATTAGCAAACTTACACCACAAAATTAATATTGGAACTGAAACACCTGAGATGCCATGGTACATGAAAAAATCCACATTTATCAAATCATAAAAAATTAAAAGCATAACATCTAATAGGTTTCTCAGGGAAGCAAGGAACTAGTTCAAAGAAACCAATAGTGGGTCAAAATATTGGAACAACTAAAAAAACACCAATTGGCAGAACTATGCTTTCCTTTCATGAAAAACACAAAATCGTGATAAATTGAAAATACAACTATTATATAAGTAATTAAAATAAAAATACTTAAAAAAAAAACAGCCGAACCGGAATAAAAGAGTAAAGCAAACAAGGTAAACTCAGAGCTAAAAAACAGTATAAAACAGATTGAATTCTTCAGATATACCTGATCAAAACGAGACTTGACGCCACAAAGGTTCAAAACCCACGAGGTCAAATGAACACACAGATTTGAAAATCAAAAATATGCTTCCCAAATTCCACCTACCCCATTGGAGAGATCAAAATTCAACAGTTCGACAGACATAAAAATTAAGAAAAAAATAAAATCGGTATATTAAATTAATGGGTATTTGGACAAGATTTAAGAAAACAAGAAGGGATTTTTGGGGGATGGTGCGATATATCCAAACGGATAAGAGCAGTGAAGGACGGTGTATTCTAACAATTTTGAGCCATTAAAATCGTCTGATTTTAGACTCCCAAATTCATATGCTTATTGCGTGTTGGCAGTTGGCTTACAAGTCAAAATTATCAAATGACGTATATACCCTTGAGGATTTTGTTTTCTTCTTTCTAAAGTGGGAAAATTGATAATGTTACCATTTATCATGCCACAATAGTAAGACATTCTTTCCTTTTTTTTTTTACTCACACATGATCTGTAGTATTAGGAAGATCCGAACCCGTTAAGCAATCTCATTTCATCATTAGACCATCCTCACCAAGACATAAACTTTTTCCTTTTTGGACTCATCTTCACACATGACTTGGTCGGCTCAATTTTAGGAATTGGGTGGGACTATAAAATTAGAGGGCCCACACAAATTGGATCGGGTAGAACGATCGATTTCACACGAGCTGAGCAGGGCCGATTAACCTAAGTAGACCCGATCAGTCGGTCCGACTTTAAGGTTGGGTTATGAAATTAGAGGTCATATTGTCCAAACCTCATCAGTCATTCTACCCGACAAGTTTTGCCTCTCGAGCCAACAAGTTTGATTGGTCTAGTTATCCTACATGATCATATAAATCATGATTTAAAAGTAAATTAGTATTAGGTTTTTATGAAAGGTTGTTGCTATTTGTACTAGAAAAAATACTCTTTGCACCATAAAATGAATTGGTTCAAAAATAATTAATTATGAAATTACTTAAATATCCTTACTAAATAAATAATCAATAATAATAATAAAAATAATTTTCTCCTTTCTTCCCATTTTTGCCATTCTTCTCCGATGACAACGCCACCCATCTGCTCCGCCCTTTATTCTCCTTTTTCAGAAAAAATCACAATTGCAGCTACCCTAATTGCGAAAATTAATCATCAATTTTTCATCCTCTGTGATAACCTAACCCTAACTTAATTAAAATTTCGCAACCATTTCTGGCTGCCCCGATTGAGCGATGTCCCATGTAGAACGTCGTCGTTTCCGCGTATGCCGTCCTAGATCCACTTCCGCCATTACTTTGATTTTTGAGGTAGCGACAACTCCGACAAACACATACAGAACAAAATATACATGTGCGTCTGGATTTCTGCAATTATTAATCTTTCTGAAAAAAAAGAAACCATTAATTTAGGTGAATATTTTTGAGGAAAAAAGTTGAAGAATTCATCTTGGCGAACATATTCTTTTGAAGATAATAGTAAAATAGATATTACTATCAGTTCTTCTCACCGCCTTCAAACTGAAGTCGAACCTTCAAAAAATCCAGTTCGAACCGCCACCTCCATCTCCACATCCATCTTCTCCGGCGAAATGCCCAGTTTCTGGCGACTGGCGTCCCCTCCAAATACGGCGATGCCCAATTTCCGACGATGGTGGTTGCGCACAAAGGGTGGATGAAGAGAGAGAAAAAGGAGAGAACCACTGAACAGATGGCCGGCGTTGCCATCGAAGAAGAATGGTTGAAGACTTGAAAAAGGGCAGAAATTGGCAGAGATGAGAGAAGAGTTTTTTTATTATTATTAATGATTATTGATTATTATTGATTTTTTATTTAATAAGGATATTTAAGTAATTTCATAATCAATTATTTCTGAATCAATTCATTTTATGATGCAAAGAGTATTTTTTATAGTGCAAATAGCAAATGTCCACATTGAATGTGTAAGATAACATATGGATTTATATAGTATATTCAAAATTTTCCATCCATCTAGTATCAACACATTGATAGAATAAAATCATTCCATCCATCGAGCATTAACTCGCGCATTTTTATTTATTTAATTTTTTAACAAGAAAAAAAAACACAAGTAATTTTTAAAATAATTACTTGCATGACATCTATAATTATAGGTGTTGATGGTGGCTCACACGCGAATCACTTTATCTATATCACTATATGTATGAATAATAATAATAATAATAATAATAATAATAATAATAATAATAATAATAATAATAATAATAATAATAATAATAGGTAATATAAGTGCCCAATAAAGCCGTCAAGCTTAATTCTTCCATTATCAAAGCCTACATAAATCATGAAATCAAGCCCAAGATACCATAATAGGAGATCTAAACAATGATACTCCCTCCGTCCCGTTACTAAAGTCCCATTTAATTTGGGCACGGAGATTAAGGAGGAATGAATTAATGTGTTAAGTAGTGGGTGGAAAAAAGTGGGGTCCATTTAATTAATGGGTAGTGGGTGGAAAATGTGGAGTATTTTATTGTTATGTGGACCCACTCCACTTATCTATTTTCCTTTTTCTTTATTTCATTTTCGATTCTACATTTTATCGAGTAATATTTGTGCGAGCGATTTTTTGTCGAGTAAATTATTTACGAGCTATTTTTGTCGATCAATTTTTTGAGAATTGAAACTAACTGTTTGCCAAAAAAAATATGGAACACTTCGAATTGAAGCAGCTTAATACAACTGCCAATGACTTGATTAAAGAAATTGGAACAATAATGTTGAGCTGCCAATTACTTGAGTATTGAAATTATGAATAATTTAAAATTTCAAAGTACATTGGCCAAAAATTTGCCACCAAAAAAATTCCCACCATAATTCAAATCTAATCTAATCTAATTCTATAAATACAAGGCTCAAAGACTACCATTTCCACTACAACAAAAGTTCAAAAACAAAATAACCCACAATGCCGAAGAAGTTCACTGATTCTGAAAAAAATCAAGCTTTGGAGTATCTTCTTGACTGCAGCTGCGACGGGAAATTAGCGAGGGGCAAAATAAATGAAACTGCGGCCAAGTTTCAGGTTAGTAGACACACTATATGGCGACTGTGGGCTGAAGCAAAAAAAGGAGAGAAAATAATGAGCCAATGCATATTCAACCAAAACCAATTTTCCAAAGAAAGAAGAGAGTTACTCTTGATTTAGATAGAGTATCCAGGCTACCACTTAAGAAAAGAAGCAGTATAAGAACATTAGCCAAGGGTATAGACTGCAAAAAATCCACAGTTGGGAGTTGGATTAAGCAAGGGCTGATCAGAGCTCACACCTCAGCTATTAGGCCTGACCTAACAGCTTCTAATAAGCTGTTGAGGCTGAGATTTACACTTGAGGCCTTGGAACTAGACAGGAATGCAAATATGCTAACCTTTAAGAGCATGTACAACACAGTTCACATAGATGAGAAGTGGTTTTACATGAAGAAAGAGACACACAGATTCTACTTGACTCCAGAAGAGGCTGAACCACACAGATCTTGCAAGAGCAAGAAGTTCATCTCAAAAATAATGTTCATGTGTGCAGTGAGTAGGCCTCTCTTGGCAGTAGATGGTAGTGTGTTATTTGATGGAAACATTGGAGTGTTTCCTTTCACTCACAAGGTCCCAGCAAAAAGAGCAAGTAAAAACAGAAGCAGAGGCACACTAGAGACAAAACTAATTGAGTCAATTACACAAGAAGTGATCAGAGACTGTCTGATCAATCAGGTAATGAAACAGTATGTCTGTTTCATTAAATGATCATTGTAATAAATGATCTAAAGTGGTTCTGTTTCATTAAATGAAACAGGTTTTGCCAGCTATAAAGTTAAAATGGCCTGCAGAAGCAAGCAAAGTGTTACATACAACAAGACAATGCCAAACCACACATAAATGATTCAGACATAAATTTCAGAGAGGTATCACAGTCAGATGGCTTTGTATTCACATTGATACAGCAGCCACCTAACTCACTAGACCTAAATGTGAATGATTTGGGCTGGTTTAGGAGTATTCAGTCACTGCAGACTGAGATGGAGACAAATAATGTTGATGAGTTAGTGAATGCAGTGGTTACTTCTTTTGAAAATCTATGCCCAACAAAACTAAACAAGATTTTCTTGACTCTACAGAGTTGTATGCTTGAGATCATGAAGGTAAAATGGCACAATGCCTGTAAGATCCCACACATGGGGAAAGATGCTCTTAGTAGGCAAGCAATCTTGCTTCTGAACTTGGAAGTCCCACCAGAACTGGTGAGACAGAGTATAGATCACTTGATTGAAGCTGGAGTAGGGACTGATATAGAAGAATTGAAGAATTCCCTAGGTGTTGACAGGCTAGAAGGGAATTAACAATCACACACAACCATTTTTTACAGGTTGAAGTGATTATGTGCATAAGGTTGAAGACAAGTTTTTTTGCAGAAGACAGAAGACAAGTTTTTGTGCAGAAGATTGAAGCCAAGTTTTTGTGCAGAAGATTGAAGTGAAGTTTTTGTGCAGAAGATTGAAGTTAATTTTTATGTAAAGATGCAACTGAACATTACATATGTTCAATTTTTTTGTAAAGATGCATAAGATATGAAGTGAAACACATAAATCAACCCTAATCTAGTATCCAAGGCATGACATCTCATATCATTGATGTCATTGGCCAATAACACTTAGTGTGAGCACATGTTACAATCATTTCAGCCTAATTAACCTCCCATATTCAAGCCAACAGAACCAACATCAACCTTCAATCAATCCAATAGAACCAACATAGCCAAGAATCCAACATAAATTGACCAACTGAATCAAGGCTCAACAGAAGCAATCAAGGCTCAAGAGCATCAAGATAAATTGACCAACTCAATCAAGCCTCAACAGCCTCAATCAACACCTCAACAGAATTAACATACATTAACCAAAAGAATCAAGGCTCAACAAAAGCAATCAGGCTCAAGAGCATCAACATAAAATGAACAGCTCAATCAAGCCTCAAAAGCCTCAATGAACACCTCAACAAAACCAACACAGCCAAGAGCATCAACATAAATTGACCAACAGAATCAAGTCTCAACATAAGCAATGAAGGCTCAAGAGGATCAACATAAATTGACCAACTCAATTAAGCCTCAACAGCCTCAATCAACACCTCAACAGAACCAACATACATTGACCAAATCATTCAAGCCTCAACAGCCTCAATCAAGCATCAACATAATCAACAAACATTGACCAACATAACCAAGCCTCAACAGAATCAAGTAAGACTCAACACCAACATCGAAACATTGACCGACACACAGAGAGGGTTAGATCTCACCAGAGGAGACCCAAATGAGACAGATCTCACCGATTCGAAGTACAAGGGGAGGAGTATTCGGAGCATCATCGTGACAACCTCTGCTTTCCAGTCTGCTCTGGCCGCTTCAACCACCGCCACCACACCGTCCATTGCCGTCACCAGGACACCCGTCGAAGGCTCTCCAGACTCAGCAACGTACTCCATCAACAGGTATTCGGGAGTCTCCGGCACGATTTCCTCCGAATCGGGTGCCACCTCCACCGACGGCCGACAGAGATCGAGGTAGAGGGAGATGTGAAGTCGCATGTTCGCGGCGTGTGTTGCAGAGGACTGCAACAAGTCGGAGACGTCAAAGAGGTTAGAGCTTTCGCCCGAATCAGGCTGCATCGGGGTCGAAACATCACAGAGCTCCGATTTACGGTGGGAATCGTCACCGCTCTCAGGCATGGCGGTGGAATAGGGTTAGAGTTAGGGTTAGGGTTACTGTGTGGGATGGAGGGTAAGTGAGAGTGAGGAAAGGCTGTCACCGGCGGTGACAGAGAGTAAGTGAGAGAGGGCCCGGCGGTGGTGTTGCTGGCGGAGAGAGGGCGGCGGTGAGAGCGAGAGAGGGAGGCGGAGAGGTTGAGAGATCGAAATGAAAGACCAAATGGGGCAGTGGATCGAGAGAGGAGGGGGGGTTAGGGTTTGGGTTTGGAATGGGCCCACTTTTTTTTAATTAAGTTAACAAACCATGATTAAGGCCCTTTATTTTTTGGCTAATTTTTGCCAAAAATGATATGGGACTTTAGTATTGGGACAGCCAAATAAGGAAAGTGAGACTTTAGTATTGGGACGGAGGGAGTGTTAAATAAGGAAAATCGGATCATACATGTTGGCACCGCTCACACACTTTGAGAAGCTGACATTTGTCCTATTGCATAAAAAGTCAAAAAAAAACAAAACAAAATATACATATACATATACATATATATATATATATATATATATATATTGCATCAATGCAGACAGGGTAAAGCCAAGGTTTTTAAAATTGGATCGGACATCGAACCGGTTAATTTATCGAGTCATCGGATTACTGGTTCGACCGGTCAAATCGTTTTGAAAAAATCAGATAATTCGGTATATAATATATATATATATATTATATGTATATATACACAAAATATATACTAAAATTATATAAATTAATATCATGATAAATATATTAAATAAGTTTAAAAATACACAAAATTTTTATCAATGCAAAGAAATAAAATGTTTAATTTATTGATAGTTATTATATAAGTTAAGTAGTTAAAAGTATAAATTTATAAAAATAAATATTGAACATCAAATACTAGATTTTTAGAAAATATATAATTAAATATTGATTTTAATTACAAATAATACTACACGATAATAATTAAAAATATTGTTAATCGTTATTTCACAATCCACTACTTTATTATCTTGATTTATTTTAATTTAAAAAATATTAAATTTGATATTGTTAAATATTGATTTCAATTATATGCTAAACATTGATTTTAATTAAAATGAAGATTAGTTATTTTAAATTTGTGCATATATATATTATAATAACATAAGAATGGGTTGGCTCAGTTGGTCGACTACATTGTACAAAATTATATATTTCTTAATGGTCGAATCCTTCAAATCACATGTTGAAGGAATTAAATCAAATTGGAAAATATAAAAAAATGGACCGATTTCACCGGTTCGTACTGGGTCAGACGTGACTCGCAATGCACATACAACCAGCACTGAAGAGCATATACATCCCTAATATTTTTTTTTTTTTGTGCAAATATGTCCATAAAACGCTTTAATGGAGCAAATAAATCCATCTCAGTGACAAACTTCCGTTAATATACTTCATTTTTTTCATTTATTTAATTCTTTTGTGGGCCCCACAGTTCTATCTGTACTATATATTAAAGTGAAATAGTCCGCATAGTAATTTGCATGGGTTTTTCCGCCTTAAACCGATGCAGCCCGCCTAAATCTCATGCAGACACATCATTAGCAAGTCCAATTCTGCCAAAACAATAATCACAAGCTTAAATTCATTTTATTTTTAATTTTTTCTAAAAAAAATTACTAGCCCGTTGAGTAGGCCTGCCAAAGGACATCAGAAATATCTTATTACATTGGGGTTCGCATATCAATGTCAAATTTGAAATTGAAATTGAAATTTTAGAGATTGGAGCCTTTGATTTTACTGTCTATCTATATACATCGCTTCACACTTTTTTGCTATTATTACATTAATAGTATTAGTATTTTTAACTTATTTGATTGTGTATACTTATGTAACACATCTTAAATCATTAAAAAAATCGAGTGTCCGCTAATTTATTATATCATCGCAGGAGTCATGATCATGGTTCTTCAAATTCTTTTACAAAGTAGCTGCGCATGGAAAAAATTGTTGAGAAGTAAGATACATCGATTTTTACTAACTAATATTTATTCTGTAATATAAGTTACAGAAAATATAATTACAATATTTTTTTGTTATGTGAATATTACCAATTCAATGTACTTCAAAAAAAAAATCTTCAAATAAACTACTACATATTATTTATTTAATTAAAATATTCAAATTTTTTATATGAAATTTTATATATTTTCTATTTCTACATAATATAGGTAAAAGTATGTGGCTGCAAAATAACAAATTTGTGATACAACTTAAAGATTTAGGAATTATATACAATATTCTTTGAATTTATTTCCTTCGTGTAGTAAAATATACATTTTAATAGATCTATTTTATATTAGTTAAATCTATTTACTTTGAAAATTAAAAGATATAAACACTTGCAAAACATAAAAATTAAAGGATATAAACATCTGCAAACAAAAATGATAACTCAAATATTAAAGAAATTTTGGAAATATAATTGAAACAAATCGTATTCAAAAATTAAAAATGACTACAAAAGATTTAAATTATCGAATGAGACATGAGTCGAGCACGAATTATAAACTGAATAAGAACATCACATATTCTACCGCGCAACGGCGCAGGTGTAATTCTAGTAAAAATAATAACTCAGTTTCTTGATTTTGGTGTATTTCATATTTGAGGAGCAAGATGAATGGTGAGTTTTTTCAATCAAGGAATGAATTTTCTGTGTGGGAAGCCCAGCGTCAGTAGTATTATGCGAGAGGCTGGTTTTCCAGTGCTACAATATAATGCCTTCGGCGGCATCTACTCCACCCCTACCGAATCTTATTCTCGTAAACCCTAATCTACCGCTATCTGGAAACCCCATTTGTTTTCTCACGACTCACAACCAAAAAACTACCCTGCATAAGCCAAGGTATCAACCTCGTTTTAGACTGTGGGACCCACTAAAAAATCCACAATCAATACACCCCCTTAGACTGTGGGACCCACTAAAAAATTATATAAGTGAAAAAAATCAAAATACGCTAACAGAAGTTGGCCTCTATTTGTAAGATGGACATAAAACCTTTTTCTGGACGTATTTGCACCAATAAAAACATTAATGGTGTATGTATAATACAATCCTAACTACACTCTTCCTGTATTGACGTATAATTTTTTTCATGTAACAGAACAAGTGTCGACTTCTGCATGTATGAGACATTACCAACCACAAAGTATAATAGAATTTCCCAACAGTTAATGCAAAATATATTTCTCTCAATCCCATTTTGAACTATATATTTAGGTGATTTTACTCAATTAAGAATCGAGACGCACTCCATATAAAGGTAATTTTGGAACCCCGAAATCCTTTCTTTTAAACTAGACAATGTGCGAGAAAATTGCAAGATTGGTCCCACAGGACATGCCCCTCAACGATTTTGGTCTCAAACCTTCTAATTTGGTCCTATTGGACCACGATATGCAAAATTGGTCCTCACCGTCATATTTGCCGTTAAACATTAATGCAAATTTAGTCCCAAAACGTTTTGCAATTTTAGTCCCATACAGAACATTATTCATAACAGTGAGTTGGAGGAAAATCTCAAAAATTGAAGGGAAAATTCAACCCTTTGGAGAGCATTTATGCCTCACACCTGTCTGCATTCTATAAATATATACATCTATACACTCAACTGAAGCATCTACGAAACAGTATCAATTCAACAAGCATTTCCAAACCCAAGCAACAACAAGAAACAATATAAACAACAGTAAAATTAAAATAGTAGCTGCAGAGGTTCAGAGCAACAATATCAACAAGAGAACCCATATCAACAGTAGCATTTCTGCAGTCCCAGTTAACAAAAAATATGTTTAATTGTCCCCATTCACCATAATTTCTAACAGTGATAGTAGCTTCAGTGTGTCTGATTTATCAAGTATATATAAGCCAAAATAGTTTATAGAGCAGCAGCAGGCCTATGCAATTTTCAACAAGTTAATGCAGGGCAAACTTAAGAAACAATACAGTCAATTCAAGAGGGGTGCATGAAGCAAGTAACATGCATTCGGAAATTTCATTCCTCCCTTTTTTTTTCCAATCAAGACTCACAGACAGGGAGCAGAGAGCATTTGTATTCAGTTATGTGTACTCGCCTTTTAACAGGAAAGCAGTATATTCTCCAAAAGCTCACAATCTCAGAAAGCAATAAAATAATTGTATTCAGATATAAACAAGAAGCCAAGAGATATGCAATCAGGCAATCGAGAGCTCGACCTATCACACTATTTCCAACAGTGATAGTAGCTTCGGTGTATCTAATTTATCAAGTATATATCAGTCAAAAGAGCACCTCATTCAGACACTCAGTGCAGACTGACATAGGAACAAGTAAACAATATGTTGCTTCTTATCGAATTGATTTTCCACACAATCAAACTAAGATCAGCAAGCAAGATAACAACATATAACAGTCACACTTGTAAGAAGTAAGTTTATGAATCTGATTTATATCCCATAAACATAATGTATATGATCTGATCCTCCCACCACCAACAGAAACAAATCCTCTACAAACCAGAAATTTAAATAAACATAGCAGGGTGATAGCTATGTTTACCAGGCTCTGCTGATATAGCAAATTGAGAATTCTTTAGCTAATACACTTATTTGTTGTTTCTGAATGTGGCCAGTGTTCACCTTGTTAGCTCTGTTCCTAGAGCAGAGACTTGAGTTCCTTGCTTAAAGATCAACTCTGAATACTAACAGAGCAAAGAAAAGAGGAGTTTCGTGAAAATAGAGCAGAATCAAGCTTAAGCAGCACGAAGAACACAAAATTTACAAAAATGGAATAAAGACACCTTTTCTCTGCAATTTTTGCACTGAAAGTCCTTGCATGTTTCTCCCTGAGCTTTGGTACAGTAATGGCAGGCACCTCGCAAGCTCAGGTCATGAGTAAAGACCCCCACTTCATTCATGTGTCACCTTAGTGAAGCTTTTTGGTAGGCTTCGAATCACCCTCTCCACTGGTAAACCACGAACCCTAGCCGTCGTTCGTTTTTTTGGTAGGTTTCGAATCACCCTAGTCGGTAGATCCCAGAGCGAAGGCAAAGCAAGCCGCCGCCTTGTGGGGATTCCGGTGAAACTGTAGACGCCGCTTGTGAGAAAGGAATTCAATCTCCGATCTCAGATATTACTTGTGTATTCCCCTTTGTAGCGAGACTTCACAGCCTCTCACTTGTGATAGCGAGATTTAGGGTTTGGGGATTTGGGGATTTTCGTTGGGTTTCGCGGGTGTTTTTTTGAATAGGTTTGGAGATTTAGGGTTTGGGGATTTGGGGATTTTCGTTTAAATTAGGTTCAATTAGGGAGAAAATTGCAAAATGGTCCCACAGGAAATCACGTGTGGCTCACGTGTAACGATTCCGTCTGCTTCTAATCTTTCCGTCAATTACTCTGGGACTATTTATGCATATCTCTATCTTTTGGGTTCATTTTTGCAGCAAAAAAAAAAAAGATAAAGGACCAAATTAAAATGTACGGGGCCAAAATCGGGGAGGAGCATGTCCTGTGGGACCAGTCTTGCAATTTTCTCGACAATGTGTTCGTTTTCTATAGTTATTCTTATCAAAGAAGAGATTTTATCAAAGAAGAGAATAAATAATATCGGATAGACGAGATGTTATATCAAATGTTTTTTGTCTGAGGACAAATCAAGATTCGAAATATTTTGGAAGTGAAGTTTGCTAGTAACTATCCATGTTTTCGCAATTTTACTTAGAAAATTGTCTCTTTTCTTAATTTTATCTACTTACGATCTATTAATTTGACACATTTTACACTCTTTTAATTTGACGAATGATATTTTGCTTTCTAATATTCTTATGAAAAGTATGGAAAAGTCTCCAACATGCTTGTGAATAGAACTTAGCAAGGAAATTTGATGTTATTTCATGCGATGACCCATCTTAATATCAAAAGAACACATGGATGTCTTTCCACAAACACACACATATATATGTATATCACAAGAAACATCGTGCACACAATTATTATTCCTCTCTCTCTCTCTCTCTCTCTCTCTCTCTCTCTCAAGCAAACAACTAATAATTTGCACACAATGGCAGCAGGAATGAAGGAAAACAGAGGTGGAGTTCTATAATCAGTTTACGGCCAACAGAAAGTTTGTATGATTAGTATCCTTTGAGCTTCTGTATACCTACATCTTATAGTTTCTTCTTCACCTACAACACAATTATCAATATGGAAAAAGGAAAGAATCGAAACAGATCATACGCTTGTTTCAAATTAATCTCTTCTGGGATCAACAATTTTTGATCCAACTGAGGCTCTCATCAGGGCTTCAATTGATACATATAATCTCCATCCTAATCAAAAGGTAGCTCATCAAGACACACACACCTGGAAGCCGGAACTAGCAGCATCTCGAGCCTTCTTCAGATGCCAGCCCTTAACACCCTTCACCGGATACAACCTAGAAACATTAAATTTTTCGCTCCTCCAGATAATTCCACATCAAGTGCGCAGTAGGTTGTACTTGTACCATGTGCATCAAACTGTTTGATTTTCACCAAACAGCCTCCTCAAGCAGCACACGTGCTTTCACTTGCTCTGTAATAAAGCATTTTCTGCACATAGAACATCATGTATCCTTGTGCAGCCCTGACAACGTCATCATTCACTTGAGTGATCCATGCATCATCACACTTGTACCATTGGTTGGCTAATCTCAAATAAGTCACGTAATGACCAGCATCAAGTTTGCCTGAGTGAGTAATGACAGCAAACAACTCAAACTGTGAAGATTGTTCACTAGACGCATCTTGCTCATCCCCATCAAAAGGGAAGATTCTGTTCCCATACCTACTTCTGAGAATGGATGATGAGAGGTATGGTGACATGTCCAAAGAAAAGGGGAACTGCAAATAACTGTCAATCTTTCTCGACATTTTACGGATTGGAGAATGTTCAAACCGCTTAATATGAAAGCAAGAAACCAGAGGAAGCTTTCTTATGGACATTTGTTTGAGAGATTCCTGCCTCACTTGACACTGCTGGCAGAAGAATTTTTGATCAGACCCCAATCTCTCTGGTCTTGTGAAATGATCAAGGCATCCCACCAATGTCGAAACACCGGGGCTTGAGCCAGAATTCACTGAATGTGCCTCATTATAGACAGAATAATTGGATTTTGTAGATGCCATTTTCGCAGAACCGGTATAACTTGGTTCCAAGTCCAATGAGATATCTACACATGGATCATATGTTGTAGATGTGAAACCACAGGATGTGCACATGACATCAGATCTAAGGATGCCAGCAAATACACGGTGAGCAATACAACAATCTCCACTGCCTACATAGCAGAACACAAGGTCAGATATATCCTCAGGGAAATCATGCATTCTTCACAGTAAAAACTGCAAGAGTATGAAGAGATGTGAATGTCACATAGGCTTATAGGAAATAACCAAGCATGCTTGCAGATTTCACATTCCAAGTAAACAATAAAGGATAATGGCACAAACTACCAACAGGTTAAGTCACATTATCAGTAGGTAACAATAAAATGCTATTTTCCTAGAAAACAAATTCTAAAGAATTCAAAATTCTTGGCAATTTGAATTCTCATGATTTCAAATTTAAGGGCTTCCTTTCCAACATAAACATAACTGGAATTTGCAAACCGAATATACATTTTTTGAGATGATTGAAACCCTTTGAGGCATCTACTGGCCGAATGGTAAGTTGAAAAACTAAATTAAATTTAATAAGGACCAATAACAGTTTCAAACTCTTAATGATATACAAATCCAATCTTAATTATAATTTATAACTACACAAATGGATCCAAAATGGAACGAATAGTTCTTGTAAGAAAACTACCAATAAGATACTTAAAGGCAACACTTGAAAGTTTCAACTGGGGTGACTATCTAATCCTGTAAACTTAAACGAGCTAAATATTCTCCAACAGCTAAGGCAGTTTAACTAAGAATGGTGTCACGAAAGTCTTGGCCAGCACCAAAATGTCTAATTGTTTGGACTGAAAGGCTTCAATTGGCATGCCTAATAGAAACTTTAACATTCATCTTCTGATGTATGGACTCTTAGAACAGCACAGGCTGAAGCAGCCAATTAAGTTGTGCCAGGCAAGGACCCTATGATGAAAGCCAAGTGCACCAAAGAAAGTGAGACTTACAGGAGAGAAGCAGATGGCAAGCTCCCAGTTTGGAAATTGGCCCTAAATCTGACAGCACTTGCATATATCAATGCCTAAGGCAATTGGAAAACCTAGACCAGTATCCTGCATTTAGAAATTAATGTTACTCCATATGTTAAAGTACTTTGGGTTGCCTAGATCAGATGCGATACTTTGTATGAGAAAGTAGGATGCTGAGAGGATAAGAGGAAGTCAATTACTGTTGAACATACTTAAATATTTATTCCAGTACAATTCATTCATTCATCAAAAAACATCCAAAACAAGAATGCATCAGTTAACAGGTCCCATTGTAGTAGTAGACCTAATCATGGACAATACATTTTCAAAAGAAAAGAAAAAACGAAAGGGCGATAAAACAATGAATACGAATCCAAGAGTAACCATTTAGCGCTCTAACATATTATTTTCTTTGTCCTGTTCTCTCTTATTGTTTGTCATCACGAATGAAATCTAATGCCAATCATGCATCTTTAAGATACAATAAAATAAGTTACAAGAATTTGGTAGAGCATAATCCTTAGGAGTTTAACAAGACATAGAATGCCAAAATAATATAATACATATCTACCTCAACTGAGTCTCTTCACTTTTTAACCCCCCCCCCCCCCCGTCTTGTTGTTTTTTAAATCACATACCATGCCCCTGTTCCTCTAATTGACACCAATTTCCCTCCTATAACATCCAACAACTTGTGCTTATTATTGAAAAATTAAATAAACGCTAACTGAAAAAATAGTATAATTAAGTTTTTTTCTTTACTGAGATATAAAAGCAAGTTAAAACGCACAAATGGAGAGGGGGGGGGGGGGGGTTGGTTGGAGTATTTTAATTATTGGATATATCCAAGGGATAAGTAATACATTTAAGAATACTTTGGATAAAATGTTATCAGAAAACAAAAAAGTCCTTTTTTTAAAGTACAGCGAGTAAAAGTGGAACTGATCCAAAAGCTTATATGCAAACCATCAGGATCCGATTACAAGCATTTGGTTAAATGGTTGAGGTTGTCCACGGAACCCAAAAAAGGAAAGGTTTTCTTAAAGCATAGTTTCTGTTCAGACCCCAACTCTATGGACAAGCATCACCTCTTACAAATGTAAGGACAATCGAGATTTAGCATGCCATGCCGTTTGTGGCTGCCCCTCATTTTATTCACGTCAGATTAGGAATGTTTGGTCTTACCTTGACTATGGGGCTTACGCCTGTCCTTCTGCATCTTTTCATGAATGCCGTCAAGCATGGAAATGAGGAATTCATGAGCATCCTGTTGTTCATAACTTGCAAGGTTCGATGCATGCTGCCACCAACTGTTACACAAAAAACAGCCCGCGTGAGCATGTCTGCATGTGCATCAAAATCTAGCCTAGCCGATCAAAAGTGTTTCAAATACTGAAATGCCCACTCACAAATGTGAGCTGTACAAGGACAAACACACCAATTTTATAATAAAGATACATAAGATAAAGCACTAACCAATAAAGGTGTTTACTTGTAAAAACATCAAAGACAATTAAGTACAAAATTCACTTCTTCTTTTACTCGAATTGGCAATATATATATATATATATATATATATAAAAATAGCTCATTGCATCTAAATTTGACTTAGAAAAATGGGAAAGCAAATCCTAGAAAAGGAACTAATTAACCCGAATGCAGACCTGTACAAGAACTTTGCTGGGCTGTAGGGCTTCCTATCCCCAGAGAAGGCCGCCGAGAAAATGGCATCCAAATCACACGCTAGACACAACTGCACACTCTTATTGTTGCCTTTAGTTATCTCGCTCTTTCGCGTGACGATTGTCCTATTTTCTCTCTCGCAGTAGAATCGATTGTGCTTATCACTCAGGAAATAATTCCTCAGCGGCGGCGTATGCAGCAATGCCTGCAGCACGGAGTTCATAAAACACGTATTCCCGAGATTGCTGAGCCCTCTCAACCCCCAAGGGAGAAACATGTCGCCTTCGATTCGACTCACCGAGTCACCTCCGAGTTGACTGGGCGGCAAAGGGCTCGACTTCTCCGCAATCAATGCCCGCTCCTTGGGATCGGGCGTCCAAGCTTTGTAATCCACGCGCCTCCGCTTCCGCATGTTCTCCGTCGGGGGAAGGGGCCCGAATCCAACGGCGGCCGCCACGATGGCGGCGTCGAAATCGCCGTCGTACACTTGGTCGCTACAGGCGCAGCAGAAGAGCTCGGCCCTTCCGACATCGACCGCCACGTGATGCGAGGTCTCCTCCGCGTGCGGCGGGGCGTGCTCGCTGCACCCGACGGCGGCGCACGACACGCAGGCGTAGAGCCGTGGTGGCGCGCGGCCGCATGCGCCGCACCTGATTTCCTCTCCGGGCGAAATGGAGGCGCGCCCGAGGGGGCGGACGCGGATGCAGTCTTGAAATTTCCGGAACGGGTTCGGGCCCAGCTGGGATCGGAGCTCCGACAAATGCTGGCAGGAATAACTAGGGTTTCGGACAGCGGCGGCGGAATCCCTGAAATTGGGAATTGATTTGACGGATTCAGCCGGCGATTGGGTCTCCTGTGAATTGATGATCAACGCATTAAGACGGAATTTGTGGTCCGACGATGACATTGCGACTGAATGCGCCGTGAGAGCAAGAATCAAAGAGAAAACGAATCTAGCTTCGACATGAACTACAAATATGGAGGTATCGGCGTGGGATGGGCGAATCAACGAGTAGTTTATTCAGATCTATGCGTGCATTGAGTTTGAGCTTAAAAATACAGTCAAGTCTCAGTAAAATTTGGGCGTTTCTTTCTAATTCAGGAGTTCGGTGGGGTGGGGAGGGGAGGGTAGGGTAGCTGCTGTTACTGTTACCAGTTACCACAATCAGTTAAGTAATTAGATTTAGGAATTAGGATTGCGTCATTAATGACTGTTTAAATCATATTTTATTTTTGAGATACAGATTCAAACATAAACATGATTTATTATTATTATTATTATTATTATTATTATTATTATTATTATTATTATTATTATTATTATTATTATTATTATTACTACTATTATTATTTTGGGTTGCCAGAAGACTAGAAAGGTAGTAAATAATTTCTACTTTTTACCGAGGTATTTTCGGATTATCTATGCATATATATTATTTTTAATTTTCAAATTGAGAAGCAAATATGCTCCTCCTCAAATTTGTACACTTTTTAAAAAACATGTCGACAGGTACACTACTTTCAAGAACTAATCGAGTTTTCTCATTCTAATAGTACAAATACTCATCCAATTTGTTTGCATTATATAGTTGATATTCTCAATTAATGACGAGATACATAAATGTTGGACCTTGGAATGTTGAGAAGATGTTCGTATAATAGTGATAATGTATTTTTACTTTTTCATAATTTTTAATTTCGGACAGTAAAAATGACGATAATCTGACTTCAAGTGAGTAAAAAATTGGTGACACGCTGTTAGAGTTGTAAATGAACAGAGCCGTTCGTGAGCTATTCGGAGTTCGGCTCGAAAAAAGCTCATTCGAAGTTCGTCTATTTTCCAAACGAGCCGAGCTCGAGCTTCAAATCGACTCGATAAAATTATCGAGCCAAGCTCGAACATAGTAGTATTCAGCTTGACCAGCTCGCGAACATGTTCGAATCTGAGCTTAATCGAACATGTTCATGAATATTATAAATATTTCAAATATGTAAATAAAATAAGCTATTTTTTTCAAGATCAAGCTCGAATATGTAAATTAAACGAGCTTTTTTTTCGAGCATTCGAGCTCAGACTCGTTTAGTAAATTTTCGAGCATTTCACGAATCGAGCTCGAACCAAATTCGAACATGACAAATGTTTATTGAGCCGAGCTTGAACAGGATAAAAAAAGCTCGAATCGAGCTTGAGCCGAGCTCGAGCTTGAATATTCCTTAACAAGCCGAGCTCGAGTGTCAAGATGTTCGACTCGATTCGGTTCGTTTACAACCCTACACGCTATGGACCCGTCGAGGGGCTTTTCTGGTTAGTGTGGAATAAAAAATATATATTTTTACAAAAAAGAATGATAAAATAATAATTTAGTATTGAAAGTGTTTATTTCAATTTTCTCATTAATAATTTAGAAAGCTCCTGAAATAGAAAATGGAAATGTAAATGAAAAAAGCTGAGTCTGAAATTGGGCCGGCACAAAAAGCAGAGTCCGAAAGAGTTCATGCATGTGATCAAGAAAAGAGCCCAAGCCCAGTTTGTTATTGCGTTCGTTTCTTTAGAATAGAACAGATACATATCGTTGTAACGACAGCAGAATTCATCCAAACAAGTTAATCGTAGGAGTTTGTGCGTGGGTTTTGGGGGCGATTTCTGCTAAACATTGAGGTTTCCGCCTTCTTATTTAACTTTTTATGATCTCGTAGTGGTCGAAGATTGAAATTGGAGATGAAAATCGATGGATCTAGTTTCTAGTTTTGGTAGCTTTGAGTTGTATCATTGGATAAAGAAAGAGGATTCTTCTTTATTAAATTTCTGAAAATTGCCCGTGACATTTGGATCTACCTCCAAACTGCCGATATTTTGGCCGGCAGTCTCAGAAACTTGAAGCACTCAGGTAAATTTGGGCTCATATCATTGGTGATCTAATGGATTGTGTGCTGTTCTTTTCTTTTTCTATTTTTCTCATAAGTTTTTTCGAGTTGTGTTGATGTGATCGTTGTTGTTTATTTAGGACTATCTTTCTTGTGTAGAACTATGAAAGCAATTGTGTATTCGATTAATGTTTGGGAGTGAATAAATGATGAGGAAGTTTATTTGTTCGGTTTTAATAATGGAAGGAAGCAATTTAGGCTCCCGTGTAATTTTGTTTATTTTGATTGATCTTTAAGAGAAGAAATGATAACTGTGCATTTGGTGTTTTCGGTAATAAGACGGAAACAAGATAATTTTGGTGCAGAGGGCGCTAGGTTTGGGGTTAAGATTAGGATTGTTGTTGCTTGTGGATTTCAATGTGCCAACTCTATTAGCCCACATGCTAAAATAACCAAACAAATGCCTCTCTTTCTGGATCGTGCAACATATCTTTCTTGTTCTTGTTTTTCTTTTCTTTTTCTTAATTTGGTGAATACTATTGATGTAATAATAATTGAATAACTGCAGATATCTTGCTTTTGCAGACGTTGGGTATTGTGACCTGGGAGTACAGGAACTAGAACTATACACATTGAAGTGACATGGTGAGAATCATGTAATTTATTTGGTGTTCGTTTGTGCTTTTGCTTGGCTGCCATTAATAAAAGTGCTGCTATTCAACTCCTATTTAAACTCAAATAGTGCATTTCTTATTGTTCTCGATTAAGTCTATTGCATTGTGATTTATTGTCAGTTTTCTTACAAATCTGGGAACCGTGTTCTCATGTTCTTTTATATATTAACCAACTACTATGTCTTCTGTTGCCCTTTTACAACTGCTAAACATTCTATCTCAAAATTTTGTAATCTATATTTCTTGTCTATCATAGATCTGAAGTTGTATGGAAAAATCTCTGGGAAGCTTAAGGGACATGTCACTGTTATCATAGAGTAATCCAAAATCATATGAAATTTATTAGAAGAAAACCCTTTTTTTATGAAAACTCTTTTCTTGATATATATGTTGTGTTTATCGATAGTGGGTACTAAAAAGTATTACTAATAAGTGATAAATAATTGTTGGAACTGAAGGTGGCAAATTATATTTGTTTTTATGGCACTTGTGCTTTCCTTATAAGTCTTCTCTATAATTTTGTTTCTATCTTAGAACAAAGTTAATGGAAACTATTTTATTATCATCTTGTGGTGATAGATATAGAAATATAGTCATCTCTGTTATTTAGATGACCCCGGCTAATGTTGTTCTGTAGAAGATACTGCTGTCTGCTTCATACTCTGAATTTTTGTGGCATGGGGAATTGGGGATTAGAGAACCACCTCCCTTGTTTCTTCAGGCTTTTCCTTGAACTGTTAGTGTATCATTAACTATCGGAGATTAGTGTATCAGTAACTATAGGAGAAACAGATACAAAAACAGTAGCCAATAAGAAAGGGAACTGATGGAGTTCACAGTTTGAAATGTTTCTTTATAACTAGTGTTATCTATAAAGATGGCGTTCCTACTGCAAATGGCTTCCTGTATGATATGGGAGTATCTTTGCAGCCTTCTTGTTTGTTACCATTGAGATTTTTTATATTTACGCGTTCGACTTTGGGGGAATAATGTTGCAGGTGTACCACTCCAGTTTCGTTGATGATGAAGACATTATGAAAGCATGTGGTTGTCCTCTACTTCCCCTAAAAAGCCACATTAAAGGACCAGCTCCAGTTTCAGAACAAGGTCAGACTCACTCTTAAACCAAATTTAATCTAACCAAATGTATTTTAATTAATTGTATTATGTGATGTATGCAGATAGCACCGATATTGTGGATGAAGCAATTACATTCTTTCGTGCCAATGTCTTTTTTAGAAACTTTGGCATCCAGAATTCAGCTGATAAGCTTCTTATCTACTTAACATTCTACATAAATCTTGCTCTGAAGAGACTAGAAGGGTGCCGGACCTTGGCTGAAGGAACTAAAGCAATTATTAATCTGGGATTGGAAAAGGTCCCTGTGCCCGGGGAGCCCGGATTTCCATTTCCAGGACTATTTGCCAATCCACAATCTCAAGGAGAAAGCGGTAAAATAATGTTATACGGAGTTTGAAACCCCAATTTGCAATGTTGGGGTTTTTTCTATTTAAGATGTTCTATTGTTCTTGTTTATATAACCTCCGATTTTCAGTCCAAGATTTGTCACGAGATGAATCTTTATCTTTGAGAAATTCTTGATGACACAAATTTTGAATGCTAGAATTGTATTGTTTTTTAATGTAGAAATACTGCATACCTTGCATTTATTGTCTTTATCACGTCCCTTTTACATTATTTGAACTGTAGGGCTTGTGAATGCAGATCTCTTCAGAAATTACTTGAAGCAGATACGGGAAGAAACTAGTGGAAGACTATTGAGTGTTGCGTATCGATCCAATGGAACTCCAAACAAATGGTGGTTGGCATTTGCGAAGAGGAAGTTCATGAACATCATCACGCCATGAATGTGTTGTTTCTGGACAAAAGAACACAACTAGAGCAGCCTGTGGGGTTGATCCTGATCGACGAACAATCCAGATGTTTCCAGGTTGGAAGAAGTTAGATGGCCTGTGTTTCTTTGTAATTATATATGGTGTATGATTTTTATGAAGTATTTTGGTAGATAGTAGAATTACAGCTTAAGCTATGCATAATTGCAAGGTGCCCAACAACATTAGCTAAATAAAGGAAGAAACCAGTTATGTGTGATTGAAAACTCTCCATAATTGAATAACAAGTTATTTAATTTGATTTTTATGAATTTTTAATAATCTGTTTTTTTTTTCATATGATCAAAAAAATTGAACTGTAAAATCGCCTAAACAACATAACGTTACGTCCGTATTGATATATTTGAAAGTTGAGAACTTGCAATTTATATATATTTTTCTGCACTTCAAAACTTCTAGCTAAGTTGTAACAACATAACTCTCCCATAGGTAATAGTCATTTCTTTATTGACTTATCTGTTTCTGCCAAAAATATTACAAAGCAGATTGGTTCTGTTTCATAATTAATTTTGAAAAACTGTTTGGACAAAACTTTGAGATACCAATGTTTTAATTCGATACAAGTAATTTTTGACAAGCAGTCGCTTCTGATTCTAATATATTCACTTAAATGATGGTATTCGTTCATTTGATTTTCTTTACACACACACACACGTATATTATTATTATTATTATTATTATTATTATTATTATTATTATTATTATTATTATTATTATTATTATTATTATTATTATTATTATTATTATTATTGCCTGAGCGAGATATATATATAAATCATAATTGATTGGGTCCAATTCAAATACCCAACAAGAAATTGGTTTCCCATGTGGCTCTCCAATACAATAATTGACCAATAAATCTTAAACACCAGAAATTTCAACCTCCAAGTCTAATACACGAGAAGTCCAGTTACATAGCTCCACGTGGCACTATAATACCTATTTTTGATTGGGACATATAATCTTGGCTCCCACCAAACATGACATTGTTGACAAAACAATAGCTTTCTCTTAATTATTCTTCTAATCTTCCTTCATTAACAATAATCACATTGCACACCATCATGACATAGTTGGCATTTTTTTCTCTCTCATTAATAATCTTTTCGAAAATATCTATGGTCCCGATCATGAATCAAGAACATTGGCTAACTTAATTTTTATTGAGTGCACAAGTGAAAACAGCTGTATATGCACACACATATATATTCTGGGGAGAAGAAAATTATTTGTTAAAAAAACTCATGTTTATTTTTTATAATCAATGAAGGTGGTTATTAAATTAATGAATAAAGGGGAACAAGTTTGGTTATATGACTTATTTTTCAACAAGTTGTAATCTAATGATGAAAACACCTTAGAAAAGACTTGGCCACTTGCTTTTTATTTAAGAGGTGATGCTCACGAATTTCCTCTAGATGATTCCATGTATACTTAATTTTTAAAATATTATTCTAGCTCTTATTTCAACTTCATTCGTATAACGATCATCAATGTATACGCAACGTATGCTAATACTATTAATGCGCGTTAATTAAAAAAAATGTTTGTGATGGAGGACATGTTATATGTGCCAAAAGTAGGTAAATCAGAGAATCTTGAAAAGCACAACTTTGGCAAAATTCATGTGGGAGAGTAGAAAAATCACTTCAGCATCAAGTAGAATTCACACCAAGAGAAGCCAAATTTAGACTTCAACGAATTGAATCAATCTTTCTAACATGTTAAACTAACCTAAAAAGAATACAACAAACAAAATTTCCACCCTTTTTTCTCTCTTTTGGGGCATATATCTACAACATGGGCAGCAATTCTAATGGTCAATGAATACTATTACACATGAGTGAGCATCACACAGAACGCGCTCTCGAGAAGCAGGTGGGGTTTTCCCCCATCACAAAGTTAAAAAGCTAAAAAGAGAACTATAATTTCTTAAGCTACCTCAGTACTAGAGAGGAACCTGAAACACCTGTACTATATCAAGCTCGAGAACGACGAAGTCAGCATGTACGGAATGTTTGCTAATGGGCCACGTTGGCAAGCTAGATCATGGATATCCTTCACAATGTCGAACACTGCATTTGGCTGAGCGAGTTTTAGCGCGTTTGCAGACATCTGCTGGAGCTCGTCTCTCTTTGTGCTGAACCATTCGGCCACGATTCTTGCTGTTTCCTTGGGGTTCCTAGTGAATACGCCTGCCCCATTGTCGACTACAAAGGGAACATTCCCTTTCTCCTGTTGATGCAGAATGAAGCAGATCAGCTACAAACTTGATTCTGAGTTAAACAAGAAGAGGAAAGTCGAAAGAGCCAAGGTTTCCCGTAACTTACTTGTCCTGGAATGTAGTCATTAAGAACTATAGGAAGGCCTCTTATCAATGCCTCTGCAATGGTTCCCGGTCCAGCCTATATCATCGCTAGTACTTTGTAAACATGAGATGACGAAAGGTCAACTAGATTGAGAATATGAGACGAGAAATACGTACTTTAGTGATGATGCAGTCACAAGCACCCATCCATTTCTGCATCTGCTTCTCAAATCCTCTAATCTACATTGAAGAACAATGATAGAATGTAAAATTTCTACTAACTAACAGCTGATGTGTATTTTGTACCTCACTGATTCTTGAAGAACAGATTCATTACCTTGACTGGGATTTTCCACTCGAGAGATTTTAATGTGGTAGCTAGATCTTGATTGCGGCCACATATGATGATAAGTTGTCCGATAGGCTTTTCGTGTTCTTTATCATACAGAGACTCTCCCAGAGCCTTTGCTGTTTTCTTCACAGGGCCCATCCCCTCTCCGCCTCCCATTAACAAGACGGCCGGCAATAGCGGATCCAACTCAAGTTCGACTCTCAAATCATCCTACACCCGAAAAATTATGGGAAAAAATTGATCAGCATTACCTTATGCCAGCTTGATTACAAAATTGGAGAAAGAAAAAAATGGTCATTACCTTAGATAGAACTGCTCTGCAGAAGGAAGGCCTGATGGGCAATCCATATACACGAGTTTGAGATTCATCTAGGCCGTCTAGCAAAGCCCTCTTTGCTACCTCCTCTGAGGGACAGTACAATCGGTTCACAAATGGATGAAACCTTCAAAAGTATCCCATATTAGTATTTACAAATTACAATCTTGACTCCTAGATGTCCATGAAATGTCCAATGAAATGAGAGTATTACCATGTACGGTGACAAGTACTGAGGTCGGTAATGACAGTAACAAAAATGACTTTTCTCTGTAGTCCTTGCCATTTCAGCACCCACAATGGGATATGCTGCATGAGCGGATGGACACTAATGATGATATCGGGTTTGTACTCCATTAGGCCAGCCTCTACCTCCCTTGCAAACCAAAAAAACACAAACATATCAGCAAAGCTGGAAATATGTATTGAAAAGGAGTATATCAGCTGGTGTAAATTATGACCATTGAATCAAAAAAAGTTACTTCTGTTTTACATGCAATTCAGGTAGTCTAAGAACAGGCAATGAACTTGTTGGCACTAAATTCTACATAGGTGGACTAATCTAAATTCGAGCCTGGAAGATAAGAGGAATTAAACGGAATAAGCATTCATACTTGGCGTAAAAGGCAGCAATAGCTGCAAGATAAATAGAGTGTATCCATCTCGGAGAAGTTCCATGGAACGCAAATTTCCAAAGCTGGACATGTTTAACCATGAACTTGTACTGCCCCTCCATATCATTCAATGGCCAGCCGGTATATTCCTTCCAGACATCCTTCACGAATACCTGCATAAGAATCAGACAACATGAATAAAATTAGGAAAACTCCTTTTAGCCTTTTAAGCCGTACCCGGCTTTTGCACTGGGGGATGAAAATATCATCAAGACAAGAACCATGACTTCTAAAACATAGTTATATGCCTATATCTGGAACCAAATATGGAAAATGATGTAGGTTTTGAGTGGCCTTATCGAATTTAAAATGGTGATCAACACTCATAAAGAGCATATGGATTAGAACATTGATTCTTTTGCCTTTTCTGACACAATCTGACCTCAAGAACCTCATAATGATTAAATGTTTTAGGAAACGAGCTACACAGATTGTTAGAAATAGAGCAGACTTGGGAATTACAGTCTCTTACAATTTGAGAATTACCTAATACATGTGTCATTCATGAGCAAAAACAGACTTATTGGGCTTTAATTCCTACAAAACTTGAATTCAACGGGCAACACAATGCACAAATCATATATGGCAATAGAAAAAGGAAGAAAAGCATGAGAAAAGAGAATATATATATATACATATATATATATATATATATTGGCCTACCCTGTATTCGTCGCCGTACTCGAGCTGGAAGGCATCCCTGATCGCCTCGGCGGAGGCACGGTGGCCGCCGCCGGTATCGCTCATCAGAATCAGCACATTTTTGGTCCTCTCAGCACCAATCTGCTCCAATTCCATGTTTCCATCTTCATCATCATCTTCGACGGCGTATTTGCACCTTTTGTGGTTGCTCGTCGTACCACCAAATCCATACACACCAACTCTTCCAAAGACCTTGTTTATGGAATCCTTTGGAGAATCCGCCTTCAGCATCATATCTATATATACTATATATAGATATGAAAAAGAATTCTGTGCATATATAGATTTTTTTCCGCAGTTAGAAACGACTGAAGGACACAAATTAAGGTATTAAACAGCTAAATGATTCTGAAAGCTATAGGCAACTTGCAATTTCCTTTTTTTTCCAATGAAAATGAAAATGGGGGTCTTTTATTTATTTATTTTTTTGAAAAGGGAAAGACTTGTACAAATGTACAACCTTGAAGCAACAAACTAGAGCTGAAAACCCTCTAGGAAAACATTTTTACGGCAAGAAACGAAAACGGACAAGAAAGCATGCTTAGAAACTTGTACTTGTGCAATCCCCATACCTTAAAAAACAAATGAAATCAAGAATTCACCGCCAAAAGAATCCCAGAAAATTGACTCCAGGGTACCGGAGGGGGGAGAGAGAGAGAGAGAGAGAGAGAGAGAGAGAGAGAGAGAGAGAGAGAGAGAGGGAGGAGAGAGAGAGTTGGGCAGTTGGAAGGTGTAGAGTATGAGATGGCGAGTGGGTTGTTTGTTTTCCACGGTTAAGAGGGAGAGATGCAGGGTGAGGCAGGGGCAGGCGGGCAGCCATTATTTTTATTTTTGATTTTTGAATTTTGATACTGGGACAATGACAATGCCAGCGAAGAAAATAGTTCTCTTGATTGATTTTTGAGTGAATCTGAGCCGTCGGATTGGGAACCTGACATTAGTTTGAGGAATGTTCGGAATGGCAGATTCGAATCTTTTTGCTTGAGGCGGGCCCCACCTACAAATACAGTTGTTTTGACTTGGCTGACGGACCAAGGTGGGCCCCATACACATACAACAACTCATCCACTGTTTTCTATATGCATATTAAATTAAATTTGTTTATATTATATACTTGTCAAAATGCAAATCTATTTTATTTACCTTTTCACTTTCTTTTTTTTATTGCCATTTTTTTTAAATACCCAATAATCCTCCAAAAATTTGATTTTTTTCGGCCAGCATATTTGTTTTTTAGGGTGAATTTCCATGCATGAACATCGTAGATACATTTTTTTTAGTTGGTGGCGAGGAACATTTTGATTATCTAAGTAAATTTTAAATTGTAAATGTATAGGTGATCTCAAAACTCTATGATCAATAAATTAATTATCTTATGTCATATCTACAAGACAATAGGTTCACTCAATTGTGTTTAATTTTTCAATATTTTCTCCATCAATCGACCTCATACAACATTTTTATACTTCTTAAAAATTATTTACGCAACTAATTAATATTGGGAAAATTATGTCTAATAGTTTCAAAGAATTAAACTTTACGAAATCGATGGGTCTCTCTATATTTTAAAGCAATTTCCTTTTTAAGTAGATTACGTATATGGTAATGGATGACTCCATGTGTTTGCTTAAAGGTAATTAAAGATATACGTCGATTGATTATATTAAGAAATTGTGTATTGCTTGTTAAGGCTTTCAAAAATGTAATTTTCAAATTTCATTATTAGGTTTTATAGAAAGCCGTTTCCTTAGTAGGCTTAAAGCTAACTAACATATCTTTCACGACATGCACGGATATTAATTTTATAAATTATAATATCAAAATTTGTGTATAATCACTCACACACACAATATTAATAAGTGGGAGTACGATTAAGTCGATATATTTATTGTATATTATATATTATTTGATTTTACTAAAATAAATTAAAAATAAAAAAAAATTATAGTCACGTACAGTTGATGTGGTTCTACTATATTATTAGGTGAGCATATTAATGTGTCTTTTTTTTGTCAAAGGAGAAAAAAAAAACTAATAAATCATTCATGATTATACAAAAAATAATAACTTATTGGACGATAAAATCACAATCTTCAGAAATAAATATAATATGAAGCAACAAAATGTAAGAACCAAATAAGAGGTCTCATCAACAATTTCAATTAGCCATTTACTCTCAAAGGCAAATTCACAAATTTATCACTTATATTCGAGTGGGAAAAAAATTAAAATAGATAATTAAACAATTATAAGGCGTTTTAAGGTGTCCTTAGCGGCAAAGACAGATTCTTTTATGATTCAGTTGCGGGTGTGGTTTTGCCGGTGCCTTTTATTTTTTCGAGACAAATAAATCCACGAGTAATCGTGAAAAAAAAAGAAATTTGAATATCACGAACATAATTAATATCTAGGGTTCGTGGAGGAGAAAAAGGAAATTGGGAAAGAAACGGATTTTAAATAGTCGAAGAAACTTTTCATTTACGGACAATTGATTAATCATTAAAAACATTAATCCTACGAAAATTTGAATGATTTTTGCGGTTAATAAAAAAATATAAAAGATAAACAAAAACTAAAAAAGTTAATATAAAAATGGAAAAGAGAAACAAAAAAAACGGAAATCTGAATAGTTTTTTAAGTTAATAAAAAAAATAGAAAAGATAAACAAAACTTAAAACAATATAGTTAATAAAAAATGGAAAAGAGAAAACAAAAATAAAAAATGAAAAGGGAGAATTCTGAGGAAGTAGGATTCGAACTAACGGGACAAAAATTGATGACTTTCACGGTTCACCCTAGTCACTAGTCAGACAATCACTGCACCAAATGCATATATATAACATTTTTTTGACAGAAAATATTTGTTAATGTATTTGTTGCTCGTGTTTTTTTATTTACAATTTTACGTCTGTGATTTTATTTTAATATAATATAGATAGATAGATTAAAAACAAGTCTCACTTAGTTTGTGTTTTATTTTTGTTTTTTCATTTTAGTCTTTTTATTTTTGAATTATTGCTTTAATAATCGGTTAGATTAATTTAGCAAATTTATAGTCAATTAATTCAGTCAGTCATAACAACCTGACGTGGTAGCGATATCATCTCAATTATAAAATTTAGAGTTGAGAATCCAACTATGTTTTGATTCCAAGAAAGTAAACAAATTAAAACGGACAATATTGTACTAATGAGGGGGAAAGGTGAACTTTTGCGGCCCACTAATCTGTGAATGGGGATGCCCAACAATGATATTAGAGCCCGGTTCGGTGAATGGGATAGTGGGCCACGTTGGTGTGGAAGTAAGCGGTTGTCTTCGTGACTATGTAACGTCCGTGAATGGGGGTGTCCAACAATGGTATCGGAGCCCGGTTCGGTGAATGGGATAATGAGCCACGTTGGTGTGGGAGTAAGCGGTTGTTTTTGTGACTGTGTAGTCAGTTCGGTGAATGGGATAGTGGGCCACGTTGGTATAAGAGTAAGCGATTGTCTTCATGACTGTGTAACGTTCATGAACCGGGATGCCCAACAATGGTATCAGAGCCCGATTCGGTGAATGGGATAGTGGGCCACATTGGTGTGGAAGTAAGCGATTGTCTTCGTGACTATGTAACGTCCGTGAACGGGGGTGCCCAACAATGGTATCGGAGCCCGGTTCGGTAAATAGGATAATGAGCCACGTTGGTGTGGGCGTAAGCGGTTATTTTCGTGACTGTGTAATCGGTTCGGTGAATGGGATAGTGGGCCACGTTGGTGTGGAAGTAAGCGGTTGTCTTCATGATTGTCTAACGTTTGTGAACAGGGGTGCCTAACAATGGTATCAGAACCGGGTTCGATGAATGGGATAGTGGGCCACGATGGTATGGGAGTAAGCGGTTGTCTTCGTGACTATGTAACGTCCGTAAACGGGGGTGTCCAACAATGGTATTAGAGCCCGGTTCAGTGAATGGAATATGGGCCACGTTGGTGAGGAAGTAAGCGATTATCTTCGTGATTGTGTAACACTGGAGGGAACCTTTTAGGAGATGTCCAAAGTGAAAACCGTGCTAGCTTGGCCCCAAAGCGACAGTGGTATTAGAGCCCAGTTCTGTAAATAGGATAGTGGGCCATGTGCGACAGTGGTATCAGAGCTTGATTCTGTGAATAGGATAGTGGGCCACGTGCCAAGCCAAAGCGGACAATACCTCTACTAATGTAGGGAAAATGTGAACGATGTGTTCCTTGGTGAGTTGAGTTTCCTTGGACCGTGCGGGCTTGGTCCAAAGCGAATCATATCGTACTAATGTAGGGAAAAGGTGAACAATGTGTTCCTTGGTGGGTTGAGTTATCTTGGACCGTGAGGGTCAAAGTGGACAATATCCTACTAATGTAGGGGAAAAGTGAACGATCACCTTGGCTCAAAGCAGACAATATCCTACTAATGTAGGGGAAAGGTGAACGATGTGTTCCCCTACTAATGTAGGGGAAATGTGAACGATGTGTTCCTTGGTGAGTTGAGTTGTTTTGAACCGTGCGGGCTTGGTCCAAAGCGGATCATATTGTGCTAATGTAGGGGAAAGGTGAACAATGTGTTTCTTGGTGAGTTGAGTTGTCTTAGACCATGCGGGCCAAAGTGGATAATATCCTACTAATGTAGGGGAAAAGTGAACGATCACCTTGGCCCAAAGCAGACAATATCCTACTAATGTAGGGGAAAGGTGAATGATGTGTTCCTTGGTTTAAGAAGAGAGTGAAAAACCGTGCGGGCTTAGCCCAAAACGGACAGTATCGTATATCCTACAAATGTAGGGGAAAGATGAACGATGTGTTCCTTAGTTTAAAGGGGAGTGAAAATCGTGCGAACTTGGTCCAAAACGAACAATATCGTATTAGTAGGGAAAAGATGAACGATGTGTTCCTTGGTTTAATGGGATAGTGAAAACCGTGCGGGCTTGACCCAAAGCGGACAATATCATATTAATGTAGGGGAAGGGCGAAAGATGTGTTCCTTGGTTTGAGGGGAGGATTATTGGGATAGCAATTCAAGTCCCACATCAGAAAAATTTTCAAGAGTTGTCTTGGATATAAGGAGTTCACCTACTTCATTAGTATGAAGTCTTTTGGGAGATATCCAAAGTGAAAATCGTGCGAACTTGGACCAAAATGGACAATATTCTACTAATGTAGGAGTGAGGTGAACTCGCGGCCAACTAGTTCGTGAACATAGATGCCCAACATATATATAGAATCGTATTTAAGTAAAATTTCCTATTTATATAAGACTAGTAAATTAATGTGTATAATTCGTGTCCAAAACCTATTACGGGGTAATTTATAAATTTATCGAAGCTTTTAATGTGTTATATTGGCCTACGAGAAAAGGCTTATAATTACCCTAGAAACTATTGATTTAGTTTTTGCTTAAAATAATGCTATTGATTTATTTAGTTTTAATTTATACAAAAATTACCATGTGATTTTCACTTGCAAAGTCTCTTTATTTTTATTAATAAAACATCTCCCTTACAAATTTAAAATAAAATAAAATGACGAATCTTAAATTTTAGCAACCAAATCCGCCGAATTCACGTAATTTTAGTTCAGTTTGATATTTTATAAACTTATTGTTGTATCCGACTCAATAGTCAATATTTATATTACTCAAAAACTCCTATACACCTAGTGCATGGGTCGGCCCATCATACGGCCCGCCCCGCTCTGACCCGATCCGGATCCGCAATCCGGGATATAAGTATTTTTTTTATCTCATTTTACTCATTTTCCCCTTCTGGATCTGCAACTAACCCTAGCTGCCCCTCTCTCCCAATCTCCATCTCCATCGCTCTTCCGATTCCATCCGCTCGGATCTCGCCGATTCCATCAGAGAATTTTCTACTCTCTTCCATCTTCATGCACACAACGCAGGAGAAAAAAATCCAAGCTTTTGTTCGAATCCATGGCGATTGAAACTTTTGGTGAATTTTGGTGTTATTTATGGTGTGTATCTTTCTTGATTTTCAATTTCTGTAGAAATACTTCATTATGTCCTTGATTTTTCATTCTTCCTAAGGTATTGGTTTGTATTTAATATATTGGCGTCAAATTCAAGGATATTTGATATTTGACTGCGGAAAAAGAGACGTCGGGGTCGTCGAGATTTTACCAATCTCATGTTTCAAATTGACGCTCCAGGTGAGAAACTCTTTTCTGATCTTTAGACACCAAATTCAACATTCATGATACCCTTCATGTCTAACGTCAATTAATTGGAAGATAAATGAATATTTAATTATTTCCTCCCAAAATTAAAATTTAAGACTTGCTAAACTATACATTGTGGTTGAATTACGTGCTGGAATTTTGATGTTCATTGCCTCACTGGTATTCGAATATTACTGAAGTCATATTAAGATCTTTGTTTGATGGCATTTTTTTAATGTTGCTATCAGTTGTTTGCTTCTATAAATCTATTTGAATATTCATGGAGTTAATTGTTTGCTGCTATCAGTTAGGTCAGTTTTATTTTATGTTTTTTATGTGTGTGCATTTTCATTTTTGTATGGAGTATCAATTTTCACGCTGATTAGTACCAAATGAGATGCTTATAAGTATCAGAATTAGGTCAGATTTTGTTTTATATTTTTATGTGTGTGCATTTTCATTTTTTGTATGGAGTATCAATTTTCATGCTGATTAGTACCAAATGAGATGCTTATAAGTATCAGAGTTAGCTCAAATTTTGTTTTATGTTTTTATGTGTGTGCATTTTCATTTTTTGTATGGAGTATCACATGGGAAACTGAATGGTACTATTTGATTTGATTGTATGTATCAAATTTGAAGTATTGTGTTGTATGGTATGTTGTTTTTTATGTGTGCATGTGTGAGTTCAGCATTAATTGGCATGCTGGTCAGTACTAGTTTGATTTGATTTGTATTCCACTAACTGATTTTTTAACTTCATTTTTTTGGTTTGTAGTCCTTTGGTCAAATGAAGCTTCCAACCCTGTACTGTGCTCATATCGCCCTTGCTAGAATGAATAATTTAAGATTTAAAGTTTAGAAGTCGGTGATTGCATTCATGAACAAGAAGAAGAAGTGATTGAGAATTTTGTATTTATTTTTAGATACTTGTGGTGTTATGGCTGGATATTTGATACATTTGAACAAACACTTTGATATGTTTTGATTTTGTGGTTTGGATTTATCACATGTGGGGAGTTAGTTATGGTTGAAACATGAAGATGTTTGTAATGTTGGACGTGATTGGATGGGTTAAAATTTTGTGCTTGTATTATTTGTGGTATCTGTGATGGTAAATAGATGTTTTGGATTATTTATTTTGAATCAATGGAATTGTGGTTAGTATTATTTTATTTGAAATTTTTATCATTTAAGATGTTATTTTTTTGGAATAAATTTTGTATAAAGTATACATGTTTATGTTGAATTTTGTCCTTCTAATAACTATTATAACTTGTATTGAGCGAGACTCATATTTATTTTCAAAGACAATCGTAGTATCATTTGTTAAGTTATAAAGTATCAAATATTCAATAAAAAAGTAACCATTTATTCCATGTTAATGTATCATTTGATATTTGTTTTCTAATTTAAAGGAAAGATAAATTTATTTTCAGTAATGATACTAGCATCATTTATGTAGTTACAGAGTATCACATTTAAAAAAAAAGGTAATATTAGATCCAGAAGAGTATCATTTATTTGGCATAAATGTATCAATTGAAAAACAAAAACGTATCGTTTAAGAATTAAGAAGCAACTTAAAATGTCATCATGTGTATTTTTGTGCAGATTTCCTATTCAAGAGTTAATTCACTCCTTTAGCTGCTATCAAACATGGACAACATAACTCAAAAAATCAAAATAAAAAATCAGTTTTGGAAAATTTCTAATAAAATTCCCTTGTTTGGCCATTTTTCACATAAAAAAAAAGCAACTTAAACAACCAGTAAGAGTAGACTAACTAGAAATCACGCATAAATGAATTTCTAAGAAATGAAATTACATCATAATAATATTCCAAAATGATAAATTTCTTACATAATAAAATGTCATCAACATTTTGATTCAAATTGAACTATTAAAACATTCCAAGATAAATTTAAAAAATGAGTAAAATCTTCAATCCAAGAATCTGCAAAATAAATTTAAGAAGTGAGTTAGATAGATAGAAAAGGTACCATTTAATAAGCATGAAAGTATCAATTGTGCTAAAGACATGTATGAACCTGATATCCAACTAAAACAAACGAGGGTTGGGAGTCTTGGAGCCAAACTCATTCAACTAAGTTGAGCTTGCTTCACCACTGTTCTTTGTGTATTTTTCCTAACACCAAATCCAACCTTTCTAGCATGCTTGCAGTACAATTCGTACATCTCATCAAAGGTTTCTCTTTGAACACCAATAAAGGATCCAGACAAGTTCACATTATCACCTAATGTGCATGAAAGTATCAATTAAAATACTATACAATATCAAAATCGTGTGGGTATAACCTGATCAGTTTATGGAAAAATTTAACCTCCATATTGTGCTCGTATAGGGATTGGTTCATTCTCAGGACCATCAATTATCACAAGAGCTTATGTATTACCTCCCACATTCATGTTAATTTCATCCATCCTTCCAAGTCTAATTTTCAAATTCCCAAAATTTGAAATATTTAATTTTTAGAATATACAAAATTATTTTTACAACTACAATCAAAACAATTGAATAGATTTGATTGAATTTTAGAGACTCACCTTCAACTTTTCGAGCTGCAGAAAAATGGATGAAAATTGAATTTCTTCAACAACGAAGATGATGTCGCCGTTGTGAGCTTCCGGCGCGGTGGTCCTGAGCTGTCGGCGCGGTGGTGATGGTGGCGGCGTCTGTGTTCGCGAGAGGTCGGCTCCTCTCTGTCGACCGCGATTCTCTTCTCCACCTCTCTCTCTTTCTCGCGTTTTCATTTTTCTATTTTTTTAAATTAGGGCTTCAGTTATTTGTGGGCTGCTTCGGGTGATGGGTCGATCCGTCTGATGGGCCAACCCATCAATCTCCTGCACAGTAGAGCTCGCCTTTATATTATTGTTGATTGTATTTTTAGCTATTAAAAGGCTACAGTGAAATACAATATATTAAATTAGAGAGAAACTTTCAGTCGATAATGATTAGGATATATAATTTATTGGGATCAAAATGATTAATATATGATTTTGCTGAACCTACGCCATCACGCACATATTCATGTGAAGCCTACTCTTACTGATAAATTCAATACTACCTCTAGTTTTTTTAAATATAAATAACCCAATATTTTCAAATGAATATATATATATATATATATATATATATAATAGATGTGGGAAACTAAAAAAATATATATATCGATTTTTTTTTTATATGTTGATATGTTCCTGATATTATTATTTTTTTCAGACGATATCACATGAGTTTTATAAAACAATATCGCCAGTTTGAAAATAAATATTGGGGGCACACATTTTTTATACCACCGCATTGATCTGATGTGAAATATCACTTAAAAATATTGAGTCATATATATTTTGGAAAACATAAGCACTGCTCATGATGATAACATCGAATTTACCACTCTTAGAGCATTTCCAATGCTCCTCTATTCTCACGTTCGCAACTACGGTTTTTTTTCTTCCAAAATTACCTTCAACCCACCTTTACCTTTACCTGTTTTTTAAGAGGGGTAAACAAAAGCCCTTTATATACTCCTTTTTAAAAAAAAAAAAAATTCTATTTTACATTTGTATCCTTTTTTTATTTTTTATTTTATTGCATTAATTTTCTTCTTTAATTTTTATTAATATATTAATAATGTAAATTATGTCATTTTTAGGTGTAATATTTTATTTAATTTCACTTAATATAATAAAAAAATTATGATGCAATCATAAAAAATTTAAAAAGTCAACTTACAACAAATAACATAAAATATATTACATTAAATTAAAATGACCACAATAGTACATACAAATAATAAAAAATACACTACATTAAAATAAAACTACAATAATAATATATAAACATAAATGTTGATTTTATGTTCAAATAAAATTTAATTTTGTAAATTAATTTAAATTATATTATTTTTAATTATTATTAAATAATATTAAATATCAAACGTAAATATATTTGAAAAACTTATACGCTACACAATAATTTAATAAATAAAATTAATACTAGAAAGTATAAAAATGGAATATTTTATTGTAGAGTAAAATGTAAAATTAATTGTCGAAGATATATATATTTGCTCCCATACTACACTTTCCTCTACAACAAGGTTAGAGGTAGAGTTTATAGTTGGAGATGCCCTTACCCCTAAGAATGCTTATAATTATTCATGGTATTGCTTTTTAGATGAAATGGTTGTGGAACAATAGTTATGAATTATGATTTGGGTTGTAAATGAACAAAGCCACTTGTGAGCTATTTGGAGTTCAGCTCGAAAAAAGTTTCTTCGAAGTTCAAACGAACTGAGATCGAGCCTCGAATCGAGCTCAAACAAAATAGTTAGTGTTCGGCTCGGCCAGCTCGCGAACATGCTCATTAATAAATATTTCAAACGAGTGTATTAAATAACCTCATTTTTTTCGTGCTTGAGCTCGAATATGTAAATTAAACGAGATTTTTTCGAGCATTCGAGCTAAAGCTCAATTTTAAGTAAATTTTCGAGCATTTCACGAGCCGAGCTTAATCGAACATGATTAATATTTGTCGAGCCGAGTTTGAACAAGAGAAAAATAGCTTGAATCTAGCTAAAGCTAGCTCAATCTTGAATATTCCTTAATGAGCCGAACTTGAGCATCAAGTTGTTCGGCTTGATTCAGATCGTTTACAGTCCTAGTTATGATCTAAAGAGGAAGGATAATTGTTTACTTAAATGAGAAAATATTTAACATTCCATTGAATGTTGGTGTTGTGGTTTTAGTTATAACATTTGTTCTTAAAATCTTAATAAATGATTCTAAGAAAGAGTTGTTTTGGTAAATCTTATGAGCAAAAAGAGTTCGATGGTGACAAAAGTAAATCAAATAGGCACCATTAAACTTAGAGAGAGAGTATGTTTAGTTTACATTTAATTCAATAAAATCCAGGTGATGTAGTCTTGAATTTATTAGAGGGCGAATTATTTTTTATCACAACAAACACACTGACAAATGTGAAATAACTTTGACCACATGTTTATCTATATTTAAATTAATATCAAAAATTTATTAATTCAGGACCTGAAAGATGGATAATTTATCGATTAAGAACCTGAAAAATGAAAACTCTTAATTCAGGACTTGAAAGATGAAAATTATCAATCAATAATCTCAAAAATCACAAATTTTGATTTATTTTAATTATTTTTTAAAAATTTCCTTATTTGATTCAACATATAATTAATAAATCAATTTTCATTGAAAATTAATATAAAAATAATTAAAAATAAAAAAGAAACCAAAGTTCGTGATTTTGAGGTCCTGGATTGACACTTTTCATCTTTTGGATCGTCGATTAATAGATTATCCATCTTTCATGATCTGAATTGACAATTCTTCATTAATATTTCTGTAACACAAATTTCGTGTATTTATATTAATAAACACCGAAAAATCGTACAAAGAAAAGATTTCGAATTGAAATTACAATTTGTGGTTTGATTCTCTATTTGATCTTCTGATTCTTCTCTTCAGATTTTGTTCTTCATGTTCTTCAAGATCTTTAAGGTGGATTTTCCTCTTTGATCTTCATGAACTCGATATTTTGGAACTTATAACGTTGATTCGGATGGTCGAGACCTCAATTCCGGATCAAACGATGGATTTAGATGATCTTGATGAAGAACGTCTTGAATCTTCAAGAACAACTCAAAGATTTGAAGCTTGGAAACGTTGATCGGAGGGTGTAGCACCTTGATTCCGAATCAAACGATGGTTTTGGACAAACTTGATGAAGAACGTCTTTGAATCTTCAAGAACAAACTTGAAGACTTGAAGCTTGGAAACGTTGATCGGAGGGTGTAGCACCTTGATTCCGGATCGAACTTCAAGCTTGGACGATTTTAATGTACAACGCTTTGATTCTTCACACGAATGCCTTGAAGGTTGAGAGAGAGTTTCTTCACGCAAACTTCCTCCAAGTCTTGAGCTCTTCAAATTGTGTCCATTTCCCTTGGCCAAGGCCTCTATTTATAGGCAAATGGGAGTGTATTTAGGGCTTAGGTGGCATCGTCTCATTGGTGCCTTATTAGGGCTTATGTGGCGTGTTTCTATTGGTGCCTTGTATTTCATGATTCTCTACAACAATGTGTGGATCATTTGTGTGAGCTCGACACTTGTCAATTGCTTATTGGTTGAAAATTTTCACATATTAAATATCAAATTATTATTTATTTTATTTAGGAATTTGATTAAATAAAATTCCTAAAATATAAATAAATAATTTAATTTGGTATTTAATCATTTTAATTTTCTCGTGACATCATTTGATTGGTGATAAAAAATTCGATTGCTTACAATTTCATATATTCAAAATAAAAATAATTTAAATATTTTTTTATTGAAGTCGATTTACTAAATTTCATGTTCGGGTTCAATTATCTGAGATATAGGATTCGCTGTGGTTGATGATTTACTAATAATCTTTTGTGCCTAGTGTATATTTATATATGTACATATTTCAGTGTGTGAATGTGTGTTTATTTATTTAACTTAATTTATATTACAAAGTATCCTGTCTGATTTTGAAAATTTGAATGCATAAAGTTCGATCATCAGCGCGGGGATGTGTTTTTTTTAGGGTTGGGGGGGGGGGGGGGGGTTTAGGGGTTTATTTTGTGTTTTTTATTAGAGTATTTTTATTTTTTAGGTTTTGGAGGGTAGGGAGTTTATTCTGTGTTTTTTAGAATTTATTAATTTTATTTTAGGATATAAATTCATATTCATTTAAAATAAATTAAATTAATCCACTTTAATTTTAGAGTTCACTAATTTTATTTTAGAATCGTACCAAAAAAAAAAGACGGACGGGTGGTGCTCACACGCCAGTCAGACACTTTTGTATGCTACTGTTGTTGGAGAAGAGACCAACCCAATTTCTATATATGTGTTGGGCGTTTGTTCTGCATTAGAATTCGATACCAATACATTATACTGCACTTCTGTTTTGTTTTGGTTGGGCTTATCTCTAATATCTCATGCCCCTTCTATCTAATGTTGTTTGGACTTTTTTATTTATTTTGGGCTTTCGCCCCGGATTAATGCAACTTCACTTAATTTTTATTAACAAACCAAAAATATTATAAATAGCCCCCATTCTTTGTGCAGAGAGAGATCCTAAATTGTCTTGTTACAATTTATTTATTGTTTTCAAGGCGCGAGGATAGGCACACTGGATGGTGCCCATAGTGACTCCCTTGTTACAATTTTATATATATTGCATCTATATTATATATACATTTAGGATCCGTTCGGTTGATTAGATTGGATGAGATTATGGGCCGGAAATGTTTGGTTAATAAGACCCAATCTTGCAAGCCTGAGACTCAGTCCAAAGATTAGATCGCGCTGTATAATTTCCACAATTAGCTATCGCACCTCCCCCTCCGACAAAATCAATCTTGCAAAAATTATACAAATCTGCCCTCACGGCAGACACATTGCTGCAACCTATCGGTAGGGGTGAGCGTTCGGTCTATTCGGTCGGTTTCGGTGCGAAAACCCCAAAACCGAATAGACCAATTTTTATGGAAATGAGGACCGATCCGGACCAAATAGTAGCTGGGACCGATCTGGAACCGAACCGAATTCGGTTCGGTTCCGGTTCGGTTTCGGTTTTTTTTTTTTTTTTTGAAGGGCAGTGTATCAAATAATGTCCTATATGAAACCAAATATCAAATAATGTCCTATACGAAACCAATAATGAAACCAAATAAAAACATCACAATTATCCAATAAAAACATCCACAAATGAAACATAAAAAACAATCCGAGCATGTAAGCATCCAACAACATTAGAAGTCTAACGATGAATTCAACAAATTAATACAATCCCAACAAAATGAAAAAGAGTGCAATTAACATAATCTAAAAAATATATTTAAAAAAAGCTATATATCTATTCGGTCTATTCGGTCGGTTCGGGCCTTTTTTTTCCGGACCGACCGAGAACCGAAAACCGAAATTTTTTCAAAAAAAAAACCGGACCGATCCAAAATCCAATAAACCCGGACCAAATAGACCAAATTGCATTCGGTTCGGTTCGGTCTTCGGTTTATATGGATCCTTGCTCACCCCTACCTATCGGAGTATCCATTTGTTGATATCAATATCTAACAAACGGATATATAAATATATAGCTTATATGCTAGCGCCGTCGCCGCGTCGATGGCCATGAGAGGAGAAGGCTCCGGCGGTTGTGATTGCCCGGAGAGAAGAGCAGAGACCGCATCCCAGGCGGAGATCGACTGTGAGTCTGAGATGGGTCGCGATTCGCGATGTTGATGCTCTTGGGCGTGAGATATAGAGGCGGGCGGCCTCTGCAGGCACAGCCATGAGAGCGGAGTGTTGTCATTGTCCGACGACGCTTCCGACGACACAGATATCGAGGAGAGAAGGTCCGGCGAGGCTATCTGAGGTAACTCTGATCCCCCATACTCAGACTCTGTCTCTTCTTCTCCTTCTTGCTCAGAGGACTGAGCATGAGTCCTCTGTTTCTGCTTTTTTGGAATCTACATTTTCTTCCCCTAATTTCTTTGGTGTTGAGACGTGGGGGAAGAGGAGATAAGTGTGATGGGATTTTTTGGGTTTTGGAGATTGGTGATGTTTGTGGGGGCTGTTGGAGGGTGAAGGTGTACGATGGGTCGTTCTTGGGTATTTTTGTGAGGAAGTGGGGGCTGTGGTGAGAGGGGTCTGGAGGGGGTGTTGGCTGGGCGTCTGAGTAGTGAAATTGGAGTAGAGTCTGGTGGGGATGAGTTATCAGACGCCGGGGATGATCCGGCAGGTGTGATGGGGGCTGGTATCGGTGTTGGAGTGAGATGGGGCTGTTGCGGGTGAGTCAGGGTGGGAGAAGCGTGACGGGAGGCCGTGTGTGGGCTGGTCGGAAGGGCTGGGTGAGGAGCAGCAGAGTGCTGCGATGCAGACTGTTGTGTTGTTGGGTTTGCAGGGGGGTCAGTGATGTGAGGGTGAGTTTTTGCTGTTTTGAAGTTCTTTCAATTTCTGGGCATGAGTTGGTATCTGGGTTCGGTTCAGCAAAAATCACAGAATGTGTTTTGTGTTTTTTTGAGGAATTGGAGTAGGAAGTTGATGCTGTTTTTTCTGTGGATTTTTTTGCAGATGTAACTGCAGAAGAGCGGGAGATCTGGGCCAGTTTCTTCGCAGATTTTTTGGATGCTGGAGAAGGCGTTGAAATCTGGGCAGATTGCCCAGAATTTTGTTTCCTCCTACCCATAACAGCAGATTTGGAAATTTAGACCCAAAACATGGCTGGAGACTTGAGTTTGGATGAAGAACAAGATGAACATAAAATAAAAATTAAAAATGAAAAAAACTGGAAAAACAAAAAAAAAATGTCGATCAGGGGTATATTAGTAAATGATTAAGAAATTAGCATTATATAATCTTGCACACCAAACATGATTGTAAGATTGTATAAAATTGACAAATAAACCGAACATCTTTTTTTAGCCATGATTCAATCTTGGTCTATCCCATACTGTATCCGACTCTTATCTTATCTAGGAAACCGAACGGGGCCTTAGTGTATACCAATAAAATAAGGTTAATTATATAAAAAAATCACCACATTTCAACGGATTTTAATTTAAATACGGCATTTAAAACATTATAATAATAACTCAATCTTTTAATCTGTATAAAATTTAAAAATTTCAACAGTTGAAAAACTAATTGCACATTAAACACTCTCATATTCAACACTCCAAAACTGAATCAATTTGTACATATGGCATAAAATATTGACACGTCATAATTATGGTCGCCAAAAAAGAAATTGAAAGTGTCGAATTTACCATTAATCAAAATATTGAATTATTATCCATAAGTAATTTATTTGGTATTCATCATCCATTTAAGGATGAGAGACAAGGGTTCAATCCAATTCCCTCCCCCACTAAAAAAAATTTATTGTAACATTGCACAAGTCACGTCCAAATTACAAATTCGTTCTCCGAATTATCAATTCTGTTAACTAATTTTTTTACGATTAATCAGATACAAAAAATAATGTGGAGTACAATCTCAAATCACAACATAAGAAGGAATAAGATTTTGACCTCTTAACCCTAATATTTTTTTTTTACGTACACCTGTACAGTTAAAAGAATTAGGTTGAGGTGCCGCTGCACACAATAGCCAAAGATATCAATCTCTTTATTAATTTGACTATTGTTATTTTGCTTTTGTCATTAAAATTTATACGAGGATACTAATTATATTGGACTACCTTACCTTGTTATTCGATTGACTAATGTAATCATTAATTTTAATTGCATATATGATTACGAGCCTTGTAGCTCATAGTATGATCAATTACTTGTGTTCATTTTGAGATTAAGATTTGGGGAAAGGATATACTACATACTCATACTCTTTTGGGGAAAATAAAATAACAACTTCATTAAAAAGAAAATCAATATTTTATAGAACTTTGACCTCAGCAATAAATGCCTATGTTCCCCGTAATAACAATAAGAGATTGCGCGGGTATCACACAGTACTGTCACATGCATGTGAGTTTTTTAAAAAATATATATTTATAACAATAATAATTACATTATATTATGTATACGTGACTACGTGTATACGAATACAAGTTTTTTTCACCTCAAAATAATAATAATAATAATAATAATAATAATAATAATAATAATAATAATAATTAAAAAGAAAAGAAACACGAGATTTTGACTAGATGACATGGATCTGAGATCAAAACATATATGAGCTGGTCCATATAAGGTATGGCCTGAACCCATCAGACCAGCCTAGGTCCAATTTAAAAAGATCAAAATAACTCCACACCGACTGACGGGCGCGTGGATTCGTGCGTGGTGCACCAGTATTGTTATTATTTTTTCTATTTATTTTATTTTATTTTTTATTTTAGTGATTTGTTTTAGTTTTTTCCCAAAATTTATATACTCTAAAATAAAATTAGTAAATCTTAAAATTAAAGTAAATTGTTTTAATTTATTTGAAATAAATATAAATATATACAATAAAATGTAATTAATGAATCCTAAAATTAAAGTGAATTAATTTTTTTTTTTAAATCCGATGACTTGCACAATGCACTCGCTCGACACTAACGCGTGGGATCGTGCATTGCGCTCGATAATTAATTTTTTCGAAATAAATATAAATAGTAATTGAAAATAAAAAATCTAATTTCGAAATAAATATATACCACAAAATGATATTAGTGAACCCTAAAATTAAATTGAATTAATTTATTTTTTTTGAAATCCAATGCCTCACACAATGCACTTGACCTACGTTAACGCGTGGGCTCGTGCATTTGCACACGATAATTATTTTTTTCAAAATAAATATAAATAGTAATTGAAAAATAAAACCCTAATTTTGAAATAAATATATACCCTAGAATCAGTGAACTCTAAAATTAAAGTGAATTAATTTATTTTTTTTGAAATTCGGCGACTCGCGCAATGCATTCGTTTGACGCTAACGCATAGACTCGTGCATTACCCTCAATAATTAATTTTTTCAATTTAAATATAACCCTTAATTGAGATTAATAAACTTAAAAAAACATAAACCTTAAAAAATCTAAAAATTTCTAAAATACTAAAAAAAATCTAGAAAAATCACGAATCCAAAAGAACCTTAAACTCTAAACATTAATCGGGATGAAAAAAAATCATAATTTGAACTAAATAAACTCATATAAAATAACTAGGAGACTCGGTACTTTTATAATTTTGAGTGATATTTTTTAGTGTTGTTGATACTGATTTTGACAGTTTTTTTTTTTCGAATCAACACGTTAACTATCTTATGTGCACCTTATGCGCCAGAGAATTGGCAAATACACACATACATATATATGTGTATACACATGAAGAAACTAAAGAATCGAAACTAGGTAAGAGAAGGTAAGCCATCTTTATAAGAAGCAAAGTCGAGAATTTGAGTGGGTAAAACTGGTAATGCTTAGCTGTTTCGAAATAAATGGAGTTAAGATATTAGATATGCCAAATTATTGAGATACGATAATGTGATATATGTGTTAAAAATGACAACATAAGTATGGGCAAGCCATTGCAATTCATTACCCAATCCTATCTATCTATATATTAAATGAAATCTTCTCCAATGGAACGATATATCTCCCTTTCAATTTTCATATACTCATTATCAAAACTCAACACCAACACGCAGGTAGCTAGCAATAACTAATAAGAAATAATTTTGATGGAGCTGCACCATGATAACCAAGACTCCCCAGCATGCTTCATCCCTCTCATTGCACGATTCGATCGCCTTGATCGCCTCGTACGTAAATTTACGTGTATATGTATATATAATATATTCATTAATTAACGTTGGTGTAAAATATTGCAGATTCAGCTGTTGGAGGAGAAGCGAATTTAGTGCAGCTGAAGCCAAAAATGAGTGCTGGACTGTGTCCTCGGCTCTAGACGAAGTCCAGCATAAAGGTACGCTCATGGAGAGACTCGCCATACTCGAGAAACGAGTACTAGAGGTCAGTCCAGTTTACCTACATAATGTATACTGATAAAATGAAATATAAATAATTCTTATAAAGTCGTCGACCCGTCCCGTCCCTTCCCTTCCCTTCCCTGCAGATTGATGAAGGGAACACATCAATATCAAGATCAAGATCAAGCTCTTCAACAACTCAAGGCTCAGAAATGATTGGTAAGAAAGATTCTGAAAGGCAAAGGAAGGATGATATCATTAATGGAGATGGAGATACAATCACCAAACAACAAATGGAACATCCCTCCACAATTCAAGCACAAGTAAGAGATCCTTTTATTTCATCTGGCTTAATCCCACACAAAAACTTGTGTGTGTTGCTATTGGTATATAAGAAGTATCGTGTGAAACACAAAGACTCTTTCTGATTTCATTGTCGGCCTCAAATTTTGTAGGAAAGAGCTTCTCCTGCAGATGGAATTGTGAAAGAAATAGCAGCAGCTTCCCACAAAGGCAGAAGACAGAAAAAGAAATCTCAGAAATGGACATGGTTGTTCCGACATACATGTTGAACATTTATATTCTGAAACTGAATGATTCATCATCCACTCTCGATTTACGTGGAATAATACAGACACTTAAATATGAGTGCGCGTGTATCAAATAATCAACCATTATATATATAGTTGATATTCTGTCATAAGAAATCTCTCTGTGAGGAAAGAAGGCAAATATTGATTGACAATAAACTGCAGCTTTTATAAACCTCTCCATTGAGGACTCCACAAAACTATAAAATCAGCATAAGCTGCATCAAGACTCTGAAAAAGACACCAAATTACAGATGATCATTACATATATACTACCATCGGATTCATCAACAACCATAACTCGTATTCAGAAACTGAATATTACGACTTTGTTAGAGACTATATAGAAAGGTTGCGAAACCAGCATTGCATAAGCAGTCTATTAGCTATAATCAAACCCAACCAAATTCGAATTCAGAAGGCTGATTTCCTACTTCGTCATGTCAGAATACCTGCAGCGCAACTCCTATTCTATTTGGACAACATATGATGTCTGGCTTACACACAGCGGACATGGTGGATCCTGCCTATTTTCGTGGCTTGTTTCCTGTTCCAGGCATTCCGCGTGATAAACATGGCCACAAACTAGAACTGCCATGACAGAGAGATTCGTAGATGAAGAATTCTCAAAAATGAAGGGATTCTTCCTCAGACGCTCCTCACATATCCTGCATTCCCTCCTCCGCACGTCTGCAGACATTGGATTCTCTCCCAATGAACTTGACCTTATCCTCTCAGGTTTTTGAAATATCCTGCTCCCTGAAACTCAACACATAAAAGCGATCAGACATGTTTAAGATGAGATTAAAAATAAATGCATAAATATTTTTTGAAGTCTACGTTACTTTATATTTCCATTTAAATACATGACAGTTCAGATGAAGTCAGGAAAGCAAATTCAAAGAACGAGGAATATACCTCTATATGGGAAGGCTGGGAGATCTTTATTTTCCGGTTTGTAGGACAACTTAGCATCATACACAGAAGAACCTTTCCAGTGAGAAGGAGATGCATCAGAATAGTTACTAGAGCTTCGTCTAGAATAATGGCGACCAAAGGGATGCCGAGAATGCCTTAATAATATTCTATGGCTGGAACCATGATTCTGATGAAGAGGTGATTCGCGACCTGGTGATCTCTTAAGAGAACTACCCGGAGCATCCATGAGTACCGCCTGTGATGCACTGCTTTCAACTTGGTCAAAAGGTCTCTGGAACACATAAATTTGAATTTTATATGTAAAAATGAGATAGAGTGGAGGGCGGGGGGAAGCCAAAAGTGACTGTGATTGACTAACCTGTTTAGACTGCAGATCCACTTCAGGTGCATGTGGTATGATGTCTGAAATTGACAGCTGTTTATTATCAGAGAGATGATACATCCAGAACTATAGTAAAATAACATGCAAGGTCGGCCAGTGACTGTGACTCTTCACATAGACATAAATGCGAAAAAAATCACAAATTCTAGTTGATATAACATGCATAAAATAGAGGTTACTACGAGAACTGCTGTTGATAATCACTCTACTGCATGCGGACTGGAAAAAACATTAAGATGGCCAATATTCTAGAATTCAAGCATGGTATGAAATTAACTAGGACCTTGCCAATATTAAAGCCTGTCCACAATTAAAATATGCACTTAACAAAATCAAGATCAACATCGATGAAAAACAACATTGATGCTCGGTTTAAGAATCACAAGAATCAACTCAAAGAAAGTCCATGAAGAGCCATAGCTAAATATGCACTGAGCTGGTTTCATGAGAACATTCGGCAATGACAGAAAATGAGGACTTGCATCTAACATGCCTATTATACACACATGATTGCGTCACTCAGGGGGGAATATTTTAGGTATTTATGCAAATTTGCAGGGTCATTTCTTCTTCATATTATGTCATATATTGGAGTTTTCCTTTCCAGAATACAGATTAACCAATATGCTTCAAGAACCCTCTTCAAAATTTTGTTGGTTCGAGGTTAAGTAGATGGAGGGCTGAAGGGCTGCCAGGCAAATTTAATTACTCTTGTAAAATCAACCTTAAAATGAAAAGCCATGCAAAGCAGAAGAATATGTATGCATAAAACTTGTGACCAATCCAGAATGTGCAAGCCATAGATGGAGCACTCTCAAATTTTATAATCAATCATCTAGAGTTTGGGTTACAAGTAAAGAATGTAGCGATACCATATCCAGATAAAAAGTAGAGATACGGTACTACTGTGTCCGGAATAAAAAGTAGCGATACCCTAATTTTATCGTGCACATAATAAGTACCAATCAGACAATCAGCTAGGGAATGAAGATTCAGATACTATCTTAAGTAGCAAAAACATAATAACCATTCATCACACCTACTTTCCAAACCATAAATCCACAAACCAGATAATCAGCCATTCCTACATTCAACCAGTCCATTCATGATGCATATAACGGGAATGGTATTTTTAATGGAAGAAATAAAAGAATGCAAAATTGAGAGTTTGTCTGAAGTATGAACTGCGCAACTCTTCCTTACAATCATCGATTCAAGTGCCCAATGAACTCCTCCTGTTGCATCATCCTCAATCGCATGACATAAAAAAGGGGGAATACCATTCTTCTTTTCTTAATAGGCACAAACATAATCTACCATCTTTAAACCTTCAATAAAACGAATGCAACACAGTCCTAATTGACGCAACTGTAAGCAAAATACCTCAGTACTTCATGTTACCTATAAATAGTATTTAAAAAAAAATGAAGCCGTCAATTAGAAAACAAAGACAACTAGCCAGCCTAACCACATACAGTCAGATTGCCTAAAAGGGTAAGGAAGCGTAGCATCATCTCATGCATCAATGGCATTGATTAAAACCTACCGCTATTGCTGAAACAACTACAGTTAATAAGCTCAACCGTTCCTGTAAAAATGGGATAGCAAAAATGCCGTATTGATTATTGTTAAAAATAGATATTGGGCCTAACTCACCCTCACAAAACCGGTTTGTAAGGGGAGGATTGCCCTCACATTGATAAGTGGCATGTGCCACTTTCTCCAACCAATGTGGGATATTTAACATGCCCCTAACTAAGCCACAAATCGTTGAGAACTCAATATTGAGGGCCAACATTGAGAGGTTGTCCTCACGTTAATAAGTGGCACATGCCACTTTCCCCAACCTAACCTCACAAAATCGGCTTGCAGGTGAGGGTTGCGCTATTTAACAATTATTTCATGATCACAAGTTCGCAACATTAAGCATTGGCTTCAAAAGAAGCCGCATTACAGCATTAAGAAACGAAACACGCAAGCCCACCATAAACTCATCATCCAATGACCGAAGAAAAATGAAGAAATTCCCCAAAAATTGAGAAATGATCATCCAAATTCCAATATCAAAAACGAAAAAGTTCGAGTTTTGCACTAAAATCTGCCATTAAAAATGAAAAATAATTTACCTGGATGTGATGGTGCTTTATTTCTATCAGCCCTTCTTTTTCTTTTCCCCATTATCTTATATATATATATATATGTATATATGTATGTAATTTCCAAAAATAATTATACCAATATAGTAATAAATAAATGTCAGCAAAAATTTCTGAAGATTGGAAGGCAGAAAAGTTTGAGGGTTTAGGAGGATTGATGGTTTAAGAGAAAATGGGGGTGAAAGGTGCCGCGAAGATAGAGCAGCGGGGAGCGGAGGTGCCAATCAAGAAAATCTAGCAAGGGTAAATGTGTGAGAGAGAGAGAGAGAGCACTTGGCAGTTCAATAGCGATAGAAAAATTTGATGATGAAACTGTAATTTGGGGGATTTTCTTTTTCTTTTTTTAACCGATGAATAGTATGTTCCCAAGATATAATAGATAATTTCTCAAGAAGAAGAAGAAGATATTGTAGATAAAAACATATGAAAATTGATCGTGAAAAAAATATTATATTCAAATTCTTGGTTTTTATGTGCCGTTTTACATTTTCTAATTTTTTTCCAAGAATGCCCTCACTTGGAATAAATTTTGGAATGGAAATATCCAAATAAACAAGGGCATTTTTGACAAAAAAAATAGGAAAAGGAAGGGGTGCAATTTTTTGAAATATAATGAAATATTTCTATATCACTGTTGAATTTTCATGCATTTTACCCGATGTAATGTAATATTCTTCCTCCAATCTCATTACAATTTTAATATTTTAAAAGCCATTTAATTATATTCTTGATTAAAAGAAACTTGTAAACTTACAAAGAGTCTCAATATATTATACTCATAAGAGAATCTTAAAAGCGGGCCCCATGATAAGTGCTAGAATCTTATAATAGTATTCTTTAAAAAATAATTATACATTCAACTTTAGTTTTTCACGTTGATTGAATATTTTTTTTATGAATATAATTTTGAAAATACAAAGTATGTGCATAGAGTTTCCAAAATACTCTTATTTAATTAAAGAATATTGGGTTTAATATAATAATTAAATGAAAATTTACAATTCAATTTGTAATATTACACTGGAGTATATTTGTAGATGACATGGAAATATAATTATATAATCGATAAAATTCACTGTCATGACTTATTTTAGCACTAACATGACCATTGTTTAGCATGACAAGAAACTCTCAAACCAGTTTCTTTTTGCGAAGAACAAGCATAGGGATGCTCATTAAGACCAAACAAGGTGTCCACAAAATACGTAATACCGCAATGATTCTCAATAATACCACGAAAAGGCTGGCGAGAGAAAATACCCAAATGAGAGTAGACATTCAAGCAATAAAATTGAATGCATCCGAGTATGAGAAAGATTTTAGAGAAGTTATGAAGAGAGAGAGGAGATCCATGAGAAAACTTGCTGATGTTGAGAAGCAGACTAGCATTTTCCAGTCTCAGTTTGAAGAAGAGAAGCAGAGAATTGTGCAGCTGGAAATAGAATTGCTTCAAGCTGAGAAAGAACTTGTTGAAGCTGAGGTTCGTCATTCCACTGAATTAGATTAGTACTTATCTCTATGAACACGTGGAATTGTATCCATCTTGATGGTTTAAGGAAAGTTCTGGGTTGAACAAGTAATAATCCCCTGGTCTTCCTTGATCCTTTTCTTTTGGAATCCACTACTAGTAACTCTCTCTGACAATCCAAGATGTGTAGCTCCTGGATGCCATCCGAACCTTTTCTCATTTAATTCATTCTCTATTTCATGTCACTAGGGACAATCGGGATCAGAGAGATTGCTATTAAATGAATTTTCTGTGTTGATTTCATCGGGTGAAATTGACGATGTACTATCATTTTTCTCATTCGTCTTTACATTTTAGGCCTTGAACAATTCCTTGATGTGGTCAAGCATATTTAACTTCTCCCTTATCAAGTCAGATTCTTCCTCATGCCTGCAATCCTAACTTTTTAGTTGAAGGCTTTGATGCTCTTCACTATCATGTGTGTGTGTGTGTGTGTGTGTACATAAATATATTTTATAACTTATATATATAGACAAAGTATATACATTAACCGTAGACAATGTATAACCTAAGTGCTAAAATAATTCACAGTAGTGCTAAAATAGGTTACAACAATGCTAAAATAGACCACATCAGTGCTAAAGTACATGGCAGTGCTAAAACAGTTCACAGTAGTGCTAAAATAGCTTACAACAGTGCTAAAATAGATCATAGTAGTGCTAAAGTACACCCTGCACCAAACAAGTTTTCTTCCTCGATCATTAACCGTTGCATCCACGTCTAGCAATCTATGGCTCAGATTGGTTCTCGGTTCTCACCTAGGGTGTTTATTATTCTTATTCATAAATACATATAGATTGTATATATAAGCATTATATTGTGCATTTTGTCTTAATATTATAAAAGTTACTCACTATATCGAGAATATTTACTATTATATATAGATTATAAATGCATGTTACTCCTTTTTCTTGATTTTATTATGCATGGTACATTAGTGATTAGTTATACATCACGAACTTCATACAATCATACTTTACATGGTATTTTATTTCCCATATATATATTTATGTATTGAAGTGTAATGCCTAGAAAAAGCATGTTTCAATCATTTATTATATACATTATGCTCATCATACATATCGTATCTCATTCGATTAACGGACGAGATCATATATTTCAACTTTATATTTCATTGTGTATTCCAACTACTATATTGGAATTTAACACACATTTAATGATTGAAATATAAGATGGAATTCTTGTCTTGCACAATTTCATCTTCAATCCATTTGATTTCTGTTCAAGTCCAGCAGTGCTAAAATAGTTCACAGTAGTGTTAAAGTACTGATAGTGAAAAGTTCAAAATAACAGCTTAATCAGCTTCGTCAACCTAAGTGCTAAAATAGTTCACAACAGTGCTAAAATAGGTTACAACAGTGCTGAAATAGATCACAGTAGTGATAAAGTACATGGCAGTGCTAAAACAGTTCATAATAGTGCTAAAATAGGTTACAATAGTGCTAAAATAGATCACAATAGTGCTAAAGTACATGTTAAAAATAAAAAATTTTGTCGGAAAATGAGGCCGTGGTATAGATTCGCAAATTAAAACTTTTGAAAATTTGGGTATATATTATCAACAATTTTGAGTTAGATATAAATGATCGATATCATTTTAAATCAAATTGGTGTTAATTAAAGTGCATGAGAACATTTACGATTAAACTATTTGGATGTGATTTTAAAAGAAACAAAACATCAAGAAGCATATCCATCTATTTATTTATCCGATGAAACATGAGAACTTCATCACAGATTCTTTATTCTGTCAAACCTAATAATGAAATCAAAATCTGATCTAAAAAAGAGAAAAAAAAATATATAGCAAAAAATGCAATGTTTGTTTCATTAATAATCATATCTCTTGTCTGCTGAAAATTGCCCGCCTTTGTTTGGTAGAGGTGAAGTTGCGGATTGTCGATGCCGTCGACGATAAGCAGCGGAGGCGGCACCGTCTCTCATGGCGGGTGAAATGGGAACCACCATTGCCAGAAGAAAGAGACGCGAATAGAGTGAGAGAAGATTTGGTGAAATGACATATGAATTCATAAATTACAAAAATACTCTTGCTTCATTAAAAAGTCAGTAATATTACAATTATGCCACCGCGTTTTTTTCAATCTGTGACAGATCTTGGCCGTCCAAAAACGAGCGATCTGTGGCTGAGATTGGTTCTCAGTTCTCACAGGGGGTGTGGTTCTCACATGATCCATCTCTCTCTCTCTCTCTATATATATATATATATATATATATATTTTTTTTTTTAATCGTGACTTCTTTTATGTATCAACCTACGAGATATGATCACATTTTATGAGAGGATATATGAGTTAATGAGATATCAAAATCACTTTCATCAGAAATTAAGTGTTACCCCGCAGCAATTTAACGTTACCACTAGGCACTAATGCAAGTATGCCAAGCTTGATTATAAATTATAATGATTAATTATTGAATAGGCTAGATAATTTAAATCCCGAAATTATCCTAAAAAAATATTAAAATTAAACTATCAAACATCACACGATATCATGAAATCTGGCATTTTTATAAATGATCTTATGGAACCTTTAATTTGTGTATCTCCAAAAGTGAGAAACAGGGTGGATTTTTAAGGGTAAAAATACCTTTAATTTGTGCTTCTCCAGAAGCGGAATAGGGTGATTTTACTTTTATAAAGGAAATGTTGCACTATTCGTGTGTGTGTAAATTTAGTAATCAAAACTTCGTCAGTACTCTAAAATGTCCATCCCCTCATCCTCTAAACTATCTATCCACCCAATAGTAAATCTTTAAAGTAAACAGGCCATTGTGGATTAAACACATGCACACTTTATTTTAATTAATGGTTTATGTTATGCCCCTGGATGCAGCCGCAATAATTAATTTAATTTAGATAATGACAATTTAGCCCATCATAAATCATAACTAAGCCAGCTATAAGCCTACAACAAATCTAAAAGGGCAATTCTAAACATAGCCATATTTTTTCTTAACATAGCCCCATTTTTTAAATTAAATAAATATATAATGTAAATGTACTAGTTTACCCTCACAGCCCCTAAATTAAAACCCTTACTAAATAAATAAATAAAAAACCGTTCAAATCTCTTTTCATATAACCCCCAACTTAATTATAGCCCCCAAACTTAAATAAACCCCTACTAGAAAAGAAAAACAGAAAAACTATATAGCCCCCACCTCACAAATCTATTTTCCCCACATAATCATCTGCTTTAATATGTTTTTCGTCTCATATTCATATTGAATATCATGCTAACATTTATCTGACAGACTAAACCAGAATTAGAAACATCATTTATAATAATTAAAAAAAAATCCACTAAGAAAACAATAACTAAAAAGGGAAAATTAATTGCAAAAAACAAAAATTGAGATACGCATTGTCGTTTTGTGCTTCACAAGATTGAGTTAATAAAAAAACCATTATTTTGACTCTCAATGCATCCATGGATACTCACCATCGCTCGACCTACCTTTCTTAATTGCGTTCCCAATACCTAAACACAATCAGAAATAATGATTGTCACTAGAAACCAAAAAAAAAAAATTCGAAACTTTGTGCAGATTCTACTTAGAATAAACCTTCAAATATTTGAGTGCTCGATGGGATACGCGTCTAGTCTACGTCCGATTGTATGAAGATAGCTTCTTTCTCATCTATATCGTAATGTACATACGTGTGTAATGACACAGACATACACACACACTGAGTTCTTCAATATTGATGGAGAAATATTTTTCACTGGGATTTGGTCATGAGAGCCGCATCGTGTAGCAAAACTCCTTCTAGTGAACTGCTGAATCTTGTGTTCTTTGCCAATTCTGGAATATACACTTTAAGTATTTGTCTGCTTATGTTGGTACTTTATTTCTCTTTTTTTTTCATTTGCTAGTTTCAACTGTTTCTCTAAAAGAGGGACAAAACAACGACCTACTTTATTTATCTACTTTTATTCATGTGCTAGTTTCTACTGTTTGTGTGTGCCATTATTGATATAAGCATATTCTTCAGCACTCGTAATGGACTGCATTTGCTAAAATTTCCCTTTCTTTGATAGGGATGCTGATATTGTCATGGATGTTATTGAGTTTGCTGATACTGTCATGGATGCTGTAGAGTTTGTGATCCAAAATTTCCAAATTTCAGCAGTACAAACTCAAGTTCCACTTGTTATTTACTTGTCAGTAAATTCAGAGAATCAAAGTCAGAATCTTGAAGCTTAAGTCTGGGTAAAAACTGGAGCTAAATTCCCACAAACTATAAAATCAAAATTTTATACGATGCAATCAAAACATAATATGATTCATTCAAACAAGAAGCAAAACTAAGAGAGAAAATCAATATACATATCATAGATCATCTAAGTTGATAGTTTCTCCACTCTTAAAATTTGATTCAATGGAAACTAATGCACTAAAGTCTTTGATACGAGCCAAATATGAACTATCCCATCCTGCTGCAGATTCAAGTCGGGAGTATTTCCAATTAGGCACTATCGGAGGTATTGGTGCATCATGCTTCAATAAAACCTGCAAAAAAATTTAAGATAATCACAATTAAAAAAATGAGACTTGAGACATCATGTTTAAAAGGCAGTATAAATAATACTTGTACAAAGTGATTATCATTTACATATCCAATTGTTATTATCCTATGTTGGGATTTCGGTGGTGGATTAGACCGTAAAGGAAGATATGTCAGACATTGTTTTCTTGATATATGAATAAATACCACATTATATCTTGAGGCAACCAAATGGCCCATGTCAGGCAAAGTCATCCAACTTTTATAGGGAGCTGGAACAGTAAAGCAAGATATAGCTTCCAACAATTGAGTAACAAGTTCCATAGATCCATAAAAATTAACATAATAATTTCGATGATTGCATAACTCTTCAATCAATTCTTCTCGAACTTTTAACCAACAATCTTCTCCAAATCCAAGTAAACCCGCAACTGCCCGAAAACCACAGTGTCCATCTGATTTGACATCAAATATATTAAGAATGTGTGGTTGTATAAATAATGGAAAACAATCCAAAAAAGGCACTCGTGAAGATCTTCTTGCAGGTATTTTCACTCTCTTTCTAATCTTCATTGCTTCTGCATTGAGTTCTGATTCTCGTTTGGAAACTAATGTTTCAACAACTTCAAAATATGAAGGATCACGACGAGTTGATCCACTTTCCTTTAGAGACGGGCGACCTTTTGTCTTAGACTTTTCTAATGGTGGAGCAAGGAATGTTGTAGCTGGATTAGCTAATTCTCTTAACTTTCTTTTCAATGCCAACTTTCCAGGTTGGTCAGAAGCTTGGAAATAAGACCATATTGCACTAATCTCAGCATCAATACTCACCTTGTATGAATCGCAACTAGGTTGAGATCTTTTCAAGTTTAGCTTCAACCAATGAGGATGAATAATTGAAAGAGAAATTGGACGAAAATCTCTGAGATATTCAGCAATTTCGTGTGCACAAGGTAATCCATGCGTTCTTCTAATGATACATCCACATAAGTTAGCGTTAATCCCAACATTATTTGCTCTCTCTGATTCAATCAAAATCATGTTTAATGCCTTCCTAGAAACTAGTCCCCGTAACTCTCTGAATAAAATAGGTTTAAAATTATGCTCAACAATGTTCAGACTTTGCTCAAATGAAGCTTTAATTTCAGCAGACTGCAACTCAATCAAAGAATTAATTATGGTCCACGAACTGTCAAAATCTCCTTGAGATGATCCGAGCCATTTCTTCAATTTTGCATGTGCACTTTCAGCTCTACACAAAAAATTGAGATAAATATAATAAGCTTTAAAATTAGAAAAAACACTAACACTAATAAAATTAGATATTGTACCTATTTGTCGTCAAATTACCAAAGTGCATAATTTTGTTTGTCCAAGCTGCTACAAATCTCTGTTTATATGGCGTCAACCATGTATCTTTCACATATTTCAAAACTCCCGGATAATCCTTATAATTATTATCAATGGAATTTAAAATTTTAGCGTACTCATTCTCAGTTGAAGAAAGCATAAGAGCACTCCAAGCTGACATGAAAGCATCACATTTCTCTTTCCGTTCAAACAACTTTCTCGAATTAGCAAGCACATTTTTTGTGATGTGAAATCTACATTGAAGATTTGTGGTGCTTGGAAAAGCACTTCTAATAGAATTCATCAATGCCAAGTCCCTATCCGTTACAATTACCTCAGGTAATATATTTGATGGCATTATACTCTTCAACTTCTCCATTGCCCATGTGTAATTTTCCTCACGCTCAGATTCCATGTAAACAAATGTTATGGAAAATGTGAGATCTGTACATGTTACACCAACTATCTCTAGTAATGGGAGACTGTATCTGTTAGTTTTGTAAGTACAATCCATAATCAGCACAGATGGAAAGGCATGCAAAATCTCTATAGAAGAAGGATGTGCCCAAAATAAGTCTCTAATACAATCAGTCAAATCATTGGTCCTATGCCATTCCACGTAGTTACACTCATTCAACTTTTTCATCAGTTGTTGCATTTGTGATCTACCAGCTTTTTCAACCATCCTGTATCTATGACGGGCATTGTATATGGTCTTCATCGTGGTCGTATTATTCTTATTCTTTTCTTTTATGGTCATAAGAATATTCCGTGGCCTGATCATATTATTCGTCATATCAGATAACATGGTCTCTTCATCCTTATTTAATCTTCCAACAAATGAGTGACCCTCAAATTGCTCTATAGGTGGATGGTTGTGGATTTCACATATAACTTTCACAAGCCAATCTTCATCCTTTTCCAATTTCACTCCTTGCAACATAAATGGGCAACTAATTTTTTTTGTTCCTGTTCGTTTCCGAGACATTGTGTCAGTACTAATGATGTTCTTAGGAAGCTTATAAGTTCCACCACGCTCACAACCAAGTCGTAATCTAGCTTTTCTTCCACCAATTTGAGATTGAGAAGATATAATTATAATAATGTAACCTAGTTTTTTTCCGGTTTCTCTTGCCCAAGCAACTAAATCTTCTTTACTGTTAAAAACCTGCAACATAATTCTCATTTATTATGTAATATACATAGTTGTAAGTTTAATTGATACATCTAAAATTTAATAATAACTTACATTATTGGTATAAAATGAATTAAGTGAATCCAATGACTTTGCTCGATCCTCAACATTCACAATCTGTTATTAATGATAATAATATGTTAGTGAAATTAAAATATCATGGATGTTTTAAATTCAAGGTTGCATTTCAAGCTAAACTACAAATCTTTTATTAAATATTTCTCTATTTATAAATGATTAGACTTATGTTCTGATTTAAGTATTTTTCAAGTAGATAAATATATGATCGGATATATATGTAATTTGTTTAATGCTTTGTGATGAAATTTATAATTAATAGTGATAACAACAAAAAGGAATTAAACACCTAACTAAATGCAGCATAATTGATAACAAACAATCAACAACCAGAACTAAAGAAAATGAATAATGGCACATAAGAGAGGAAAAAATAACTGCATTAATCTTATAACAGTAGTTAGCATCCACAATTTGAACATACAAAGCAAAAAGATGAAACCAAATAAATATAAAAACATTCAAAATTAAACAATACTGTCATGGTTTGGGATTGCTCATCGTCTGTAGTGCTTGTTCCGGTGAATTTAGGCATAAACAAACACTGCAATTTTTTTGCTGGGAATAAATAAATAAATAAACAACCTTGCAATTTTTCAGGAGAAGATCCTATCACAGCCCACAACAGGTATCCGGAGATCTGGGCCAGAATAAATAAAGAATTTGTCGAAGAATGGAAAAGCAGTCGCGTTGGCGAGGAGAAGGAAGACCCCCAAGAGTCTTTGGTTTTCTTCATGAGGGCTGGTTTCAGAGATAGTCCAAAATGGGCAAGCCTCTTCTGGGAAGGGGATCAAATGGTGAGTTGGCAAGCCAATGATGGGATAAAAAGTGCAGTAGTAGGTTTGCTAAGCAGTGGAATATGTGGTTATGCTTTCAATCATAGTGATATTGGAGGCTATTGTGCTGTGAACTTACCATTCTTCAAGTACCAAAGGAGTGAAGAGCTTCTGCTTCGATGGATGGAGCGTAACGCGTTTACCACTGTCTTCCGGACACATAAAGTAAGAGAATCATCACATACACAAACATCTAAAATCTTCTAATACCATTTTCTTTGACCAACTAGTTTATATGTGCAACTAATTTGCTTTTATAATTTGACATTGTTGATCAGGGAAACAAGCCATCTTCCAATAGTCAGTTCTACTCCAACCAAAGAACTCTATCTCATTTTTCACGGTTTGCTAAGATATACAAAGCATGGAAGTTCTACCGGCTCCAGCTAGTAAAGGTATCATAACATCTAAATCAAGAACCCTTACATTGCATCACAAACTAATCTAACAAAGAGCTTCCTATGCAGGAAGCATCAGAAAAAGGGCTGCCTGTTTATCGGCACCTCTTCCTTCACTACCCAAAAGATGATCATGTGCACACACTAACATACGAGCAGTTTCTAGTTGGCACAGAGATCCTAGTGGCGCCTGTCCTCGACAAAGGCAAGGAAGCTGTTAAGGTTTATTTCCCAGAAGGAGAGAGCTGTCTGTGGAAGCATGTCTGGACAGGAAAACTACATTCAGAACAAAGCTCTGAAACTTGGGTGGAAGCTCCAATAGGCTATCCAGCCATTTTTGTCAAGGATGGAACCAAAATCGGAGAAACTTTTCTAGAAAACCTTAGAAACTACAACATCATGTAAGGCAGGCATTTTGATAGAACAGATTCTTTGGAATAGTTAGGTTGGAAGATCGGTTTTCATTTACATTATTCTTGAATCGGTCTGTCCGACTGGATTCAACCAAGAATTCCTTTCCAAACTTCACCATGTAAATGTACATTCGAAATGCATCAATTCCCTCCTAAAGGCTAAAACAATAATATATATTTCATTCCTATTTATTCAAACTTGAGCTCTGTACTATTCCATTCAACCTTGGAAACACAAGTTTATATTGAAGTTCACTTAAAAAAAAATCTATCTGGATCCAGTCATCTTATGTTTTGACTAGAAATAGGTTTGTTATAATAACTTTTGGGGGTGAATAAAGAGAAACTCAAACAATTAAGTTCTCAATAAAAAAAACTAATCAACATCGGGAAAAAAAAACTAAGAAAAACTAATAATTGCATTAGAATATCAAAAACCATATTCAACATGTGCGACGCTATTAAAATTCTTGGGAACGAAGGGAACAAAACAATTACAATATCAATAACTCTTGGGAACGAAGGGAACAAAACTAAATTTTTTTGATTAATTAGTAGCCAACTCAATTTTTGTTCTCTACACTATTTCTCAACATGTGCGACGCAATAATCATAAAATTACCTGTTTATCATAGTCTTCTCCTCCACAATTTTCATTATCTTTACCACCTATCATATCCGCCGTCTTCTATGGTTGGTTTGATATTTGTTGATCGAAGAAGAGCATATGAAAAAATAAGTTTCTTTTATGTTCTTTTTTTTCTTTCTTAGACGGGTGGGGATACAGAATGGGGGCTATACATACGGTTATTTTGATTTTTTAAAATAGGGTTTTAAGTTGAGAGTTATAAGGGTAAAATAGTATATTTAAATAATTATTTTATTTTATTATAAATATGGGGCTATGATGAGAAAAAAATTGACTATGTTTAGAATCACCCAATCCAAAATTCCTAAAGCTATCAAAATGGACTGAGCCCATTAGGCCCAACTCACACCGACTGGGCAAATTTCAGTTTTTATGTTTTTTGTAAAAAAGGGGGAAGAATTTATTGTTCATTCTCGGTTGTCTCGACTCCCCTCTCTCTCTCTCTCTCTACAGTTCTCGCCGCCAATTTCATTTTTAAGTTCTACAGGTCGCAGCTTTCGAGTGTAGAAAAGGTAAGATTTTCAGCTTTATACAACCATATGTAGTGTGTGTGATTTGAAAAGGTTGAGGAGCAGCAAATTAAGGATTCGCTGCGAACTTTACATATTGTAACTGTCAATATGTTGAATTTAGTTCAAAATTATAAAATTCAAAATGAGTAATTGTTGGTTTGAATGATTAAAAAACAAAATTCCAGGGATGATGGTATAAAGATTTTGAACATGCTGATTTCTTTTTCTCTGTGTATGCTGTGATTGTGAGCACCAGCGTTGCGATTGAGCTTTTTCTGTTGTTTCAAACATGGATTCAGATATTCGGCTCAAACCTGAACCGAACCGAACGGAAATGCTATTGCTTCGATGTGTCTTTTTTTGTAATTGCAAATTTGCAATTGTTAGCCTTGTTCAGTTATGTTGTTTGTACTTGCATTTTAGTTTGTGTTATATTATTGTGGTTGTCAACAAATATTACTAATTGTTTATGCATACCGTTGATGAAGAGTTTGGACAATCATATAGGGAAAAGGTAAAGTTGAAGCTTCTGTAATTCTTGCAACCTTCATGTTATAGCCAGTAACCACTAATGGATTTGGTTAAAACTGAATTAATCGAATAATTTGGATTCGCTTACATTCGGTTTTTAAATCTCAAAACTCGATTAATTCAGTTCTGTTTCAAAAACAACTAAAACTGACAGAATAAACTGAATATACTCAAACCTAAATCCTGGTATTGTGTTCCAATTAGTTTAGAGTTTTAAGTCTGTAATGCATGTATACTTTGCGAAGGAACAATGGTTTCTCATCCAACAAATTAGGCAAAATCTTATTCATTTGGATCAATTGCTTCAGTTTGTTTGAGTTGGCGGATATATCGTAGAAGTCAATCGATTTTACAGTAATTGGATTTGAAATTGTATGGAGTGTATGTATAGCTGAGTGACGTTTGGAATTGCAATTTGATCAGTGATCTGCTGCTAATTACACTTGTCGAATAACCTCAGTGTTCTGTATTTCATAAATTGTTCTGGCAGCATTTTTTTTTGTTTGAGCAAATAAATTGTTCTGGCAGTTATGGTGGGGCTCTCTCTAGGGGAGCAAAACTTCATAAAAGGTGGAATTGCTCAGGATCTGCGTACTGATGGTAGGAAACGATTAACATATCGACCTATTTTTGTTGAAACCGGCATCATTCCTCAGGTACAGTATGTTTGAATTATGAGGTGTTCTTCAGCGCTTAGTAGAGTACATGTTCACTGGTATATTATTTCTTATTGTAAAGGCAAGTGGCTCAGCAAGAGTGAAGCTGGGGGCAACAGATGTTATTGCAAGTGTGAAGGTAAACATTCACTTTGCGTCTTGATTTCAAACTTGGTTTCTTTTGTTTTTCCTTGTATTAGGAACTCTTCTTTTATGCCATTTTTGTCTTTGAATTTCTGACAGACTTGAATTAGGTCCATTTGATTATTTTATTTACAGGCTGAGCTTGGAAGGCCGAATCCATCTTATCCTGACAAAGGAAAAGTTTCCATATATGTTGACTGCAGTCCAACTGCCGAGCCAACTTTTGAGGTTTAAGAAATTTCTTGTTTTATTCAGACCACAAATACTTGTGTAAAGTTTACGGGCAAGAGCAAGATGGCAATGTGCACCTTGTCATCAGATTTTTGATATATCAGATGAAGATTTAGAGAACAATGAAAAAACACGTTTGGTTCTGTTATGGCGGTGACAATTTCTGTTAATTCTTAATAACAGGGCAGAGGGGGTGAGGAATTCTCCACAGAGCTCTCTTCAGCACTTCAAAAGTGTTTGTTGGGTGGTAAAAGTGGTGCAGGTAAGACTCACGAGTAGATGGTGATTAGGTTTGCAATTTATGCTTGTTATATATGCAGTTGTGAATTTTTTTGTCTCGATGAATTTGCTGCAGGTGCTGGGATTGATCTCTCGTCTTTGTGTATTGTTGGAGGGAAAGTCTGTTGGGATCTCTATATAGATGGTCTTGTTGTTAGTTCAGATGGTAATGTGCTGGATGCTTTGGGAGCTGCTATTAAGGTGTATCATTCTTCTCCTTCCATCTTGCATTAGCAAACATTACGTTACTTTCCTTGATTCTATTATCTCATTGGATTTTTTGTTGGTGGTTCTTTCCATAGGCTGCTCTAAGCAATACAGCAATTCCAAAAGTTCAAGTTTCTGCCAACGCCTCTTCTGATGAGCAGCCGGAGGTTGATGTGAGCGACGAGGAATTTCTACAATTTGATACGTCAGGGGTCCCTGTTATAGTCACTCTAACTAAGGCAAGATATTCTCATATTCCCCTTCCTTTCATGTGTGTGTTCTGAGACGCAACCATGCTCGTCGACTTTGTAGGTGGGGAGGCATTATATTGCAGATGCAACTACAGCAGAGGAGTCCCAGATGAGTTCGGCTGTGTCACTCTCAATCAATAGGCAAGGCCAGATATGCGGACTAACGAAAAGAGGAGGTGCTGGACTCGATTCGAGCATTATACTCGACATGATTTCCGTTGCTAAACATGTAAGCGAGCAGTTGATAAAGAGATTGGATTCAGAGATAGCTGCAGCCGAGGCATGCGACGACGATGAGATGGAATTGTAGTGGTACCAATTTCTCTACTTCTTACATGTTGTGCTTGTCTTGTATTCTGTGCATGCTAAGTCTACTTCATATTAACTATAGACTAAATTTATTTTAACATCTATACAATCTAATTTCATTCATGTGCAACCTGGTACAGAGTAGTTGATTGATGTCCAGCTTTGAACAATTTGTTATGAGCAGCAAATAATTGGGTTCAAGAATGATTAATGCATTTTTTACGAGCAATTCCAAGTTATAAATCTTGTGTGGCTTAAAATTTCAAATTCATGTTAGAGACTATTCCAGCTATTCCAGAAGGTTGAGTTTGCAATTAATTTGCCCACCTCTGTTTCTGTCCTAATTAGTCGTGCCCTATTTCTGCACTTCGTCATCGGAACTTTCTTCTTTAGTATGTCCGCGAAGGTGCATATTAAACGAAATTCAATTAATCAAGATTTTTATTTATTTATTATTTTTTGGGGGGGGGGGGGGGGGTAGTGGGAATATTGGGATCGGTTTACTAATTCATAACAGTTCCACTGTAATTTTATAAAAAATAATAATAAGGTGACTATGTCATAATCACATGAAAATGAAAACAAATTCCATGACCTATTTTTAAAAGATTTATTCGCACTATATTTTTGAAAGATTAGATCCTCATATTCAATTCAAATCATTATTTTCATGAATTTAACTCGATTTTGGCCATGTATTCGAACCAAACCCAACTCCATCCATCATCATGGAGACTTTAATGGGCATGTGGTTTTTAAGTAAAGAGTGCTTCTAAATGACTACATTATGGCTGACCACATTACCAATAATAAATAGGAGAAAAGAGAAGAGAGAAGAGAGGGTCTAGAATCTTACATAATAATAATTTTAAATTATTTTAGTACCCTTGTGTGTTTGGCTACATTGTAGCTGAACAGACTTATTGTTAAATAAAAGTGTCCGCCTGCGTTTTATTTGAGAGAGAGAGTATCAGAGCGTTGGTTTTTATTTTATTTGTTTTGTCTCGGGCATGCTTTTCAAGTTTCAGCATTGGTTTCTACTTTTCTAGGTGGTGACCACTATTACTAAATAGTGATTATTAAATCCCAATTTGATCACGTTACACCACGTTTATTTAATCATGCACGATATTCAGATTGAATTAATTGAAGATAGAAAATATTTGTTGTGCAGACTATGTCGGTTGCTGGGTAATTTTAAATCCACCACTTGTTCCAAAGGGACTGCTAAGAGTCTACGACACTAATTATACTTAAACGACTAGATCTCCTATAACTTGAAATAAATAAATAAACCAAAATATGGTCCTCGCACACTTTGAAGTTGTTACTCCAAATCCAAATAAAACATGTATGATTTGTACTAGCAAGTAGCAACATTTGAAATTTGCATTGATGTTGTGGCCCCGATTACCATGAAACAATTACCCTCTCAATTATTTGTGTAAGCGAGCGAACCACAAGTAAGCTACAGTCCTAGTCCACGTGGTGGTGGGACCTAATAACGATACAACGAGTTATTTTATTAATTACTTCGTATTTGCTTTCATCTAGTTCAAAATAGACAATTCAAAGTTTTTTGTAGTTTTCTGTATATGTTCTCTAGTTTATTTTCCACCTTCCCTTCTTTAGTCGTACTATAATGTTTTTGCATTTTCGTATTTAATATATTTATTCTCGATCTGTTTGAAATGTTTGACTAGAGTTTTGTGATCGTTTTGTTCAAGATTTTGTGAACAATGAATCGGAATTTATTTTAATTTTAAATATAATATAAGAATAATTAGCTCTCAACAATAAAATCAAGTTGAGTTCTTGCAAATTGTTTTGCGTAGTAAACACACTAAACATTTTTTTTTATTAAGACCAAACATAATCGAAATTGTCAATAAATGAATAAATCAGACTCATAAGCTGCCTGTAACAATCAGAAAGTTGACCAGTGATCATTAAGTACTACTTATAACTTATGAGCAAACTTGTCTATGTAAAATATTATTCGATCACATCGTCATATTTTTCTGCAAACATAATATAATATTGTTTATTTATATATGTGAAAAAATAATAATAATCAAACATGATATCACGAAGAATAGTCTCAATAATTGAAAATAGCCACTTTTCTTAAATAAAAAGATATCTTATTTGAAACCGAAAACTGGAACAAAAAAACAGAAAAGAAGATCAAATTCGCTGCGCCGTGGAGATGAATTTCACTGCCTTAAAAGTGAAATTCCGGCAGCCCGAGGTATACAGCAACGATGCGGAATCACTCCCAAGGTTAACACAGCATTCGGATGTCGAGGACACTCGCGAGACCCGAATTGGAGAAAACTCGAACACTTGCTCAGAGTAGAAGATGATTTTTCAAAGGGGAAAAGAAGCCATATTTTCGTCTATATGTTTCTGTGAAACTGAAGGAAGAAATATATAGAGGATATGTGAATGCCCCCTCAACCCACATTCAAAACACGATTTTATCTCAAAAACGGCTAGTGGAATGGGTCAAAATAAACTAGGGCTAGACAAAAAAAATAAAGTGGAAGCAAAAAAAAAAGGCCCAAACCCGCGGCCCGCTCACCCCCTCCACGCGCGCGACGACCAGACCAGACCGGGCCGGGACGGACGGACAGACGGCGCGCGCGGGGGCTTCGCCATTACCCATTCTATATAAAAGCGCACAAGCTATTTGATCCCAAGAGAAGGAAAAACAAATATAAGGACCTCCAAACATCATTTCTCAATCAATGTGGGACAATGAAAAACAATGAAACTTGCTTTCCATTTCCAACAATCCCCCACAAATGGAAAGTAACGGGATGAATGAACAACTCTGAGCAAATGAAGGATAGATGCATAAGTGACAAAAACCTTTAGATTTTGAATTGACACTTATTTGAAAATAAAGGATAATACGTGAATCTAAAAAGTGTGTTAGACACTTGAACTTTAAAAGATTCAAGTAAGATCCCTTAGATCATGGCACAAATCCTTAAATCGAGTAGACTCCGCGATATCAAACAATGGCCATCACAACCTTAGATTCTCATGAGTGTCGTAGCAAGACAAAATTCTTGCATATGAGACGGCCAGTTCTCCACACTCACTTAGGTGATTCTATATTGTGCGTCTCAAAAGCACAAAAATACAACAACAGTGCATCTCAATAGCACAAATGTATTGAATCATTAAGAGTCAATTGCTCAACCTCAAATAGTCAAACACCATGTACAACAACAGTACAATACCATCAAGTCCACTACTTAGGACCACCCACAGAGGGCTATGGCACAACATCAACAAATGTAAATCCATCAAGTCCGTCTCAATAGGACCACCCAAAAATGGGCTATGGATTGAATCACTTCATAAAGATCTAACAATATCTCATATGTAAACAATCAGTCAGATAAGATAGACTTTACAACTTCGTTTGACCTTAGAAAGGTATCTACTAAAAGTTACCTTACTGACGAGGCCTTACGCCCATTCCGATGGAAGAATCCAACACTTGATTTCCATTGAGACCTTTGGTGAGAGGATCAGCTAGATTTCTTTCGGACCTTATGAAATCCAAAGAAATCACTCCATCTTTCAACAACTGTTTCACAACAGCATGCCTCACTCGGATATGCCTTCTTTTACCATTGTAGACGCTGTTCTTGGCAACTCCAATAGCGGCCTGCGAATCACAATGCAAAGAAATAGGAGCAGCCGAATCCCTCACAAGAGGTATATTAGCCAGCAAGCTCCTCAACCAGTCAGCTTCACGACCTGCTAACTCAAGAGCAATAAATTCAGACTCCATGGTGGAATTAGCAATGCACGATTGTTTAGCAGATTTCCATGACACAGCACCACCACCCAAAGTAAACACAAAACCACTAGTAGAACTCACTTCATCATTATCAGACACCCAGTTTGCATCACAATAACCTTCTAAAATAGCAGGAAATTTTTCAAAATGCAAATACCAATCGGAAGTGCCTTTCAAATATTTCAACAAGCGATAAAGTGCAGTCCAGTGCTCAGAACTAGGATTATGTGTGTACCGACTCAAACGACTCACAGCATATGCAATATCAGGTCTAGTGCAGTTCATAAGGTACATCACGCTACCTATGATTTTAGCATATTCACAGGTTCATTCACATTTTTCTTCAGATGCATGCTACTATCATAAGGTGTTTTAATAGCAGATAAGGAATCACAGTTAAAGCGCGTTAACACCTTTTCCGCATAATGTGATTGACTCAACAAAAAACCATGCTCAGTTTTTTCCAGTTTGATACCAAGTATAATATCAGCCTCACCCATGTCTTTCATATCAAATGCGGAAGACAGAAAAGACTTGGTTTCCATAATCACATCAATACTAGTACCAAAAATAAGCATGTCATCAACATATAAGCACACAATCACACAACCAGAATCATGCATCTTAGAGTATAAGCAAGAATCAGAACCATTAACTTCAAAACCATTTGTAATAATAGTGCTGTGAAATTTTTCATACCACTGAATTGGAGCTTGCTTAAGTCCATACAAAGTTTTTTTTCAACTTACAAACTTTGCTTTCTTGACCAGCTGCCACACAACCTTCAAGTTGTTCAATATAAATCTCTTCATTTAAATCACCATTCAAGAAAGCTGTTTTAACATTCATCTGATGAATTATCAAATTATGAATAGCAGCTAGAGCAACTAGAGCACGAATAGTGGAGATTCTAGCAACAGGAGAGTACGTGTCAAAGTAGTCAACATCTTTCTTTTGAGAATACCCCACTGCCACCAATCTAGCTTTAAACATATCGATTGAACCATCTGGTTTAAGTTTCTTCCTAAAAATCCACTTAGTTCTGATAGGTCTACAGTTTTCAGGCAAATCAACCAATTCCCAAGTATGATTATTAATTATGGATTCCAATTCACTATGAATAGCTTCTTTCCAGAAAGTGGCATCTATACTAGTCATAGCCTCAGAATACGTGACGGGATCTTCATTTATAAGAAATGTAGACACAGCATAATCATTAATCATATCAGGATTATCTACCAGAAAAGCAGTAATAAAATCAGGACCAAAAGAGGATTCAGTTCTCTGCCTTTTACTCCTTCTAGGTTCAACATGATCATTAGATACATTCACAAATGAACTCGACACATCAACATGATCATTAGCATAAGAACTAGAAGCATTCACATCATCACGAGATTTAAGAGGAAAAACATTCTCAAAGAATTCTGCATCACGTGACTCAGAAATAGAATAGTCACTCAAAGACATAAATCTATACGAAGCAGAATTAACAGCATAGCCAATAAACACAGAATCATATGTCTTGCATCCAATGTTTAACCTCTTAGGATCAGGCAGACGAACTTTAGCTAGACACCCCCACACTTTCAGATATTTCAAGTTAGGAGCAAACCCTTTCCACAAATCATAGGGAGTCTTATCTAGCCTTTTATGAGGTATCCGGTTCAAAATATAGCACGCAGAAAGTACAGCATCCCCCCACAAATTATTAGGCAACCCGGAACTAATCAGCACAGCATTCATCATGTCCTTTAGGGTCATATTCTTTCTTTCAGCTATTCCGTTTTGTTGGGGGGAATAAGGGGCAGTAAATTCATGAATTATGCCATTTTGTTCACAGAAATCCTTAAGGAGCAGAGTGCTATATTCACCGCCTCTATCAGACCTTAACCTTTTTATTTTTCTGTTAAGCTGGATTTTCTACTTTCAGTTTATATTTCATAAACATATCTGCAGCTTCATCTTTAGTTCTCAGGAGGTAGATTCTAGTATATCTAGAATAATCATCAACAAACGGAATGTAATACATTTTCCTTCCTTTACTCACAGTGCTTCTAAAGTCAGCTAAATCCTAGTGAATCAGTTCTAAGAGTTCAGACTGTCTATGTTCAACTGATTTGAACGGTTTCTTAGCATATTTAGCCTCTACACATATTTGACATTTAGATAAATTATGCATGTTCAAAGTTGGGATTAAATCCGATTTTCTTAGTCTCTTAATTGAAGCTGCATTAACGTGCCCAAGTCTTGCATGCCAAACATCATAAGACTCAACAAAATAAGCAGAATTAGAAGCGTTCTCATTAATGACAGCAGAATCAATATTGAGTACAAACAGACCCTCATTCAAATACCATTTCCCCACAAATTCACCATTTTTAGTCAACACGGCTCTATTAGCCTCCAACACAATTTTCAGACCAGCTTTATTCAACAAAGCACCAGAAACTAAATTCCTACGCATGGAAGGAACATACAATGCATTGCTCAAGCTCAATGTTTTCCCAGAAGTCAATTTAAGGAGAATTTTTCCTTTACCGATGACTCAAGCGACACTGGAGTTGCCCATGTAGACGCATTCGCCTTCTCCAGTTTCCTCAAAGTCATGGAAGAGTTCCTTGTTACTGCAGAAGTGTCTCGAGGCTCCAGTGTCCAGCACCCAATCAGTTTTGTTCTCCACCAAGTTCGCCTCAACTACAACAACAGCAACAATGTCATCAGTTTCAGTCAAATGGGCTTAATTAGATTTCTGCGGCTGGCCTTGGCATTTTGGACACTGGTAGGCCTTGTGGCCAGAACCGCCACACACCCAATATGTAAGTTTTGATAGTGGCTTCTTGGCAATCTTTTTGTCGGCGGGCAGATTCTTTTTCTTCCAATCTGGTTTGTCTCTTTTTGGAACAAAGCGACCTTTGCCTTTTCCTACATTAGATTCAACAAGATTAGCATTAACAGAATCAGAAGACAAAGACAGTGATTTATCCTTCATCCGGTTTTCCTCCTCTGTTCGCATGTGGCTTATTAGTTCTTGCAAGGTGAGATCACGTTTCTTGTGCTTCAACTGATTTCGATAATCTGTCTAGGATGGAGAAAACTTCTCGAGCAACACATTAGCTTGCAGAATCTCGCACATCTTTATTCCTTCATTAAGAACAGCGGCAGTCAGATTTTCATACTCGTGAAGCTGCTCCATGACAGGTTTGTCATCACTCATTCGAAACTGCAGCCACTTGTCGATGACGTACTTTCTTATTCCGGCATCATCTCCACCATATTTTTTCTGGAGAGTTTCCTAGATGTGCCTTGCAGACCGCGTATTGACATGGAGATCGAACAAACTGTTTGTCATATGAAGCATGTGGCCCCGAACAGTTTTGTTGTCTTTCTCGTATTTCTGGACGAGAGCAGACATATCAGCCGATGGCGATTTCGCAGCAGAGGCTTCGGCCTTATCAGAGGCAGCAACCAGCGAGGGGTTATTTTCCACCGGCACTGTACTATCCCCACTGTTGTCTAGGTTGATGACAATGGGTGGCGACTGAATAGGAGGATCGGAGAAGAGCACGTAGTCGACCTCAAATTGTTCGAAGAAGATCAACAGTTTCTATGACCATCTCTTGTAGTTTGATCCGTCAAGGGGTTCCAATTTCGATAGGTCGGGCAATACACGAGAGGAAGATGCCATTAAATTTCACTTTTAAATTGAAGCCGAAAATTGGAACAAAAAAAAAGAAAAGAAGATCAAATTCGCTACGCCGTGGAGATGAATTCCACTGCCTTAAAAGTGAAATTCCGGCAACCCGAGGTGTACAGCAATGATGCGGAATCACTCCCAAGGTTAACACAACATTCGAATGTCGAGGACACTCACGAGACCCGAATTGGAAAAAACTCGAACACTTGCTCATAGTAGAAGATGATTTTTCAAATGGGGAAATAAGCCATATTTTCGTCTATATGTTTCTGTGAAATCGAAGGAAGAAATATATAGAGGATATGTGAATGCCCCCTCAACCCACGTTCAGAACGTGATTTTATCTCAAAACGGCTAGTGGAATGGGTCAAAATAAACTAGGGCTAGACAAAAAAAATAAAGTGGAAGCAAAAAAAAGAGGCCCAAACCCGCGGCCCGCTCACCCCTTCCACACGCGCGCGACGACCAGACTAGACCGGGCCGGGACAGACGGACGGCGCGCACGGGGGCTTCGCCATTACCCACTCTATATAAAAGCCCACAAGCTATTTGAACCTAAGAGAAGGAAAAACAAATATAAGGACCTCCAAACATCATTTCTCAATCAATGTGGGACAATGAAAAACAATGAAACTTGCTTTCCATTTCCAACATTATTCACTCTTTACCCACGTTCAATAACTATCCAATTTCAATGTATTTGTCTAAAAAGTCATTTGAAAGTGACCTGATGGCTGACTTGATTGAATTTCTTATGCATGTTATACTTATTTGACTCAATTTTCAAGCAAAGGTGTACTCAATGTTTGTTTTGTTAATACTACAAAATTTGAAGGAAAAAAAACACTATGAAATTTGTATCGCATTATGTGTTTGAAATTAACGTTCAACATGCTGGAAATTGAATACTGTCCAAGAAAGAGATCACGTTCGGAATACTACCCATGACCACATTCAGGATACCACCCGTGAAAGGGAATGGGATCCTGCGCGAGCCATTAAATTTGTGAAAATAAATCTGACATGTGTTTGAAAATACTAAAAAGTGATCAACATCACATGGGTCATTGTGGGTATTATTGTAAAGTAAGTATTTCTTGAATGTGCACAACAAGGGGGTAATATATGTTTTTAGTGAAGAAAAATGAGTATTATAGATTTTTTCTCATAATAGTACGATAAAACATGAAGGACCCATTGTTGACACATCACGATAGCATGACACGACCACAATACAAAAATAACGAGTTAGCGTTTATTCTTATTGTGTTTGTGTTGATGCGATAGGAATTCACCATCTCCGAGAATGACTGCTTCGTAGGCTCATTGATTGCTCCATTTGTCACAGAGAAACCCGGTGGAGGCTGCTGGAAATTATTGAGATTTCCATAAGACAAATTAAGATGATTTCTCATCCCGGGGTAGTACTGAGGTCCACCACCTTGATTACCTATGTTGAAATTCCTCTGATTCATGTAATTCATCTCTTCAGTGCAATTCTGCTCTCCCGCAGCTTGGACGAATTCTTTCTTCTCTTCAGCTCGCACATTCCTTAGCAGATAAAGTTGATTTTTCAAATCTTTAACCTCAGCCTCCAACGCCTTGGTCTGCTCACTGACTTCTGTTGCATCTACCTTTCTTGTTATGGATCTCTTAGATGACCACTTGTAATTATTGGAGACAACTTCCTCTAATATTTTCATTGCATCTCTCGAAGTTCTAGCCAACAGAGATCCTCCAGCAGAAGTGTCCGCTACAATTTTTGTTGCTGTAGTGAATCCTTTGTAAAAATGACACACTTGTTGTGCCTCAGTGAAATCATGTTGTGACACCTCCTCAGCATATTCTTGTATCTCTTCCATGCTTCATAAATTGACTCGTCTGGGAGCTGGGCAAATTGGATGATCTCATCCTGCAGCTTGATAGTCTTTCCCAATAGAAAGAACTTGTGGAGGAATTTTTATCTCAGATCCTCCCAATTTGTGATGGTGTTGTGGTAGATCGACATGTACCAAGTTTTTGCCTTGTCCCTTAAAGAAAAAGAGAACAAGCGAAGCTTGATAGCATCGTGCGGTACTCCAGTGATCTTGATTGTCCTACAGAGCTCTAGAAATTACAACAAATGAGCATTGGGATCTCCAGTTTGATTGGCGTTGAACTGATTTTGTTGCACCATGTTAATCAGTCATTCTTCAGCACAGAATTTGTGGCATTGATTCCAGGTCCCCCGACCACTCGAACAGGTCTGGTAGGCTGCTAGAACACATCTCTAATAGTGAAATTGGCATCGTCTGTCAGTTGAGTCTCGTGCTAGAGCAATGTTCTCCCCATCTCCTCTAAGTGTCTTTGGAGTTCTTGCACCATCACTCTTGATTCTATGGCTGATTCTCCTATGGTTGCTCAGCCATCCTACTTTCCAACTCTTTCATCAGTAATCTCAAAGTAGACTCAATTTTCGTATTGAAAATAATTTCAGGAGGTCATCTCGATCTCGTAATCATGCACTACCTGATAGAACCAAAAGAAGAAGTAAAATACTCAAACTAAAAAGAAACTAAATAAAAAAAATGTCTAGCCTACTAACACAGTACTAGAATAAGAATACAGAACATAAAACAGTCCCCGACAACGGCACCAAAAACTTGACACGTTATTTATTAATAAATAAACGTACCACAAGTGCACGGTGTGTTTGTAATATATAGGTGAGCAAGAGTATCGTATCCCACAGAGACCGTTATTTTCCAGTTCTTATACACAAGCATGTGATTAATATCTAGACACGGAACAGACAGACAAAAAGGAATAAAACCAAATAGCATAAATATAAAGACACAATAAATAAAATGTTGGATTAAAACAGATATATAAAAACCTAGGCTTTAGGGAAATTGAATTTATTATATCATTTAACAATATGCAATAATTCTACCAACTGGACGTATGTTTTTAATCTATTAATGGTGGGAGATCACTAGTCTATTATCAGGCTGCTTTTTAAGGTATATGCCATAACATAGATATAATGAGCATGTACTTCAATGCGGTTGGTTCTTCACACATATTATTACTCATAATCTAGCACACGAAGATCTATTTAACCATATGTGATACTTGTTCACTTGATCGGTCCTTCTAAGCACACATAATCTGATTTCTATCTTTTCATCATTAATTCTTCTCTGGTTAGTACTTCAAATTAATGACTAGCATGCATAAATGGTGATCAAGCATTCATACAAGGTATAGAATAATACATAGAAATCAAACCCCGAGAGATAGCAGGAGGAAAAGTAATCAAATCATATATTAAAATCCATAATATTCAATCTTTAAAACCTAGTTATGAAATTAGCTAGATATAATTAAATAAACAAATAAAATTAGAGTATTGGTGTTCATGATAGAAAAGATAAAAGTACCAAAAAATAGTAAGTAATTCAGCAGTCTTGTCTTCTCTGTAGTGGCACTCCGTCTCTAGGAACCTCGTTGATGCGGGTAGATTTACTATGCACAATGGTTTCAATATTTATAAACTCGAGTCATGCTTACAAGTATACAAGCATATAATTGTAGACAGGATGAAACGAGATCGATCCACAGGGAAAAGGAATTAGAACTTGAAAATACAAGTACCACGACGATAGACGAGTGAAATATTTAGACTATGGATTAGGATGAGGGTTGATTGCCACAACAAAACCAAAACATAAGAAATAGACAAGTGAATACCAAACAACAACAATAAACAAACTAAATAGCAAATGAAATAAACAATACCAACAAGAGAGAGATATTTGAAGATGATAAATAAGGGCAAGACTCTAGGATATGGATCCACAATGCTCCTATTGATCTACAACAAGGGATTACACACACATATATGCAAAGTTCATAGATCGGAAGACCACGAATATAGTAAGAGCATATCTCGAATATCTCTTAAATTGTGAATGCGACAAGGATGGCTATCTCTAACGCATTCCAAGGTCGCACCTACCAAAGGCTCTAAGAGGTCACATTTCCTTCCACATAATGACATTCGACTAAGAAGACAAATACGTAGATTTAATCCAAGCATGCCTATGATCACGGGATTGACTAGATGCAAGTGATTCATACATTTGATGCTAGTAAGAATGCCACTTCAAACAACACCATTCAAGAACTAGCATGGATTAAAATCTTGACAAAGCAAAATATATATATAAAACCCAAATCAAGATCAATATTCACATTGCTTCACCACATCCTAGAGCCCTAAGGCTCTAGCCAACCATATTCACAATAAAATCAAGATTACAAGACAAAGAACAACAACCCATTCTAAATACAAGTTTAAGAAGAGAGAAGAAGTGATAAAACCCAATGTAGAACACTCTTCTTCAATCCTATGGCTTGGATGCTCAAATGGATGGTTGAATCTTCCTCCTTCCTCTTAATCTTCAAAAATCCCCAATCTTGGTGTTTCTCTAAGTGTATTTCGTGTTCTATGGTAGATGGATGTGTGGTTTGAAAACCCCAAAAGATATATAAAGGAGTGGACCAATAATTGGATGCCAAAAGTCACTTTTAATTTCCGTCTGTGCGGAACTCGACCCCAGGAACTCGCGTTTGAGGGTCGCATTTCGAACAAAGGAAATCAGGTCTCTGAAGGCTCTGCAACACGGGCTTTTGGTCGCGTTTTGGGGTCGCGTTTCAGCCTTCAGTCGAAACTCGACCCAAGGGGGTCGCGTTTGAGGGTCGCGTTCGGCATGAGTCTCCGGTAGCTTCCACAGTTTTGCTTCGTTCTCACTCGTTTCTTGGCCGATTGACCCGATTCAACTTGCAGTGTGCTCCTTATTCGATTCTCTATCTATGTATGGTCTTGAATTGCTCAAGTTTGAAGTAATTGATCCTCAAGTTCCTGTAAAACTCAAACAAGAAACAAAACATCCAAACCGGGAGGTTAAGAGCTCAAATTGGGTTAAAGCACACCTTTAACTCACCAAAACTCATCATTTCAACCTCAATAAATGGTGCAAAAACCACACTTATCACTCGTCGTATCCTCTTGAGTAGACGGTAACTCTCCATCTTCTCTCTAGTGTATTCTAAGTGTTCTTTACTGTATTGGGCGTCCTCTCTCTTCCTTCTGGCATTTATAAAAAGAAGAGATTTTATATCTAGGTTAAAAACCCTGAATTCGAATGAAAAAATCACATTCCCGTGGACTTGTACGTGTGGGTCGACTGAGCCACGTGGGTCGACCTAGAGTCCTATTTTTACACAAGATCGACCCAGGTGACTTGGGTTGGGTCGACCCATCCTTTTATATTTTGTACTGGGTTGGATCGATCAGCACTTTCCGGGTTGACCCAATCCCTTTTCAAACTGGACTTCAGATTTCTTCGAGTTTTAATTATTTAATCTAGTTTAATATGCTTTAATTAAGAATTTAATTAAGTCCAAGAGCCTAATTAAACACCTCTTCAAGTCCTCTTGTCCATATTCACTTGTTTGACTTCAAATATGCAACGAAATCACAACAATTACTGCAAAACTAGCAAACACATCAAAAACTCCAAATGATAACAATATAAGCTCAAAAGCTATATAAAATACACAACTCCATATAATAAATGACATCAATTCATATTCAAAAGTTGTGTAAAATACACAACTGTCAATTGTTAATATTTGGATCTGGCACAACAGGGTCTTGCAAATATATTTCTAAAACTGATTTCTTACCAAAATTCAACCTCAGAAAAAATTTCATGCTCTGCATGTTTTAAGGAAGCCACAGGATTGGTCTACATTTGTGAATCTTGCAACTACTGTCTGCTCAAAGCTTGCTCAAAACTGCCTCAGAAACTGTACCACGGGGCTGACAGAAAGCACGCGTTAGCTCTCCTTGCCTCGCCTGTCTATGAAGAAGGACAATTCATGTGCAACGCGTGTGGTGCCTCGGGTGCTGGCTTCTGCCACCACTGTGATGAGTGCCAGCTCGATTTACACCCCTTCTGTGCATTTATGTATCCATCCTTGTTGTCTAAGAATCATGAGCATGCCCTCAATCTCTGCTACGAGCCTCCTTATGAGAATAAAGTTTTTAGCTGTGATGTTTGTGGAAAGGCCTTCAATGGAAAGTAGGAGCTAAGCCAAGCACCACCAATAATGAGTGGCATTGACATTTTCAAAAGAGTTGAGGAACTCAATTGCGTGTGGGGAAAAAAGGTAAAAAAGTTCAATCAAGAGGAGAAGATAACAAAAGTTGTTGAAAGAAGAAGTCCATCTTTTTTAAGTTAGAATATTTATATATATATATATATATATAGTTGACATAGTGAGTGCATGCAATTGAGCTTTTTTGGTAGTGATTATAACAAATTAATTTATCAAGTTTGCTAAGCATTTGTGCTATGATAAAGGATGCGACTAAAATGACTGCTTTATGAACTGTTATACTACTTTTTTTAACATGTGAAAGTATTTCTAGTTGCTAATCAGTATATATATTTATTATATATGCTATGTTACAATTTAATTATTCTTTTGAAATAGTTTCCACAACAACCCGATTCAAAACAATGCGGGTTCTATGTCATGCGCTATATGAGAGATATTATTGAAAATTGTGGATATCGAGACACAATTTCTATGTGTTTAGTGGTAATGGTCATGAAAAATATATTTCTTTCATTATGCTCTTATTTTTCAGTTAACTATTTAATACGTGTTATGTATTAGTTTCTGGAGGATATTACTCAAAAAATGAAATCGATGAAGTTCATAAAGAGTGGGCTAGGTGTGTCCAAAATTTTACGGATTGACAATGTAAGTTTCATACCTCAACTTTGTTTCTTTTAAAATGATATTAATTGATGCAATATTTAATTGATTACTTAGATTTTTTTTCATTTTTTTGTTGTATTTATTTGATTTCAGGAAAAAGAAAAGCGAATGAGCAAAATGACGGAAATAATAGAACATCTAGGAGGTTTTCATGAATTTTTGGATATTAATTGTTTGATTGAGTATTTGGATATGAACTAATGTATTTGGATCTTTCACTTAAGTATTTTGGATATTTGGATATGATAAGTATTTGGGATTTTGCATATTCATGAATGTTATTGTACATTGTATATGTTACGTTATATGAAGTTCATTATTTTTGACTTTTTATTTGTTGGCATTTTGGGAAAATTTGTAAGCAAGCAGATCTGAAATTGGATTAAAAAACCTGAAAAATGAAAATAATTAAAAAAAAAAAGACAACGGTCGTAAAAAAAGTTGTTGAATTTTTAAAAAATACAATGGTTGATAAGCGTGCTGTCTATAATTTAATAGACAATAGCTATAACACAAAAACTATTGTCTTTTTAAATACAGACAACGATTATGACGTCAATAGACAACGACTGATTTTTAGAAAGACAACGGGTAATATGACTGTTGTCTATAAGTCAATAGACAATGGGTAGGATATACTTTATCTATTTTGACATTCTGTATATTTTTTTTCGTTTATCTAGGAGCTAATAGACAACACCTCTATTGCAACACTATCATTTTGGTTAATATTACGTCATTTTGTAACATATTATAGGCATGTGAGGTGCACATACAATTAAATGAGAGTATCGTTCAAAGTGGGAATACCAAGATGATGAGTTAGAAAAGAAGATTTAACCAAAATGATAGTAAAAAAAGAACTTAGCAATGATCGTGATGCTTAGACTAAGAATAACAGCGACCACGCAGGGTGTGGTCGCCTCCACGTGGAAAAAAAAATCCGAAAAGCAACTCCACTCGGTCGACTAGCCCCCAATTTCAACCACATGTGGTCTCATCTCAACCATTATTTTGGCCAATAGGATGGAGACAAGTGTGATTTTATTTTCTGTAATTTTAGGAAAATATAATGGCCAGTTAATTTTATTTTAAAAGATATATAAAATTGATATATTTTTTATATAATAATAAAAATAAATAAAAAATATACCAAAATTCATATTTTTTTATTGTTTATAAATAGACATCAATTTTGCTATATTTCAACACATTTTAAAATTATCTATTTTTTTCTCAAGTTTTCTATATATCCAAATACTAAATTTTTATTTTATGTAATTTTAGGAAATATCGTTTAATGCGTGCATTTTTTTTAATTTTATGAAATATTGTTTAATTAGTTTGTAATATTTTTGGAATTGACTATTTTATCCGAACAATAAATCACAGTCATTCATAAAAATCACAATTCATGTCAATTTGATCTCCATCGTTCATCATAAAGCAATAAATATCAGTCATTCATAAAAAGTACAATTCATGTCAATTTGATCTCCATCGTTCATCATAAAATAATAAATCTCAACATTCATAAAAAGCACAATCCATGTCAATTTGATCTCCACTGTTCATCATAAAACAATAAATCTCAGTCATTCATAAAAAGCACAATCCATGTCAATTTGAGTGTGATTTTATTTTCTGTAATTTTAGGAAAATATAATATAATTAGTGTGAAGTATGTTGTAATTTATGTTATTTAGTTTGGAATATTTTTATTTTCTTGTTATGATTATAAATTTTTATATTATTTTTATTACAAGTAATAATTTAATTTTAAAATAAAATAAAATAAAATAATTATATATAATGGTGTGGTTGGGTGGCCATGGATAAAACATGCAAAATAGATGTGGTTGGATAAATATTGTTGAAGTGGTTGGGTGGTTGGAGTGGTTGTTGATATTAGTAGATTAACAAGATTTATTGTATGTGATTTATTATTTGGATAAAATATTCAATACCAAAAATAGTACAAATTAATTAAATGACATTTCCTAGAATTACATAAAAGAAAATCGCACTCATTAAACAATATTTCCTAAAATTGCATAAAATAAAAATTTATTGTTTAGATATATAAAAAATTAGAAAAAAAAAGATAATTTTAAAGTGTGTTGAAATATAATAAAATTGATGTCTATTTATAAAGAATAAAAAAATATGAATTTTGGTATATTTTCTATTTACTTTTATTATATTCTATAAAAAAATATACTAATTTTATCTATATATCTAAATAAAATTGATTAACCAATAGGATGGAGTGTCTCCATCTGATTGGCCAAATGCATGATTGCCATGAAACCACAGATGGTCACATATGGGTGCTGGTCGACCAACACTTTTCAATTTCACCAATTTTTCTTTTTTTTTTTCTCTTTTTTGATGATATGGCAGCGACCACATGGGTGGAATCTATATTATATCTAAAAGTAAGATAGTCATCGGAAATAGAAATAATAATTTTTCCCGCCCAAATCACTATTCCTAATTGAGAAGTTAATATTTTATCTTAATTTATTTATTACTTACGTATAAAATCGTTATATGTTTATATTAGGGATAGATAAATTTCATTATTATATATATAGACACCATATCTATTTATATTAAGAATTAATACATGAACACAATGGTGTTGAAATATTAATTGATTTGATAGTTGAAGTTATTGTTTGATTAATCATTTGAATGATAAATTTTAATTGAGTAAAATTCATTCAAGTGGATTGGCATAAAATAAAATACCAATGCAATCATAAATCTCAAAACCTTATAATTATTTTCGTGCATTTCTTAATTATTCTAAATTTTGAATTGTTTTCAAGGTTCATGTTTTATTGAAGTATAACCATTACCAAGATAAATTAAATATCATTTCAATGTCCAATTTTATTAAAATTGATTATTTTTATATTATTTTATTATTATATAAATGAGAGATATGGCATATAGTTATTTTAAGTTTTTCTAATAAATAATTTCAGTAATGTTAAATTTAATCAAAATTGGTAAATCAATATATAAAAAATCAATTAATATTTTTTCATAAAAGGATCGTGCTATAATTATTTTATTAATTGTGAATATTAATGATATATTTTTAATTATTAGAAATTTATAAATAAATAGTTATTTTACTATTTCGCTAATTTATTAAAAATATCGAGCATTCATGTCTAAATCATTCGTTCCGCTCCTCATCAAATTCGTTGGTAATGTTCTTTTCTGAAATTAAGAGAACTATATAATAGTGAAAAAAGTGTTTTAAAATTATGTGAAAACTTGGAGCGTAAATATCAATTTGTAACTATAAAATTATTGGGACAAATATTTATGCAAGTAAAAAAATCATTATTTTCTTTTAAAACATGGAAGATAGTTTATATCATAGTTGTAAAATCACATCTAAAAAGTAAGATTGAAATGGATATTGGAGCAGTTCTAGCCGAACAGATGAAGGGACACATGCTTTTGTCATCTGTTTAATGTTGAAGGTATGAGTTCGAAGATGTTCTTAAAGCTGTTCTGGACAATACTGCTAACATAAAGAGGAGACGACATAAATTTTTTGATGATCTGTGTTTATTATTTGATCATCTAACCCTCATATCTGTGATTTAGACGAAGACATTTCTATGCTCATCGCGGGATTGTATTGCCAAATTACATGTCAAATGAGGAGATTGTTAGTACCGTTTTTAAGCACACATTTATTGACATATATTGATGCAATATGTTTGTTCGTGGAATTGGGAGGACTTCACCCAAACTGAAAAATAGTCTACTATATATGAAAAAAATGTATATTTTCAATTTGCCGCAATATTTTAATTACTTTATATGTTATATTGAAATAATAAGTTAATAACTATTAATTTGTATATTAAAATAATCTGCTAATTAATCAATGTAAATTTGGTTAGGAGATTTCCACCGTGAAAATGTGATGTTTCTTTATTCTCAAACAACTTCATGGTTTAATATCTATTTTTTATAGGACATATCTTATATTTTTTATAAAATTTTAAAAAAGTAAAAATACAATAAAAATAATTATACAAAAAGGAAGCGGTATGTATTGAATAAGAGATATCTCATTTTTACTTATGGATCTCTAATCAAGACATGCGGTCTCCACCAGTTGGATGTCCCCGGGGTTTCCAAACAAGTCGTAACCCTTTTATACTTGGATCTTCACCACTTGGGTGTACTCATGAACCAGTAAAAACTTACTTTTAAGATTTGTATTATTTTGAAAGTTGTTATATTTATTTTCGTTTAAATAATTTATTTTGTAATTATAATTTATAATAAAATAATTATAAAAATTGTGCATATCTTATTCGTGCATCGCACGATGGGTCATTCTAGTTAGTGTTACGATTAAAAAGTCCCAGACTTTAAATTTTACCAACATCTCATAAATCAAGCTCGTTGGACATGAATGTCCCTTGCGCAAGAAAGATAAAGCCCGTATTTGGCAACCTTCATATTTAGTATGAGAATGAAGGCTTGAACTTTAAAGTGACATAATTGAGAAAATTTGGCAGATTTTCTTGCTCCGATAGAAACAATGTATTAAGTTTAATCATATTCATAGATGGACTAGTTCCATGATAAGCACGTGCAAAATATAAATTATAAGTTTTATTAAATATAATAATGAAGAATATAATACAGCTAGGCCTCCTATTTATTACTTGGTACAGCCTTACAGAACTAGTGGATAAATACATATATACGAGTGCGTATTATTACATGTTAATTAAAAGTGATATAATTAAAATTATCCATCCAAATTTTACTCAATTTTCAAATTATTATTTCTCAAAATTCCAGCAATAGCCACAAGAATATTTTTTTAAATTTTTTTGTGAATTGCTTGTTATGAGGGTCCAATTTTGTGCAAAAATTTGTTTAAATATATAAAACCAAACTCCTAAGAACAAACACGTACATTAGCTGAAAAATCAAATATCAATTTCTCACGAAATCCAACATCCCTTTATAGTTGGTAACACATTGACTCCTAGTGTCCTACGTCAAGATTAACCATGGCATGCAACTGTTCAACCAAAACACCGTCTAATTAAATTTCAAGATTATATATATGATGAGTCATAATCTTATTTAGATTGTTTATTAAAATTTATTGCAATAAAATCTGATAAATAATAATCAATCCAACTAAACAAGATGATTCTAACTTATCACATAATCTTAACTAACATTTAGTCCATACCTTACTTGCATGCCATTATTGCTCTTGGCCTAGGATACTAGTAGAGTCGATGTTTAAAAAAATGCGAATTCTGGATCGTAATATACATATAAAAGGAATTCAGAGACTAAATGAAAAAAAAAATGTAAGAGATCGATTGTAATTATTCCTAGTTAAAATGTCAGCAATAAAATAGTGAAATGGCCCAAATGGGGGTTAGGTGAAGGAATTGGCTTGATGATTCCCATGGGGGCTATGTGTTGTGTGTGTTTTTTTTTAAATTTACTTCTAAAACAAAGACAAAAACTTATGAGACGGTCTCATACATGAGACGATCAATATATGTGAGTTAATGATACTTCATTCATAAATAATGATACTTCACTCATAAATAATGATACATGTGAGTTAATGATACTTCACCCATAAATAATGATACTCACATGCGGGTATAAATAATGATACTTACATGTGAGTTAATGATACTTCACCCATAAATAATGATCCCCGCATGTGAGTATTGACCCGTCTCATGTATGAGACGGTCTCACCCAAGTCTGTCCCTAAAACAAATAATCAAATCTTTTTTTTTTAGTGACAAATAGTCAAATCTAATTTGCGTACACGACAATTCTTTACGCATTTTACAGTTTATAGTAAAAGACCTATAATCAATATTTAGTTTGGCAATTAAGAAAATTAAATCTACTTACAATTGTTTTGATAAACCAGTTTCAAAATATCACTCAAACCTGGTTTATTTGTTGAGTTTAACTTATTTAATTATGCGTTATTTAAAGTTTATTAATCTTGACTATTTTTTTCATAACCCCTTGTTATTTTAATTAGTTTAATCAAATTGTGAGATATGATTTATCCATCACATCATTTTTAATGCATCAAAATAAGCATATGATGTATTAATTAATTTTATCATAAATATATTTATATCGACTAAATAATGTATACACCCAATTAATAGTAAATTCTCGAAGTAAACAATCACTGATGAGTTTAATTATTTAGTCAACTATGGATGGTATGAAATATATAGATTAATATAGACTAGAGCCAGTCTAACATAACGGAGATCTGCCTGAAAATAAAACTCTACCTACCCAATTACTGTATGTCCTTTTTTTAGTGGAGGATTATGTGATTATGTCCATCGTTACTCGGCCTTATTTCATAGCAAGAAAAGAAATAGCAAACTATATTTTCTTTTTGGAAAATAATAACAAATTATTATAAGAAACAAAAAGGTTGTAGAATGTAGACAGATCCAGTGGTTTTACTTTTGCATTTGGAAATACATACGGACTATCGCACCTAAGTAAAATTAATTTACTCATAATAATAATTGTCGATTTCTTATTTGCAAAAAGAGGGATACAAAAAGTTGAAGATGGACGAACTTTATGTAAAAACATGGAAGTGTATGTTTTTAATAATTTATTATATATTTGAATAGAGTGATTTAGAAAGGTAATTTAATTTGGATCATTTTGATAAAATATATATATATATATATATATATATATGTTACTTGTAGGTTGTAACCCTCATGCATCAAAGCGAGAAAAGTGCACGTGGCATTCACGAATGATTATCGGTTAGTGATTTTATTAGAGAAAAATGAGATGTCACATGATTGTAAATATATATAGATAAACCTAGCAAATACGATTCTTCATTTTATCAATATATGTTATCTAGCTATAATAAAACTATCAATGATATGTACATATAGATGTGTACTTACAAATTGAGACCTTGGAATATTTGAGTTCATTTAAATGACGAATAATATATATATATATATATATATATATATAAAACAGGTGAAGCTTGGCCATGAAAAAAGATGAAATAAGACGATGTTATTTTATGGGAAAAGTAGCCAAAAGCGCACCATAAAAAAGAAAGGAATAAGGGAATAGTATAGAACTCAAGTGGGCATTTTAAAATAGACAATATAATATTCAATGTTTGTATATATCCTATATATTTTCACAATAAATTCGTAAAAAATAATAGACAAAATTTTTCATGCTTCTTTACTGATTTTAAATAGATGAAGCAAAGTCCATATGAAATTATATATTTACCATTGGGAATACATTTTAGTTTCGCCCTTTTCGTTTTAATATTTGTTTTTGCCTGTATCAATTTATTGTGGACCATATAATTTTTCCCATTTTCATTTTACCATTGATATGACATGAAAAAATATTACCTATATAATATTATGCAATGATAAAATAAAATATGAGACTGTAATAAAATAAAATAAAATAAATGGTTTCTGTATCCGTCTTTTCTAAATTAAGTTAAATTTTGATTTATGATTAATTGATTATACATTATTATATTGTTAATGATGTTAGATATATAATTGTTTGTGATAAATAGTTTATTTAATTATTGTCCTTATAAAATAAATACGTTGGTTACCTATCCCTGGTACTCTAAAATCGTAGTGTAGATATTTTATGCTTATATTAAATTAGCAGAACGTGGTAGATGAATAAATTAACGTGAAATTCTGCAATTGCCAGTTGATTTTATATTAATTATTTGGATCTCAACGTATATTTTTTCAAGGTTGATTGCCGAAAAAAACCACATTTGACCCTTGCAGTTTTGACATCACAATAAAGACATTACTTTTTAACTTGTATTAAATTCGATACTTTCAAAATTTTCCGATGATAGTGAGGATCAAGTGATAGGAAAATCATTTGAGGAAGCTATTCAATGAATACACTATTTTCTTTGAAAAAATTGAGAATTTTAATTGAAATGGTGAGAAAAATTGACTGCCACGTCGAAGTTATTGTATTAAAATTGAAGGAATCAATTTTGTTCAGTATTGTCAAAGTTAGGTTTATAATTAAAAGTTTTTTTTAATCATTTTTTTTACTTCTTAATGATGTTATGTACTTATATGTTGACTTTTTGACTAAAATAGTAATTATATTCTTTTAAATTATTTAATATATGCAATCATTAGTAAATTTACAGGTTAATTAGAACAACAACTTTTCAAAAATTGCAATAATAGCCCAATTTTTTGATTTATAACAAAATCAACATCCTCAATTTTTTTGTCGGACTATCAAAATCATCACATGCCAATATTTTTTCTATGTTTATAGATTAATTTAGTTTTGGGGTGTGAAATATGGATGATTTTTATTGTGCAACGACAGTTTTTCAATCGTCAATTTTTTGTCTATTTTGCTACAAATTAAAAGATTGTGTTATCATTGTAACATTTTAAAAAACCGTGTTTAAATTACAAATTCGTTCAAAGGTGATATATTTTTTTTTCAATTAACAATTTAAAGAACTTTTCCTTATTTTTGTTTGAGTGCTAAGGTCCATGTGACACGTGTCAAATTATAAAGGAATGTATGTAGTGTGTGCTCACGCGTTGTAAAATTTCCTGTTGAGAAAGATGATTTATGACTATTTTTATTGTAAAAAAATAGATTACATTTTTGTGATTTCCCGTCGAAACATATAATAATAAGGGTAATGCTATTTGACAACATGCGTCATCGACTATAATACTTAATTAAGATAAATAGTTAGTAATATTTAGCAAGTAATTAAAATTTTAATTATTGATTAATGTGTTTTTACACTTATACCTTGTAGCCATTTTAGAAAGAGTTTTCATTTTTTTTTTGAAAAATTCTAAATTTCCATATAAATATCTATAAATAAGATTTTCCTAATCCAAATTTAAAATTAAAAAAAATCAAGTTAAACTCAACAAAATATAAAATAATTTATTTCGAAAATGATGTGCTAATCAACATTTTTGTCCTTTTTTTATGCGGAGATTACCCGTACAACCTATGTTACCAATTTGTAAATTGTAATTTGAAGGGAAACTAAATAATCTGATTTACCTAAGTGCAATAAAATTAGTTATTATTTTCCTTCTGAAAACTAATCCAAAAAATGACAACAATACACAAAACACGGTTATGTCAACGTTAATTAGAATTTAGAAGGTGTTGATCGAATTACAAGTTATTTAAAATATCGAGAGGTCCAAAGTCCTAACTTTGTTTAAAGTAATTATTTTCCAAAAACAAATTAAAATCCTGTTATGTGAAAATCAAATATTAGACCCTTTCGTCTTTATAGTCTATTTATTTGCGGGATTACGATAAAAATAAGAGAAGAAAAGGATACATGACCAAAAAAATATCTGAATTATATGTCTAATCTCATCTAGACGTCCGAATTATTTTTTGATCTAAAATAAGAGAAGAGAAGGACATTTATACTTTTTAAATAATTTAAATGTGTATTTAGATCAAAAATTAATCTATACATCTAGGTAGGACTTGACGTATAGTTGGGTGTTTATTTAACCATTTACCAATGAAAAAAATTAAAAACAATTATAGAAAATAAGTGGTATTGCATTTACGTGACAATACACAGCAGTGTTCAATTTAGTAACTTCAAAAAAGAAAAAAAAAAGTTGAATTTAGAATTTAGAAAGATCCAAGAAACCCCACGGCGGCCTCGATCCAACTACCAAAGCTCGAAATTACGAGGGTCTCTGCCACCAGTCACCTCACCCCCATTTTATATACCAAACCCCCCCTTCTCAATCTACCACCTACACACACAAACTCACTTTCAGCTGCGTGGTGATCACCTATACATACAATCCCCCATATATATATATACACCCCCATCTCCCCCCTCCCCCTCATAATTACTCTGCTTAATTAGCTCTAAATTAAGTACTTAACCTTAAAATTAGCAAATATGATTTCCTTCTCTCCGATTCAAACCTCCACCACCCAAACGCCGCCCGCCGCCACCTCTTCCGCCCGCACATCTCTCCTCCCTTCTCACCACCACCACCATTCCGACCAGCTGTCACTCTCCCCCTCCGCGCCGCAACTCATCCACTCGCGCCGCCGCCGTCGCCTCCACTGCGTCCGCGCAATCGACGCCGCGCAGCCCTACGACTACGAGGCCTACCTCTTCAACCGCTTCAGTCAGTCCAGCAAGCTCAAAATCGCGGTCGTTGGTTTCGGAAACTTCGGGCAGTTCCTCGCGAAGGCGTTCATCCGGCAAGGCCACACCGTCTTCGCTCACTCGCGGTCCAATTACCACGCCGTCGCGCAATCTCTCGGCGCCGCCTTCTTCTCGGATCCGCACGATCTCTGCGAGCAGCACCCCGACGTCATACTTGTATGCACCTCCATAATCTCGATGGAGTCCGTGCTTCGGTCGCTGCCGCTGCAACGCCTGCGGCGGAACACTCTCTTTGTCGACGTTTTGTCGGTGAAGGAATTCCCGAAGAATATTTTCCTGCAGGTTCTCCCACACCATTTCGATATTCTCTGCACGCATCCCATGTTCGGCCCCGAGAGCGGGAAACACACATGGCAGAATCTCCCTTTCGTGTTTGATAAAGTGAGAATCGGAAACGAGGATTCTAGAAACAACAGAGTTGAAACTTTCTTAGACATTTTTAAGAAGGAAGGATGCACAATGGTGGAGATGAGCTGCGCGGAGCACGATAAATACGCGGCTGGGTCGCAGTTCATCACGCACACGATGGGAAGGATTCTGGAGAAGCTGCAGCTGGAGAGCACTCCGATCAATACGAAAGGGTACGAGACGTTGTTGAATTTGGTGGAGAACACGGCGAGTGATAGTTTTGATTTGTATTACGGCCTTTTTATGTATAATAAGAATGCGATGGAGCAGTTGGAGAGATTGGATTTAGCGTTTGAGGCGTTGAAGAAAGAGTTGTTCGGTCACTTGCACGAGGCATTGAGGAAGCAGTTGTTTGGGAAGTCGGAGGAGGGGATTCATCGGAGGCCGATGCTGGCTAAGTTGCCCAAGAATGGGACTCCATTGTTGCCCCCTCAATCGGAGGCGGTCATTAACAAGAACAATTAGGGTGCGATTGTGTTGTAATAGGTATGCCTCCCGTCTTTCGATCATGGTATATTCATGGAATGGATTCGTGAAATGATGTCATGATTATAGCTGATTGAATTCTGTACAGCTTTTCATGTCTTCCGTTGAATAACACAAAATAAAGCATAGTAGATTTGATATTGTGGAATCATCGAATTCAATGTATAGATTGACTAGATTCAAATTGCTTCATGTAAGGCTCTTGTTTTGAAGTTGCAAGGGAATATCACTAAATTCTCTGTCACTTTTTCTCCAAATTGATGGAGGTTAATGTGCAAAACTAAATTTTTTTAAGGACTTTTCAAATCTCCATTACAAAAATTCCTTGTCGATTGTGAGGCAACGTAATAGGACGAAAATGGTGAACCACTCATGTCTCTATCTGAACAAGAGGTGAACTGTGAGGTACAATTGTAAATTGCTTTTTTATTTTTATTTTTGTGGTTACCTTTCCCATGTGTTGCATAATAAAACATGTGTTGGACCCCCTCCTGTTGCCCTCAAATGTAGCCAATAGCAATCTGGTATTCAAAATTATGAGTTTGAAACATCTTGAGCAGTTGTAGAAATGGAAGCTCATTCCTTATGGCATGGAAGGGACGATTGCACTTCATGTTTTTTATCTACGTACATACCTTGATAAGAGCATATTATGCGAATCTGGTATTTTGATGTCAGTGCCTTGTGTTGGGATTTCCTTGTAAGGCTATGCCGACTTGCTGAGTTTACTAGATAGTTTCCTGTCCTTGAGAGCAATTCTTGTGTTAATATGTGGTTATGAAAAACTCTGAAAGATCCATCGTTTACGCTGTGCTCATATTTACAGTTTTTTTCGTTTTCTTTTTCACCACAGGTGTTATCATTTCCTTGTTCTGTACATTATCCTGATGATGGAACAACAGACAATGGAGAATCTAATCTTGTACAGATGGCAGACTAACTTATCAGAGAGACTCGATCCTTGCAATCTCTGTTGTTTTTCTTTTGATGTGTCTTTGTTTCACTTATGATGTATGTCTTAATTTAAGATATTGTATCAGCTGAGCTTCATCAGGGCCATGGCTAGCACCCAGTGCTATTATTGTGTCGTTCTTGATGAATTAATCTAAGTTGGAATGTACCGTCAGATTATATCTGTTCTTTCCTCATGTGAAACTCTTGATTACATAATGTTCTGGGGTTTGCCCAATTATTTTTGCTCTTTGGTTTTATTTTTATTTTTTTGTATGAAATGATATGTAAGTTGTTTATATTTGAAATTATTAATTGTTTACTAAATAAACGCACTCAAAAGTCGGAGGAACAATCAGGGGGTTTTCCCGACTCTTGAGTAAATTATTTATGCATTATAAGTAATTATATGTATACTGCAGCATGGCACTTCTGTATACATAGGTCACTCCACATAAAAGCTCTCACTATATCCTCACTGAATCTATAGCCCTTCTTCCCTGGTGATAGTAGTGGTAAAAGCTCCCAGCATAGTTTGTTACTTTGTTGAACAATTTTGGTCTTTCGTCATCAATGAGTTGATCCACTGGTTCAATCTCTTCTGCCAAATCAGGAGAGCAGAACATAGCCAAGGAGTTCCTCTCTGTCTCCGAGTTTATAACTACTCTGTGCATGGGACTTTTGAATATTCCGTTGCTCATTATCTGCAGGAAACAGGCAGCAACAACAGATTACAAGATCGCCCACCTTAAGAACAGGGTAATCCCACTATCCTCTCTTACATGAGTGCAGCTTTCCTTAATTGTTTCATTATATAATTTGCATATGTATGTGTTTGAGTATGTACCTCGAGTTGATCCCCTACCAGAACTAGCAGTGCGTGAGGCATTATAGGAACTGAAAACCACTGATTGTCTCTGAGCAGTTGAAGGCCTCGTACTTGTCTGTCTTGCAAGAGAAGAGTTATTCCGGTGCCATCTGTATGAGGTCGGAGACCAAAAACTCGATCAGGTTTTGAACATGGTGGATAGTAGTTGAATTGTGCAGATATTGTGGTGATTTTCTTCAGAAAGCACTCTTCGTCAGTTAAGCTTAATGACGTTGCCATTGCCTTGAGGGTTTGTTCTTCCACCTGTCTCAGCTTAGCAGAGTAGTCAGCCAATACTTTTCTGCGGGTAAATGGACAGTTGATCTCAATTCAAAGCATTGTAATCAGATATTTTGTCCGAACTAATTCAGTTTTTATGTGATAATTTGCAGATGTTTACCGAAAAGTTTCTGGTTTCTGAGGCCAATATTTGAGTTTTCTCCACTCTTCTGGAGTGACGAGAAGACGCAACCTATCGACCCATTCCAGATGTTTGACGCCACCAAGAACTGGACTGGTGCTGTAACCTTCGATGTCGTCGCCTTGCCTCGTGTATTTCTGCTTCTCCACAATCGGCTGGTGGAAGAATTCTCTGGCAATTCGACGCACTTCATCCAGGTAGGAGCTTTCTATGCCATGATTCACTGCCTGCAGTTAAAAAAAAATGATCCAATCTCCAACATGGTAAATGGCTGTACTTTATAAACGAAGAAAAGCTAGAACCTGGAAGCAACCCCAGGAGGTGAGAGCAGAGTGGAGCGCAATGAGCTCAGCATCGACAGAGGAAACAAGTCGGGCAACATCAATTACTGGGATTTTTGTGGCCAAAGGTGCGTTGAGTTCTATATTATTTGTCCAGGTATAACTTTGCGGTGGCTCCTCGCCGTTTTCGGACAGTTCTTGAACTGATTTGCAGCATCCTGCTTCTGGTTTTGGAAGAGGTAATGCTTCCGCCATGCCGGAATATCAAAATTTTGAATGCCAATGGAGTTTAATATTGGATGGTGTGAATTTCCATTCTTGCATGGTGATATATACAGGGCTGAAATAGCGTGATGGATATATTTGTCCTTTTCTTATCACAACTTCCAAACTCAAATGTTGTGTTAAATTTTGGCAATTTCACCTTATTTTCACCTAATTTATCGAGTGTAGCACAAACTATACACATATGGATAGATGGGTTTCGAAACGTGCATGAGTGTTTCATGTAAAATACGAGTGGAAACGTATGAGAATGGTTAAAATAAAGTGATATATTGTTGGCATAGTTTGGGACAAATATTTAATGTTGTGTATATGCAAATACGCATATCTCTGGTTGAAGTTTAAGTTGGTGGTGTGCTGAATTAGCAACGAGTTGTTTTTTTCCCTCTAAATTATTTTCATCCAGTTCTCTGAATTTTAATTTAATTTAAAGTTTTGTTCGGCTAATAATGAGACTGTTTCGGCCTGTTATTTAAGATTGTTTATGAGGGAAAGAGAGAAGAAGAATGCTTGAAGAAACAAGGAGCAATTCGTTTATTCAAAAATAAAATATAAATTAGTAATAGATCAAGTTATATGTTGAAATCATGAGATGCAATTTAAAAAAAAACACACGTAGAAGTATTATTTTATCTCCAACTGCATTCAATAAGCATCCAAATTACATTTTTTTATTTTTGGTCACATGACATAATGCACAAACACGCATATAATCCAATATTATGGATTACCATATGATTTACTCACCAGCATTACAAAACAATCAAGAAAAAGTTACCTTCAAGTAAATCTTGAGGTTGAATAGAGTAGATACAATACAATAGCCGCAATCTAATTGTAGGAATATAAAACAATTATTTAAGGATGGATTGGTGATATAAAATTCAGAGTCTGAGAAGGTCAATGGGCCTTGTTCCAGTCTGAACAGACTTAAAAAAGTTACTAGGATAATCCACCAAGGGGTTGAACATCCTAGGCCTTTTTTCATCAATCAATTCTGCTGGAGGTCCAATTTCACTAGTTGGGTCAGGTGAGAAGAAAATTGCTGCAGTCATCCTTTCTCTCTCTGGATTTGTCAGAACTCTGTGTATTGGGCTCTTGAATATTCCATTACTCATTATCTGGAAAAAAAAATTTGTAATTTAAAAGATAAAAATCATATAACCGATGTGTTTTTCTCTAGAAATTAAAATAAAAATAAAAATTGACGTTTACAAAATAAATTACCTCAATTTGATCACCAACGTTGACGACAATAGCGTTAGGAACAATAGGAACTTTGTACCAGTGGCCGTCTTTGAGGGTTTGAAGGCCTTCCACATTTTTGTCTTGCAAGAGATATGTGACGGCGGAGGCGTCGCCGTGAGCTTTGGCTGCTAGCACGGCGTCGGGGCGGCGACAGGGCGGATAGAAGTTGAATCTTGAAATGGCTATTGGATTGTTCCCATACTGCTTCACAAAGCAGTCCTCATCCTCCAGTTTCAGGTACTTGGCCATTGCCTTCAACATTATCTCATCTATTTTTTCCAACTTCTCCGTCAACTCCAACAACACTTCTCTGAGAATACATATATCAACCCAACCCAATCCAACCGGTTAATATATATTAATTACATTCTCTCTCTCTCTCTCTCTCTCTCTCTCTCTCTCTCTCTCTCAATTAAATATAATATGAATTCTTACATTTACTTACCTGAAATTCTTGGGATTTTGCGGCCACACTTGAAGTTTTCTGTTGCTTTGGGGTTTGATATTAAGGTACAATCTATCGTTCCAATCAAGGACTTGTTTGTCGGAGAAAACAGTGTCATTTCCATAGCCATCAAAATCATCATTAGGCCTCGCACTTTTCATTTTCTCTTCGATTGGAAGTGAAAAGAATTTCTTTGTGACGCCATGAACCTCGTCCAAGAACGACTCTTCTATGCCATGATTCACTCCCTGATCATATGCTCAATTAATTAACTCCACACATGTTGAATATATTAAATTAAACATTAAAAAAATATATTAGTTGTGCAGGTAGAATTAATTAATTTATTTGTTTATTAATTAAACCTGAATATAACCACAATAGATCAAGGCCAGCCCAAGCTTCTCCACTTCTTTTTCCCCCTCAGGAGACGATGAAGAAAGAAGAGCGATATCGATCACCGGAACGTCCATCACCGGAAAATCCTCCCCGCCTATGCCGTCTTTCAATATGTATTTCTCCGGTGGGCTGCTTCCAGCGATGGATAATTCTTCCACGCTCTTTGCTACTGATTCAACTCCGGCGACGGCGGTGGCCATGCTTTTGTACTTAATTTGTGCTTGACTATGCAGTAAGACGTAATTTGTGCTATGAGAGAGACTACAATTTATAACCAGTTCGAGATTCTTTATCTTTTTTTTGATATCGAAGTAACCCGCAGCCGCTACCGTGGTGCACACTGAGTAAACTCCGTCCCTATGTAATAGTCTGTAAATCACACAAGGAGGTAAACCATACTTGGCAAGTCAGGTGTGACAGGCTCACACCTAGCGGTGTTGGTAGTGGGTCGAACTTGAGACCTTTGACCTCAAAAAACACCACTCTATCACTAGATCATCCCAATGGGACAAACTTCGAGATTCTTTATCGAAATTGCTTTTTGTCGATCAAGGAAAAATGTTACCAACTTTATTGGCTTTTTTCTATTGGCGTGCGCTGGCCGAAAATAAATTTATAAAAATGTTGGAATTAATTATTTTTGCTGAAGCCTTTATAAGGCGGGCAAAACATTTTGAGTATTATATATATATATGCACTAATAATTATATACATATTATATTGTCACATGGAGCAAAAAAACAAAAGAAAGAAAAACCATGTTTTTAGGATATGCATTATTTATGCTTGATTAATTAGACGTATATATTTCTCAAAGAAAAAAAAATAATAATACACGTATATTCCATTATGTTTGACCAAACACCCAACAATTCCCTCTCTCTTACCGCATGGTACTATAATTGATTGGCTAAGCATATTTTTATTGAATAAAATTTTATATTGTTATTATTATGAATAATAATGTATTAAAATATATACAAATTATATCATAATTCATATTTTTCATTATCTATAAAATGAGCTTATTTTTGACATACTTTGAATCACACTAAAAATAATCAATTCTCACTCATTTTCTCTCATTTGAAACTATTGATCCAAATTAATTTTCAAAATCTCAAAATTATCCAAACTCCCAAAATTATCAAAACTCACATATTTCTTCGAATCTCAATCAAAATCCAATTTTTGAAGAAATCCAAGGTTCACAAAATATCTCCCGTAATTTATTCCAAGATGTTCAATAGACAACCACAGATCAAAAGGCACTAAAAAAATATTTCATCTTTGAAAGAAGATGCAGCTCTAATACAAACATGGTATTTCGTTAGTGAAGATAGGACTCGTAGAAAAATCAAAATTGTGTTACTATATGGAGAAAAGTGACACAAAATGTTCCATAAATTTCGAGCAGAAAATCCAAAACAACTCGGTGATAGAAACAAAGATTCAATATATAAAAGATCATTGACAACGACTGAATGCAAACCCAATAAAATGGGTCGGTGCTTGCAAGGAAGCATATCGTCAGAAATGAAGTGGAATGAGCCAGACAAATATTGAGAAAGAAGCTCATGCAATTTATGAAGAAGGTGGTTGCAAATTTCAAGATTTGGTTGTATTTAATGAAGTCATAAGTAAACAACTTAAGTGAGATTTAAATGTAGATCATGATGCAACACGTTTATGTTCTGAAGACAATGAAAGTAATGAAGAGAGTAGGGGTAGCTCAAAAAGATCAAGAACTAGTGAAGATGGAGAATATTATAATAATTTATAAATTTCAGAAGCTATAAAGACTCCAAGTAGCGGCTGTTTAGAAATTCCACGTCCTACAAGCAGACTTTGTCCTCTTATATGACTAATAGAAAACAACTTCACAATAGAGATGCTCATGCCGCGCTTAAAAATGATTTAATTGAGCATATATGGCGAAAATTCGGTACTAATAATTAAATATGTAGTTTACACCTTCTTGAATTGTATTGTCTTTTTTTAATATTTGTATTTTATCTATTGTAATCTTCGCATTATTATTGAGTTTATTATTTAATTTAAACGTATGAGGAATATATTATCATTATCATTATTATTGTAATTAATTATTTAAAATATAAAATAATTTATTAACTTTGAAAAATATATAAAAAATAATTATAGATAATGGATATTAATAAAGAATCAAATAAAACAAATGATTTTGAATTGTAGAGGATTGTCGATAAAGTTAAAAGATTGTGAATTTGTATTATTAAATTGATTGTGTAAATGGAGGAGAAAGAAATGATTATTTTATTAATATATTAGATTGTGGTAGATTGTTGATGGGAGAAATTCTATGATGCGTGTGGACGTAGTGTGTCATGTGCCACAATAGATCTAATGTGATACTTGTATGTATCACAACAGATCTATTTTGACACATATAAATATCACATTAGATCTATTATGATACACACACATGCGCCATGAAATGTCCCCTTTAACGTGGATTGTTTTACACGATCAAATTTCAAAGGTTTGATATGCTGACTGGTGGGATTGCCGTCTGCTGCTCTATATTGAATAATGTTACAATATGCCAAGTTGTCTACACAGTGGTTGAAGGTGAAGAAATTATCTTTGCTGAGTCAAAATCTTATTATATTTTGATGTAAACACACTTACTCTTTTTTTTTTTTTTTTTTTTTTTTTTTTTTTTTGCTTTTTGGGCTTCTACACGCCGCACGCGTCTTCCCCCTCCCCCAAGGACGAAGATAAGAAAAAATTGACACGAAGACAAGTGCGAGGTTTCCGACTTACATATTTGTGGGAATATTAAATAGTTAATTAATAGCACACATAGCTTCTAGAGAATATTTACGACGATGATTTAATGAATTTATTTAAAGAACATATTAGACATGGGCCGTGACTTCGATTATCAATATTGTTATGACAAAAAATAGTCGGTTGATTCATTTGACATCCTCTAATTTCAATTTGTAGGTGTTAACGTTGTACCAAATCTCATATTATCTTTTTTTTTATTTTTTTTCTTTCATTTTCTTCTTCAATTTTATTTTTTTTGGTTTAATAAAATTTACATTATTATTTAAGATTTACTCCACCAAATTAGAGTTTATAATTATTTTTTAAAATTTAATTTTTATTTTTTAGTTAATATAATTAATTTTTGAGGTTGATTATTCCAAACTTAGGGTATACAATTTTTTAAAATTTTAATTTTTAACAATAAATTTTAATTATGATTAGTTATAATATGATAAATTTTATTTTTATAAAAAAAATACTATTAACAATATATATTTTTAATGTTATTACACGATTATTATACAAAATTGAAACTAGAAAATCTCTACTGCGATTCATTAGCCTAACCCTAAAGGAGATTGTCAGGAGATCGAGCCAAAAAGATGTATGAAACGTAAAGTAGGGAGAGAAGGGGGTCAGATCCCTATTTCCAAGGGATGGACTTAGTCCACAACCTCATGGAGAATCAGACGAGATTTTCTATTTCAATTCCGTATTTCATCTTGTATTCTAATTAATAAATTCATGATATGAATCCAATGATTAGAAATAAGATAAAACACGAAATTAGAATAGAGGATCCATTCGAAAACCAAGGCCTTGGATATATTTTCAGGAAGAATAGAACCACGTCAATATAACACACACACTACAAAAATAAAAGCAAGAATGTACGATTACTCTACTTCTAATCTCATTTTTTGTCTTTCATTTTGGATCTCATTCTTTTACTTTGACATCTGACTTAATCGTCGGAGCTCAATTGATCGCGCAACATTTCATTGATGATTTCTTTATTTGTCTATGCAGATCGTCAATATTCGAACTTCGATACGAAATTAATTGTGGAAGGAGACTGAACAAGAAAAGAAAATGTTGGCCATAAATTCTAATTTTTTGAAGGTTTGAATAAAATTGAAACATTGTTAAAAATTTGAGATAAAATATGATTAAAAAATTTGATTACATTAATTGGTCGGTCATATTATTTGCTGAAGAAAATTATGACTTTGTAAACAAAATCTTTACATGGACGAAAATTAATATCTTTACTAAAATTGAACTCAAGTACTGTAGTTTCAATTCAATTCTCCTTAACTCTTCATATAATAACACGTGACGAGGTATCAGTGGGGATGACCCAGTGATGGAGTGAGGTTGTTTGGAGACTAAAGGTCACGGGTTTGAATCTCCTCAATACCACAGGTCGGTGTGTGAGTATAAAAAAACACATAACGGGGATGTAAACAACATAGTATGAGATATAATAACATTATGTAAAGCTTAACATGATTTGGACCCAGAGAATTTGAGGGAGAGAATAAATTTGATTTGTTGGAAAAAAGAAAGCGTTTTTTTAGAAGAGCATGGTTTGAGTCAATTACACTTTTGATCCTGTAAGAATAAAGTTCAAACACTTTTAGTACCAAAATGTACAATTTTGGCCTCAAATTTATTTTTTGACATTTTTTATCCTACATTTTGTATTTCAACACTTTTGGTCCCAAAAATTAAAAGGCTAAACTTAACATCCGTTAATTACTTATTTTTTAATTGAAATTTTCACCGCATTTTCTCTATTTTTTACTTTTAATTAGACGGTGCAACCAATATCATCACAACTCATGTTTTTTTTCCTTCTTTTTCATTTTTATTTTGTAATCATATCCGTATGTATTTAATTATGTGATTACTTTATTATGATTGTAATGAACATATTTAACCGCTTGGTTCAAATTAAGGAATAATAATCACAATGGATATCATTGAAGGGTCAATCACAATAAGAATGATGATTGCATTGTTGTCACTTGGTTCAAATTATGGAATGAATGTTATTATGATAGATATATAAGGTTTGGTTCTTTTAAAATTCATCAATAGTTAATAATAATAATAATAATAATAATAATAATAATAATGACTAGAATAATAATATTTACAATAATAGTAATAATAATACTATTACAATGATAATAACAAAATGGTCAATTACAATGAGAATGGTGATTGGATTGTTGTCACTTGGCTGAAATTATGGAATGAACTCATTGTGATTGCATTGTTGTCACTTAACTCAAATTATGGAATGAATGTTATTGTGATAATACAATGTTTGGTTCGTTTAAAATTCATCAATAATAATAATAATAATAAATATAAAATATAATAATAAATAAAATATTAATAAATAATATAAATAATAATAATATTTACTAGAATAATAATTATAATAATATTTACAATAATAGTAATAATGATTAGTATTATTATTATAATAACAAATAACAACATTAATAATAATAGTAAAAATAAACAACAATAATAAATAGTATAAATACCAATAATAAATAAATAACAAAAATAATTGATAAAAATAAATAAAATAATAATATAATAAATAGAGTGAATTGCACAACGTTTAAAACTTTACAATTCATATCACACCTTTAATATTTTTACAATTATAGTATCCCCAATATTAATCTAGCAAATCTATCATACGTGTCCGATTTGTAATCCAAATTTACTGCTATTTTCGGCTACCTAAATGATATCGTCATGTAGATTCACTATATGCATCAAGATTCTCTATCCGTTTCATCTCTATAAAATGTCATTTTATGTCGGAGTAATATTGGAGATGTTACAATTGTAAAAATATTAAAGGCTGTGATATGAATTATAAATTTTTAAACGTTGTGCGAAAATTACAAAATGATGCAAACGTTGTGTTAAATTCTGTAATTAACCCTAATAAACAACATTGATAATAATAATAATAAAAATAAGAAGCAGTAGTAGTAGTTGTAATAATAATAATAATAATAATAATAATAATAAAATATTAATAAATAACAAAACAATTAATAATAATAATAATATTAATAATAATAATAATAATAAATTATAACAATAACAATGATGATGATTGAGGAGTGTGGTAGTGATTGAGGAGAATGATTGAAGGAGGTGGGGTAGTTAATCAATTTAAGGGAATGATTAGCTTATTTTGATTTTCATTTCCTTGTACCAAGTATAAAGAATGAGAATGGATCCCTTCCATTCCCATTACCCGCTTCTATTACCCTTTACCAAGCACCCCCTATATTTTGTTGTGGTTGTTTTATGGTTTATACGATGGAAGTAGACGAAAACCAATTAATCAAATTTCAATAAAGAATAAATACTATTTTAGTTCTAAAACTGTTAAAATATAAACAATAAAAATGTTAAAAAAATTAAACTTGGGATTAAATTATACAATTTAAGATTAAAAGTATTTATAATTTTGTATCAATTTTTTACGGGACGAAAAATGTAAATTACACATCATAGTTTCTTTTCTAAAAAAAAGAGAGAGAGAGAGAGAGAACATGCATGGTTTCTAAAATAATAATAACTGAATAAAATACGAAGAGCAGCTGAGCCGCCGAGCAGGTAATTGCTGTCAATCGTAATATATAGAGTACCCCACTGAATATTTTATTATACATTAATGACCAATTTGTTATTCTGTGTAACAATTTTTTTATAATTTTTTAGTCGAGGATGGGAACTAGTTTGTGTTGACTCTTATTCTGTCTTGTTTGTAAACATCCACTTGCAAATTAAATTAGTATTTTAAATTCCAGGATCGAGCTGTTTTGATTCCTTTTTATATTTTTAAATTTTGCTCATCACGTGAAACACATAATTTTCTTTTCATCTTTATTAAAATAATGACTCATGTATACATTATATATAAATTTTATATCGGATGAAAAAATATCACTTTTAAATTTTAATACTGGAAAGTTGAATGAGTTTGTCTTTTTTAATTTGGTGTTTCATCTTATATTCTAACTATTGAATTCATGTAATGTGTATTTAAAAAAAAATTAATAATCATCCACTAAAAAATTAAATACATGTGACATAAATCAATGATCGGAATAAAAGATGAAACATAAAATTGAAAAGAGGATTTAGTCTGTTGAAAAGTATCATATTTATTTTACCGGAAAAATACTGATTTTTTTAGAAAAGGACAATAACATTATTATAATTATTATTATATTTTTTAAAATTGAAAAAAAACCACTTCTAATACTAAAAAGTATTTATCTAACATAAGGTTTATATATAACCGTTGTGGTATAGAAAATTTTACGTTATTAAAATAGGTCGACAATTATGCGTTTTATTGTTATTCTAAAAAAAAGAAAAAGAAATACGTGTAATTGTAAATGGAATCCAAGACCCGCAAACAAGTGTCGTCAATATAAAAAAAAAAGAGACGAGCATATTTGGCAAACACAAATCAAACCTATTAATGTCGACAGATTGGTGCAGTTATTAATTAAGATGAAGATCAACGTAGTTAGCACGAAGCTCATTAAACCTCGTAACCCAACTCCTCAAAACCTTAACAACTACCACCTTTCATTCACCGATGAGTTCGTTCCTCCCATGAATGTTCGTATCCTTCTCTTCTATCAATCCAAGTCAAAACAATCAATCACCAAATTGGAAGACTCACTCGCAGTAATCCTATCCCGATTCCACCCTCTCGCCGGAAGATACATCAAAACCGATCACTTGATCGATTGCAGCGATCAAGGCGCCGAGTTCATTGAAGCCGAAGCCGTCGACGTCGAATCCATTGATCTTGTCGAGAAAATGGAACCGAATCAGCTCAATCATCTCCTCTCGCGACAGTTCTACGAGGTAGATGAGGCCACCACGCTGCCACTGCTCTCGATCCAAGCCACACATTTCAAATGCGGCGGCGTAGCAATCGGCGTCAGCGTTTCGCACAGAGTATTCGACGGCGCATCTCTCGAGACATTCGTTTTGGCCTGGTCGTCGGATTGTAACGCCGGCGACGATGGTAGAACTAGTGCGATGATCAGCCCGAGTTTCGACTCGCCCGAGTTGCTTCCCCGCGGCAATCTGGATTGCACCACCCGATTTGTCGATAACTCGGGAGCGTGGAATAATCTGGACAACTGTGTGAAGCGGTTTCTGTTTACTAACGAGGCCATAAACAGCCTCAGATATAAGTTAAGGCAAGATGAAAGCGAAGGAATATCGGCGATGAGCAGGGTGCGTGTGGTGTGTGCGGTTGTAGCCAAGGGACTGATCGGCGTGGACAAGGCGAGGCACGGGCGATCGAGGCCGAGCCTCGTCGTGCAGGCTGTGAACATGAGGGAGAGGACAGTGCCGCCTCTGCCGGAGCATTCTTGTGGGAATTTGGCGGTGCAGGCGATTACACGAAGCATATTAATGTCTGAGAATGTGACTAGTCATGTTGGAGAATTGGTTCGTGTGTTGGATGAGGCCATCGGGGAAACCGCATCGGATTGTTCTAAAATATTGTCTGTGGGTGCGGATGGACTTAGCGATATCGTGGTTAAGGCGAGTGCAGTTGTGACATCGTCGAGCGGTGAGGCCAATGTGATGTGGTTTAGCGATTGGAGTAAGTTCAAATTCTACGGAGCCGATTTCGGGTGGGGGAAGCCGGTGTGGGCGAGCATTGGACCGGTTGCTGGAGAAAACACGATGATTCTAACGGAGAAGAAAGAGGGTGCTGGGATTGAGGCATGGGTGCATTTGAGTTCAACTCACAATATGGCAATCTTCCAGCAAGATGAGGATATTAGATTGTTTGCCAAATGCGACTACCTTAATTAGCTAATTAATGTTTTACATATGCCTAACCTATATATATGGTTGTAACGAGATTTTATATATGTTACTACAAGGCCTCAATTTCACTTTTAATAGAAAAATGCATGTTATTTATCCACTTTTCATTAATAAGATATTTTACGTGAAATATAATAGTAGTTTCAAATCATAATTTGACATTTATTACAGAAAAATAAAGTCAAAATAAATTAAATATTTAATCATGCGCTTGATCACTCGACCACCATCATCACATCTAGCTTGCCCGCTACGCATCACCCGAGACAACACCTGAAAAGATAAGTAAAGACACTACTTGAAAAGATAAGTAGTTTTTGGGGTGAGTACTACTGACTCAATGGGGAGTGTCAAATTATCCAAGTTATATATAAAACAGAATCTCGAGACAACACCTGAAAAGATAAGTAGAGACAACACCTGAAAAAATAAGTATTTTTTGGATGAGTACTACTGACTTAATGGAGAGCGTCCAATTATCCAAGTTATATATAAAACAGAATAATATAAGATAAGTAGTTTTTGGGGTGAGTACTACTGACTCAATAGGGAGTGTCCAATTATCCAAGCTATATATAAAACAGAATAATATGTGAACCATATAGCCCGGAGGCTTTGCATGATAGCTCGAAAGCTCTGTATATAGCCCGAAAGCTCTGTGTGTAGGCCGAAGGCTCTTGCTATGTTGTGGCATCACATATATTCAGTAAAATATATATAGAGAATAACGTGGACAAATTCAACGTAAAGCCCCACCTTGATCTTGATATTAACCGATAAGTCCTGCGCGCTTTGCTTATAAATTAATTATTTTGAATTAATATATGAACAACATGATAAAATCAATGCATGAGACTAAACCATATAATGCATGCTTAATTATTACTAACTATTTAACTACCCTAACACGTGAACAATTCCATGATTTTGAGTGATTAATGCATGATCAAAATATATTTTATTATGCGAAGCTAACCTAAGTAACTATATTCTAATAAACTCAGTTTAAAACTAAAAAAAAGTGGGTAATGCTCATGCATGACAAAACTCTATTCTCCCTCTTAAACTCTCTCTCGATCCAACATTAATAAAAAGAAACGCAAGCCCAAAACATTTTTTGTTCTTTTCTTTCCCAAGCCCAACACCAAATTAAATTCATTAATCTATCCGTCATCTCTATTTTTCTGAAATAGCAACCAACCAAAACTTCTCTCTCTATTCACTCACGTGAACAACTACATATCTAGGAAACCATCTTTATTCTTCAGGGGTGCTTGGTTCAAATTCCGGAATCAGAATCACAATGGGAATTATTGAGGGGTCAATCACTATGGAAATGGTGATTGCATTCTTGTTACTTGGTTCAAATTCCGGAATAGATATTATTACCATAGATGATACTTGGTTCATATACAATTTCAACAATGATAATCAATTCATTTTTTCATTTATTGTCCACAATATGTATTCTAATATAGAATTTCTATATTTTGGAAACTGTTATTCATGGTTGCAGAATTCGGGCTAGGCGGCCCCTAACTGTGCCGAAAACACCCTAATAGGCTGAGAAATCGAGGTGGCCGATTCCTCACCGCCTAGGCGGCCTCCTCGGTGATTAATCAGCCATTAGGCGGCCGTTTAATTTTTTTTTTTTGAATATTTTGGTTCAAAATATGACCAAATAAAAAATTTGAGATTTTTCCAACTTTTATACATCAACCTACATCCCATTTATTCAATCTACAAATCAATGTGGGATGTAGAAAATAGGGAACAATGTTGAAGATTAAATGTGAGGTTATCATTTATGATTAGCCTCTTTTTTATACAACAATCCCATCCTAGTTTTCAATGTAAAAATCAATGTGGGATGTAGAATAGGTTGAAAAAAAAATTAAACTCTAATTTGAGCTTTTATACAACATCCTACATCTTAATTTTCATTATATAGTCGATGTGGGAAATAGGGTAATTGAAAAAATTAATACATAAATATCAATATGTAATAATAAATTATTAAATTATGAAAAATAGAAAACCGCCTAAACTCTGCCTAGATTCCGCCTAGGCCCCGCCTAGGCAATCTAGGCGCTAGACCCCATCCGGCCGCCCGACTAGCACCTAGTGAATTCTACAACCTTGCTGTTATTACAATTTATACCATAGCAAAAAAAAAATCTACTATGGAATCGAAGGTAAATGAACCTGTACAATACAAGTATCCAAAAAATACTAACATCACACAATCACTTATCCAACAAATTCATGGTTGAACTTTCATTAGCATAAGAATAATCATAAGTTCAACTTCAATTACAAAATACAATATATACAATATTAGATTATAATATACATCTGCTACTAGTACAAAAAAGTGGTCCAAAAAATATGCAGGTAGTTTACATATATTTTCATATCCTCATATAGATAAGATAAAATTATAGCAAAAGTGCAATTAATTTCAGCATATTTACAAGAAGCAAAGCACACAATCTTGTACTTCAGAAGGATCCAAACTGAACAACAACTCAACCTTCACGGGATCTTCACAAATAGCTTGAGCTACCTTAAATATTCTTCAAAAAAGTTTGAACTTTGCTTCCTTTTCTTCTTGGAACTTGAAGAACCAAACTGTTGCTGCTGAGACATAGAATCAACTTCAAATTCATTTTCGTTTGATGCACTATCACCTGTAACGGATAAATCAATATCAACGTTGATTGTGTTTTCTGCAGCCGTTGTAGGATCTTCTGCAACAAGCCCTGTTGCTCTATCTTTGCCATAGACGATCTCCAAATCCGACAAATAAGGGAATGATACATTATATAACCCCTTAGCTTCTTTGTGAATCTATAAGAAATGAGATCAAATAAGAAAAAAATAAGCATAACAAATAAGATCCACAGTTTAAGGAAGAAAATCATTAATTAATTGGCGTACCTTACTCCACTCATCATACCATGTATGCTCACATTGTATCTTATTATCAACATCATTCCATGCACAACCACTCTGTTTGCACATTTCACAAATAGCATGGAATTTGGCTTTCAAGAACTTGATCCTAGAATCAATATGTTTCACTTCTTTCGTGAAAGTGGGCAACTTTTGCATCATAATTCTTCGTATCTCATTCATGTAGTTGTTCTTGAATCCTCCATCTGTTTTCCAAAGAGGATCAACTGCCATCTCTTGCAAACATCTAATTAATGCCCAACTTTCATCCTCTGTCCAAAAATGCTTATTCTTCCCTCTTCTATATGGAACATCATGTTTGTCGGGCTTATTGCTGCCACCTGTATCTTTCTCCATCCTACTACACAATTCATATAAAATCACAATAATACAAAGAAATAGACACTGTATAATGTGAATAACAATTTAAAATTTATGAAAGAAAGTTTAGTACATCAAGCATAAATGAATTACATTAGTGAGAAAATGCTTAAAAAAACCAAAATAAACATGATGTTAAAAGAATTCCCGAAAGCAACAGTAATTACCAGTCCATTTCAATACTCTCATTTCTCCAATTAACAAACATTTCCATTGGTCACTTGAGGTGATTGCTCGTATATTCTCAACTCCATCATCATCATCATCATCATCATCATCATCATCATCATCATCATTTTCCACATTGTCACTTTCTTCATCTTCATTTTCACTTTCTTGAGGGTCACGACTCATGAATTTTCGAATCAAATTATGGAGCAAACAACAAGCAATAATAATATGCACTTGAGTTTTTATCGGGAAAAATGAAGGGGAAGCTAGAATCTTCCAACGCCCTTTCAATAGGCCAAAACATCTCTCTATGACATTTCTTGCTCTAGAGTGTTTCACATTAAAATATTCTTCAGCCTTCTCAGGTCGATGACCATCAAACTCATTAATGTGATATCTATGCCCATGATAAGGTGCAAGAAATCCCTCCGAATTGCAATATCCCGCATCTACCAAATAGTAGCTGCCCTGGGGTATTTTAAGCGCATTAGGCCTATTGATGGTATCACGAAGAACACGACCATCATGGGCAGAACGTTCCCAATCAGGCAGAACATACATAAATTGCATATTTGGGCAACATACTCCTAACACATTTCTTGCTATACCTCCCTTTCTTGTGCGATAACGTTGTTTTTCTTCTTTAGGGGGCGTAACTTGAATAAAAGTACCATCTAATGCACCTAGACAACCCTATAAACAACAAATAGTTACTTAATAATAATAATAATAATAATAATAATAATAATAATAATAATAATAATTTCATTTAAATTAAAATAATTACTTTAAATGGTTTACATCTATTTTCTTGGCAATCATCAAGTATAGGTTCATGTTTTTTAAGCAATATGTTGTGTAGCTGCAAAATCGCTCGAAGACAAAGATTGAATTGACGGCTCACGGTCTCTCTACTATGATGAAATAGTAGGCTGATAGTTCTACTTTTCTTATGGTGAGCCAAAACGTAGAGAAATATGGCCATGATTTCATCAAGAGATGAATTTCTAGTTGCTTTCAAACCTCCAACATCTCTTGCCAACTCACATAATATTGTAAATGTTCTCCTATCCATTCGAAGTTCACTAATACAAATTGCATCGCTCATCTTAGTAAGGGTGAATACCCATTTCATACGATCAATCTGTTTTTCTTCCTTATTTTTTATTTGACGACTCCTACTTCATTTGTTTGCAAGGATTGCAATTTGATAAAGTATGAGAACCAAGCAAACTGTGAGCATTCCATACATAGTCCACATAGTGCATAGTAATCTACGTCTCTATAGCTAAAAGGATATCGTGCCATGTTTTATCTACATCACATAACCAAATTAGCAAAAACTAAAACAATACAAAAAATGATTTCAAGAAAAATAATTCTCATAATTCGAATCATCAAACAAAAGCATATAACAAAAAGCACACCAAACAAATAAACAAAATCATTAACAATGTATTTCCCAAACTCCCTCTACTACAACAAATTCACAATCTACTTATGTAAATAATCAAAAAACAAAATGGGGAAAAGCAATCCTAATTATGAAAGAAATGAAAATAGTCGCTCTAAACTTCCCAATTTTTCCATCAATGAGATTTTATTTCAAATTTTCAATCCTAATAATTGTAAGCATTTATCGTTTTTTTTAAACCCAACAATGGGAAGAAAGCAGGCACTAGCAATTTATAATATTTTACTAAACCTCAATTGTAAAGCTCTCGAGGATAAGCATAAAAGAATAGATACAGATTCATATAATGGCTTGGCTTCAAAACCAGAATAAAATGTCAGACGCGCATAATTGAAGTTCTCAATTCCTATAATTGCTAAGTTAATGCACTATAACTTATTAAAAACATCCACAAACGAACAGTCTTTTCACCATATGCTATTGCAATCAACTCTAATTTTAGGTTTTGCAGAGACCCAAATTTGCTTATGAATAGTGGGTTTCTTAAATTGGGGATTTTTATTAGGTATATGGAAAGAGAAGAAACGATATGAAAACCCCAATCATACATGAGATACACTCTTGGTTTTTGGAAGAAAAAATGGCAGAGATGATGATTTCTTGATTTTTTTTTATTTAGAACACATGACAATCATTCTTGAGAGTGTAATTTAAAAAAAAAAATTGAAAATGAGATATCTTACCTGGTGATAACTTGCAAATTGAAACTTCAGATGCCAAGATTTTTGATGAAGAAAATCTGGAGTGATTTTGAAGAAAAAAAATCGGAAAGGAAAGAAGAAAATGGTTACTGTGCTCATTAAGGGATGAATAGATTAAGGGGGAATGAATAATGGGGGTAGGGGTAATTAATGATGAAAATGGGGGAATGATTAACTTACTTTTATTCCCATTCCCCTATACCAAGCATCAGGAATGAGAATGGACTCTCTCTCATTCCCATTACCCATCCTCATTAACCCATACCAAGCACCCCCTTAATTTCATCCCCTTCATCTTCATGGGAGTGCAGAATCTGCAAAACAAAGTATTAACATAAAATAAGATAATCACCTTTCTTCTACTTCATTCCTTTACGTGGATAGAAACAGAAGGAAACACGACACTATTCCGCGACTCCATCTTTTTCGCCGGAACAACATGTAACTCGTCAGCAACTGTTAAAATTTATTTTAGCCACTTTACATTTTCAAAATTTATTTTAGCCATGAAGTTAATAAAACTTTATATTTTAGTCCATTGGGACTCTAAATGCCATAAATGCTCCCACTATATAACTTTTTGACCATTTTGAATTAAATTTTACTATCTTCTTCTTCGGCCTATTTTCTCCTAAATTTTGAAATTAGTGAAGACTCCACCCAAAAAATAGTCGACCACCTGTAAACCTCCACACCCACCGCCGGCGACCTTTGTGACATCCCAAAACTGTCGTTCGGTACGAGCAAAACAAAGCTTGTTAAAGTGTGGGTGGAAAGCCTTTATTGAAAAAACTTACAAATAAGTTGGTTGAAATTAAGTTTAAATGGACAGTGATGATGATTTTGAAGAGGCTCCTAGACATCCTAATCGACCACCATTGGAAGGCAACGAAGAGGTACTTGTTTAATTTTGGTAGTATTTAATTTCCGCAAAAGTTTAGTATGTTGTGTAGTAAAAGGTAGAATTTCCGGGTTCTTAAGTGCTCAACCCGACAAGTACTTGATATTCGATATGTCGAGCCTTCAAGTACTTCGTGTCAACTATCGGTGTCCGAGTGCTCCTAAGGTGCTGCAAAGTGCTTGATTGCTCGAATATTGTACTAGTGGAGCACTAGACAACCCATATTCGAGTACTCGAATTAAAATAGTTTATGCTCAAGCACTCGACAGCCCTCACTCGAGTACTCGAGCACATTATTTATTGTTTAATATTTGTATTGTTGGACATTGTCTGTTATTATTGGTGTTAAACACTATTTATTTTTGGTGATGTTGTGCATTGTTTATTTATGTTGATTTTGAGCATTGTTTATCTTTGTTGGTATTGTGATCGAATAGGAGGATTGTCATAGAAGAGATAGGTAACAACTGATGTTGTTCATTCTATTGTGATCTATAATCGAGAAAAAGTTGTACATGAGATTTCGAAGACTTTACTGTCATTTCGAAATTAGAAAAGGAAGGATTTCAAACATTGCTGTGTTGGACATTTTTTAAAACTTCATAAAAATATTGGTAGATGCATACAGGCGATGCATTTTGTTATATCACATGAGATTAAATTTCATGGTGGTGATGAGACTGAACTATGGTTCAGTGTAAATGATACGAACATCCGGTTTAATAGGTTTGAGTTTGCACCAGTCACTAGGTTGAGATTCGGACCATCAAATTTCAATGTATATGGAGAGCACAAGTTTAGTGATGACTCTTTCTATAGTAAGATTGTTAGTAAAAAGAACATTTCTATAGAGATTCGGACCATCAAATTTCAATGTATATGGGTTGAGATTCAGACCATCACTCACAATATTCTCATTCATCACATTTTCAAACTTGTCATTCTCATTCTCATTCTCATCATCCTTATTTTCACCAGCATTGTTTTGAACAATTTCAATGTTATCACCCAAATGATCAAACCTCGATCCCATATTTAAATATAGATGTGGATGTGGATCAACTCGATGTGGATATGGATATGGATAGGGATAAAGATTTTGAGCATGTAGTAATTGAACAAAACTATTGTGAGCAATAGGTGAATAAATATATGATGAAGGATTATAATTTGCTTCAGAGAAACTCAAACAAATAATTTCAATAATTGAAAACTTGCCAAAGCATGATTCAAATCATCATTATCTTGTATTTTAAATTCCAACATCTTTCTATCCATCGATTGCATTAGTGTAAAGATTCCATACGAATACATATTTACATCTGACCCAACAATCCCTATGATTTGTGATAACAATCATGCATACGTAATACCTGATGAGGGAACAAAAATATTAGATTCAATCTCATTCTCATATATGTTGTTTTTCCAAATACCTCCATGACACACAACAATATTTTGTGGGGCCATCTGCAATAAAATTACAAATTCACAGACAATTAATTTACTATATGAAATTAAATAATATAGCATTCAAAAATTGAAGTACTGGATTAGTCGACCTGAAGTGCTCGAACACACGAAGACTCAAGCACTCGAGTGTTTGAGCACTAGTGTGCATCGAGCCATTAGTGCTCGAGCCACTATTAGTCCTCGATGGGCCTCGAGTGCTCAAGTGATCGAGCACTCGAGCGCTCTAAATCCTCTATATCCGTACAAGTGCACAAAGACACGAACTTATCGCCACTTTTGAGCATTCATCAAGGATGCAGTCGAGGATTTAATAATAATGTGACCAAAAGCTGAATAAAAGTATTTGTGTTCCTAAAATAAAGAATCAACGGGCTTCATGCATGTAAAAGATTATAGTTTAAATAGAATACTATGTGCATGCTCATGATATAAAATAACCATATACTATAATTAATTCATGCTTAAAATATTTATTAACCTTATTTAGACGCGACTTATTAGATTTAAGCAATTTATATATATATATATATATATATATATATATATATAGGGGTTGGATAAAAAATACATATTTTCCTGGTATAGGAACTATACCGTCCACCTAGATGATCTAATGGCTAAGATTAATTGTCAAAGTCAAGGCAAAAAAGAAGGAGGTGGAGGTATATTTGTCCAATCTCAATAAAAAAGCTGATGTCATCACTTTTTAAAAAAAAATCTTAAAAACTTTGAACGATCATAACTCACTCGTTTCAAATCGGATCAACGCAAATAATATACCAAATTAAAGATCTTTTCATGCTCTTTAATTTAAGATCAGTCATGGATATGTTTGTTCAAATAAATATAGACGAAAAATATCAAATTACGTTAATACCCCCGCGCGATTTTTTTTTCAAATATTACAGAATTGACACCACCGCTTTTAAGTAAATCTAGGTCATAGAACTTTATTGATTGTATGGTATAAGATGGGTTCCTAGTTCTTACACTAGGATTGGTTTGCATTGTAACCCTCCCCTATATATATATATGTATGTATTTTAGTGCTATTGTCACTAGCACTAAAATACAACAAGATAAGCTATAATTTTTTTTAAAAAAAAATAGCACTAAAATACAATAAAATAAGCTATAAAATTGCACTAAATAAGCATGGTTTATAGTTCTCACGCGAATACCTAGTTCTTATTTGAACCAAAATATATATATATATATATATATATATATATATATATATATATATATAGGATATGAATCATAGAGAACACTTTGTTGGTGTGAGAAATGAGAAACCATCTTACACCATCCAATTTAATGATCCAATGGTTGAGATTTAAGGTGGCAATTTCGTAAATAATAGGGCAAAAAATAAAGGAAGAAGGGCTATTTTCGTCCAAACCCATTAAAAATGATGATGTCAGCAATTAAAAAAAATCTTAAAAACTTTAACCGACCATAACTTGCTCTTTTTAATCCAATGTACACAAAAAAATATCAAATTAAAGCTCTCTTCATGCTCTTTCATTTAAGATGTCGAAAGGCTATGTTTAGATGAAAAAATATGAATGAAAAATAAAAAAGAAAATTTTACGCGTGCCCAGGTTTTAAATGCTTTCGTTAGCATATAATAATTATTCGTCAACATTATGATAACATATGCTAACGAAGCATTTGTCATATGCTAACAATATGTATTCGTTGTGCTAACAAAAAATTATCATAATGCTAGCGTAGTATAAATTTATTAGGGTTTATTAAATATCAATTATGGTTTATTTGATCTCGGTTATGGTTTATTCCATCTAATTATCATTATTTTTTTAAAATTTAATTTTTTAGTTATAGTTCTTAATTGATTATTATGGTTTATCCTATCCAATTATTGTTTATAAAGTATGTTGACAGAGTATTGTCATATGCTAACATAGTGTATTCGCAATGCTGACGAAGCAAAACCATAATGCTAACGTAGTACAAATATATTATTATTATAATTTGTTCCAACTCATTTAGGGTTTACCACATCCAATCAATATTTATTTCATCTAATTAGGTTTATTTCATCCAATTATGATTTTTTCCATTTAATTAGGGTTTATTAAATCAAATTAGGTTTATAATTAATATTTAGAATATTTTTTCGCTAATAATATTTGAAAATTTTAATTAGCATAACTATAATGCTTCGTTAGCATGATGATAATACTTCGTTAGCATAACGATCTGTTATCAAATCCTCCGCGATTTTTATAAGAATTACCAAATTACGTTAATACCCCCACGCGAATTTTTTTTCAGATATTACAGAATTGCCACCATCTTTTTCAGCAAATCTGGACCTTTGGTTTTTGATGGATGTGTGGTGTGAGACGTGTTCTCATTTCTCACATAAGGGGTTGTTTTTATATAACCTCACCCCATATATATATATATATATATATATATATATATATATATATATATATAATCCCTCCGTCTCATAGATATAGTCTCTTTTCTAGTCGCATATAAATTAAAAATATTTATGAAAACAAATATCTTATAACTAAACTTCCAATAACACCCTTATTGAATGTTTATGACTTTCAAATTTTAAGTGGTTTAATTTTTTAATTTCTAAGATTCAACAAGGGTGTATTTGTACATTACTATGATAATTAATGCTACTTATACTAATTAGATTATATAATTGGAACACCTCAAAATAGTAATAAGGACTACATAATCGGGATGGAGGGAGTATTATAATTGCAATATCTAATTCATAAAAAGATACCAATAATATATTTTTAGATTTCATTGATATACGTACAATTAATACACACACACACACACACACATATTAGTCTAATTATCTAATTAATACACAGACCCATCTCCGGCGCGTGGGGTACACGTGCCAGAAATTATTTTTATTTTTTTTTTATTTTTTTCTGATTATTTTTTCATTTTTGGTGATTTTTCTATTTTTTTTATTTTTCCCCAAAATTGTATAACTTAAAATATAATTAGTGAACCCTAAAATTGAAATGAATTATTTTTTTAAATAAATATAAATATATACCCAAAAATTGATTTAATGAACCCTAACATTAAAGTGAATGATTTTTTTTTTAAATTCGGAGATTTACACAATGCACTCGCCCGACGCTAACGCGTGAGCTCATGCATTGCGCTCGACAATTAATTTAACTTTTTTGAAATAAATATAAATGGTAATTGAAAATAAAATAAAAACATAATTTTGAATTAAATATATGCCTTAAATTGAATTAGTGAACCCTAAAATAAAAGTGAATGAATTTAATATTTTTTGAAATAAATATAACCCCTAATTGAGATTAATCAACCTAAAAAAACATGAACCCTAAAAAACACAACAAAACCCACTAAAAAATCTAAACGATGCTAAAAAAAATACTAAAAAACCATGATCCCTAATAAAACCTAAACTCCTAAACTTTAAATATTAATTGGAATGAAAAAATCACAAATTGAACTACATAAACTCACATAAGATAAGTAGCAGATCAATTACTTATTAATGATATAAGTAATATTTTTTAAATTTTAATTGATACTTTTTATTGTTATAATTGATACTGATTTTTACCAATTTTTTTTGGCAGATCAACACGAATTGATCCCGACCCGTCTGGTGAATCTATGGGCCTTATTGGACCTGGAGTGATGTAAGGAGACTTTGCCAAATTTAACTTAGTTGATTATATAATTTGCCATATATAATATAATATATTAAAGCTTATATTTTACGTATGTGTATAAAAAATATATATATTAACTATTAGTGTCAAGTATATTATATATGTACTCTAATATTGTATTTCATATAAAAATATAATATATATAACTAAATTAAATTAATATATATTTATTGAAGTTATTATATTTGGCAGGTACATTTTCCAGAAAAAAAATTAAAATTCCTATAAAAAAAAACTAACATATAATTTAGGCCAAAATTTTGTACGAATGCCAATTCTCTGTTCAAACTCATAAAAAAAACATGTAACATGAGGGCCAGATTTTAGAAAACTGGGAAGTCAAATATAAATTTTATTTGTTGCAAAAGCATGCCTTTTAAAATAATGAGCATTTTGTTACATATATATATATATATATATATATATATTTTAGAAGTATTTTTTGTTATTTTGAGTTGACTTCTATTTTGTCTTTTTACCAACAACTTCAACTTACAAATTAGTATTTTAAGTTCCAGGATGTTGCTCTCGGCACATCACCTCTCTCTCTCTCTCTCTCAAAATCAACAAGAAGATCCCCCAGCCCAATTACAATTCTCCCTGATCTTGTCTATAAATGAAATGAGAGGAGCGCTCTCTCTCTCTCTCTCTCTCTCTCAAAATCAAAAAGAAGATCCCCCAGCCCAATTAACAATTCTCCCTGATCTTGTCTATAAATGAAATGAGAGGAGCGTAAATGCCATACATAAATAAAGCCCAGCTATTGCCATTCCATTTGAAGGATTAATATTAATTGGCGTAGCTCTAGCTAGTAGGTGTAGCTGCTATATTAGATGATGAAGATCAACGTAGTTAGCACAAAGCTCGTAAAACCTCGAATCCCAACTCCTCAAAACCTTAAAAACTACGATATTTCATTCACTGATGAGTTCATCCCTCCCATAAATGTTCGTATCCTTCTCTTCTTCTATCGATCCCAATCAAAGCGAATCAGCAACTTGGAAGATTCACTCGCACAAATCCTATCCCGATTTTACCCTCTCGCCGGAAGATACATCAAAACTGATCACTTGATCGATTGCAGCGATCAAGGCGCCGAGTTCATCGAAGCCGAAGCCGTCGACGTCGAATCCATTGCTCTTGTCGACAAAATGGAACCGAACCACCTCAATCATCTCCTCTCGCGACAGTTCTACCAGGTCCATGAGGCCGCCACGTGCCCGCTGCTCTCGATCCAGGCCACACATTTCAAATGCGGCGGCCTCTCAATCGGCGTCAGTGTTTCGCACAGAATATTCGACGCTTCATCTCTCGGAACCTTCGTTTTGGCCTGGTCGGAATGTAACGCCGGGGGTAGAACTGCGATCATCCCCAGCTTCGACTCGCCCTCTTTGTTTCCACGTGGGAATCTGGATTTCACCCAGTTTGTTGATAACTCGGGAGCGTTGAATAATCTGGACAACTGTGTGAAGCGGTTTCTGTTTACTAACGAGGCCATAAACAACCTCAGATATAAATTAAGACAAGATGAAAGCGAAGGAATGCCTATGGTGATCATGAGCAGGGTGCGTGTGGTGTGTGCGGTCGTAGCCAAGGCACTGATCGGCGTGGACCGGGCGAGGCACGGGCGATCGAGGCCGTGCATCGTGGCGCAGGCCGTGAACATGAGGGAGAGAACAGTGCCGCCTCTGCCGAAGCATTGTTGTGGAAATTTGGCGGTGCACTCCGTTACACGAAGCATGTCTCATGAGAATGTGACCAGTGCTAGTGTTGGAGAATTGGTTCGTGTGTTGGATGAGGCTATCGGGCAAACAACTTCGGAATGTTCTAGAATATTGTCTGTGGGTGAGGATGGACTCAACCAAATCATCGTTAACCCGGTGGCGAATGCATTTGCGAAATGGTCGAGTGGTGAGGCCAATGTGTTGTGGTTTAGCGATTGGAGTAAGTTCGGATTCTGTAAAGCGGATTTCGGGTGGGGGAAGCCGGTGAGGGCGAGCCTTGGACCATTTGCCGGAGAAAACACGACGGTTCTAACGGAGAAGAGAGAGGGTGATGGGATTGAGGCATGGGTACATTTGAGTTCAAGTGACAATATGGCAATCTTCGAGCAGGATGAGGAGATTAGATTGTTTACAATATGCCATAGCATCACCTAATTAATATTTAATTTTATGTATGTCAAACTACTCCGAATAATCAGCGGTGATCGCTTAGTGTTCAATTATAAATCTTTCCAAACATACATTAATAATTCACCCTCACAAGTTGGAATATAATATGAACCCATCTTATCTACATTCAAAGTTGTTGGTTTTCAAAAGTCATGCCGTTTACTTTTATTTATGAGCCTGTCTTTATTAATTTTGAAAGCAATTATTAGAGTAAATTACTCTTTTAATCCAATAAGAATAGAACAAAATACTTTTAATTCCAAAATCTACAATTTTGGTCCAAAGTCTAATTTTTTTGACGCTTTTGGTTTCATAGTTTATATTTCAACACTTTTGTTCTAAACAACTAACGGACTATACTTAACATCCATTAAATACCTATTTTGTTGATCTTGGTTGCACCGCTTAATTAAGGATAAAAAAACAGAGGGAGTATTGGAGTGAAAATTTCAATCTAAAATAAGTATTTAACGGATGTTATATATAGTTGTTAGTTTTGGGACCAATAGTATTGAAATATAAACTGTAGAATCATAATTTTCGAAAAAATTAACTTGGGACTAAAATTAATTGTACATTTTAAGACTTAAAATGTTTGAACCATATTCTTACGGGACCAAAAGTGTAATTTACTCGCAATATATATAAAAAGCTAAGGCGAAGTCTCCTATACATCACCACAAGCCTAACAAGGCCCATGGCAGGTCGGGGTCAATGTAGGTCAACCCACAAAAAAAAAATGCCAAAAAGCAGTATCAATTCTAACTATAAAAAGTATCACTCAAATTTAAAAAAATATCACTTGTATCATTAAAAAGTAACCGGTCTGTTACTTTTATTATATGAACTTATGCAGTTCAAATTGTGATGTTTTCTATTCCAATTAATGTTTAAAGTTTAAGAGTTTAGGTTTGTTAGGGCTCATGGTTTTTTTTAGATTTTTTAGGATGTTATGTTGTGCTTTTTAGGATTCATGTTTTTTTTTTAAATTAGGTTTCTTAATCTCAATTAGGGGTTATATTTATTAATTTTTTAAAAAAAATCATTCAATTTTATTTTAGGGTTCACTAATTCCATTTAGGATATATATCATATTTATTTCAAAATTAGATTTTTTTTTTCATTTACCATTTATATTTTGTTTCGAAAAAATTAAATTAATTATCGAGCGTAATGCATGAGCACATGCGTTAGTGTCAAGTGAATACATTGTGCGAATCGCCAACTTTTAAAAAAACTAAATTCATTCACTTTAATTTATGGTTCATTAAATCAATTTTAGGATATATATTTATATTTATTTTAAAAAATAAATTAATTCATTTCAATTTTAGTGTTTACTAATTGTATTTTATGGTATACAATTTTAGGGAAAAACAAAAAAAATAGAAAAATCACAAAAAAAAAATAATCGAAAAAATAAAAAAATAATAATTTTGGCGCGTGTACCTCTCAAGCGCCGGTCATGAGGTAATTTTTTTTTACTGTTGGGCCTTATTGGGTCAGGCCTAATTTGATCGGTCCAAACCTATATACTACATGTATTGGAGACCACCTCATAAAAAAATTATTATATGGTAGATGTTTGCAAACTTGATTATATATTTACAAATTTTATTGATAGAATTTGAGGATAAGCTAGAGTTGTTTATCCTTTGTTCCACTTCGAAGTTGAATTAGGTATTTCGATCTCTTTTTTATCTCGCTTTTCTTGCATTTCTACCCTCTTAAACTTTTGATTTTTTAATTAAATTTTTTGTTACATTCCTATATATATTATCTCTCGTAGAAGTTCCGCATCGAATGAGCGAGGCCATACTTTTTTTAAAAAAAAAAAAATCAAATTATAAATGAACGCCATACGTGTATTAATTTGAATTAGTCCTTTCAATTATGGCTTCACTTTTTCCCGTATATATGTCTATATTTATAATTTATGCCATCTGAAACCATCAAATATCTCCAATCACTCTTAGGGTAGTAATGCCTTCAGTTCCTGAAACAGAATTTAAAGACATATGCACTTCTTCCAGTTGGAATTCTTCTGGATTAGGTGATGAGATATCATCAGATTATCAATACCATTTTCAAAGGTTCTTCATGATCACAATGGCGTTCCGTGTACACTTAATTAAATTCACGTGAAATTTCATGTTACATTATTTTGTATTTTACCCCATGTGTTTCATAATCAAACTTTGAATTTTTTTCAATTTCAATTTCAATTTCTTAAAGTTAGGTTAATTTTACGATTGCTAATTAGTTTACATTCTACCCACAACTAGAATGTATATATATATGTATATATATATATAGTTTTTTCAGTATTTAATTGTCTGCTTTTAAATTAATAATTCATTAATATGGTTGGTTATATCATAATTAAAATTAAAACTTGGTTTTTTTTTCAATCTTGTTATTGATAAATGTGGATTAGGGTTAATTATAGATTACAATTAATTATTATAAAACGATAAATGATGTAAAAGTGTCACATGAACGAGCCAAGATTGCAAATGAAGTGAACTCAAAATAATTTAAGAATTGTGGGGCGGTATTATTATATGTAAAGGCAGCAATGAATAGATGATGAAAGACGATGATGGGCATGAATATGATAGAGAAAAAGCAAACTAAAAGGAAATCAAATTCTAAGAGCATCAATAGCCCTTTTCCCCTTGTAGAAGTATGGGTAGTAAAACCCAATATAGTTGGTTACTTTGTTGAACATTCTTGGCCTATGGCCGTGGACCAGTTCATCGAGCGGCTCAATCACTTCCAAGAAATCCGGCGAGCAGAACACAGCCAGCGTGCACCTCTCCTTCTCCGAGTTCACTCTAATCACCCTAATCACCCTGTGCACGGGGCTCTTGAATATCCCATTGCTCATTATCTGCACAAAATTAATTAATTAATTATTCACACACAAGGTGAGCTAGGGCCAGCCAGAAAAAAAAAAGTTCCGTCTAATATATATATATATATATATACCTCGAGTTGATCCCCTGCGATAACCAAGAGTGCGTGAGGCATTATAGGAACTGAAAACCAGGTGCCGTCTTTGAGAACCTGAAGGCCTTCCACTCCATCGTCTTGCAGAAGAATCGTTATAAGCGACGCGTCTGCGTGTTCTCTCAGACCAAGAACTCGCTCCGGATTCGGACATGGCGGATAGTAGTTGAATTGTGCGTAAATTACTTCGGTTTTTCTTACAAAGATTTCCTCATCAGATAGGCTTAATGACTTCGCCAATAATTTCCAACATTTCTTCTTCAAACTGCCTCAATTGTCCAGTGTAATCCACCATTACTTTTCTGCAGGTCAGTCAGATCGCGTCAAAACAAATGCATAATTAATTAATTAATTAGTTATATATCTTAATTAATTACTTGAAAGATTCGGGATTTTGAGGCCAATATTTGGGTTTTTGGCGGTCTTCTGGAAGGATACGAAGCCCCAAATTATCCGACCAATCGGGGACTTGGTCGTCGACTACAAGTACGTCGGTGCTGTAGCCTTCGTCCTCCTCACCGTTGGTCGCGTATTTTTGCTTCTCGCTCGTCGGCAGCTGAAAGTTTTCCCGGCCAATTCGCCGCACTTTATCTAGTAAAGACCTTTCAATGCCATGATTCACTACCTGCATGCATCAATGCGTGCAATGTACGTATATATTGAGTTTCTTTATTATTATTTTTTCATGTGTATGTGTGTGTGTATATATACGTATGTATCGATCAACTGTCAAGAAGAGGTAGATAGAACGTGCCTGAAAGCAACCCCAGGAGCTGAGAGCGGAGTGGAGCTCGAATACCTCAGCGTCAGTGGCGGAGACGAAGCGATGGACGTTGATGACCGGGATTTCTGTAGCCAAAGGAGCAGTGAGTTGTATACGCAGGCGATGGTCGGCGTTATCTTTCAAAATTTGAGTTTCGAATTGTTGTTGAGCTGTTGGTTTGTTCCATTTTGTGAAGGAAGAAGGTTCTCCAGCCATGATAAAAGATGAAAGGGCTCAAGGGCTTTCTTGGGATGCAAGTAGCTAGAGTAATGGTGGGCTGGGATGAACGAGGGTGAGGATTGCACCTTTATAATGGGGTAATATATAGGACTCAAATGTCTTTGGTTTCTATGTTACATGTAGTGTTTCAAAATTCACCCATCAATATATTTGGGTCTTATTTACTTTGATGGATAAGATTGAATTAATAAATTATCTTATGTTTATTTTGCATGATATTAAAATGGTGGATAACTCAAAACCCACGATAAAATGCACTTTAGGTGCTTATTTGTGGGAAATGTATATCACCTAAAGAGGCGGAATGAGATTTATCCATCATTATGTCTACTAACTTATCTATCCTTCAAATTGTATATCCTCAAAGTAAACAAGACCTTGGTGCATATTACTGAGATAATCAAATAATGAGAGGGTTAATTATGATTCAATGTACAAATTTTAAAAGTTTGCAATTAAAACAAAAACTTACAACTTTTCGCAAAATAGATATTCCTAATTTTTTCTGGCAAACAAAAACTGATGTACGTGGAACAAAAATCATATCATTTTAATTAGGCTAAACCATCATTATTTATATCATAAACTATTTTCATTTTCTCAAATTTATCCCAAACTAACATTTTTATCAATTAAATACCTAAACAATTAAAAAACTAATTAAATCTATCCCCGATATCTTTTTAGGTAAAAAATTATCTAACGCTTCGGCTAAATATTTGGGTCTTCTTCTTATGTTGTAGCCAAATTGATCATATCTATGACATAAAATATTTATTGTAGTTTTTTAAACTCTTTTTAAGATCTGATTTTGGCCTAAAAATGTATTCGGGGATAGATTTGATTAGTTTCTAATAGTTTAGGTATTTAATTCATAAAAGTGTTAGTTTGTGATAGATTTGAGAAAATGAAAATAATTTAGAACATAAATGGTGGTTTAACCTTATAATTATAATGATATGGAAAATATTTTTTCCACTTCATCAAAAAACGATGTACACAAAATCGTTTTGAGTCTAAATGAAGAGCTAAATGTAATATATATAATTTAGAATTTTTGACTTTTTTTTATTCTTTTAGGTACAAATGACCTCGTTTTGTGACGAGGTAAAAATATTTTTCATTTTAGCACAACACAACGTTATTATTTTTCCAAGTGAGTTTTTCGTTCGCTGAAAAAATTGAAGGTGTCTATTTTGTAAAAGAATGCAAATTTGTGTTTTAATTATAATTTTTTAAAAATTGTGTCTAAATTGCAAACCATATTAAAATTTATTTATTTAATCGTAATTAATGCACAATAATATAACATGTAATCTAAATGATGTGAATTGATGATAGTACTGAAACACGAGATAAAAAATTAAAATTTAGCAAAAAATCCCATGCCGGACTAAAACTGGGCTTGTTTGCTAGATAGGATAAGGGTGTGATAGATATCTATTACACCCTAATACTCTGTTTGCTAGTAATATCAAAGCCCTTGAAAAAATAAGGGCCCGACATAATTTATCTAATTCCTATCTATTAGCCATCACACGTTGGAGTTGGGATATGAAATCTTAAAACTAATTATAAAAAATATTAGACTAAACTAACCTCTACCCTATTAATTAAAACCCTATTAAAAATAGTATTTTCGATCTCCTCTCACTCTCTCAATCCCGCCAGACGCCAGTGCTCCCGCCGTGTTCTCTCGCTCACGCCATTATCTTCAAGCTTAGGTTTGTTTCTTTTATCTATTTTATATTCTTTAAATTTTCCTCTATTTCTTTCTTTTGTTTGATCCATGATTTTAAAGATTTTGTTTTGTTTCTTCGCTTTTGATCGTTTCTGGAAAGAATGAAAACGAAATAATTGGTGACTCGTAGTTTTTTGTGGGTTTTTTTTTTGTTTGGTGATTTCTATCTTGCCTATTAATTGAAGCACTTTCTTGTAATTACTTGTGTAATTTTTGTTGAATTAGTTGAGTAATGAGAGCTGGGTACAAAATTTTTGCGAATGATTTCTTAAAATTCAGTTCAGCTTCGGCTTGATTAGAATATTTGATTAATTACACCCTATTTCCGGAAAGGATGAAATCTGCACATAGTAAGAAGAAGAAGGGGCTTATTTTTATATATTTCTTCTCCAATAATTTCTGGCCATTCACGTTTATCACGACAGATTTGCGTCTCAGTTAAAATAGCGATTGTTTCGCATAGAATTTTTGTTTCTGCCTTCCATTTTTAAATCCCAATGCAGGAACCAGAAAAAGGCTATGATTGCTGCTAAAACAAACACTTTTGCAACCATTACTTAATTAAAGTTAATTAAGGGGTTGCGTTTAAGGTGAAGTCTGCTTATTTTCTTTTGAGATTGCTCTACGCAGCATGTTGAATGATGGGTTTGATCTGCTTGTGCTGTAGTAGTTTGTCAGCAAAAGTTTTTGTTCATGATATTATATATGGATATTTTAAGGTTCGATTTTTCTGCTATATTTTTATGATTACCCAATACGTGTTATAATCAGTGAGGGAAAGATATATATATATATATATATATATATATATATATATATATATACTGATTTGAGTCACATCCTAAAGCAGGTATATTTGAGACAGTATAGAAACATGTTTATGATTGTGATGTGTGTATCTGTTATGATAACTAACAAATTCTCAATTTCTGATTATGTCATTTGTTAATTTCAGTTAAACATGACTCCAATTTCAAAGAAAAAAATTGAGTTGTTCTTGGTTTTGGAAGAGATAATGCATCAAACTGTGGTTTTTATCAACCTAGTTATGGCACTACTTAAAGAAAATGATGCTCGAACTCGTAGACTTGAACAACATGTACGAAGATATAGTATGATAGATCGGATTCCTAACCAGGTGAATCATCTGAGAAGATTGGTGAATTTAGGTGTTGCAGATTGTGTTGCCAATCTTAGAATGACCCGAAATGCATTTTCCCGTCTATGTTACTTAATGGAGCATGTAGGTGGACTAGATAATTCTAAGTATGTTAGTGTTGAAGAAAAAGTTGTCATGTTTCTATCTATCCTATCTCATCATAAGAAGAATAGAATTGTCAAGTATAATTTTATGAGATCGGGTCAAACCGTGTCAAAGCACATACATGTGGTATTGAAAGCATTATTGAGGATAAGTTCCATATTACTAGTTGAGTCAACACCAATATCTGACAATTGCACTCATTCGAGGTGGAAATGGTTTAAGGTAATTTTTTTATGTAATTTTATCTTTAGATTTAATAGAAAAATGTGATGATATACGAGTTAATATGATATTTACTTTTATATACTAGGGTTGTTTAGGTGCCTTAGATGGAACACATATTCGGGTAAAGGTTCCAGCCAATGATAAACCAAGATATAGGACAAGAAAAGGGGAAGTAGCCGTAAATGTTCTTGGTGTATGTGATCGAGACATGAAGTTTGTGTATGTGCTTCCTGGTTGGGAAGGTTCAGCTGCAGATGCTAGAGTGCTAAGGGATGTTGTTAATCGTACTCATGGACTAAAAGTGCCGAAGGGTACCACTTAGGCTTTCTGATTGTTTCTGACTTATTATTTGTATTTTCTTACTAGTTGAAATAGTTTTTTTTCTCATGCTTACAGGATGTTACTATTTATGTGATAATGGCTATCCAAATGGTGAGGGGTTTTTAACACCTTATAAGAGTGTTAGATACCATCTGGATGAATGGGGTGAATCATCTGCAAGGCCTAACACATTTCAAGAGTTTTTCAATATGAGACATTCAAGGGCACACAATGTTATAGAACACACATTTGGGCTATTGAAAATGCGTTGGGGGATTTTGAGAAGTCCTTCCTACTATCCTATCAAGATCCAAAATCGAATTATTATGGCATGTTGTTTGCTTCATAATTTTATTCGAATGGAAATGGATATTGACCCATTTGAAAGTCTTATAGATGAATCCATAGCAAATAGTAATGATAATATAGAAAATGGTGATGTCATTGATAGTGTTGAGACATCACCAGAATGGAACACTATGAGAGATAATTTAGCACAAGCAATGTTTGATGACTGGAGAAATGTAGCTTGATTTGTATAACTTAGTGCAAAAATCTACATTTGTGTTTGGATAGATAAGAATTATGTAATTCCAGTTTATTACCATTATTAATGAATGACTTTTTATTTTTATAATATATCTTGGTTTATATTATATTTTCTCTTTTAATTTTGGAATATTATAGCATGAACGTTTATATGAAACAGTTTATAATGGAGTTGTCAAACAAAGCAAGCAAAAAATCAGACAAAACACATCGATGTTGGAGTAAAAAAGAGGAAGAAGTACTCATAGCTTGTCTGAAAGAGATAGTTGCATCTGGATGGAAGGCAGATAATGGCTTCAGAGTTGGTTACCTGAATGTGCTTGAACAAAACATGGCTAAGGCTTTTCCTGGGACGGATATTCGAGCAACTCCACACATTTGTTCCAAGATTCATGTTTGGAAAAGAGATTATGGAACAATTCTTTCAATTTTAACTGGTCGTACTGGAGTTGGATGGAATGATAGTACAAAGATGATAGATGCAAATGATGATATTTGGGATGCAGCAATAAAGGTAAAATATTTATATGTACTCTCTTTGATTTATTTATTTATGAATATATATCTTTCTCAATCTTATTTTTTTACAGGTGGATAAGAATGCACGTGTCATGCGTTACAAATCTTGGCCATACTATCATGATTGGTGCGAAATATTTGGTAAAGATAGAGCTACTGGTGAACAAGCTGAGGATGTCATGGATGCAGTGAACGAACATTTTAGTGCGACTAAGAACAAAGAAAAAGAAGTGATAGTTGACATTGATTTATTGCCTCATGATGTTAATGATGAAATAAAACCAGACTCTACTTATCAACCTGTTGGCAATGACACTGATAAAAAGAATGGTGGAAAAAAAAGAAAATTGGCCGATGGAAGTGAAGGTTTATATGAATTATTAGGTAGTTTTTGCCAAAATACTGAGACTAGGTTGGGAGATATTGCTCGTCGAATTGGTTATGAACAAGATGTGTCTGCAGCAAGAAAGGAAGTATTCGAGGTTGTTGGAAAAATTGGTGGATTGACTTTGCAAGAAAAGTTGTTGGTATCGAAGACATTGGTGAAAAATACTGAGGATTTAGAATTATTCTCGAGCTTGCCTGAGGATGCACGTGCTGAATTTGTACGGATGATGCTTGCTGGGAGATTATGATCAACAAATTACTTGTGATTCTTTTGACATTGTTTTATGATGACCGATTCAATATTTTATGTGGGGATTTGGCTTTGGATTTGTTTTATGAACTAGAATGTACAATTCTTATCATTTTATTTCATTGGTTGTTAGTAATGTTTATAAAAAATAATTTATGTTAATTGATGCAATGTTTATGCTATTAAGAACCATCACATATTCTTGAATGATATGTTGGATCTGTCTGTATTGAGGCTGTACTATTGTGCCTAAGATTAACAATCTGTTAGCTTTTTCTATTATTAGGTTAACAGCCTGAGAATTGCATTTTCATAAAATTGCTGTCAACACTTGAGCAGATTTTGCTCTTTCTAATCTTTACCCAACATGAGACGTGCATTGGTGAAAGGCTGCACACCTTCGCTTGTGTATTGGAAAGAACACCATTGTCAACCTTTCTGTCTCTCTCTCTCTCTCGCCAGATCTATAAATGTCTCCTCCCATTTTTTGGTTGTAGTGTGTGCGTTTAGTCACAAAGTTTTTGACAGTGAACTATTTATCGATGAGGTTCCTATCTATTTGTCTGCTCTAATGCTTGTGAGACAACACAGTTTTAGGCTCGTTCAAAATTTTAAATTTTTTTCTGACATATTTTTTTAAATTTTAAAATTAAAGGATATTTTAGGAATTGTTATCACATGGAGAATTTTTATACATCCAACCAAACAATAAATTATTAATTCATATAAGTTGTTGATATTTTAATACAACAAAGCAAACATAATATTGATATCTTTTAATGGTAAAAGGCATCCTAGTCATACATATATAGTCATACAAGTAGGAATGTAGGATACATTGATGAAGTGAAACAGGAGTTCTAATGGGATAAAATCCTCTAGTCCGTATTCTATATCTCATCATTGTGTTCCACTATCAAATTTAATATTTTAAAAATATTTATTAAAAATTAAAATTTATTATAATATAACCAATCATATTTAACATTTATTACTAAAAAATGAAATTTTAAAAATTATATATTCTAATTTTGGAATAATCAATCCTATTAATTAATTATATTAACTAAAAAATAAAAAAATATTAAAAATAAATATAAATCTTTATTGAGTGGAATGAACCCTAAATAATAATTATAAAATTAAATTAAATCAAAATAAATTGAAATTGAAAAAAAAGGGATGAAAATCTAATAAAAATTAAAATGAAACATAAAGTGGGATATAGTATTTCATTTGAGTTCTAACCGTCTGCTTTATCGGAAATCCAAATTCAATAATGTTATGTTGATCTTATAGATTTGGCCGTTTTCACCTAAAATCTTATCTGAAAGCCACATTTTTCTCAAATGTGCTTCGTCGAGTAGTTACTGCAGATGAGTGAGGATAAAAGAGAATCAATGGGGATTTTTAATGGAGGGGCACTTGGGAAAAAATAATTTTTTTCTCTCCCCAAACTGTTTTTCCTCTCCCCAAACTGATATTTTGTACAACACTATATGTTATACATTTAAAAAATATTGATTTTTAGTCAGTTTTTTTTTATTTCAATTTATTGCGCTTTAATTTAATTTTACATTTATTAATTAAGGTTCATTTTTTCTAGTTAGAGTATATAATTATTTTTTTTAGAAAATAATCAATTATTAATTAAAAAATAAAATTAAATATTGAAAAAATAATTATATACCCTAATTGAAAAAAGTGAACCATAAATAACAAGTGTAAAATTAAACTAAAGCATAATCAATTAAAATTAAAGAAAAAATGAAATAAAAATTAATAATTTTAAATGTGTAGCATAGAGTGTTGCACAGAATGTAGTAGATGATTTCATCCGTTCTGCCACCACTAACTAAAATGACTCTTGTATATAATGTGATTACATATTTACTTCCCTAAATCAAATCTATTACTACTCTTTTTTTACTCATGCACCCGACCTGTGGTATTGAGGATATTCGAATCCGTGATATTTGGTCTCCAAGCAACCTCATTTCACCCACTAGGTCATCCCATCGGGATCTATTACTACTTTTTTAAATATATTATATAGTATTATTCTTGGTGAACCCCATATTATTATTAGTGTTGTTGTTGTTATTGTTGATGATACTATTATTATTATTATTATTATTATTATTATTATTATTATTATTATTATTAGACAAAAACCTGTATGAGACCGTCTAACGGATCCCCTTACGTTAGACGGGTCAAAACCCACCCAGACCCGTCCCAAGAGCCACCTCACGCGTTGTGTAGTTTGTTCTTTTTCTTTTCTTCTTCTTCTTCTTCTTTCCTTTTTTTTTCTTCTTCTTTTGTTGGGCCTTTTTACCCTTTTTTCATTTGTTTATTATTATTATTTTTTTGCTTTCGAATTCGGTTTTTTTTTGTTTTTTCTTCTTTTTTTGTTGCTTTCGTTTCTTTTTCCTTTTTTTTCTTTTTTTTTTAAATAATTATAATATAGTCTTCTCAGGTATACATTTATTTTTTAATATATATATATATATATATATATTCTGGCAGTTGACTAATTATTGAGCCAAAAAAAGAAGTATCATTAATTATAAGGTAAAGTATCATTAACTATGAGTGGAGTATATCATTAACCAAAGTATCATTACTTATGAGGTGAAGTATTATTAACTCACACATGAGTATCATTATTTATGGGGTGGAGTGGAGTTTCATTACTATGGAAAAAATTATCACTAATTGCAGAAGAAATTATCACTAATTGAAGAAAAGTATCACTAATTGCAAAAGAAAGTATCACTAATTAGAAAGAAAAGTATCACTAATTGTAGAAGAAAGTATAACTAATTAGAAAGAAAAGTATCGTTAAAGTACCACTAATTAGAAGGAAAAGTATCACTAATAGCAGAAGAAAATATCACTAATTAGAAATAAAAATATCAATTCAAACATATTGCAATTCAAAAATTGAATAATTAGCTACATAAAAGAAAATGTTACAATTCAAAAATTGAACATGATAGTGAGTAGTAACTACTCATTATATTAGTAATGCTTCATTTTTTTATTAATAGTGATACTTAATTCCTAATTAATCATACTTCTCTATTATTAATTCAATAATTAATGCTTAATTATCGGTAATTTTCATTTTAATGAAAATATAATTTTTCTTCTAAATTTTCATTTTATTGAAAATATAACGTTTGTGCTAAAGAAATAAAGGGAAAAAAAAAGAAAAAAAAAAGATAAGGAGAAGCACTTTGTGCTAAAAAAAAAAAGAAAACAACACAAACGTGCAATTGAAAAAAAAAAAGGTAACAGAGAGAGAGAGAGAGAGAGAGAGAGAGCCGCAAGTGCATGCCAAAGAAAAAAAAAAGAAAAAAAATTAAAAATTGAATGTCAAAGAAAAAAAGGGAAGACCATTAAAAAAAATCAAAAAGAAAAAAAAAATAGGAGGGGGACCACTTTATTGGGTCAAATAATATTTGTCTAACGTAAGGAGATCCATTAGACCGTCTCACAGGAGTGTGCGCCTTGTTATTAATGTAAGTTATCTTACAATATTTTATTTGCGCGCTTATTATATCCATCATATTTTGTTGATTTAAGGATGCCATGAAAATTGTCACATTTTTTTAATATAATAACAAATCATAGTGTTTATTTAACAATTGTATTAGAAGTGTAAACACACCCATAATCATCAATAATTAATGTGATTTCCCCGCCAATACTTCTAGGTTATGAGCATGTCATGTACACCATGAATACATGATATAGTATCGCTTACTTCTCTTATATGGTCTTATTAGCTGTTGCGCGCATGGGAGCAGAGTTTAGTCCGTGTATATAATGAGATAGTGATTCAGATTATCATCTTTAAAAAAAGGGTAAAAAAATCAATGGTTTGAAACAACCCAAATTAAGATCGAGATTATATGATTAAAATAGATGAAATGCTGAATCAGCCACACTATTTTTTGTGAAGATTCAAGAGGTAATGATCCTGGCTATTTTGGGTTCAACGGGAGACCATGAGCAGTTAATTAATTTACTCACGACTCTCTTTTAAGTTTCAACTAGTGTTTCTCCTGTGCGATGCATAAATAATTATTATTTTTAGATCTATAATATTATGATTGTTTTTGAATTATATATGTTGTGTGTATTTTTAATAATTAATAAAATGATATGCATATGCCATAGTTAATTAGATAAGAAGATCAATTTTATGTAGTTACGATAAATAAAAAGAAAATTAAATGTTAGGAATTAAATGAAAATCCATGATGGAAAGATCGAATTGGAATATTTCAAACAACATGACTTTAAAATTATAATGTATAATTGTCCACGATTAAAGAACATTTGATTTCTTTAAATATATGACACGTATATAATTATTTAATTATTTTAAATGATGAAATAGAAATAGAAATATAATAAAATTTTGCAAATTATGTTATACTTATATGTTGTTATAGTATAACACAAATGAAATTAAAACTATTTTTTAGGCGATATATATAAAGTATATAAATCCTCCACCTATGCATAAAAAAATAACATAAAAAATGTTACAAATCTCAAATTTTCAAATAAAAAATAATAAATAAAATTGCAAAACTTTGTACAATATAACGGTAGGAATCTAAACCATCGTGGATAATGCCAAAAAAAAAAAGAAAAAGAAAATTTATAATAATACATGTCACTACTGTTGTCTATTGTACAAAAATTATTGTCTAAAATATAATTATTAAATTATATGATAGATAACAGTCTCTACCAGAACAGTTGTCTATCACACGATTTTACCTAATATATGTATAGAAGGCAAGAAAAAATTAATGAGGAGATTCGAATGAGTATGATAATTGATATACACACATGATACCGCTTGCTCTTCATATTAACTATGCAATTTAGTAGTGATGTCTTTATTAATTACTCCCCCTCGTCCCAAAAGTGTAGTTCCCCTAGCTCCTATTTTTATACATATTAAGAAAAATCATTTAATTAATGTACTTGGTAAACTAAAATTAAATATTTTTTTCCATATATACCTTTATTTATTGACTCAAAAGATAACATATTTTAATTTTAAAGAATATTAATTAGAAGTATGTTAAGAAAAATGAAAATTTAATACACATATATAAAAAAGTGAACTATAAATTCAGAACGGATGAAGAAATAGGAGTATAAAGGATACTAACTACTACATGCTAAATTCATAACCTGACACTGACAGTACAGGGCACCCAAGCATTAGAGACATTTTGGATTTTCCAACTATAAAAAGAAGTAAATACGTACCATATTTATAGTTATATTTTAGAAGGGATAATTACAAAGAAATACGAAAATTTGGGCGTGACGCTTTGCAGTTTAATCCGAATTTAATTTTTTATTTAAGTAATTTCATTCACGATTTATTTTTTTTTATTTTTTTTTCAAATTGATACACGAAGTAGATATCTGTACAAATTGAGTTAAGCAGTTATATTATTTTGTATTCAAATCTAAAATGGGGTTTTCTTTTGAAATAGTACTCACATTTATTGTACTTTTTTGAAAATACAAAGCAAACCTATAGTTTTTTTTAGAGTTAAATGTACCATTTTCTATTTATTTTTACGTCACGTGATGTTATACCGATAAAAAAAAGGACAAAAATAATGAAGATTGATATAAAAATAAAATACAGTCCTTAATTAAATTTTTGGGTATAAGTAATTCCAATTAGATGCAAAGGAACGTAGTTTTTGGCAAGTAAAAGGGATGTTTATTATAAGGGTTAATTGGTTTAAATATCATGAATTATTCATGATTTTTGGTTTTTAACACGAACTTTAAAATGTTGCCTTCACAACACCAACTTTTATTTTTTTATAGTTACAACATCAGTTTAAAATTGAGTGCAATTACAAGCACAAAAATTATATGAAATATTTAATCTATTTTAAAATGTTATACATACAACATAAACTTACATTTTTTTTCCAATTATAACATTTTTTTTTTGCAATTATAACATCATGAAATACTTACATATATATTTCATGATGCATTTTATATTTTATTTACATGTGTTTGTAATATTATTTAGTATTGTCGTTCTATAAATAAATCTGACAGATTCATGTTGTCATATCCAAAAAATTGATTATATTACATGTCGAATATTAATTTAAACTCTATTTTCATATAATTTTTTATGTTTTTATTTTTCGTAATTATTCACTCAATCTCAAAAGTTTTGTAATTATTTATTTGTGTTTATAAATAATTTATACTCGTACCTCACACAGATAAAATACTAATTAATTTACATCAAATTTTCAATGTTAATAAAATAAAACATACATGAGAAATAAAATTGTATCAATGTATTATGGAAAAAAATAAGAAAAAAAAATTAAGTATTTCGTATAATTTTTGTGCTTGTAATTGCACTCAATTTTGAATTGATGTTGTAATTACAAAAAAATGTAAGTTCGTGTTGTGGAGGCAACATTTTAAAGTTCGTGTTAAAAACCAGAAATCATGAATAGTTTGTGATATTTAAACCAATTAACCCTTATTATAAGGGTACGCACATGAAACGTAGAAAATTGGAACACTAACTAGATTCTAAAAGCATCAATGGGCCTTTTCCCCTGCTGATAGTAGTGGAACCAAGTCTCTGGAAAGTTCTTCACTTGCTTAAACATTCTTGGCCTCTTCTCATCATCTACAAGTTGCTGAATTGGCCCGATCTCTTTCTCAGGATCAGGAGAGCAGAACATAGCCACAGTGCTCCTCTCTCTCTCTGAATTCGTAACTGCTCTGTGCACGGGGCTTTTGCATATCCCGTTGCTCATTATCTGCAGAAAACGAGCAACCAGAGCAGATTACATGACACCACGAATCAAGCATATATATTAATGACATAATGCAGGTAGCTTTGATCATGTAATTGTAATTGTAATTGTCTTATGTATATATACATACCTCGAGCTGATCACCAATGTTAACTAGAAGGGCATGAGGCATTATGGGAACCCAAAACCAGTGATTGTCTTTGAGCAGCTGAAGGCCTCGAACGTCTCTATCATCCTGCAGAAGAATAGTGAGCGCGGATCCATCTGCGTGTGGCTTGAGGGCAAGAACTTGGTCGGGTTTAGAACATGGGGGATAGTAGTTGAATCTTGCATACATCGTCTGTCCTCGTCCAAATTTGCTCAGAAAACTACCCTCGGGTACGCTCAACAACTTCTCTATGGACTTGAGGAGCTGTTCTTCAATCTGTCTGAGCTTACCACTGTAATCATGCAACACTTTTCTGCAGATGATCACAATTAGTGATGAAGCATGGATGAATGAGACATTAATCAAATTATTGCTTAAATGAGTTAAACAATTTAAATTGTATGTTTGTCGTCTCATTCTCCTCATTTTTCTTCAACAAAAGTCTTTCCTTTTCTATCCCAAATTATGAATTTAGATACTACTTTCCCAAGATTGTTCAAAGGTTATTTGCCTAATGATACAAAATGAAAGGATTCCAAAAACACATCTCAGTTTTTTGGAAGTAGTAAGTAATATATAAGGAACATTACTCACAATACAAAAAATAGATGACAGCAAGCTTGAAAGAATCAAAAACACAATTATACCAAATTCATAACTCTGATCAATTTAGTAAAAAACTTGCATATACTAACCTAAATGATTGTGGATTTTGAGGCCAGTATTGGAGTTTTTGGTGATCATCGGGAGCAACCTGCAGATACAACCTATCACTCCAATCAAGAGGTTGTTTGTCGAAAAGAACTAAGTCGTTGCCATATCCTTCATAACCGTCGCCTTGCCTTGCATATTTTTGCTTCTCGCTCATCGGCAGGTGAAAAAATTCTCTACCAAGTTGGCGCACTTCATCCAGGAACAACTCATCAATGCCATGGTTTACTACCTGATCATCACCTCCGAAACATTAACTATTTGCTTTCATTTCATGGTTAAGTTCCAAACCTTTTACATATGAATGAAGTAATTAATCACTATCAAAACTGAGATTTAATTGATGACGCTTTGATCAATGAGAAGTGGTAGGACTTCTCTTTAGTCTTATATAATCAACTAAACTCTAAATTTTATCATGTTCGTGTCAACACGATCATACTAACTGACAGCTCTACTTCAAACCCTTGCTTATGGATTCATTTGGTCGATTTAAACAATTGAATACTTCAAAGCTATTGGAGTCAATGTCCAGCAATATTTTTAATATTCACTACTTATTCAGTACTTTTGAGAATGGAATTTCATGAATTAACAGTCAATAAGTACTAAAAATATCGCAGAGATGTTAATAAATATTATAAGTGATCGAGAAGAGGTGGAACCTGGAAACAGCCCCATGAAGTGAGAGCAGAGCGGAGGTTGAGCAGCTCCGCCGCCGCGTCCACGGCGGAAACCAACCGGCCGACGTCAATAGATGGGATTTCTGCAGTCAAAGGAACAGAGAGATCAATCGGCCCATAATCACCGGCATCTCTCCAAATATACCTCTGCGGAAGTTCATCGCCATTTTCAACCAATTCTTGAACTGTCGAATGGAGGACTTCAGCCATGGTATTGACTGTCGTTGTAGAGAGAGAAGATGATATATTACGAGATAACGATCAACAATATTAATTAGGCAAAACCCTATTTTGGGTCCCTGTACTTTTAAATTTTTTCGAATTGGGTCCCTCTACTTCATTTGGTTAAAATTAAGTCCATATACTATCAATTTAGTTAAAATGAGGTCCCTGTACTATGAATTTAGATAAAATCAAGTCCTTGAGGGATTTGATTTCATCTAAATTGATAGTAGAGGGACTTGATTTTAACTAAAATTGATAGTATAGGGACACAATTTAAAAATAAAAATAAAAATTGAAAAACTAAATAAACAACAATAAAAAATAAATATATATTGAATTTTTTAAATATAAAATATATTTAAAATTTAAAAAATAAATTTAATTATTTTTTTTATAACCACTATAATTTTATATTTTGATTTATTATTTTTTGAAAAAAAAAATCAAACAAACGTTTTAAAATTTGTTTTTATTTAATTGATTGTTTTATTTAACTATTGTTTGATTATTTTTTTTAATTTACTCTTTTGAAAAAAAATTAAAATTGCATAATTTTATAAAAATTAAATTATTTATTTTTTGCAATTTATTTTTAAAATTAAAAACATGAATAAAAAATTAAATTATTTTTTATTTAAAAAAATAATAAATAAAACATAAAATTACATTGGTTTCAAAAAATTAATTAAATTTATATTTTATTTTTAAATAATTTTTTACTTATTAATTATATTTATTTTATTATTTTTTCAATTTTTATTAGTTTATTTTTAAGAAAAATGAATTTTTATTTTTATTTTTAAATTGGATCCTTGTACTATCAATTTTCGTTAAAATCAAATCCCTCTACTATTAATTTAGATAAAATTAAGTCCTCCAAGGACTTGATTTTATCTAAATTCATAGTACAAGGACCTCATTTTAACTAAATTGATAGTACAGGGACTTCATTTTAACCAAATGAAGTAGAGGGACCCAATTCAGAAAAAATTAAAAGTACAGGGACCCAAAATAGGGTTTTGCCTATTAATTACTTACTTTATTTCAATCAATTAGTCTTAGTTTCTTTTTTGACCCAATTATTGACCATGAATTAATTAATGAGTTATTACAGTATATGACTTAATTCAATTAATAATTCAGTATTTTATATATATCGTATCTATGACTGACTGACTGTAATCAAACTTAGTGTGTTCCACTAAGTAAATAGGGAAAGTATTTGCAAAACTAATATTCCATATAAAAAATTAATTTGTTTGTACAATGACTACAATATCTAATTTTTCCCCTTTTTTCTTCTATTTAGTAACACTTCTTAGCTGGAATTTAGAATTTATTGATAAAGTACGTTATTTGATCTTCTTTTCAATTTGAAAAATACTTATTTACTAAAAAAATCGTTTATTTTCAGTTTGATAATACGGTACGTACATTAATAGAAATAAATTTAATTTAATCATAATAAAAATCTAGAAATCTAATTTAGCAAATAAAATAAAAAATGAAGGCAAAAACTTCCATGCAACAACTGTAAATAACACTATTTCAGACGGGTCGGGTCAACCCGTCAAAAAGTGAAAAAAACGGTAAAATTAGTATCAACAGTCTCACTAAAAAGTATCATCAAAAATTCGAAAAGTATCATCCGTATCATTAAAAAGTAAGGGGTCTGCTAGTTATTTTATACTTGTTTATTTAGTTCAAATTGTGATTTTTACCATTCGAATTGATCTTTAGAGCTTAGTCGTTTAGAGTTTTATTAGTGTTCATGATTTTTTAAAGGATTCATGTTTTTTAGGGGGGGTTTTTAAGGTTCATGGTTTTTAGGGGGTTTTTTTTCATTTTTTTGGGGGGTTTTTTTAGGGTATATTTTGTTTTTTTAGAGTTTTTTGGGGGTGTTTTTAGGGGTTTATTTTGTGTTTATTAGGATTTTTTGGGGGTGTTTTTAGGGGTTTATTTTGTGTTTTTTAGGGTTCTTTGGGGTGTTTTTAGGGGTTTATTTTGTGTTTTTTAGGGTTTTTGGGGGTGTTTTTAGGGGTTTATTTTGTATTTTTTTGGGTTTCTTAATTCTATTTAATACTCATTTCAAACAAATTAAATCAATTTATTTTAATTTTAGGGTTCACTAATATTTTTTTGGGTATATATTTTTAGGGAACAAATAAAATTGCTAAAAAAAAGACAACAATAAGTACAAAAAATTGCCAAAAAAAACTGGAAAAAAAGAGGAAAAAATCAACAGAAAAAAAAACAAACAAAAAGACGAGCGCGTGGGCCCCACGCGCCGCGCGTGGCACGCGCGCGTGGTCCTACGCGCCCGTCTGAAATAGCACAATTTCAGGCGGCAAATGGGCTGCCGCACTGAATACCATCTCAAAATGAAAGGGTAGGTCTCTTATCAGACCTAGTGTACCCTATTTTAGTGACAGGCGGGCGCCAAGCGTGGCACGTGTGCCATCTATTTTTATTTTTATTTTTTTGGGCTGAATTTGTACTTTTTTTCATTTTTTTATTTTCTAGTGTTTTCTTTTGTTTTTGACCAAAAATTTATGTCCTAAAAGAAATTTAGTGAATCTTAAAAATTCATTGATTTAATTTATTTTGAAATCATTATAAATTTATAGTCTAAAATGGAATTAATAAATTCTTAAAAATCCCAAAAAACACAAAATAAACCGATAAACTCCTCCTCCTCCCAAAAAAAAAATCCTAAAAAATATAAAATAAACCCCTAAAATAAAAAAAACACTAAAAAACACAAAATAAATCTCTAAAAACACCCCAAAAAATACAAAGTAAACCCCCTAAAAACACCCAAAAAATACTAAACCCTAACCCTCCCTCCAAAAAAACCCTAAAAAAACACTAAACCCTAAAAGACTCGTAAATCCCAAACTCCTAAGCTCTAAACATGAATTGAGATGAAATAAATTATAATTTATATTAAAGAAAATCGTAACGACAAGTTGCAGGTCCAATACTAGTAATGATTACGGGTGTTATTTTTTGTACTTCGGACTGATATTATATAGTGTTAAAAATGATACTGTTTTTGGTGATTTTTTTTTTTAATGGAAAGGATCGGGTTAGGGTTGACCCGCCTTAACGGTATGGTTTGGTATGAGTGAGAGATATCTTACTACTCTACTTCTAATAGGTATTGTTGATTAGACGCAACTCAATTATTCCTCGAATCGAATTGAGAGAGAGAGAGAGAGAGAGAGATATGAGGATCTTTGGGAAGAATATATATCCAAGGCAAATTGTAGTTTTGGCTTCCGGGTATGAAAATGTGAAGAATCTGTTTGATTTTGTACGTAATTTGTTTCCAATTTTGCATTTACATTAACTTGAGTGTGTGCAGAATTTTAGTGTTGGCGACGACTAGCTACGATGTTCACAGATCTATAAAAAACAACCAAACACCTCCTTCGAGGGAACAGCTCCAAGCTCTTGAAGATTACATCAATTCCTCCCGCCGCCCGTCGCCCTGACAAATTATTCTTCCTTATCCAATAATTACAAATTAATATTACGATTTCATTGATGACATCATCTCTGTAGCGTTTTCTTTTCTATTATTGCTATGGGTGTAGTTTTGCCACGTTCTTGGCTCGAAACGAACCTCGTGTCCCACAAACAAAAAATTATAATTAAAAAAATTGACTTACTGTTATTTCTCTTTTCAATGTCTTAATTTTGTTTTGGTTGCTAATTATATATATTGTCATTTTGAACCATGCAAATTCTTGTAGTTCACAATACGAGTTTTATTTTTTAGTAATGCTTCACCATTTGAGTTGTGTAGACGTTTTAGAATTTAAAATCATTCATCAAATAAATGCTCTATTGATTAACTTGGTGATTCATGGCTTCATCGGCGAATAAATTAATCACAAAAAGAAATGATAACGTCACCTGGAATCTCAGAGGAACACACGGCTGGGAAAATAACTCATTATTATTAAATAATAATCAGACAAACTTCACTGATGAAGTATCCAAATTAATACTAGCTAGGATTCAAAAATACCAACAACAAACTCTCTCTCTCTCTCTCTCTCTCTCTCACACACACACACACACAGTAGAAATAGTGAAATACATGAGTGTTTTATTTATTATTGATTAATTTGGGCATGCATATATAATAAGTCTGTAATTAGAGGAGTCGTTGGAATTATCGAAGTCTGAGAAGGTCAATAGGCCTTTTCCCTGTCTGAAAAGACTGGAAATAATTTCCAGTGTAATCCACAACACTGTTGAACAACTTGGGCCTTTTTTCATGAATTAATCCTTGTTCCGGCCCAACTTCGCTGCTTGGGTCTGGGCTGAAGAATATTGCTATGGTCATCCTTTCTCTCTCTCGATTTGTCACTACCCTGTGTATTGGGCTCTCGAATATCCCATTACTCATTATCTGGAATTTTTAAACAAGTTTTCTCCACTCAAATTCTCATTTGTAAACACACTATTTTTCATTCAAATTTTCTGAAACCTAGTTAGCTATCTCTATCAATTATCTCATCTTATACGTTTGGTGTGAATTATATTATTAATGGTATGTGGAATGAAACAATCTAGCATAACATCTAATGATGATTTTGGAATAAATGATGTGATATCGTAAATTAAAGTTACCTCGACTTGGTCACCAATGTTGACGACGATAGCATTAGGAATGATTGGAACTCTGTACCAGTGGCCATCTTTGAGGGTTTGAAGGCCCTCGACTTCTTTGTCTTGCAAGAGATACGTCATGGCGGAGGCGTCGCCGTGCGCCTTGGCGGCGAGCACCGCATCCGGCCGCGGACACGGCGGATACAAGTTGAATCTTGAAAGCACCGTCGGATTTTCCCCCAGCTGCTTAATAAAGCACTCTTCATCGTCCAGTTTAAGTGATTTCGCCATCGCCCTTAATATCAACTCGTTCATCATTTCCAGCTTGCTTGTAAATTCTAGCACCACTTCTCTACGTACAATATTAATACAAACAAATTAAAATACCATCAATATAATTTTCATATTTATTTAGTTGATCTTGGATCAAAATTATTAAGTATTAGCGTACCTAAAATTATTGGGATTTTGTGGCCAAACATTGAGTTTTCTTTGGGTTAGAGGTTTGACATTAAGATACAATCTGTCATTCCAATCAAGAGTTTGGTTCTCAGAGAAAACAGTGTCATTTCCATAGCCATCAATATCATCTTTAGGTCTTGCACATTTCATTTTCTCTTCCATTGGAAGTGAGAAGAACTCTTTGGTGACGTCATGCACCTTGTCCAAGAACGATTCCTCCATCCCATGATTTACCGCCTGCATATATGCAGATTAAATTAATTAAGATATATCAAATTTAAAATACTATTATATATGATCATACTCTCCAATATTCATATTCATATATATACATATGTGTATATGTATGTATATTAAATTAATTTAAGTGCCTGAATATAACCGCACGAGCTGAAAGCCAGCTTAAGTTTCTCCAGTTCCTTTGCCCCCTCAGGTGATGAGGAAGTGAGAAGAGCGAGATCAATGACGGGAACTTCCAGCACCGGGAAGTCGGTGCCGCCAATGCCGTCTTTCAGTATGTATTTCTCCGGCGGGCTGTTCACGGCGGCGGATAATTCTTGGACAGCCCTGCAGGCTAGTGACTCAACTCCACCATGACTTGCAATAACAGTCGCCATTTTTTGAATCTATCTTTGTGCTAAAAGAAAGAGATCGAGATAGTAATATTGAGTTAGTAAATAATAGTAATGCACGATGTGTACGTAGTTGGGCATAAGAGAGTGAGTTTATATAGAAATTACATATCAATGTCATAATCAAGAAATTAATTAGTGCCGGTCGAAATTTTGATGTAATGAGGGAATCATGTTTATCTTTCCCCCCAAGGGAAAATTCTACTCTGGATTATTATATTATTTTTTATAGGGAAAATTCTGGGAAATTCTTGTACGCACTGAGACACACTACCATATCTGTCACAATAGATGTATTGGGACACTTCCATGTGTCCTAATAGATCTATTAGGACACATGGAAGTGTCCCAATACATCTATTGTGACAGATGTGCCACTACCCCAACATATGCACAAGAATTTCCCGAAAATTCTACTCTGGATTTACCTACTGTATAGTGGAAATAGATTGCAGTTCCTATTAGTGACAATTTAAAAGAAAATGGAAAAACAAAAATATATAGTGGAAATAAATTGTAGTTAACTAATTCAATCATGTGATTAAGTAACTCCAATCATGTTGCTCTGTTGGGAAATTTCCAGGAAAACGAATTAAAAAATAAAATGAATTGTGACATTTTAGATTTTATATTCAAAAGTTGTTAAATACTACTGTATTATGTTTATAAAAGAGTGGCCAAAATAATACATTTCCTATCCAAAGTGACGATTTACAATTTATTTTTACGAAATAATTTTCTATATATTTTTCTCAAAATAATTAGGATGCGCATATTGATATAGTTCCATTATGATATTAATAATTTTCTAAGGTAGATGTGATTTGATGGTTAATTTTTAGTGAGTAGAAGTCCATATAGTCTGCTAATATTCCACGTTCAAAGTCACTACAGCATGCTTATATGACTTATTGGGGTAAATTCCGGAGAATCTGTGTTGGTAGTCAGTACTCAGTAGTCACCCCTAGCTCCACCAAAGTCCTTCTAGAAACCAAAATAAATAAATAATTAAAAGATCAATATAGACAAGAAGCGGGTATTTAATAACATATAAAAATGATTTTACGTAATTACATCATGCATGCCTACAACACACAAGGACACAGATTTCAGTTCAGATGAGAAATATTTATTGATGTGAGAAATAAGAATGATGCTTATCTTGTTATTATTTACTCTTTATTAGCCATGATTTCATTTCATAATTATTTATTTCACATATGCAATGAAATTATAGTAATTAATCAGTAACGTAATTAAGGAATGAAATTGTAGCAATTAAACAGTAAAATAAAATATAAGATAATTAATCATCATTCTCATTTCTTACACCAACATGTTTCTCACCATATATATAGGGAATGATCAAATTGACACCAAATCCCCACATAAGAACCTAAGAACCAATCAAAGCCCTAGATTTGATTAGATCTAATAACCACAATTTAGTCAATATTTTAGCCAAAGTAAGGTGTCAAACTTGTAATATTTGCAAACTTAACGAATGCAGGATTATTTTTGTAATTTAGAAATTTTGTTATATTTTTCGGATTTTAGGCCCAATTCCTAAAATTAAATAGACAACGCTTTAAAATCGTTGTCTTTTAAGACGTTGTATTGATAAGCTAACATGAGATATATATGTTACTAACGTCAAGAGATTATGTTGCTAACATGAGATAGACTCATGTTGCTAACTTGACAAGATCATATTTCTAAATTGACACGTGTAACATGTGCGACATCATTTATATATCATATTGCTAATATATTAGTAATATATATATATATATTGATAGTATGTGAAGAATAATTTGATAATATGTTAGTAACAATTTGCTAGTATGTGAATAATGATTTGTTAATATATAAAAAGTGATTAAGCTAATACGACTTATACGTAATGTTGGTTTGATGTTAACCCTATTTTTTTACAAGTTTCGATAATATTCAATTAAACAACTATAACTTTATAAATGCTTAATTTTTTTTTAAATTCTTTTTTGTTGAAAAATTGACTCGATTAGCTTCCAACTATACATAGGTCATACTTTAACTATTTTCCCATAAAAACAATTTAACGTTCAAAACCAAGTATCATGTAAAAATTAAAAAAAATCATCAACATTAATACAAAATATGAGCAATATTATTATACTACCGTATTAGCAATGTGATAGTTAAAACTTGTATACGCGTGAAAAATGATTTTTTGAATTTTTCATTAATTTATGTTCTAACAAACATATGCAAAATAAATCTTAAATGAAATTAAAGAACATTGAAAAATCTTTTAACTTGATATATTTTTTACATAAATTAAATAAAAAATGAACAAGTTATGATCATTTAAAATTTTTGATAATTTTTGAAAAGTGTGTCACCGCCTTTTTATCTAACATGTCACCAAGATGGGTGAATCTGATTGGTTCATAAGTTCCCACATACATATTGGTTCACACACACACACACACACACACATATATATATATATATATATGTATAGGGATAGACTATAACGAGCACCATTCTATGTGTGAGAATTGAGATCAAATCATAACCTTTAATCTTGTGTAAATTAATGGTTGAGATTTAATTTTTTTAGAAATGGAATAATTATAATATTTAAGAAAAAAGTACCCAATAAGGTCGCATGGAATTTTTTGTTACACTGTTAGTGTTACACTCCATGTTGCACCTTCAAATTACTAGTATTTCTTATATTTTTCCCCTCATTTTTTGTTGATTTAGTTTAATTTTATGATTGTTTTTAGGGTTTATCCCACCCAATTAGGGTTTCTAATTATTTTTAATATTTATTTTTTTTATTTTTAATTAATAATTCATTATTATGGTTGATTTTTTCAAAATTATATTTCATAATTTTTTAATTCTTTTTTTTTTATGAAACACGGAGTGAAAAATGAAAAGTGTAACCGAAAATCAACTCCAATAAGGTTACCATTGTAATTAATGTTTGTTGAGATATAATTCCATTCCATTAATTTAGGAATGCACGATTCCTCCCCTAAATTGAGTTATTTAAACTATTCCAACTAGGGCTGCTAATACGGATTCCGGGTATACGGGTAACCCAATCCCGATCCGGAACCCGGCGGGTAATCGGGTACCCAATACCCGAAATTAATGGGGTTGGTACGGGTGATGGATTTTTTTTTTTAAAGCTATCCAGGTACCGGGTATACCCGTACCGTCCCGATTTATCCGTCGAACTACCCGATTTTTAAATTTTTAAATTATATATATATATATAATATTATATTTTGATAGTTAAATATTAAAGAAAATAATCTCTCTTTGTCACACTCACGCAAGCAACTTAAACTCAAGGGGCTCTTAGTTTGAAGAATCTAGTGGTTAGTGATGATGAATCTGATCAGGATGATTGTAGCGAGCTCACTCTCTATCTAACAGAAAAACCACAAAAGAATGTCGATGGGTTCGATATCTTGAATTGGTGGTCTAAGAATTGTGTACGCTACCCCATTCTGTCTGATATGGCAAGAGATATATTGGCTATACCTATTTCGAGTGTTGCTTCTGAGTCTGCATTTAGCATAGGCGGACGTGTTTTATGCCCATATAGAAGCTCATTGACTCCTAATATGGTTGAGGCGCTTATTTGTGCCGAGGATTGGTTGAAATCTCATCTTGTTGAGAAGAAAGATGAAGGAGTAGCAGAAGAAGAACTTGAAAGAGAATTTTCTAGAGGTTCGTAAAATTTGATAGTTTGTTACATTTATTACATTTATACTATGTTGATTTCTTTATTCATTTTTCTTAAATTCTTAATTTATTTCTTTCTATGTCAACAGTGTTAAACAAAGTGATGGCAACGGGTACTGAAAATGCTTAGAGACAAATTAGAACTAGTGGTGGCCTTTATTTTTTTAAAGCGGATTATACGGGTACCCATTTTCCCGACCCGTATACCCGGCCCGGGTATTTGGATACCCGGTTAGCTTGGGTGGGATGGGGTTGGGTATCATTTTAGGCAGATTTTCGGGGCCGGGTACCCGGTAAAACCGGGTAGGGTACCCGAACCCGTCCGTATTAACAGCCCTAATTCCAACTAACTAAATATTGCACAGTCACCAAACCCAGAAAGGCATTAATAAAAAACAACAGAAATTGACTTCAATTCAATTCGAGAAGAAATCGATTTATTGTCATTGTTGACAAACCCAACAAAATAAATGTCAATTTTAACCAATCCTTGTTATTGTTTATATTTCGTGTTCCGGATGTTTTTGATTGGAGAACGAATGTATTTTTTTGCTATAACTCGATGGCAAGAATGAAGCAAGGTAATGACAAGTATTCAGGATTTTTTTTAGTTCATTGATGAATCACAATCGATTTTTGGGAATTTTGCAGGATGGGTGATTTTTGTTAATATTATATGAAAAAATAAATTATCTCTTTGGAAATATTTTTCATATGTTTTTTAGTGATTATTGATTTGTGGTGCTTTGTTGTACGTAGTATTTTTAAATGAATTTCAAATTTTTAGTAGCTCAATAAGTTTATTGCTTAAAATGTCTGATATTGTTGGTTTGTATGAAATGCATCTATGATTTATTTAAAAATAATATATTTCAAATTAGTAGTCATCAGTGAAGTTCACTACTGCTTCGAATATTTGTTGTTGTTTAATATGAGATTAATTGGTGCAAAATTAACAAAGTATATGTTCTCATCATTATTATTTGCCACTTGCACTTCTTTAACAGAGTATTACTTGATAAGTAAAAATTCGTTTCTGCAAAGTAATTTTTAATTAAACAAAAAATCGGTACATTATTAACAATTCATTGCTAAGTAAAAATGAATAAGAATCTATTTGTTGTTTCATACTTTATTCACTAATAACCAAACAATATTCCATCGTAACTGTTATAAAGATTATTGCTTATTTAAAATAAAAAAACAATACTTAAATAGTGAAATATAGTTACTGCCGTTAAATAAAATTTGGTAAAATACAAATACAATATTGCTCATCTAAACTAAAAATAGTGCTTGCGCGCATAGTGCAATATAGTTGCTATTCGTTAATTCAAATAAAATGTTTATGTTGTGCGTTTACATCAAATAATTGCTTTGTTATGCATGCTATGTTGCTACATTCTAATCAAGTTGTAGTTTTGTATCATCAATAAAATATTTATAATTTATTAATCATATAAATATATAATCATTATTTTGTTTTACCAAAAGAATTGCTAAAATATAAATACGACATTGCTTACTTAATACAATATAGTTGCATTGTATCTGAATTTAAAAATAAACTCATGTCATTCTCGACTGATTTCAAGATGATCAACATATCAAATACATAAATGAATCCATAAATTCCACATACAACTAAAGAAATACATAGATGATTAGTCGATTTGCATAATCATCACGGTAAATTAAGCACACAATAATTATTTACACTGTATAATCAATTGTATGCATTAGATGAGTAGTATTATTGAATATAAGCTTGTAGATTTAGTCATATTGTTAATTAAGATGTTCCTTCAATACGAGAAATTAAAAAATAAAATAAAAAACTTTAATAAAGAATGAAACTCGACTACACAACAATCTTTAAAATATAAATAAAAAAAGGTAAATTTGACAACACAAATAAAAAAAATGAATAATAGTTAACAAATTAAGAAGGAAAATATATGCACAATAATATATAGATAATCACGTGAGTGAGAAAATTAAGGAAACAAAAATAATTGATATGACAGTTTCAATTCTTATGGGATAGAATATGAGACTCAAACGTAACAGTATCACAAAAAAAAAAAAACGTAACAGTATCACCCCACCTAAAAAAAAGTTAATAAAATAAAAAAAAACATAAATTTCAATTTCATTTTTAATTTATTAAATCTAATGACTATAAATAGTTTCTAGTTGTCACAAAAAATGAGTGCTCATTTGAGCGGTGGTCGCCGGTTGGTGGTGATCATAGAGAAGGATTTACGTAATAATGGTGGTTGGTGGTGATTGAGATATTAAATTAAACATATCATGTAATTTTTTATCTGATTAAGCAATTTTGTTTGTCTAAGACGTGTAAGTGAATCATATAACCTTTTGATGGTCATGTTAGTTATAATTGAAAAACAATAATGAAGAGAAAAGAAAGGGTCCACATAACCTTTTAATCATTATTTGTAGTAAATAACTCAATAATTTATAAATTAAATTAAATCATAATTTAATTAAAATATGATATAGAAAATCATTTGTGAAAATACATCATTACATAAACAATTACAAATATAGCAATGCAACAAAACTTTCAAAAAATACAATATTACAATACAATTTAACACTATTGAATTAAATCATAATTCAATTAAAATATGATAGGGAAAATCCTTCATAAAAATACATCATTACATAAAAAATTACAAACATAGGCACTCCTACATGCACCCTTATATGTGTTGGTATGGGGTGAGTTGGGTACGTAGGCATTTAGGCACCCCTACATATACCCGTTCCCATAAAAATTATAGGTAATTACCAATGTCTGTGTCCGTACCCATTAAGTGGGTGATTTTTCAACCCATCATGAATAATTTTTATGGGTATCCCACAATATCCGTTATCCATGGTCATTCCTAATAATGTGTCGTGAGTTATATTTTTTAGGGGAATAGTGTGAATTTAACACTCAACATGAATAAAGAAAAAAAAAACCTCAGTAGATGAAATTTTTAGTGGTAAATTAATAAATAATAGATTTTACATAAACAAATAGAATAAATAATTAATTATCTTAAAATCATGAATTTTGAGTATAGTTATAAATTTAAAACGAACTTTATAACTAGAGAACTAGTACATCAACTTTTAATTTAAGAGTAATTCAACATCTTCAAAGTTCAGTTGAAAATGTATTGAAAACAATATTTATTTATTTTTTAAGTTTTTTTTTTTTTTTTTTGCGTTCTATATTTTAAGAGCATGTGGGTCCTTTTTTTTGTTCTCCTAAAACTATTAAACTTATTTATGTCTATTGTTGTAAAAAAAATAATATATATGTTCTCTCCAAATCTGTATTAATATTGTAGTTCTCAACAAATTGCACTTGCTCAAGTTTTTCAGAATGCCAAATAAATTTTAGCACTAGTAAAATTCGTTATTATTTTTCATTTTTAAAATTTTAATTTATTTTATTAGTATTGTTCGTCTATGATACAAAAGGTTTAAAATAACTTAAAAAAATACATGAACTTTGCTATTTTTTGTAACTTAATCTGAAATTTTAATCTTTGTTTTATTACTTTCTTACAAAAAATTGAGGATGTTAAATAACATCAAAATTCAAAATTATTATTTTAATTATTCACTTTTAAAATTCGTGTTAAATTTATAATTGTACAATATACGCAAAGTCATGATTTTGATGGGAATTTAATCCTAAAATAAATACATTTTATTAACACGAGGGGAAGTCCACAATTGGGAATAACGCGAACGCTTCGCATTTACGGAGTGATGGGCTTTTTTAGAATTTCGGTAAAAGGAGTCCAATTTCAAAAGCATGCTCCATTTTACGTAAAAAGATCATATTCTCATTTTCTCAGCAATAACTCCTAAAAAATGTTTTCACCAAAAAAAAAAAAACAATGAAAAAACAAATACAAAATAAAAATAAAAACGCCCAATATGTTCATATTATGTTGTAGTATGCAAGGGTTTTTTTAATTTTTTTCTTTGAAAAGTTATATACCAGTATTATGTACCAATATTGTTATATTTAATGTGATACATGTAATATAGTAGACTAAATCATATTTAGGTTTTTGTAACTTATTTTTGGTCTGAATTGGTTAGTGTACTTTTATTTATATTAATGATTTTTGATACTTTCAGTTTAGTTTGAATCGGATTCCTATATCTTATTAATTGTATCGTATCCTACCTCCAGTAATTTAGTTTGGAGTGATACAGTAGAGTATACATATGATATATTTATTAATTTTCTCATATCCAACCCGATTAATTCAGTTATGGGTGATGCATTGAAGTATATGAGATGGGCTGGTCTCCTGTGCATAAGGTGCATGGACCGGCCCATGAGACGGGTCGACCCATCAACCCGGATCCAGTCCATGCCTAACCCTAAAAAAAAAAAAAACAGAAATAGACGCACGAGAGAGAGAGAGAGAGAGAGGAGAACCCATATGCCTTTCCGCCGTTGAAGTCGATTTCTCCGGCTATTCCTTTCAGATTTCGTGATGGGCATAACGTCAAACAATTTGTGCGCAGTTACAGGAGAAACTCCCAGTTCCTCAAGAAGAAGAAGATAGGAAATTACAGAGGTTCTAGGGGTTTTTCCCTCTGCTTCTACTAAAGATATCAAGAGGGCTTATTGCAAACTTGCTCTAAAATATCATCCAGATGTAAACAATGAAGTATTTTTATGTGTTTTTCGATTCTCGTGGTTTTGCTTTTACTAATTTGGGTTACTTCTTCATTAGAATGGTACACATATACCTTCACCTTTTCATCCCTCAATCCCCATGAATCAAATCGTGGAACAGAATGTTTGCATTTTATAATCTTTCAATTGTAATTTATGTATCATTTTTATGCCCGTCTTCGAACCATTGTGAGATATGCCATTCAAAATTAAATTTACTCAATCCAACAGTCATTAGTGAAAGCATCACTTGCTTTAAGGGTAGGTTGCCTCTTTGTAGTTATGATGTATGAATTGCTGCACGCAGCTACTTTTGTATGCTTGCTCTGGAAAGGTCTTGATATGAATGTTCTTCTCTGTTTCATATACATATCATATACGAGAGTAGATTAGCTTGTGCCATAGCAATCCATCTTGTCGGATAGTTCGTTTTGCTTTATGTTCGTGTACTAAAAAAAACAATATACTTGTATCAAGGTGGGACTATTGATGTATGGATAATGCAAAATGAGGAATGCTGGATTAAAAGTTCAAAGGTTGGTCCTCTTGAATGAATCAGAGGTCTGTTTTGTTTCTGGAGGAATAACCAACTTTTATTCGAAACAATGAGTTCTTTCTTGGCTCTATGTGATCTCTCTACACAAGAAGTAAGGACCTTTGAAGCTTGTATACAGAAAGAGGATTATTACTCATGTCGGTATTTCATTTACAAGGAGAGCCTTGTGTCGATAAAAGGGGAATCGGGCAAGTGCAAGCTGTGGGATACTTCTTCTGATTTTATTCAGAATTTCTTCAAAATTCCACCAGATATCCTAATGCACCTATAGTTACTTCAAATTTTCAGTTTTAATCTTGTCTGCTAAATTTTCAGGAGTCCTACAGAAACTTGAGCTGATCAAAAATTCTTCTCATGTTACGTTTACTCTGTTGAATCGAGGGAGGAGTTATGAAATCTCTTATTAGTTTGGATATAGGCACAATGCATGGCCTGGACCCCTGCTTGAGGGAAGCTACTGAACCTTGATGTAAAGTAAAGCTGCAATGGATGCATTAGCTAGTAACAATTGCATTTATTTTTGTTTTGTCCTTGTTTGCACTCCCTGTGTAGTTAGGTTGCAATGGTGTTAGATGATTGATTCTACCCTGCTTTGTTTTGCACATTCTATATGTATGAGCTGAAAAGAGAGTCCTTTAAACTTGATATATTGTGAAACAGAAAAGATGCAAGACCCTTTTTCTCTGTCTATGATTTTAAGATACTCTTTAAACTGATATTGCATATGTTTCTAAAAATGATACGTTTTTATTTTACAATTGATACCTTTACGCTGAATAAATGATACTATTCAGGATGTAATGTTACTTTTTTAAAAATGTGATGCTTTATAAATACACGAATGACACTAATATCATTTCTGAAAACATATTTGACTTTCCTTAAAATCAATATACGTATATCAAATTACAACTTAACATGGAATCAACCGTTACTTTTTTATTGAAGATTTGATACTATATAGATTAACAATTGGTACTGCGATCGTATGTGTAAATAAATATAGGGGAGTCCTTTAAACTTGATATATTGTGAAGCAGGAAATATGCAAGATACTCTTTCTTTGTCTGTGATTTTAAGATCCTCCTTAAACTGATATTACATCTGTTTCTAAAAATGATACGTTTTTGTTTTACAATTGATACCTTTACACTGAATAAATGATACTCTTCAGAATGTATACTAATATCATTTCTGAAAATAAATTTGACTTTCCTTAAAATCAATATGCGTATATCAAATTACACCTTAACATAGAATCAACAGTTACTTTTTTATTGAACATTTGATACTATATAGATTAACAATTGGTACTGCGATTGTATGTGTGAATAAATATAGGTCTTGTTTAATACAGGTTATGCTAGTTATTAAAAGGACAAAATTCAACATCAACCTGTAAACTACATACAAAACCACCATTCCATTCAATCAAAATAAATAATACAAAAACATCCATTCACCAACATACATCTCACAAAAATAAAACAAGAACAATATTTCAACTCATCTCCAACATTATAACCAACTTCATGTAAACAAACCAAAACCACCAAATCCAAACAACCAAATCCAACACATCTAAAAATCCAAAGTACCACATCAAAATATTTCTAAGTTTTGATCAAATATCTAGCGTAACACCACAAATATCCAAAAAATACATATAAACTTCTCACTCACTTCTTCTTCCTGTTCATAAATGCAAGAACCATCTTATACACTTCGAATCTTAAATCAACAGACTTCACGATAAAAAAAAACCCAAAACATAAAACATTAAACACTTCGCGGTGACATTCACACCCTTGGAAGCTTCTTGCTTCTTGGACACCTTTTTCTTCATTGAGCAAACCTGATATAAGTTAATGAAACCAAATATTAAAACACACAAACTATGAAAAATATAGATTGCATAATTACTGTATGAAATAGTTTGATACTACTATGCATATAAAATGGTACTAATAAGTATACAGAGTGATACTACACCACAAGATGATAAAAATATAGACATATAAACCAATAACACTAACTAAACCAAAATGCATATAAAAATCGAACCCATACATGCACATATAAAAAGCACACCATACTATACAACACAATACTTCAAATTTTGATACATACAGTCAACTCAAATAGTACAATTCTGTTTCAAGATTGATACTCCATACAAAAAAATTGTAAATTGCACACAGATAAAACGTAAAACAAAATCTGATACTTGTAAGCATATGATTTGATACTAATCAGCATCAATATTGATACTCTATACAAAAAAAAAACACACAAATAAAACATAAAATAAAATCACTCTATACATAAAACACGGACATCAATAAGAAAGGGGGAAAAAATCTGAAAAAATAAAAAAATAATCTAAAGGCTGTAATTAAAAAGAGATTTGAAATTAAACCCCAAATTAGGGATGATATTCTCATTCCATTCAATTGATGAAGAACGATTTTAAAAAATGGAGGATAAATCCAGAGAAAGACAGAGAGATATAGAGACAGAGAGAGACAAACCTGAGAATCGCAGTCGTGCGGCGAACCACCGAAGGCCGGAGCAAGTATGGACGCCGGAGAGCGTTAGGGAGGCGGCTAGGGTTTGGAATCGTGGAGGAGATGTCGAGGCGGAGATGAGGCGGCTAGGGTTTGGAATCGCGGTGGAGATGTGGCGGTGGAGATGAGGCGGCTATGGGTTGCAGAAAATGGTGAAGAATCGCGGTGGAGATGAGGCGGCGTTGCAGAAACTGGTGAAGAATCGAGATTGAGATTGAGATTGGGAGAGAGAGAGATGAGCAGCTAGGGTTAGTCACAGATGAAGGAAGAAAATGACTGAAATGAGACAAAAAAAAAATTTATACCCCGGGTCGCGGATCCGGGCCGGATCGGTGCGGGTCGGGTCCGTCTCATGGGCCGATCCATGCACCTGATGCACAAGAGATTTTGTGATATGAGATATTTTATTAATTATATCATATTCATCATTATGTCAACTAAACTATATATCCACCAAATTATGAATTCGCAAAAAGTAAATAAACCAATAATAAATTAATAATATACACCATGATTCGTGAATTTCACCTCCAATTTTAATAAAATTGATTGTAACTTTGAAATGAATTAAACTTAAATTCGATGTCGGGCCTATTTTTTTGTTTGAAGAAATTGCGAGAAAACATTTTAAAATATTTGATTTTGGTTTACTGGAAAAAAAGAATTCCTACTTTTCCGATTTAATTGGGCGCCACAAACCTCCAATATTCGTGGCGAAGTTTGGTCCTTCTCTTAAATGTCGTGCTTATTTCTCCTTCTCGTTTCTTGATTACACACACAACACGCACTAAATTACCTTCACTTCCCACGTTTCTGCTCTTCAGTTTTCGTTAAATTCATGCTCAAGGCCTCCACATTTTCCTCATCTCTCCTTAATTACCAAGGAATTAAGGAATGGCAGCTCGAATCATCTTAAACATGGATAGAAATTTCTTCAGCTTTTCGTACGCAACAAACGTTAAAGATTCAATCTTTAGAACTCCTGTAAGAAAAGAGCCGTTGATAGGGTTGCCCTTCAAGAAAAGATTGGATTTTAGGGTTCTTTGCAGCATAAAAGAGAGAGAAAGAGAAAATGCTGCAGAAAAGCAATTAATAGCAAATGGGGTCGCAGTGGATGCCGAGTTGAAGGAGAAGGAAAGTCATGATAAAGTGGGTTTTAATTTGGATTGGCCTCCGTGGAAGAATCTGCCTCAGAGATACAAGCTCATTGGGAGTACATCTTTGGCCTTCGTTGTTTGCAACATGGATAAGGTGCTTTGTGTGTGTGTGTGATACTTGTCACGCGGGAATTATTTTGTAAATTTGGATGTGGTTGTAAATTGTTTTATGGGGAAACTAGTTTGCTCCCTTGACAAATTGAATTTTGGTGGAAATATCATGTGAAATAAAATAATAGAATTTTTCCCTATATGAAGTGAATTAAACTAGTTGCTAATTGCTATAAGTGCTTGTGTTTTAGATGTATATAACTACATTGCATAGCTGTGGCTATTCACCTAGGTATGCTAATCAAGCTGCTGACATTTGCAAATTGCAATATCGTAAGTAGGATGTTTGGTTTTAGGTTAACCATGAACTAATTTTTCATGCATTGAATAGGTAAATTTGAGTATTGCTATAATTCCGATGTCACATCAATTTGGTTGGAATGCTTCTATGGCTGGATTGGTGCAGTCATCTTTCTTCTGGGGTTATGCCCTTAGTCAGTTGCCTGGTGGTTGGCTTGCGAAAACTTTTGGTGGGAGGTTAGTTTCTTAGGCCAAACTTCACATTGTTAGTATGCATTAGCTAGATTATTAAAGAGGTATCTTAACACATGGTCTGGCTGGTTTTAAGGAGCCATTCAGTGATTTATTAAGCATAACTGCTCGGTATATGCTTGTTCAATTCTGATTTTGGTGTTGCTACTGTTACTAGATTAGATTTACTGTTTTTGGCTCCTACCTTTTCTGTGCTGACTTTATTTCTTTTTATCAATATCATAAATCTAGTCAGATTTTAATTAGAGTTTCCACAATATAATAATGTTTAACCAAAGCCTCAAGGTTGGAAAAGGTTGATAACTTAATATTTTGTAATGCTTTGAGGATTGGCTGTGCGATCAAATTGTTTTGTCAATAGTTTTTTCTTTTTCTCATTGACCATACTGATTACTGAAAATGGAAACGTTTCCCATTTGCAGTTATTTGCATGCAGAGTTGTATGTTTTTAGCTTTAGTCATTTTGACTTTTGCTTTCCCATGACGGTTGCTTCTCTACAATGAGTAAACAGATTGTATGACATCTAATCCTCCTATATGTGTCTTTTATTACCACTGATAAAGGTTATCTGATTTTTGCTCCATAAAGGAGAGAATAACACTCATTTATTAGAACAAGATGAAAAAAGGCGATATCATTTTATTTTATGTACCATGAGGCTCATTTTTCTAATTGATCACCTCTATGTGCAGAAAAGTTCTCGAAGTGGGCGTCCTGGTCTGGTCATTGGCCACAGCATTGGTTCCTATTGTTGCTGGGTTTATGCCAGGGCTTGTTTTTTCCAGGATTTTGGTAGTTCCATGGCCATTGACTTTTCTATACAGTTATCTAAGATAAAAACTGGTTTCTGATTTCTTTATTAGCATGTGAGCAAAATAAGTTTATCTGGACTGGCTATGACTTCATTCATTCAAATAATCATGCTTACAGTATGAATTCTATTCTGCTCTTCCTGACTACCTTATTTAATGATCCAGGTTGGAATAGGAGAAGGTGTTTCACCATCTGCTGCAACTGATATGATTGCCAGGTACTTCTTTTTTATGGGTTTCTTCAAAATGAAGGGCAAAACAGAAATGAGATAAAAATTGTGAATAGTAAGAGAGAAAAATGTGAAATATAAATAAAGCACTCAGAAATTTATTTTAAAACTATGCAAGTATTTTGTCACTTTATCTTATATCTCTCTGCCTAACACTAACTTATAATGTCTATGTGATAAACTCCATTACGGTCCACCATTTCCTCTTCCTGCACCTAATTCTGTTTGTTGACCATTGGAAATTTGAGGTTTCTGTTTCATTTAGGTTGCTTATTTATGCGGTTATGTGGTTTATTCTGATAAAATTTCTTAGAAACTAATGTTATTAGAAGTTTTACCCAATAAGATCTCTCCTTTCCTGTGAACTCTCTGCTCAAAAGGCTTTCACCTAGGTGGCTGTTTCAATTGTATTTGTGGCTGCGGAGAAGTTCATGGGATTTATAATCTGGAATATGCCTAAAAAATAATAGCCTAGAGGCTAGAGCTGACAATAAAAAGTAAATGCCTTTACTCAATTTCCTTAATCAGTTTTTGATCACCTGTGGAGGAGTGGGTAAGGAAGAGGAATGGGCTAGCATTTAGTGAAAAAGATTGGTATCTCTGATTGATATTTGCTTTCATCTTAATTCTTTCCTTTGTAACCACATCAGTATCTCACTATCTTGTAATGTTACATTCATATGTATTATTTTCAGGTCCATACCAGTAGAAGAACGTTCACGTGCAGTATCATTTGTTTTTGGTGGTTTGAGCTTTGGAAGTGTCTTGGGGTAACAGTCAGTTGGAAATTTGAATCTTCATTTTGTCTTATCATGCTCCACCTTTGTTAGATTTAGCAAAATCGTATATGGAATTGAATGACTTCAAATCATAGGGCACATAAAATCTATTTCTTTCATAGTGGGACAATTTGTATTATTTGTTTCTTGTTTGTCAAGTGTTATGGATGAGTTTGGACTGTTGAATGGCAGGCAAGCTTTTGCTAGGTAGCATGGAATGAATTGGCTGCCAACAAAAATGCATAAAATATATTTCTTAACATGCTAGAACTCTTTAAAGTTAGATTTCTGTGACTTGACATTTGGATATTCATACTGCAGGCTTCTTTTGGCTCCTCCGCTAATCGAGAAATATGGCTGGGGATCTGTATTTTACATTTTTGGCTCTCTAGGTATAGCATGGTAAGTATTTAGAGTTCAAACAACATTATTTTCCCTGTCTCTTGGAATCTGTAGAAGATTCATGAAAAAGTGAAACATACTCCTTTGTATCTGGTGTTTCCTTTCTCCTTGCAACATATTCTTTTTCTCTACTTTAGCAGGACAATTTTTCTCTTCTATAACTTTCTGTCTCAAGTTGAGTAGGTGGAGCATATGCAGTGCTGTATTGCCACTTCTGTTAATGCAGACAATACTTTCCCCCTAAAATCTTTTTCTATATTTTAGGTATTCGATATTTCAGTTCGTTGAAGAAGAAAAGCTTCCATTTGCAGCTACTCACCAATCATGTATGTTTTTTTTTCCTTCTTTTCATGCCTAATTGTCTTTGGACTTATCTTAGCTGATGCTGTCATTTCTTTTGTATTCAGTTCTTTCTAAATGTTCTCATAGCACATAATATTTTCAATAATGTTTGAAAGCTTCTTGTAGTTCAAAATTATCTAAATGCAATGGTTTGTTATAGATTTGAAATTTTTTCCCAAATCCTTTTGCTAAAAAAACTCAAGGTACTTTTGTGGCTCATCTAATTCCACTTGTTTCGGCTGCTTCTACCTCACTTCATCTGATGAATACCTACTGATTTGTGCTTTATTGTACAATAGAGAGTGAGAAATCTTATGAAGGGCAATTCTACTGGGATGCAATTGCATTGTCCAGAATTCCTACACGGCTTTAAAATTTGAGTGTGATTTTTTTTTTGGGGAGGGGGGGGGGAGTGAATTTGTTACTCATAGAGAATAAAGGATCTTATTTTCTCTCCTCTTGCATAATTCCTATGATTTATCTTCTGCAGGGCCTCAGACGGCCCCTATGAACAAGTCGTGGACTTCCTCTTTGAAAGATTTGGGTGGCTCATTGACGGTAGGCCTATCGTTCCATGTAGTATTAGAGGAACATATTTAGCATTAGATAATGGAATAACTAGCATGAGTACTTTCTACTACTTTGGTGACAATTTTGTCTCTCAAACATTAAATCTTCTATCCGTGGATCCAATCAAATCAAAAACATTTATCATAAATAACAAAGATTCAACATGATGTCCCAGAGTGTTTGCCTATCTTGTAATAATCTCTCATACAGAAAGAAATGGGTGGAAGCCTAGAAATAGCTGACCTGCTTATCCAGAAGAGTTGATAAGCGAAAACGTAATGTTGTGAGAAATCAGTTTGTATGTGTAACTATTTCTGGATGATTCACAGGATGTACCTTGGAAGGAATTTTTCAAATCTAAAGCCGTATGGGCAATGATATACACTCATTTTTGTGGAAGTTGGGGTCATTATACCTGCTTGTCTTGGCTTCCAACTTATTTCAGGTGCATTTTCTATTTAAAATATTATTTCCGAACGTTTGATTCATTCAAGACATGTCTGCTTAATTGTTTCCTCAGGAAACTTTTAGGGCATTAACACTGTATAGATTTATGACAAATAATTCTAATTATATCAGATCACGTGGCATATGAATTTATTTCTATGGCACTATTTATTGTTGAGACTATAACCAGATAGGTTGTTGCACTGAATGAAGTTCAACTTTTCAGTATTATGATATTGAAATTTCACCAGGGCCTTCGTGGTTAACTATGACCTTTTGGATCTGCAATATTGGTTATATATCAATATTTTGATTTTGCTCGTTCTTGACTTCACTTGTTTTAGATAAACCATATGTCATAATTCTCCATGCTACCTCTAGGTTTGCTATCTTCTTGAGTTCTGAAATCGTTATGCGGTGAAGTTTCCTGTTGAACACTAGTTTTAGTAAATATAATTATATCACTAAACTTACAAAATTTGGAATTCTAAGGTTTCATTTATGTGGAAGAAGATATTGATCTAAATAAATAATCGTCTTTGATATTTGTAACCTTACTAAATAAAAGTATTAGAACAAGATGTGGTTAAATAGGGCCTTTTTCTTTATCTTGTATTCACTCTCTTCTTTATCAGTTCGGTAAAGCTATTTATTTTGGCATGATGTGCTACTTACACATCGTGCACTATCTCTTGCAGTGAGGAGCTGAACCTTGATCTGACAGAGGCAGCATGGGTACGACTAATAATTTTTGTTAAATCTTATAGAAGGGTGTGATGTTTGCCCCATTTTTAATAAATCAATAACTATCCAAATGGTAATCTCTTCATTAACTTCCATATCAGAAATGATATTAGACTCGATTTCTTTTTAGTTCATCTTATTTTCTTGCGGTCATTCGATCCTTGATCATTGATAATAAAGCCTTCAATTGGAGGGAGCATATAATATCTCTTCTTCATTTATTTATCGGATAAGCTTTGCTGCACTAGACTCAGTTTTGGTTGAATGCAATTCATAGAATCCTCTAAATTGATTGTCACCAGAATTAAGTACATGAAGATATATGAAGACCTGTAATACCAAAAATAGATGTAGCAGTACGTGTACATATCATATCTCGTATCTGTGATGGAGAAAGTTTGTTTTTATGGTAAAGACACGGTTATAACATGATATCATGCACTGAAGGTATTTTGTGGCTTCTTTCATTGGAAATTTCATCTGTTAACTGAAGTTCTGGGCAATTATTGCCAACAAACTTTTTATCTTCTTATGTAATTACAGGTTTCAGTTCTTCCTCCGCTAGCATCAATCTTTGTGACCAGCATTGCCTCCCAATTGGCTGACAACTTGATTTCGAAAGGGGTTGAAACAACAGTGGTGAGTAGATGGATGCTAGTTTATGCACACATATACAAATGTCCATTTCTTCCTTGAGTTGAAACTTGGTAGAAGTCATCTGCATTTTGCTAGATAAAACCAAAAAAATCACGTGCTTTGTGTGGAAACAGGTGCGGAAGATTTGCCAAACGATTGCTTTCATGTCTCCTGCAACTTGCATGATTCTTTCCTCATTGGACTTAGGACTTAGTCCGTGGCAAGTCGTATCAATTCTTACAGGCGGTTTAGCACTATCAAGCTTTGCTCTATCAGGTTTGAAGTTGATTAAGGTCCTTTACATGTATATACCTTGTTCCTTTCATCTAAGTTTTAGTCTTGTCATTCATAAACAGGACTATACTGTACCCACCAAGACATCTCACCTGAATATGCAAGTGTCCTTTTGGTATGTATACTAACAATTTTCTTACGACATATTTCTCTGCAGTAGACCGAAAAGTTTGCCTAATGTGATTTTAGTGAGATATGCCCTTTCGTCGTCTGATTTATATAATACATTCTTGCAGGGCATTACCAACACCGTTGGGGCAGTACCTGGGATTGTTGGTGTTGCCCTTACGGGCTATCTTCTCGATTCAACTCATTCATGGGGAGTAAGTTCTTTTCTGGACTGTCTTGAAATTGTGTGAAAATGAAAATATTTACCCTTCTGAATTATTTTCTTGTTAGTACAAGCGCATTTCATGCCTCCATCTTAACACCATTTTTCGTGTAGATGTCGCTGTTTGCCCCATCGATCTTCTTTTACCTTACCGGAACAATTGTATGGTTGGCATTAGCTAGCAGTAAACCACAAAGTTTCTCGAAGAGCGATTGATTTTATTATAAAGGCTCTGATCATTCAGAAACCCATGTTCGGAAGCATCATTGACCTGAACAACAATTTTGTGCAGTAGGTTGAGATTGTTGATTACATAGGTTAATTATATCCCTGTTTTACCCTCTATACCAAGATCATACATAGGCTTTTCACATTTTACTACTACACTGCTAATTGCAGAATGTGATTGTAAAAATTTGTATAGCTCATTTATCATCATGGCTTGTAAGGCTACATTGCTATAGGAGAGGATAGATATATATGTCCATTTTAATAAATTTCTTATTGAAAGTTTGCAGTTGTTAATATTGTTTCATTTTGTTTATGATAATGCCTTATTGTATACTTTGACGTATATTACAAGTCTGTCTGACTGACGAGATTAGAAAACGCGAAAACACACAAAACAAGAACATGATGAAGAATGAAAGAGAAATTGATCTGTCATAAATATTCAAACTTGGATGGAAAATTTTCCAATATTTCAGTTGAACAAATGGAAAAAAGAAATGAAAAACTTTGCAGACAAGTATTTATTTGATCAATCACCAAAAGTGGAATTGAATTAATTCCTACTTGACTACTTCCACAGTATCTATATGCATGCAGGGATAGAAACATTTGGCATGCTAACAAATACAATGGAGTAAGGAGCTACTGCTATCGGCTCTGATGCATTCACTCTAACAGGTTCCATGGAAGGTATGTGCCCGGACGAATCGACAGTCAGCGCTTTCCCGTTCAGCAGAACCGTTCGGCTCTGTATGTTACCATCCATTGGAGTCAAGTGGTACTCTTCTCTCACTGCTTCAGACACTTGTTTACGATGAGGCAACATACTTCCTTTTGATCTATGGCTATGATGCCTGTGTTTGTGGCGGTGCACCAATGTCCCGTTGAAGTCGATTTTCACCTGGACAGTTGTGTTCCCGTCTATGTTTATTAGCAACAGGGTGATGCCTTGCTGCAAAGAGTAGGTTTCTGATCAGTTTAGCTAACAGAAAAGTCCCTTGCTTCTGTTTCATTTCATATCATGGCACTTACAGAGTGCTTTGCACAATGTGCATAGGCGCGGATTGTCTTATTCCCATCGAAGGTGGTTGATAGAACGGACCTCCCCATTAACCGGTGCCAAAGAAGTGCACTGCAACACGGCCAACAGATTATCTAACACGACAGAAAACAGTGACACTCGATGAAAATGTAGGAAAATATGCAGTGCAGTTGTAGTTGACCTGTAGTAATCTGGATTTGGATGGAATGTGGTGGTGTTGAGCAAACCATAGTTACCCCCGATTAATGTCTGCCTGCAGTATGTCTTGGTGTCGTAATTTGATGCTTGACCTAGTTGATCGAGGTACCTGTTCATCCATCAGAATTGAAACATTCTAGTTAGTTACAAGCAGCCAAGGCAATCAGCGTAGTTTTTCTTGCATGCTGCAATGGCAACTACCAGAAACTGAACACAAAAGCATTTGTAACTCCATTGCGGCCGCTGTTATAAGCTCCTCCAGCTTCACCAACCCACGCAGCTGCTGAGTTTGATGAAGTCCTGACGACGTTATGGAGATTCCTGAATACATCACCTCCACTCTCAAGAACAGAAGGATTGAGAATCCTATCAATAAGGTGCTCATCGCTTCCTACAGAGAAAACAAATATTCAAATCTGTAGATCAACAATTTCTTGAATTACATGGCTTCATAAAATACCTGGGCCAAGATTATATATATGGTGGGTGATCACATTCAATGATCCTACTGTTTTAGCTAGAAATTGCTGGAACCAGCCAGCATCGAAGAATCCACCAGGCGCGATGATCTGTGGTTTGGTATCGACTCCCTTGTAGATATCCTCGACTAAGCCATGTAGAACGATCGTGTCAGAAGCATACTGATCTGCAGCAATTCCAACCCCTATTCCTCTTCCACTCAGTTCATTCCCTGACAGTAAACAACATAAGCTGTGAACTAATAAACTAATCCATTATATAAAAGTTTCTATCAAATTCACATCCCATTTATCAACAAACTTGCTGAAACTGCAGTGTATATGTTATATGTGCCACATTTCCATAACATGAATACATCCTTACCAAGTTCCCAACCATAAATCGTGTAACCTTTTTTCACAGTATGACGAATGAGAGATGCAGCATTCGTGGAATTCCAAGGGCCTACAGCAGTATCAGATTGTATAGATTTTCCCCGAAGAGCATTCAATCCAAAAATAACAAGAGCCCTGAATCAAACACATAAAACACGATGGTAAGACTGAATCAGCATCGTCCTGTGTATGTGCTTTGTAATTCGGAATTCTATACGAGCTTGTTACCCGGATTCATTGAAGAAAGAGTTAAGCTCATCCCATCTAGACAGTGGCAGGCATCCTTCAGTAAAACCAAACATGATGGAGGTGTTCTTGGCAAATGGAATGCAGGGCTTCGATTCATCTTCCGTTTGATAGATGACTTTGTCTTGCAAGGTGCCACCCAATCTGATCTTCAATGGTGAAAATGCTACATGATTATATGGAAAAAAAGGCAAGTTTTGATGCATCATTTTCAGTAAACATGAAAAAAATATATATATTGATGGAAAAACATTTAAAATGATCTGTACCTTTAACAGCATTTAAAAAGACAACATTCTTAAGATCCTGCACATAACACCAAACAAATTACTTGAGATATGTTTCTTCATCGCTCATAAACACAGCAAAGCATTTTAAATTGGTCGAAGAAGAGCATTATGTTTTAGGCAATTGAGAAAAAAATCTCTACTAACAAATGTATAACAATAGCTACAAGTCTACAACAAAAACAAAGTGAAGTACAACCTCGAATCCGAATGTGAATTAAAACATAAAAAACCATGAAATTCAATCAAAACTAAAATTTGATTCCATTTTCTTGATTCAACAATAACAAGAAGTATAGAGAGCACTTAAATACCATTTCTTCTAAACACCAAATCTTAACTCCCATCACCAAGCCAACTTATGCTCAGGAGTTGGACACACATTCACACACAAAACAGTATACAAACATGAGAGAGAGAGAGAGAGAGAGAGAGAGAGAGAGACCAAGTTGAGCAAAGAAGCATGTCCCCAGCCACAAGTCCCATAATCACACTTCTCAGGTGGCCACCAATCCAATGTTGCACAAATGAAATCCTCATCTGTCTTTGCGATGGGCATCTTCCCATCAATAAAAACAATACCCTCAATACTCACATTAGCCTGCACACAGCTAAAACACACCACACACACCACCACACACACCCACCACCCCATTTTTCAGAACCCCACAACGATTCAAGAAAGCTACTCTAACACCTTCCTTTTCTCATTACAACTAAAAAAAAAGATGGCAAATTTACAACTCTTTTAAATGTGCAAGAAAAAACTTTTGCCCATTAAAGACTACATGGGAATATATACATATATATAAGATTAACAAGAGTAGAAAATAAGGGTTAGAAATGGCGGTCCTACCCTACTAAACTACCAGAAATGAAGATTGAAAAAGATAATGACACATTTATGGAGTTCAGAACAGCTTAATCTGAGCTCATATAATAGTGCAAATAAATTCAAAATTTTCGGTGATTCTTTCCTTTTATAGTGTGGGAAACAATCCTGAAAAATGTGAATATATAATCTCCAAGTTGGTTGAAGTGGGCCACTTATAAATGTGCTTAGCTTCATTAAAGTGTCAAAGATTTGCAGAAGACAGGGGGAAAGGTATGTGTACGAAAATAAACATTAGAGCTTTAATGATACATATTTATCGACTTAATTAACCGCACTTTATGGATTATGCAATTAACTTTGCCTTAATTATTACATATTTTATGAAACCTCCTCAAACCAATAAAAGGTACATTAAAGGACGAAAATGTCCCTTGTCAAATTAAAGCTAATCACTCTGCTCCCTCTCCACGATTAGATATAAGTTAATTAATTTGATCTCAGTGGGCTAACATAACTAAATACTAATATAAATATATAAAATAAATAAAAATAATGACAACATTGTTTTCGGCTTTCCTCCCCGTAACCCCAACTTCTCATTCCCCTAAATCTCTCTCTACCAATCCAATTACTTCTCATTCTCCTAAATCTCTCTTTACTAATCTAATTTGAAGGGGAAAAATTATCTCTTCCAAAATTCTTAATCCCAACGGAAAGAAGAAAAATAAATATATATTTTTTATTTCTCCCAAAATCTCAATCTGAACAGAATCAATCCAATTTGAAGAAAAAAAAAACTTGTTTGGCCATCACAGTGAGACCTAAATATTTTTAAAAAAATTTACATCATTTTGACACGCTGGATTTCGATATGCCACATCATTAATTCAACGCTAAAAATTGAATCTCATAATATTTTACAACAAAGTAAAAAGCTAAGGATATTTTTTTCATATTTTTTGATGTTCAGAATATTTTTTAAAATAAAAATTCAGAACATGTATATATTTGATCTATATTGATTGATAAGACATAATGCTTGAAATTTAATTTGCAGGATACATAAGTTTTAGGAGGAAGTGGTGTTTTTTGGGAGGTAAATATATGGCCACATAAGTGAGTTGGAAGGAGCAAGTATTATTCTAGTAATTTGTAGTACAATTACTTATTTCAAACGTGAGACCAAACTCATAGAGAAGAGAGAACCTTTCACATGATGCGTGACTAAAACAACCAACCACGAGATGAGATGACGAGATCTAATCATGTTACGTGTCTCATCATTACCTTTTAATTTGTAGCCAAATATGGTTTACTTTCGATTATTAGTATTTTTATTTATATATGTTATATTTTCGATAAAATTTACAAATTATATACTCAATTACTATAGTATTTCACTAATATTGATGAAGTTAGCATGAGACAAAAGTGTGCGTGTGTGTGTATATATCCTACTAATTAGTTGGTGAAATGAGTACAGCTGGGTTCTTAATTAAAAGTTATGATATATACTCGAATTTTCAATTTAAAACAAATTAACTCGTCGCACCTTGTATGCCTCCAATAAAATTTATCGAAAGCACTGTTACGAATAATGACTACAAAACTAGTTTTCTTTCTCGTCGTACGATGAGAGACATTTTGTTGGAAAATATGATTTATTAAATTGAGTTTTGGAAGAAGCGTATCAATTATAGTGCGAACCCTAACTGCTGTCCCCTGCAGTGCCAAAGAAGAAGCCCTCAAACCTTAGAAGAAGCATACCAATTATAGTGCGAACCCTAGCTGCTGTCCCTTGCAGTGCCAAAGAAGAAGCCCTCAAACCCTAAGAAGAAGCGTACCAATTATAATGCGAGCCAAAGAAGAAACGTACCAATTATAGTGCCAACTGGGCGGAACACAGCAACAAAGACAAAGGCAAGGACCGACAAGATGATTGGGATGCCAACTTGGCGGAACACAACAACAAAGACAAAGGCAAGGACCGACAAGATGATTGGGATGGCGATGATTTAGTTGCCATTCTTCTGCTTACTTGCTTGTTGAGTGCTCGGATTTATGGCATTGTAGATTAGGACATGTTAATCTAAATGCTATAAAACGTTTAGTAAATTTAAATTTACTAAAAGTAAATTAATACACAAAATAAATGTGAAGTTTGTGTCGAGGCAAAATTGGCAAAGTTACTATTTCATTCAGTTGAACGGAGCACTAAACCTAATTCACACAGACGTGTGTGACTTAAAGTTTGTGCAAACTAGGGGTGGTAAAAAGAATTTTATTACTTTTATTGACGATTGCACAAAGTATTGTTATCTTTATCTTTTAAGAAGTAAAGATGCGGCGATTGAAGCTTTTAAGAACTTAAAAAATGAAGCTGAAAATCAACTAAGCAACTAAGCGGTCGAATTAACGCAATTCGAAGTGATAGAGGTGGAGAATATGTTGCCCCGTTTGAAGAGTTATGCGCAAAGACGGGTATAATTCATCAAACTACGGCTCCCTATTCACCACAGTCTAATGGTGTTGCTGAACACAAAAACCGAACTCTTAAGAAGATGATGAATGCTTTGTTGATAAGTTCAGGATTACCACAGAACTTGTGGGGGGAAGCTGTGTTAACAGCTAACTATATCCTGAACAAAATTCTACTTAAGGGTAAGGATGTGACGCCTTACGAGTTGTGGAAAGGTCGCACGCCGTCTTATAAATACCTTAAAGTTTGGGGGTGTTTGGCTAAAGTTGAAGTGTCACTTCCTAAACAAGTTAGAATCGGCCCTAAAATAGTTGATTGTATATTTATTGGGTACGCACTTAACAGTAGCGCATATCGATTCCTTATTCATAAATCGAAGATTTCCGAATTGACTGAAGGAACGATGTTGGAATCGAGGAATGCTATATTCTTTGAGAATATCTATCCTTGTAAAATTAAGGATAGAGTAGAAGGTAGTTCTGAGAAACAATCTTCTGAAGTTGCTACTAGTTCTGATCCTATGGATGAAGAACCGAGACGTAGCAAGGGAGCTAGAACGGCAAAGACTTTTGGTCTGGATTTCATCACCTATATGCTAGATGATGAGTCAAAGTCTTTGAAAGAAGCTCTATCTAGTCCAGATGCTGCATTCTGGAAAGAAGCTATCAACAGTGAAATCGATTCCATCATGCAAAATCACACTTGGGTGTTGACAGATCTCCCAAGTGGGTGTAAGCCGTTAGGATGCAAATGGATCCTAAAATGAAAATATAAGACAGTGGTTTTGTTGATAAGTACAAAGCTCGTTTGGTTGCCAAAGGCTTTAGACAAAAAGAGGGGTATGATTTCTTCGATACCTACTCACCAGTAACACGGATTACATCTATTCGGGGTGCTTTTAGCGATTATTGCTTTGCACAATCTTGAAATTCATCAAATGGATGTAAAGACCGCGTTTCTGAATGGTGAGCTGGGGGATGAAATATACATGGAACAACCTGAAGGGTTTGTTGCACCAGGGTGAGAACGAAAGATGTGTAAACTTGTTAGATCGTTGTACGGTCTGAAACAAGCATCTATTCAGTGGCACCTGAAGTTTGATAACGTGATGTTATCAAATGGTTTCAAAATCAATGAGTGTGATAAATGTGTGTATATAAAGAGCAGTTCTAATGGCTATGTCATAGTCTGTCTTTATGTAGACGACATGTTAATCATGGGCAGTAGCCACCAAGTGATTGTTGAAACGAAACAGATGTTGAAACGAATTTTCGACATGAAAGATATGGGCTTAGCTGATGTGATTCTAGGAATCAAGGTAGTGCGGACAAGTGGTGGAATTGTCTTAACACAATCTCATTACGTGGAGAAAGTGCTTAAGAAATTCAATGCTTTTGATAGTCCGCCGGCTAAGACCCCATTGGAACTCAATGTACACTTGAGTAAAAATCGGGGAGAATCGATAGCTCAAGAAGAGTATACAAGGGTCATTGGGAGTTTGATGTACATCACTAACTGCACTAGACCTGACCTTACATGTTCTGTGAACAAGTTGAGTCAGTACACGAGCAATCCAAGCAAAGAGCATTGGAAAGCTCTAGTACGAGTTCTAAGATACTTGAAGTATACTTTGAACTTCGGACTGCATTATACAAGGTTTCCTCTTGTACTTGAAGGGTACAGTGATGCGAATTGGATATCAGACACAAAAGACTCATTCTCGACTAGTGGATTTGTTTTCACTATCGGTGGTGGAGCAGTGTCGTGGAAATCCATGAAACAAACTTGTATAGCCCGTTCTACCATGGAATATGAGTTTATCGCTTTGGATAAAGCTTGTGAAGAAGCAGAATGGCTTCGCAACTTTCTAGAGGATATTCCATGCTGGAAAAAACCAGTGTCGTCAGTGATGATTCACTGTGATAGTCAAGCGGCTATCGGGAGGGCACATAATGCTATGTATAATGGTAAGTCGCGACACATACGTCGGAGACATAATACTGTGAGGCATATGATCTCAAGTGGGATTATCTCAGTTGACTATGTGAAGTCAATAGACAATCTAGCGGATCCGCTAACCAAAGGGTTAAACTGAGATCAAATGGCTAAGTTGCTAGAGGGAATGAGTTTAAAATCCACACTCTAAGAATGCTTGTAGTGGTAACCCAACCATGATGACTGGAGATCCCAAGAACTTGGTTCAATGGGAAAACTAAGCTACAAATGTTCGGTTTGGTAACATTTGGAAACTTATAAGTGAACCTTTCTCTATGAGCAAACCAAGTGCACACCTGTCAATGTGGTGAGGATAAGTCCTATGACTTTTAATGATTCCTAAACCTAATGAGGTTGAGTATGGCAGGATACTCAGAAGAGAAGATCACCTATATAAATGAGAAGTGGGAGGCGCTTTTAAGAGATACTTATGAATTCAAAGAGGTTGTCCATGGCCTGAAAAGGACACAAACATGAGAACATATAATGTTTTGAGACATAGCTGTTTTCAATACTATTGTCTCGGCATACACTAAGGATGTATAGTTCAAGGCATCATGTCCACTACAGCCGGTATACTCGATAGTGTTGGAATATGGAAGGTTCAAAGTCACAAGCTACCTATCATGTTGCAGTTGTGTTTCTAGAGAACTGGGCTGCTTGTCTGCATACATGCATGCATTATTTCCACTCATGTGGGGGATTGTTGGAAAATATGATTTATTAAATTGAGTTTTGACTCATTTTATCTGATTTTTCGTGACCACGATATTTAATTTTGGAGGAATTAAATACCGTACGATTGTTCTATGTTGTGAGTAGATAATCATAGTATTTTTATTTGCTCAAATCTGATTTTCGGTGAGTGAGAATTAAATGGTTGAAGTTGGTCACACGATTGAGAATTTATGGTGTGTGGGATAATGTGTTTAAGACGCATTAAATAATCTCACATTGAATTCTTAATCAAGTTAAGAAGTGTATTTAAGTGTATTAACACTTAAGTGAAGTAATTAAGTGCACAAGGATGTAGGCCATGAGCCCACACGCGCGCGCCCGCCTGTGCCCGTGCTCGTCTCGTCCGAGGCTTAGCCGTACCCCGGTGCCCGTGCTCGTCTCGTTCGGAGCTTAGCCGTACCAGTTTTACGGTACAGAAACGGTCGGGTGGTGGAGCGGGTCGACGGATCGACTGTCCGGGTCGTGCAGGTCGTGGGTGCACTTAGTGGTGCATGTCCAACCTTGAAGTTTGTAACTCCTAGCTGAGTTAAGTGGCTTCAATGTATTCAAATGTGGTAACTCCCACCTGGAGCTAGTGGAGTTAGTGGGCTGGAATGTAACTCATGTCGGGAGTCAAAGTCTGCAGCTATTTGGACACGTGTTGAGATCCGAGTCGACATGGGATACTTGTCAGGATCTGCACTTGCAGCTGCCTTGGACACGTGTTGGGATCCGAGCCGACATGGGACACCTATCGGGATCTGCAGAAGGTAACTCCTGGAGGGCTTAATGGAGAGCTGTAACTCCTGGGGGTTACAACACTTGGTTTGAATGCCCTCAAACCCTAGCTGTTGTCCCCTGCAGTGGAGATGTGCCTATAAATAGGACATCCTGCATGGCTTCCAATGCTACATTCTGCACAAATCATCTTGCTGCATACAAGTTCCCTGCGAGTCCTCAACCTCATAGTTCTCGACTTTGTCTAGTTCGCCGGAGCCTTGTCGGACTTGTGGTGCTACTGCCGGAAGGACGAATCTGTTTCATCTTTGAAAGACAACCGCCAAACCGTGAGCACTAGCCGGGGTGTATTTGTCTTGCGGAGAGAGGTCCCCTCGACTCGGCTTGTCGGAATCTGCATATCGTTCCAGTTTCTAATTCTTTGTTTCTTTCAGTTTATTGTAATTGTTCTACTTCTACCTCTTCTATCTTGTACTTCAGTTGTAATACAACACAACACATTTTTAATCAATATTAATATTAATTAATGAACCATCTGACTAGAAGATTATTTCTTTAATTTTAAAACCAATTGAGTTATCTTTACATGAATTAAAAAGTGTAATTAATATAAGGTTAATTGAGTTCTTAATTATCAGCTAATAATGACTTATGAACAACCAATAACTAGTACGTATGAATGTAGATAATTATTCATTTGGAACGCAAACTAAAAAAAGTATTGATTTAATTTTTGGGACATGGTTTCTGTCATTCAACGTCGTAGTTCAGAAATTTGTTGGGACTTGACTTCTGCATTTAAACAAGGTACGTATCAAAATTCGAAGAGTCATATATAAATTAATTACTTGATTATTAATTATATGCTTTCCTTCATTCCCTCTGGATTCCTCTTATCAATTACGAGTAATTCTTTTTAGTATTTTATGTAAGGACAATGCTAAATGGCACGAATTGTTCCAACACAATTGTAGCTAGAATTTTAATGTAAAATGACGCCATCATCCTTCATACAGTTTTGGTTAAAATTTATTCCTCATTTTATACACAATTTCTAATATTTAATTTGAATGTTCGACTTTAAATCTATATATTTGAAGGGAGTTTTGTTTTTTGGGGTTCATTTAAATCTATATAACTACGGACATATATCCCAACTAAAATTTGGTGTCTTCATTGTCTATGTTAAAAGTTGAATTTACAACTTCATGAAATGATGATGATTATTTTATAGATTTACTCTAATCTATTAATATATGTTTGTATGTTCAAAATATTAATATATTTCTTAGTTGCTTTCAACACACCTAATCAAGAGCAATGGTTAGTTTTAAAAACGTGCAAGCTTAGTATGTATATATAATAGTTGCTTAAAGAATATGCAGAGATAAAGATACGTCTCTCCTTTGAAAAAAGTGTTAAGATTTTTTTCCAAATATTCACATAAGACTCGGACAGGTACTATCATACTTCAGTGATCAGATTTTGGAATTGGTGGTAAATTTGTTAAAAAAGTTAAATAATAAGTACTCCCTCCGTCCCATTTTAATAGGTTGATTGGAGTTTTTCGCGGGAATTAAGAAAATGATTGGGAAAGATAATTAATCAAGAAGTTTCCTAATATGCCCCAATTTAATTCTTTGATATTAAATTAATACCTAATGTAAACATATTAAATAGGGGTATATATTAGTAAATTAACTAAATATATATAGAAACATGCCTATATATCGGGACATACCAAAAAGAAAAACAAGCCTATCAAAATGAGATGGGGCGAGTACTTTAATTGCAGTAATTAACTAATGAGTAGGTCTCCTATGCACAAGCCCCCCAATCCGTCGCATACACGCGCCCACGCGCGCGTGCTCGTCAATGTTCTTTTTCTTTTTTTCTGGGCTGATTTTTCAATTTTTTTCTTTCGTTTTCTTACCGAAAATTTATATCCTAAAATAAAGTTAGTGAATCCTAAAATTCAAATGAATTGATTTAATTTATTTGAAATCAATATGAATTTATATCATAAAATGGAACTAATAAACATTTAAAAACACAAAATAAACCCCTAAAAACACCCAAAAAAAATCCTAAAAAATACAAATAAACCCCTAAACCTCCCTCCCCCCTAAATCATAAAAAATACAAAATAAACCCCTAAAAATACCCCAAAAAAATCCTAAAAAATACAAATTAAACCCCAAAAAACCCTAAAAACACAAATAAACCCCTAAAAACACCCCAAAAAAGTACTAAACCCTAAAAAAACCTTCCAAAAAACTATGAACCCTAAAAAACTTAAACCCTCCCCCCCAAAGTCTAAACATTAATTGGAATGAAAAAAATCACAAACTACATAAACTCATAAAAGATAAGTAGCAGACTAGTTACTATTTAATGATACAATTGGTACTTTTCGCACTTTAAATGGTACGTTTTAGTGTAAAGGTTGATACGGCATTTTACCGATTTTTTTTTGGACGGGTCGCGAGCGGGTCGTCTGATGGGCCGACCCATTAACCCTAATGTAAGGAGATTTGCCGTTAACTAATTATCGATAGCTAAATTAATTAGTTGAGTTATTTCAGTTAAAACACTTAATTAATGGTGTTGAGTTATTTCGGTTAAAACAATTAAACGATGATATATTTTAGTATATATTTATCCTATATAATATATATATTCTCATGAATTAAACTAGTATTGAAGAATTATATACTACTTCATTGCATATGATCCCAAATCATTGATATTCTGACACGTCTTATCTATCGATCACATGAACTTAAATCCAAAGAAAATATAAAAAAATAAGAAATAAGAAAATCAACGGTGTTAGGCTAGAATTGCATGGGTAACATGCAATTTCTCCTACTTTTTAAAATTTGAAGCTCAACTTTTCGACTTGATATTATTATTGTGGATAGGACCAAGACAGGTCACAGATAGATCGATGTCCCAGCTCGCCCTCTTCATAAATTAGTTGAACTATATATAAAAGCTAAATTTAATTTATGTCCCGTTTAACAAAGAAAATAAGATCAAATTACCAGCTTCATGTGTTTCATATCGTGCTTAGGTGAACCTACACAACTCGGAAAATGCGACTCGCCCAATCTAAATTCGTTTTGACCTAATTTCAAATTAAATCACGCTTACAGAATTACCGCTAATTATATGAAGCATGTTAGATATTTGTGATTATTATTGTGTATTCAAGTCTAGGTTATTAATTGGACTTGAAATATAATAGTTATAACAATAGATTAAAAATAGTTAGCTGGGCTGGCTTTGTTTTTTATTTAATAGTTATATTAAAATGTGTTTGTGCGGATTTGAATTCTTCACCTTTGACCTATTTTGCTCGAGTTAATACTTGAGATGGCCTAGAATATAATAGAATATTGGTCATATGACATTTGTTTAATTTTCTCCCATGCACATCGCTATGTAATTAATTTGTGGATCTTTTGACAACACAAATACTATATATATACACACACACACACACACACACACACACACACACACACACACACACACACACATATAAATTGTAGAGTCATGTACAGTTTTTAATTAGGAATCGTTATTGTACGTACTACCTAGCTATTGTTTTCTCTCCATTATAAACAGTACTAGTTCTCCATAATATTCATTCAACCGCTCATGTTAATGTATTATTTTAATTTAATTAATACATTACCTAATCCTATTATGAGAGTTTTCACAACAATTGATTTAAGATATTTCCAAGAATATTAGGTTGCGTACTTTCAACTAACACACCAATCTAAACATAATTTGCGCATCCCCACACTTGTATGTAGCTACTACATTTTTTTGGGTAATATTTACATATATAGTCACACACACAATAACATGTGGTGTCCATGAGCTTCAAAATAATGCAATTGAGTGCTTTTTATATTTGAGTAAAATGTGACGATCAGTATATATGTATCTTCCATATTTGTATATATATGCATGGAGTAATTCGGAAGTTCACTAGGTTGAACAAAAATAAATAAAAAAACAGTCATATATAATTAATTTAATTATTATATACACATGCATTTATATATCCACTAAATAACAAAATGTTCAGCAACTTAATTTAAATAAGCAGAATGCGTTGTAAGATATTTGCGTTGGGCCCAAAAAAAATCTCATTAATTTTATTATATTGACTTTCTTGATAAAATATTTGGAAAAGGGATAGTTCCGGTGGGGATGGCCTAGTGGTGGATTGAGGTTGTTTGGTCATCAAAGGTTACGGGTTCCAATCTTCTCAATACCACATGTCGGGTATGTGAGTAAAAAAATATATATGTTTGGAAAAGGGATAGATCTGTACCAACTGTAGAATATAAGTTATACGTACGACTCAAGTTTCATAGGTAGGCGGACTTTTGTCGCTATTTTTTCGGTTACGTATATGTATGGCATGTCTTATTTTTATTTCATAATTCAAAATAATTTGGTTAATTCTTTTATTTTGGCTTTATTTTTCTTATCATGCAGAAAATAATACATTAATTCATTATTAGGCCATTTAACAAAAAGGTATGTTCCTTTTTTCTAAAAAAAAAAAGAAAAAAGAAAAGAAAAGTATGTTCCATAATGTCAAACTTAGTTGGTGCATCCAATCCAAAGATAATATAATGTTTGTTGATCTCAACTAATTTTCTGATGAAAGATTTCTTTTTAGCCTTATTTTTTTCTTCTAATATTCTGTGTATTTATTGTATTGAGAATTTTGAGATGTTGTATTTATATTACTCCATGCACAGATGCACTATTAAATTAAATGAAACACATAATTAAAATTAAAATTAAGAATATATAGCACACTTTTGAAAATTTAACTGCGGATATATGGTTAACAACGAATGAGCTTCGTTCTAAATCTAGCAATGGATTTTTTTATTATTACTTCATCATCACTAGCGAACCAGGGAGTCTTGTGCAAGACAGTCTTAATAAAATCTATTAGCCAAATTAAGATTCAAATACGAACACAATCAAACATAATAAAATTACAAAAAAAGGCCATTAAATATGAATTTGAATTTGGATTTTGACCTATCTGATGAATACAAAGTCTCTTGTCAGATTTTGAAAACCCAAACTGCATAAAATCAGACGGTCATGCGGGTGGGGCACGCGGGTCAACAGGACCCGACCCGTCCTGCCCAGGAAAAAAATTCATCAGATTCAGTATCACCCTTAACACTAAAAAGTATCAGTTCAAAATACAAAAAGTGTCATCCGTACGTAACCATTAAAAGTATTTTAGGCATGCAACTTGTCACATATGAGTTTCTTTAATTCAAATTATGATTTGATTTATTCCATCCCAATTAATATTTAGAGCTTAGGGGTTTAGTGTTTTTTAAGAATTTGTTTAGGTTTTTTTTAGGGTTTCTTGGGGGGCTTTTTATGGGTTTTTATGTTTTTTTAGGGTTTATTAGTACCAATTAGGGTTTATATGTAATTAAAAAATAATTATCAAACACAGTGCACGAGCTCACGCGTTAGCATCGGGCGAGTGCACTACGCTAGTCGCTGAATAAAAAAATTAAATTAATTCATTTTACTTTAAGAGATATATGATTTTTGGGAAAAAAAAAAAAGAAAAATAAATAAAAAATCAGAAAAGCGAAAAAAAAAAGAACGGACGCGTGATGTCCACGCGCCCGCCCGACACTGACACTGTCGCACACTTATGGACCTGACAAGAGATCAACCCTCTTATAAATTTTAATCCATAAAATGATCTCACACAAGTTTATACTCTAACTTTATCCTTGTTAAAATTACTTCGACTGACGTGCAAAAAAAAGCAAATTTTTTTAGTGAAGTACATATTTATACTGACTACCGTAAGCAAATTAAATGACCTATATATACATGCACTGAGCAATTTCGGTTATCTAACTTATCTTGAAGTTAAGTGGTTGATTTGGTCAAGTAACCTATCAAATATTTATAAATAATGTAGTTAGCAATTCATAGAGTATATATGCAATAAGGTAAATAAATCTAAATATATATTATATGATATTAATTATATCCAAAATTAACAGTTCAGACATCAGAAATTTATGGCATGCGTTCCATGTGAAGAAGTGTCAGAACAATGAAACGTCAGTTTTTATTGCCTCACCTCTCACGGGACCATTAATTGCACTTGAGATCCTCTAGTCCCAACTTGTGTGTGCTAACCGTGTGCCACATTCTAAAATTATTAATTTTTCGTTTATTTTTTTCTTCAATTTTAATTTCATTTGATTTAGTATAATTTTACATTATTATTTAGGGTTTATTCCACCCAATTAGGGTTTATAATTATTTTTTAATATTTAATTTTCATTTTTTAGCTAGTATAATTGATTTTTGGGGTTGATTATTCCAAACTTAGGGTATATAATTTTTTAAAATTTTAATTTTTTTACAATAAATATTAATTATGATTAGTTATGATAAAACAAATTTTATTTTTATAAAAAATATTATTAATAATATATAATTTGAATGGTGACACACGGTTGGCACACACAAGTGGGACTAGAGGATCTCTACTCCATTAATTGGAAAAGGTTTTAATGTCCCTTCTTTGTAAGTGTAAATTAAACAACAATCAAGTTAGAATTAACCCATTTTTTTATAAATAATTTTATTCAATATCATCATTTAAGTTTTTGTTTCGATCCATAATTCTCATTTAATATATTTGAATAACCAAGGGTATATTTCATTCACAAACTACGACATAAAATAATAATTTAGAAGAATAGTAATGAAAATTTCAAAATTAAGAATAATAAAATATTTCATATATAATTAATAATTAAATTAAATTAATGAGCGAGCACTACCAATTTACAGTTGTCAAAGGAGCCATTTGAAACGTCTATTGTACGTTGGTGTGCATTCCCTATTCCACACACGATTTTTTTAATTTATTTTTCAATTTTTTTCTTTAATTTCAATTTATTATGTTTTATTAGGTTCATCCAATCTAACTAGGGTTTAAATGCTTTTTTTAGTATTTAAATTTTTAAATAATCAATTAATAACTAAAAAAAATGCATTCTAATTGGGTAGGATGAATCCTATATAATAATTATAAAATTAAATTAAAGTATAAGAAATTGGAATCAAATAAAAAAATTTGAAAAAACTAAAAAAACCCATCATACATTAAGAAATAAAACACCAAATATATAATAGATCGATGATTTCAACTGCAAGCTGACCAGCCCAGTTGACAACTCTAACTACCATCTAGTATCACATCACATGCTATGTATATGTTGGGAAGTCCTTGAATACTTGGAAGACACATCCACCGTTGTTTGAATTAGAGAAATAATTGGTTGATAATTTAAGGGAATATTAACCTGTGAATTAATTTGGATATATATGAAAATGAGATTGATGGAAAACTCCAAGGTGGTTTGTTTTTCTCGAATCATTTGGAGACAAATATTTAAAGTGGATTGAAAGCTGAAGCCATTTGAGATGAAATGAAACCAACTCTATGTGCGCGCGCGGTGAACTCAATGGTGTCAAATTAAGGAGAAATGAAAAGCAGCAAAATGGTAGCTGTAATTACAAAGCATCGAAATCAAATATTAGAATTAATTAATTGCAAGATAATCTATAGCTAGCTAGTAATCATCACAATCGTCGTCGTCGTCGTCTTCATGAGAGCATGATGGAAAAGGTGGTGTGTGATGTGGCAAATCGAGGCAATGATTCTTCAAGTGAGAGGGAAAGGTGATTGTGAAGGGAAACATCTTGGGCCAACAACTTTGGTCGATTTGTAAGAAAGCATTGCAACAAGCTGCTCCAACTAATCCAGCTTCAACCCTCATTACTGAAGACATCACTTCTTCAATGCATCCACCCACGCCAGCCATACTGATACTGCCCAGGCACTGCTCGATGCCACCACCTTCGAACCACCCCTCCACGCCGCCGGCTAGATTTGCTAGCCTTGGTGGCGCCGCCACACAAATGCATGCAATTAGGGCAAATGCATGAACAAGGCTACCTATCTTCCACATTTTCGATATATCTTCACTTATTTAATTGGTACGTACGATATAATATTATATTATGACGCGCATTTATAGGAAAAATTAAGTTGATCGAGTGTTAACTTATATGACTTCGAAACTGTAGCTAGCATTATATTGTTTCAGTTTGTTACCATGACTTTATTATGGTCTTAAATCAATTTATATTCTACAATTTAATTATGCCATCTTGTAGTAATTAATGAAAGAATTCAGAGAATTAATTCATGAAACTTAGTCTTGCATTACAGTAAAATCTCTATACGGAGAAAAATATTACTATAAGGAGGTTATTCTTATATAGAGTTTACATATAAAAATTTATTTTTCTTAAAAAATTAATGTATATTATACAACACTTGAAATTGTCCCATCATACTTTAAAAATATTAATTTAAAAGATATATAAGATTCATTTATGTGCTTTAATCGAAGAAGACGTCATTATAAGAATCAGACAAGAAATGCGAGGTGATAATCTAGAGGATAATAGTGTATAAATAGAAAAAGTATTATATCAAAAAGCTTCAAGCATGTTGGACAAGCTGAAAATTAAATGTTTTGGATTCAATAAGAAGATGATTGTGTTAACGAGTTACTTCGAACGCGCAAGTTAAAGGATGCTGTATTAACCCAAAAAATTAAAGCATTGTTACATGCAACTTTATATTTCATATACAATCTTAAGTTTATATGTAACATATATAGTTAAATAGTTCTAGATGTTTTATATAGATATATAAATATATTTAAAATTTAATATCATTTTATTACTATATGTAGGTAAATTTCTTAAGAATGATTCTAAAAAAATATCATAATTTACAATATAATGTAGATGTTATTCTTATTTATAACTGATCTCGAGTTAGAACCATAACTTTTTATTACAATAAAAGGGGTTATTCTTATATAGAATATTCTTATACGGATGTTTTACTATAATATAGTAGATGTTAGTCCTATTTATAAGCAATCTCGAGTTGTAATCATAATTTTTCATTCTCATTCTTATTTATAAGCGATCTCGAGTTGTAACTATAATATAATATGGTAGATGTTATTCTTATTCTTATTCTTATTTATATAGAAGTTTTACTGTAATATGCTTCAATTTTCGTCATCAGGCATGCATATCAATAGGGGCCAACCGTTATTTTCCTCCATGCTTATAAACTCAAATTCTTTTATCACTCCCGATTTTTTCTTTCTTTCCTTTTTTTTTTTTTTTTTGTTTTGTTTTGTTTCTTCCGGTTAGGTAAATATATGAAGCAAATAAAAACAATAAAACACAGAACACACATTATCATTTTTCCCTCGATTAAAAAATTATATTTTCTGATGAACATTGTCTATTCAGTATTCATTAATTCTTTAAAATCCTACTAATTAATTCCACAATCTGAGCTTACTGAATACGGAGAAAATATATTTGATCTACTGATAATGATCATCATTCTAATTTCTAAGATATATATTGCATTATTTAGATACAGAGGAAAATTCATAATTCTAATTTGTACCTTGCACTTGATCTCTGGTAGTACATAATAAAAATCATGTATAATCTTATAATTTGAAACTGATGCGAATTGCAGAATGTTTTTCCTTCTCAGATGATAAGTGATAATAACCGTATATGTTGAGTACATATGGACGGTAATAAGCGACTTTGGAATGGATCGGAGGTTCAATATTGAGACACAAGACATGAAATAAATACATATAATATATAAAAAAAATGGTATCATTTGATTCAGAACAAAATAATTGTTTGTGACAATGGCCACATTCTATACGACGAAGAACATGAAACATACAACAAAACATTGTTAAATCTCAGGGAGAAGCACTGCCTAGCTATATATGAAAATTCCCAACAGGGAAAAGTGTAACATAAAACCGAAAGCTATAACAAAATATCACAAAAATCAATATATATATATATGTTAATGGAATTGGATGCTCTTAGATAGAACTACAATCGGGATGTGATGGAGATGAAGCAGATCCAAGTAGCATAACTTGATTTTCTGCAACACCAACTCGCCCCCACGGAACTGGAAAAACTAGTAGGCTCGACTGCATTCCCTCTGAGATTACATGTTGAGCTGCTGCATGAGCGCGATAAACAGTTACATTTCATCTGGAGAATGTACTTTTACAATATTTATCAACCGGATAATAATAAGCAATCTTACTGCATTTTTATATTTTTACAATCTAATAGGAAACAATAATATAGATTACAGATAAGGATGCAGAAACTAAGAATATAGCTAGAATTTCTTGAAATGGACACAAACTGACCAGGTCTCCGGATGAGTCTGATCTTAGAAATAGAAAGCAATTACCATCATATATGCAGAGTTGTTACAATTTATTTATGCAAAATTCAAGAATCAGCCTCTAATGATCTTAGAAATCGAAGTCAATAACCATCACATATATATATATATATATATATTATATGCAGAGTTGCTATCTATGCTATAAACTGAAGAATCGACCTCTAATTAACATCAGCTTGTTGTGTATCCGAGCCACAAAGTTTCTCTCAGGTGGGATCGAATACATTGGGTAACAAGTTTCTTCAGAGCTCTTCAACTTTAAATAAAGCAGAAAAAGGGAAAAAAAATGACCAAGGTGAATGAAAGCACTTACTCTCGAAGTGAGATATAAGCCCAATGAAGTTGCTATGTTGAGTGGTTTTATACCCTCTGTCAACACTTTCCTTCATGCACATTCAAGGGCATTATACAGTTTTGAAACACGCCTTCGGAGAAGTGGCTCCAATCGGAAAGAAGAGATGTTTTTCTGCCACTTTTTTGCTTCATACATCTCATTCCATGCCTGTACTATCTCATCAATATTGAATCCAAAACCTGCAAAAAAAAAACATAAGAAAGAGTTCTCGATCTAAACATTCATATGAGAGAAAACAAGATGATGATAGTTGGACATTACCTTCCAATCCATTGTCATTAGAACAATGATTCTTGATCATAACAGCAATATCAGCCGAAGAAGCTCCAGCATGTTCGAATTTTTCAACAGCGACCTCCAAACATTCTTGCCATACCGGAAGTCCTAGTTTGAATTCCATGACCGATCTTTCATACAGCATGGTACCCCACAATACATATATCTGGGATCTAATGTTATTAGCCTGTTCTTCGAGTTCATCCGCAGATACTTGTTTGAACAAGTCATCCATTTTCATTTTCTGCAATAGTGTTTCGATGTTATTTTGCTTGTGGAGCTCAGACATACGCTGCTCTTGTAAGTCTTCCCACATCTGCATTCCCTTTTCCATGTTTTCCTCTGCATTGTTGTAAAGCATGAGAACTTCTCCTGAAGGCCATACCTCCAAGTCTGCTTCAGTTGCTACCGCATAATACCAAGAAAGTTTTGCTTGCTCAAACTGTCCCTGCCCAAGAGCTAGAACAGCCTCATAGAAATTTGGTTTAATTTTTAGAGCCTCTTCATATTTTTTTCCTGCTTTGCTGAACTCCTTCTGCGCCCAATCAAAAGCAGTCTTGACTTGTTCGAGCACAGATTCTCGAGTAGAATCTTCAGTGAAATACAGTCTCTTTCTTGCCCTGGACATGTGAACATTGCCCCAATTGAACATAGCTAAAGCAGCCAGCTCCTGGAACTTATCTGCAGCAACCGAGAAAAGGTCTTGGGCCTCGTCACTAGTGACTGTCTCCTCCATTGCTTCAGAGCAAATCTTCACTCCCACCTCATTGAGATCCATGTAAGCATCAATATCAAAGCCAACATGGTTCTTGAAGAACTGAGCAAACTGAATGATCCAATCACTGATAACAGTTGATTCACAACGCATTTCCTTTAATTTCTTTCCCTCCTTTGGATTTGCACCACTTTGTTTCTTTTCAAGCTTTTCCCTCCTAATCTTTTTAAAAAATGGATCTTGATCTGGACTAACTTCAATAATATGCAGCTTTATAGAAGCATTACCTGGAGATGCTTCAACCAACCTCAGTTCTTCTGTGGTGCTGATGGTAACCATATCACCTTCTTGATCCTTATACTTGATCATAACGGCTTTTGAGCTAGGAAAGCGATCAGCAATGATCATCCTGAGTTTCAAGATATCGCACTGAACAGGAATTTGAGTCCATCTTATGTCCTCTTTAAACACTAACTTCACTGTTCTTCTAGGCTCTTCATCTGCACCACTACTAACTTTCTCTACCTCAACAACCAACTTGTCTTCCGTATTCTTCTCAATGTGGTGACTAGGCCTCGTCAAGATTTCACTAACAGATCGTTCTACAAGTTTCCCTTTCATCCCTTTCCCTTCATTATATCCCTCAAACATGCCATCAATTTTCTTGCCATCTAAGTTGTTTCTTTTCTTCTTCATGGACCTGTCTCCAGGCCCCTTGCTCTCACTTGAAGAAGGCGAGTCAGTGTACTCAGGCAACGGGACCGAATCAACAGGAATGTCACTAAGCCTGGACCCCTGCCTCTCAAAGATTTTCCTCAACCTATCCTCAATTTCAATGGCCATGAGATTGTTTGGCTCCGACTTCAATACTAACCTAATATCTCTGAGTGCCAAATCAGGCCTATGCAACGTCTCATAACATCTAGCTCTCTTCAAGAACGCTTTACAATAGTCGGGGATGACCTCAAGAGCCAAATTGCACTCATTAATAGCCCTTGGATACTCATTAACCCCTAACTGCATATAGCATTCAGCCATGTTGCTCCTGAGGTACGCCACGTCTGCGTGGAACCTCGGGAGCAACTTGATAGATTTCTCATATTTTAAGATGGCACCACCATAGTCCCTCTTCTGGAACAGCCTATTACCATCATCTTTTAATTTCTGTGACATTGACATGAATGCAGCTGTATCTATATCATAAGGTCTCTGGCTATTATCACCATGTCTCATTTGCCTCAAAAACATCTCACGCCATCTATCTCCATAAGCGCTCTTGTCTGTTCCACTCTCTTTCTCTTTCCCCATCATATTCACTAAGATGTCAAAATATCAAACACTTGATCTCCTAGAAATGAAAACTATCACTAATTTCTACTAATTCTCAATACAATATTTCATTCAGCCCAATAATTCGATCAAAATGCAAGATTCTTGAAATGCATCAATCCAAATAGGGGCAAAGATCTAATGCCCAGATAAATAATGAAATATACGCTTACCCCAGAAAGTTGAGATTAATGATCCAAAATCTCGAGCAATAAATACCAACAGCAAATCAAAATTTGAAGAAATGTTATAGAAACGAAGATAAAGATTCAGCTTTTTTTTTTTCTTCTTCTTCTTCTTTTTTTTTTCTTTTTAGCTTCTTTTTTTTTCCTTCAAAAATAATATCAAGAATATGATATTATGTTGGAAAAGGAATAATTATCTGCAAAACGCACGCAATCTTATTCAAACCCTTCAAAAGTTTCTTGTGATTTTCATGGAAAATCAAGAAATTTGTTGGTTTGTTGAATGAGATCATGCGGTTGCAGATATATGAAAGGAAGAAAAAGAAAATGTATATATGCCAAGAACTAAAATAAAACGTTATGTTTATGAGTAAATGCCACAAAAATAGGTAATATTTATTTAAAATTTCAAGCAAATGAAAATGTAAAGATGGAAAAAAAGAAAATTTGCGAAAATTTTGTGAAGAATGGTTAAGAAGGAACAAAAAGAAAATAAGGGACCGCATTTCTCTGTTCTCCAAGATTGTGGGAGGTCGACGTCATCTCTGGCAGTTGACCGTTTGACATCTTTCGATTGACTATTTCTTAATCAATTTTATTAAATTTTTAAAAAATAAAAGGAATTTTTTTTCTATATTTTTTTTGCTTATACAATACATTTCCATGATTCAAAAGTGCTACTGAGGTTTACATGAAAAGTTAAAGAAATGAGTGCTATACGGTCTGGTCTGTTTTCATTTGCAGTTTTTTTAGTTGAGTTACGGAATTATTTTTACTTTTATTCTGTTGGACAACAACAACGACAACAATAATAACTGTGGATCCATTAAAATGATCGATGATATATAATTCAATATTGATATAGAGTCGATCGAAACAGGTTTTTAGTGAATTCCACTTAAAGGATTTAAATGTTGGAACATTTGTATTTGGATTAATATATCTTAATTAAATGCACATGGTTGTCTTAAAATATTCAAATTAATATGATCTATTAAGGCTATAATTATGAATTAAAGGATTTAATATTGTCGTAGAATTATAATGTGTAGATTTCATTAATAGATTTACAGTTTGTTGAGAAATCGAATTGCAAATTAAAGATAACTTATTATTATAAGTTAAGATTGTGGTCCCTAAACAACGGCAAATAGAAAAACATAATTTGTACGTATTCCCCCTACAGAATTCTCTGCAACAACTTTTTAAAGTGCCGATCATTTAGAAGATTCATACCACACCAAGAATAGATTCAAAAACTATGGATTCGGGTACGCTTCCACTCTAAAATATGTTTCGGTTTAATTATCATCATAGAGTTAATGAATTTGGATCATATCATGCCCTATTATGTAATTAATAATCTAACATAAAATAGATATTTTTTAGTAGAATTGAATTAAAACAAGCAAGATTTTGATTTTTTCGGCACTGTAAAATATTAAAAAGATTCGTTTTAACTAAAATGAAAATTAATTATAATTAGTTTACTTTGGTCCCTATGAAACACAATATCATCTCATCTTACATTCTATCGTGTGTTTAATTAATTGTCAAAAAATGCACCATCTTTCAACGAATTTGCAAATTAGACATCACTTTTCAAACGTTTCAATAAAGACACGATCTTTTATTTGGTAGCAAAATAGACACCCCCTTTCTTTTCCAGCCACCGGTAAAATGACGTGGCTTTATTATTTTCTACGTGGACTATGATTTCTACATGTACTTGCCACATCAATATTTATTTTTTAGTTAATTGCCAAAAAATGCACCACCTTTTAACGAATTTGCAAATTAGACACCACTTTTCAAAACGTTTCAATAATGACACAACCTTTCATTTTGTAGCAAAATAGACACTCCTAATTTTTCACGAGATGTGGCTGCAATTGAGGGTATTGGCATGCTGATGTACAAAAAGCCCATGACAAATTAAATTACATCAAGTCAAATTACAATAGATTTTACGCAAGATCAAATTAATTTGAGGCATTCAGAATTGCTTGAATTAGAAGAGAAGGAGACATTCAGGAAACTTTGGTCTTACTCAAAATTCGCTCTGATATGGATGTTACTTTTAGAGATTCAAGCCTTAAAGGTTCGTTATGAGATGAAGTTTCCAGCTCTTGTTAAAGTTTCATTTCACATCATCTCTGGTTAACTTTTTTCAGCTCACCAGTTACTTTCACTTCACCGATTCCGAGCGCCTCATTGGTGACGCCGCCAAGAATCAGGTTTATGGGATTTGGGGATTTAGGGATTTAGGGGAGGGGGAACCGACGAGGGGGTGGGGGGATTCTAGAGTAGACAAGGGTGGCGGCCGGTGGGGGAGGGGGCGGAGAGGGAGGGTGGCGGCGGCCGACGGTAAGCTGGAAAGAAGAAGATTTTTTTTTAATAAAATTAAATTATTATTTTTAAGTTTTTTTATGTAAAAAACATATTTTAGATGGGAGAGTATTATTGTTAATATTGGTGGTGCAAAGAGTAAAAATTGTAATGCAAAGAGTAAACTAAGTGATGCAAATAGAAACTCCCCCAATTAATTCGATCTTGCGTAAAATCTACTGTAATTTGACTTGATGGAATTTAATTTGTCATGAGCTTTTTGTACATCAGCATGCCAATACCCTCAATTGCAACCACGTCTCGTGAAAAATTAGGGGTGTCTATTTTGCTACAAAATGAAAAGTTGTGTCATTATTGAAACGTTTTGAAAAGTGGTGTCTAATTTGCAAATTCGTTGAAAGGTGTTGCATTTTTTGGCAATTATCTAACAAATAAATATTGACGTGGTAAGTACACGTATGAATCGTAGTCCACGTAGGAAATAAATAAAGGCACATCATTTTACCGGTGGCCGGAAAAGAAAGGGGGTGTCTATTTTACTACAAAATGAAAGGTCGTGTCTTTATTGAAACGTTTGAAAAGTGGTATCTAATTTGCAAATTCATTGAAAGGTGGTGCATTTTTTTGGCAATTCCTCTCTGTTGAGAGCTCCATGTATAAAAGAAATTATATACTACCTCATGAGATACTACGTACCAACAACCACAAGGATATGATTGTAACATGTGGCGATTGTGAATCACACAATCCTTCCATCCCCATTTCAAAAAATTATGCTAAAAAATAATATATTCATGTCATAGAAATAACAATGTCTAATATTTAGTAAGATTAATAGATGGGGGTGAGCAAAAAGTCCCGAAATCCGAGAACCGAACCGAACCGAAATAGTTTGATTTTTTTCAAAATTCGGTTCGATTTAGTTCTTTTTCTAGCAAAATTCTATTTTCGGTTCGGTCTAGAGGAAAAATACCCGAACCTAACCGAAAATCCAAATGTATATATATTAGTAATAAAAATACTCAATTTTGTTGGACTTTATAGTTTATTTGGCTTTGCTTTGTTGGAGTTTACACTTTTTTGGACTTTATTCAATTATTTATTGATATTTTTGAACTTGAATCTTGATAGTTAGCTCATTTATACTTGTACGTATTTAATTATATTGAATGAGGAGAATTTAAAGTAAATATAAATAAATCAGAAAATTAAAAAAAAATCGGTTCAAAACCGAACTGAACCGAAATATTTCGGTCCAGTTCGGTTCGATTCTGATCAGAAATTCAGTTCGATTCAGTTCTATTTTTTAAAAATCAGTTTTCTTCGATTTTAACATTTTTGGGACCGAACCGAACTGAAAAACTGAATGCTCACCCCTAAATAGACATTCTAAAAACTACAAAAAAAAAAAAATAACTATAAAAATTATAGCTAGGTGCTAATTTCATATATCTCCTACGTACGTACCGGTTATGATAGAGGCTCGGTTACTCTTTGGGTATGATCCAAATTATTCAAACTAAAAAATAATGGTGGACCTTAACTAGCTAGATCACGTACCCACATTTATTTAGAATACAAAAAAAGTAAACATTAAATAATATTCGACCAAATCTATATATATATATAGGATTTGGTTCAAATGAGAACAGTGCTTCATGTAGGAACGTGAGAACGGGCTTGTTTAGTGTAATTTTAGTACTTTTCTTACTGTATTTTGATGCAATTTTAAAAAAAAAATTTAATGCTTTTCTTATTGTATTTTAATACTAGATGATTTAGCACCAAAATAAAATAAGAAAAACACTGAAATTACACTAAACAAGCCCGTTCTCACGTTCTCACACCAAACTTAGTTCCTATTATAACCAACCCCTATATATATATAGGGATGGGATCTGGTGAGAACCGGTCGCTAGGTGAGAACCGGGAACCGATCCCATCCGTCCATCCTGCAAAATCGACGCCCCAGAGATCCATTCAGATTTTCGGTGGCATTTTTGTAATTATCGCGAAAATCTTCAACTCGCGCATCTCATTAAGGGTAAAATCGGAACTGAACTCAGAAATTACCCAGATTCAATTTTAGCATCCGACTTCGCTCATTTTAGCATCATGCATTTCTCATTTTAGCATGTGTTGATAAACAAAAATGGAACGATGATTTCATTGAAATGAAATGCAATACATCCTATTTGGGGACAGTGAATCCTAATGGGAATCTCATAATTACTAGTTGGGATCAGAGTCCTAATCGAAACGTAATAAACCATAATTGAGAACGGTGAACCCTAGTGGAAAATGTCACATCAATTTTAGCATCCTACTTCGATCATTTTAGCATCATGCGATTTTCATTTTAGCCTCATGCGATTCTCATTTTAGCCTCAGAACAAAAGGGAAGAATTATTAAATTACTATATTACCCCTCCATCCATAAAGTTGTCGAAAATTACAGGAATGTCACCGCCCATCCACTTAAATCTGATTTAATCTGGACCGTCCAGATTGAGTCAAACAAGGGTCAGGATTGGTTCCTAGTTCCCACCTAGGGGAAGGGTTCTCATTTGATCCTTTCCCTATATATATATATATATATATATATATATATATATATATATATATATATATCGACCTTTATCTACTAAATTAAGTAAATCACAACACAATTACAATGCTCTCCTAGCCTTCACGAGCACATTTATCCACCTGAGAACCCGTAACATGAATATGGTAGGTCTTACGAAATATTAATATTAATACTTTGTGAAATCAAACATTAATTAATAAAAGTGTGGAGCTTGAATATTAATAAAACATGAACTATTGTATACCAGGTGGGTAAAATGCAACATTGATATTATATTATTGATAGTGAATTTGGTAGATCACTAACAAATGTAAAATTTATAAACTAAAACACAATGAATTAAAATTGAATAAAAAAGTAGAATTGTGGAATACAGGGATCGAATATATATATATATATATATATATATATATATAAGAGGATCATCCAATATGAATATTGCCGTCCAATTAATTTGAAGAAGCAAAAAAAGAAAAGGGTATGAGCATTAATAATATAATATAATGTGTAAGTATGAGGTGAGGTGGAACATATCTGAGTTATTGGAGGCGAATTTGATGAAGAAAAAGTGAGCAAAATGTTGAAGAGCACGTGCCTCCAGCAGGAAAACTCATGCACATAAATGTGTGGAGGCGAATTCATCAACTATTTTCTCTTTTTCAAAACCTCTAAAAGCTAAGCTATACAAATATTCCATTTAATTCATTCCAACCTAGCTATAAATATTTGCTCTCATCATTCTATTTGTTCGTATATTACTCCATCTTGTATAATATTAATATAATTAATTATATTGGAGTATTATATTGCCAAATATTTCTATATATCATCCAAAATGGTGATTGTTTGTGGCAGGAAACTCGGTGCTCGGGCTGCAAAACTTGAGGTAGCTGCACCGATAATTATTAATTGCAGTTTTCATACGTTTACAACTCCGGAGGCCGATGATGACGACGACGACGATGCCGACTCAATTGTGGCTCCAGCAGCCTAAACAACACCGTATATATTCATGTCGCTCTACTCTACATATAGGGATCATATCAGAGAGATCGAGAGCTATATATATATATATACAGAGAGAGAGAGAGAGAGAGAGAGGTACTAAATTAATTGGTGATTACGACCATATATATATAGGTTTTGTTCATCTATTATATAAAATGTAGTCAATTATATTGCTGGACTTATTTATTCTAATGCAGAAGCTATATATATGATCTTATCAGGCAGCTTCAATTCTCTACAAAATTCAGTAGCCACTCTCATCTCTATTTGACTTTTTTCATCCTTTTTCCATTGTGGTTTTTTTTGGCAATGCAGACATTCTAATTAACTAATTTTTTTTTAATCTTTTATTATAGTATAATAAATACAAATGTATATATACGTACACAAATGTACATTCTTAATACGAAATAGAAAATTAAAATTAATTTAAAATAAAGGATCTTGCTTGAGACAAAGGAGTTAATATAAATTGCTGCAAGGTTGTGGTTCCTGTTTGTTTAATTAGTTGTAATCGGATTTATATGTTTTTTTTTTTTTGGGAAAAAATCGGATTTATATCTTTAATTCAAAACTAAAAGACCGAGACTACTAAAAAACTAACTAAAAGAGAGCATTCTGTTTCTTCTTAATTTAATTGAATGTGTTAAAAATATATATGTAGTGCATATATACTAAAATGCATTAGGAGACATAATTTACTTTTAATTTTTTATGAGAAACAAATTAAGAATATATTGAAAGTGCAACCTTCAAGATAAATTCACGAAAAAAAAATGCATATTTAGATTCCTTCACTTTTATTCATTTATATTTCTTAAATTATCTCCTTGCACTGTTACATTTGTTAAAATTGAATCCTTATACTTTTAATTATAATTAATATTATAATAGGATCATATTATATATGACTTTGACTTGTGTTAAAATTGAGTCTTAAAGTACTGATATTCTCCTTTTCCACCACTCCAATTCCTTACAAAAACAAGTACATAAATAAACAAACGCCTAATTACAACTTAATTATCAACATTCTGGATGTTTTAATATAAACGACCTACTATTTTAATAATTACAATTGCATTCCCAATATTTGAACAACGACGTTTTAATATATACAACCCAACTTTTTTTTGGCAAAAATAATTTTTTGGTTGATTTCGGACAACTTTACTCTTAAGTGAACTCTACAACCTATATAACAGAATGTTAAGTTTGTCAAAAATATAGACTCAAATGACATTTTTTCAGCAAACATTTAGTCATATTTCTGTTAATTAAAACGCCCAAATATTGAAAATTATTGTGATTATTAAAACGTTGAGTTAATTATGTTAAAATATCCAAATATTAAGAATTAAATTGTAATTATTAAAATGATAATTTATTTATGTTAAAAAGTTGGGAATTGAATTATAACTAGGCCATAAATAAAATTCATTCTGCAGGCTTGATTACTACCCATCGATATCATTCGTCTCGTGAGCCCTGTTCTTGGGAATGATGGGCTTCAGAAAAACCCAATCTCCTTAATGTTTGGTCTACTATGATATAAACCTGATGGATTGAGATATTAAGATTAAATAAATTTTTATTTCATATTTAGATTATGGGCAAGTCTCTTGTATATAAGATGTATATGAGACGGTCAACGCATTGACCGGGTCAACACGTGTTGATCCGGTCAAACGTGTTGATCCGGTCAATGCTTTGACCAAAAAATCCGTCAAAATTAGTATCATTCATAATACTGAAAAATATCATTTCAAAGGCTAAAAAGTATAATTTGTATCAATAAAAAGTATTTGGTAGAATAAAAAAATAAAGAAAAAAACTATTAAGATCAGTATCAATTGACACACTAAAAAGTATCATTCGAAATTAAAAAAAATATCACCAATTTTCACAATTTTTTTGGTCAACGCTTTGACCGAGTCAACGCGTTGACCGTCTCATATACATCTTATGCACATGAGTTTTTGCGTTAGATTATATTATGAATAACATTCGAGAAAAATTAGATTTCTCGTTACGAATTATTATAAATCCCGTTGTAGCTAACTGGCTAAGTTCAACCAACTCGGGCAAAATTGAATCTCCATTTTAAATTAGTGTTTATTGGGGTACTCATCCCTCCATATTTCTGTGTTAATCACCCAGCTTAATTATGCATTCACGACGCTATCATGGTATTCATCATCTATATTAATTATTGAATAAGCATATTACAAATTACAAGACATAATAAAAAAAATAAATTAAAAAAATGACATATTAATATACCAATTAAAACAGAAATTAAATAATATTTAGACGCTAGAAGGAGGGCTTGAACCTCCGACCTTGTGGTTAACAGCCACACGCTCTAACCAACTGAGCTATTCCAGCCTACTGATCATTGATAAGATTAATAATTTTTAAATACTTTTTATTAAATTATGAAAATATAACAGTCATTATGCGTTGTTTTTCTTAGAATGAGGGCTGAGGCATTATGCATTGTCACATGAAAATATTCCTACAACTTTTTGAAATTAGTTGATTATGAAATTTATTGAATTTTTTTTCTCACAAGAACCAACTAAAGACCTCACAGTCCCCAAATAAAATTATATTCTTAGTAGCTTCTTAAAATTATAATCTCAAGTTATATTGATATGATAATATAGATACATATTGATTTTATTAAAAAAATAATCTATTTCGTTATTTAGGTTTACTTCAAACTAATTAGCCCTGAGAGTATGTCTTGTCTGGCTCTTCCTTGGTATATATTAATATTTCTGTTAGTCTGATTCTTAAATTCCGCATTATGTCTAGTTGGATTCCCAAACAAGACTTTCAAAGTTTCATTGTTCATGATTAGGTTTTCATCAACTTGACTCTTCAAATCCTTGTAGTTGGAATAATTTACGAACAAGACACAATAAAATTAATTTGAAGACATAATTAGTAAAAGGAAAAGATTAAGAACTTAAAGGACTTAATTACTAAAATGTGAAAATTAATTTAAATATATAATTCCTTTTTTCTCAAAGGAATATCGGACGACCTATTATTTATGTAAGCGATGGTCTTACATACACCATGTATACTTATATACATTAATTGGTCTTACAGACATTAATTATATATAAACCTTATATCAGACGAAAAAGTATCATTTCTAATACTTCAAAATATCTCATTCATTTTACTAGAAAGTACTACTATTCTTAAAAAAATGGTGGTATTTTTGTAATTATCATTATATTTTTTAGATTGAAAAAAATATCATCTTATACGGATCAAAATGTATCTATTTGATATAAGACTTATATACAACCATTATACATAAAAAAATTGTGGTTATGTAATATGTTTTAAATAATATATATATATATATATATATATATATATATATATATATATATATATATATATATATATATATATATATATAAGGCAACACATGCGTACATCTAAATATTGAATTTGTAGCCATTAGGCGCAGTTCAACTTTGAAATAAGGTTTTTACATTGATCTTTATTTGGAAAGGAACAAAATCGCGATCAAAATCTGTTTCATGTAGTCAGCATCATTCTCTCTCAGGGCAGCCATGCATGTTTATCATCACATGGATTGTCGTGGATTTTTTATGAGTCATATGAGATATATCTAGCTGGTCAAGAAAATTAAATCAATAATATAATACAAAAATAGGGTTTAATTTGTAGATTTTCATGATATTTAATTTGTAATGGGATTGTCAATTAATTATACTTTGATTTAATTGGGTCTGCAAAACAATTTGTATTTTGGTGTGACGGAGTTCTCGAACTATGGTTTTGCCTGCATTATGTTATAATTGAGTCAAATTATAAGTGTACTTTGAGATATAATAAAATATATTATAAAATTTGAAAATTTAACTAGTACAGAACATATGTTTAAACTCATAAATGGGGGTTTTTTTTTTTTTGAGGAATAAATTCATAAATGTTTAATCCAAAAGAAATTGCATATATGCAAGGATGTATGAATATGATATGCACATGGGCCCACATCACCTCAACTCGCTCACCTAGTCATCTTCTTGAATAATACAGTTATTTAATTTGTTGTTGCTTGAGGGACCCCACCTCACCCAATCACAACTTTCATTTTATCTATTTTTGCATTTAAAATATCTGCGGCGACTATTTATATTGGTTCTAAGTTCTAACTTATAATAAAAAGTCCATATGCTTATAATTGGATCATATTAACTAAGTGAGACGTCCTACTTACTTGAAAGAACTAGGAACCATCTTACACCGTCCATCTAAATGATCTAATGGTTTTAAATTTTAATTTATAATAAAAAGTCCATATGCTTATAATTGGATCTAAGATAATATATTCGCTGTGCTAACAAAGAATTATTATTATGCTAGCGTAGTATAAATTTATTAGGGTTTATTCATTCTCAACTATGATTTATTTCATCTTAATTATGGTTTATTCCATACAATTATGGTTTTTTTTTAATTTTTTTTTTCGTTTATAGTTCCTAATTGATTATTATGGTTTATCCCATCCAATTATGGTTTATAACGTATGTTGACAGAGTATTGTAATCTGCTAATAATTAATATAGTGTATTCACAATGCTGACGAAGCAAAACTATAATGCTAACGTAGTACTCATTTAGGGTTTACCACATTCAATCAATGTTTATTTCATTTAATTAGGTTTATTTCATCCAATTATGATTTTTTCTATTTAATTAGGGTTTATTAAGTCAAATTATGTTTATAATTAATTTTTAGAATATATTTTTCGCTAACAATATTTGAAAACTTTAATTAGCATAACTATAATGCTTCGTTAGCATGATGATAATACTTCGTTAGCATGACGATCTGTTATCAAATCATCCGTGATTTTTATAAGAATTACCAAATTATAAAAATACCCCCGCGCGAAAAACTTTTCAAATATTACAGAATTGCCACCGCCTTTTTCATCAAATCTGGACCTTTAATTTTTTAGAATTATGTGGTGTTAGATGTAGTCTCATTTCTCACACTAAGGAGTATTTTTATATAATTCCTCTCCTATACATATATATGGGGTCATAATGAGATTTTATTGGCTCTGAGATGATCTGTTTAAATGGGATTCACTTGGATTTAAAGTTTGTTCCACTTTTGCTAAAGATATACATGATTAACTCCATTAGACACTCAGACGCGGCTTCAAGACATGATTCGCACTCACCGCCTCTCTGTTGTTGCTATTCTCGAACCCATGGCCAGACCCGATTTTCGATTTTTCGATCGTAGATTGGGTGGCTTCAGGGGTTTGAGTAATTGCAACAACAAGATATGGGCCTTTTTTAGGCCATCTTTCCATTGTGATGTCCTCATGGACTCATCCCAGCTTCTTCACGTCCGACTGACGGATCCCGCCCTCTTTGCCTGGCCGCTTTACTTCACATTTGTGTACGCAGCTTGCGATCGGGCTGAGAGGTACCCCCTATGGGACTCCCTCCGTCATATTGCTCCCTCCATGGAGGATTCACCATGGTTAGTGGCTGGAGATTTTAACATCTTCCTCCACTACTATGAGCGAACTGGGAGCTCCTCTGACCGGTACAGAGAGATGGCTGACTTCGCTGATGCCATTGCTGATTGTCAGCTCTCTGATGCCGGCTATTCCGGTTCGGACTACACTTGGGATGGCCGCTACCTATTAGAGCGCCTCGATAGAGTTCTTCTGAACGAATCTTGGTCCTCTGATTTTGCTGTCACTCGTGTTTCACACCTCCCTCGTATCCGTTCGGACCACGCTCCTTTTCTGGTCACGTGTCAGTTCTCACTCCATATTCACAAGTCGTCCTTTCGTTTCCAGTCAATGTGGGTCCATCACCACACCTTCCATGATCAGGTCTCGATGATCTGGGCTGCTCCTACTGGTTTTCAAGGACTTCTTAACCTCCAGTTCAAGCTTAACCGGGTTAAGCAGCACTTGAAGTGGTGGAATAAGAACGTCTTTGGAAACATCTTCGACAAGCTCAGGGCGGCTGAGGAGGCGGTCGCTGTCTGTCAGGCCGCTTATGATTCTGGCCCCACCTCTGAGCTTCGTGCCCAGCTCCATCGATCCACAGCCGAGTACACCCTCCAGGCTAAAATGGAGGAGGATTTCTGGCGCCAGAAGGAGGCCATCCGTTGGGTTGCTGAGGGCGAGCGCAACACCCGTTTCTTTCAAGGATGGGTGAAGCAGAAGCGCTGCAAGACCAGAATCCACTCCATTCAGGCTGGTGATCAGGTACTAGACTCAGAGGAGGAGATTCGAGAGTCAGCTGTGTCCTTTTTTCATACCCTTCTCTCCTCTGAGCCTGGTGAGCTCGACCCCCCTATCCTGGATGACATCCAGACCCTTCCAGAGTCTGTTGATAGGGAACAGCTGTGTGCTGCTCCCTCCTTTGATGAGATCCGATCTGCTGTCTTTGGGATCTGCAAGGATAGTGTCTCCGGGCCTGACGACTTCTCCTCCTTATTTTTTCAGTCCTGCTGGGACATTGTTGCCCCGGATGTAGTGGCGGCTGTTCTCGACTTCTTTGATGGGTCTCCACTCCCCCGTAGTTTTACCGCCACTACCATTATCCTTCTTCCCAAGCAGCCCCACCCTCAGTCGTGGGCTGATTTCCGCCCCATCAGTCTCTGCAATGTGACTAACAAGATCATATCCAAGATTCTCACAACCCGCCTTGCTCCTTTACTCCCATTGCTTCTCATGCAGAATCAGAGTGGGTTCATTCAGGGTAGGCTGATCAGTGATAATATCTTGTTAGCACATGAGCTGATACACGACCTCCCCAAGGCCCTCCCCACCCCGAATGTCGCCCTCAAGCTCGATATGGCTAAGGCATATGATAGGGTGCGGTGGTCTTTTCTCCTTGCCGTCCTCCGTAGGATGGGCTTTCCGGACAAATGGATTGGCTTTATCCAGAGATGTGTGTAGAACTGCTGGTTTTCTGTGCTCATCAATGGATCTCCTGCTGGAATCTTCCACTCTACTCGTGGCCTTCGCCAGGGAGACCCCCTCTCGCCATTCCTCTTTTTCCTTGCTGCTGACTACCTGTCTAGGGGTGTCGATAAGCTTATCCAGTCCCATCCGGATATGATTTATCGTACCTCTAGACGCGGTTTTCCAGTTTCCCATTTGGCTTATGTGGATGATATTCTTATTTTCACTCAGGCCAAGTCGGACGCTCTGTCCCGGCTTATGGGTTTTCTCACCCACTATTCTGCTGTGTCGAGACAGCAGATCAATGCCAGGAAGAGCAGCTTCATCATTCACTCGAAGCATGCTCTTGCCTGGCAGTCCTCGATTGAAGAGGTCACGGGATTCTCCCCCGTCTCCCTCCCCATCTCCTATCTTGGTATTCCCCTCTACAAGGGGCTCACCAAGAAGGAGCTCTTCTTCAATCTATGTCAGAAGATCAGTGTGACGATACACGGCTGGTCGCACCGGCACCTCTCTTTTGGCGGTCGCCTTGTTCTTATTAAGAGCACCTTGGCCGCCATCCCTCTTCATTACCTTCAGGTTATGAGACCCCCAAAGGGCACCCTTAAGCAACTTGAGCAGCTCATGGCTCGTTTCTTCTGGGGGTTGAATGACGAGGCCCGAAAAGCCCACTGGATCAGTTGGAAGCAGATTTGTCTTCCGACTGTTGAGGGCGGCTTGGGTATTCGTCGCCTGTCGGATATCTATGATGCCTTCAGCTTCAAGCTCTGGTGGAGATTTCGGTCCCAGAATTCCCTCTGGGCCCGCTTCACTATGATGAAGTACTGTGGAGGCTCTTTCTCGAGACGCGTGCCCGTCTCTCCCCTCGACAGTCGTATTTGGCACCGCCTTCAGACTGAAGGTATTCGTACCCAGCAGCATATTTCTTGGTCTGTCGGGACGGGCGATGTCAGTTTTTGGGACAATGTGTGGTTTGGGGCCGCCCCCTTTACTTGATGTGTCCTTCTGTGCAGCATGATCATAGACCTATCAGCTTTTATCTGCTTGATGATTCATGGCATATAGATAGGTTGCATTCTCTGTGTGCACATCATGATTTACCTGTTGAGTTTGAGGATTCCCTGAGGTCTGTGCCGATCCTGTGGGGCAAGCGGGATGCCCCAAGATGGAATTTGACCCCTCATGGTGAGTTCTCTTTGACCTCTGCTTGGGAGTGTGTTAGCTGATTTCTGGAGCGATTGCCTGACTCCCACCCAGGGCCGTGTAAACATAATATGGGGCTTGAGGCGATTACACACACACACACACGTGTGAAATAATTGATCTTATGTAAGACTTTATTAATTTTAACTTCAAAAAATATTCTTTTAGCAAAAGAAAATATTTGATATATATAATAGATAATTAATATATATATATATATATATTAGACAATAAAGTTAAATGCGATTAAGTGAAAAAAAATCGGACCACCCATTACTTTTAAAAAAGTTGGAAAACAAAATTAAAAAAAGTAAGTCATGTTACATAGAAGGTTAAACATAATTAGAACATATTACTTAGGAATAGATTGTAGGCCTATTCTTTAAAATAAATTAAGTGAAAAATATAGAGATGTGTAGAGCAAAGAGTTAAAAAAAGAAAGGAAATTGGTGGTTTTTGTTTTTAGCAAGTTTCGATCCCTTGTTCACAAAACAAAAATGAAAGATTTCTACCATTGAGCTATTGACAACTACAGTAAATACTAGCATAAATAGCATATATTTATAAATAAAAGTGTAAGATATAGATAAATTCGGGGCCTTTATTTTTTCGGGGGCCTGAGGCGATCGCCTCATTTGTATAATGGACCACACGGCCCTGCTCCCACCATGCCCATATTCCTTTGGCGTCTGTACTTTGATCGCATACCTGTCGACGCCAAGCTTCTGGCTAGGGAGATCCCCCTAGTCTCTAGGTGCCCATGCTGTTCTGTTCCTAGTACTGAGTCTGTTCCTCACCTTTTTCTCTATGGGGAATCTGTACTTGCAGTTTGGATGCACTTCTGTTCATGGTTTCACATCACACCACCGCACTTCACACAGATTCACATGCACTTAGTTTCTGGAGGCACCTCATCCCACGTGCCTCACATCGACACATATGTTTTCTTTACTTGGACCGAGAGGAACGACCGCAAGCATCGTGGTCGCCCCTTTCGGTCATCTCACATTATTTTTCAGGTTACTCGGCATCTTCACCAGCTCGTGCTCAGTGGCAAGCTTCTGCCTCCCCAGTGGGCTGGTTGCTTTCCACAGGTTCATTTCATGCCATTGTCGAGCCTGTTCGGCGTCCCCTCAGGTCCCGTGCAGTCACTTGGCAGCCCCCTTCAGAGCCGTGGGTGAAGCTGAACTCCGATGGATCTTTCGACCGTACGCAGCAGACTGCAGCGGGGGGCGGGCTTCTTCGAGATCATCGTGGTGAGCTCCTCACCTCTTATTGTCTCTCGCTGCAGGCCAGTTCCAGTTTTGAGGCGGAGCTCCGGTCCCTCCTCCAGGGGCTCCTCCTCCTTCCACAGACGGCTTCCCATATTTGGATCGAGCTAGACGCAGCGGCTGTGGTCACAGTCATCACATCCGGTGCTCGAGGTTCGGGCCAGCTTAGGGAAGTCTTCTCCAGGCTTCGACTCCTACTCCGTGATCGTCATGTTCGGGTCATACATATCCACAAAGAGGGCAATCGCCCTGCTGATTTCCTTGCCAGACTCGGTCATGAGGTTGACGGCCTTCACACTTTTGACGTTCAGACGGCCCTGAGGCCACTTGCTTCCTTGGTTAGGATGGACCAGCTTGGCTATCCTAACTTTAGGTTCCGACGTTGACTTTATACTTTTTATTCCATGCTTTTGTTTATTTGGTTTTGTACTTATTTCATTTCCCTTTGTCATATCCCTCCCTAGGAGTGTCTAGATTATGTATTTTACTTAGCATCCTTGTCCCTGTTATGGGTCGCCCTTACACAGGTTTATATGTATGTTTATATCTTTTGAGGGGGAGTCACTTTTGGGCTCCCCCAGACGATGTAGCAGTTCCATTTTTGGTGATATGTACAGGTTGGGGATCTGCCTAATCCCCCACCCCTCTCGGGTGTTTTCCTTAAAAAGAAAAAAAAACTCCATTAGACTTCTTTCCTTAAAAAGAAAAAGAAAAAAAATCATTAGACTTCAATCTGAAATGGTATGCTAGATATATATGAAACATGGTACATTGTTATTAATTTAATTTTAAAAAAGAATAAATTAAAACATAAATAAATTAAAATTGAGAAAGAAAAAAAAAACCAACATGCAGTAAGAATTGCAACACAAAAAGTATAATGGGTGATTTTTTTAATAATTTAAATATCCATACATATACAAAAATGCCTCCGTTAATATTTTAAGTTACCTGGCTTACCTCATTATCTATTTGAAGGATTGAAATTTTCTATTACACGTTCTATGTTACACTCTGTGTTACATTTTTAAATTATGAATTTTTCTTGTATTTTTTTCTTCAATTTTTTTATGATTTAGTTTAAATTTATTATTGTTTTTAGAGTTCACCTCACTCAATTAGGGTTTATAATTATTTTTTAATATTTAATTTTTGAATTCTAATTAATAATTAATTGTTAATTATGTTTTATTGTGTTAAAAATATGCTTTATAATTTTTAATTCATTTTTTGTTGATAAATATTAATTATGAGTATTTATGTTATAATTAATTTTTATTTTATAATAAATATTATTAAAATTATAAATTTAATAATAAAATACGGGATAAAACACAAAAAAAAATTATAATAGAAAATTTCAACCCCTATTTAAACACTTTTTTTTCCTTTAAACGAACAAAGATTGAAATATATTCAAAATTATGATATTATAAGTTATAACACAAAATTAAATTTATATTAGAGCGCGTGACGAGTCAAAATTCCTTACACATGGCATTAGATACAAAGTTAATTAATTCAAATTTTGAGCTGTGTAGAGGATTGGTCTGACATATTGAAACTTCTCCAATTTATATATATATATATATATATATATATATATATATATATATATTTGGATATACAAAATAGTAGTGATGTTAATGGACAATATATAGGTGAAACATAATTTGTATATCTAGATAGATGGGTATAGTGTAGGAGAAAGGGAAGAGATAAAACAAATTCTGTTGGTATGCGGTCCTCACCATGTTATTGCATACGGATATAATATTGGTAGGCAATAGTTGGTGCATATAATTAATGATCGACTTGGGAAATGTGCATACCTATGAATTCTGATACGCTACCTAAACACCTTCATATTTTAGTGACCCACCCCATCCCAAACCATTCTAATTTCTAACTAATCTAATTCAGGCTTCTAATTTTAAATTGACAATCTTTAATGAAAAGTTATTTAGTACCCTCTGTTTCTATATAAATGTCATTCTAGCTATTTAATTTTGTTTCAAAAAAAAATATCATTCTACAATTTCGAGATATAAAATGAACACTTTTCTCATATTTAACATCATTTAATACATTCAAACATTTATATTTTGCTCATTTAATGTATTCACACAAGGGTATATTAGGCAATTCAATTAACTTATTAATTTGTGTGCATTCATCCAAAATGACAATTAAATAGAAACGGAAGGAGTATATGATAATACATTGGAATTGAATACAACTTCATGCTCTATCTCCATCCTTATTTATTATTTTCAACGTGCATACCTTTATCTTTTATATTCACGCCGGAGAATAATGTAATTATATACGTAATATGTAAATACTCTATCAATATCAATATCAACATGTCGATTAATTAAGTACATAAAGTCTTTCGAAGTTCTTAAGAGAATAATAAGACAGCAAAATATCACAAATTAAAATTCATAAATATAAGCAACACACGTGAAAACCATAATAGTGATAAAAAAAAAAAGAGTGAAATGTAGAAATTATTGTCTACTCTCTCAAGCCGATCTCTCGCTTTCAAAAATGACAACCATATCCAAACCTTGCATTTGCACCAAGTCACATCACGGAGACAAACAGCTTAGTTAGCAGTCAAAATAGAAATATTGCAAATAATCTCACCACCGAGTATTCAAGTGACAGTGAGACCATAGTCCAACCATTCTTATCTCCCACCAAATATTCAATTCTACTATATACTATATATATTCAATTCATCAATTCAATCTTTCCAATAAAATTAATTAGGAAATGAATTATTTTATTCGTTACATCCTTGGATTTTTAATGATGGGTGTGTGTTAGTGTATAACAAAATCCCGATTTTGCGATTACACTCCTCTCAACTTTGGTTTGACACGAAAATTATTCATTCTTGTAATTAATTATGTTCGAATTTTGAATTTTGGTTTTCCATTTTAGGACGCAGGGCATTAATAATAAAAATAAAATTAGGCTCATTGCATCTTAATTAATTCAAACAGCTCCTCCATAAAAGCAATGCGTTTTTAATTGTATTCAAACTTCTCGTTTTTCGTGGTTCAATTCCATGTAAGCTGAATTTGGTCAAGTTCCAAAGGATTTTCAGACTCTCGTCTAACAATTAATTACGGGGATGATGATTCGTATTGTCTTTAAAATAAATATTTCATTAAATTGTACGCATAAGAGTATCATTCGTAAAAGTATTCTTTAAATTAAAAGAGTTTTCTTATATTGTATAACAGATTTTGATGAATGCTGCCATTTCGTCCTCAATTTATGATTTGAACTCCTATTTTCTCTAGGATTTCAATTTCAATTCCTAAACCCTAAATAATCATCAAGGAGAGGGGTTCGCCCCCAACACAATATTTCTAGGTTAGATAACGAGGGAAGAGTCCGAGCAAGAGCTTCATTAATAAATTCAATATTCTAACGTGATTATATGAAATATTCCCTATCCTTCTTTCCTTTTAATTCTTTATAAAAAACCCCAATAATTTGATGAAGCAAATAATTGATCTTCTAATTAACAATCTGCAGGGAACCAATAATTCATTAAAAACTAATACTCGAATCAAAAAACATTACATCAATTTTAGAACTTCACCCTTCCCATCCAATTTAATTAATAAGAGACATCAGAGTGATATGTAATTTCTCCCCCCCAAAAAAAAATAAATAGAGTTAATCACAAGCATTAACTATGTACACGAATCAAAAATAATAATTTTATCAATCGATTTCTGGCGACCGGACTACCAAAAATGCCGGTGAAATCCACAGCCACCGATCACATTCCTAATACTTGGTCATGACGGAGAGCCGGCTACGGCGCGGCTGGAACTCGCCACGGCGGCGCTGATGATGAGACGACGGCCGAATCAAGGCGGCCAACGCTCTCTTCACCCATTCCCCTTCCACAGTCCCAATCCGCACCAGAGAGTTCTTCATTGCGGACCGCCTCATATTCAGCCTGCCGGAGTTCCCGTACGACGCCGTTTCGGCTCTCCTCGTCGCCGTACCCGCCTTGTGCAAGCTGCACCTGAAGGAACCGGGGTGGTTCGTCGGCGAGCACATGCACGTCCTCTTCTGGCGGGCCCCGGCCGGTTTCTCCACTGTGGTGGTGGTGGTCATGGAGATAAACCGGTTCTGTGAACCGGTCCGGTCCAGTGTGAAGCTGAGCGACGGCCGGGAAGGAGAGGTGAGCAGATTTATGCGGGTGGGGGAGGAGGGGCGGTGTAGCGAGCGTGATGCGTTGAAGGCGGAGGAAGTGGCGGAGGCGAAGGTGGGGGAATGGAGCGACGGCTGCGTTTGGGCGGTAGGGGTGGTGGAGCGAAGGATCGGTCCGCTTGATCTCCGAGGTGCATAAGCCGCCATTGATGGAGTGTTGAATTTTGATTTTGCTGAGAATGAGGGGTTCAATGTTGAAAGTGGCAAACAGAAACTTAATATGGGGTATGTATTTATAGGAGTTTATTAATGGGGGGGGGGGGGATCCCAAATGCCGCCGCTTTCGGACTCTTTTAACTGATCTTATCTCTCAAACGGTTTGGACTTTGGACCTGCATTCATTTGGATTGATCTCATCCCTATAATACAACGATACTATCATAATCAACAAACTAATAATAACCCGTATACATGTACAATATTTGAATATATGTGTCGACATGCATGTCATTAAATTGGTTATTAGTGATCACCTTAATTAATTTGCCTAAAGATGATGAGAAGGGCTACCAATAATTGCCGAACTAATAAAATTACAGTCTTGGGTAAAAATGATAGTTGCTAAAACGACAAAAGAGAAAGGCGTATGATGGATCAACGGCTTCTGGAGTGGGGCCCGCAATAAGCGGGGTGCATTCCACGTACGTTATCTTGTGAGCTGACGCACTCTGCATAAATTACACGCACTTACTTGTTTCTATTTAAATAATAGTATTTAATTATAATTGATAAATTAATAAATGAAATCTAGTTCAGTATTTTCTAGTTGGAATATTCCCAATCGAACGGGTTGATACTCTACGGGTTCTCTATTGTATTCAGGTGAAGAGAATCACTTTTGGGCTCATTCCCGGACGATGTTTTTCAATTTTCTTTTAGCTAATATATACAAGTTGGGGATCGATCTTATCTCCTACCTCTTAGGTGTTGACTGAAAAAAAAAAAATTGTGATACATCAGGAGTGGAGTTGAGCATGTGGGCTGCTTTCCATATACTAACAGACCTTTATTTTGTTCCCTTTTGTTTTCTTTGGAATACTAATTAAACAATTAATAATTTTATTTCACTTTTCGATTCTGAATGTATGCTTCCGATTTATCTTTTACATCTGAAGATGTACCATTTAATTATTATTTTTTTCCATATATGTTTCGATTGAGTGTAGAATTAATGTACTAGTGATGAAAATAAATAATTCTCTCCCTTTTTTTTTTTGTAAACAATAAAATAAAATAGTTATGTTTACTTGAAGTGCATTGTGTAACTCAGTATTAATTATATTAAAAAATACGTATTTTTTTTACAGATGTATGTTCTATTACGTCTAAAAGTATTTTTTATAGTTGAAATATTTATTTAGATCTTCCATTTTATGAATTTCAATTTGGTACATGAGACCGTGTGTGTATGTATATGGCATTATCAATATAATTTATCATAAAAGAATAAATTCAATTAATTACTTAAATAATTAAGTATCAAATTAATGAATAAAGAGAAAGTCTATGTGAGAACGTCTTACATGTCAAAATTCATATGATAGATCAAGATTCGGATCCAAATACATTAATCAAAGAATAATAAAATTATAAATGTGTCATTAAATATGAGTAAGGATCCAAATTTTGACCATTCTTTTGAGTTTTGACTCGTAAAATAATTTCACATAAGTTTTTGTATGAATAAATTAAAATTTAACTAGATCATGATTCATGAACTTTGAACCTCAAAACCATAAATTTATTTATTGACTTCTTAACTAATATGGGTTTGCCGCAGTGGGTGAGTTTATGGTCAAAAATTTCTTTGTTTGAAAAACCTACCAATGTTTCTAGGTTAAACATGCATGCCGTATTGATTTATGCATGATGGGTTTCGCTTTTCCTAAATGGTTTGTGAAATGTACTACATATACAAGAGCTATTGAAATTATATTTATGAGTTTTTTTCCGTCACAAGTAAAGGTAAAGGAGGAAAAAAAATCTCATAATTAACACTTCTATATGCCATATTGCCAACTTCTCAGAATTACATAATTATATATTATATACATAGTGAAAGAAAATGAACGTTTACTCCAATTTTAATTTAATTATTGCCTTACTCTTTCGAGATATAAAATAAAATAAAAAAATTAGTTGGCTATGATTGAGAAAATCTTAATCAGTTGAACTTATTTGAAGCGACAGTCCAAAAATTATTAATCTTTGTGCATGAATTGAAGATGATTCAATATGCAAATTAAATCATTTTAGGAAAAAAATTGTACAATAAGTTCTCGATCTCTTCAGACATTACTCATGTCTAAATTTATTATGTTGCTTGCTTTTCACCCAAAGTGGTTGGTAGTTTATCTTTGTCCATTTCATCGAACAATATTATAAAAAAAAAAAAAAATCCATCCGTTTCTGAATAAGTGTCATTGTACCATTTTAATTTTGTTTAAAAAAAGTGTCATTTTACAAATTTGAGACATAAAATTCACATTTTTTACATATTTTCCCTCTTTTAATATACATTTAAATATCTATATTTTTCACTCATTTAATGTATTCACCCAATGATGGATTAGGTAATTTGATTAATTTGTTTGCATTCATCTAAAATGATATTTATATAGAAATGGAGGGAGTGTAATATTTAATGAAGAAGATTCTATGGCTTCACATGCACATCGATCGGGGACAAAGTAGACTCATCAATAATTGAACCTTAACTTTGTTTAATCTTTTAAATAATTCGAAGATATGGTTCGTGATTATATAAGTAATTCTAATATAAATATTTCGTCGTTTATCCCTATAATTTAATTATAATTATTTTTTAAAACTAGACAAGAGTTGAAGCTACTTCAACCTAGGATTAGTGTCCTGTTCGTTCTGTTAGAACCAAATAATGATAAAAAAAAAAAGGTTTTTTATAGTGAAAAAAGAACAGTGAATTTTGATCGCTCATTTAAAATTGATTTGATCATAATTTATCTCGTTTGAGGATTGATCGGGTAGTCTCATATATGTCACATTGTTTGACGAATCAAATTAAATCTATAAACATATCGGATTCGAATATTGATCCCAAATCTACATATATTCTTGCAATTGGACGTGAAATATAAAATAAATTTGAATAAGTAAAAATTTAAGTACGGTACACCCTTTGTATCCAACTACTTAGGTCAGACGTATAGTTATGATACTTTTTAGTATTAGAAGTGATACTTTTTTCAATTAAAAAATAGTAATAATTACAAAATATCACAACAATTATATTTTTAGAAATTTCAGTAAAATATAAAAAAGATATTTTTAAGTATTAGAGCCGATATCTTTTTTTCCATTTAAATATAGGTACCACGACATCGTCATAAATTCAAATTGATAAAAATATGTATGTGATCGTCGAACGAGTCTCTTACGTTCAACGGGTCAAATACGACTCAAATTCACCCAAAATAAACAAAATCCATCCAGGCCCAGCTGCTCCGAAGTCTTCCTAGCGTGCCCCTTCTTCAGATTTTTCGAGTTTTTTCCGCTTTGTTGTAATTTTTTTTATTTTTTTATTTTTTTTCCAAAAATTATCTATTTCACACTAATTAATTATTGAGTGTAGTACATGAGCCCACGCGTTAGCGTTGGACGAGTGTACTGTGTGAGACGCATGACAAAAAAATTATTTTAATTCAAAATTTTAAATTAATTCAATTCAATTCAATTTTATGGTTCATTAATTCCGTTTTAGGGTATATATTTATTTAAAAAAAATTAATTTTCGAACGCAGTGCACAAGCCCACACATTAGCATCGGACAAGTGCACTATGCGAGATGAAGAATAAAAAAATTAAATTAAATTAATTTAATTTAAGGGTTCACTAATTCAATTTTAAGATACCTATTTATTTCGAAAAAATTAATTATCGAGTGCAGTGTACGAGCCTACGCATTAGCATTGGGGTGAGTGCATTGCGTAAGATTCCGGATAAAAAATTAAATTAATTCAAAAAATGTAATATATATTTGTGAAAAAAGAAAAAAAATAAGAAATTAAAAAGTAGAAAAAAAAATAAAAGGAAGGGAGGGGGGAGAACTGAAAAAAAATAAAAAAAAAGAGGGAGGGGAACCAACTCATCGGTTAAAAAAAGACCAGTCTAATATAAGAAATCTATCTAATATAAGACATTCGTGAGACGGTCCCACACAAAAATGTCTAGCTCGTTGGGAAAAGCTTTAAGTTTATATCATACTGGGCTTGGGACCTAAACATTTCTGGGTCTTCTTTATTTATAGCTTGCTGGGCTAAGATTTGGGCCCATTTGGGTTCAGGGTGGGCCAATATTTTACTCCTATATCCCCAGGAAAATTCGATGCTATCCATCCCGGTACCATACTCGGATGGAGCAATTTTTTTTCAAATTTCTGTAAAAAAATTTGAAAATTATATTTTGGGAATATAAATGGTGACCTTAGTAGATGTTAATTATATTCATTACGTTTTTTTTTCACCTCCTGCTATTTAACGACATATGTGTGTTTTTTAATTATATCATGTGAAAAAAATAACAACACTATCGTTTACATAATAGGATATGAAAAAAATTAGAAACAAAATAATTAACATCTACTGAAGGAGTAAGATGTCCCAAAAAGAAATTCAAAAACTTTTTACAAAATTTTTAAAAAATAAAATGCTCCATCCGGGCCCGGTGCCGGGATGGGCAACATCGAATTTTCCTATATCCTAGTTACTTTAAATGCAAAACACATCCTTAGATCCTTATACTTTTACATTTTGTTTCATTAGGTCCCTGTACAATTTTCTCGTTTCAATAGATCTTTATATGTTGACAAAACACACATTTAGATCCTTGTACTATTAAAATTTATTTCAATTGATCCTTATACTAGTTTGTTGTTTTAGTGAGTCCTTATACTTCTATATTTTATCTCAACAAATCATTTTTTTAGAGGTTTTATCTAAACCATTAACATAATTATTGAAAAATAAACCATTCACTGACACTAGAAATACAAAGATTTATGAAAATAAAAGTTCGTTTGAATTGATTAAAATATAAAAAGTTAAATGTATCAGACCCTATTGAAATAAATTTATATTATTATTAATTTACACTCGGTATATTAACACTAACAATATATCTAATATTCGTGTTAGTTGCTTTAACTCTAAAAGTAAATAAATCCTGATCGACGTCACCATAATACAAAATGCACGGGGTACGAATTGAACCTTAATTAGTTTGTTAATCAATTCAAATAATACAAATCATCTATGAAGTGACCTCATCAATGCCGAGGAGCTTAGAAAGATTTGTGTATGAATTGATAATTTCAATTAGCTTTTGAACTATAATTAAGTGTTGTAATTCCTTTTACGATAGAAATAATTGTATAATAGTTTATTATTTTCAAGGTAATGAAGATATATTCATTTGCATTTTGAGAAATTTTTTAGTTGCGCATATCTTAAAAAAAATAATTATATCATTATTCAATTTAACTTCGTACATTTTATTTTTGTTTTAATAGGTTCTTCTACTTCTTAGTTTCTGTTCAATAGGTTAATTTTCAACGGTAAAAGCTAATACTTTGTGTAAATTCATATAAAAAAAATACTTGGTGAGATGAAATATAGAAGTATATATAAGGACTCGATAAAACGAAAAAAAAAATAGTACAATGATCCATTAAAATAAATTTTAATATAGTACAAGGATCTAAATGATGTATTTTGTCAAAATATAAGGACCTATTAAAATGAAAAAATTATACATGAACTTAATAAAATAAAAAATAAAGTATAGGGACTTAAGGATAAATTTTGCCTTACTTTAAATACTAACAAAATGAATAAAGACTCCAACATATAACCCATGAACCCCTTTCATAAAAAAATAAAAACAAATAAACCAAAATGTGTATTTATTTTATCTTATTAGTTATATATTTGTAATAGTAAAGTAATTATGATTTTTAAGTAATCGTAACGAGTTTTGTATACATCCATAAACTTTTATACTAATTTTTTTTATAAATTATTATTAGTTTTTATGCATTATATATATTGGTGATCTCTAAAAAATATGTGATTAAAATTTTTTATACTTTTATAGTTAAATTTTTGGTAAATTTAATTCCTATGATCTCTATAATTGTATAATTTTTTTATTAATTTATTCAAAGATTTTCATGACATGATCGTTTATTTATCGTCAACTTTTTTCTTATTATGAAAAGTACCAGGAGCTCTATATATTTGTTAACAATTTTCTTTTCTTTTTTTGTATGAACTTTATGTATTGAGGGATATTCCAACAAATTTGGGGATGAGATCCTCTAGTCCGAATTGCATATTTTATATGTGTGCCGACATCAAAATTGAATAGTTTTAATAATGATTTTCATAAATAAAATTAATTATATTATAACTAATCCTACTAAAAATTTATTGGTAAAAATGAAATTTTAAAAAATTATATACCCTAAATTTGGAATAATCAACACCCTAAAATCAATTATATTAATTAAAAAAATTAAAAGTAATTACTAAAAATAATTATAAACCCTAATTGGGTGGAATAAACCCTAAATAATAATGTAAAATTATAATAGTCAAAATAAATTAAAATTGAAGAAAAAATGGAAGAAAAACTAATAATTTTGATGCTTGATACACGATTGACACACATGATTTAATTTGAACTAGAGGACTCATGTGCAAATTTGTGCGGGAAAAATTTACTTAATTATCCGGAAAAAAAAAAAAGCAAAGGGAGATTATTCTACAATCTACCCACGCACACTTTAATTCCTCTAATAAAAAAAGGAAAAAAGAAGAAGAAGAAAACTACTATTTATAGTATATCATTGTGTGCATGGGCAAGATTTTTGTGGCACCTTCCAATCCTACAACTCCCAATATAAAGCAAGACTCTAAAGAGACAAGATTGAGGAAATTAAGAAAACAAAAACCAAAACCTAGAATCCCCAAAAAAGGAAGGTCTAATTTTCTTGTTTTCCTCTCAAGGAAGGCCGCAACCACCGGTCTTTTCTTGAGGTCCGAAAATTAGGTAAACAACGAATGGCATTGTACGAGAACCCATGGGCGGACGCCGCCTACGCACCGCCGCGGCAGCAGCGGCAGTTGGGCCGGCCGCCAAAGCTGTCAGAGAGACTTAAATACGCGGCGGAGAAAGCCAAGGAGAAGTCGAAGGTGGCAGCCAAGAAGGTCAAGAAGGGGGCCTCCAAGAGTTGGAATTGGATCAAGCTCAAGTTTCACAAGAAGAAACAAACTAATGCCTTTGCTTTTTAAATGCAATGTGGAATTTCAAAATTCATTTCAATTCTCTTCTTTTTTTTAGGGGGCATGCACGTGCATGTTGTTTATTGATAATTTGTTGGAAAAATATTGCTTATATGGTAGGTAATTTAATTACTTCTTTTTAAGGAATATCATTTAGTATGCTTTCGTTTTCTACCACGTATGTATAGTCTTCGGGTAGATATTCTTTCTACTTCATCCCTCTGTACAACGAATATATAACTGCATGCTTTATTGTTAGGGCAAATTTTGTTTATATACAATATGAGTCGACGATTGGTTTTCGATCGATCACGTTGATACATTGATTTATTATGTCCTTAATTGATTATAATGTTTATTTTGTTGAATTATCTATACATATATTAACGCAAAATTGTAGGGATAAAATTAATGTAAATTAAAATTATCAGTGGAAAAGTACTATAAAATTAAATTTTCTGTGAAAAATTCTAAATATATATGTGTTTTTTGTAGAGTGGTTATTATTGTAAATTTTTTTTTCTGATTATTATTAGTACATCATTATATTATTCCCACTATTTATAAATATATACTTTATTTCTCAACTCAATATTCATATATCATCCGGCTCACTATGTAATTTTTTTTATAACAAAATAAATGTATTCTAACAAAAAAAAATATAGAAGTTATATATATATATATATGTGTGTGTGTGTGTGTGTATTACATATATACATACATGATTCTTATATACTTATAACCATTATTTCTAATAAGCGACCCCTAGCGTGCATGCAGGAAATACCCAAGTCGGGTGTAAAATCGGGGAGTCCAAGTCATCACCGCCTAGTTGTCTCAACGTCGATTAATTTTTTTTCAATTTTTTGTTCAAAATACGATTAAATAAAATTTGAGGTTTTTCAATACACCTTTTTATACAACAACCTACATCTCAATTCTTCAATCTACAACCAATGTTGGACGTAGAAAAAATGAAAAAAAAGTTGGCCGGATAACTACTTTGAGGTTTCCATTGAATGTTACCCACTCTTTTATACAATAACACACATCCAAAATTTTCAATCTACAAGACTACAACTCATATGAGATATAGGAAAGGTTGGAAAATTAATTTGAGCTTTTATACAACAACCTATATATCAATTTTCATTATACAACTGATTTGGGATGTAGGATAAATGAGAAATTAATATGTAAATAGCAATATGTAATAATATATTATAAAAATAATTAAAAATGTCTAGGCTCCGCCTAGGCAACCGATGCGCTAGCCGCCCTCCAAACGTCCGACTAGCACCTAGTGAGTTCTACAAAAATATAATTAAGTTTAAATTTCTTAAAAATATATTGTAAATGTGCTTATATTACATTTTGAAAAGTTATAAATATATATAATATTGTATGTATAAAATATCATTTGATAAAATTATAATGATTCTATATTATTATTATTACACATATCAACTATTCTTAAATTTATTTTTCAATACATACATACATACATACATACATACATACATACATACATATAGGTATATATATGGAGTGGGTCAAAAATACACATTTTCTTGGTGTAGAAACTAGGAACCCATCTTATACCATCCAACTAGATGATCTAATCTTAGATGTTGGAAAATTAGATGTAATAAATTGAGTCGTGACTCATTTTATCCGATTTTTGGTGACCAAATTATTTAATTTTTGAGGAATTAAAAATAGTGTACCATTGTTCTATATTTATAGTAGATAATCACCGTATTTTTATTTTCTCAAATTCAATTTTCGGTGAGTGAGAAATTAATTGTTGAAATCGGTCACACGATTGAACATTTATGGTGTGTGGAAAAATGTGCTTAAGACACATTTAATGATCCCATCTTGTTTTTTTAACCTAGTTCAGAAGTGTATTTAAGTGTATTAATACTTAAGTGTAATATCTAAAGGCCACCATGGGCCATGAGCCCACACGCGCGCGCCCGCCTGTGCCTATCTCGCCCTTGGCAATTGAACTTTGGGTGTACGTGGGCTAACGGGGCTTGACCATTACACTTTTACGGCTTATAAACAGACGGGTCAGTGGCGGAAAGGCGGGTCGAACATCCGGTCCGTGGGTGCCACTTGGATGGCTCCAGCAAGCATTCAAACTTGTAACGCCCCATCTAGAGCTGAAGGAGTTAAGTGGGTTAGATTGTAATGGCTCCCGCTTGGCCATGTTTGAATGTGGAGCATGTAACTAGTCAAGGATCTACAACTGCCCCTAGATACGTGAACGGTGGGTCGAACATCCAATCCGCGAGTGCACTTGTATGGCTCCAGTAAACATTCAAACTTGTAACTCCCCACCTGGAGCTGGAGGAGTTAAGTGGGTTGGATTGTAACGGCTCCCACCTGACCATGTTTGAATATGGAGCATGTAACTAGTCAAGGATCTACAACTGCACTTGGACATGTGTCGGAATCCGCTGAGACCTAGACTGCAAGTCCACCTGGGTTGAATGCCCCAAACCCTAGCTATCTTCTAGGATGGAATGATGCCTATAAATAGGACATTTCAGCATGCAGAAGATTGCTCATTCATATCACTGGCATATCTTAGCATTGTTCTTCGTTCGCATCTGCTTCCCATTTCTGATATTGTCTAGTTCGCTGAAGCCTTGTCGGAATTGTGGTGTTACTGCCGGAAGACGGCTTCATGTCTGCTTCACAATTTTGATATTGTCTAGTTCGCTGGAACCTTGCCGGAATTGGGGTGCTGTTACCGAAAGGACAAAAATTATTTCATCTTTGAGAGACAACACGTCAAATCGTGAGCACTAGCCGGGGCTTATTTATCTTGCAGAGAAAGGTCCCCTCGACTCAGGTTGCCGGAAATCTTCATATTCCAGTTTATTTAATTTGGTTCGATTCAGTTTCTTGTATTTGTTTTCTACTCTGTTTCTGTTTCTTGTACTCTTCAGATTAATGTAAATCTAGAAGCAGTGTAATTGTCCAAAACATGAGATTTAATGTCAAAGTCAAGGCAAAAAAGAAGGAGGTGGGGGTATAGTTGTTCAATCCTTATAAAAAGCAGATATCATCACTTCTTTTTTAAAAAAATCTTAAAAATTTTAAATGATCATAACTCACTCATTTCTAATCGGATCAACGCAAATAATATACCTAATTAAAGCTATTTTTATGCTCTTTAATTCAAGATTAGTCATGGATATGTTTGTGCACATAAATATGGATGAAAAATAGAAAAAATATATTTTTTCTCGTGTCTAGCACGAAAATGCTTTCATCAGCTTTTAATAATGCTTCGTCATCATTATGATAACGTATGCTAATGAAGCATAACATACTGTATTTATTGTAGTAACGAAGAATTATCATAATATTAACATAGTACTCGTACTTTTATTGTTATTATGATTTATTACTTTCAATTTGGATTTATAATTATTATTTTTTATCTAATTTTTATGTTTTAGATACTATTTGATTGTTACATGTTATTTATTTCATCAAATTAGAATATATTAATTAGGAGTTTTTTCATCCATTTATGATTTATATCTTATGCTAATGATGAATTGTTATATACTAACATAGTTTATCCATAGTGCTGATAAAACAATATCATAATGCTAATGTTGTATATTTATATTGTTATTATGGTTTATTCCATCTAATTAGGGTTTATAATTATTTTTTAGAATTTAATTCTATTTTTTAGATCATTAAAGTTTATTACATCTGAATTATGATTTATTCTATCCAATTAGGATTTATAATTACTTTTAAGAATTTAATTTTTCGTTAATATTATGAGAAAACTTTCATTAATATTACGATAATGCTTTGTTAGCATGACCTTAATGCTTCGTTAACATTACGATAGTGTTACCAACTACCAATCGTTTTTTTATAAACATTATCAAATTATGTTCATACCACCGCCTAGAGGACTTGTCAAATATTACAGAACTACCATAACCTCTTTTAAGTAAATCTAGGCCATAAATTTTTGCTGATTGTATGGTGTGAGATGGGTTCTTAGTTATTACACTATGATTGATTTTCACTATAATCACCCCTATATATATATATATATATATACATTAGAATTTTAATTTTAAATGTATAAATAATTTCTGCACATCATACAGAATAAATACTAGTTAAATATTCCATCATATTAAAACCGTTCTTCATAAAATAAATAAATAAAAGATTGTTTTTTAGGAGGACAAACTGATTTACTCAATTTAGAGGGCCGTTACAATCTAAATTCCTATGGAAAAGTAATTTGATCAGATGCAGAAAAGTTGTTGTTGTGTTTTTTTTTTTTTGGGTGCGGGGAAACTTGTTAAACATGCTGCGGGAACAATGATAATATATATATATATATATATATATATATATATATATATATATGAATCAACTTAAATTTTTTTTCTGGAAGAAGTCAAAACTATTAATCCAAATTAAGGAATAAAGTGAATAAGTGTTTAATGTTGATATATAATTGAATCATTTCTTAATTCTTAACAAGTCAGTAACCTGAACTCAAAAATAAAAAATAAAAAAATCAATAACCTGAAATCCCTAATTTGCCCATACCACTCAAGTTCATAACCTAAAAAAAAGGACAAAAGAACTTTTAGGAATAAATTCCTAAAGTAGTGCTAAACACACTATAATCTTGTGTTTTTGGCCATCTGATCCACTATTCTGATCGATATCCAAAATCTTTTCTTATGGGTACGATGTGGTTTGAATAAACTCCAGCACCATTTAACTAGCATATCATACTGAAAGTTTAACTAATTCAAAAATCAACTCGTTTTTATGTACAGATTTTCTTGGCTATGAATATTACATTAATATACCAGACAAAATTGGTTGTTGATATCTGATAACAAGATTAAGTTAAATGCATTTTTGAAAATAAATTAATTAGTTAGTTAATTACCAAATACATCATCATGCTTTCACGAACCCTAAACGTACACAAATCACAGATGCTCTTACTATAAATAGATTAATTAAGCAGGTAGTTATCACTTCATATAAACAATGGCAGTAACAATTTGACTAATGACAATACAAGAACTCTATCTAATTTTATTTCTTGATTTGCATGCATTAACTCGCACTCCATTAGAATATATAACGCAATTCTTTGAAATTCAGATACGGATCATAATATAAAACGCAATTCGATCTTGCAATATAGTAATAATAATAAGTGTTTTATTGATGTAAATCAAAGTCTACATACTAATAACAGTCTCTTTGCTTCTATGATCTCTCAATCAGTGTATAAAACTACGTACATACGTCTATGAAGAAGATAGTTATTATGCATCCATGTATATATATATATATATATATATATATATATATATATATATATTCTGTCGAAATACATTCACATACTTGTATATGTAGCTTAGGTCTTTAAACAGCAGATCGCACATATTTAGGCTGCAGGTGCAATACTTGAAGTGTCGTCATCATCATCGTCGTCATCTCCTTCTCTGCATATGTGAAAATCACAAATTGCGGCCACCCCAATTTCGCCCAATGCGAACCTAGGGTTCCTAAGCTTCACGAGACTAAAAATAACCATTTTGAGAGAGAATGGATGCTAGCAAGAAACTATTTTAGATTTGGCTTGAATTTTATGAGGGTTGGAACAAATCCCTTCTCCTATTTATAGGGGTTTTTTTCCAGGCCTAGTGTACCGATCTCAACATCAGTAAGGTATAATATTCCGCTTTAGATTTTTATTCAAGCCCTGCATGCCCAGATGGCTCCCATTGTGGATGCCCTAGATTTCAACACATGAGTAATGTAATCTTCTACGACCCACATGGAAAGAATAGCAAAAGAAAGAATGATTTGTAAAGGGGGGCAAGGTTCTTGTTGGATGCCTTAAAAAACCCTCAGTTGGGGGTTTGGGAATAACTCCCTCGAATTTCACGGTATATGTTATGTTTGACCTAAGTTTTTTATTTTGAGCTTAATTATTACCTAAACTTAGTATGGTAGGGTTTTTGGTTATATAAAATTAGCCTTTACTTGGTCATCTAAATTTGAACATACTAACATATATATCACCTCTTTTTGATCCGTAGACATAGCTAATACAGTGTCAGTAAACCACACATAACTTATGTGTCTTTCTTGCTTTCTGTTCTAACCGGTCATCTAGAGTAATAACTTAATTGATCAACTAGTTTTACACAACGAGAATAATTAATAGAAGGATTAAAAAAAAAGAAAATATATAGGGGCGCAAGGGTATCTTATACATTTTGACATTAATTATATGATTGCTAGCGAAGACTGTTAATCAATATGCCAGTGCATGAAAGTCCAAATTTGTTGCATTGCGAGCCTCTCAGTTCCAATGTTAACTCAACCCTTGACATGGTCGTTCCTTGCTTAAGACAAGTGAGTCGATCCGAAAAAGAAAAGCAAAAAAAATAGGGGCCTCAAATTTTTTTTCATAGTATTATGTGTGTCTCTCTGTGTGTGTATATATATAGTTGTAAAATATTTCAAATATGAAGTTGGCCTAATGAAATAGGTTTTTCAAATCAACAAAGAGGGATTGAATCCTCCTACCTGACTTTTACAAGTTTTTATTTATTATTCAATCCTAAATCTAAATAAATGTTAAAAGAGGCCCACTTTTTTTCTTACAAACTGAAACAACCCACCTTTTATCTTTTATTTTTTAATTTGTAATCCTAAATTTAAATATATATTCCCTCGTTTTGTTTGTTGTTTTAGAATTTTAATTTAGAATTAACAATTGATTTTTTGGACTAATATATCCCTCCCTTTTATATTACATAAAATCCTATTCACTTATATTTTCCTAAAAAGTTGAAACTTTTTCTCTTTCCATATATTTGTAAGGTTAAATTTGAGGGAGAGGGTGTCAAAAATATATAAAATAATGAACATTTTGACACAAAAGAAAAAATCTAAAACAATAAACAAAATGAAACAGAGGGAGTATTATAATATTAAAATATAATATCTCAAAATAAAATAGAAAGAAAAACATTGAAACAAACTAATATAAAGAAAAACATTGCATATGGTGCGTGTGGTGTTCAATTTATTTATTAAATTATAAGATGAAAAATAAGGGCCTATTTTTCATTTCGACTCAAATCACTAAATCATTAGGATCGCCTCGACCCTTAGAGTCATAAAACTTTAACAGTAGTCCATGCTTGCTTAATTATATATAAGCCGACAGATCAATGTGGGACCTTAGTTGCACACCTCAGCTAACATAGAGTTAGCTAGGTTGAGCACCTTTGGCAAAGGTACGTAGTTAAGATGGGTTGCTATTGAGAATCACTTTAAAGGGGTAGTAATATCTAGCTGGTAGGGCAGAGGAAGTAGAAAAAGGAGAAGAATTTAGACAAGCAGAAGCTTAGCCTCCACACGATTGAGGCTCATGGAGGAGTTAGTCCAACACGTGCTCACCTTCACTCTCTCCCTCAATTTCGTGTGCGCATTTCTTTCCACCTCATTACATGCACAAGCTAGCCACATATATATACCCACACACACATAATTACCAGCTTTTCCATCATTTTAATTGCTGCCTCACACTTACTACTTACTAGATAGGATGGCTGAAAATTAAAATATGTATATATGAATTAGGTTGAAATATATTACACAAATGCATAAAGCATATAATGTATTTCTTAAATTATAATTATAATACATGCATATCAATATATCATCGATCTTCATTTTTTATTTTTTACTAGAATTAATTTAATTTCCCCTCTCTCTCTGTGTCTCCATTATTTTTATTTAATTTATATATAATTCCTTAAGTCCCATAGGTTTGATACTGTACCCGATCGATGAGTGACCCGGATCAAAGGTTACCCCCAATATCCGTCGAACAATTTGGATCGCATAACACGAGATTTGGCAGAATTTAATTGGTTATTTAATTTACAATATTCTATTTATATAACTTAGAGATTTATATATATGTCGAAGTATAAGAACGCTAATAAACAGGAATCAAATAATTAGTCAACTGAACACTAGCTATTATTCTCACATGCTTAAATCAATTGAAAATAATGTCGAAATAAAGTTGGCAAACTTATCATGAGCAACTTGTTTTGGAGCCCATATATAATCTATACTGTTCTACAAGGTCGTAGAACTCGTGATGGGTTAGTCGAGAGACTTTGTCTATAGGTGAATTGTCGTTCCTGTAAATAGAAAACAAAGAGAGTTACGTGTTTAAATTTTATTGTTGGGCTTTGGCTTTTTAATTAGAGAGAGTGGGCCAAGTATTGGGCAAGATCATAGATGATGTATGATGTATTCACTTAGATATGTATTAATTTATAGTAAAAGGTTATGGTATGTTCTATATTTTTGTTTTCATGAGATAATTATCTAATTAGTATATTTTTTTCATCATGGGGATCTTTTTGTATTAATTCAAGATAAATATTTTATAGGCGATGCACACATGACTTAATTAATTAATTTCATGGTTAAAATGGAGGTGGGGTTTTATGTTGAATTTATTTATCCTGTTATCCTCTCCGAATATATGTGATGTCGAATTTATTTATTCTATTATCCTATCTGAATATATGTGATGTCACAGAATAGCAGCAAGAGCCTATCATGCAGAGCTTTCGAACTATCATGTAGAGTCTTCGTGCTACACACAGAGCCTTCAGACCACATAATTTGGTCTACGGACTGAATACAATTTACTATTTTCATATTATTATGATTGATATATAGTTTGGATAATTGGATATTCCCCACTGAATCAGTAGTACTCACCCCAAGAACTACTTATTTTTTTAGGTGTTGTCTCGGGTGATGTGTAGCGAGCAAGATATGATGATGGTGGTCAAGGTTAAGCATGATTATAGATGTTTTATTTTATTTTATTTGACTTTATTTTTTTTGTAAGAAATGTCAATTTATGATTTTAAATTTACGTTGAATTTCAAATTAAGTATTCTTTTAATGAAAAGACATGTCTCTTTCTTTTAAAAGTGAAATTAGGGCGTTACAGAGACTGACTATATAAATTCAACTAAGTACTTGATTAAATTATCCTGTTTTATCTAGAGACTCGAATCAAATGTTTGGATTTTAATTATAAAAAATGAATAATACAAATAAAAGAAATAAACAAACAAGAACTTAAAACTTGCGGTACAACTTCAGGGAGAAAACATATCCTTGGGAATTATACTTCTGTGGATCCCTATGAGTTCAATTAATATATCAAACCATCCTAAGTTTAATTAATATATTAAACCAGATTTAATTCATAAATTTACAGGGGAATTACTAAATTATCTAGCCCATTTCTCTCGAGTAAGTTCTAGACATAAATTAAACTCTAATATCATCTGAGTAAGTTCTAGACATAGATTACACTCTAATTATTATCTAACTCCTAATGGTTCTCAAGATTTATTCTTCTCATGATAACATACCAATCTATCGATATAGCGTGTAATGCATTCCTAATTCATTAACTAATTAATGACTCTAGAGTGATAACCAATTAACTACATAAAGTGCATTTGTTAGCCAAACAATTACACAAGATAATCAAATCAGGGAAGCATATGGAAATAGAGAAAATGAACAATATCATTAATTGAAACAATAGAGATCCATGTCTATATAAAATCCTAGAATCTCTAAATGTTTAGCTATTCATCATAAATTAACAATCCATAAAAAATGAATAAACCACTATAGCTAGCATGATCATAATCCCGACAGAAAAAATCATAAACTAAAACTTATGCCAAAGTCTTGAATCTTCAATCTCTATCTTCTCTATGTTGTCTCTGTGTTCTCTGCTCTTCCCTAACGTAAAAAAATGATATAAATTTTGAACATATTAAACCCTTATATAGTAGAGGAAGTTCAAGCCCAAGAATAGAAGAAAATCCGGTTCAGGAAGGAAACTCGCTAATTTTCACATAAAGGAGCACAGTTTGTGCTTAAAAGAGAAAAACTCACTATTTCGGGCAAAAAGAAGAGCACGGACAGTGCTTCTCTCTTCATCACCTAACAAACTTCACCATTTTGTTATGTTCTCGCTAGTTTCTTGTTCGATTGACTTGATTCGTTTTGCAACGCGCTCCTAACTTGATTATCTATCTTCTTAGGCACTTCTCAAGCTCAATTTCATTCCATAATACATTTGGAAATAAATCACTTTAAAATGAGCAAATATGTGACATTGCACAAAATATGAAAAACTATATATGTGTAACTTGTAATTTATGCATGCAATGCACCTCAACTATCATCCAACTAGACCTCAAAATGCATGAAAATCATGAAAACCATGAGGTTCTCATTTTACAACACTGCAATGTTATATCATCATTTTAAGAGTTTATGCACTATTTATTTACAATGAAACTGTGGATAATTTTGATTTTGGGTGGGCTTTTATTTTTTTTTTTTATTTTTTTTTTGGAGCTTGGTAAAGTTGGATCCGTGAGAGTTTCAAATCCAAAATGTATCCTCTTGTATAAAAGGATCTCAACCAGTTGATTTTGGATCAAGTAATGTGGAGATGTTGATCAAGGCTTTTTGTTGACAAATTAAAAGAGAGAAAATGTAAAATGACCAATTTATATCAAATTTTGAATCAGTTTGCTATTTATGCCTTTACAATTACAAAAATACTTTTTAGAGAGGATATTATTAAAAACGATACTGCATGTCATCGTTAATGACATTTTTGTGACAATATTGTAGTCATCACTTAAAAATATTTTTTGCGACGATATCATATCGTCTCAAATAGATCGTTCCTAAAAGTTCATCCCAAATAAATTAAACATCATATTAAGTGGCAACAATGTCGTCATAAAAATATCATTAGAGATGACATGTGGTAATTAATTAGAGACTACATATCGTTACTTAAGTTTATTATATGTAACAACATTTGTGGTCTCTAATAATATTATCTCTAAAGACCATTTTGTTGTAATGTGTTAATTCCATGGCGTTTGCTTTTAGATCCTCTTTACATATTCTTTGGTCTTGGAAAATAGAAAATCATAAAGCTTATATATGTATGCTTATCAAATACAAACCTACATAATAAGAATCAGATTATCTACTTATCCACCATATATTTACGACGATAATTTGTTAATTTATTGATTATGCGAAATTAAATGTCCAAATAATTATGATTTAATGTTCAATTTATAATTTATTGTGTTCATATATGTAAATAGTGGATACACGGTAGCTGTGCCTGTATATATGTACGTATCACATAAATAATGAACACGTAAATATGATATGATCGAGATCATTCTCCTATATATGTATATGCACTTTCCTTAGATTTTTTTTTAAAATATATTTCACTGTCAGATTTCCACTGTGATTTTATATTTGAATCTTAAATTAAAAGGATGCAGTTTGAAAATGGATGCTGAAGATGTTTCATAATTTCATCATGCTATAGGAGAATATATGAAAGCCTAATGAAGAATATAATGCTGAATATATAATTTAAAAATATATGTGTATGGATAATGATGACATCACGGAAAAAAGATCATGTCCATCATCAAAATAAGATTAACCTTGTCCTTTGGAACAATGTAGATTCTCATGTAAAAAGTTCATGGCACTAACCTTAAAGCTAGAAACGAGTCTTCTATTAATTAACACAACGAATTGGGCCAATTGCAGGACCATTCATTCTTGTTCGGCCCAAAGATTTAGTGTGATACAAGAAATAAAATGTGTTCAAAATTAAAATTATATGGATGAATCTCTGTTTCTTAATGTTATAGTTCTTCCGTTAAAAAAACAAATCTTGCACAACCCCTAAATTCTGCTACATTCCAATTTTCGTTTATAAAAAACTAAAACAAAAAAAAAATGTAAATCAAATTACAACGAAGAAATATTAAAGTTTATAATATAGGCGGGTTGGTCAAGTTTATAATACATTAAGCTATTTGAAAAAAATATACAGAGGCGATGATTTTGGTAAACTATAACAACTAGGAGAAGCCAGGAATTATGCTTTAATTTATCCAATATTTAACATTACTTTATAGATCCACTTTATTTTTTTATTCGTTCAAAGTAAAACCTTATTTTATTTTTTATTTTGTTTTGAAAGAGAGATACAAGCCAGGAATGCCCTTCAATTAGGGGCCAGGGGAGAGAGTCTCTAAGTAATAAAAAAAATCAGTTCAATATATTCTGTTTTAATATCATATTTGATTGATTTTTGATGAATTATGTGTTGGTAATGCAATATGCTACTATATATGAACGCACAACTAATTAATGTGTGTGAAAAAATAAGAATGTAATAAAAAATTAGAAGAAGCCAGAAAACATGTAAACTGCAAAAAAGAATCCATAAAATAAAAGCAAGTGGTAGAATATATTAATATTGTCCATACCTATTTTATTACTTGACTAATTTGTCTGATTCTTTTTTGGGGGTTCGAGTCTTGAGACAACAGACCTTACATAGAAACACCCACACTAAAATGTTATTTCGAAAATTAAATCCAACAAAATGTACAAAACCCTAACTTGGGAAGTGGGAAACCACGTGATGCCATTAAGACAAACCACCCCGACAAAGTGTTATAATTAATAATTAACCCAAAATGTCTCAAGAAACTCAATATGATTCTTTTATAATCCTTGAATTTCCCCAAAAAAAATTAGTAATTAATAATCTTTAAACTATTATTATTATTACTATTGTTTATTTTGATTTTCCCCCTAACACAAAGGTGACCTATGAGGAACTCCTTTCCTTCTACTCATGCTAGTGGCCATGTCCTCTTCCGTGATTTTATTAGCCAATCTCCCACAAACATAGAGCCCACTTCTCTTCTTCCTTACGAACTCAGTGCACGAGAAGCTCATGTTGTCGGACCCTGATGAGCCTGACGACGAGCTCAATGGCTCGTCGCTGCTCATGTCCACTATGGTGGAACGAGGTGTCTCGTTTGTCATTTCATCATCCCCGCTGTCTTGAGGGATGAAGAAGTCCGGACTAAGTTGAAGAGTCTTGCACACTCTCAAAAATGGAGATAGATCATTGTAGTGTTTCAGCATGAAATCAACCTGATTAGTTAATTATCATATCAAATTAAGCATTCATCATCATATATTATAATCAAGATGTATATATATTAGCTGGTAATTAAAGAGATTTGTTAGGCACCTTTTCTTCAAGAATAGCCAGGTATGTATTTAAAATTCAAAACACGTACGGTCAACGTGTGGTTAAGCTAGTCAAAATATGTTAGCATAGAGATCAGAGTTGTTAATTTGGGCAGTCAAAAACCCTAGCTATAGCCTCAAAAGCCTCCTACCTATTTCATGCCTCTAGAATTATGACAAGTGGGGATTAATTTGGAATTAGAATATCGATTAATATAACACAACATATTCAAAATTCAGATATCTCACTTCCAGCACACATATATACATATCGTCCATTAATTAAAATAATAATAATCTGATCGAATTATGCCTAATTATGGGAATTAAGTGAAGTAAAAATATTAATTAATTCAGTAGTTGAATTGAATGTAGAGAATTATGATAGAAATATGAAATTGGAGAATTGATTAAAAATCACAGAATGAATGAATTAAAAAGAAAAGAAATTAAAGAGATGGAAAATGAAGTTGGAGGTACCTTGCAACCAAGAGAGCAATGGATGAAAGGCTCTTGGAGGCTCCTGTCGCAAGAAGTGCAGTAATTTCCAGAGCCTTTGAATTGCCTATTTTGAGGTCTCTTCTTGATGAACAACACTTTCGCAGCATTGATCGTATACGCCTAATTAATTAATTATTACAGTAAATCCCCACATCAATTAACAACTAATCAAATTAAATTGTTAATAATTAATTATAAATTAAGAATGAATGAAATTAAAGGAAGATATATATGTAGAGGTAGGTACCTGGATGTTTGAGCAGTCGAGAAGCTTCTCAAGATCCTCCAAGCGGACGACCTCGTGGTAGACGTAACGACGAATCTGCAGAAGCCTGTGGGATCGATGGGAGAAGACACAATGGGGGCAGATGCTGCTGCAGCAATCCAAACAGCATATATTCTTCTCATTTTTCTTCGCTGACTCATGAATTGAGCAAGGCGCGAAGAATCTCTGCAGGTACAGGGATTCCAGCCATGCAGGCTTCCTACCACCCTAATATATATATATATATATATATATATATATATATATATATATATGCATATCAAAACACAATTCCTAAATAATTATGATCATCATATTCATATATATACTAAATTTCCTAGCTAGATTATTAATTAATAGGTAGGAGATCGAAATATTACGATCCAAAATTAAGCTAGCGAGCGTACGTACGTACCATGATCTGATGGAGAATTAAGTTGATCGAGTTGAATTGAAGTAGAAAGGGGGTTTGAATAAATGAATGTAAGCTCCAGAGGAAGAGAGGACTTAACAGTATGGTTGCTGCGCTTATTTATGGACTTTCTCAAGGCTCAACTCAAGGGATGATTATTTTATTTTATTTTAAATTAAATCACATATATATATAACTGTGCATATATAAATCAGGCTAATGTTACATTCATCATTTCTTACGCACTCCTTTTTCACAAACGCACATAATTACATATATATAGGACGGATACATATATATGGAGGTAGATCGACAATCTTAATTATTTTTGGGGATGAAGATAATAATGGTACTAAATTAATCATAGTATTTCATGAAGCATTTCAATATTGGTACAAATATATATAAACTGAAGTTTTGGGGCTACAGATTCTTACTCCGTCCTTGTAGATCAAATGACACATACATCATTTGATGACTAAAGTATTGCAATGAAATCTTATGCGCGCTATACTTTGTCACATTCACTTAAAATTATTAATTTTTATTCTTTTTTTTCTTCAATTTTAAGCATATAATTATTTTTTAGTGTTTAATTTTTATTTTTAATTAATAATTGATTATTCCTTGAAAAATAATTATATGCCCTAATTGGGTAGAATGAACTCTAATTAACAAGTATAAATTAAAGCACGGAAAATTAAAATCAAAGAAGAAAAACTAATAAATTTAATCGTGTATCATAGAATGTTAGCACAATATGTAGCAAGGAATTTCACCCAAAAAAATTGAATGTAACGCAATTAAGGATCACGCGCGCAGTAATTTAGTATAATTACAAAGCTGTAGTTGTGTTGAACTCAGCTGATTTATCTTGAGTTATTTTTTGTCAATACTCAAGAGGCCTGGTCGGGTTTATGCATGTATCATGTATGTCTCCATTTATAAATTACACTTTGTAATTTTTTTTTAATCTTTTTTGAAAGGTTACACTGCTATTTAATTAAGTTATTCGTTTCTGTGATTGAATTAAATGATTACACATAAAAAATGAAATTTATCTTCAGATTTAAACAGAAGGTAATTATTAGAGCTAACATTTGAGTTATCTTAATTTTCTTTTTCTATTTTTTTATACATGATCTAGATATCATTATTTTGCCTAACTCTGGCAGTCAAATGAGATCGATATATAAGATTCTCTAGTCCAAATTTCATATCTCATTCTTGTGTCTCGCTATTAAATTTAATATTTTAAAAATATTTTTTACAAAAATAAAATTTATAACAGTATAATCAATCACAAGTAACATTTATTGCTAAAAGATAAAATTTTAAAAATTATATATCCTAATTATAAAATAATTTGGATGGAATAAACACTAAATAATAGTTTTAAGACCCACGTACACGAAATTAATATCCAAATGAGGGTATAGATAGCAAAATAAACTAATAAGAATCGTTGAATAAGTATGATATATTTAGCTATGTATATAATTAAATAAATAATGTTTAACTAAAAAAGGATGAAAAGGAGTAAGATGTGACGAGAACGTGGGCGCTGTTCCCGTGTCTCGTAATGGCTTCTCCAATTCTCCCCCAACAATTAATTAATTATAAATAAATTTCTCATCTCCTAGTGTTAAGTGCTCTAACCCTAAACTAAATGAGGCCTTCTTGAAACATGAGCTGCCATTCCAATTTTCTTTTTAATTTCCATTATTATCCCTTTTTTCCTTCATTCTAATTAATCTCTCTATAAACATAACATAAACATGAAAGGTACGTATGAGTGCTACTGCAACAACAAAAATAATCTTTAGATACGATATTATTAGAGACATAAAATACTTAAGTAACTACATGTCGACTATAATTATCTCATATTATCTCTAATAATACTTTTGTGACGACATTGTTGTCACTTAAAAATATTTGCTACGACGACATCATGTCATCTAAAATAGAGCATTCATAAAAGTTCGTTTTAAATAAATTAAAAATCATTTTAAGTGACAACAATGTCATCCCAAAAATGTCATTAATTAGAGATGATATGTGGTACTTAGAGACAACATGTCGTTACTTAAATCTATTTTAAATGACGATATGCATCGTCTCTAATAATATTATCTCTAAAAATCCCTTTTTTTGTGTACCTAGGCCTCATTTTGTCCTTGTAATATTTGTCCAAGTATAAATTAATTAATTTGCATAAAATATGTACTTTTATTTGTCGTGAATATTCATATGTGAAGTGCCTAGTTATTCGTCCATATGTTGACTCATCCATGTTCTTGGCCGTCCTCTCCTTAAAGTTGCAGGAACATCTTTTGTTTATTTTTTCTGTACATATTCACATATATGTGGCATATGGAATATCAAGTTAGAATAAAAGATCTCGTCCGCATTTAAAGTAGTTTGCTGGAAATTTCAGTGAGATTTAATGCTTTAAAAATTGATATCATATACATATTTTAAGAAATAAGTGAGGCAAATTAATTAATTTCTCTTATTGAGCAATATTAATATTTTCTCGGAACATTAATTTATGCAGAGAGTTTGCCACTCAATTTATGGTGGAGAATTGTCAGGTATATCTTTTAGCAAATTAATATGTGATGGGAATAATGTTGAAAAATAATAAATATCACATCATGGGTAAGTTCGAATTCAAATAAATCCCATTTCATCGAACAATGGATAGGCATTAAAAATTCCAAAAAGAAACAAAAACTTTATATAAATAATAATTAATAAATTTAATTGGTAAAGTTATAGAACAAAGACTGTAACAATGAGAACGAGACGGAACCAATAAACTATAATAAATTTAAATGGTAGATCGAGTTAGAGTTAGAACAGAGACTGTAAATTTAATTGGTAGAATGAGAACAGCCAAACCAATAAACTGATAAATTCTGCTGCATTCGATCTGCAAAAGTAATTAATGAATAATATAGATTTAAAATATTATACAAATATGAAGCTCGATTTTTTTTTTTTAAAAAATAATGATAAAATTAAGCTTTTAATTTTCAAGTGAGAATTTAAAAAACAATATATATATATATATATATATATATATATATAGGATATCATAGACGCATGGAAAAGCCCAAAATGGTAATATAGGACATCCATGTACAATATCCCTAGCTAGCTAAAAATTGATCAAATTAGAAAGTGAACTAATGCCCTAAATCAATGGTGATGAAGCAAAGACAAGACATGTACGAGGAAACTGAGTTCCTGGGATATTCAACATGACAACATGAGATCCACAACCACTCCACTAATCATAGATTTTTAGCTCAAATTAGTGGAAACGGTTTTGCTTTAAAAACTTTTGGCGGCAGACAAAAACACAACTCATTAAGCGCACTAATTAGTCATATTAATGAGCTATTAGTTTTTTAAATATCTCAACTCCTAATTTTGAGGATGCCTTCTTAATTAGGGGATGCGCCTCTAAGCTTTACTAAAGAGCTAATTAATCATGTTCAGATAATTAATGCAACTATATGTGTATCACGATCTTTGCTTTAAACTTCATAAACTAAATTTATCAATTTCTAAAAGTTCATCAAAAATAGATCATTCCTAAAAGTCATCTCAAATAAATTAAACAGCACTTTAAGTGACAACAATGTCGTCACAAAAATGTCATTGGAGATTACATATGATAATCAGAGACGACATGTCATTACTTAAATATACTATAAGTGATGACATTTGACATTTGTCGTTTCTAGTAATATTATTTTTGAATATTTCATTGTAAAATACTAAAACAGATGGGCACGCCAATAATGGGTAGGTGTTGGTAGTAAGGGCATGTCTTTCCCTGATCAAATATTTTGTTTTTTTTTTATGTTTTACTCCATATTTTATTATCAAATTTATGATTTTAATAATATTTATTATAAAATAAAATTAAATATCACGTAAATAATCATAGTCAACATTTATTAACAAAAAAATGAATTAAAAAATATAAATTCTAACTTTGAAATAATCGGCCATAATGTTAAATAATTAATTAAAAACTGAAAATTAAATATTAAAAAATAATTAGAAATCTCAATTGAGTAGGATGAATCATAATTAACAATCCTAAAATCAAGCAAAAGTACAAAAAATTGAAATTGAAAAAAAAATGCAAGAAAACTCATAATTTGAAAGTGAATCATCAGGTAGTCAAACACAAAGTGTGTAATATGAAATTTATATGTTTCTTTCAAGTGTCTTGAAATTATAATAAATTGAATTGCAACTAAGAATCAAATAAAATTTGGAAATAAAAATTAAGTTAAGAAAGGTGAAACCAAGTATATTCTATGGGCAAAAACTTCCCACACTAGTTGTATATAGTGTTATTTCAGACGATCAGCGTGTGTTGACCCGGTTAACACGCAAAAAAAAAGTGACGCGGGTGATAATTTGTGAATATTGAATGATACTTTTTAGTATTATGATTGATACTAATTTTGATGGTTTTTTTTTCTTTTCTGGTTGATACATGTAACACTTTTAGACTTTTTTAATGTTACGAGTGCATACAAAATCGCCTATTGCACATTTGGTATTGCATTTTCTATTACACACTCGATTTTTTTCAATTTTTTCCTTTGATTTAGGGTTCATCCTACCTAATTTGGGTTCAATATAATTCTTTTAGTATTTAATTTTTTAAATAATCATTAATAACTAAAAATTAAAAATTAAATACAAAAAAAATTATAATACATCCTAATTGGATATGATGAATCATAAATAATTGAAAAAAATTAAAATAATCGAGTGTGCAATAGGGAATACAACATTAAATGTATAATAGAGAATTTCAACTGTTACGACTGATATTGATTTTAATGTTTATTGCACCGGGTTGACCGGATCAATACGCATTTTCCAACATTGATCAGTCAACGTGTTAACCCGATCAACTAGTTAAATGGTGCACTTAGTTTACACATGTCCAATTCTATTCCAGAAAGTAAATTTGAATTATTGCGCTTGACACGGCACAACTCGTCGTGAAGAGAGAGAGAGAGAGAGAGAGAGAGAGATTATTATCGATCTTCACAACACAAACATATCAATAGTCAATTTTTGTAATTTTTTTTTAATTTTACCTCTGAATGCGCAAATGATAGAGACTCTTATATAATAGCATCTCCAATGATGCTTCCTCACTTTGAGGTATTTTATTACTACATATGTGCCACTTCAAAAGGTAAATAAATACTTTCTCTAAACATATTCGTCCACAATAATACTTTCTCAAACTTAGGGTCCACCTACACCTAAAAGAAATGAAAAAAAATTAAGGAATAGGTTGTGTAAAGAAGCAACAACATGGGGTCCACCTTCACTTAAAATTGCTAGATATTACTGCAATTTCCCCATCTTATTTGAGGAAGCTTCCTCCCTCCTTCCACACTGCATAATTCCTTGAGATGTGCCACCTCAACATATTCCATCTAATTAATTGGAGATGTTAAGGAAACGTCTGTAATTGACACGTGCGTGCTTGCTTCAAAAAAAATTGTGCACAGATTATTATAAAAAAATGATATATCTATCTCCAAATTAAACTCAGACCATTCCTAATTATTAATCATTATTCTTATGCTATTATTTTGTTTTTCTTCTATGACTTCGCTCGTTTGCAATTAAAACTATTTAAATGAGGTAATATTAATTTGTTATGAGTAGAATTCACTTTGCTAACTGCAAATATACGAACTCTCTTTCTGCCGGAGACAATGTTGGAAAATGGATTTAATAAAGTGAGCATGTATGTAATCTCAATTTATCCGATTTTCCATGATTGAAATAGTTAATTTTGGAGGAGTTACTAATGTATGGTTTATCTAAGTTGATTAGTTAATTATAGAATTTTATTTTTTTTAAATTTGATTTTCGGTGAGTGATAAATTAATCGTTAAATTTGTCACTTATAAAAGGGCATTATGCTATAGAATTTTATTTTTTCAAATTTGATTATTTTATTTTTTCAAATTTAATTTTCGGTGAATGATAAATTAATCGTTAATTTGTCACTTATAAAAGGGCATTATGCTATATATGTGAGAAAATGTAATGTGTTACATTTGAGGAATCTCACAATCGAAGCCTAAGTTGGTAAAGGTTGTACTTTAGTATGTAATCACTTGAGTGTGACATCCATTGTGCACAAGTGTGTGAGCACGCCCGTGCCAGTGTTTGTTCCAATTCTTATTCTCGGGTCAAGAACAACGACATTCAGATCAAGTATTGGGTCATCTGTCAGGTACAGATTCGGACTAGTACGATGTCTAATCCATTGGTGTACACAGATATGACTCTTGATCTTCTGGAGTGTATATGATTCTACTTATGGTGGTGGAGCTAGTAACGTCTACAGTAGTGGAGTGATGTCATTACTCATGTAGTTAATGAGGTTAAGTGCTGGATAATCCCACTCATTGAATTAATAAGTTGAAGTGATAGAGACTCTCATTATTAGTGATGGTTTAAATGCTCAAACTCTAATCCCTAATAAGATGGAATGTGTGCCTATAAATAGGTATTCTTGCATGATAGGAAAAATAAGTTTTCCATAAAGTTTTCATACTTTCACATGAAAAATCTCTAGCAAATTACATCATACATCTTGCATCATCTTTTCAAGTGTGTAGCTTCCCAGTCTTCGCATTTATCTAGATCATTGGAGCTTTCTGTACTTGTGGTGCTACATTCAGGAAGGACGAAGCTATTTTATCTTTGAGAGACTAACGCTAATACCGTGAGCATTAGTCGGGGCGTAATTATCTTGCGGAAAGAGGTCTCCCAATCAGGCTAATTTCCATTCCAAACCCAGATTTACTGTTTGTTCCAGATCATGTCCAAGGTGTTTTTGAGTCTATTTCAGATACTGTCACATACGTTTCTCGTCGATTCCAGAATATGTTTGAGACTTCTCCAGTGGATTCCTGAGTCTGTTCAGAAGGTTTTCATCGCATTCTTGAACCTGTTCAAAAGCATTTCCAGTGTGTTATTGAAACTGTTCAAGATGAATCCAGTAATAGAAAGTTGAATCCAGTTTGCTTCATACTGTATTTCAATTCAGTTGATTATTTTGTTTTTTGTCGTATTCTCTTCTCTTGTGTAAGGTTTTATTCCAAAATTTGTCAAGAACACTTTAGAGGCAATTGTTACCGACAGATAACTCATTTTTAAATTTCTCTAGTGTTTTCTCGGTGCATAGGAATTAAGGTAAAGCATTCCTAAAACCGATTTGTTCATGCTCGATCATAATCAGGGTAAAGAAAAATGTAGTATCGAGTTTCATTGGATTATAGCAGACCCTCAAACTCAGCAATTCTCTTTTTTCCCCTAGGCCCCTTTTTAGTTTTTTCTGCACACGAGATCACATATTAAACATTTTGTCGTTCACTTCATATTTTACTATCAAATTTATTAACTTATTAAAATCATAAAAATCAAATTTATTAAATATTATTAATATCATAATAATACGTAAAATCGAGTTCGTGGATCAAATTATGTGAAGCGGATCCTGACTAGATCAGGCATAAAAAAAACTTGCATATTATTCTTGACAAATAGTATACTATCTACTTATTTTCTAATTATGTTATTATAATTGTGCTCTATAGTGAAACCAACTTGTGTAATAAACTATAATACGTGGTTTATGAATTGTACTAACTTATGAGTTTTATGCTATTGGCTTTTCCTTCAAAAAATAATCTTAATTTGAAGTTTTTTTTTCAGATTACACCGCCTTCAACTTAGATTCATAAATTTATGAAAAGTCAACAAGAAAACACACATACTTTCTTGAACTCTTACAGTCAAATTAAATATTAGATTTTTCTAGTACATTTTACTTCTTTTGTGTGATTCGCATATTATTATGTAAGAGTACAGTGGACAATGCATTTTCAAATAAACGATAGACTTCCATCACCGTTTTCAACCTAATATATCATAAATGACAACTGAAACTACACGTGGACTGCAATCTTATTCATCTCAAAATCAGAATCCTTTAATTTCGCTGTATTATTGGCCACCACAATTTGTTGAAATTGAGTGGAAAATATTTATAGTTAACAGAAATTCGGATGAATTTCATATATTTCGATATATACAATGTCAATATGTGATGTGATGAAGCAATAGGAAATGAAGCTCACGTGCAAACAATCCAATGGCTCTCTGACTCTGACTCTCACAAACGTGTGATTTTGCTTTGGACTTGCCAAAATATTCCTACCCTTTTAATATCTTCAATTATTTTGTGCGTAAATAAATAGCTTTGCTTTTAATAATTCTAGTTGGCTATAATTTTCCAACATACCCTATAAAGTTTCTAAAACGTAAGAGCTACGTAAGGACAAATGGGGAATATATAATGATGTTACTATATCTTCGACATTATATCCTAATTTGTCTAACTTATAAAAAATCACATTTTTTTTTGTGTATTGTACGTATTTGGCACTTGCTTAGAATGAAGTTTTTTCTAGAATTTTTTTAGTAAAAGTGTAAATTTAATACGTTCAAATCTTGGTAGACAAATATTAGAATGTAATATTACATATGATGATCGATGCTTAGAAGTAGCTTTTGAGAAGTCTATTCTATAAAATAATTAAGTTTTCCACAATATTAAAGTTCTCTCAACCACATGCTAAAGTCTTATTAAAATCTTCTGATTTGAACTTGCTAGTTATTTCTAAATCTACATAACTTCATCCTCGAAATATATATTCTGGTGTTGAATTAATAGTTATATACCTAATCCACCAAAAATAGGTTAAAATTAAGTTTTGAATGATGCATAATTAAAATCGGAATGACATAATTAATTTGCAAAACGGAATTAAACAAGAGAAAAGGAAAAGGCTAAAAGAGTCAAAGGTCAAAGATAGAGGAACAAACAGAATGGATCAGCGTTTGAGGCGCACGAGGGGGGATCTTTCATCTTTCTCATCAATTCTCAAATTTAAATTAAATGATTCAGACTAATTAACAACACTTTGCTCACTTCCAAACTAATATATTCAAACTATATATATATATATATACACACACACATATATAGTACCTCATATCCTCAGCCCACATGATGGTGCCCTCTTTTTTCTATATTCTATATATTAATTTACCAGATCAATCATGTGCTCAGCTATATATACATATATACATACAATTATGAATTATGATTTAGGGGTGGGTGTTGATTTATTTCTTTAAATAGGGAGTTCTGGAAGATCAAATTTAGTCATTTGAACAATTACACATATCATCCAAAACACATTAATTAAGCAATTCAAGTTATGAAATTCATGCCGACAAGTTCATAATAATGATTTGAACAATGGAGAGAACACAAAATACTACTTATAATGGTATCGGGCCTATTCATGGTTTCTAACCAAATACTGAAATGCATGTACACAATGTGTCAACTCAATTACAACTTTTCACAATCTCGAACGCGCGCGTATACATACTTTATAATCTTTAATATTTAATTCAATTAAATTGATGATGAGATCTCAAATAAGAGAAGTTAGGTAAATTTATAAAAAAGTAACGTTATATATATAGCAATGGCAACCAAAGATTCCATATGTACTACCAATTACCAAATCCTGCTTGCAAGTGGCACAAGCCATTCTGCAACTCAAAAAAGAAAAGAAAGTCTGGAAAATAATTCATCATGGATCATTTAGCAATTGGGCTAAAGACCCAATAACATCATCTAAGTAAATTGGCATTTTGAGGTCCCTTTTTTTTTTTTGAGGTGATCTTGAGCCTATTTCAGGTTGATGTGAGGATATAAAATTTGGTGCTACCCTCGTGCCCGGATTTGATTTTTTTTTAAAAAAATATTTTTGCAATTTGTTTTTGGAGATAAATAGCGATATTCGCAAATATTAATTATGTTTGTCACGGTTTTTTTCCATCTCCAATTATGCAAACAACATAGGCATGTATTTTTTACGATAACGTGTGAAAAAAATTTAACAACATTATCATTTACATAGTAGAAGGTGAAATAAAAAAATCGGGATAAACATAATTAACATCTACTTAAGAAGTAAGAGATATACCAAAAAAAATATATATTTACAAAAACATTTTTAAAAAATTGCAAAAAAAATAAAAACACAAATCAGGGTACACTACCCTTACAGATAGCCTCAAATTTTCCACATAAGAGCACCCACCATAGTTGATTTTTTTGGGTACAAATTAATTTGTATGTACCAATTTATGGTATATACTATAGTGGAAGAAGAACAAATCGGTGCAAAATTAGAAATGGAGTTAGCTGCATGTACCACTTTTATAGTAAAAAAAAGAAGTAGCAAACTTGAAGGCATGAGACACACCGCTTAAAAGAGGCAGAAGCGGAGCCTGCACACTAGTAAAAAACAAGTGAAGGTTTCTTAAACGTCACAGACGTAGTCCCCACCCTTCCACTTTTTGATTTTGTCATTTTTATTGTTGCTTTTCTCTTTCCTTTTTATTTTTGTTATTTTTTTTAATTTCTATTTTCATTTAATTTTTAATTCATCTTTAATTTATTGATGATTTTCATTTCTTTTATTGTTTGTGTTTTGTTATTTTCTTATATTCTTTCTTTTTAATTTTTCTAATTATAATATGGTATAATATTATATATCAAAGTTTTAATTTAATTTTTGAATAATAGGTCAATTTTTTTCTAAATTTTGTAAAAATTATAAAATTTATAACTAAAAACAATATTTAATGATAACTTTAAAATATTTTATTTTAATTTTTTAATTCATATCTTCATTTCATTTTTCTTTGATTTTATTTATTTGAATTTCTATCTTCAATTCATTTCACTTACATTCTTTCTTTCTATTTAATTGTGTTTTTAGATTTGATTATTTATTTTGATCAAAATTCTCATACTCTTTACATCAATTGAATTAGTTTTTGGATGCATTTACTACATTTTGCAGTCATGCATGCATCTCAGTTTTTTGGCAGTCACGTGTCACCTTTGGCAAACATACACCAATTTCCAATAAGATTAGTCTGCATGCATCTATCAATCTTTTCCACTGTAGACATCAACTTTACCAGTTGAATAGTCATTGTGGGTGATCATCTTAAGGATTGTTAAGGGAAAATAGATCTATAAGTAGAACCATTTTGCGTGTTGATTTATGCACATCTTATGAATATTTATCTAACTATCCTTTGCATATTGCTTCCTCTAAAATTTTCTAAATTTCAATATGGACAAATCCTTGGATAAATTTCTACAATTCTTCCAATCCAGAAGAAAATTTCAATTATTCACCCCAAAATCCAAACTCTCCCCTACCAAATTCCAACATTTCCCAACAAAATCTCAACTTTCGTACCCCAAATTTTATTTTAACTCAAACTCTCAAGTGAAACCAATGGCTGCTCCTAGAGCTAATCCGTATATGATGTATCCATCAGATTGTTATCAATATTCCTCATATCATCCATTTATGCCCTCTTATCACGGATTTTCCTATGAAAGTCCACCTCAAATGTCTCCAAAATTGACGAGAATGTTTAGTAAAGATGGAGGGAGCACTCCTAGTTCCGGGCAAGGTTCATCGCCATTAAGCATCAAGACCATTAATCTCAAAGAAGATTTTGATGTTAAAGTTGAACAAAATGTTACACAACAAAAAAGGGTAAGATGGACCCCAAAAGAGAGTGATGTTCTTGCACGTTGTTGGGTGAGCATAAGCGAAGATTCGGTGCTCGGAACTGATCAGAAACTAGATCAATTCTGGATAGGGGTACCAATGGAGTACAATAAAAATCGTCCTCCTAACACTCCGTTGAGACTTTGAGAAGCAATGAAAATGCATTTCTATACGGCACAAAGAAATGTCAGTGCGTTTAATGTTGAATACATTTTTGTGAAGCAAGGTTGGGGAAATAGTCACAATGACCAAGATATACTCATGGAGGCACTCAAGAAGTGGGAGCATAATCACAACAGGAAATCCTTTAAACTTTTAGGGATGTGGCAAATTCTTAGGGATTATCCGAAATGGAACAACTCGGGAGATCATGATCACACGACAAAAAGAAGATGAAAACTTTCGTGTCGAGGGCATACACATCATCTTCCAATAATGACGATGACGTTGAAGAGCATGTTCGTCCCATGGGTCCTCGGCAAAAAAAAGAAAAAAAAAAGAAAAGGTAAGGCAAAAACCAGTGATGCTCCCCCTTTGCACGATGCTCAATCAATGATCTCATCAAATATGGATAAGTATATCCAAATTCAGGAGGAAAGAAACGAGCAACTTAAATACCAGAACAAAGTGAGTGAGTGGTATATACTCACAAAAGATACTTTGGGGATGGACTCGACCGCTCTTCTAGCACACAACATCATGGTTGCAGAGATTAAGAAGAAATGAGGAATACAGTAATCCAGTCTTTCATTTATGCAGTGTGTTTATTTAAGTTTATTTAGTATGTGTGTTTTTTTTTCATGTAGTGTGGTTTGTTAAGTCTATGTATTTGTTGTTTAGTTTATGTATTGTATTTTCATTATAATTTATGTATTGTTATTTAATTTACTTTAGTTAGAGAATTATATTTTATTAGTTTTTTTTTTTAATTCGTGACACCTATCTATGAAAACTATATCGTGCCAAAGTAAAAGCTGCATGCAAGCTAGTGGTAGTCCTTGACAGCTAATGTTAGCTACCTTCCACAAAGTTTATTATTTAATACGTAATATATAGATTAAGACACTATTATCCACTAAGTTCTATTTATATATATGAGTGGTTCATTATTCACATTTCTCACAACTAATTTTTCTCAACAAATCCTCACATCTCTTCTCTATTATATTTTCTCTCTAATTCACATCTTTGTTTTCTCTGTTCTTATTTTTTGCTCTTACAATATCTGGTGAACCAAATCTCAATACTCATATGGACTTTCTTAACAATTTTTTAGCTGAAAAGGCAGAAAAAATCTTTGTTTTAATTAACTATTTTGATAGTTTATTTTTCTTTAAAAATCTTTATAGACTAAATGATAAGTCGCATATTTGCACTTATTTCTGGGTGATTTTCCCTTATTTTACTAAGCTTTGTTGTTTGTTTATTTGGAATTGATTATATTTTGAGTTTTGCAAGGGAATAAAGGTGTTTTGCAGGAAAGAAGGCCAAAACTATCATTTTGGAAGTAAAAGTGTTGAAGATTCAGAGTAGGATTCGTCCAGGAGCTAATGGCAGATAAGGCATGGCCACGCCCCAGTCTATGGACGGATTTTATCTCTCAAATCTCAAGTGGATCCCAGTTGGTTTAAAAAGGGGCGAATTCTATTCACATAATAGGCGATTTCTGCAGAAGGAAAGAGGATCAGAGTCCTAAGGAGAGTGGGAGACTTACCATATCAAGAGAGAGAGAAATTCTACCCTAATATATATATATATATCTGTTCGAGAGGGAGGGGACGGAGGCCATTCACGAAGAACAACGCCGATTCCTAGTTTTCATATTTTCCAGACTTTGTTTTTATTCCAGTATGACATTTTAAATACTTTTCTAGCGAGAGGATAATCGAGACTCCGGTGCTACACGTTTGTGAGATCGAATTGATTTTATCATAATTTATTTCTCTCTTTATTTATAAATCTTCCGTTTGTGATTTCCGTTATCGTTTTGATAATTGTGCAATTTGCGCGCGTTGTATGATTGTTGGAATGATTTCTTGCTAGTGAATAGTCTAGATCCGTAATTATTTAGATTATTTACCTAAGTAGCGCAATTGGATAGATTGGGGGTAAACAGTCCCGCTTTCGACACTTTGGAGATTTATAATCTAATTTGAACGGGTCATCGTATGAATCTCTGTCGATTAGAATTGGTGTTTCTTTAGATCTTAAAGCTGTTAATAGATTAAATTCTAAGGTCGTACCTAGGATTGTCTATTAATTAGAGAAGTAGTTAACGGTCGTACCTTGACTGCCGAATAATTAAGGAGAAACGAGGTTGTTAGGTCGTACCAATAGCCATAGCCAATTTAGAGAGAGAGTTGAATTATATCTGTGCATCTGTGATCAATTTGTATAATCCGTTGTCGAGATTATTCTTGAGCTAGATTTTCCTCTATTTGATCTTCGTTATTTATTTATTTGCTTGTTTGTCTTTTGATTTAATTTAGTTATTTCAATTCCAATCTTCAAAACCCCCCTTTAGTTTTAGGATTTTAGATAAGAAGAGTATTATTTAATTTGTCAGTCTCTGTGGTTCGACCCCTCTCACTATTATCGCAATTCATTAATTTTAAAAAGCAGATTTATTTTTGTTGGTTTCGACACCCATCACTAAAAACATTCAAGCATAAAGTGTAAGGCAAATTTGATTTTTTATATTAAAAATACTTGAATTTTTCCATTATATTTTACTTTGCTTAATTTGTTTTCTTTCAATTAATTACTTTTAAAACTTCACTGGATGCAAATGATTAATTTATTGAAATAAGTCTACAAACAATATATTTGCATAAGAATTAATAACAAAAATGTGTATCTTAAAAGATGTATAATAGAATAAATAATAATAAAGAATCTTAAACACTCATTTACTATTTGTATCTCAAAATTTATAAAATTACTCAAAATTATTCGAAATATTCTAATATTTAATTTATTAAAATGAAATATATATCATATTCTTCTATTATTGTAATACATAATTCCAATATACATTTGCATTATATTAATGATACTGGAACTTTAATTCGTATGGCTCTCATTTGCCTTTAGTTTTTGTTGCATATTGTAATTGTCCTGAAAAAGAGAGTGGCCATTATGAAAATGAAAATAAAATAGAGGGAAGAAAATACTCATGTGGCTGCTTTCTGTTTTTTTTTTCCTTGAAAAACATTTGCAATTGCTATAAATAAATAGACACAACATATATCTCTTCCTTTTTAATTTCTAGATTGATATTTGATGTACAAACCGATTTATAACTAATTCATACTTCTTAAGATCAAGGAAGGATAAAAGTACCTGAAATGTATCAAAATTTTAGTTCATACAGTGGATACAATTGTTTTGTATGCTCACATAAATATGATTTTTATCAAAAAATATAAATGAAATAAATGGTACAACATGAATCGCACCAAACACGGTGCAAATCCCTATCGATTTTTTTGCGGAAGACGAATCCTTGATTAGACAACAATGGCGCCAAGGTTATTTTTCCTCGGTCGGAATCCTGCAAATTGAAAATAGATCCATTAGATAAATATTTTTAACTATATTTTTCTTACTATACATGGACAATAAACCATGCATAAGAAAACAAATTAGAAAAAAAATATCATCATTTCTTCAAAAGAGTTCATGGGTGCTCACTTTCAAAACCTAGTAAAAATGTAGCATTATTTTGTAATGATGAATGATCAAGAAACAATTAATAGAAGAAACAAATAAATCTTTTAATTGCGTAATTATATAATTACTGTAATTAATGTTATTGTAGCGACCCGATTTTTCTAATATTTAAATTGCTACGTTTTCTTCCTAAAAAAAATATTTTATTCATTTTATTTGTGTGATATTAATTGGTTAAGTCTAATAAGTCGCGCCTAAATAAGTTTAATAAATAATTAAGCTTACACGATGTTTATTTTGCATTGAGTCATAACATGCATTAATAAATTTGTGGCATGAGCTTACACATAGTTGTTATTTTAATCATTTACATGCATGGTAAGCCTAAGGTTCATTATTTTAAAAGGAGCCCAAATTTTATTTTTTTATTTTTTAATTTTTTTTAATTTTTTTTAATTTTTTTTTTCTTCTTTTGAAGAAGCCCAAGTTTATACTTGAACAAGCCCATTCGATTTTGTTGGAAAGGCTAGGTAAGAGATCAAAATTTAGTTTCCTCTCCCATGCAAGGTCTACGAAATAATCCTCTTTAACTTCTTAGAAGTTAATTCCTTCACAAACTCTCAAGATTTATCACAGAGTTTATCACACTCTTGATCTTATCAAGTATATCTCTTGGTGGCTACGAACCTAGCCCTAAACCCTAAACCTAGCTTACTCCCACGAAATCTTACCCTAAATATTAGTATATATAAGGCTTTTACCCATCTCTTTCTTCACACAAAAAAAAAGAAACGAAGCAAGGTGTTTTAAAAGCTTCAACTCTTCGGAAGGTATGAAATCTCTTCTGGTTTGTATGTCTTTCATTAACATTGCATACGCATAGCATTGGGTGGGTTTGGGGTGTAGGATGAGGGAGTTAGTTGTTGAGAAGCTCCGACCTTCCCAACGCAGTACTGGTGGCGGCTTTCAGGAGCAGTTGCTGCTCACGTTATCTGCGGTAAGTTTCTATTCAGCGAGATGGTGGCCGTTCAGCTTGAAGCTGCTGTTCGACGATGGCGCAGTGAGTTGGGGTCTGTTTCGGCGATTCGATGTTGAAGGCTGCACTGCTGGTGTCTCGTAAAGTATAGAGGGAGAGTATGTTGGTTTATTTTTATCCTAATTATGTTTGTTTTGCAGGAGGATTGTTGGGTATTAATAATGGTTTGGGTTACATGAATAAAAAAAAGGGTGAAAGTGTTGTTTGCTCCATGTTGCTGTTTCTCGTGAAAAAGTTACGAGAGAGAGAGAGAGAGAGAGAGAGAGAGAGAGGTTGGCAGAAGAAGAAGTAGGTTTGGGATAGTTGATTAAATGTGTGGGTCGAGAGTGTGTTGGGCCCAAAGCATGCATTAGGCAATTTCTTTAAACATAAATGTCATTCCATGTATATATATATAGGCATATATTAACGTATAGTGCTTGGTTAATTGCCAATTTTTTTTATGCATATATATATAGGCGTAAGGTTCTTGGCATAAAGTAGTATAAGGTTGCCATGCATTAATTAATTCAAAATCACGTATTTTCACGTAAATATTAGAGTAATTAATGAATTATTTTAAGCATGCATAATAGTTTAAATTCATGCATGCATAGTTTAATTACATCATGTTACTCATTGTATTAATTTAAGATAAATAATTTATAGGCAAGGCGCGCAGGACTTAATCGGTTAATATCAAGGTCAAGGTCAAGGTGGGGTTATACGTTGAATTTGTCTCTATTATCCTCTCTATATGTTTTATTGAATATATGTGATGTCACAGCATAGCAAGAGCCTTCGGGCTATCACGCAGAGCTTTCGAGCTATCACGCAGAGCCTCCGGGCTATACGCAGAGCTTTCGAGCTATCACGCAGAGCCTCCGGGCTACATGGTTTGGTCTACGGACTGAACACAAGTTTATTATTCGCATAATATTCTGTTTTATATATAGTTTGGATAATTGGACACTCCCCACTGAGTCAGTAGTACTCACCCCAAAACTACTTATCTTTTCAGGTGTTGTCTCGAGTGATGTGCAGCGAGCAAGATGTGATGATGGTGGTCAAGTGATCAAGCATGATTAAAGATAATTTAATTTATTTTTGACTTTATTTTATGTAACAAATGTCGAGTTATACTTTGAAACTTCCGCTGTATTTCAAGAAAAGTATTTTATTAATGAAAAGCATGGATAACGTGCCTTTTTCTATTAAAAGTGAAATTGGGGCGTTACAGAGTGGTATCAGAGCGAGGTTTACTTTCCTGCATACTTTAAAAAAAAATCAAGTGAATAATGACCATCATCACATCCGCCGCATCGCTCCAAGAAGAGGTAAAAGTTACAGTTATGATTTCATGTCAAGTTTATGATTATATGAAAAATATGTTTTATGATGAAATGTTTTTACTGTCCTCGAGATTTACCCTAAGGATTATATTATTAGATGCTTAGAAGAAGTTGACTTCTAGGACACGCGCAAGAACTTCAGCTAGTACGTAGAACATGTCCCAAGGAGAGTTGGATCAATAAAAGTAGTTACCTTTAATTTTCATTAAAATACTTAATCTTTGCGCTATGGTCGACAATAGAAATCATGCCACCAAGGAAGAATACGCAGCCGACCCAAGAAGAAAGCGAGGAAACGGAGTCAATGAATAATTTTGACAACAATGAGAATGGGGGGAATACCAACAACGACATGGATGCATTTGCCCAAAATCTCGCAGATGCACTAAGAAGAGTTCTACCCCAACCGAATCAGAATCAGAACCAGAATCGGAATCAACATCAACAACAGGAAGGAGACGGTATCTTGACACATTTTCGCCAGTTAGGACCGCCCAAGTTGAAAGGAACTGGAGGGCCTCTAGCCGCAGAAGAGTGGATTCGGGAACTGGACCGAATCTTTGATTACTTGGGATGCTCAGATGCCCAAAGAGTTACCTGTGCAGTGTTCCAGTTGATGGAGGACGCGAGTCATTTGTGGGAGGCAGTAAAGATCAGCATGAGCCCAGAGCAACAGGCCAACTTGACCTGGACCATTTTTAAAAGAATGGTCATGGAGAATTACTTCCCAAAGGCGTTCCGGAAGCAAAAAGAGAAAAAGCTGATGAATATAGAGCAAGGTAACATGACTATTCTGGAGTATGAGCAAAAATTCAACCAACTAGCTCGCTATGCTCCTCACTTGGTAGATACGGATGAGAAAAAGGCCTGGAGATTTGAAGATGGATTGCGTCCTGAAATTGGAGCACACCTATCTGCGCTCAATCTCAACACCTACTCAGAAATTGTGCAACGAGCTCGGGCAGTTTCCACCCGTCTGAATTTGGACAAGCCTACTCCAAAATTTCCCAATAATGGTGGAAAACGACGATGGGAAGATCGCGACAACCAAGATAAAGAGCGAAGTTTCCAGCCTGAGAAAAAGCCGAATGTTACTGGAGAATAGACACCTGGAGTGATATCTCGATATCCTCAATGCCAGAAATGTCACAAATACCATCCAGGAGAGTGTAAGTTAGGGACACAAGTTTGTTTCAAATGCCACAAGGAGGGACATAAGGCCTGGGAGTGTCCATTGCATCAAAACAGGAACGCTGGAAGAGGGAGAAACACCGAGAGAGGAAACACCAAAGGAGGTGGAAACGCCGAAAAAAGAGGAAATTCTAGAGCTTTTGCGATGAATGGCGATGAGTGAAAAAAAAGGGGAGATCAACGCGTTAGATTTTATTACCCATTTCTAGTTTATTTACGTAGCTATTTTGATTTTAGTTTTATTTTTAGCAAACGTATGAGAACGCAAAGAAGTTTTTAAGTTGGAATAAAGTTTTGCATTATTTTGGTAAAGATGGATCTATATAGTACACGTTGGTAGCAATTTATTAAAGACCCTAATAAAGTGTGAGCAGATTAAAGACACAGAACAAGTGGGATCCTTGATAAAGGTGGCACAGTCGATATACCGGGATGGTCAACTCACAATGCATTTTTTCGATGCCGCTTCATTTTTTTTAGGAATATTTTAGTGTCCGAATAAGATAGTTAACCTAGTGCATAGCAAAACAATGATCAATTAGAGAAATTTTTATGGTAGAGAACATAGCAAGACTTATGTTTTGCGTGCCGATTAGGAAGATCTCAGAACTTAGAATTCATAGGCGATAGACATGCCATTAGTAAGATGAGGGAAGATCAATGGTAGATTTTAAGTATAGATACCATTAAGTTTGAGTACGTAATTTCGAGGATGAAATTTTTTTAGTAGGGAAAGATGTAGCGATCCGGTTTTTCTAATATTTAAATTGCTACGTTTTCTTCCTAAAAAAAATATTTTATTCATTTTATTTGTGTGATATTAATTGGTTAAGTCTAATAAGTCGCACCTAAATAAGTTTAATAAATAATTAAGCTTACACGATGTTTATTTTGCATTGAGTCATAACATGCATTAATAAATTTGTGGCATGAGCTTACACATTGGTGTTTATTTTAATCATTTACATGCATGGTAAGCCTAAGGTTCATTATTTTAAAAGGAGCCCAAAATTTATTTTTTTATTTTTTTATTTTTTTTTTATTTTTTTTTTCTTCTTTTGAAGAAGCCCAAGTTTATACTTGAACAAGCCCATTCGATTTTGTTGGAAAGGCTAGGTAAGAGATCAAAATTTAGTTTCCTCTCCCATGCAAGGTCTACGAAATAATCCTCTTTAACTTCTTAGAAGTTAATTCCTTCACAAACTCTCAAGATTTATCACAGAGTTTATCACACTCTTGATCTTATCAAGTATATCTCTTGGTGGCTACGAACCTAGCCCTAAACCCTAAACCTAGCTTACTCACACGAAATCTTACCCTAAATATTAGTGTATATAAGGCTTTTACCCATCTCTTTCTTCACACAAAAAAAAGAAACGAAGCAAGGTGTTTTAAAAGCTTCAACTCTTCGGAAGGTATGAAATCTCTTCTGGTTTGTATGTCTTTCATTACCATTGCATACGCATAGCATTGGGTGGGTTTGGGGTGTAGGATGAGGGAGTTAGTTGTTGAGAAGCTCCGACCTTCCCAACGCAGTACTGGTGGCGGCTTTCAGGAGCAGTTGCTGCTCACGTTATCTGCGGTAAGTTTCTATTCAGCGAGATGGTGGCCGTTCAGCTTGAAGTTGCTGTTCGACGATGGCGCAGTGAGTTGGGGTCTGTTTCGGCGATTCGATGTTGAAGGCTGCACTGCTGGTGTCTCGTAAAGTATAGAGGGAGAGTATGTTGGTTTATTTTTATCCTAATTATGTTTGTTTTGTAGGAGGATTGTTGGGTATTAATAATGGTTTGGGTTACATGAATAAAAAAAAGGGTGAAAGTGTTGTTTGCTCCATGTTGCTGTTTCTCGTGAAAAAGTTACGAGAGAGAGAGAGAGAGAGAGAGAGAGAGAGAGAGGTTGGCAGAAGAAGAAGTAGGTTTGGGATAGTTGATTAAATGTGTGGGTCGAGAGTGTGTTGGGCCCAAAGCATGCATTAGGCAATTTCTTTAAACATAAATGTCATTCCATGTATATATATAGGCATATATTAACGTATAGTGCTTGGTTAATTGCCAATTTTTTTTATACATATATATAGGCGTAAGGTTCTTGGCATAAAGTAGTATAAGGTTGCCATGCATTAATTAATTCAAAATCACGTATTTTCACGTAAATATTAGAGTAATTAATGAATTATTTTAAGCATGCATAATAGTTTAAATTCATGCATGCATAGTTTAATTACATCATGTTACTCATTGTATTAATTTAAGATAAATAATTTATAGGCAAGGCGCGCAGGATTTAATCGGTTAATATCAAGGTCAAGGTCAAGGTGGGGTTTTACGTTGAATTTATCTCTATTATCCTCTCTATATGTTTTATTGAATATATGTGATGTCACAGCATAGCAAGAGCCTTCGGGCTATCACGCAGAGCTTTCGAGCTATCACGCAGAGCCTCCGGGCTATATGCAGAGCTTTCGAGCTATCACGCAGAGCCTCCGGGCTACATAGTTTGGTCTACGGACTGAACACAAGTTTATTATTCGCATAATATTCTGTTTTATATATAGTTTGGATAATTGGACACTCCCCACTGAGTCAGTAGTACTCACCCCAAAACTACTTATCTTTTCAGGTATTGTCTCGAGTGATGTGTAGCGGGCAAGATGTGATGATGGTGGTCAAGTGATCAAGCATGATTAAAGATAATTTAATTTATTTTTGACTTTATTTTATGTAACAAATGTCGAGTTATACTTTGAAACTTCCGCTGTATTTCAAGAAAAGTATTTTATTAATGAAAAGTATGGATAACGTGCCTTTTTCTATTAAAAGTGAAATTGGGGCGTTACAGTTATTATATATGGTAATTGAGTAATTGTACATTTTTATAACTACCATAATCATTGTTAATGTATATGATAATGATAATTGTCTAATTATATATTTACTGTAATTGTGCTATTAAATTAAATATTCAAATATAAAAGAAATAAAGATATCTTTCAACTTGAAAAATGAATCTTGGACATTGTATAGCAAATCAATCCAATATATCCCATTTAATGGTACTCGGAAATTAGTGATGCTAATTAAGGAAGAAATTACATGTAATACATATCAAATTTTGGATTAAAATTATTTGCACGTACATTATCTAATTCATTATTCGGATATATATTATATTCATAATTTTTATAAACAGAAATATCATTTAGGCAGGAAAACCAATATTTCTAATTGCGGATCCGGTGTTGTTATATATATTATATAGATATATATTATACAGCGCCGGAGTAGAGATGGCGTGGATTCACCAACCGCCACTTGATTTGCTCGTCCGCTATACCTCTCAAAGATTAGTCTAATCTTTTCGATGAGTACCGGGCAATAGGATTGATTGGATTGCGTTTCAAGTGTATCTGGGGATACACATTAACACAACAAATGTGTTGTCCAAACAAATATTGCCCGCTCAATGTGTCTTTGGCATGCTCACTTCCTTGAGCAAGACTCGTGGTCTTCTCGACCTGATGCCTAAAGTTGCAGAAAATACAATAACAAATAAAAATGTATTAGTACAATTCATTAGAATTAATAAATAAAATAAACATAATATTTTTTTATTAGGATTGAGAGCATTCAGAGTATTCATCAACGCTAATGCGTAAATAACATACAATGGCATATCACTATCCTTTTTCCATGTTTCATTCACTGAGATAGTATAAAATCTCGGGTTACAAAGAATAATTTTGAGTCTGAAAGATTAGGTCAACGTGAGCAAATTATTGCTTTGTTGTTGTTGGTGAACTGCATAGAATAAAAAAAATATTCATATTAAATTATAAAAACATTGAAATAACATATATGTTTTCTATATACCTTTTCAAATTTAAATATAACCCATTCTGGCATTTTCATGTTCGGATTATTATTCCAACATATGGGCCATAACTCGTGGAGAGAAAACTGTTGGCCACCACCATAATAATTATCCAAATGTGCAAATGAATATGGTCATGATATTACCAGTGTAAAGCGACCAGTGGTCTTATAATGTGCAAACGGGTCATATCTAAGACCTGTGATCTGGACAAAAAAACATGATAACAAACGTAGTTGGAAACTATCCTGGATAAATAAATAGTAAGAGGAATGCGAAGAAAAACACATACAGTACCTTCAAATCAGAGTAGTCCGGTGTAGACATAAGAGTATAGAATAAAGTGCTTATCCCCTTTCAAAAACTATAGGTAGGTCGTTATCCCTAAAACCTGTGACCTGGACAAAAAAACATGATAATAAATAAATCTTTTAATTGCGTAATTATATAATTACCGTAATTAATGTTATTATATATGACAATTGAGTAATTGTACAATTTTATAACTACCATAATCATTGTTAATGTATATGATAATGATAATTGTCTAATTATATATTTATCGAAATTGCGCTATTAAATTAAATATATAAATATAAAAGAAATAAAGATATCTTTCAACTTGAAAAATGAATCTTGGAGATTATATAGCAACTCAATCCAACATATCCGATTTAATGGTACACGAAAATTAGTGATGCTAATTAAGGAAGAAATTGCACTTAATACGTATCAAATCTTGGATTAAAATTATTTGCACGTACATTATCTAATTCATTATTCTGATATATATTATATTCATAATTTTTATAAGCAGAAATATCATTTAGGCGGGAAAACCAAGATTTTTAATTGCGGATCCGGTGTTGTTATTATATATTATATAAATATGTATCAATCTCTCTACCGTGAGACGGAAATTGCAATTAAAACAACCAAAACTTCCATTTCAAACACCTCAACCCCATCGACAACACTTTACACACATATTGAATTGAGTGATAACTATTAATGTTGGCTAATTTTTTTTTAACCTGTGGAGAGAAAATCGTTGGCCACCACCATAATAATTATCCAAATATGCAAACGAATATGACCATGATATTGCCAGTGTAAAGCGACCAGTGGCCTTATAATGTGCAAACGGGTCATACCTAAGACGTGTGACCTATAGGTAGGTCGTCATCCCTAAAACCTATGACCTGGACAAAAAACATGATAACAAATAAATCTTTTAATGGGGGAAATTTTAAAATAGACAAAAGCAAACAGTTAAATGGAAAAAGCAACAGGATTTAAAATCCACAAGTTATATCGACAATGTATACTTAGTTTTTGTAACAAGCAAGGCCCGGGCCCACCAAATCAAAGTTTTTGTACTTTTGTTTTCAGAAAAGCCTTACACAAAGCTGTTTTATTCTACTTCCCAAAAATGAAATATTAATGACTAGGGTTTTGAAATCTTTATTATCCCAACCATCCCAACCACCCTTCTCTCTCTCTCTTTCTCTCGATAATTTTGAACATATATCACCCAACCTTCTCTCCTCTTATCATCGATTATTTAGAACCAAAAATCACCCACCCTTTTTCTTCTCTATCTTCTTCGATATTCTTGAAGAACCAAGCACTTAAACATCGAAAAAACCAGTTGAAGCCGCCGGGTCTCTCTCCTCTTTGATAATCTCTCTCTCTCTCTCTCTCTCTCGGAACAACCGCACGCTGCCGTCTCTGTTGGAACTTGGTCGCCGGAAAATGGAAGGAGTGCAAGGACAACCGCCGGCCGGGTCTTCTTCTCAAGTAATTTTTCAATGCTCATGTTTTTTGGCACGTTTTATGAATGTTTGTGTTAGTCGATGCTATTATGCTTTTATGAAACTAATTAGTCGATGATATTCATGTTAGTCGATGCTATTTTGCTTTTATGAAACTCAGTAGTCGATGCTATTATACTTTTATAAAATTAATGGTTGGTTGTTTGATATTAATCGATGCTTGTTAGAAACTAATTGTGGACTAACCGATGCTATTATGATTTTATGAAACTAATGGTTGGTTGTTTGATATTAATCGATGCTTGTTAGAAACTAATTGTGGACTAACCGATGCTATTATGTTTTAAATCAATCGATGACCTTCATTAGACTAATCGAGGAACCTTAATTTAAAAAAAAATTGAGGAAGTTCTCGATTAATTTAATACAAATCGAGGCCTTCCTCGATTAATTGTAAAAAACACAAATTAATTGAGGCCTTCCTCCATTAAATTAAAAAAAATTAATCGATTAATTTAAGACTAATCGAGATCGATTAATATTTAATTTAAATCGATAAATTTAATACAAATCGAGGCCTTCGTCGAATAATTTTAAAAAACACAAGCTAATTCAGGCCTTCCTCGATTAATTTAATACAAATCGATTAATATATAATGTAAATCGATTAATTCTAAAAAAAATTAATTGATTAATTTAAAAAAAAACTAATCGATTAATATTAAAAAAAACTAATTGATTAGTTTAAAAAAAAACTAATAGCGTAAATAAAACTAATAGACAGCTTGCCTCTATTAATTTAACAATAATCGATGAAGTTTAAAAAAAAATTGTTACATAGTAAAAAAAAATTAATTGATGAATATTTAAATAATCGATGAATATTTAATCTAAAAAAGTAATTGATTAATTTAAACAAATCTAATCGATTAATATATAAGTAATCGATGAATATCTAATTTAAAAAAAAAATCTAATCAATTATTTTAAAAAACAAAAACCTAATAGCCTAAATAAAACTAATCGATTAATTGTCTCTATTAATTTAAGACTAATCGATTAATTTTAAAAAAAACTAATCGATTAATATTTAAAAAAAAGTAATGGCTAGTTTTAAAAAACATAATAGAGTAAACAAATCTAATCGATTAATATATAACTAATCGATGAATATCTAATTTAAAAAAAATCTAATCGATTATTTTAAAAAACAAAAACCTAATAGCCTAAATAAAACTAATCGATTAATTGCCTCTATTAATTTAAGACTACTCGATTAATATTTAATGTAAATCGATTAATTATAAAAAAAATTAATCGATTAATTTAAAAAAAACTAATCGATTAATATTTTAAAAAAAGTAATGGCTAGTTTAAAAAAACCTAATAGCCTAAACAAATCTAATCGATTAATATATAAGTAATCGATGAATATCTAATTTAAAAAAAAAAATCTAATCGATTATTTTAAAAAATAAAAACCTAATAGCCTAAATAAATCTAATCGATTAGTATTTAAAAAAAACTAATCGATTAATATTAATTGTCCTTGATTAATATTAAATTTAAAATTTAAGAAATTCCAATTTATTTGAAATACTAAAAGAATTTACTTTAATAGTTTTAATTTTGAAAATGTTGTTTGATTGATTGGGTTAGACTGCTGTTACGGAGCCTGAGGACCTTGGTCGTCGTGTACGCCATCCCAGATGTTATTGACACGATCAGAGCCACGCTACTCGTGATTGGTGGTGATGTCGTCCGACTATTCAGATCGGGCTGTTTCGGACATTTTCTGGACTACACAGGTGGTGACGTCCAGAAGAGGGTCATACACGCGCTGATGACATACGAGGTCCACGCGCCGGATCGTGCACGTGTGGGGCGGGAGGCATGGTTTCATATTCATCACTCCCAGCTGCGGTTCGGTCCGAGTGAGTACGCCTTGGTGTTAGGTTTACGATTCGGCGGCTCGACATTCGATCCTCATGGCGATCATATTGTTTCGTCGAGATCTGTGTACCGCCGTTCATTCGAAGGGAAGCGTACGACCATCAAACAGATGGAGGACAGGTTCAAACAGCGGTGGATGGCCAGAGACGCTTCGGATTATGTGAAGATTGCGAACATATTGTTCGTATACCGGATGATTTTGTGCCTAGATCAGTACCGGGTCGTGGATCCATGGGTGTGGGCGCTAGCGGAGGATGTGGAGCGATGGAACTCATTTCCATGGGGTGCATATTCTTACCAGGCGTTGATGCACTACATTGGCCTCGTCCCCAGGACTCGACAGGCTATGGACGGGAAAGGATCCGGACAGTATCATTTTTACGGGCCGATCTGGGCACTCCAGGTAATTAGTTTAAATTTAATTGTTCTAAATTAGTTGAAATCAAGTGAATACGTAACTAATCCATTAATCCACTTTACAGGTATGGGCTTGTGAGGTGATTCCGGAGTTGGCTAGTGAGGCTGGTGTGCATAGTGGACAGCTCACTGTGCCTCGATGAAAGCTCATTGTGCATAAACACACTCAATTAGGTACATGTAAAAAAATAAAAACAAATAGAGATTTAAATGTCGTACCAGATGACTGCTGCCGCGTGAGAGCAGGGGATCAAGTCCAGCTCGAACTCACGACAGTCACAGGTCCGGTTCTGAAGATCGACCATGTATACCTCCCTCCCAACCTCGACTTTCCATAATGTTGCTAATGTAGTGGCCGCACGGCATAGCAGCGTCCCTTATCGACGTTCCCCGAAAGCTTCAGCGCGATGCCATCAGTCAACACATGATTCGAGCCCACTGCTGCCGCACGTCGCTGAACGAACCACTGCTCAACAATTGATCTAAACATCTCGAGCAATGAGCAAACAGGTAACCTCCTCGCCCACAACAGACGAGCATTGAGACTCTCCGCCGCATTAGATGTCATGAACCCGTAGCGCCGTACGGGACAATGTGAATGAGCCCAATGCACTGTGCTAATATTACACAGCTTCTGATATGCATTTGGACAGACCTGCTCCAACGTCGACATACTCTCCTAGAAGGTGTCTCTCCGATATGCGTAGGCAGCCTCCTGAAATAGCGTCGTCACGTGTTTCCCTCTCTTCGTCATCTTATTCTTCAAATGGTAGTAGCACAGTCCGTGCGTCGCTCTTGGGAAAATAGCCTCCACAGCATTTTTAATGCTCTGATGCTGATCCGAAATGATTAGAAGATCATCTATATCACCCAGAGCCATGTGCAAGTGGGCCAGGAACCATATCCAAGATTCGTCGTTCTCTATCAGTCCGAGCCCAACTGCAACAGGTAAGATCTGTTCGTTGCCGTCCTTCGTCACAGCGACAAAGAGAACCCCCTTGTTCTTTCCCTTCAGGTGGGTCCCATCGATCACAAGCACTGGACGAACATACTGGAGAAATGCATTGACACACGCACCGAGAGCAAGGAATGAATGCTTGAACCGACCATCACTCGTGATCTCCATGTCTACTACAGTCCCCCGATTCATCAATTGCAGAGTGTGAAGGAAAGCGGACAACTGTGCGTAGGACTTGTCAAAGTCTCCATATACCATCTGAATGGCAATGTTCCTCGTGCGCAGAGCGAAGCTGTAGTCGATATGGATGCCAAACTCACGCACAAGCTCTGCCATCATCTCCTTCGGCTTCAGAACAACCCGCTCGTCCACCAATCTACGAGCAAAGTATTTTCTGAGCACTCGTGCAGGAACCTATCGCGGAGCAATTCGACCCATATCAAGATGGCATGTGTGAGTGCCGTTGAACTTGTATATTCTCCACATATGCCCATCAGCAACCGCAAAGCACTTGAACGGGCAATCACCGCCATGCTTACAAACATAGCCTAATCATGACCTATTCGAGCGATACACGGCATACTCCATTTGATTCTGCATGTGATAGATACCGACCGCCAGAGCCAGATCATCCTTCGTCCAAAAAATAGCTCCCTGGTGCAGTGTATCTGATTCTGGTGCTAGTCCCTCATCCCAAGATAGTGGGCCCGCAATGTCCCAATCAGCAAGGGGAACCACCCAATTCCTCGAAGGCCCGTCAGATCTAAACGGAACACCAGTGGTAGATGGTGGGACGACTCCCGTCAAGCACAGCAATCTGTCTGTACGATCAGCAGAAGAACGAAGCCAGCCACTGTATTCTGTCAACAGTGACTCCACCAACCTCGTTCTATCATTCACCTCTTCTTGTTCTTGTTCTTCTTCTTCTCCCTCTTCTTCTCCTTCTGCCTCTTCTTCTCCTTCTCCCTCTTCTTCTGCAGTAGGACCATGCGTCTCTGCATATTGAAAAGTAGGGAACATAGTCGTCCCTCATAGATGGTCCGGCTCCAGAACCTTCCAACTGTCTTGAAATCACGTACACGACCATCTCAGTAGTCTGCTCGTGAAGCAAATCGAGCAAATCTCCATCATCTTGCAAAGATGTTCTGATCCGTCTGCCAGTATTGGTGCTGGTGAGGTAAAATAATTCATACTCGATCCTGTTCGAGTCAGTCCGCAACAACTTGTGAACCTCCCTCACCAGTGAGCTAAAACACAGCTTATCGGATGACATCGTCACGAGTTGCTCGTCCCCATCTACATATTCTGATCTCTCCCATCGTCCACTGTGTCGTACAATAATGCGACGTCTAACCATCTGCAATTTATAAACAATGATATGTGATTAAACCCTAAACTCTATTAAAACCTAAACGCTATAAAACCCTAAAACCTTTTCTCTAGAAAGCCACGATTCAAACCCTAAAACCCTAAAACATATTAAATCCTTAAAGATGTGACCATTAATACTAACTAAAGCAATTAAATAAAATTGAACTGGAAAAATGGATAAAATAATAAAGTTCAAATATAAGCGATTAAATTTAAAAAGAATGCACGATTAATAGTTCAAATAGCATTGATTACCTCTATTAAATATCATCGATTAATTATATTAATTTCAAGACTCGATTAAGTTGTAATAGCCTCGATTAAATTGTAATAGCCTCTAAAATTAACCTCTATATTATTTATAGTAGCCTCGAATTAATCGATGAATATTATTAAACCTAATCTATTAATTTGATAATCAATCGATGAATATCTAATTGTCTCGATTAATTTAAAAAAAAACATTAAAGCATCGATTAATTCAAAAAAAAAATTAATCGATTAATTTAATATTAATCGAGGAAAGCATCGATTAATTCAAGTATTCCTCGATTAATCGAGGCTAGCCTCGATTAACTTTAAATTAACCTCTAATTATTTATAATAGCCTCGATTATATTTAAGTGTTCCTCGATTAAGTTATAAAAAATATTGAAGTGTTCCTCGATTATATTTATGTGTTCCTCGATTAAGTTATAAAAAATATTGAAGTGTTTTTTACAAAGCCCTCGATTATATTAAGTGTTACTCGATTATTTAAAAATTAGCCTCGATTAATTATAAAAATTGCCCCGATTAAATTTGAAATAGCCTCCATTAATTCTATGAGTCTCGATTAATTCTAAATAAAATCTCCATGAATTCTAAAATAGCCTCGAATAATTCTAGTAGCCAAGATTTATAGTCTACCACATGCAACTCTTCAAAATATAAAAGATTAAAAGGTATGACATGCAAATCTCTACATCGCCTATTTTTAAATTAAATCTAACAACACATGCAATATATAATCAAAACAATAAATATTTGCAAAATAAGTGGAAAAAAATGGAGAGTACAAAACGTACCTTTGAAAGTTGCTCGTACACTACTTTCTTCTTTAGAAAAATCTCGTCTTTCGCCCCCTTGCTCCGAAAAATTTCTCCAACTTTTGCTCTTCTTCGTCGCTTTGTTTTGTAGTGTGAATAATAAGCTCGTCTATTTATTCAAAAATTTAACCTACCTCGTCACAAAGCATTAAATTGTATTAAATTCGGTCCTACCTTCCCTTCTTTTCATTGATTGGGTCCAACCTTCCCCTTCTTTTCATTACTAACCTGTACATGTATTAAATTCGCCCCCCTACCTTTCTTTCTTTTCATTTAATGAAGTCATTTACCTTCCTTCTTTTTATTTATTGAAACTAGTTACACAAAAAAGAAATAAATGCATTCATTAATCGTGGCTAGTTAAGATATTAATCGAGAATTTCTTAAAATTAATCTATATATTTTTTAATAAGTAATTGAGGCTCATTTAAAAATAATCGAGTCAATTTAAAAAAAATAATCGATGCTTTTGTAAATTTAAAAAATAATCGAGTTAGTTTAAAAAAATCAACATAATCGAGGCCAAAATAATTAATCGAGGCCCATTTACAATTTAAAAAAAATAATCGATGCTTTTGTAAATTTAAAAAATAATCGAGTCATTTTTACAAAAAAAATCAACATAATCGAGTCCTTCTTGTGAAATATTCGAGACCACTTCTGCAAATTATTTTTTAATATAAAATCGAGGCTCAACTTATAATTAATCGAGTCCACTTTTGTAAACTAAGAATTAATCGAGTCCACTTTTGTAAACTAAGAATTAATCGAGTCCACTTTTGTTAGGGTTTCGTTTTAGAATTAGGGTTTCGAGCTGTTAGAGTGCATTTAATGCCTGACAAAAGTAGAATGTGCCAATCATTGGGTGTGGGGACCAGGTCTATTATAGTACAAATTGCCTAACAAACTACCTATTTTTAAAAGTTGTTGTTTTTTCCTAATTACTATTTACTTTTGTCTAATTTTATCCATTTAGACTCTTTTAATTGTGTAATTATATAATTACCGTAATTAATGTTATTATATATGGTAATTGAGTAATTGTACAATTTTATAACTACCATAATCATTGTTAATGTATATGATAATGATAATTGTCTAATTATATATTTACCGTAATTGTGCTATTAAATTCAATATGCAAATATAAAAGAAATAAAGATATCTTTCAACTTGAAAAATGAATCTTGAACATTGTATAGCAAATCAATTCAATATATCTGATTTAATGGTACACAGAAATTAGTGATGCTAATTAAGGAAGAAATTGCACTTAATACATATCAAATTTTGGATTAAAATTGTTTACACGTACATTATCTGATTCATTATTCGGATATATATTATATTCATTATATAAATACTGTCTGAGATAATACATTTGACAAAATAATACACAATACAATATAAAATAACTAACTAAACATTATAGAGTACAATTAATACCAAAATGAGGATCTATGAGGTTCAAATATAGTAAATAGAATGTCATCTTGTTCCAATTTCCAAACAATATTGGTACTAACTCATCACATTAGAGTAATTATGAATATAATTATGCACATATGTTTGATATATTTCTTGATTTCTTCCAGTAGCTTCACCATGGATTGGATAATGTACATTGACCCAATTATTTTGTTGATGCATATTTTGAACTCCATACACATTTTGATAATATTCGCACGGCCAAATCTCTAACTGTAGTGATGAATAACCATATATAACCCACCGATCAACTGCCATTACCAAACACTAATAAATATACCATGCATATTTATTCATTAAATACATGATTTTAAATTATTTAAACAAGCTCTATTTAAAAATATTAAGCAAAAGACTTACATGAGACCATAGTAGATTGAGAAGCAATTACAACGATCAGCAAATCATTTTCTCTCGTCACGAAAAAAATAAAGTTTATGCATCTCACTTTTCTTTCTAAGACATTCGTTGGTTTCCCGGGCTTCTTTCTTTTATAATTTTTTACAGAGTGTCTTTGTAAAGCAAATAATATTGCAACTCAAATAATTATATTGAAGACCTAAAAAAGACTATAAAAATATATAGTATAAAATAAAAATCCAAATATATTATAGAAATATAAAAAAATCGCGATATATTGCGACTTTTTGCGATATTTCGCCGATACCCGGGAAAATTATCGCAATGTCAAAATCCGCGATGTATCCGCAATATTTCGCGATATTTCAATCCTTAATTATTTTACACATACTCATAATTTATTATATACATAATATCTGTGTCTCTTCTCCCAATATTACATGTTGACTCCCGGAAATTTCTATGCTATTCCATGGAGTAGTGTCCATCTGTCACAGTAAATCTAATATGACACTTGCATATATCACAATAGATCTATTGTAACTTACTGTGATGGATCGTCGCATTATTTTTATTATTATAACTATATTTTACCCCAACTTAATACATGCGTTCGTCTCTGCATTTTCATTTACACACCTTGTGGTAGGACCCACAATTCTTAATCAGGATTTACATGCAAATCTTGGATTAAATCTTTGACAGGATCATTTGTTAATAGCTCACCATGCATGTTACATCACTTATTTCCATATTAATTATTTATACATGTCACATTTATATATTGAATTAGATAATGAATTTGGTTATTGCTATTTGGCCACATTATGGTTAGCCATAATTTTTTAATTATGGTATTCTTAAAATATATGGTAAGTGTTTGATTAACTCTTTAATTAGTGATTAATAATATTTTACATCCACACCCTTGATGTTCATTTTAGGAAGATTTGACTTATATATTTTTTAAATTCAAATTATACATATAATCTCTCTCTCTCTCTCTCTCTCTCTCTCTCTCTCTAAATATGGATGAATTGTTATATAAATCAATCTTTGGTGAATTGTTTTTTTTTTTAGAGCTCTGTGCAATTCAATTAAAATATGGTATATATTTATAAAAAAAATATTTAAATTTTTTGAAAATATATAAATGGATTATGAAATGAGTTTGCCACATCAATATTACAAATCAAATAAATGGATGAATTATTAATTAAATCAATCTTCCGTGAATTGAAATTTTTTTCTTAGATGATCTTTGAATTGAATTAGACAAATAAATAATTAATGTTTATTTTAATTATATATTGGGACCTTTAATTCCCATCTTTTTTTGTACCAACTTTAAATTTTTGTATTCAATTTTTATGTAAAATTATGCTGAAGTTTTATATTTCAGTTTATTTGTCTATCATCAAATATAATACATTACATTGGATCTCATTCCGTCTTTCATATTTATTATTGTTCTTTTCAATGATTTATAAATCACTACCCTAATTTAACGAATAAATAAAAATATAAAATAAATTCTAAAATGCAGAAATCATAGATTACAATAATAAAAAATATATATCATCAAGTATTCTAAAATAATATTAATACAGATTATTATAAGTTATTGCTAAATTTTTACAGTAAATTACACACATAATTAATTTAAGGATTCATTTGTGTTAAAAGAATATTCTCCACTTCAACATTTTCGTATTCAACAATTTATTTATTTATTTATAAATTTGATCTCATAATCATATTCAAAATTGACTCCCTTCCAACATAATTTACGATAATTTATTCAATTTTGCAATTGTGTAATTAAGTAATGTGTCTAATTTGATTTACCAAAATATTTAATAATTTTGAGGATGATTCCATAATTTGATTTGTAATGTTGATGAAGCAAAATCATTTCATAATTCCCTTATATAATTTTTTAGAGATTTTATTTAATTTTTTTATCATTTCATAAACATTTATAATTTTCTAGAGTTTATCTAATAAATTTGGTATATTGTCTAATTTCAATTTACCAAAATATTAAATAATTCTGAGGATGATTCCTCTCCATTTCCACAAGTTCATTATTTGATTTGTTATATTGATGTGGCAAAATTATTTTATAATCATTTATATATTTTTAGAAATTTTATGTAATTTTTGATGACGATGTACCCTATATTTTATTAATTCCATCCTTAAGCTTTTGAGAATAATAAAAAGAAATTAAACGGAGTTAATTGAATTGCAATTCACGGATCTCTAAAAAAATCAATTCACCAAAGATTAATTTATATAACAATTCATCCATATATATATATATATATATATATATATATAGAGAGAGAGAGAGAGAGAGAGAGAGAGATTATATGTATAATTTGAATTTAAAAAATATATAAATCAAATCTTTTTAAAATAAACATCAAGGATCTAGATGTAAAATGTTATTAATCACTAATTAAAGAGTTAATTAAACACTTATCATATATTTTAAGAGAACTATAAATAAAAAATTATGGCCGGCCATAGTATGACCGAATAACATTATCTAATGAATTTTACTTGCATTATCTATTAAATGATATTCATAATAAAAAATTGCCAGTGATGCAATCGAATAAAAATAATATTGGCAAGATGATAACTATAATTAATTGGTGTTGTATGCACGTGTCAGTGTTACCAACCATAAGTCCATAACTGATAAGATATAATATTTGATTATCACCGCCGCACACATTTTCCAATTTTGGATCTCCTCTTCAATTTGATCACCTTAAAGTTTATAATAAGGAGCATTCTCTTTTGATCAATTTGATTTTGAGGCATTTGCTTATTGGCTTTACTCTAAATATAGTAAAGAAAAGGAGAATGATGCGGTTGCGTTGCGCCTGTAACTTTCTAACACGTACAACAACAAAATTTAAATATATCACTTGATACTTGATATGGGTTTCGATTCAAATCTTAGATTTTAACCTGTAAAATTAACAATCTCATATAAATTTTATTGAAAAAACTAGTACTGCATTTTGTGGTGTACGTGGATGAAGATTAATTATAAGCCTTTTCGATATATTTTAGGATTGAAGTCCAGTTAAATATATATCATTTTAAAAATAAAATTAGAATTGAATAAAGTTTTAATAAAATCATCATACTATTATTATTTGGAATACATCACATCACTCAATAATCAATGTAAAGATATTGATTTTACGTTTGAAAACTTTTTAAGTCTTAAATTTCTATGTGCGGACCCTAAATTCAAATTAAACTCATCGAAATAGCAACAAATTTGCACTAGAAAATATCACGAGAACCTTGATGAAGATAAATATCACAAAAAATTAACTTATTTTTTTATTTTTTAAGAGTTATATGTAAAATTACAAAAATATCATTTTTTTGTTGCAAAAAAAAAAAAAAGATGATAGTTTTGTAAATTTTCATATAACTCTGTTTGTCACTTTGGTACAAGCCGACAAGGGTGTTTCTTTAAGCATCTTGTGAGTGACTGCAGAGTCCCATGCTTTGTGAATGGCGATCTCGCATAAAATATTTTGCAAATATTCTAATTTTGTTCAATTTTTTTTTATAAATATAGGCAGGAAATGCATAAGTATATGATTTAGCTGTGATCATATATGATAGTAATTTAAAGAAGAATTGATATGGAGAAAAGAGTAGCGATCGTGGGCGCCGGAGTGAGCGGGCTGCTGGCGTGCAAATACGCGGCGTGGCGAGGTTTTAATCCGATGGTTTTTGAGGAGCAAAATGAGGTAGGCGGCCTCTGGAATCACACATTCGAATCCACCACTCTCCAAGTTCCTAAAGAAATGTACCACTTTTCGGATTTCCCTTGGCCTTCTTCCGTTGAAGATGTGTTGCCCCACAACACCCAACTCCTCCAATATCTCCAATCTTACGCCCACAAATTCGAGCTGCTTCACTTCATCAAATTCAACTCCAAAGTCATGGACGTCGATTATGTCGGAGGAGAATCCAAACAGGAGATGCAGTCTTGGGATTTGTGGGGTGGATCTGGTAAAGCTTTTGGATCCAAAGGGAAATGGATTCTCAGAGTTCTTCAACTACAAGATCATTCCATCAAGGTGTATGAAGCAAAGTTCTTGGTTCTGTGCATTGGAAGATTCAGTGGTCTGCCAAAACTGCCGGAGTTCGATGCCGGACAAGGACCGGAGCTATTTTCCGGCAAAGTGCTGCATTCCATGGATTACTCCAATATGGAGAATGCAGCAGCTGCTGAGTTCATCAAAGGAAAACGAGTCGTCGTTGTAGGTTCTGGGAAATCAGCAGTCGACCTTGCGTTTGAATGCGCCAATGCAAATGGTAGGTAGTTCTTGATCGAATATATATTGGAGAAAAGAATAATAAAATAATTAAGGTACGTACTGCAGGAAAAGATAATCCGTGCACAATGATTCAAAGAAGTATTCATTGGATGCTGCCTCACGACGCCCAGCCATGGGGTTTGAATTTGGGGTATCTGTGTTTCACTCGCTTTGCTGAGCTCATGGTTCATAAGCCCGGCGAACCCTTCTTCACCAGCCTTGCCGCCACCTTGCTTACGCCAATGGTAATTCATTAATTAATTACTGTATGGACTATACATATATATATATTTCTGTTTAATTCATTAATTAATTATAATGATGAATATGCATATATATATATAATAGCGATGGGGAATGAATAAGCTGATCGAAAGCTATCTTAAATGGCGACTTCCATTGAAAAAATATGGTATGATTCCGGAAGAAAAGTTCGTTGCAGAAGCGTCGTCTTGCCAGATATTGTTCCTGGCGGAAAACTTCTACGACAGAGTGGAAGATGGGAGCATAATGTTGAGGAAATCGAAGAGTTTGAGGTTCTGCGAAGAAGGTTTGATCGTTGATGATAAAACAGTAATTAAAGCGGATATAGTAATATTTGCAACGGGATATAAAGGAGATGAGAAGCTGAAGAACATGTTCGCATCTCCTACCTTTCAAAACTACATCGCAGGAACTCCAACCTCCACTATCCCACTATACAGACAGATGATCCATCCCAGGATCCCTCAGTTGGCGGTCATCGGCTACTCGGAGTCCCTTTCGAATATATTCACATTCGAAATGAGGTGCAAATGGGTGGCCCAGTTTCTTGATGAGGCGTTCCAGTTGCCTAGCATTAGGGAGATGGAGAAGGAGATCGATGCGTGGGAGAAATACATGAAGAGATATGCAGGCAACTCCCAGTTCAAGAGGTCTTGCATCGGAGGGATTCCAATCTGGTACAATGATCAAATCTGCACAGACATTGGATCTAATCCCACAAGAAAGAATGGCTTTTTCTCTAATTTATTTCACCCTCATGCTTCCAAAGATTATCAGGGTTTATGATCTCCATCGCCATACTCATTTCCTATATTTAAATGTTGTTTGGATTTTGGAATAATGCAGGATCTCAATCTATTGTCCTGTAGGCTGTAATTGTATATGTTGCTTTCATATACAAATAAATGTTTTGCACAAAATAATCAACTTAAATAATGAAGTCCTCTGTTTCATTTAGATATACTGCAATTATTATTTATTTTATACACCGATCCAACAGCTAAAAAGTTGCAACTTATGATCTGTTTTAAATAATTTGTAATTAATTCGACAGCAAAGTTTAATTCATTAAAAAGTATCGTACTGAGATTGAGTCATTATTCGTAAGACCAACTCTAATGCTGGACTAAAACACTAATTTGATGCAGAAATTCATTTTAATGCAGCGTCAAATTCTGCTCCAATTTGGTGCAGCATCAAATCCTGCCTCAAATTTGGGACAGAATTTGATGTTGTACCAAATTGGTGTTGATTGATCTCACAGCATTTAATTAATTATTTTATTATTTAAAATCATTATTAAATATGTTATTTAATAAATTTAATTTAATTTATAAATTATATATTCACTTAATTCAATTAATTAAACATAATGGATAGAATGAAGTCCCACATATTACAAATTACTAAAAATTAACCTAAAAACACACTACAATTAACTAAAACTACTTGAAAAAATAAATTACAAATCATTTCTAGATCCTCTAAGATAATTATAATATTGACCGAAATCGTTTGAAGAATCTTCAAACCCATGTCATTCACCTCCGGATTGATTGAATTGTGAAAAATCTCCTTGATGAGGAGAAAATTGAGATTCACGAGCTTGATTTTTTTTTATGATTCAAATTTGTTCACCACGAATGAATTCATGTGTAGTGGGATCAGAGATAGAATCCAAAATTTTGAATCCTATTTTCTTCCCTCAAGTTTGCAACAACATTTCCTTCCCTCAATATTGCAACCAATTGTTGAGGAGCCATCAAATGATAATATTCGGTTCAACGAATTTTTGGTTCGATATAGAGAAATCAAGAACAAAGATGCTCATATTGCGCTTCGAAATGCAATAGTGGAACATATGTGGGAAAAATATACTAATTCTGAATATTGAGGCCAAAATATATGTATTTTCATAAGTATTGTAGTCTTATAATATTTTCACTAATTGTAAGCGTTTGATGATCATTTAAAGTACTTTTATTATTCCAAGCACATTATATGTTATAATTTTTTTAATAGTACATAATTTTTTAATAGCATATTTTTTTTTTGAAAGTATATAAATAAAAGTTATTAGTTTTGGATAATCATCATTTAAAAAAAATAATAAATTATTAAGCATATTCATATTTCAATTATAAAATAAAATGGAATCTTTAAAAGAATATTCTTATTTGATGTAAAATTTAGTATTGAGCATTGGAGCTGCAAAAAAAATTTGGTGCTGAAACTGCACCTATTTGGTGCACTTATTGTTATGTTTTAAAGAGTGACAAGTAAAATATTACTTGGGTTTTTTTGTACATTTTGAACTAATTGAAATACAATCTTAATTTTCTACCACGTCCAAAATAAATATAAAAAAATCCAATTAATATTTTAATATCTAAATAATATTTTTTACTAATTAATACTCCTTCCGTCTTATTTTAATAGGCTGATTGGGAGTTTTCACCGAAATTAAGAAAAGGATTGGGAAAGACAATTAATCAAGAAACTTCCTAATATGCCCTTATTTATTTTTTTGATATTGAATTAATGCGTAATGTGAACATATTGAATAGGTGTATATATTAGTAAATTAATTAAATATATTTAGAAATATGCCTATATATTGGGACATACCAAAAAGAAAAACAAGCCTATCAAAATAGAACGGAAGGAGTATATTTTTAAACTCAAAATTAGAATTTTATACACATTATTTCCGAGAATATTTATTAAAATTATCACGGAATAAAACGAGTGGTGAAAACAACTTGATTTTGGTCACAATTTCTGTCGGACAAAAATTTAATTTGAAGTGGTAAAGAAAAGATAGCGACCAAAATATATATGAATTCAAATATACATAAAAAAAATAAGAACGTTGTTATTTGCACTATAAATTTTAGTTTTTGCACTTCACCTCCCTAATGCATTACATATTTTATTCAATACATCAAACACATTTACATTGATATCCTTCACTTCAAAAATTAATATTTTACTTAATAAAAATAAAATATAAAAATTCAAACATTAAATTTAAAAAGAAAAAAAAATAGAATCCCTACAGTTCTTCTCCGGCGGAGAGCTACCATCTATGTCTTCTTCTCCAGCGATGACCACTGCCTGTCGTCAACGACCACCACCATCCCTACTCGAAGTGACGACAACCCACTCCTAGTCCCTTTCTTTCTTCCCACCTTACTTTCTCTCTTATCTCCATCCCAATTTCATTTTGTGGTGATGGTGCTGTTCAATCTTATAGTGGTTGTCATCGCATCAAGTCAGGATGGGCGGTGGTTGTCGATGATGGGCAGTAAACATTTGCCGGAGATGAAGGCTGGAGAAGAATATGCCTGTGCCACAGGCAGTCTGCTAGAGAATAAAGGCGGCCTTCTTTTTCTTTTAAATTTTTTTAAATTTAATTAGGAGAACTATCAATCTAAGGCCCGAAAGATAGTTTATCTATGATATAGATCTCGAAAGATGGATTCTATCGATTCAAGGCTTGAAAGATCTAAAACTATTGATTTAAGACTTGAAGATTTAACGGTGTTAAATCTCCATCCAATGAAAGGTGATGTGACTGTTAAATATCCACATCATTTTGACACATCATTTTTATCTTATATTAAATTAAAACAAAAATAATATTTGAACGCATTTTTGAAGATAGAACTCATCAGAATTTTGGGTGCGATCGGCTTGGAAGATGTGAAATATTTATGTCAACTTCCAAAAAAGTAATCTCCTTTCAATTCAAATTAAGTATTCGTGTGAATTAAAAAATATAGGATACTAAATTTTCCTCTCAAATAAAAAAAAATAGGTAATAAATTTGGGATGTTGTTGTTTCCATTTACTAATGATTATCAACGTTTGAGATGCATAGCAATAAACAATGATATTTGAAGATTAACATATTTTTTAATGAATTGAATTGTCATAGAATTAATTTGCCGCTCAATAATTAATCTAATCACTCCAAGATTCTTTCAATGATGGAGTAGCAAACATAAGCTTTACATTATCAAATGTTGTAAAAGATTTGATTCATGAAAAAAAAATTATTGTGCAGTCCCGTTGGAGAGACATGGGATGGAGAGAATCAAGAATTTGATAAAATCCTTTTTTGTTTAATTTAATTAAGGATTAAAATAATCTGTCAAAATGAGGTGGATATTTAATGGCCACATCACCTTCCGTTGGATGGAAATTTAACACTGTTAAAATCTTCAAACCTTAAATCGATAGAATCCATCTTTGAGGATCTATATCGATATATAAATCATCTTTCGAGTCTTAGATTGATAATTTCCCTTTTTATTTATTACTTATTTTTATTTTTAATATAATAAGAATATTTAAGTAATTTTATACTTAATTATTGTTAAATTAATTTATTTTTTGGTGCATATAGTAAATTACTTAGTGCAAATAATATCTCCCAAAAATAGTTGATTGTTCCAATTCACACTCCAGTCGCAACGTATATCGTTTTCTTTCAAATTAAAACAAAATTGTCATATAAATGCAATTTGTTTGTTACAAAATTGAGGTCGGTGAGATTATTTGATTAAGGCGGGTTAATTGTAAAATAAAAGTGCTTAAAAAGTAAAAAACTATCAAGATTAAAAGGGATTGAGGGAGGCGGGTAATTAAAAGTGAGAGATTATTTGAAGGTATATATGGACTAGTTAGGTCATCTCCAACAGTTGACTCTATTTTACAGTATCTTTATCTCTATTATACAGCACGATCTTCACTTCATCTACAACAGTTTACTCTAAATTCTACTCTAAAAAGGAATATTTCATAATATTCCTTTTTATATATTTATTTTAATCTAGATTTTCCCAACAAAAATAACTTTTAAAATTTCTGAAACTAAATAATAATAAAACATGGAAACATTTCATAATAATATTGCAACGAACAAAATTACATACTAATATTGCAAAAAAAATAAAAAAATTACAAACTATAATATTATAACATAGAAAAAAAAACATAATAAAATTGCAGCACAAAATTTTACTGACCAATCTTGCCACCATTGATGATCCAGAACGTCGTGAACACATTCGATTAGAGCAACAAGCAATTATGCACAAGCGGAGGTAAGAACTTGTAACGCCCCAGTCCCACTAGGACCAAAACGTCACCAAAAACATACGTACATGCTTACGTAATAAATACTTATATAAAAAAAATAGATTTAACTTTATTAATAATTTGTAAACGGACAGCACCCCGACTTAAAATGTTCAAACCCGTACTCAGGTGTTCTTAAAGTCAATTTCCAACAAAGCTTTTCAAAATCACTGACTCACTTATAACCAAATTATGACCTGTCAACAAGCAATAGATATAACCAAACAGGCCACACATTCAAAAACTTAACGGTCAACCCTTATATACATTCAAAATATATATATATATATATATATATATACAATCAAAAATTGACCATTAGGGTCAACAACTTTCAAACTTAAAAGGCTTTCCGAGTACCAACGGAAGCATTTAATATTTAACACACAAACATAAGTTTAAAGATGGTTTTAAAGCAAAAATCACATAAGGGTCAACCATCAAACCCACTTCAACAGCTTGCCCTCAACCAGTTTGATCTCCAGGACTTGAAAACGTTTGAAAATATTTGGGTTGAGTGCCAGAAAACACTCAGTGGGCATTATCATTCGTCCAAGTCATACTTTCATGCTTTAAAATCAATAATAAACATACTTTATAACATATTTTACTCTTCTTTATTGGATGAGAGACCCAATGTGATCACATGAATACTTTACGGTTACTTATCTAGACATTTCGTCACAAAGTAAACCGCCTATGCTTGTAAGTCGGAATTCCTCTGTGCATGAAGTCTCATAACATCCAATCATTGCGTAAACAATGTTATTAAAATATTTAACATGCTTTCCATAGACGAATTTAAAACATAGTTGTGAGTTATAGAAAAATCCACCTTGATGATCTCAATATGCAGTGCAGTTTATGCGTAAAATGCTTGTAACAGCCCGGTCCCGAGGATAGGCAACATAACTTTATGATTAGGAAGAACTTATCATTTTCAACAAATCAAAGGGGTCAAAGGATTCAAACAAGTTGAAGGAATGTCTATTCATAGGCTAATCAAATTCAAACAGAATCCAACAATTAATAGATAGGATTCCGACTCTTCAAATAAACAAGACCTCTCCATAGGTCACAATAACTAAGACCCATCAATAGGTCAGAGGCAAATAAACTATTTTATGTCTCATTCATAGGACAGAAGCAATTAGTCAAGATAAGACTCATTCATAGGTCAACTGGAAAATAAACAAAATCCAAGACTTAACCAAATATGACCAACTCATAGGTCGAAAACTGTAATGGAACATGCTTGGATTTATGAAAAGAAGTGGGACTTTATTATCATGATTCAATAAAGAATACAATTCAGATAAGCCCAACAATAAAACATAGCATGCAATACTATGGGGCAACTGTATCAGAGTTTAAGCGAAAAACATTGGAGTAATATTGTATCACATAACAACATACTCATGAGCAAATACATTAGTCTGAACGAGACCACAAGGCACGATCAACCCACAACAGTACATCGAGCCATCACCTCCAGCATCTCAACCTGTGAAAAACATTTTGAAAATATTTTGGGCGTGAGTACTAAGGCACTCAGTGGGTTAAACTTTTAACTCAATCTTTAATAAAAACTGTAACAGAATATCCAAAATATAAATACAGATAATGGAAAGCAAAACGCGAAAGCCCTTCCCATTTCTGCAAACCTTTTACTTCTCTTTGGTACCCTGTAGCTCTTTCTGTCGTCTACTGCACTCTATGACATGTCCCTGATAGGAAAAGGGAGGGGTTACCTCGTTAATCCGAGAAGAGTGTACCAGGGATCACCTAGCATTGACCCTGAGTATACCAGGGGTTACCTAGCATTGACTCCTATAGTGATGCCCAGATCACGTGTATGTGCAGGGGTTACCTCACAGTAACACCTTTAGTGATTAACATCACAACTGCAAGAATCACAGTTCCTGTCTATCCTTTGTTCTATGTTCTCTAAAAAGCGCATAATATGACATAAGCACAAAAGTATGTCATCCTCTTAATATAGCAACTATGTTAACCTTTAAGTCATCTATCAAACTTAGTTCAATTATGCTTCATATTCCTTAAACGGAAATCATTCTATAAGTTGAGTTTAAATTAAAAGCACAAGCTAAAAATTATAACTTATTATACACAAGTATAATCAATACGCAATAAACATTTAATATATTGTAACTTTAAACTATGAATATTAGGCTTTAAATATAACCTCTAACCTTAATCTATATACTATGAACTTTAAACTCTAACCTTAACTTTTAACACATATACTTTAGTTATGACAAGGCATAATCTATTCTATTTAATTATGTCGAAGCATAATCTATATTCTCAATAATTATGATGAAGCATAATCTATGTTCTCAGTAATTATGGCAAAGCATAATCTATGTTCTCAATAATTATACAGCAGTATAATACTATGTTCTCATTAATTATACAACAATATAATACTATTACTCTAGCAGAGACTTGAGCAGATAATTTCTCAAATATTTTATTTGGATATTCTAACTATGACTACCACATTTATGAGTTAATAACTCAAATATAGATAGGTTTTGTAAATAAACCCACCTTGATTAGATCAACTCAGGTGATCAAACTTCTCGATATTCATCCGCCAGCTTCTATGACCGGCTCAACAAGTCCTACAAGGTCAAACCTTATTTTAGGACTGCTACTCTAATTTTCAGAACTCGACTTTAATTTAATTGGAGCTTTTATTCACTTTAATTATATTTCTATTAAGAATGTGCGACTCTAGAGACCTCGTACAACTTCAACACAGAAGGAAATAAATTCCAAAATATAATTTTCGATTTGACGACCCGAAATGGGCGAAAACGGGCAAAAACTGAAACTGATCGGTGCCCCCTTTATTTTTGACGTTTTCCCGCGTTTTCGCCGGTTTCCGGCCACCGGACGACGACGCACTCAACATACGAAATGAAGCACTATTTAAAACACATAACATATTAAAAATTCAACTATAAAGGATAAGAAATGGACCGAAACGAGACGTCCGAAGCGGCGGCGTGACGGCGGCACGACGACGGCGTTTTCGGCCTTCCGGCGCTCGATAGCTGCTCCCACAGTAGCAGCACCCCTCCCCCCAAATAAAACTTAACCTGGGCCCGCATGCGCGATTTACTCGGCGCAGGCCCGGGTTTCTCTCGTTCGTCAACACGAACGAGAGAGAAAAAAGAGAGAAGAGAGAATGAGCAAGGAAAAAGTGAAGCCCCCCTCCCCTATTTATAGGAAAACCAAGGCTTGGGCGGGTATAAGTTTTTCGGATATAAAATACTGATAAAGTGATTTCCGGATTCAATAAAAGTTGCTTTATTCAATGGCGAGGTCCAAATGACCTCCGACACAAAATCTGAAAATACCGAGAGACTCGTTGGCTCGAGTACTATTGAACCAACCTGACTCGGGATGACGAAGAAGTCGTCTGAAGAGAAACGAGAAAAGATTCTCTTTTAAAAATTACTTTTACTATTCATTTCGACTGACAGATTTTGCTCCCGAGCGCTCGATTGACCTCAGATTGGCAATCCGTGAACGCGAACGGATTCCTTGTGTCATTTTCTATAAGATAGGCTTCTTAGAACAAGTCTCGGATCAATGAGGAGGATTTCGTAAATTTTTCAAATCACGAACGCTCGCATAAATTACTATTCACAGGTTTTCCCTTTACGATTTTAAATTACGGGACTCCTGTAGAGGTCAGAATAAAATTCTGAAAGCACCGACAGCTTCCTTTAGGCCGTTACATTCCAGAAAAGACCAATATTGACTATCTTCCGGAGACAAACGCAAAACCTCATAATCAATTTTCACATAAAATACACGAAAAGGTCGCGACTTATATCTGTTTTACTTTATTTTAACTCTAATTATTTTCTTTAGTCTTCTAAATAAATTTAGAAAACTTCTTAAGATATTCTGAAATTCTGGGATGTTACAATGCTAATATGCTCTCCGATCATCTCGACCTACAAAATTGGAATTCTAACTTAGAATCCTCAAATTGGTGATAAAGATAATAACTTAAGTCCTAAATAACTTAATTAGGGTTTTCCTATGCTTTGGGATCGCTTGGAATTGAAATAGAATCAAACGGGCCAATAATGCACATTTGACGGAACGAAACAATTTAGATTGGGAATTTATCGAACTTTCCAGACCAAAATGAAAAGATATAAATAGTGAATTGAATTTAATGACTAAGAAGTCTGGTTTAATACCCAGAAGTCAATTATAATATTTAGAATTTCTTTTGGGCAAAATATAACATTTGAAAATTATATAACTTAATTGCATTTTATAACAATCTTAAATTGTATAACTCAAGGATCAAACTAGAATTGTAATAAATAAATAGATCTTGTAAAATTTCACCGGGAGTAATGATGCATGACAATTAACAGACAAATTTTTTTAGATTTATTATACTTTTCAATCATTAGTTAGGTTTTATTTATACATACATGTAATCTACTTGTCAAAAATTTAGATATAGATTTCATGAGGGTTGTCTCTAATTATTATAGTCTAATTGATATAGTGAACAAAGATATTAAAATAAAGATGACCGAAGAGCCATGAATTTAGATTACTTACCCTCTAAGCTTTAATTTTCCACTCTTGCTGTATTATTTTCCTCACAAAAAACCGTACTCTCATATATATATATATATATATATATATACATAAATTGATATGTTTTCTTGCTCTACACGTGTACACCATCTTGTACACCAATCTATCTTAATTGCTTTACAAATGACTATATTTGATTGGTCTCATAATTTTATTTTATTTTATTTACTTTTATTATTACTAGTATCTTACCCGTGCGTTGCACGGTGGAAGTGAACTGGTGTCTGAGTCGTGCGTTGCACGGTGGCAGTGAACTGTTATCTCACCGGTGCGTTGCACGAAAAGAAATTAGTTAAATTTAATATTATATTATATTTTTATGTAATTTTAGATAGATTAGTATTTAAATTGTTATAAATTTTATAAAATATTATCATAATTATTAATTTTATCCACATAATTATTAACACAATTTTTATATGATATATATATATATATATATATATATTATAAGTAGTTATTTAGTTGTTAACATTTTATATTGATATTAATTCTTTATTAAATTATATACACTTTATAAGCATAAATTATGAAAAATATAAGTAAATAATAAATTAAAAATAATGACTTAAGTTTACAAATTTTGAAATACTTCTCTATACACAACATTTGTAGTGGTATTTGTATCATTATCATCAAGTAAGATCTTCAATCCACCACGACTTGTAATCATTGAAACAGCAATGTACAATTGGTCATGAGTGAACATTGGTTTATGCAACAATAAACCAACGTGAGAGAGTAATTGTCATTGGCTCTTATTTATTATCATTGCATATGAGGTCATGAGAGGAAATTGTCTTCTCTAAAACTTAAAAGGCAATCTTGGATCAGCAGGCGTAGGAGATATTCTTAGAATTAATACCATTTGTTGCACATTTAGTACGCCACATGTGCTATACACGGAAAGAAATTTATATATACATATATATATATATATATATATATATGATAATATATGTTTATTGAGCTTATTATTATATTATCTTTTAATTCAATTAATATTAATATTCCTGTTTAAAGTGTGTATATTTTATGAATTTATTTTAAATATATATAATTATTAATTTGACTTTTGATATGGAGTTGACCGATATACTTTTACTTTTACTGTATGATGTACGGGAAAAATTTACATTACATAGATTATAAAATTTGTTAATAATACTCATTAAATTTATGCACACACATACATACATACATAAATATATATATATATATATATTCTAATGTTAATGTAATTTTTATTAATATTAATATTTAAATTGGTCTAATAAACAGACATAAGTAAATGATAAAAAAAATTAAAATATTATACATTAACATTGATAAAACTTGATAATTTTTATACGTTCTAATATATATATACATATGTATGTATGTATTATTATTATTGAATCAAGAGCTTGCCAAATCTCCTGCTGCTGCCCCATCAGAAGTTGATGCTTGAAGGAATTGAATCTTCGCAGACAAACACGAATGGTGATGATTCCAAGCTACCTGAAAGGTATGTGTGTTATACATATTTGGACAAAAGTCTAAGATAATCTGTCTAATGAATGAACACACTGTGTTTCATGCCTACTCTGATTGTATGTTCTCGTATGACATGAAAGCAGCTTTGATCACATCCTTCCTGATAATCTATTCGCTTCCGCTACAAAATTCGCTGCTGAACACCGGTCTGTTTTCTTCGAAGCTTCAGCTTTTACTGATGATAGCATACATGTAACAATCACTTCCTCTAAAAACAATACCCTCAGCATGGCTTCTCACAAATCATGTTATGTTGAAATACCGAGGTATTTTTCTTCTTTCATTACTTTGATAAATTTAGAGAGAATTCAAATTTATTACTCTGATGGACTCTCATGGACTCTCAGGTTCTCTTCCAGGCAAGAAGCCATTGAAATGTAGGTGTTAGATCTGATGATCAATAGCAAGCAGGAATTAACTTATGTAGGTAAGATCATTTAATTAACTTATCTATTTTCTAAAGAAAGAAAAAATGATTTCTCTGTGGCGCAGAAAGTTTGAATAGCAATAGAGAGCAGAGCACATAGATGATGAAAGAAGTGAAAAGTTCGTCGTGTAGCTGTACAGCCAAAGGAAAACAATACCCCGATCAACAAAAGAAAACATCAAATACATAATGCATTACTACTAAAATTTGATTCAATGCCCCCATTTTTTACCCCCCCCCCTCTCTCTCTCTCGTGTAAGGGACCACATTATTTAACAAAATCATATAACAAACAAAATGCTACTTATTGCCGACTTTTATCAAACAATTAAAACCCTATATGTAAAAACACATGACAGTTATATAGGTACATGATTGGATATTTCCATTAATCCAACTCCATCAGTTAAGATGCCGACTTTCACTTTCATTCATGGAAGAGAAGTACACTCCACAATTTTTAAATCTTAAAAATCTAGCATGCATAAAATGCTAAGCATCATAATTTTGTCTGAAAAGAACAAATTGTAGCAGCAAAGTCTATCTAAATATATAAGATTCATGAGCAAACTTTCAAAAGCTCAGCTGAAATGTTGGCAGGCACAATAAGCATGGAGCCACACATTGTAGCTATCACAACATACCTAACCAAAATAAAAATAAAGAAGATCAAAATTGAGGATCATCTCACCCAACTGCCTCCATCGAAACGATACTAAAAAATATTCTCACACAATTTTTCAGATTTATGAAATAATATGGCAAAAATATATGTACCTTTCGTGGAAACTCGGTCTTCACAGAAAATTGTGCTAAATAGTGGACAAAATGTCGATTAATAACATATGCAATTAATTTTACAAAATTACATCATACGACCGATATAATACTTTTGATTATGCAAGGTACTTTTACTGGGCAAGAAGTACCTGGAGTGTTAAGGCATTGGTGTGCTTCGTGACCAGGAAATTAGTCAAATTTACAAAATATGCAAGAGCGGAATTGAAGAGCAGTAACCAAATACTCTGATATCTTGTCTTGCTAGGGCCAATGTGATACCCACGACATTTTCTTCCATGAAGAGTATCGCAGGAAGTAGAAGTACTACAGCTATAGGAGCCATTTAGAGGAGCAGATTCATAGAATTCAGTTTTTCCCTACAAACAGAAAGAGAAGTTTCAGAATGTGAAAGTAATAATTTTGGACAAAAATAACTTAGCCCTATAATAAATTCATCACAGTATATGGTGTGCCTGAGCATAGAATTATTACCCTTCAGCTGTTACACCAATAAAATTAATGATCATTCAAACATAATTGAGGTTATTATATATAATATTTTTATCAGGCGGAAATTAATGCATATAAACTTTACAAAAAAAAGGTAAAAATATTAGCCTCCTAAACAGTAAAAGAAATAGGAAAATTACAAAACCTAAACTCCATTTTCTTAATGGATATAATCAAAATTTACGATAAATTACATACACCCAATCTTCAGCGCAATATTTTAACATCAGAAGCCCCCAATTATAGAATGATTAAATCGTTGCAACAACCAATCTCCAACCAACTCTCAAACTTTTGGAGTTCTCATACACAAAGACATGAACCCAAAATAGATAATTTTTTTGAGAAATAAAATTTTTCTCTGAAATATTAAAATCATACAATATCAGATGAAGGGAAAAAATATCGTTCACTAATTCATAAAATCTTAATCAGAAAATTATAATTCACTAAAGACACCGCTTTCACCCAGTTAATTGCTTGTGCCACCTCCAAAACTGTAACAACGGAAGCATAAAATTCTCATGGTGCACAGATTCATCAAGAAATGCAATTGAGGAATGTTTAACTCATATCTTCGGTCAATGAACATGATTCATTTACGAAGTAGATTAATTTCTATATCAAGTAGAATTCAAATACATGCATATGGCGGGTAATTGGCTAATTCTATAACTCATACGGTCATTTTATAAAACAGCTGGTGGGCTAATCCCATCATAGAGAAACCATAGCACTGAAGCCACAAACACATCACCATATATGAGATGAAAGTGAATTTTTCGCAGTTAGAAACTTTTACTAGGTCTATCTGAATCTCATCCGCGCATCAATCTCTGTCTTTCTCACGACCAAAATCTGTCGTTCATTCTCTCCTGCCAGAAAACCGCCATCGCCATTTTTCTTCAAAAATCCGCCACTCCTCTTCTCCGAACGTTGTGTCCCTTCTCCTCAATCTCTATTGCAACCTAGGTTTTGCTCGAAGTTTTCAAAAAATGGAGAGTGAATACGTTTTGGGTAGTTTTTGACGGAAGTTTGAGTATTCATGTATTCTAAATAATAACTGCTGTGAAGTCGTGGTTCTCATCCTCAAGCCAATTTTGTAGTTTTATTCGAAATGGGTCATTATTTTAAAATATATATATATATATATATATATATATATATATTATTTTCAGTTAAGTAAAAAGCCACAAAATATAATCTAATTTACAAAATTGCCATCAATTTGGAGGCAAAATTGGATTTTTTCTGTTTTTATATATAGTATAGATTATTATTATTATTATTATTATTATTATTATTATATTATTATTATTTTCTTATTTGTCTCTTTATTTTCCCAACCAACTTACTCATGTACTTGTGTATCCTAATCCTATTAAAATAATTCTCAAATAGTAAAAATTAATTAGAAAAGTTGGGAATTTATCCAAATTACTATTCTTATAATTAAATAACCATACATCAATAATTTGTTAAATAGAATGGACTAAAATTGGGCTTGGTAGAATAATTTGATTTCAAAGTGTTAATGAAATAAATTCTATTGAAAGTCAAATGAAGTTCGAATTGGATGATCTTGGTATCAAAATGATCCCATTAATTTCTACTTTTATTAAAGAAATTCTAATATAAATTAGAAAACCCAACTAAGGTCGAAACTTTTCTTGGTCTTATAGTTCCTCTAAAACTATAATTTAGCTAACCCCAAAATAATTTGGACTCTAACTTTATGAAATTTCTAGCTATAAAATAAATTTAAATATTATATTTTTCCGGGGTGTTACAGAACTACAAGCCAATTCTACTTTTAACTTGTTTGGAATGGATTTTCCAGATGTTGGAGGAGGAAGTGGGGGTGGTCTCTCTGATTATTAGATAATATTATTGTGTTGCTTTATTTATATTTTCAGTGTTGTATGATTAGTATTTTTCTGGTGTATTTTTCAATGCTTTATTTGTATTTTTAATGCTTTGTATTTTCTTTCTTTTTATGTCTAGTAGTTTTATTATGTAATCTTATTAAATGCCATTTTATTTTGATGTCATTTTGTTTTGATATACAATTTTTTATATCAATATTTTTAAGGAAGAAATAAATTAAAGTATAAGATTAATATATATACATATTATATATATGTAATTCATATAAATTAACAAAAAAAAAAGAAAAAAAAGTGAACATATAAATTAACAAAAAAACAAACCAAAACAAAAATCAACCATCATATATCAATTTACAAAAAAAAAAGGAGCATAACAGATTTAACATATATTAAAAAAAAATGAAAATGGTAAATAGTAATACAGCTGTGTACAGTAGCTCTCTAAATATAGAGCTCAAAATCTCTATCTCTATTTTAGAGATCCATATAAAGACTTTTTTGGAGAAGGTTTTTTCAATTTTTTGCTCTAGAAATACAGTTTAGAGCACCCGTTGGGGTTTCTATATTTAGTAAGTAGTAGATTTTAAAAGATATTAAGGTAGGCCGCTGAGCTACAAATTAAAGCAAAATTAATTGCAGGGGTTGATACATAGATGGAATTGACTTATTGAATAGCATGACTTTTAATTATTATTTACCTTTATGTCAGCAAAATAATGACAACGAAAATAATAGACTTTAATTGCAATCAAAGCATTTTGTATTTCGTATTTAAATTATGGTTAGGTTGAAGCAAAGATTGTCAATCATTTCCGAATCTTTTTTTTTTAACTCATACACCCGATCTATGATATTGAAGAGATTTAAACTCGTAATTTTTAATCTGCAAGCAACTTCACTCCATTACTAGACTATCCTCACAGTAACCAATCATTTCCCAAGGTTAACATCTAATTAATACATGCACATGTGTAGACATTTCCCACTTTCAAGTAAGGACAATGTAAATTAGTGGCACAAATTATTTCAATATAAATGTAGAATTTCATATAATTTTAATGTAAAATTACACTATCATTCTTTATATAATTTTAGTTAAAATTTATTTCTCATTTTCTACACAATTTCCCAATATTTAATTTGAATGCATGAATGATCAATAATGCATAAAATTTATCCCCCATTTTCTACACCAATTCTGAAGTACAATGAATTTGATATAAAAAAAAGCAGAAATTAAACTACTCAAATTAATATTTGTACTTGAACAATAATATGAAAATAATTTAGAAAATTATTAAAATAATCCAAATTGATCCGCTCGTAATCTAATTCTCAGTCTCTAAATATAATAAAACATCAATATACTTTAAAATAATAGGTGAATAAATTTTCATTGAATTTTTATTTGATTTTTGACCAAATTCAATGATTAAGTTCTAACTTGATTGCTTATCATCATCTTTCAAGTTTAGAACTGATATTATATCTTTCGAGCTCTAAATTAATAAAATTCTAATATATTATTAGTATATTGTGGTACTATGTTTTTTTTATTTATTTTTTTAGAAAATATTGAAACACACACTATAACAATCAAGAATTCAAATTAGCTAGATTGTTAATAAGATATAAATTTATAAGATTAATTTGCCTAAAATTTTTAATGGATATTTCACATCAATTTTTTTAAACTAGACCGATGACTTAATTAAAAGGATTGTTCAATCTAGATTGTCTTGATATAATTTATAGTTAATTATGCATGACTTAATTTAAATCAAAATGATAATTCTAACAATATATATATATACACAAATCATATAATATATCTTTATACTATACTCTTTATATAAATAACATTAGTTCATAGTTGTTTAAATATTGTGCTCAAATTTACTATTATACTTTAACAACAACAACAATAACAATAAATATTATTATTTCACATAAATATTTTACTAAGATATACACAAAATTAAATATATTTCTTGTACATTTAACTCTACATTAAAGAGTTAACAAGGAAAGTCAAGAATTTTAGAGCTGACGAGCCATGTCGAATTCTACTAGATGAGCCTCCGTTGTCTAACTTGTACGAGCTATATCTTGAGATGGTTCAAAAAATAAAGGACGAACAAAAATATTCTGATGATTGATATTACTGACACCACCGACGATTCTACTTCTAATATATAAGTGTCATATAGAAATTATACTATTGTTTTTACCTAATGAAAATGACAATAATAAATTTAGTTGAAGAATGTGAACATGTTATGAATAGATTATATATTATTAAATATATGATATTTTCGTATATGTTATCTTCGTTTAATTTTCTCATAATGCACAATCGATAATTTTTAATATATTTTTTAAAATATTTAAATCAAATAATCATAAATTGATTAAACCTTTGATTAATTGAAGAATTGGAGTTCAAAGTTTAATTATCTTCCAAGAAATCTTTTTTTTATCTATAATAATGAATTGAACTCATTGGTCATCTTCAAAGAGCAGTTTTTGATTAATCATAAATTGAGCTAATGAGTGATTAATTAAGGGATTGAATTTCAATTATTTAATGGGGAGAAAGAGATAAACAACATAAATTAATGAAGAAAGAAGAAATTTAAATTTTAAATTCTTTTAAAATAAATAGTCTATTACAGATAATTTAGTTATTTAATATTATTTTCTTATTATTGTGCTGGCACAATTTGTGCTAAATAGAATTATCCTTCAAATAATTTTCTAAGATTTTTTGAAGCGGAAGAAAATGAGTAGAAAAATGTATTTTTTGTGTTTTCACAATTATGTATATGCAAAAATAGAATCTAACCTTTTCTATATTTACACATATTAAAAAGCGAAATTCCCACCATGTATATATGTTTGTGTGAGTTCATATTTTCAAATTTGTCATATGCTTTATTAAATAATCAAGTTCATATATAATTTTTTTCCACAAAAAAAGTGCATGTATATTTAATTATTTATATATAATTTAAAATTTAGAGCGCATCAAACATTCACAGTGCAATGCAGGAGACCGTGTGTCTATGTATATGATTTGTGATAATAATGAAACATTGGGATATTTTTGTAAATAATTATAAATGTTGGGAGTATTGAATATAATTTGTAAAATTCATGTCATTATATATTTTATTTTTAATTTACACGTACGCGTTCACGTGCTCTTCGATGTGTGACTAAGCTTTCAGTTCCAAAAAAACTCACGGTGGTAGAATTGTGTCGAAAATGAAACATTGGGTGTAAAATTACAACTTATTATAGATTGTGATATAATTGTTATAAATTGTAAAAGTTTGGGTAATTGGGGTATTGTAGCACCCCGATCCTGAAAGACCATGGAAATGAACGCCATATGAGTTGGAATTAATAAGCGAGAAAGAAATTGGGTAATTTAATTAATGAAACCTCAATAGAAGACTCAAAACAATCAAACATGTTTTATAATAACATATACTTATCCATAATACCAAGATTGGAGTTCTTAGCATTTAACAAAAGAATATCATAAGTGTGGAAGCTCAATTCTTAACAAAATACTAACAAAAAGAGACAACAAGAAAATATGTAAATTACAATAGCCCATTTTTTAGCATCGTCACCTCCATGCGCCAGTGTACTGATCTGAAAATGTTTGAAATATTTGGGATGTGTACTAATATACTGAGTGGGCAAGTTTTCACAATTTAAAAGTGATTTATTTGCATCCATGTAAGTAATGAAACTTAGGGGGTTTTAAAGTTGAAAGCAACCTAAATTCGTGAAAATATGAGGTGCTAATTAGAGTTAGATAATAATTCGAGATTGAGAGATAAGAATAATTAGAATGTAATGTACTTTGATAACTCACTCCAGAGAAAGGTTGTAATTACATTAGTGATTCTCCTACAAGATTTAGAATTAAATTGATTGAATAAATTGTCAGAAAATCGAAAAATCCATTTAACAACAACACCTTAGGATTTGTCTCTTCATCTATTTATCCATTTTTCTATGCTTAATTGATTTATTTATTTACATCATTTAGTTAATTGAAATCAACTCTTTAATTCGGTTCTCTAGATAAAGTAGGACAATAAATATAGGTACTTAGAGCAACTCCAACCCAACACTATAACCCATTTTGCAGTTAGATTTTTTCTCCAGCAGGACATTGTAGCGACCCGATTTATTTTTATGGCTACGTTCTTTCCCTAAAAATATTTTTATGTGATATTAACTAATTAAGTCTGATAAGTCGTGCCTAAGTAATTTATAAACATGAATTCATTTTAGTATATAGTAATTTTCATTGCATGAGCATGCATTAATTTTAATTTTGTACCTATTTTGTTGCATCTTATTTAATTGTCCAAAGTTATTTTTTTGTGTCCAAATGGAATTCTTTTATTTTGAGCCCAAGTTTCTGAAGCCCAATAGAAAGAAAGCCCAAATCTTTATTATTATTATTTTTTTTCTTTTCTTTTCTTTTTCTTTTATTTATTCCTTATCTTCTCCTCCAAGTAGAAGATAACTACGAGAGAATCCTTATCCTACCAAACTCCTCTATGAAACCCTAACCATACTAGTATAAATATAGGACTCATATTAACCCTTCGTTCACACCCAAAAGGAAAAAAAATAAAAATAAAACGGCAGCAGCAGCAAGAGTTCTAGAGGACACGTCTGGAAGGGGTATGATTTTTTTCGTTTTTCTCATTTTTTCCCGATGCCACACGTTGCATAGCATGGTGAGCTTTTCTTTTGTCCAATGTCTGTCAAAGATGAAATAGAGAGAGAGAGAGAGAGAGTTTTTTTTTTTAACTTTGACCTATGTCTTTCTTTCTTTTCTATAGTACAGGGGGGTGATACAAGATTGGCGTGGTACTCTTCCCTATACATGACTTAGTGTATATATGTAGGCACGTGTACAGATGCATAAATGTGTTGTGTGATTTCATATGTGTATATATATATATATATATATATAATCTAACGTGTTGTGTATATATATATATAGAGAATCTGACGTGTTGTGTGTCTATATATATAATAGGTGTTGTGTGATTTGATATGTATATATATATATAGAATCTAACGTGCTGTGTGTATATATATATATATAATATGTGTTGTGGGTTATATATATATAGATGTATGGGTTTGCGTGTGGGATTAAATATATATATATATATATGTGTGTGTGTGTGTGTGTGTGTATATAGTATTTTAAGTAGTTAATTGAGTAATAAATGGAATTAAAAATCTATGTCGCTATATATGTTTTCTTTTAGCATATAGATTAGTTTTTTAATTACAACATGTATTGCATTGTATTAATTTATGATAAATAATTTATAGGCGAGGCGCGCAAGACTTAATTAATTTATATCCGAGTCAAAGTGAAGGTGAAGGTGGGGTTTTACGTGATTTCTGTCCCGATTATTCTCTCTATATTTTATTAACAAGTATGTGATGACACAGCACAGTACAGGGCCTTCGGGCTATAAATGAAAATGGGCCTCCGGGCTAAATGAGACAGGGCCTCCGGGCTAAATGAGACTGGGCCGACGGGCCATATGGTTTGGTCTACGGACTGAACAAATTTTTATTATTCTCATTTACTTGTTTAATTTTATATAGCTTGGATAATTGGACACTCCCCACTGAGTTAAAGTACTCACCCCAAAAACTTTATCTTTTTCAGATGGAGGCTCGGGTGATGCTTAGCGGGTCAAGATGCGATGGTGGTGGTCATGGTCTCGATTAAATAAATTTAGATATTTTTCTTATTAGAATTTTCCGCTGTGATCTTTGAGACCTTAATATTTGATTATTTGTGACTTTTCTTCTATCTATTAATAAAAGCATGTTTAACGTTTCATTTTTATTAAGAGTAATAAAATTGGGGTGTTACAGTTTGGTATCAGAGAGCGCTTACGTTCCTGAATACTAAAAAAAAAGCAAGTAAGCAAGTAAGTTAAGACCATCATCGCATCCGTAGCATCACCCCGAATAAAGGTAAAAGAAAGGGTTTTATTTCAAGTTATGCAAGTATGATTATATGTATTGTTTATGAAAATGTTTTATAGTCCTCGAAGTTTTGGTTTAGATGGTTCGGTTAAAGAAGACGGCGAGAATGAGTACGGGAGGTCAAATTCCTGGTCGGCCATTAGCTAGTAGAGAGGAAGATTTAAAAGACCACTTAATAGGGAAGTTTTATGAGCTATCGTGGGATGATACAGCACCAGAGATGCAATTGTTGAAGATCCAACATCTTTGGAAGAAGATGGAACAAGCAAAGTGTGGGCTTGACCCAATCGAAGCTGCTGAGAGGGTCCAAAATATCATTGGATCTCCCCTTATGAGAGATTTTGCTGATGACGCACTGAAGAATTTGACTCTGGAGGTACCAAAAGGGTGGTCGAGTGTTGAGATAATAGATTTTGATGATTTTATCAACCACATTCTGCAAAATTGGAGGGAGGAGTTCTATGGCCGAGTTCCCAGAGGGGTTAGGATATCGCGTCAGAAGCCCTATGAAAGCTTGAATTTGGGAAAGAGGATGAGGCGAGCTAGTAGCATTTAGAAGAATCTAGTAGTTTGGTTTATCGGCATAGTATTATTTGTCTTTAGTTTTAAGTATTATTAGTCTCTAGTATTTAAATTCTTCCAGATCAGTAGTTTTGTTTCGTTGCAAATAAATGAAAGTTGTTTCTTTTAAGCTATGAAATGAATAAAAGTAGTTATATTTTCTTTAAGAATATTTTAACCGTTTTGCTATGGTCGACAATAGGAATCATGCCACCAAAGAGGAATACACAACCAATCCAAGAGGAAAGCGAAGAAACGGAGTCAATGAATAATTTTGACAACAATGAGAATGGGGCGAATACCAACAACGACACGGATGCATTTACCCAAAATCTCGTAGATGCACTAAGAAGAGTTCTACCCCAACCAAATCAGAATCAGAATCAGAACCAGAATCGGAATCAACATCAACAACAGGAAGGAGACAGTATCTTCACACACTTTCGCCAGTTAGGACAACCCAAGTTGAAAGAAACTGGAGGGCCTCTAGCCGCAGAAGAATGGATTCGGGAACTGGACCAAATCTTTGATTACTTGGGATGCTCAGATGCCCAAAGACTTACCTGTGCGGTGTTCCAACTGACTGAGGATGCAAGTCACTGGTGGGAGGCAGTGAAGATCAGCATGAGCCCAGAGCAGCAAACCAATTTGACCTGGACTGTTTTCAAAAAAATGGTCATGGATAACTACTTCCCGAAGGCGTTCCGAACGCAAAAAGAGAAAGAGCTGATGAATATAGAGCAGGGCAACATGACCATTTTGGAGTACGAGCAAACATTCAACCAGCTTGCTCGTTATGCTCCCCACTTGGTAGACACGGATGAGAAAAAGGCCTGGAGATTTGAAGATGGGTTGCGACCTGAGATTGGGGCACACTTATCCGCACTCAATCTCAGCACTTAGAAATTGTGCAGCGAGCCCGGGCGGTTTCTACCCGTCTGAATTTGGACAAGCCTGCTCCAAAATTTCCCAATAATGGTGGGAAACGGCGATGGGATGAGCGCAACAATCTGAACAGAGGAAGAAATTTCCAACCTGACAAGAAACCGAGAACTGAAGGAGGAGGCAGACCAGAGGCAGCGACAGAAAAACCTTTATGCCAGAAATGTCAGAAACGACACTATAGGAAATGCATGCTCGGAGAAAATGGTTGTTATCATTGTTACCAATTGGGGCATCAAGCAATGAATTGTCCCTTGAACTGGAATTTCAAAAACTCCAATGCCACCAGGAAAGGAAATGCGCGAGCATTAGCCATGAACCAGGAAGAAGAAGCCAAGACAATGACAGGTATCTTATCAGTACTCAACAAGTCTGCCTTAGTACTTTTCGATTCGGGTGCTTCTCATTCTTTTATCTCAAAGAGATTTTATGAAAAAGCTAATGTAAAATGTGACGAGGAGACTGAACCTTTAAGAATAAGTATCCTGTCGGGCAAATCAATGAAGGCAGATCGTTTGGCTAAAGGAGTCAAATTAGCACTAGAGAGAAAGACTTTGGAGGCTGACCAATTCATCTTGGAGATGAAAGATTTTGATGTGATTCTAGGGATGGATTGGCTGAGTCAAAATGATGCAGTTATCAAATGTCGTGATGAAGAAGTCATTTTCCAGCAACCGGGGGGAAAACAATTCTCATTCAAGGGAACCAAGACGAGCAGAACACCCCACATCATCTCAGCGATGAAAGCAATGAAGATGATAAGAAGAAATGATTGCCAAGCATTTTTGGTAAATGTGATGAGCACGGAAGAGCAGGAGAAACCCATGGAAGATATTCCAATAGTATGAGAGTACTCCGATGTCTTTCCCGAGGACATCACTGGCGTGCCACCAGACAGATAAGTGGAGTTCTCCATCGATATAGTGCCAGGAGCGGCACTGGTTTCTAAAGCACCATACCGGATGGTGCCGAAAGAATTGGATGAATTGAAAGTTCAAATACAGGAGCTTTTAGACAAGGGATACATATGGCCCAGTGTGTCACCTTGGGGTGCACCAGTCTTCTTCGTAAAGAAGAAAGATGGGAGCATGAGGATGTGCATTGACTACCGCAACCTAAACAAGCTCACTATCAAAAACAAGTACCCATTGCCCAGAATCGAAGACCTATTTGATTAATTGAAAGGAGCAGGAGTGTTTTCGAAAATCGATTTGAGGTCGGGGTATCATCAGCTGAAGGTGAAAGAAGGAGACATTCCTAAAACAGCATTCCGAACCAGATATGGCCATTACGAGTTCACAGTAATGCCGTTTGGACTAACCAACGCACCTGCAGTGTTCATGGATTTGATGAACAGAGTGTTCCACCAATACTTAGACCGGTTTGTCATAGTATTTATTGACGACATTCTAGTGTATTCCAAGGATGAAAAGCAGCACGAAGAGCATCTGCGGATGGTCCTAGACACGTTGCGAAAGGAGAAGCTTTATGCCAAATTCATCAAATGCGAATTTTGGCTGGATCGAGTTGTGTTTCTTGGGCACGTGGTAACAGCTCAAGGAGTAGAAGTAGATCCATCAAAGGTGGAAGCAGTGAACAATTGGGAGCCGCCGAAGAACGCTGGCGAGATAAGGAGTTTCATGGGACTTGCCGAATACTACAGACGCTTCATTGAAGGTTTCTCGAAGATAGCTGGTCCGTTAACTCAGCTGACAAGGAAGGGCGTCAAATTCGAATGGAGTGAGAAGTGTGAAGAAAGTTTCCGCTGCTAAAACAGAAACTCACCACTGCACCTGTTTTGATTGTCCCAGAAGGCAGTGAAGGATTTGTAATATACTGTGATGCTTCTAAACAGGGACTCGGATGTGTGCTAATGCAGCACGGAAAAGTGGTGGCCTATGCGTCAAGATAGCTAAAGACGCATGAACTCAATTACCCTACTCACGACTTGGAACTAGCAGCAGTCGTCCACGCATTGAAGATATGGAGACACTTTCTCTATGGGGGAAAATGTGAAATTTTCTCAGATCACAAAAGCCTGAAGTATTTCTTCACCTAGAAGGAACTAAACATGAGGCAAAGGAGGTGGCTCGAGTTAGTTAAAGACTACGACTACACAATACATTATCACCCAGGAAAGGCGAATGTGGTGGCTGACGCGTTAAGTAGAAAAGGGACCAATACATCTCAGCTTGTTCAAGAATTCACTAAGATGAAAATAGACGTGATTCCACCAGCGGAGAATATTACATCAGTTTTGACAGCCTTGACAATGCGCCCGTTGCTGAGAGATCAGATCAAGGCAACACAAGAAAATGATAAATTCCTGTGCAAAATAAAGGAGCGAGTGTTGAAGGGCAATATTCAAAACTTTGCATTAGCAGACGACAGAGCATTAGTTTTCGAAGGAAGGATCTGCGTTCCTAAGAATAGAGGGATAAGAAAGGAGATATTAAAAGAAGCTCATAATACACCATATTCCATCCATCCCAGAGGAACCAAAATGTATCAAGACTTGAAGAAATATTTTTGGTGGAGGAACATGAAGAGATCTATCGGCGAATATGTGGAAAGATGCATGACTTGCCAACAGGTGAAAGCAGAACATTAGCGACCAACAAGTCTTTTGCAACCACTCGAGATTCCGGAGTGGAAATGGGAAAATATCGCCATGGATTTTGTAGTGGGATTGCCGAAAATGATCAAAGGAAACCACGCAATTTGGGTGATAGTGGACAGACTCACGAAATCTGCACATTTTCTACCAATGAAGATGACATATAGCATGGATCGACTGGCCCAGCTTTACGTAGATGAAATTGTGAGACTGCATGGAGTACCAGTAACTATCGTATCTGATCGAGATACGAGATTCACCTCAAACTTTTGGAGGAGTTTACAAGAAGCAATGGGAACAAAGTTAAGGTTCAGCACCGCTTACCATCCTCAAACCGATGGGCAGTCAGAAAGAACCATCCAGACGCTAGAAGACATGTTGCGAGCCTGCGTTATGGATTTTGGTGAAAATTGGGAAAGGCATTTACCGCTAGTAGAATTTGCCTACAACAACAACTACCAAGCGACCATCGGGATGGCTCCTTATGAAGCATTATACGAGAGGAAGTGCAGATCGCCTCTGCACTGGGACGAAGTTGGTGAAAAGAGAATTCTAGGGCCGGAGTTAGTCGAAAGGACGGTAGGTGTTATCAACAAGATTCGGGACCGTATCAAAATTTCACAAGATCGACAGAAGTCATACGCTGACCTTAAAAGAAGGGATTTTCATTTTGAGATTGGGGACAAAGTTTTCTTAAAGTTGTCGCCTATGAGAGGAGTCATGCGTATTGGCAAAAGATGGAAGTTAAGACCAAGGTTTATAGGGCCGTTCGAAATCTTGGAGAGAGTTGGGGGATTAGCATATCGACTTGCTTTACCACCAAGTTTGACCTCGATTCATGATGTTTTCCATGTTTCATCCTTAAGAAGATATATTCACGATCCGGGCAATATCGTGAATTATGCCGAGTTAGGGTTAAGTAAGAATTTAACTTATGAGGAACATCCAATAGTTGTGCTGGATAGAAAGCTTCACGTATTAAGAAATGGGGAAACACCATTGATTAAGGTCCAGTGGATTAGACACAGTGTAGACGAGGCTACCTGGGAAAAGGAAGAAGAAATTATGTCTAGATACCCGCAGTTTCTAGGCTCAAGTAAGTAATTTCGAGGACGAAATTTTTTTTTAGTAGAGAAGGATGTAGCGACCCGATTTATTTTTCTGGCTACGTTCTTTCCCTAAAAATATTTTTATGTGATATTAATTAATTAAGTATGATAAGTTGCGCCTAAGTAATTTATAAACATGAATTCATTTTAGTATATAGTAATTTTCATAGCATGAGCATGCATTAATTTTAATGTTGTACCTATTTTGTTGCATCTTATTTAATTGTCCAAAGTTATTTTTTTGTGTCCAAATGGAATTCTTTTATTTTGAGCCCAAGTTTCTGAAGCCCAATAGAAAGAAAGCACAAATCTTTATTATTATTATTAATTTTCTTTTCTTTTCTTTTTCTTTTATTTATTCCTTATCTTCTCCTCCAAGTAGAAGATAACTACGAGAGAATCCTTATCCTACCAAACTCCTCTATGAAACCCTAACCATACTAGTATAAATATAGGACTCATATTAACCCTTCATTCACACCCAAAAGGAAAAAAAATAAAAATAAAACGGCAGCAGCAGCAGTAAGAGTTCTAGAGGACACGTCTGGAAGGGGTATGATTTTTTTCGTTTTTCTCATTTTTTCCCGATGCCACACGTTGCATAGCATGGTGAGCTTTTCTTTTGTCCAGTGTCTGTCAAAGATGAAATAGAGAGAGAGAGAGAGAGAGAGAGTTTTTTTTTTTAACTTTTACCTATGTCTTTCTTTCTTTTCCATAGTACAGGGGGGTGATACAAGATTTGTGTGGTACTCTTCCCTATGCATGACTTAGTGTATATATGTAGGCACGTGTACAGATGCATAAATGTGTTGTGTGATTTGATATGTATATATATAATCTAACGTGTTGTGTGTGTATATATATATATAATATGTATTGTGTGATTGGATATGTATATATATATATATATATATAGAATCTGACGTGTTGTGTGTATATATATATATATAACAGGTGTTGTGTGATTTGATATGTATATATATATAGAATCTAATGTGTTGTGTGTATATATATATAGATGTATGGGTTTGCGTGTGGGATTAAATATATATATATATATGTATATATATATATGTATATATATATATATTATTTTAAGTAGTTAATTGAGTAATAAATGGAATTAAAAATCTATGTCGCTATATATGTTTTCTTTTAGCATATAGATTAGTTTTTTAATTACAACATGTATTGCATTGTATTAATTTATGATAAATAATTTATAGGCGAGGCGCGCAAGACTTAATTAATTTATATCCGAGTCAAAGTGAGGGTGAAGGTGGGGTTTTATGTGATTTCTGTCCTGATTATTCTCTCTATATTTTATTAACAAGTATGTGATGACACAGCACAGTACAGGGCCTTCGGGCTATAAATGAAAATGGACCTCCGGGTTAAATGAGACAGGGCTGACGGGCCATATGGTTTGGTCTACGGACTGAACAAATTTTTATTATTCTCATTTACTTGTTTAATTTTATATAGCTTAGATAATTGGACACTCCCCACTAAGTTAAAGTACTCACCCCAAAAACTTTATCTTTTTCAGATGGAGGCTCGGTTGATGCTTAGCGGGTCAAGATGCGATGGTGGTGGTCATGGTCTCGATTAAATAAAGATTTTAAATAAATTTAGATATTTTTCTTATTAGGATTTTCCGTTGTGATCTTTGAGACCTTAATATTTGATTATTTGGGATTTTTCTTCTATCTATTAATAAAAGCATGTTTAACGTTTCATTTTTATTAAGAGTAATAAAATTGGGGAGTTACAGACACTAAACGCAAACTTAAATTGGGATTAAGTTGGATTTCTCTCACCTCCAAACGCATATTTGCGTATTTCCTGTAGCAATCTCAAATGAAACGCAAAGTTGCTTTTTACCTTTAAAAATTACAAACTAGTCCTTTATGTATTGTTAATTTACAATAATTACTGGATCTTATTTTGCATTAATGATTCTATTTACTATGTATTATATATTATGAATTTACAATAGTTACTAATATTATTTTGTATTAATAATTATATTTACTATTGATATGTTTTATTTTTATATAATGATTTTTTTTACTGTTTAATAATGCAAAATTAGAGAACAACACAATTCTGAAAATTTCAATTAAATTAAATAACAACAATAATTAAAATTTATCACATTAACATATAAAATTTAACCATGACAATTACATTAAAATAAAGAACACATTCCGAAAATGCAAATAGACATACATGACATACTAAGAAATTACATACCCAACATTAAAAATAAACACATTTAGAGTATTGAAAATAAAATACATGACAAAATACAAAATAACGATAACAAACACATACCACGAAATTACTTAACCAACTTTAAAAATACAATACATAACAAATCATGAAATAACAATAATGAACGATGAAATCATTTAATAATCTGGTAAACCAGAACCAGATCCTCCAATATTATTGAAATATTGATCCATTGAACTGGAACCAGATCCTCCAATATTATTGAAATATTGAGGATCTTGTTCTTGAGCTCTTTTTTGCAAAATTGCAGATTGTTGTGCTTGAACATGTGCCCGGATGCAGGGATCTTGTATGGCACTTGTGTCCATCATCAAAATTTTATTATCTTCCTTAATTTCTTTTATTGCATTGCTCTTATTTTTAAGTGCGTTGTAGACTCCCAAATGATACGCCATTTGGGAATTTGACTTCTTAAATTCCTCTTTAAGCTCTTTGTTTTCTTCTTTTATAAAGTTGATCAAACTTGATGTATCATCCTCTTTTTTCCTTTTTAGTTTGGCTTTCTTCATACCAATTGGTCGTTCAGATGAAGAACCACCAAGGACATTGTCATCTTCATCATCTAAATTTAAAGAAAATGAAGATAAGCCCGGAGAGGCTTGCGAATCAGAAGTTGGAATATCTGAACTAGAAGAGAGACACCCGAAAGATGGTTGTCTGGTGATCCTAGCACAATCCTGAAATTTTTCAAAATTTTTAATAAGATTCCACACGTGATCGTATTTCCAACCTGATTTGAACTTCACATTTTGCTTGAACAACACTTTGTCTTGTTGCATCTGCAAGTTATTAAAAATAATTAATTTCATAATCAAATAAAACATTTTACAAATGCAAATATAATTACATTTAATACTCACAATATCTTCACTTGAAGCACCGCTTTGATGTCTGTTTTCAATATTTCTTATGCATCCATGGAGTGCCCTTGCTACTTTTACAATAACTTGACTTCGAGCTTGCAGTGATCTTCTCGTACGAATCTCCCAATCCTGAAGTCTTTCTTCGTTGAAAGCTTCTTTTACACGGTTCCAAAATTGATCAGATGATTGGTATACCCCGATACGTGGGTCTTGAGAAATTTCCATATAAACTCGACATAAAAGGATGTCTTCTTCATGGCTATAGTTAGATGATCGACTTGACATCTTTAGAAGAAATTTAAAATTAGTGAAAGTAAGGATGTGATTACAACTACAAGTCTATATCTCTATTTATACTACTCATTCTCACATTTATCAACCTATCTAATACATTATGATGTGAAAGTGACTTTGCATTGTTTACAAAATTCTCACATTTCTCAACACATTCAGCCTATCTAACACATTATGATGTGAAAGTGACTACACAATGTTACCCCCTCTTACAAGATTCTCACACTTCTCAACCCATTCAACCCATTATGAACAGAAAGTGACTACACAATGCTACCCCCTCTTACAAGATTCTCACACTTCTCAACCCATTCAACCCATTATGAACCGAAAGTGACTACACAATGCTACCCCCTCTTACAAGATTCTCACACTTCTCAACACATCCACCCATTATGAACCGAAAGTGACTACACAATGCTACCCCCTCTTACAAGATTCTCACACTTCTCAACACATCCAACCCATCTTACAAGATTCTCACACTTCTCAACACATCCAACCCATTATGAACCGAAAGTGACTACACAATGCTACCCCCTCTTACAAGATTCTCACACTTCTCAACACATCCAACCCATTATGATGTGAAAGTGACTACACAATGCCACTACTCTTAATAAATAGTACTTCAAAATTTTAGCAAGTCATCCATTGTTATAATATATTTCTTACTCAAATTTTCTTCATATCTCAACATGAATTTATCATCTTCATCTTCAGATGACGATGAACATATGTTGATGGTAGTAAATAATTTTCATGAAAGACAGAGGGTAATTTGTCATAATATCGCGCTAATAACAACGCGATGATCCTACATCTTCTTAATCAACAAAATAATCAAGTCATACATGGTGGTTCGGTTTCAGGTCGTATCCACATCAATCGTGATCGAGAGGCTGCTGATCGAAGATTGTACAATGATTACTTTGCAGATAATCCATTGTACAATGAGAACATATTTCGTAGGAGATATCGAATGTCTCGCTCGTTGTTTATTCGCATTGTTGATGCAGTTAGAGCTCATGATCCCTACTTCCAGCAACGAGCAGATAACGCTGGCAGACTTGGATTATCATCTCTGCAAAAAGTAACAACAGTGTTTCGTATATTGGCATATGGTGTAGCAGCAGATGCTACAGACGAGTATGTTAAAATAGGTGAGTCCACTGCAATTCAGAGCATGAAAAGATTTTGTCGAGCAATAATAGAGATATTTACGGATCAATACTTAAGGACACCAACCGCTAATGATATTGCTAGACTATTCTACATTGATGAAAAACGTGGGTTTCCAGGAATGTTGGGCAGTTTAGATTGTATGCACTAGAAGTGGAAAAATTGTCCTACCGCTTGGGCAGCACAATATGCAGGTCGTAGTGGAAATCCTACAATTATTCTTGAAGTTGTAGCAGATTATGATCTTCGGATATAGCATGCTTATTTCGGTTTGCCAGGCACCAACAACGATATCAACGTGTTGGAGTCATCTAATCTTTTTTCTAATCTCACTCAAGGTATTTCTCCTCCAGCTCATTATGTAATTCAAAGAAAAGAATATACTATGGGTTATTATTTAACTGATAATATATATCCGAAATGGTCCACCATTGTGCAAACGATTCATGATCCACGCACTCTGAAAAAAAATATTTTGCAACTAAACAAGAAGCATGTAGAAAAGACGTAGAACGTGCATTCGGAGTTCTCCAGTCCCGTTTTGCCATTGTTGCAGGGCCAACACGATATTGGAGAAAAGAAGTGTTACATGACATACTCACTACATGTATAATTTTGCATAACATGATAGTTGAGGATGAACGTGACCTTAGTTCGTCAATTGAAGTTGCAATTGAGACACCACCGTCGGATGTTGAAATGGCGATCGATGAAAATGTTAAATTTCAAGAATTTATTGCTCGACATCAACAGATAAGGAATAAAGATGCTCATCTTGCACTTCGAAATGCATTAATTGATCATATGTGGGAGGAGTATACTAATTTCGAGACTTGAATAACCATGTAGTTTTATTTTGCTTTCAATTTATGTAATTTTATTTACAAATTGTGTAATTTTCTCTTATTTAATAAAATTTTTATTTTAGTATTTCTCTACCATCATTAATACTTAAGTTATCGAATAATAAAAGTATTTTGTATGAAGTAATTGGTTGATTATTATTTTATTAAATGCACCGTGGATATAAAAATTAAGAGGTCCAATTTATAATTTTGATAAATATATAGGTGTTTTTGAAAAAAAATAAAAAGCCGTATAAGAAGGAATATACTGAAAATATTCTTTTGAGTTTGAGAATGAGTTTGTGGGTTGGAGATAAATTACTGTTTGATGTGACAGTTATTGTATTTTGAGTTTGAGTTTGAGTATATGGGGTGGAGATGCTCTTAGGTGAGTTACATAGCCAGTCTCTGTGAATACAACCTTGTTCACCATAGTTTTACTACATTTATCCCGTACACTTACGAGTAGTATTTTTAGTGAAATAACATATCGAACAATACTCATCTTTACATTAATATGATTTTATTGTGTCTACTAGTGTTGTTCTTACATTAAGTGCAATATGAAGTTCTAGTGGGTAATGTTTTAAGACAAACAATTTAGGTGTTGGGTTGCTGATGAAGATTGTGACTTCACGGAGTTGCAAGAGAGACCAAGTGTGGGCACTTGGGTTGTAGGTAGTTCTTATATTTTCAGTCCATTGAAGAAGGGATAGTATTCGAAAGGTTGTTCAGATAGGTGGTCATGTTGTACAAATCCTGGTCGAAACTAACTTTGAAGTAGGACAATAAATCTAGGTACTTAGGTGAGCTACATAGCCAGTCTCTGTGAATACGACCTTGTTCACCATAGTTTTACTACATTTATCATGTACACTTACGAGTAGTATTTTTAGTGAAATAACATATCGAACAATACTCATCTTTACATTAATATGATTTTATTGTGTCTACTAGTGTTGTTCTTACATTAAGTGCAATATGAAGTTCTAGTAGGTAATGTTTTAAGATAAACACTTTAGTTGTTGGGTTGCTGATGAAGATTGTGACTTCACGGAGTTGCAAGAGAGACCAAGTGTGGGCACTTGGGTCGTAGGTAGTTCTTATATTTTCAGTCCATTGAAGAAGGGGTAGTATTCGAGAGGTTGTTCAGATAGGTGGTCATGTTGTACAAATCCTGGTCGAAAGTAACTTTGAAGTAGGACGATAAATCTAGGTACTTAGGTGAGCTACATAGCCAGTCTCTGTGAATACGACCTTGTTCACCATAGTTTTACTACATTTACCCCGTACACTTACGAGTAGTATTTTTAGTGAAATAAAATATGGAATAATACTCATCTTTACATTAATATGATTTTATTGTATCTACTAATGTTGTTCTTACATTAAGTGCAATATGAAGTTCTAGTGGGTAATGTTTTAAGACAAACACTTTAGGTGTTGGGTTGCTAATGAAGATTGTGACTTCACGGAGGTTGCAAGAGAGACCAAGTGTGGGCACTTGGGTCGTAGGTAGTTCTTATATTTTCAGTCCATTGAAGAAGGGGTAGTTTTCGAGAGGTTGTTCAGATAGGTGGTCATGTTGTACAAGTCCTGGTCGAAACTAACTTTGAAGGAGGGGATTGATTCTCTACTGGATAAGGCCCCCGGAGGTAGGTGTGTGCACCGAACTGGATAATCATATCTTGTGTCATTTATGTTTTCTTTACTTATGTTCTTATTCTCCGAATCATACAACTGAACATCATAAAGAACAACAAGATATCTAATGAACAAAGATTACATTTTGTCAACGTAATCAAATTATCTAATGCACCATTATGTAAATACATTAAATGAGGGCAAACGTAGAAAAATTGTGAATTTTCCACCTATATCGTATATAATGACACTTTTTGTAAAATAAAATTAAAGTGCTAGAGTGAGACACTTTGTGAAACAGAGATATTTAAAAAAAACAGAGAGAAAAGCTAGGAATTTCCCTAAACTTCTGGGGTTCAAATTTCCTGTTACACTTCTACGTGTTTCACTCTGTGTTTCATCATAAAATTTATGATTTTAATGATAATTATTATAAAATAAAAATAAATTCTAACATAAAATAATCATAGTCAACTATCAACAAAAAATGAATTAAAAAATTTATAAAATTTAATTTTGAATTAATCAACTATAATAATAAATTATTAATTAAAAATTAAAAATTAAATACTAAAAAATAATTATAAACTCTAAATGGGTGGGTGAAGCCTAAAAAAATTTTAAAATTAAATTAAATCACAAAAAAATATAATTAAAGAAAAAATATATAAGAAAATATATAATTTAAAAGCGTAACACAAAATGTAACATAGAGAGTGTAATAGAAAATTTCAAATGAAATTTATGCTGTGTGTATGCGCGCGCGTGTAATACTCGGTATTCCTCTTGAATCTCGGTATTTTACAATAATTGTACGTATCTAGCTCCGCTGCAGCATGGGCTACCATGACCGACTACAACGGGATCATTTTCGTAACCATTGCCGTATTTAACAAGATTGACCCATTTTGCAAATCTTATTTCATATTCTATTTCTAAAATTCAATACTTTTATTGCGTGCATATTAGTTCTTCTAGAATATGTTAAAGAATTTCGTGTGGAATGAACTCGTTTTGTTGGAAGAAAATTATTGTAATTTGAAACTAGTTGTGTATTCCGCGGGGACTAGACTAGAGTGGGCTACCAAAATAATGAACCTAGATAATAAAGTCGTCTTTTTCATTTAGATAGCAATTATTATTTAATTTATAGACCGGATGGCTAAAAAGTGTAAATCATTCATGCTCTTTTTTTATAATTACACCAATCCTTTTATATGAATAGAAAATGCAGTTACTATTAATTAAAGAGGGTGCAGTGTTGATGGTAAAATTTGTTAATGTGTAATAGCCCTTCAAACATCAGAAAGATGAGGTTTTGTTTATTTGATTATATCAGTCTGTTTTAAATAATTTGTAATTTGACGGAAAAGTTTATTCCATTAATTAAGAAGTATCGTTCAAATAGTGAAATAGCAGATGGATTTAAACAAAAGTGTACTGTCAAGTACTGAGAAGTCAAATAAATAACAGATACAAATACAGGTTTGCTAGTATCATTATTCGTAAATCAATATATACACACCGAAATTAAAACTGGAAGTTTGGGGCGCATGAGATTTCATATTGCACCCTCTGTTTTGTCACTCCGTATTGCACTTTTGAATTACGATTTTTTTCTTCAATTTCACTTTTTTGTCATTTAATTTAATTTTACAATTATTTATTAAAGTTCATCCCAACCAATTAGGACTTATAATTATTTTTTTAATATTAATTTCTAATTTTCAATTAATAATTCATTATTATGATTAATTATTTCATAATTAAATTTTATATTTTTTTATTTATTTTTTTGTTGATAAATATTAACTATTTTATAATAATATAGTTAAAAGCATAGATTTAATATTGACATTCGAAAACGTGCAACGAGAAATTTGAAATGGGGGGATTAATGTATATTTTTTAAGTAATTGAAATACAATCTTAATTTTCTATTGCGTCCAAAATAAATATTATAATTATATACACATTATTTCTAAGAATATCTATGTAAAGTATTCGGGAATAAAACAAGTGGTGAAAATAAAAGAGGAGCAACTTAATTTTTGGCCACAATTTCTGTCGGAAAAACTTTTGTCTGAAGTGTTAAGAAAAGATAGCAATCAAAATATCTATGAATCCCCGATAAATTGTATTAATAAATAGAAAGAAAGAAAGTAACCCTGACCTAAAAATTCCAGTTATCATATGTTGATAACTTAAAGGATCGAGGTCTCATTAAAATTCATATGGAAAATTTAGAAGAAAAAAATCACATGAAAAAAAGAGTACCCCTCTATTAATGAAATCGAAAATAACCAAGACCAAATCCTGTTTGACAGCGTCCACAATACAAGAAAATAAAAAATCAAACTGAACACTACGAGAGGAAAGAATGTCAGCAACACTATTTCCCTCTCTATAAATATGAGACACACAAAAATGTATACGATTAGTGAAATCAAGAACACGTCGCCATCTTGCTTTAAGCCTTTAAGCATCCAAAAAACCTTGAAACTTCTTGAAGATAACAAATAAACCACATATATCGAATCTGCCTCGAGCCAAATAAAATCTAGAGACAATCTTTGAGCCATTCCAACGCAACAAATATACATAAAAATACATACTTATTCCAATTCACACTCCAATGTCAACATATTCATCGGTACATAACAACTTTAACATCTTATGAATGCGCGCACTTGTGTAAATATTTTCGATTTTTAAATAATTAAATTGTATTTTTTTTTTGTGTGTTTTCAAAACTATCCATAACAACTATATAGAATCTGACCTTTTAATTTTTACAATTACACGCATTGAAGAGTGGGATTCCCACCGTGCATGTATGTTTGTGTGAGTTCATATTTTCAAATTTGTCATAAATTTTTCATTTAAAGAAAATTCTTCTAATAATTTTAGAAGTAAACTTGCTAATATATTTTTTTAATCAATATCTTTTAATAAATCTTGTTTAATGGTATTAATTAATGTGGCATGTGGTCCATGGTTGACCACAAAGAAGATATTTAAAAAAAAAAACCTTTGGTGGATTAGTATATGAAGATTAAAAATTGGAAAACTTTGAATACATTTTGGAGGTGTCTTCTAGTGAAAAAAAAAACGTAGACTTTAATTATAAATGCCTAAAAGTGCAAAATAGTATAGGACTTCTTAATAAATGATCGAGCTAAAACTAAATTGGACTTTTAAAATTATAGTGCTAGACTTTGTTAGCTTATAATTTTAAAATTATTAATTAGGATTTATTTGAATCAATTAGAATTTATAATTATTTTTAACTATTTAAATTTTATCTTTCTAGTTGTAGTTAATAATTAATTTTTAGGGTTGATTATTTCATAATTAAGATATATAGTACTTGCATTTTTTTAACTCTTTTTTCAAACAAAATTACAAACTTTTGAAAAAAATTTATATATCTATATTTGATAAATTTTCCAACCCGAAAATCCTATATATAATTATATATAAGAGAAAGAAAACAATATATATGTATAGGATTTGGTTCAAATGAGAATACATTTTTGGGTGAGAAATAAGAACTAGTTACAGTCGTTAGATCTATTAAATTTAATGATGCAGATTTAGATTTAGATTGAGATTTAATATTTCTTTTTAATTAATTTTTTTTAATTAGAAATGGATATTATAGTGGTTTGATAATTCAACCTCACAATAATAGGCCATGTCATATCTACATTTATTTTTATTTATTTATTTCTCTCACCCACTATAACGTGATTTTATGTTTTATTCTGTAAATTTTTTTTATCTGTTTTATCTTATCTACGGTTTTTATCAGAGTTCTTCAATTTCCGATTTCATTCATCACAATTTTTATCATCCACCAACACTGCTTATATATATATATATATATATATATATATATATATATATCTTTTATGATTCATTTACTATATATTTTTGTTATTTTTTGTGTTCGAAATTAATTAATTCATTTTTCTTATTTGTTGATTGTTATGAATCATTTAGAAATTGTTATCATATATTATTTGTTTTAAAATAAAAAGTTACACATTGTGCAATGAAATGATATTTGAGAAGAAGTAAAATGTCACAATAGAAGAAATGGACTATTTAAAATGATCTAACAGAATCTTTATTCTGTGTTTGGAATACAACAAGGAAATTGTAATGATTTTCATTTTATTATTGAATTAAATTTAAACAAGGAGTAGATAATTAAATATCTAAAATATATAAAGTATCTTATTCATCTTACCAATATATATAATATTAAATTACGAACCATATAATGTGTAATTCTTCAATTTGCATTAGTATTATAGATATTGAATGCAACATATTATTTCAATTTAAATAATATGATATGACTAAAAAATAATCAATTAAGGTAAATATTGTATTGGTAATCCAAATATTTTTTATTGAATTTGAAATCAAAATTATCTATATAAATATTTTTTTATTAAATTGAAAGTCAAAATTATCTATATTGACAATGGTATGGTCGTTTGAGTCTGCAACGTTGTCTCAAAAATGATATTATTGAAATTTTGATAGAAATGCCAAAAAAAAAATGATTGATAAAATAGTCGAATTTTGGTCGTAATTTTTTCAATAGAAAAAGTATCACATTTTTTAATTTCTTTTTATTTTATTTTTTTTATTTTATTTATTTTATTCATTTTTCATTGAAATTTTTTAATCCAAACTTAGTATTATTAATAAAAAAGATAATAATAAATCTTATTTTTTCAATTTAAAAAAAATCCATTTTTTTATTTTTAAATTTTTAATTAAAAATTTGAATCCAAACATAATAATTTATAAAATAAATAAATAATAATAAATGAAGAAATCGAACAATGAAAGCATTTAACACCAGATTCCCCAAAATAAGGAAAAAAATACCTACTTGGAGTAGGTATTCAGAATTCAGGAAAGTTGCACAATTTTTCTAGTTTTGAGGAATGTGATCATTTCCATATTACATAAAAAATGAACCAAACACAGTAATGTTAAAATAGGGAATCAGATTACTTTCTCAAGTTAGATTCCGTGCCAACCAAACGGGGCCTGACTTGGGAATCAGATTACTTTCCCAAGTCAGGAAAGTAGGAAAGTAAAATTCTTTGGGAATATGATTTCTAAGAATGTGATTCTAAAGAAAATAATTACTAACAAAATCTTTATTCTGTATTTGGAACATAACAAGAAAATTATCGGGATTCTCGTTTTATTATTGAATTAAATTTAAACAAGAGTAAAGAGTTAAATATCTAATATATATATATATATATATTCATACTAGCAATAGTTCATAATTTTAAATTACGAATAATATAATGTATAATTCTTCAATTTGTAACAGTACTATATATATTGATTGCAACATATTATTTTAATTTAAATAATTAAAATGACATGACTAAGAAAATAATCAATTAAGGCAAATATTGTATTGTTGATCCAAATATTTTTTATTTAATTGGAAATCAAAATTATCTATAAATATTTTTTTATTGAATTGGAAGTCAAAATTATCTATATTGACAATGGTATGGTTGTCGTTTAATCTGTAACGTTATCTCAAAAATGATATTATAGGAATTTTGATAAGAATGACAAAAAATAATTAATAGAATAATCGAATTTTGGTCGTAAATTCGTCAATAAAAAAGTATCATATTTTTTGAATTTCTTTTCTCATTTATAAATTTTCTATTTTTTCCATTTTACTCATTTTTTTACTGAAATGTTATGATCCAAACTTAATATTAATAAAATAATAACAATAATAAGTTTTATTTTTTCAATTTTTTAAAAAAATCATTTTTTATTTTTGAGTTAAAAAAATATGAATCTAAACTTAATAGGGGCACACTCCTGTGTGACTGTCTAACGGATCTCTTATGTTAGACGGATCTCAATCCGACCCGACCCATTGACCCACTCCACTAAATATAAATTAAAAAAAAAAAGTGAATTTCTACAATCTGCCTCCCGCGATCTGCCCTCCTACGATCTCAATCTCTCTCCTGCGATTTTTGTCGCTGTGTTTCTCCTACAATCTGCCCCCTCTCTCCTGCGATTTCTGTCGCCGTCTTTCTCCTACGATCTGCCCTCTCTTTGCTGCGATTAGAAATTTCTATTTCTAATAGTTTAGCAGCTTCTGAAATCAATTGAGCGCAATGGCCAACCGTCAGATCATTCAAAATTTCATCGGCGGAAGTCTGCGACGGAAATTTCGAATCCCTCGGTATGATCGCGAACTTGAATTCTTCCTCGTCTTCACCGACTGAATTTTCTCTCTCCTCTAGATCACTCTCGTCGGAAAATTCATCGGAATCGACTTCGTCGACTGTCCGAGCTGCAATTTCGGCGATCTTGCTATTGGAATAACTGCTGAAGCTGGGAGAGAGCGAACGTACCGTGTTCGTCTGCATTTTACTCAATTCAGAGAAAATTTCACAACACAAAAATGGTGAAAAAAAAAGTTCAATGTGTGTGGTGTGTGTGTTTTTTCTTTTTTGTTTGAAGGAGAGGGAAGTGTATGCATTGGTGGAGGATACTTTATAGTGCGCCAAGGGATTTTGGGAAATTGTTATCATCGCTGTTGGGGAAATGAGACAAAATTAAAGGCAAGAAAAGGAGAAAAGGGAAGGGGTGTGATTCGGTGTGGTAAGGTTTAGGCGTGAATTTTTACTCAAGAATGAGTTTTTATTGTATTCATAGACTCGATTCTCATGTTTTAAACTGACTCTTTTCTTTCTAATTAGTGATACTTTTTTTATAATTATTGATACTTTCTTTTGTAATTAGTGATACTTTTTTCCATAGTAATAAGACTCTGATGATACTTCACCCATAAATAATGATACTCACATGTCAGTTAATGATACTTCATCCATAAATAATAATACTCACATGTAAGTTAATGATACTTCACCCATAAATAATGATACTAACTAATGATACTCTACTCATAGTTAATAACATTTATCTATTGTGGATTTGATAATTAATGTATAATCATCAATAATATCATATTATACTCCACTTGCGAGTTAATGATACTTCATCCATAATTAATGATACTTCACAGACAGTTAATAATACTCACTAGATATATATCTAATGATACTTCAATTAATAGTTAATGATATTTTGCCAAATTTATATATAATATCTAATGATACTTAACTTAATAGTTAATGTATTTCGCCAAATTTATATCTAATGATACTTCGCTTCATAGTTAATGATACTTCACTTCACTGTTAGTGATACTTTACACATAGTGATACTTTACTTTATACCTAGTGATACTTTACTTATACCTAGTGATACTCCAATAGCTGCGCGTGGGAGCGCGGGTAAGACACGGGTCTGCGCGCGAAATTGGGCTTGAGGGCGGGTTGGGGCGGGTTTGGGATGGGTTTGGGTTTTATTTGATCCGTCTAACGTAAGCGACCCGTTAGACGGTCTCATACAAGTTTTTGTCAACTTAATAAGAATTTACAATAAAATTAAATAGTAATAAATGAAGAAATCGAAAAAATGAAATCATTTAATACCAGATTCCCATAAACAAGGAATAAGAATACCTGTTTGGAGTAGGTATTCACATTCCAGGAAAGTTGCACAATTTTCCTTGTTTTGAGGAATCTTATTCATTTCCATATTACATAAAAAATGAACCAAACACAGTAATGTTAATATAAGGAATTAGATTACTTTCCTAAGTCAGATTCCTTACCAACCAAACGGGGCGTTAGTGTTTTGCAAGCAATGTATTGATTCTACATAAGCAATGATTAGATATCCCATCATTATAATTATTTTAAAATTTTATGAGTAAGCGATGATTTTCTTATAAATAAGTAACACACAACACTTAACAAAGCATCAATTGTCATCATATATACTATTTTTAAAAAATTGAATTGTTACGCATCATGCAATGAAATGGTATTTGAGAAGCAATAAAATGTTACAAAACAAGCAATGAATTATTTCTGGCTAAAATTTAAGAAATGATAATATCATAATCGTTGAAATGGTACATAATAATAAATAGAATTATTAGTAACATGCATTGCAACATTATATAAAATGCAATAAGATTTCTTATTTTCGAACAATGCATACCATGAGTTTTTGAATGTTATTATTAACAATGAGGAATGTGTTGCTTATGAAATTAAATTTTATAGCTTAGAATGTTTAAATTTGGTGCTATGTCGGTTTCGTAATTTAGACGGTGATCTGCAGTGACTCAACGATGGTCGACGACTATGAGAGAGAAAGAGAGAGGACGTGAGAGAGAGAATAAGATATGGAGATTTATTTGGATCTTTCCATATCATTATATATATAAAATCACATTAATATTATTTTGTTTATAATTTATCTATTAAATTGATATTATGGCATCGTTCCTAATTTTAATCTCAACAGTTCATCCATATAAATTGAAAGGCTGAGATTTATTCCTAGTTCTCACACAGAGATAACCTATCCCTATATGTATATATAGGCAAGTCTTATGTGCACTAGGTGCACATCAAACGGTCAACGCGTTGAGCCATTAGCTAAAAAACTCGTCAAAATCAGTATCAATCGTAACACTAAAAAGTATCACTCAAAAGTCCAAAAGTATCACTTGTATCATTAAAAAGTATCGTTCAGAAAAGAAAAAAAAATGTCAATATCAGTATTAAGTAAAAAGTATCACTTACATCCTAAAAAGTATTATTTGTCAACACGCTGAGTTTCTGATATAAATCTTATGTATAAGAGAATTTTGGGCCTGTGTATACATGTATACAAGACAACCAGAAATAAATCCTAAAATATAGTCGCAAACATCCAACGGGAGACCAATTTCCAAACGCAATCACAATGACAAATTGAATTGCACCTCGATTTTTTTAATTGCAGCATTATTTCCAAATCGCGAAGTCGTCAAAACCATACATTATAATTATATATAGCCCAACCATTCCTGAGAAGATGGAGATAAATCATTTTGATTGAACAAATTGTGATCATATATCGATGGAGAAAAGGGTAGCCATCATCGGCGCCGGAATCAGCGGGCTTCTGGCCTGTAAATACGCGGTGTCTGGAGGTTTTAGTCCCATGGTTTTTGAAGAAAAAGAAAGCGTGGGTGGGCTCTGGAATCACACCATTGAATCAACCCGTCTCCAAAGTGCTAGATTCACTTTCCAGTTCTCCGATTTTCCATGGCCTTCTTCTGTTCAAGATATGTTCCCTACTAACTTCCAAGTTCTCCAATATCTCCAATCATATGCTAAAAATTTTGAATTGTTACCATACATCAACTTCAACTCCAGAGTGATCAACATCGACTACGTCGGAGAATCCGAACAAGATATGCAGTCGTGGGAGTTGTGGGGTGGAGTTGGAAAAGCTTTTGGATCTAAAGGAAAATGGATTCTCAAAGTTTTGCATACAAAAGATAATTTCACCAAGGTACTGTACTGTACTGTACTGTCTCACTCTCTCTGTTTGTAGTTGTACTTTGTATATATTGTGTGCTAATTAAATGTACGTATTGAGTTTGGGGTTATACTTGATAGGAGTATGAAGCTGAATTTGTGATGATCTGCATCGGAAGATTCAGTGGGTTGGCAGATATGCCAAAGTTTGGAGATGGATATGGGCCTGAAATGTTTTCAGGCACAGTATTGCATTCGATGGATTACTCTGGCATGGACAATGCAGCTGCAGCAGAGTTGATTAAAGGAAAACGAGTGGTGGTTGTAGGTTCAGGGAAATCAGCATCGGACACTGCACTCGAGTGTGCCAATGCCAATGGTAAGATGATCAAACTAAGAACACGTACGTTCAGTTCGTTCGTGTCAGATATAGTCAATTAATTTAATTACCCATTGTTGTCTGTTGTTGATGCAGGGATCGATAATCCTTGCACCATGATCCAAAGAACTGTTCACTGGCCGCTTCCTGATACACATCCATGGGGTGTCAATTTTGGGTTTTTCTTCGCCACTCGCTTTTCTGAGCTTATGATTCATAAGCCAGGTGAAGGCTTTCTTTCTAGCTTATTGGCCACCTCGCTCAAACCCTTGGTAATTAATTTAATTTACCCCAAAAACTAATTCTAATTCTAATTCTAATTCTATATATTCTTGACATGTCACACCGTGTAATACAAGTACATTAATTAACAAGATGAGTTGCCCTTGATTAATTTATATATGTTTCTCTTATAAGCGATGGGCGATGTCCAAGTTCGTGGAAAGCTACATCAGATGGAAACTTCCGTTGAAAAAGTATGGAATGATTCCGAAAGAGAGCTTTCTTCGAGAAGTATCTTCTTGCCAGATATTCATGCTCCCTGAAACCTTCTACGACAAAGTCGAAAATGGAAGCATTGTATTGAAGAAGTCACAGAATCTGAGATTCTGCAAACAAGGTTTGATGATTGATGGGGAAGACGAACCCATCATCAGAGCAGATATAGTAATATTTGCAACAGGATACAAAGGCGACCAGAAACTCAAGAACATCTTCGCATCTCCAACTTTTCAGACCCACATTGCAGGATCTCCATCCTCCACCATTCCTCTCTACAGGTAATTAATTAATTAATTAATTAATAATAACTTATAAAAAATAATTAATATGGAATATTGGGTTGCATTGCAGACAGATAATCCATCCGAGAATCCCACAGGTAGCAATAGTAGGGTACTCAGAAGCGACCTCAAATCTTTTTACATTCGAAATGAGATGCAAATGGGTAGCATTCTTCCTAGATGAGGCCTTCCATTTGCCCACAATCAAGGATATGGACAAGGACATGGAGATGTGGGACAAATACATGAAGGATTACGCAGCCAACGCCAAATTCAGGAGAGCTTGTGTTGAAGGATTACACATTTGGTACATTGATCAACTCTGCAAAGACATTGGATGTAATCCAATAAGAAAGAAGGGCCTTTTCTCTGACTTGTTTCAGCCTTACGCTTGCACTGACTACATAGGATTTGCTCCATCCTAATTCCTAATTAATTATTTTTTCTATCAATGAATAATATCCAAATTGTTATGCCCCGGGCATCTTTCAATAATTACAATTGTGGTCCATGAATTACATTTTCGTTTTAGAAGCAATGAAGCATAATTAGTATATATATGTGGCAAACCCTCAACCAATGAATCACGGAAAAATATCACACTTCATCATATGCAAGAAAAAAAAAACCCCAAGACACTCAACTTTTCAAGATTAAATTGTTATATAAATAAATATATTAAAAATGTTAAGACAAGACAATAGCGGCAAGAGCCCCTTTAAAAATTAATTTAAACAAATAAATAAAACCCTTTTCCTTTGCCACATATTTTCATCAATTTACAGAAAAATGAATCAAAAAAATCAGAAATTCCCTGCGCTTCTCCTCTCTCTCCTGAAATCACCAATATATATAGGCTTGTGTATGTACGTATATACGTCACACAACCGGAAGACAAACGAAGCACGCCACCGTCGTCAGCCGTGAGGTATGGCCGTCGCTGCACAGCCGTCGATACGCCTCCACCAGAATCATGCTTTCTTCCGAATGAATCAACGCTTTTACCGTAATTCACAGTTCTATCCTTCCCCCCGTTTCTTACGTGCGAGAATTCGAGCAAGCTCTGCTGTTGCTCTGGAGCCAGTAATTCTCTTTCCTTACTTCCTTTCTTGTTTATATACGCACAATACGTGTGTGTCAGTGTGAGGAGGTATTGGCGGGAAGCGCACATGGCGAAGAAAATCACACATAGCATGAGTTTCTAATTTCTGGTTGGGTTAATAGGAACTGTAGAACTTTTGAGAGAGAATTATAGTGAATAGCGATCAGTTATTGTGCCAATTTGGTATCCACATCTTTTCGTACAATCATATTTAATAATCGAATCATGTGAATAGGAATCGTACTAGAGTGTGTGTGTGTGTGTGTGTGTGATTTGCCAAATGTTATCATAGATTCATAGTTATACATCTACTGAGATGGAAATATGTGTTTGCTTTTATTTTAGGCTCTGGTAATCTATATCTTGACAATGGTTATATAAAATGTTTGAAGAATTTAAAAAAAAAGTTCATTGAAATGATTTGATGTATTTGTAGAGACATTTTCTCAAGTTAAGAGGCATTGCCAAGCACGCTTTCGTCTTTGGAGAAATTGATAATGAAGGAGTATAAATGAAACAGCAGATATTGAAGTCTCAGTCGCCTTTCTTATTCTAGAATATGTTTTAACTGTATATTGAGTTGCCTGGTCTCTCACATTATAAATAAATATTATGTCTCTCTGCGGAAAGTGCATCATTGTGCTAAATGAATCGGGGCATTCTGTGCTTACCAGGAATCAACCACTGAAGTCTGCGGTGCTTCAGATGTTGACTTGTTTGCTTGTCCAATATGTTATGAGCCTTTGATACGAAAAGGTCCTTCAGGATTCAACTTGTAAGTTCAAATTTGAAATTATCACGAAGTTTGCCAACGTGATGTGGTGAGCCATGAGTGTTCTAACTCAAGTCCGAAATGATGCAGGCCGGCAATTTATAGGTCTGCTTTCAAGTGTAGAACATGCAACAAGTCGTACTCAAGCAAAAACATCTATCTTGATCTCACTGTTACTTCTGGAACGAAGGAGTACAATGAGTTCAAACCAGCTGGGACTGAGCTCTTCAGGTGTGATATACAGACCTATTAACAATTTAACATCACTTCTGATCAGCTGCATATCCATTTTATATATTTATGTGTATGTATTGATGTTGCATCTTGCAATTGAGTCTGATTTATAACTATAGCTACAGTGGTATTGTTGATACTTTTTGCTGATTACCCAGATGTTATTCTATAGATTGTGAAAGGACAGCTTCAGAGTAGACTCTTTGCCTGAATGTCTCCATAATGATACATGGATCTATGTACTAAAGTAAACATTTTATTTGGTCTTTCCCTACAATAGATGAGTTGTCTTATATCAGCAATCCTAACTGTTTCATGTTCTACACGTGGTAAATAAGAATTGAATGACAAGATAATGTTTGGTCGTGTGATGTGATATCCCTAAGGAGCATCAGAATTGGCACCTATCTGTACAAGAGAAACACCAGGATTACCGGATTAAATGTGTTTAGCAGTTTGAGAACTTAATCTATCCGCTCTTTTCTGAATGGACTTGCTTCAACACCATTACAGATGACGCTGTGTGTTTATCTATTATTTGGCTTGCCATTCCACTGATTTGTAAGCATCCCATGGTTCTTCCAGCAGTTCTCTCTAGTGTTTTGGGGTTATTTAGGAAAATGTGAGAAATTGCTTGCAATCCTTTGTAATAGTTAAAATGCATCTTGCTCTTACCTTTTTTCATATGTAGCCATGCAGGATCTTAGATATTTATCATGTCAGCTCAAAAAAATTTATCAAATATCTGCTATGATTTACGAGTTGGTTGTTCAAATCTGATGTTGGTGTCCTCGCTTTTCCCAGGAGCCCTTTTGTTTCATTTGTGTATGAGAGGGGCTGGCGCCAAAATTTTAACCGTAGTGGTTTCCCTGGTCCTGATGAAGAGGTAAATTTTTATAATTCCCATTCTTAAGCCAGCACATTACTTAATTCTGTAAAAGGGAATGAGCTTTCATGAAATTGTCCGTGCTTTTTACTTTCAAAAAACATTAAAATAAATTAATAAGGCTGCGGAGCAGATGATCATGCTATCTTGATATTTGATTTCTCCTGTTGGATTTTTAACTGCATTGTATTTGACATGAATAATATGTTAATACAGTAACATTTTCTTTCTGTTGATATTGCATCTTTGATCTGCCAAACTACCAATCCTGCTGATTTCTTCAGAACTTTATTTGTGAAATTATGTGCAGTTCACTATGGCTCAGGAGTACTTTAAACCAGCTGAAGGCGGAGTCCTTGTAGATGTGAGTTGTGGCAGTGGTTTGTTTTCCAGGAAATTTGCCAAATCAGGGGCTTATTCAAGAGTCATCGCACTTGATTTTTCTGAAAATATGCTTCGCCAATGTTTTGATTTCATAAAAACTGATGATACTATCTTAAGCTCGTGAGCATTTCTTTCCTCAGTTACCTTTTATATTTACTGATTTATAACTTGGAGATTTTAAACATTTTCTATTCAGTTCGTTTTGGTTTCTATTTCCTTTGAAAGGTGAAAGGAAGTGAATTAATCAAGTTTAATTTGAAACTGATCAGGAACCTTGCACTTGTGAGGGCTGATGTTTCGAGGCTTCCATTTTCATCTGGTTCGGTTGATGCTGTCCATGCTGGTGCAGCCTTACATTGCTGGCCTTCTCCTTCAAACGCAGTAAGTTCTATTATTTCCAACTATTTCAGGCAAAATATATATATATATATATATATATATTTTTGTGTGTGCTCTTATCCCTTGACTTATTATGGTTTGTCTTTTAGCTAATATTGGAGGAAAAGAGTTTTGTTTCTGCATATTGCCTTCTGTTGTTCTTTTACTTGACTAATGCTTCCTAATACGGTTTGCCTTTGCATAGCTTCTTGGAGTAGATCATAATCTTTGATGACACACCTGGCACCAGGACATCTTAGGAATTAAGCTTCAATTGATGTATGATCTCTTAAACATTTTGCTCTTGTGTCCGTCAGATTGCTGAGATAAATCGGATATTGCGAAGCGGTGGTATTTTTGTTGGAAGTACTTTCCTTCGAGTCAATCCATCAACTCCTGCTCTTTTAAGGCCTTTCAGACAGGTGCTCCCTTTTACATCCTCTATTTATGATTATTGTGGCATATTTGCATCTTGCTCTTAGGAAAATTGTTAGGGTGTATGTTTTGCATTCAAGGAGACCTGTGGAAATTGATAAACAAAATAAGGCACAACGTGGAAAATCTCATCTCATCTCTGTTTAGTTTGAATTTGAAATACCTACTGTGTAGTACTAGTGATTCATGATAGATGTAGGAAGAAATTAAATGTCGTGTCCGCGATGAATTTCATGTTCTCTGCTGAAATATTATGTTGCATTAAATTTTGATTGGCAGAGAATCACAAGGGATTATAACTACTTGACAGAAGAGGAGATTGAGGACCTGTGCACGTCTTGTGGTCTCGTTAATTACACCAAGAAAGTTCAGCAATCTTTTATCATGTTTTCTGCACTAAAACCTTGATTTCTTGCGTTCGGCTTTACTTCTGATATATATGTGTATCAATATATATATATTTCACATGGATGCATTTTAATGTAGCTAACATTGTTTTAATTATGATTTTTTATTTTATTTTAGACATATTGGCTTACAACAAGTGGCACTACATAATTGTTTATGACAAAATGTTGATTAGTACATAAAACGTTGTATTGGAACCATTTCGAACCTTCACTTAAACCCTTGGACGTCCAATTGTTGTTGTATCTTTCTTACAGTGGTGGATAAGATATCACCAAAAGAGACTTAACATATGATTTAGGTGGTTTTTTTTTTTTTTTTTTTTTGAGGTGATATGATTTAGGTAGTTATCCTGTCGTAATCTGTCATTATTTAATCAATTATACAACAAAATGGTATCCATCAGCTTATGATCACTAGTTAATACTGAAAAGCTGGTTACAGATTACCTTAAAAACTTTCTTGTGAATCTTTTTGTTTGATTCTTTGTTGATTTGTATGGCAACATATATTTGTCGGACTCGACGAATCAAGTCCAAAGAATTACTCCTATAGATTAGTCAATGAAATATGACGCTCAAATGTTACATGCATGGGAATTTCAAAAGCAGTGGATGTATATCTTGATGAATATTTTGATTGCGATATCCAGAATTTGTTATAGTAATATATTGCGATATTAGTATGGCACGATTTGAGCAATAAAATGTCGTATTATGTATAATTTATGCTGATTAGCACGTCTATCTCCTTGGCATTTTGTGCCGCCTAGAGTAATTAGGGACCAAGTCTATGATCTAACATACACATCAACATGAAAAAGTAATTAATAAAAAATACATGCAGTTGGCCGGCTAAACATAAGTAAAATGACATTATTTCTCTAATTTTCTTCTTATTTCAAACAATATTCAACCAAAATGAGAAAGATGATACGATAGTTGATGCGCAATATTCTAAAATTTGAAAAAAATTACATGGCTAATACACAATATTTTTCACCAGCTTCAGCACCTTCACAAATGCTCAACAATGGAGGTGGCTCAAGTAAAAAACCTATATTAGGTGGGGTTGTGATTGCCATTATACTACTCTTTGTTGCAGGTTGGTTTTATATCTGTTTCAGAAGGAATTTGTGCGTCAATTTCAGGCTATGCAGGAAGCAAAAAGGTTTGTCAACCTGCACCATTTCCAACAAAATTTAAATGCATCTTCATATTCTTAATCAGTAGTATACATAGCTAGATCAATCAAGCTACTCGAGCTCGACTCAACTTGAGGTAATATTAATATATATATAGATATTAAGTAGCATTTTCTTTTTCTTGAGCAATCGAGCAGGAAAACTGGATGCAGAGAAAGTTAAGTTAAGGCGCTTTCGACTGGAAGAACTACAGAAGGCTACAGACAATTTCAGCCGTGCTTGCTTGATTGGTTCTGGATCATTTGCTAATGTTTATTGTGGTACGTTTCTTGAGGAGGGAACTCTAGCCATCAAGAAGCCTCATTCTGAGGCATACACAAGTATTGAAGAATTCAGAAATGGTATATATATATATATATAATTAAGTAAACTGTTGCAATAATTTTCACAATATGTATATATATATATATATATATATGTTTCAAATTTTCATTCGTCATTTTCAATTCTTGAATGCAGAAGTGAGATTGCTGTCAAAAGTGAAGCATGACAATCTCGTTGGACTGGTGGGATTCTGCGAAGAAACAGGCAAGAAAATTATGAAGATGGACTTGTATAAATGAATGTTAATGTTGATATATATATATATAGTTCATTTCATCAACACATTGATGAATTTACTTTAAATGATTATCTGGATCTGCAGGGTCAAAGGCAGCAAAAATCTTGGTATATGAATATGTAACTAATGGCTCACTACTAGACTACATCATTGGTAAGTCAGAAATTAATATTTTAGTTAGGAAGTTACCTTTGTTAATATATTTTAGTCAGAAATTAATCTTGTTAATCTCTTTGTTAGGGAGGGCAGGACGGAGTTTAACATGGAAGGAAAGAGTAAAGATAGCCATCGGAGCAGCTAAAGGTAGGCCTACGACTCAGCTAGCTACAACAACCAACATTTTGTATATATGCAACAAAATCCCACATAATATCTTCCTTGGTGGTGCATGATACCAGGAATAGACCATCTGCACCAAGGGATTAGCCCGAGCATCATCCACAGAGACCTAAAACCGAGTAACATCCTAGTCGGAGAGGGATTTGAGGCGAAGGTATCAGATTTCGGGCTGGTGAGAGCAGGGCCAGTTGGGGATGAATCACATGTTAGCAGTCAGGTTAAAGGGACACCAGGCTACCTTGATCCTGCTTATTGTTCGAGCTTTCATCTCACGCCGTTTACTGATGTCTATAGCTTTGGAGTCATACTTCTGCAGCTTCTTACTGCTAGACCTGCAGTTGAATCAAGCACAACTAGTAATTCTAGCTCCCACATCATTGATTGGGTAAGTCACAATGTCAAACTAAACCTTCAAATTAGGCATGTTAATTCTTTCATTAGTATATATATAGATCTTGATTTACTTGCTGCTACTTTCTAGTACAATACTTAAAGAGTTATCAGCACAGATAAAAGAAAAGTATAAATCACCAAGAATAATTGATTGTAAAGTCACCATGTATAACTATTAATAGTCTTTATATTGTTTAGGGGTGTTCATAATCTATACAATTAGGATAATAAATTTGTATCCAGTAGTCCAAAATATAAGTCCTTAAGTGTTATATATATATATATATATATATATATATCACAGGGCATCTTTTCTTTTCTTTCTTTCTTTTTTTTTTCTATTGCATGGCGTGTATTGATAAAATAAAACACGATATATAGGCAAGAGTGAGCATTGAGCAGGGCAACATTGGAGATATACTAGATGCTAATCTTCTAGTGGAAGGATGCAACATGGAAATGATGCTAAAAATGGGAGAGCTTGCTCTTAGATGTGTGGTGAAAGTGCCCAAGCAAAGGCCTACAATGGCTCAAGTGCGGCAAGAACTCGAAGCAGTGTTCGAGCGGCTCGACTGCTCGTTGTCGGAACATCCCCCTCCGGATGATGATCAGTGGAAGAGTGGAAGGAGCCATCGCTCTCATAGCGTTGTAAGTGTTGATGGCATTGGGCTTGAGAGGTTCCATGTAGATATTGATAGTGTCTCTTTTCAGAGTGCAAGTTTGAGGTGTTTAGAAACTAGTATTAATATGGACTAGGATTTTAGCATCGATCATAGATATTTGCCTCGCAATATGTGTATATTGTATGTGCATCGATCATACGAGATTTTCTACCCCAAAACAATTTAGAATTATTAAACTATACATGTCGCAATTTAAGGTCAAAATAGGAATGGAATATAATACAGCTCTATAACATGGATTTTGTTTGGACACAAACCACACACACACACACACACAAACTTAACAAGATTCTAAAAAAACAAGATTTGGTTACGTGAAATTTGAATTTAAAAAAAAGCAAATACAATATGTATTCTTATGAGTTATGATATATAATATATCGAATAAAATTTGCCTGTCTTAATTAATTCTATTTAATTAATTAAGATGGTCATGCATCTTAATTCTTCAGATGATATAACTAATTTTTTATTTTTGTACCTAACTTTTTACTGTGTTTGAATTTCATATATCTAAGTCGTGTACATATGAAACTAAATTAAAATACGAGTAGTGAAACAATTAAGATAAATATATATGTACGACTATGCATTTTCCACGATCATGAACGATTAATTAAGCCTATGTCGACAAGAACAAGTAGAAGTCACAAATCCACGTTCGTTGTGGAAAATCACAACTTCATTGTTTGGTCTGAACCAGACATAATAAAACAAACACGTGCATTTATTATGTCAACCAAAAATTCCTCTCTTTTTTTTTTCTTATTTTTTCAGAATGTTTTAAGCTAATTACATTTTTACACTAATTTGAGAAGTTACACTTGGTTTACCCTCAGCATTATTTCCATCAATTGTTAGCTGACAATATGCACACAACGTACATTTCAATTTAAAGCACTCTAATTATTTCATATCCTTTAATATTATATACTTGTATGTAGTTCTTTTTCTTTTTTTGAGTCCTGGGAAAGGAAAAAGAGGAACGGTGATCTCAAATTCAAACTGTCTCTCTTTTACAAAGGAGTCTCCACCGTTTGAATATCCCTAAAGAGACATACACACACACACACACACACATATATACATATATGATATATATAAAGTAATACTTGTTTTATTATCGTAACTCAATCCTAAATGTAAGATTTAAGTATAATACAAACAAGAAAAATTAATTATCTAAACTCATTTCTCAATATATATGTGAAGAGATATGGGAAAGTCTTTTGTCAAATTGTCTACATGTCAAAATTTGAATAAACACGATCATGAGTCTTAGAAAATTGTTATGATCTATATGAATCCTATAAATAATGTGACAGTATCACATAAATTATATATCATGCGATCGATTCACGGCTAGCTCAACCTTTTATTAGAATTTATAATTTTTTTTATTATATAATAAATAAAAATATGGCAGTAGCATCAAAATATTATTATGAATTGGTTGCGCACTGTATTTAATGGTTATAAATTAAACGTCCAATCAACAACTGATTAATCACCAATTAACTCTCTATATTGCTCCCAAAAGTCTGCTTAATTATTTATTCATATATATGATTGGGTGATGTGTGTCTATATATATATATATATAATATATATATATATATATATATGATTTGATCCCTTTTTTTTCAAACTTATAGAAAGGAGAAGGTTTTTCACAACTCAGTAAGATAGTGACGCACTAGTGAAGTGATGGTGCTAATGGTCAAAAGATCTTAATTTCGAATCTCACAAATATTTTTTAAATTCAATTGAATCTATTATAGATCATTTTTCTGATATGATTTATCTTTCTGATGTAGTTTGAAAACTATTACGAAATAGATATAATGCGTCTTAGGCAGAGGGTATCTTCATATATAACTGGCCTAAGAAGTGCAGGCTCGTCACCCAAAAAATTAAACATAAAGTTTTTGAGAAATAAATTGACAATTCAGGACAAAAATAATTTTGAGAATCTCGAATATATTTAGATATTATGCCAACAATGTAACAAAAATAAGAAACTACAAATCAATGGCCACCAGATATAAGGAGGGGAAAAACTACAAATGAAAAATGAAATTATATGCAAGTGGACCACAAAAGTTGGATCATTGGTGTGAATGTGTGATATGTATGAACAATAGAAGAGAACCAATTAAAGTGACAATCATTGATGAACTATGCTGCCATTCATGATTACTTCATTAATTGCGTTGTCTCCAAATTCAACTGATATTGTTTTTATATCACATTAACTATTTTTTAAGGAATTTTAATTTATTACATTAACTCTTTAGTCCTCACAAGTATTCTGAAAAACGACAATTCAAAAATCAGTTCAATTTTTAGTTGAGATCATACAATTCTATACTCACTTCATCTCATTAAAATAGATGTATTTTTCATTTTTGTGTTGTCCTAAATTGTAGTGAGGTTTTCTTGTTAAAATAATTAAATACTATTCGCTTTCCTGAAATACCTTTCCTCATAAATATATTAACTTCACAGTCAGAGTCGTCTAACAGGATGTGCAAGGTGAGCTTTCGCACAGAGCTCATAATTTTTAGGACCTCAATTTTTTTTTTTTTTATTTAATATACTTTATATATTTTTTTAATAAATTAAATTATCTTCATTCTCTCTCCTTTGTTGTAATACCTATAACCTAATACAAATTAAAATATCGATTTCCAAGTTTCAACTTCTAACACGGACATTATTTCCCCTTAAATTTTGCAACTTTCCATCTTCTTTCATGATTATTCTTCTAATTACCATTAGATTTTTTTATATGAAAATAGCTTCTCATCTTTTTCATGAAATACTCATATCAAACTCCAATATTCCTTCACAAATCACGCTTCCGAGTCTGTTGTCACTACAATTTTACAATTACAAAGTTTTTCTTTCATTACATGATTCTCCCAAAGGCCAAATCCTCAGTGAGTATTTTTCTTAAACCCTATTCTTCTTTTTTCGATTTTTTTTTTGAATGATTCAAAATTCTAAATTTAATTAATTATCTGCTTGAGCGAATTGATGGAGAATTTTATTATCTACATAAACGAATTCTTTCATTCCTTGATTCTGATTCCTTGAACGAATATAGAAACCCCTTGATATTCTGAAGTTTTTGAAAGGTTTAGATTGTTTTCCTAATACAATTGTCGCATATAGAATATTATTGACTACTCCTATGACTGTTGCGTCTACAGAAATAAGCTTTTCAAAATTGAAGTTATTGAGGTCATATCTACGTTCGGCGATGTCACAAGAAATACTTAATGGATTGGCGATGATAGCCAAAGAAAATGATATTTTTGAAAAGATTGAATATGAAAATTTGAAATTTGCTTCAAAGATAATAGTATCACTTTTTATGTAAAATTGTAGAAGATTCATATTTATTTAATGTTGTATTGAAAATATTATCAATACTATAAATATAATATTTTGAATTTTTAGTCTTTCTAACAATATTACTATAATTATAAAAATTATAACATTTTTTTTTTAATTTTAGGGCCTAAATTTTATTATTTGTACAGGGCCTACAAAATGATTGAGACGGCCATGTTCACTGCTAACTCTATTCGTATAGTAATATAAATTTAAATTGTTGCACGACTACGCTCAATCGTGTACCCTCAATTCATGCAATAGTATATAAATTTATAATATTATAAATGTACTTAGTCGTGCACCACACTCGTGTAGCAATATTAATTTGTACTGTTACACTATCATATTTTATTCGTGCATCCAAATAGTGCATTTCTATCGTGCAACTTACAATTTTAATGAAGGGTAATTAAATATTTTCAGTCAAAAAATAACTATAAATAATTTTTTAAAAAAATAACTAAGAAAATAATTTACTAAAAGAAAATGGCTATTTATAACTAGCACTTAAAAGAGATACCTATTCATATAAGTTAGAAAAAAAAAACTTCAAAATTGGGGAAAAGAAAAGTAGTGGGATTCGGAGAATGTGATTGTGAGGTATGGAGTGTTTTTGTGCTCCCTAGGGCAATTACAGGAAGCACGAGATGTTATCCGCCACGTTAGCAAATGTGGGCCCAAGACGTGGACATCCACGTGGAACATTCCAAGCCTAACCCGACACGTCATCTCGACCGTCCTCCTCGCATTTACTACGCTGTCGGCCCCCCAGCTCCCCCCATTCCCCACCACCTCCTCTCTACTCATCACCTCATTAATTTACTCTCAACGCCTTCAACACCTCTCTCTCTCTTTCTCATTTATCTAATGTTTATTTTTAGAAACGAATTTATTATTATTAGTTTAATTTTAGATCAAAAAAATATACAAAAACAAAATGAACCAATAATTTGGAAAAATATGGAATAATGAAGTTTAGTGTGCTCGTTTGAGCAAAAATTTGGGAGAAACAAATTATGCACATATATTTGGATTTGGTATATTTTAAAAATAGAAAATAATTTCGTACAAAATGTTGACAATAGAAGAGATTTTGATTTACGTCGTGATAGGAGGTAATGACATTTTACCAAATTCAAAGAGGAATGCGGAATCCACCATAATTGAAATTTTAAATAACCATTAAAAAGAAAACAGAAAAAGATCATCGGTAGTCAAACTTAACGGCCGTTAGTCAACAAGGAATTTCTGCCTCAACTCAATTTTGTGTCTTTTGGAAGAGAAAAAAACACAAACAAACAATGTCGGCCTCTGTAGTTGGAAATTTGGGATTTAAGAAAGACGAGCTCCGGTAGATATTTTTTTAATGTTTATTTGACGATGTGTTTTTTGACAATTAATAGTCGATTAAGTGGAATGTCATTTGTATCATGAAATTGACGGGGTACTATGCCCAACACAATTGAGATCATTCTGTAAAAAAATCACTGACATGCCAGAATCCTAATGGTGTTAGGGTACGTAGTATCCAAATGGGTTAAAAAAGTCCAGTAATAATTTGTTCATTAGTTTGAAATTAGTTAAAATACCTTGGTCTATTCTGGTAATTAGTATATATGGATCATTTTAAACAACAAAATCTATTGTTAAAAATAAAATATTTGGATATATTTTTGGGTTGAAGTTACCCTACTCATACCAGAAGGGTGAGCATAAGTATTAAATATTTTTCCAGACACATCCGATGGAATTCATTCAACTGCAGTCCCCACTCATGAATCATGATTCATCATCATCTACTATTTATTTCATATATATAATTTTGCGTAATATATAGGAAGGGAATACACGTAATTTTTACTTAAGTCGTCATAGCCCATTTCTGGTAGCTAAAGTTAAATGCATCTAGTAAAAAATTGGCGCTCGATCGGGTTTGTAATTAGTATTACACGACCGGTAGTTCATATGGTCGGTAAGAGAGGATCTCGTGCACGTCTCGAACCATCGATCTTTTCATTTCCAACAATTAAGCCTTCTTGTTGGGATTTTCAGTTCCATATTCAATTGATCAATGGAGCCCTCCGTCTCTGTTTTGTCCCCATAGACAATGACTATAACCAAAATTAAATCGTTAACCTACACCTTATCAAGAATTCCAAGCCATTAATCGATTCTCACTTTTCAGAGAGAGAGAGAGAGAGAGAGAGAGAGAGATGTCCAAATTGCATTAAAATCATGTCATATTATTAAGGAACTATGATGGGACCATTATGCTTCTACACAATTTGATTTGTGATGTAATCTGTTTGTACATAAAAAGAAAAAGAAAAAAAAAGCATCAGCCTCCTGTTTTCTATATATATAGGCTTTATTGAAGGTGTTAGAAATCTTCCACATTCCAATTCTTGATTGATTACTGCCCCATAAATTAACTCTTCTTTTCTGTCCTAAACAAGCTAGCTAGCAATTCAATGAAGTCTGGGCTGCAGCTCATACCTCTGCTGCTTCTAGCACTTGTCATTCATGGAGCTCAAGGTACGTATAAAGTCAGTCGTGAAATCGTCTACTCCAAATTAATTCGTGTCTAAATTCTAAGTAATTTCTGCTGTTATGTATGTGTAGGTATGGAATTGATCAGAAAAGGAAGTTTACCAGTTATTAGCGATCAGTTCATGAGCCATGTAAGTACAATATTAATTCATTCATGTACCATTAATTTATTTAATTATTTAATTCCTATATCATGATACTTGAATAAATCGTTAATTTTTGCTCTCTCAGGAAAAGACTAGCGAAGATGCCGTTGGAGAGTTTAACATGGTGTGGAAAAGCAAGTTCTCAGGTACAATTAATTATATCATTTATTTTATTTTATTCAATGTGGCCATGTGTACATGTTAATTTAATTAATCTGATCTTGAATAATTTGCAGGAAGGGCTCGAAAACTAATGATCACATCTCCAATTCCAACGACTACAACCATTTCTAAGGTTAGTTTCTCAAATTACGAACTTTATTACCTATGTGTGTGAGTGCATGTGTGTTGATCGAAAACACACATGAAATATACACATATATCCTTTTTAAGTTTCTTACATGCATCAGCATGTGGTTCATGTACAGAATGAGAAGAAGAAGAAGAAGAAAGAAGAAAATATTTCTGTAAATTCATCATCGACGACTGAGCAACGGCAGCCGGCGGCGGGGGACAAGACATATCCGGGCATATTAGACATAGCAGGAATGGATTATTCTCAGGCTAGAAGAAAACCTCCCATTCACAACTAATTAATTACTTTTTGGAAGTGTCTATGAAGAAATTTGTCCGCTGCCATTTTTATTTCGGACTAGAAACTAAGATTTTGTATTATATATATATGCTGTCCTGATTCTTAGAGTTATGGGACGATGTTGGCATAATCTAATCTAACCCTTGTAATTATATATATATATCATATTTTATATATATATGTGCTGCAATATATATTCTTGTACGCACGTGGCCGTTTTTTCACATGAAATTAACTAATCCTCCATTATAATTAGTGTATTGTTGTCTTAATCAGGAGGGGGGGGGTTCTTTTTCTCTTTTTATACACTACTCCTTCACCGACGAGCAATGTTGCGGGGGTCAAAGTGTAAGGATAGAAACATCGCTAAGTTATTAATTCACCCTCTTAACTTTTTTTTTCTGAATACGTTAATTACTGGTCAATTAATTATATTTAAATATCATTGCATTGCTTGATCTTTGTATCAACATCATGTATGTCTTTTTGTTGTAGATTTAGATGAAGTAATTAATATAGCTTGGTATGGTTGGAACCAACAATGTTGTTTTTGACAATCATGAATTCAAAACATGTTGGATGCTGACCTACATATATGACTTTTTTTTTGTATTTTTTATTTATGTAAGTTGCTAGTAAATTTAGCATCCATTTTTTTAGTAAATTTTATGTACAAATGCATCCAATTCTATCATACATGCATGATTAATCTTTTGCTGCAATAAATAAGAATCACGTATTTCAGCAGCACATGCGCTTAAGCATATCAAAATGATGATCATGTAGAACACATGAAGTAATCAAACGGCCGATAGATGTATCATTATCATGTTTGTACGCGCAATTAATAGATGCTATTTCTTCTCTGCACATGTTCAAAGCAAGTGTGTGTGTGTGTGTGTGTGTATTATATATATATAATATATATGTATCTATCAATATTGATTATGTCTCGTCCTTGTATTTGCATCATGTTCTACACATTAAATGCATGCATATGCATTGCCTGTCCTGACATTGGAGGGTTAATTTCTCTTTGTTGGGACAATTGGAGAAGTGAAACAAACCAAACCACTCGAAATGCGGTGCACCGCGAATTCAAATGCAGATTGTGTATATCTTGGTTTACTGATTTTCTTCACTCTATAATTCATCTTTTCTCCAAGGGTTCCGAGTCTTGTGCCACATCATTAAATGGGTCGATACTCACTGCTTAAATTCAAACGCTAATAAAATTATAAATATATAGTTTGATCTTGTGTACACCAGTGGTATGTGAGCCTTATATCAGATGGAAAAAATTATCACTTCTAATACTAAAAAATATTACATTTATTTTACTGAAAAATACCAGTATTTTTTTCTATAAAAATAAAAAAAGGTATGGGTCTGTGCTTGGCAATGAACAAGGTTTGGTGCTTTGTGCTGGAAAACAGGTGATACATGTGAAGGGGAGCAGTACACTCCTTGAAGAACTGGCACTTAGATTTGCTCTTCACTCTTTCGAGAGGAGGTTTTGGCAGCCAATTTTGGTGGAATGTGACAACAAAAATCTTATTGATGGTATTAACGGGGCTACTGAGTTTGAGCTTTAATTTACATTGATGTTGTGATTGCTAGGAAGAGTGGTGAATGTGGCGAGCTTCATCTACATCCCACGAGAGTGCAACAACGCAACACACATGATAGCTCCAGGTCCAAATTTCTTTTCTTATAGTGCAATAGGCGGTGATCAATGATGTATAATGTTTCAAATGTTTAGAAATTTAATGATATTTGATCAATTTTTCTCTCAAAAAAATAATGATCCGCGACTGATATAACAACTTATGTTATGTACACAAGTGTTTGCCGTAAATGAAACATTTAGATCAATCAGTATAAAACTATACTAATAGTTGTTCAATATTATTTTCTATGCATATAACTTTTTTTATTAATAAACCTCCTTAAACACATCTTATTTACACTACGTACACTGTAAAGCCTCCCCCTCTTTTAGGAGGGGTTTGGGCCGTTTGGCCCATTCATGACCAATTTTAAAGGGTTTACCAAGGCCCATACATGATACTAATCCATTTTTAAGAATTCTATTGTGCTTTTCCATGGGGAAATTAATGTTTCTTGCTATTATAAATCTATATTAAAAATCACCAACCTTGTGCAAAATCATTTTATGGATCAAAATTTATTTGTAATTTTATTGATGTTTGAATGTAAATATTAATTAATTTTATGATTTTTAACTCGAAAAACGATCTCACATACTGACTTTCTCATAAAAATTCAGTACGTGTATGTTACGGGAATATGTTGACTATTTTGGAAACTTTATTTATGTCCTAATTACTTTATCTGAAAATAACGATGTGAATTGATATAACTAAACGAGAAATCATATAATGAATTTTGTTATGTGTAATTTATGCTTCCGAATAATAATAATGATGATGATGATATCATATAATTTCTGAACTAAATTATGTTAAACCTACAAACAATATTTCACATATTGAGTATGACTTGACAATATCACAAAAATATTATTCTTGCGATAAAAATTTGTGTTAGTAGCAAAGATTTCTTAATGACTTATTAAAGCATTCGCCGCGGAGCCATGATTACTCCAGTGTGATTTTCCATCTAATTTAGGTAATTAGGTCCTTTCTTTATTATCATATGATTATGACATCAAAATTAATTTGATCTTCAATAAACTTTACTTAAAGTGTTTTATTGATGGAGTTTGATGGTCGAGCACCTATGGAAATAGAATTCTCTATTTGCCGTTTCAAAGTTTGGTGATTAAGAATTAACAAAAATATAATCCCGATTACTAATATCAATTTTTTGGGAGAAAATCACTAATATATAATATCATTCAATAACAACATTGCAATAATTTATGATTTATGAAGGAATAATCACATGAGATTTCATGATAGACTATTTGTGTTTGTTTCACTTCCAAATTATGAACTTTTCTTCCAATTTTTTTCATTTTCACTTTTTTGCATTTCAGTTTGATTTCATAATTATTAATTAAGATTCATCCCATCCAAATAGAATTAATAAAATTCTTTACCATTTAATTTTAATTTTTCCATTAGCAATAATGGTTGATTATTTCATGATTATTTTTCTAATTTATTTATTTTTTGTTAATAAATGTTCTTGGTAAACATTACGGTACAATTTATTTTTATTTTATAATAAATATTATAAAAAAATTGAACCGATGATATAAAAAGTTTGTTTGAATCCGTGAGAGATTAAACCAAAAGGAATCATAAAAAAGCATTCATCTTTTTAGAAAAATAAGCGGTATCCCTAAATAAAGTATTAGAAATTATATGCAAACATTCAGAATAGTTGTCAAATAATTGATAAATTAGTATAATTATTGACGTTTAAGAACGGGTTAAATAAAAAAGAATATTTTCAGGTGGAGCCCGTGAATTACTTTTCCCACGATCTAAAATAGCTAAAACCAATATTTGGCTTAAACGAAAAGGGTTTTAACTTTTAAAAAGTAAAAAAAATATTCTGATACTTGTAAAAAGAGGAGATCTCTTGTACACAAGTTTGATGGGCCGGCCCATCAGATTGACCCAACCGCTCAATATAAAAAAAAATAAAAATTGGCACACGCATGCCCACGCGACTGCAATATTTTTTTTTATTTTTTTTTTTGATTTTTTGATTTTTTTTTTATTTTTTTTCTGATTTTTTTATTTTTCAGTTTTTTTCTGTGTTCCTCCTCCCCAAATTGTATACCCTAAAATACAATTAGCCCTAAAAATTGAAATAAATCCTTAAAAATATACCCAAAAAATCCTAAAAAAATACAAAATAAACTCCTAAAAACACCCCAAAAAACCCTAAAAAACACAAAATAAACTCCTAAAAACACCCACAAAAATATCCTAAAAACACAAAATAAACCCCTAAAAACACCCCCAAAAAACCCTAAAAAACACAAAATAAACCCCTAAAAACACCCAAAATAAACAAAAAAAACCCTAAAAAACACGAAATAGTACTATTTAGTGTTCGAATTGGTACTATGGGTGGCGAATTTTTTTTAGCGCAGGTCGGACCGAGCCAGTTTGATGGACCGACTCATGCACCTTATGCACACGAGTTTTGACGTTGTAAAAATATATACAAGAAGTTTTTGGGTGAAAATGAAAACAATAGCATTAGCCAATAATAATAATAATAATAATAATAATAATAATTGGAAAAGAATTTTCCACATAGGTCTCTCACCTCTGCGGCGTGTAATCAGAGATAGAGAGATACAGACACAGAGGCCTCCACCTCCATTATTGTTATTATCATCTCGCCATTTTTGCTAGTCTCCATTATCTCAATGCATCGATATATGTAAATGTAAGCCCCATTATATTCCATACATTCTCTCTCTCTCTCTCTCTCTCCTCCTTTCTCTCTCTCTTCCCTTTCTCTTTGGCCGGAGAGGAAAGAGAAACAGAGAATCATAATCATCATCATTATCATCGGATGGGATCGGGAATCAGCCGAACGGGCTCCGCCTCCTATTCTCGGACCCGGCCCCAGCAACCCACCATGAGGCGCTCTATCTCCTCCGTCCTCATTTGCGGTAGCGCCTCCTCATCCTCCGAGGTACGTTCATCGATGAAGTCTTTATTCAAACGGACGCTATTTCAATTTTATAAATTACTAAAAAAAATTTGTTTGTTTTTTCCTCATTCCTCTCACTTTCGCAATAATTAGGTTAGGTTTAATTCTTGATTAAGGAAGAATTTCCCATTTCTAAGTTTTTGATTGGGCAATGTTGTTGTGAACATGGATCATTTAGCTTTTCTTTTCTCTGTGTGAGCTCTTGCGCTGGGAAACCAGAAATGATGGTCAGCTAATTTTGTTTGATCTTAGTCAGATATAGGGTTGTGGATTCCAGGTTTCTGTAATTGTTATGAACTTGTGTGGTGGATGAGGTGTATTTTGGGGATTAGATACGTGAAATTTTGAAGACGCTTCATGATCAACGCCAGTAACGTTTTCCATTTGAAGTGCTGAATCTGCAATATTACAGAGATTTCCCCAAGTAATAGGGTAGTCTCCATAAAAGCACCAAGGGTTAATATGCAAGTGTTTGAAGTACTTAAGGAATCATTAAATCAAATCATGCACTTGAAAAACAATCCATTTAAAGTGTGCGAATAATCTTGTTATTTTAGGATCGTTATATTTTAACTAACGGGATGACGCAAGTTCTGGTCAGTGACATCAATGGGTTTTGAACTGAATATTCTTCTGGTGTCCAAGAATGAGCTATGTATTATGATTAATTCTTCAGAGTTTCAGTTAATTTTTAGAATTGGTTTACCTTCTGTTTGTATTTTACGTTGTGACCTTTAACCAAAGCAAGACGAAAAAAAATCTTGACATGTTTTTCGTTTTTATCATATCAGGATTTATTCATTTATATGTTATCAAAACGAGCTGCCATATAGCTGGTTTATCTCACTTAAAATATTGTTTTCATCTTGATGCATTAATTAACAGGAATAGATACTTTAGGTGTTAATTATATGGCTTGTCATTTTTTTATGTAGATGGAAGATTATCCAGCTGAATTACTGGTAAATTCTGCAGAACATGGTCGTCGAAAGAAGTTGAAATTCCCAAGAAGAAATTCTGATTTGCCAGTGCGAAATGGGGATGACCTGATCAGCATCAAAAGTGAAAGTGCTGTCTCATCTAGAAGATTTGTGGATGCATATGAGAATACTACTCTTGAAGTTGATGCAAGCCATGATGAGCCTAGTGATAGGGGGAAATGGTTGTCTGAAAGTAGGGAGTTGGTTCCTTCTCGTCAATGCATTGACAGTTCAAGATGTAATGGAACTGCTAGTAGTTCCTACGCAGGTCAACCATCTGGTTTTCTTATGTCTGAAATGGAAACATCAAGTATGGATGGTATTAATAGTGTAAATTGTAACATGAAAGGTGATACATCTCAAATTGGTCAAGGGTTCAATAACTCCAGCAGTGTTTGTAATGCTCTTGGAGAGCCTTTGTTGGATGAAGTTTCAGTTGAAAATAATGTATCTGAGGAAATTGATTACTCTAGTTCTGATTTTGGTTCTCCTTTTGTTTCTGATTCACCTTTGACTTTGGACTTCCATTTATTGAGAGATGATATTGTTCAGGAGGTAACACCACCAGGTTTAGGGTTTCTGGTATCAGAAAGGGAACAGAATAGACAGGATGAGAGTCTACTTCATGTCGACGTGGTGAGTATATCAAATACTTTACGAACTAATTCTTCTGAAATAAGCAGTCGCGAGGCCAGAAGGAATAGTAGAAGATTATTTTGGGATGCCTTCTCAAGGCGCAGTTCTAGGAGGCAGGCAGATTCGAGAACGTTTGTGTTTTCACCTCTTGGTTCTGATCGTTTCAGATCTCCTGACAGTCAGCTACTTGATTTTAGTAGTAGTTTTATTGATGACGAGTTTGTTGATTTAACTTCTCGTGGGAGTAGAACTCCAGGCAGTAATGATCAGCTGTTGAATTCTAGATCTGAGGTATATATTCAGCTGTTCAAATATATGGAGTTATAGTTGGTTTGTTCTTTTTTCTCTTTAAAATTCTTATTTCCTTGTGCTGCTTCACCGAAATTTTACATTCTACACTTGGGCTGTTATGTTCTTAAATTCTGTACAGCATACATAGACAAGGGATATGTGTGCACGTACTTTTTCAGGAAACTGGTAGGCTTTAGTACTTGTCATCTTTGTGTTTCCAATCCTCAGAGTTATTTAGGGATGAATATGTGGGTCCTGTTCATGTGGAACCTCTCGCAATATCATAATGTCTTCAGATGCTGTATTCAGATAGGCCAGCTATAATTTAATTGTTGTGTGGCAGATCTGGGAAAGACTTCGTGGTACTCTTGATTCAACCGATTATCCACCTCCAGTTTGTCCTCGAGGGGTACATGCTGATGGCTCATGCTTGTGCCAATCCATTTCATCAGCTGAGGAATCCGGTCCACGCACTGGCATTTCCCGGATAGTTATGCTGGCGGAAGCATTGTTTGAGGTATTCTTCATCCTCAATTCAAATAATATAGCTCTGCTGCAAATTTGTAATCCATGCCTCATTAGTCATTAGCAATCTAGTCGCTGGAATAAATTGTATAAAATGGTTGATGTTTCTTGTTCTTTCTGTAAGAAGTTCATAGACAAGAATAAATTGCACCAGGAAAATGTTTATTTTTTAGCTTTATTTCTTCAAAGAAAGAACATTTGTATTAAGAATTGATGTAAATAGTAACCTGGCCTTGAAGGATTTTCAAATGGAAGTATCTGACCTGTTACCCATGAAAGTGAGGCCAACTATATCAAGGGCCTATAAACTTTTATGGGCCTATCTTTGTTTGATATGTCTTTTAGAAGAATTCATTTGTTAACTTCCTATTCGTTTTAAGATCTGGGGTATTGGATACTGAACATTACAAACAAGGACTTATTGATTATGTTACATTGGCTAGATGGAGTAGGTCAATTGATATTCATTACCTCTTATGTGCAGTTCACATCAATCTGATTAATCAATTATCGTAATCGTTTTAATGAGTACTATGTCTAACAGGTACTTGATCAAATTCATCAACAGCCAATGTCGCTTTCCTTGTCTGTGGTCTCACTTCCTGCTCCAGAATCAGTTGTTGATTCTTTTCCAGTGAAGACACATGGGAAGTCAAAAAAATTGGAATCCGCAGATGATGTATCACAGTATGTTTTCTCCTGCCATTTCCAATGTTCATGTAATGTAAAAGGAAATTTCCTAGTACAGGGCAATGTGATTCTTTTTTATCAAAATATGAATGGAAAGTGAATATTATGTGAGGCAGAACAATAGAGATAGAGTTGAAAAACTGAAAAATCTAGACTTTGGTGCTTTCTTTGCCCTCAAAATGAAAATTTATTTGGTTTTAATGTTTTGGAGGAACATGTCTTGATCTCCTGAAATGTTTATCAATGATTACTCTAATTAAATGGTTGTATGTACAGTACTTGTACTACTACTAAATAAAACAAAAGGGCATTGATTATACATGATACATCTATAGTTGAGATTTGAGAATTTTGAATCTGTAACAAAACATCCTAATGTATTCTCATTCTCAGTGTATGCTTTGTGTTTCAAAGTTTAGCTGGGGCTATCAGTAATGGGAAGAAATCCTGAATAACAAAATGAAACAAGAAATGGCATTCTTAATTAAGTAGGACTCCATGATAATAGTCTAGCATCCCTGATCATTGCACACACCCACCATTATAGCAGTTTTTTAAACTTCGGAAGATTTCAGAATACAGGAACCATATATAATTCAGTCAAGAATCACGTGAAGAATTAGAGAATAAACCTATCTTTTAGAACATCAAGGAGTCATATCTTATGGATTCAAAGACATAAGAAGTATGGGCATTTGTTTGTTTCTGCATGGTTACAGATTGGACTATATCTTTCTTGAGTTTGGCAGTCTTAGTGGAAGAAGAGTGGATGTCTTCTTGTCCATAGATTTGAAATATTATGCAGTTATTAATTAATAAATTGTTTTATTAAAAAAAGTCACCAAATTTTGATAGATTCCTGGCCAACATGGCAATTGTTATTGTCTTTGCAAGGAGCTTTGCTTCTGATTGTTCCTGTGTATCATGAAATTGCAATGCAGGTGTTATATATGCCTGGCCGAGTACGAGGAAGGAGACAAAATACGGGTTCTTCCATGCCATCATGAGTATCACATGTCCTGTGTGGACAAATGGCTTAAAGAAATACATGGGTATGTAATCATTTCAAGTCTAACCTCTTTTTCCGGTATGTGTATTTTTCTAAGTATAATTGCCTGATTCGTCTCTGGTGCACCAGTGTGTGCCCTCTCTGCAGGGGAGATGTTTGTACGGGTTCCACGGAGAGCTAAGATTTTCGTGAGCTGGTTAGTTTTGTACATAAATATTTGATATGATGGGCATTGGCGACATGTACCTTGATGAAACAATTTACCATTTATACTCTGGAATCATTTCTGATTAAATAGCAAAATCTTGGTTGGTAGTGAAATTAGTAGATGAATTGTACATCAAAGAAAGAAAAGACAAGACAGAATTGCCACACTTGGATGCTTGTATCGTTGAAATCTCTGTGTAATAGCTTTCTATTCTTTACCCAAATCCTCATGTTCTTAACATGCTTAAATTAGGACACATCAGTTAAACCAAAATATGAGTAGAGCAGCCTTAGTTAATGCTTCTAGTCATTTTTTCAGCCTTGGTTAACCTATGTGTCCTTTAGCAAATACGACAAATTGTTGTGCTGCAATTGGGTTTCATTTTCCTACCATTGCACACCAGGAATGTGGATACTTGTATGTGTATATTCAAAAATTGCTTTTCTTTTTAAATTTGTCCCCCCCCCCCCTTTAATGCTTGTATTATATGTTACACTATACATTAGATAGGCTTGATCTATAGTCATTTCAATTTCATTATTATGGCCCTCCTAAAACGATTCGAACTCCAATAAAAAGAAAATAACCTTTGTAGAGTGATAGAGCAGCATCCACCTTCTACAACAGATGATGTTAGCGCTGGCATGGAAGAACCATGCATGGTTCCAAGAATTCTGAGTTTAACTTACACGATTAAGGTGAGAGATCAGGATATGAATTTTAATCCCCCATCCTCCGACTCTAAAATAAAAGAAAGGTGTTTCGGCCTGTCTACATATCGAAAAAGGGATTATATTTGAAACCCTTATCAATGCTACTACTATCAACAGGTGAACGAGCACGACTTGAGATGGACAAGTTCGGATGTGAATTCTCATCCTTGAACTTGTGTTTCTCGCCTCCTCGTTGATTTCCCATCTCTCTCATGTGCTCCTTGAATTCTTTCCTCACTAAGTCCAGCACCACGTCACCGTATTGATCACACCATGATCTGCATTATCCAGAGAAGAATGAGACCAAAATTTATACCATTTCTCAGTAGCTTCAAGCAAGAACTTGATCAAAATAGGCTTTACCTGGGGAAAAACTTCTCCAGATCTACCTTGTCCGCTGGAAGCCTCGTCGAGATAGCTTCAATTTCATCATCTCTGAGCCAAAAAAAAAAAAAAAAAAATCACCACAGCACAAATGCTCAAATATTTGTTAAAGACACAACAACATCATGGTTTTCGATTCTCAAAGGGAAGGGACTGATTGCTTTACGTTAGATGAAGATCTGGATTTCTTGCACTGATTTTGCAGAGCTGCTTCTTTATGTTCTCTGCTACAACCTACATCAACAATTTACCATCAAGATCATGCAATCAGATTCAAGAAACGGTATATATGAATTTGCAGACCTTATCCACAAAGAAATCAGTTGGCGCCCCATTTGGATGCAACTTCCTCTTGATCTGCCTGGTGTCCGGCCCCTCTCCAACAGGGTTCCGAACAAGTTTCCCGCCATAACATGCTTTGTCCGATTCCTCATCAACAGACGAAAATCGAGCTATTTCGTCTCTGGATTCATTCTTTCTCCATTTCTTGAATCCATCAAACACCCACCCCCCTCTCTTTCCCAGTTTTACCTTTTCTTTCTCCTCAGCCGGATTCTGATCTTCCTCCCTCCGAAAGGCAGCCCTCAACGGCGTCTTTCTCCCCTTCTCGCCAACACTTTGCAGGCTCTCCTCCATGAGAATGGACTCGAAGCCATTTTCTCTCTCATCTGATTTGCCATTCCAGACAGGATTCTGTGTACACGACCCAACTTCACTAGGATTGCTTTTGCTGCTTGCACTATTTGCACCCTTCTCTTTCAACTTGCCATTTCTGTCTGATGATACATAACGTAAAACCGATGCAGCTCCTCTCATTCTTTTCACTGTGGATCTACTCTTTGAGGTTGAGATATATTCTTGGCTGTCATCCTTGAGGTCTATTTCAGACCATTCGTCGTTTGAAGCCTCCTTGTGTGCCCCGACTATAACGTCTCGCGCCTCGATCTCAGCTCCTTGAACTGCAAGCCTCTGCAGCAAAGGCCTCTTTGATGCGTGGTACTCTTCTTCTGATATGCATTTTGCATACACTAACTCCTAAGAGGAGAAATCCACATCACCACTATATATAAATTCTCTCTCTTATTAAAACGCATGCCTTTTTCACAAATTTACTGAATTCATGAGAGAGAGAGAGAGAGAGAGAGAGAGGGAGAGGGAGAGACAGAGAACCTGCAAGAAGATGAGCTTATCCCTTAAGATAAGCGGCGGCTCATGATCGATGGGAGAAGCGATGAGGGTCTCGAGAAGGTGAGTTCTGAAAGCAGAAACCTCATTTAGAGGAACAATACCCTCTTTACAAAGTCCCATCAAATTAAGTATCTGGTGGAATGAATCCTGCTGCCATTTGAGATTATCCGACTGCTGCTTCGACAGACGTTGCTCAGACGCGGCGATTGCCGGAAGCCGCCTCTTCTTCAAGGAGAATGGGAGGACTGTCTTGCAAATTGAAGTGATGGACTCGTGCAGTGAGCTGTAGTATGTCGTTGTGTATGTGTAAACCATTTTCTTGTAATCGGATTTTACCAGATTTTTTTCTCTAACCTTTTTTCAGATTGATTCTTCTCCGATTTACACAATCTGATTTATATATATATATATATATATATATATATATATATATATATATATTTTAAGAGTTTTTGTTTCTCAGTAATTTTTTGGCTGAGAGAGTTTTTGAATTATAAATGTGAAACGGTTAAGTGGGGGAGTAGCCGTTGGGGTTTTAAATTTTTGATTCGAGCTGAGCGACGACGTTTCAGGGATTTCCTTTGTTGGGTTGGACCCTATTTTAAGATAACTACTTGTTCAGCTCACGGTCCATTCATTCTTATAAAATAAAAAGTAAACAATTTATTTTCTTCTTCTTTTTAGTTTAATTTATTTTCATTTTATAAGGTCTAAAAATCTTTATTTTGATTCTTATCTTATATTTTAAATAAATTCTTTAGCTAAAATTTAATACATAATTTGTGAACAAATTTTCATTTAAAAATAAACAAGAATAAAAATACACCAATTTAAAAGGCCTTAGATTGATAGTTTTAATAACTGAGGATCTAAATTGATAATTTTCATTTTTCATGTCTGAATTTATAGTTAACCACCTATCTTTCGAGATCTAAATTAATAAAACCATATATATATATATATATATATACACACCGATACATACCGATAGTTCAGTATATATCGGTATTCGGTATATCGAATTTTCGGTATGAACTAGTGCGTCGGTACATCGGTATATATCAATATTTCGGTATAAACGGCATACCGATGATTTTTTTTTACAATTTATGGTTATTGTAGTACACTAATTTTATTTGAGTACACATGACTACAAAATATAATAAGTGATAACTAAATATCAATAAAAGAAAAAAAAATCAAATGATTATATTTAAATTATGATGATCTACAACATTGCAACATATATTTATAATTTGATTAATATATCATATAAATAAGGTATAATATAAACTATTACACAATAAAGTGAACAATTGAAATTTGAAAGTTATATGTAATAACTAAAAAATAGTAATCTCATTACTTTTATTATTAAACACCCAATACTCCTCTATAATATTAAACACTAAAAGTTAAAAAATGAAGTTATAAAAGAAATAAAAGAAAATTACTAAATAAGAAGATAAAAAATATTTTAGAGTTCATTAAATTCTAAAAAAAATATAATATTCAGTAAGTTTAACATAAAAGCTTAGAAAATATATATAATAAAAAATACACAAGTTATGAATTTAAAAGTATACATAATAAATAGCAACATTATATTATTTTCCAATATTAAGCACTGGAAGTTAAAAAATAATAAAATAATAACAAGAAACTAGAATATAGATACGTAAATTATGATAATGACACTTTGTTGTTTAGATATTAAATTAAGTTGAACATGATTAATAAAAGATAATAAACTAACATTGTTACAATTACAACTTATGAGTAAAGTAAGTTATATGAGAAATAATAGAAAATTACTAAATAAGAAGATAAAAAATAATTTAAGGTTCATTAAATTATAAAAATATATATAATATTCAGTAAGTTTAACATAAAAGCTTAAAAAAATATATAATATAAATACATGAGTTATGACTTGAAAATGAACAATTTAAAAGTATACATAATAAATAGCAATCTTATATTATTTTTCAATATTAAGCACTAAAAGTTTTTTAAAAAAAAGGGGTATTATCAAATTTTAGTCTGACCTTTCAAGTAATTCACAAAAATGTCATGACCTTTTATAAATAACAATTTCATACCCGATCTTTTGAATATACAATAAATCTAGTCTGAAATTAAATTTTGGGCTTTTAGTTACCGACGTATATCTTTTTACATACGGTGTGGAGTGAAATATAATTTTGTTTTACTTTTATTTGATCAATTGACGTGGTATAAATATTTTCCACGTCATTAAAATAATCGAACAAAAATATACACGTTGACAACTAAAAGTCTGAAAATTAATTTAATTCCTTCCATCGTGCAACTCACGGGCCGCGTACTAGTTATATGTAAATACTCAGATAAATATCCAAATTAATTGATACTGGATACTAACATGCACATACACCCATAATAACAATGTAGAGAAAAGAAGTTATTTATAAAACAAAAGAAAAGAAAAAAACAAAATGTTATTCTTTTAAACACTGATTAATTCTTCAGCTAAACTTAGGATTGCTTCCACGCCATTGATTTTCCTCAAGCAGTGTCCTTGACTTCGACTTCGACTTTGATGGCGACCTATACGAATACAAAAAGTGATCACTAAAAATTGTGAAATTTGTTCTTTAATCTATAATCATATATATGTGTATATATACATGTAATTTTATGAAGTGTTTCAGTTACTATTTTTTTCTCCAAAAAAAATATGATTACTATATAAAAATATTAAAGAAAACAGAGAATTCTGAGTGGATCTTGAAAATTCCGAAAATTGGTTAGGTATATACTGCAGCAATTATTCATTTTTTTTTTGTTAACGATTTTTTTTACTCATTCACTCAACCTGAAGAAATTCGAATGTGTGACCTTTGATCTCTCCTCGGGGGTTAACGATAACTTTATGATAATTAAAAATCTCATGATAAAGTAAATATGTTTAGCTTGAAATTAGGCTGAAAGTGGGTTTGCCCAATAATCAAGTTTTGGATGTACAACTTTCGAAATGTTTTGACAATAAAGACATTTATATATTCTTGAATTAAATTTATATATAAAAATGGCCCCCCCTCATACTAAGACCTAATAAATTATATGTATAAAGGAACACAAAAACTTGTGTGAATTAATTACCTGTTGGTTTGTGATGTTGGTTGTGGACCATGTAGCTTCACATCCAATCTCTTCTTTGCCGCATCAAGTTGGCTCTTATCACACATGGCCTGCTGCTTGCTACCTACCTATTAATTATCACCCAAAAAAAAACATTAATGAAACCCTTTTAAACATATATAGATATGCATGTATGTATACAAACCGTGGAAGAATCTGATTGAAACTCAGCGGTTTTGGAGTCGTAAAATCTTCCTCTTCTTGAAGCTAAAATAGCGGCCACCAACATGCTACTCATTTTAATTTTCGTTGGTTTTCACTTTACAAATCACCTCTCCGTCACTACCCAAAAAACCTATATATATATATATATATATATATATATATATCTGCGCTAATCGGTCTCAAACCCCCCTGACTGCATCCATCGTTCTGCCCCAGATAGGAGATAAGTGCCACTCTGATGGTTTTGTCGGTAACCTCCTAAACGTACCTCTCGCTTGTGCGTTCCTATCTCTTATGATATATATATGTATGTATATAAATTGGCACTTCCTAATTCCGAATGATGTGGATCAAAACTGACTCTCTCAATCGGTTAAGATAGAGACGGAATTTGTTGGATTTCCGGAATAGTTTGTTATTTGTATATATCCTTATAAAAGATGCAATTGGCCAATTTAATTATATAATCTAACAATCTCAACAGTCCATCCACTTAATAAATGAAATAAAATAAAAGTAGTTGAATTTTTTATTTTTTTGAAAAACAATAAAAGCGTTGGACTTATTGTAATTATATACACTCCCAACTCATACTAGAATCTAACACAAATTGATGTGTTGTAAATGTATGTATGGTCCATCCCTACTTATCATTTTCCAATATTGGACCAATTTAAACTTGAGAATAATGGGTTTTATTTTTTCTTTTTTTATGAATTTGAGAAGAAAAGATCATACCTAGGAATTTTTTTGCCAATCAATTTAATTTTTTTGTGATTGTGGATGGAATATGGGGAATGAATTTTATGTGGTATAAAATTCCATATATGATTTTTTTTATCATCGTGCACCAAAATATTGAGGAACCGAATTCATCAGATCCTAAGCATGTCTTATGTATATCTCTTGTATTTGTAATTATCTTGAATCCTATCTCTTCCTTAAATATAGGACAAGGCTGTTGCAGTTCATGTATTTATTCCACCATCGTGTACCTGTTTCTAATTCATTCAATAAGAAAACTATTCTCTATATAAAATAGATACAAATAGAGATTCTATTAGGTTATTGTCATATTTATATTCGAAATTTAAATGAACAAAAGCACATAGGTAAATTTTTTAGAGTTTAGGGAGAGATTCTATTAGGTTATTGTCATATTTTAGTTCGAAATTTAAACGAACAAAAGCACATAGATAATTTTTTTTAGCCCAAAAATTAAAGTATTTTTCAACCGAAAAAATGGAACATGTGCATTTACCACCCGTTTCCTTCTTTGTCAGGTGCATTTTGCACCTGTTTACTATTATAGTTTTATCGAGTGAAACATTTTTCCATCTGTTTTTGGATACTGTGATATATACTCTTATATTGTAAGATTTATTTGTAAGGCGAATTAGATTTAGGAGAAACTATTAATTGCCATTCTGCAACAAGGGCAGTTGGAATTTCCTTCCAACCAGGGCAGCAAACAATCGGTATGGAACCTATGGGCACACGGCAATTGCATCAGGGTTCCGCCGCGGCGCCGCCTCTTAAACGCCTCTAAACATACGGCGCATTCCTCTTCTTCCGACAATCTCCACATTAATTTCAACCAACTCAGCCTCTTCGATCCATGTCCTTTCGATTTTGACGATTCTGCTACTGAATCCGATTTCATTCGTGGCTTAATCTTCTTCATACACGACTCACCACTAAACATTTTAAATTACATAAATCGTCACACATATGCTACTTATGATCCCAGAAAATTAAAACAGAATATGTGTGTGTGTGTGTGTGTGTTCCTATATATGTTTTTTTTTCCTGAAAATTTGGCTCTGTGTTTAATGATTTAATGAAGATTAACCCCAAAAAACAATGAATCGCCGATTTAAATCCAATTCTGAAACAAAATAACTGGTTTTAAATTAAACACTAATAATCATCCAAAGTAGGCACCAAATCAGTAAATAATTCAAATAATTAATCTTGCGTGTGCGTACCTTTTGGTTTGTGATTGCAATCTTTCATCCAACCTCTTCTTGGCTTCTCTTGCTGCAGTATCAAGCCTGCTCTCATCATACAATTCCTTATGGTTAATCGGATTCCTCTGCTGTGCACAAAAAAAAATGAAAAAAAAAAACCTTGATATATATATTCATTAAAATCTTAAATCTAAAAGAAATTAAGGCTTGTAATAGAAACATACATATATATATATAATTTACCAGGGAAGAATTTAGAAGAAATTCATGGGTGGTTGTATGTAAAGAGAGAGAAGGGCGCCTGGCAGATGAGGTGGGAGATATCTCAGATCTACAATTCTTGTGAAATCTTCTTCTTCTTGCAGCTTCAACTCCAGGTAGCATTCCAGCCATATCTAATCCAATACTGTAATTTAAATGATGGGCTAGCTGTCACAGATTTACATAAAATATATATATATATATATATATATATATATATATATATATATATATATGTCTATTCGATCTTTGTATCAAACATTGGTATTTTCCAGGAAATTTCGAGGTGAAGTATCAATGTGTGGTGGAAAGCTACGAAAAAATATAGTTATATTGTTATAACAAATGCTGCCTAATAATGTTGTAATTGATTGACTACATAATTTCAAAATTAAGGATTGAGATGTTAGTTTTATGGCAGCAGAAGTTTCCTTGAAATTATGGGACTGAACAATGAATCTTGAATGACATGCTGATATAGTGCAAGGTTTGGTGGAAAGCTACGGACCTAACAATTACCATCCATTATTTTCATTTCAGCTTTATTATATTATATTCCTGAAATCCAAATTTTAGATTAATTATTACTTACTTTTATCAATGTTTTACTATTTATAGCTATATGCTATTGATGATTTTAGTCGATATCTCGTCCACAAAATAAATAAATTAAGTCTATAAATATATTTGGCTCCTTAATATACGGACACCCAGTTTTAAAAATGAGACATGAGGATAATATAATAATGATACATATATTGCAATGTGTTCTTTTGAATTGGTTTATTGTTATGTTGTTCGATTATTATTGATTTCACTTTGTTTGGACATGATATTCTATTCACGGTAATTCGAGTAAATTTAAATCTTTCAGGATTCGCGACTAAATTTCATCATCATTGTAATTTTACAACTAGGGAATAGCATAATACTACTTTTTCTCACTAAGATATTCTGAGTGCTTTCCAAAAAAAATATATATACACCCCTCATTTCTGAAAAATTATCATTCTAAATGAATGCACACATATTAATAAAAACATTAATTAGATAATCAAATGACTTTAAGCACCATTATATGAATATATTAAATGAGTTAAATATGATTGTTTGAATGCATTAAATGAGGGCAAATATGAAATTTTCACCTCGATTGTGTAGAATGACATTTTTTGTGAAATAAAATTAAAGTGGTAGAATAACACTTATTGTGAAATGAATGGAGTATATAATTTTGCAATATTGTTTAAGATTAGTTATTATTATACAATATTTATCTTTATCTTTATATATATAAAAACATAAAGGTCCTACTTTTAATAACCTTTATTTTTTCCCGCCAAAACGCACTTACCCAATATAGCAAATTTAATAAATATACCATTACAAGAAATTCGCGATCTAGCGATAGATTGTATATATTCCGTCGCCATTTGCGATGGACGGTCCGTTGCTAACCGTTTTAGGAATTCAAAATGGCAGGAATGTTTCGCGTCTAAGTGTAACGACGGACTTACGACAGAAATTTTCATCGGTAAGTGTAATGACGAATTTTTCCATCATTATATTTTTTTATTGAATTAAATAATTAAAAAATAATAATCTAACAACGGACCACATCCGTTGTTAACAATTCCGTATATTTAATTAATAAAAACATAAAACGTTAATGACGGAGTCCGTCGTTAGAATTTTTCGATTTAATCAATTAAAATATTTACGGTTAATGAAGGATTTAATTAAATAAAATATTTATATTTAACAACAGAAAGTTTCCGTCGTTAGATATTTGCCCGATTCAATTAATTGAAAAATAAAATATTAATGACGGACTGTGTCCGCTGTTAACATTTCCCCAGATTTAATTTATTGAAAAATAAAATATTAACGACAGACGTATTCCGTTATTAGTCCATCGTTAGATATCGATATACAGGTTTTCTTCCTCCTTTTTCTCATTTCACTCCGAGCCCTAATTTCCAAAATCACCGCCGATTTCTCCACCCTCTGTCGTGCCGCCGACTGCCTCTCCCCCGACACTCCACCGACATCCCCGTCTCTCTCTCTCTCTATGATCTCTCTCACACACACTCTCTCTCATGTGTGTGTGCGTGTGTGTTATCTGTGTTTTAATGAAAACTATAGTATATATATAATATTCATTATCTTATACTTTGCTTTCTTATTGGAGAAACTCTTCAATATAATATGCAGCAGCAACACAGAGCTTATGAGAAGACAAAAAGCCCCACAACATTTTTAGAATTAATCAGTAGCTATCACCATATATATAAATATATATATAGTTAGTGTATGTGAACTAATTAATCTCAATATACATAGAGTAATTAAGTACCTTGAGATCACTCCCAGAAGTGATCTCAGAATAACCTTGAGTAGCTTCTGCAAGTTGGATGTTAATGAAATTTTGATCGATGAACTAGAGACTGTGAATTAGAGACTGTGCTCTGTGATGAAAAATGCTCTATTTAGTATGGTTTTTATTTTCTTTCTTCTTCTTTGGAAAGTTGAAATTTAATGATGTGTTTTCCCTTGGATTAAAGAATCATATAAGGGATAAAGTTGAAGAATAAATTGCTACTTAATAATTATAAATCTTAAATAATAATTGTAAAATTAAATTCCACTAAAAAAAATTGAAATTGAAGAAAGATTCCATCATCTATTCCAATTCCCATTCATCTTTATGATTAAATGCATAATCATTAATTCATTATATAAACGGCAACTAACAAGTTTCTTAATTTATAATTTTGCTCGTTCGTGATTTTTGGGCATTGTGTGACACTAGCGTTGAAACATTGTTTCAAGTGTTTGCAATTAGTGTCAAGAAAAATTGTAAAGGTAAATTCGTGGCCATTCAATATTCGAGGGGTAAAAAAAAAAGCCCTTAATTGTAGAACAACATTTCTTTACAAGCAAAAAATAAAAATAAAAATAAAAATAAATTTTCGTAGACCCCTAAATTGGGTGCTCAGTACAAGAAACGTCTGGAAAATAATTAGCGCAGTTGAATGTCCGAAACAAGTGTATGTCATTTAATACTCGTGATATAACTTATACTACAAATTATACAAGAATTAAAGATGACACAAGTCATCACCATACAAAATATTACTACTCAATGTAATAGCTTTGGTATCCACTCTTCAAAATTCTTCTGCAAATTTCCTTGTGACTTTAGCTTCCCCTCCGGCCCTCCGCCTTTCGTCCTTTTAGTTTCCTAAAATTCAATATTTTCGCATAATTAGCCCAATTTTTTAGTTCCCTCTATAGGAAAATCAAAACCAAAATCAATAGAATATCGCTAAAGATTTTCATGGAAATTGGGGAAAGATTAAAAGGAAAAAATCTCAATTCTTGAACAAGTAAATAAATATATCCACCTCCTGGTTTGAGATTTGAAAGAGGTTTGTTGTAATCTCTGATCCAATCTTTTCTTGGCTTCTCTCGCCGCCGCATCAAGCATCTCATCATCACACACCGCCCGCCTCACGGGGTCCCTCTCCTATTTTTTCCAACATCAATAACAATCTCAGAATCAAGAGAGAGAGAGAGAGAGAGAGAGAGTTAGAGAGAGAAATAGTTATGACTTGAACCGAGAGCAGTACCAGAGATGAGTGCGAAGTGAAGTGAAATTCCTGGTTATTGATCGCATATAGAGAGAAAGAAGAGCGCCTGGAGACGGTGGCGCCGCCATCTTTGGAATTGCTTTGGTGAAATCTTCTTCTTCTTGCGGCTTCAACGCCGGGGAGTACGCCGGCCATATATCAAGAACCACAAACTTTTGGCCGGAAAAATATGGTTATGTCTAAAATTTTCAAACTCTAGAATTTCCGAAAAATGGTGGAAAATAATACGACTATAATATGATGCCATTTGTTTGTGTGTCAAGAAATTTCGTCGGTGTTTCCTTCAGTGGTTTTTAAAGTTTGGAACTTTCCTCCTTGTTTCCTCGAAATTTAGGAACTCAATATAAAAAGATTACTTTTGTATAAATTCAAATTTATTAACTTTATTCACTCCACTAACACCAACCTCACTTCTGCTAATGTAGATTTTATTATCTCCTTTTTGTTTTTAAGCTAACATGTATTTCAAATTAGCTATTAAACATATTATTAATTATATTCTAAGAAAATGTTTTATACTTACTATTTTATTTATTTAATAGTGGGATATTGACGGAAAATTCAACGCTACCCATACGGGCACGGCGTTCAAATTTCTTATTTTATTTTTTTTTAAATATTCTTTAAAAAAATTCAAAACATATTTTGGGAACATATTTTACTACTTAAATAGAAGTTAATTATATCGGTCACTGTTATTTTTTCGTCTCATACTTTATAAACGATAATATTGTGGTTTTTTTTCCTCACGAAATCATAAAAAAATATACCTATATCGTTTACATAGTAGACGGTGAAAAAAATAATCGTGACCAACATATATTAATACTGTCATTTATGTTCTCGAAGTATAATTTGTGAAAAAATAAAAAATAACATAAGATATTCGGACGATGTGCCTGCAGCGTGGTCGAATTTTCCGGTGTCTGGCTATGGTTTCATTTTAGCCTATTGAGAATTTGGGCCATCCCAGCCCGATTTTTCCTCTTAGCCCGACGGCCCAGCCTGTTTCCACCAAAACCAGCAATTTCATGCTATGTTAATATGCTGTCCCGCTCTTCCACTCCAAAAATAAGATATGAATCATTTGTGGTTTATCAAGATAATTTAAATACATTTGTTTCTTTTTGGGAAGTTATCAACTTCATGAGCTGCCCCGAAAATTAGAAGGTTAGGGCTAGGTTCAATAACTTTTAATTCGAAAAAATTTAATCTAAATTGGACCGATTTGATTAATCCAACAACTCAATATGACTAATTCGAAATCAAATGGAGTGATATCTCCACTCAAAGATAGCGTGGATTTTTACCTTAAAGGTGCTACTTATATAACTATTTTAAATTATATAATATACCATTTTAAAGATATTCTAAATATATGCAATGTTAATTGAAAAATGTAAATTAAAATATCCCCAAAAGAAAATGAAAAATAAAATATTAGATAAGGTGAAATATTCTATTATAATCTTGTAATCAATTTTATCCAAAGTCCAAACGCTCTGATTGCCAACCAAAAAATAAGATTAAATATTCTATTCTAATCTTGTAATCAATTTTATATTTCAACTATTATTTTTTATTGTGTGTATTTAAAAAATTTAATAACTATCATACAAAAAATATTAAATACGCATGACGAATAATTAAAAATTGAAATATCCGATGTAATATAAAGTTTTTTTTTTTTGAGGAAAGATGTTAATATAAAGTTGGAAATGAGGATTTGGTGCCCAATAAAATCCGATGAGAAATTAGATAAGATCAAAATCAGAAAAAGCTCACACCACGATCTACACACGGATAGCCCGCAGTATCCTTCTGCCCTAAACCCGTGTCCTTTTTCGTCTTTGCACTCTCCCATCACCTCCCATATAAATATCACGCCCTCGATTCAATAAATTCAGACTCTCTCTCTCTCTCTCTCTCTCAACCAAAGCACTGAAAATGGAGAACGATTCTAATCCCCCGTCGCCCCATTCCTTCAAACACAAGCTCAAGAATTCTCTCTGCTTCTCCTGCTGCTTCCGCCGCCACCGCGGCAGCGACCACCTACCCTTCCACCACTCACTGTCGTCCCCGTCCGACGACAATCCCCCGGTGGTTTGGATCAAAACTAAAGGACCGCACGACCACTCGCTATCGGAAATCAAAGAAAAGTGCCGCACGGTGCTAGGGTTTCCCGGAGCTAAGCACAAGAGACACTCGTCTGTAGAATTCCGGTACGATCCGTTGAGTTACGCGCTTAATTTCGAGGATGGATTTGATTACGATGATGAAGCCCCGTTGAAGAATTTCTCCGCCCGGTTGCCTCCGTCTCCGCCGATTCCTGCCGCCGTTAGATGAATCCGTTTGGCGTTACTACTCTAGAAAAAAGAAACTGCTCGGGGTGACGGTTTTGTTCTGGACTAATTTTGCTTTGTAAATATAATTTAAATTTACCTTTTTTAATTTTTGAAATTATTGGCGCAAATGATTTTGGTGAATTTCTTGTTCGTTTTACTGTGGATCAGAGAATCTTTAATATTTTTTTATCTCTTTTATTTACTGCATTATTACAAGGGTATTAAATGCCATTGTAACTAATTTGTATTCTTATTCAGAAATCTTTTTGGGATTTCAACATTTACATTTGGGCAAATGTGGCTTGGGTGTATATATGATCAAAGATATTTTGAGAATGAAATCGCTCCCGTGTCTAATTAAAATCTCCAGTATTAATGTGAAAAGATTTTGGTTCTGATTATTTGTAGACGATACCTTAACTATTGTAGTATTTAATAATTTATTGGTTTGTAAACTTTTTAACAATTCAATGAATGAAATTATATAAACACGAGCTTTGTAGTTTAGGGTCCCCAATTTCCCTTTCCCTGCTCAAAAAATAAATAAATATATGAATATCATGTAACACAAATAACTATCATATTCTTACCTTCTAAAACTCAATAAATACGTTAGGTATTTAGTTTATATGAATTCAATGATTAATCAATCTTGAGACTTCAAATCCAATTTTATCCCAATTAAATCAACTTTAAGTTAAATCCTCTCTACTTTAAAAAATATATAAAAATCATTGCCCTCAAAAGGCGCTCTTGAGGCTTCATTTGAGCCTCAGGTGTTGTGGCCCAAATAAAGCAGAGAAGTCAGCCCATAACTGGTTTCTAGTGGATCTACTCTCTTCTTTTTTATTTAGAGTTGGGCCCTTTTATACTCGAGCAGTAGTGAATTTACAGTTGCAGATCAACAAACTGTAACAGAACTCAATTAAAAGGGTTCAATCGTTTTCAAATTCTGAATGTAGTCGCTGACTAATGATTAAGCAAACATACCAACATTTAAGTCTCTCTCTGATTTACTTTGATTTTACCAAAAAATTAAAACATACCAATAAGAAAATTCAAGCATATCTTTGGTCTTGGATGTTCGTATGTTTGATTCCAATATTTCAATACTCCTGCGGTCCAAAAAATGTAGCATCTTATTTATGTTTTGTGTTCTAAATTATAGTTAACTTTCTCTTTTGTACGTGCATTAAATTTTCATTTCCCTTAATATATCCTTATTTGATATTCTTTGAAATTAACATTTATTTTGTCTCAATTTTAACGTAAAAAACTAATGGTGTTAACGGTAAGGGTAAGTTTGATCTTTTTTTAATAGTTTAGTGGTAGACCGTACTTTTAAAACAATTTAAGTGTGTATTTAGATTAAAAAAAAATAGTTTGTACGTATATGTGGGATTGAGCATATACATAGTTCGAGTGGTTATTTAGTCATTTGTCCATTTATTTTTCCAAATAAATTAGATACATTTTTTCTTAATATGTGTGAATAATGAAAGGGAACTACAATTATTATTTTAATAGGATGGAGGGACTACAATAATGGTATTGAATTGTTTCCTTGAGGATAGCCTAGTGGTGGAGCAATGTGAGCTTGAGGCTAAAGGTCCCAAATTCGAATCCCGCTACCATCACCACAAGATGTGAGTCTGTCACGCCGAGTTTTTCAAGTGTCCAAAGTTTGAATTCCAACACCAACAACGCTAGGTTTTTATGTGGTTTGCAAACTATTACACAACACAAGAGCTGAGTTTACCCCTTGAGCACTTTGACAGCGGCTACGGGTTACTCTTGACATCCAAAAAATAATGGTGGTGAATTGCTTAATTAGCCTTTTCTAGGAGAGACTTTGATATGCATGCTAGTTTTAATTAGGACAAAGAATTTAGAAAAGAAGAAAAAGTCTCCAACGAATTAATTTACTCCCATCACTAAGTAAGAGAAAAAAAAATAGTTGTACTGTAAACTCGAACAAAATCAATGGTTAACCTACCTGTTTAATCCATATACATAATTAATCTACTTGTAATATGTCCATTGGTCGTATAAAAACAATTGTAATTATCTGTTAACCAAATCATTAAAATATTTTATTAAATTATCACCTAACTCACTTAAGGAAATGTTCCACCAACACATAATCCTGTTATTTATTTAATTTAGACTTGAAAATGGTACCCCACAAATGACAAAGACTAGTAACTGATAAAACTGAATGCCTCTCCATTTCGAGAATCCTTCAAAGATAAGTTGTGTGCGCCCATGCGCATATCTTATCCCTCCATTATTTTATATTTAGATTCAATTTTTAATATTTATACATAGAACCGAATTATTCTTTCATAATTTGGTCTTACCAATGATTTGAAAAGCGTAAATTATGAAATGAATACTTCCTAGAGGAAATGCATGACTGAAATTAATTATTATATAATGTGATCACTCGTTGAGGCACATGTCACGATTTACATAATTTATTAAAATTTAGAAATGGAACAATATGGTTCTTTTCAATCGGATTCTCCAAAAATATATAACATGATCGAATATGATTTCACAATAGTCAACATACCTTTTCAAATTTTAGAAATAAAAAGTGAAAACATGCACGACGACCTTTATTTGTAATTACAAACTGAATAATTTATCGATAACTTGAGTGTTGGTGTTCCAATAATTCATTCACATCAAATGATATGTTGTTACTAAAACTAAACGACATATTTTGAACCTAGCTCCTTATTTATTGAATAGAACAATTAAATATCGAGATAATCTAAGCTCTAAACCAAGAAATTGACATAATTAAACATGAGCTATCGTCCGTCATGAAAGTCAACAATCGATCGCCGAAATCATATCTAATACACCTTTGCTATGCAGCCAAGCACTTTTTAAAAAAAAAAAAATTATCCGCAATCGCTATTCACAGTTATATTATGAATAGTTCAACCTAAAATATCAACAGAATTTGAAAATATGACATTATGAGATTATCTACTTCATCATTATATCATGTATATATATAAGGGTAATCAAGCATCAAGGTTCAATTGTTACATTTCTATGCTTTCTAATAGAACTTCAAAATTAAATATTTTATTAAAGCTCGTGGCAATTGAAGTGAATAAGTGGTCGGAGATGCTAGCACTTTTTTTTGAAATATTGAAAACATATAAATAATTATGAAATCAAACTGGCTAAATCAACAAGCTAACTCGAAAAGTCAAATGACCAACAACTCAAAATAAAAAGAAAAGATACATGTCCAGTGTCCTCTTGGAATTGACTTAGTGGTGGAGTGGTGTTATCTTGAGGTCAAATGTCTCAAATTCGAATCCTATCACCAACATCACTAGGTATGAGTCTATCACACCTGGTTTTCCAAGTGTGGTTTATGCATGTTTAGCTAACGAATGAACGATCTCATTCGCACTACGATACATTTGTGCGAGAAGCAAAAAATGAAACCTCAATGCACATAGTTAAACATTGTTCATTGTTTGTCATCCAACACACTGTCGTGCCTATCCGGATCCACAATAAGATGAACGACAAGGTTTGAAAAAACTTGAACATGGCTACTTTGTAATTCAATGCACAACACATAATGACATAATTGATGTGACCCGAGGTGTGAAGGCATTCGTTCCAAATGAAGTGTCCGTAAGAACCGTGCATAATGTAGTTCGTCAGCAAGGAGGTCACGAATGGATGAGGGTTCGTTAATGGGAGTCGTGAGCAGAGTAAAGACCAATGACTTGTGGTTCGCGAGCTTGCAGACGTGGGTGGTTCACTCGTGAATGGGACTCACTAATGAGGGGAGGTTCATCTTTGACTGATTCGCGACCGTGAGTCACGATCGAGGATCTCGCAATCATCGCTCGTGCATCGAAATAACTTCAGATTTTTAATTATTTTGGGTTCGGAACTTATTTAGTTCATTTTATTATTAAGATTCTTATTTGAGGTTTGTATTTTTTTGCTTATCTATATAAATGGTTCTAGTGAACAGTTACAAACATATTATTATTAAAACATTAGTTTTTCATCTTGTTCATTATTTTATTTCACTTAAACTGTAAGTGTACAGCGAGACTTCTAATGCAATAGTTAACAAGGTCGAATCCACAGAAACTTAATAATCTAAACTACTAATTATCCAAATTATTCTACCTACGTTATCTAGACTACCCAAATTTATGTAATGCTTGGATTAACTAAATAATTTAAATTAAAGAACTAAAATTAACCGTAGATCAAATGCACAGGGAAAAATAACAGTGGAGGACAGCCATATTCTAGGTTGTATAATCATCAATTAATCCATCCATTTAACTAATTCCATTTATGTACCTATGTTGGGATTTTAATTATACTAGAGCAACCACACTACTGCATTCCAAACCTCCTCTCAAAGCATCGAGAATGTTGATCACATATTAAATAACAATGTGTCCATTAGCTATCTAACATGCAACACCTACGTGATCATCGGGTTTATTGCTCTCTCAAATAATCTCAACTCTCTCGAGTGATATATAACTACCAAGTTAATTGTTCCAAATCTGGTGTTAAAACTCTTCTTTCAGTTTATGAATTAACACATTAAAATACATCATTCAATGGCCAGTTAAATAATGCATATCCAAGCACAAGAACAATTAAAGCATAATAAAATCATAGGCACAAGAACAGAAATAAGTGAACGAACTTCATAATCATAATCAACCCTATAATACTAGGGTTTAGTTATTCATACTAATATAAACAAATAAAGTATTCCACAAGGTGTTCATAGTCTGATAGGAATTAAAGAAAATAAAACCTGAAAGATTATATCTGGCTCTAATCTTGAAATACTTGAATTCCTTGGTCTCTTTCTTCATGTTGCCTTTTCTCTGTTGTTTCTTTCTGGTATCAATTTTAGGGTGTGGTCAAAAGTGTGCAATTTTCGTGCAAGATAACCCTTAAATACCTAGTGAAAAAAGCCCAAAATTCAACAAAAAAGGGACAAGCCCAGCAGACCCGCGACCTTGCTCACGAGTGACTCACTCGCGGCTCGGGTGGCACAATACTCGTGACCTCACTCCATGTGGCGTGAAGTGGCACAATACCCTCGAGCGTCCTTATTACCCGTGACCGTGCTCACTGGTTTTCTTCATTGAAACACATTCTCTATCATGAGCTCACAGTCAGCCGTCCCTTTGCCGACCTGCGACTCCACCCGCAATCAGACTCGTGGCTCGTGCTCGTAGGTCCCTTTCTGACTCATTTTCGTCCTGTCTTTGATCCAATTCTTCAACACATGACCTCGGGGCTTCATCACATCTTCTTTTCTCCAAAGTATCCAAAAATTGGAACAAACCTACACAAAATAACAAACTAAACCAAACTCCAAAATCAAGTGAAAATCAATTAAATTGAGATGAAAACATGTATGAACCGTGCAAAACATAAAGTGAAAATGTACGAAAAATAGTGCAAAATCTCAGTTTATCACATCTCTTATGAGATTTTATCTATATGTAGTGATTACATTGTGAAGTTCAATCGTACATATCAAACAGAACAATCACCTCTATTTGTGGCGTCTACATCAATAATCCAGGTTTAAATTTCTAATCACAGTTGGGTCAAGATCTTTATATCTACAATTTTTATGTATTGTGAGGCTAGAGTTGAGGATTCTCCATCCCATCTATCCAAGTTCATGATATCTTGAGTTAATTCTCATCGTCATCAATCTACCGACGATTATCATATAAATAATCATTATTCCCGAAACCGATTGAGAATTTTTAAAAGTCTAGTACCAGGCGCAATTGTCTTTCCACGAGAGTCTCTCACATCATCCATTGTGCCAAAAAGTCGAGAACTTGGACAAGACGCTACAAGCCTGGTTCAGATGTATTCCAAATTTTATCATCGACAAGACGTTTGAGAGATAAGATTTCCTCAACCTTCAAAAAATACCATAATCCTCTAACCACATCAAAATTTATATTCTTTTTTCTCTATACCAACTCCATGCTATGCTTTGTTTAGAAAATTACATGCTTCTCAAAGACACGTAACTCACACTTTATACCATTCTTCTAATATCACCTTCATGAAATGTCCCACATCTAACATCACAAGATTCTTGCAAGAAGATAGACAGGGTTAGCCTTTTCCAAGACTATCACACCTTCTCATAAAAAATAATAATCAAACTACGGGAAATAGAAGCCCAACAAGTCAAACACCAAATGCACGCTGATGCACTATTTCTTATGCAATTAACTGCAACTAATACAGATGAATGCAATAAAGCTAACAAATTGAGTATTGTATCCACATGGACTGCAATCGTGATTAACGCTATGTACTAAGCTAACAGATTTCTATTATTTAGTCTATCTACTTTTTAGTTGAATTAATTCTAGGAAAATAATCAAATTTAAACTACTAAACTCAATTATCAAATCAAATGCAAATTAAATGATAAAAAATATGAACTATCAAATAACGAAACTAATTAATCCTAGAGAATGCAAACACATGAATCCATTATATATTAATCTAATTCCATCAACTTTCAATTTAATATAATTATCGGTGGAAGATCAGAATTCTAATTACATATCTCCTCCAGGTCTCAAGATAAAAATAGATTAACAATTTATCTATAACTTTCGTCTCTAAATTAACTGTCAACTCCCAATAGATCAACAGATTTAAAACCTCCTACAGATCACAAGTACTGTATCAAATCATTCAATTTAATCTCACTAATTAATTATTTCTACCAGAACTCAAATTAATTAGCTAGCATACAATGACTATGACCTTAATCATGTATGAGAAATCTAAACTTGAATATTTGAACCATATAATTGGAAGAAAAATTGAAGAAGAATTAAATCAATATATAATTTCATACATACTACAAACCTTAGAATTAATTATAAGAACTACTTACACATAATGAAATCTAAAATAAATGAAAAGGTAAAGAAATTAAAAGACATAAGTGAAGTTGAAAAATATTAAAAGAATCGTAGTTGAATTATGTAAAAGAAAACTTCAATTTTCAAAGTTGCAGAAAACATCCGTCACACCGCTGTAAAATCAAAAATAAAATTGAAATATAATGAAAAGAAGGTTCCAAAATTCTTCCAAGAAAGCCCTTAAATAACAGGGGAAGTTGAAACCCACAGAAGGAAGGAAAGCCCGGTTCAAAAGAAAATCCGTCGGAAGTAGCCGAAAGGAGCACGGGTCGTGCTTAGGAGAGCACGGGCCGTGCTTAAAATTCAAAAACTCATGACGTCGGGGAAAAACAGTGCTCCTCTCTTCGTCACCCGACACACTTCACCGTTTTGCTCCGTTTTCACTCATTTATCATCTAATTGATTTAATTCCTTTTGCAATGCGCTCCTAACTTGAATATCTATCTTCTTAGACACTTCTCACGCTCAATTTCATCTATAAAAATATTTGGCAATAAACCCTTCAAAATGAGTAAAAACGTGACATTGCACAAATTATGAAAAACTATACGCAACTTTTCAATATATGCATGCAATGCACAAGAACTACCATTCAACTAGATCTCAAAATGCATGAAATCCATAAAAATCAAGGGTTCATCACATGCATGCACCTAAAACATGTTCATGGTGATTCCATAAATTGAAGATGCTAGCACATAAGTTACTCGAAAAATATAATACAATAATTAAAAAAGAAAAAAGAATTGTGCCTCCACTGCTAAAATTTAAATTGAAGTCGTGTAGTAATTACAAACTTAAACTTATAATTAATTTGCAAGATAATTGACATATTTTTTGAATAGGTATTTACAAAGAGGTCTCATGTACATTAAGATGCACATAAGTCTTATGTTCATTAGGATACGTGCAATATGTATTGAGTGCATGGTATTTTTCAGTGTTATAAGTGATATTTTTTTTAATACAAAACAAATATAGTAATAATTATAAAATTGTCACTATTTGAAAAAAAACAATAGTTTATATTTAAATAAATATGATATTTTTTAGTATTAGAAGTTATATTTTTTAATATTAAAAATATTAATTTTTTCTGAAACGGGATTAGGTATCTGGCACGATACTAATATAGGATTTGTGTCCATCCAATGTAGAGGAAAATTTGTCATTTACTTGTTGAAGCACAAAACCCAATAAGTATGGTAATAGTGGAGCCCCTTTTTGTTTTTCCATAGTTGCAAATCGAAAAAAAGAAGAAAGAAAATAAGGAATATTCGAAAGCCGTTTACTTTAGCGCATAAATTTAAAGTGCTAGGCCAGCAATACTAACACTATAAAGATGATAAATATAAATAGAAATAAATCTAAAACACAATATTCAAGAGTGTATCCAATGTTCATATATAAATTTAAAGTGCAAGGCCAGCAATACTAACACTATAAAGAAGAAAAAATAAATGAAAATCAACTAAACACAATATTCAAGAGTGTATCCAATATACAATTACATCCCGTATTTTATTATTATTACAGTACGTCATGTGTTAATAAATAATATAGTATATTGAATGATATCATAAATATACATACAATTGACGTGCATTGAATTAAAACACCATTTTTTTTTTGTAGTATGATCCGTGTGTGTATATATATATATCATGATAATTGGCTTACTTCTATTATTGTGATTGAAATTGGAAGAACGAAAATTTATTGGAAATTGCAATTAGTATTGCCTCAAGTGAGAGTCTCAAACTCTCAATAGTTAGCAATAATTTTTGGTAGTGAAATATCTACTTTGATCTACTTTCAAATTGAGTCTAGTTATAAAGTTATTAATAAAATTGAGGAAAAAAAAAAAAAAGCAGCAGCACCTCATAAGTGATAACAAAAAGGAAATGCCTCAATTATCTTCTTTTCCAAAAAAATAAGAAAGAAAGAAAAACTCACTATTATCTTTCCTTTCACACCTAAAAAATTGATCCTTCCTTCCAAAAAGAGAAAAATATTTCCAATAGAAGTATAACTTATACTGAAATATCATTTTTGACATGAAAAATATCAATCCAATACTAGTTTGATACTTGGCTTATAGATGTGTATTCCATCTCAATTATTATCTATTTCATCTCAATATAATTTTTACATCCCAATTAGGATTTATTAATCACAATTAAGATTTATTACATCTCGATTATGATAAAATTTATACTTAGTTTTTTTAGAATTTAATTTCATTTAGAGTTTGTACATGCATGAAAAATGGATATTTTGTATTTTTCATCCATATCTCTTTGTCCAAACATACACCCATGCGATATCTTAAATGAAAAATTGTGAAAGACCTTTAATTTATTCATTTATTTTGCTTGAATTGAATGAAAACGTGAAAATTATGTGTTTTTTTTTGCGGACTTGGGTTGGGTTTCGAACCGACTCAACCTGCCTAATCGAAGGCCTTGATCAAAAAGGTGTACCAAAGTCCTTCTAAAAGAAAAGGTATCAATTATAATAAGAGGAAGTTTTGTGTAGGATCGTCTTACAAATCAAAATTTGTAAGACAAGTTAAAATTTGGAATAAAAAACCGTCACACTAATAGAATTATAAATGTGCCACTTAGTATGAGCTTGGATTCAAGTTTTGACTCTTCTCTTTAGAATTTGAACTGTAAAACGGTCGCATACAAGTGTTTGTCTTATAGTAATAATACATTATGAATGGTAAAATGATGTTCTTAATATTCACACCTGAACTATTATTCGTGATGTATACAAAATTTGAATAATTAAACTGATGAAGACATGTATTTATTTTTTGAGTTGGGAAGGGATAGCGTTGGGCAACCCCAAGAGAAAATACATGTACTTAATTTCATTGGGAACTTATTGTTAAGATTTGAAAAAATAAATCAATTGGTATTTTATAATACAACGCAGAACTCTTGGATGTCTAAAATATATTGATATAAAGTTAGATTATCTAAAAAAAACTATATATTGCAATTTGCACATTGTACACATAAATCTAAAATCGTAGCCACAAAACAAATTCCTGATAAGTTTTAAAAAAGGAATACATGCATAACCATATGTTTTACTTCAATTTCAAATAGGTAACTTCTCATTTACATATCAATATAAATATAATAAATCTTGGAAAAAAATTAACACGACCAAACCATGTTGAAAGTGTAAGAGTAAAATACGAGATTTAACATGAAAACTTCATGTTTGATCAATTGGTTTAATTTAAGGACTCGGTGTATAATTGGGTTTGAAAATTTAAATAATTTATTCAATTAATAATAATAATAATAATAATAATAATAATAATATAAAGGACAAAAAAAGTGGAAAATAAAATTGAAACCAAATTTGAAAGTTCACAAAGCGCACAGACACACACGCACGCACGCACGCAGTGTCTCAGAATTTATTGATAAATTACAAAGTATCACTCTCCATATTCTGCCATGCACCATTCCACGTGCCCCGCTGCTGCTGCGCTCTCTCTCTCTCTCTCTCTCTCTCTCTCTCTCTCTCTCTCTCTCTCATCTTGTTAAAAAAATTATATCTCAAAAGCTCGGAAAACTTATATCACATTCCTCTTTCAATTCACACCCAAATCCAGAGAGAAAGCGACCCTCTTGCCCCTTTCTTCCATTTTGGGCTTTTTGTGTTTCCTTCTCAAGAAAACAACATTGCCCCCTCAAAATCTTAGAGGAAATTAATTATTATGCAATTCCTCAACACTTAATTTTTCGTATATGATGTGAAGAAATTACTGAGGCAGGGAGATTGAGATAGATAAAAATGAAAGGGTTTTAGATATTCTCACCGCCTCAAAGACTGCCCCTTTCAATCTTCTTACCTCACATTTTCACAAGTGTTTCCAATTCAAGATCAGGTATATATCGTATCCCGACTTATATTAGTATTTTCCCGGTTGCTCATTTCATTTTCTCGAGTATTTATTTAGCATATGCTGTGTTTATTGTTGTTTTTGGTGTTATTGTTCTTTTTTCAGCTGAATGCGGCGAATATAGATACCACGGATTGATTTTAAATACTGTTGTTTTGTTTTCTTTAGGGATTTTTTATTTTTATTTTTATTTTTTTGAGGGAATTCTTTTGGGATTTTAGTGGAATAAAAATCTAATCTTTATATCTCTGTAAGAATAAACTATGGCCTACGATCAGAACTCCATACCCAAAGATTTGCGTCCACTAAATATAATGAGAAATGTGCCTGAGGACCCTAGGATTTCTCCAGCAACGTCGTCTGGAAGGCCGGTTGAAGGGTATTACGCTAGCCCACCTACTGATGGTAGCCCTGGCACCATGCCTGCAGTTTACTACCCTGCCACGATTCCAGAATCTGGGTATGTACCTGTAGCATTTAACAGTGCTATCACTGGGGTTGCTGGATGGGTTCAGCAAATTGTGCCGCCTCAACTCCAACAGGGTGTTGTGGGTGGTACTGTGGTTAATCCGGCAAGTGTGTATACAACCAGTCCAAATTATTATGGGACACGGAGTGGGTGCAGTGCTTCGGATCATACTAGTGATGAGGGTGTTGATAATTCCGTGTCAGGCCGGAAGGTTAAGTTTTTATGTAGTATTGGTGGGAAAATACTTCCACGCTTGAGTGACGGTGCATTGAGATATGTAGGAGGGCAGACTAGGATAATTACTCTTAGAAGGGATGTATCATTTGGTGAATTTGTCCAGAAAATGACAGATTCGTATGTACAGAATGTGGTGATCAAATATCAGTTGCCAGACGAGGATCTTGATGCACTTGTATCTGTTTCATGTCCTGATGATCTTGAGAACATGATGGATGAATATGAGAAGATGGCTGAGAGGTCTTCCGATGGGTCTGCTAAGTTGAGGATATTTTTGTTTTCACCTTCTGATCTTGAGTCACCTGGGCATATTGGAGATCTACAGGATGGCGGGCAGAGGTATGTTGAAGCTGTGAATGGGATAGGCGATGGATTCATTAGTGGTGATTGTATTGTAAGAAAGGAGAGCATTGAAAGTAGTGTTTCTGCTCAGAACTCTGATATTAGTGGTACTGAAGGGGGTGATAGCTTAAGCCATGGCCTGGGGGAGGTTACTAGTCTGCCGTCTACTGGTGGATATTCACCTAATGGAAATGTTGTTCCTTTTGATACAGCCCCAAGAATGGTGTATGTAGATTCTAATCCTGTGCCATATGCTGATTCTTGTGCTGCTCCATTAAGCATTCCAATGGTTAAAACTAGCCCTACAGCAAGTTTAGGCACTGTCTCTGAGCAAGAGGTAGAGAGATCTGTGTCTCTTTCTGTCCCACAGGCATCGGCTGTTATGAGTTATCCTGCATCTTCATCATACATGCAGGCTTATGGAGACCCTCATCAAGAAACTTTGAATCATGCTAACTATATGCAACTTTCTCCCCAGATGGGATTCCCTACACAAATTTTAGGGACTGTGAGGCCTGTTTTCACTCAACAGTCCATTGCTGCTGGAGCTTCTCCTCAACAGTTCACTCCTGCTGTCCATATGACAATGAATCCATCCTTTATTAGCATGAGGTCCAACGTAGTACCTGCTGTTGGTCAACCTCAACAAGTTAGAGTGGAGAATTATCCTGCAGACAGCATGATGTCACAGAGGGTTGTCCAACTTCCTGCTACACAAGGATACAATGTCAATCACGCTCAGGTTCCTGCAACAGCACAAGGTGGAGTGTATAATTGGCATCAAATTCCACATCCTGAGCATGTAGCTTTATCAGAAGGGAGCTTGACTCCTCAACCAGCTGTCCTTCCAGAAAGGATTACCAGAATGGATGACTGCATGATGTGTCAAAAAGCATTGCCTCATGCTCATTCAGATACAGCAGCTCAGGAGCAAAAGGGTAGCCCTTCTAGCACCATCTCTGATGTGAAGTCAATTTATTGTAGTCTCCCATTGGATGGTCGAGGCCGGCCCATAACCAGGCCTGTTGTAACTGGAACTGTGGCAGAGAGCAATATGGAACAACTGGCTGGTGGGGCTTGGCCACGAGTTGTGGGTAATGAAGATCATGAATCTGGGAAGATTCAGGCAGAGGCAATTGGTGTCTCCCAAAATATTGAGGGACAAAATATTTACGATAGAACTACTCTACATAAGGCAGAAAATCCGGAACCTTCCAAGGTGGGAATTCCCCAGGGTGTCATGAGGACAAGTGGGGTCCAACTTCCATATGGTATGTTCATGGCTAATACTCCTCAACCTTCCCAAGCCAGTGTTGTTCAGAATCTAGTTGTTCAGTCCCAACTTCAAGCTATACCGGAAGCAACATTTAACAGACCGTTAAATAATGATTTTGCTCCTGTTGGCATGCATTTGCAGAAGGACCTTGCTGGTCGTGAATCCCCCAAAGAATACTCACCTAAAGTTACTACGGGATGTCCTGTTGATGATTCTACCTCATTGGCATATGATAATCTAAGACAAATTGATGGAAGGTTGGATAATCTCCGGATAAATCCTTCAGAAGTTTTATATAATAATGAGCATAATAAGACTATTGCAGATCCTAGAAAGGAAGACTCACTGCATTACAGACCATACCATATCCCTGTTGGGGAAGCTCTCATCACACACAGTTTTCCTCCCACAGAACCCTATGAAGTGATGCCGACTCCTGTTGTAGGCAATCCAAATTTATATCCATATTCAGCAGTTGGGGCCAATCATTTGCCCTCCGAGGATGCAGCTGGATGCTCTGTATCATGTGTTGAGACCACTCGTGCAGCAGAAAGGATGCTTCCTATTAATGAATGGAATGATAATCTCGTATGGTCACAGCCCAGAACAAGTGGTGATAGAGATGCTGCTTATGAGGGATCAGGTGTATCAGCATCCTATGGAGTTGGAGATGTCTTAGATAATTCAACATCACAATTTATTAACCAGGATCCTTGGAATATGCGTCCTGATACTCATTACCCTCCTCCCAGACCAAGCAAGATTCAAATAAAGAGAGAGAATGCAGGACTGCGAGATCCTCTCGGTGACAATCGTCTATTCAGTAGTGGCGAAACACTAACAGGTAATTGCAGGGATTCAGTGTTAGAGACTCCACTGGATGATGGAGCCTACCAGCCTTCTAACAATGTGAATCTGGAACTGAGTCCCAATCATAGTTTGTCGAATAAAGGTGTGAACTGTTTCTCTAATTTTTTATTTTATTTATTTAATTTTTTATTCAACTATTGTGCTAATTGAGTTTCCTAATTGCTCATAAAGGTTCTGCTGAGGAACAGATAAAGCGAGAACTTCAAGCTGTTGCTGAGGGTGTCGCAGCCTCTGTGTTTCATTCGTCTGTCCCGTCAAATCCTGACGTGTCAGTGTATCCAAGGAATGATTCTCCACCAATATCCCAGCAGGGCCAACCTGCGAATGTAGAAACACAGCAGCGAGACAAATTTGATGTTTGTGATCCCTCCAATTTCTCACAAGACTAATTGGCTTATCAGCTATTTATTTCTTTCTGGAATTTAATATTTGTGTGACTTGACTTGTCTGACCACCATGTTATTCAGGAAATCAAGACCAAATTGTCAGAGAAGATAAATCTTGGGTTCCCTGCATCAGGCATGGGCCGATTACAGGTTTTCTTTTCTCACTAAGACAAACCATTTTTTTTTCTAATCCTCAAGCAGACTATCAATCACAAGTATCTCTTTTTTTTTTTTCTTTTTTCTTTTTGGCAGATTATTAAGAACAGTGACCTGGAAGAGCTACGAGAATTGGGTTCTGGCACTTTTGGTACCGTTTATCATGGGAAGTGGAGAGGCACTGATGTTGCAATTAAACGCATCAATGATAGATGTTTTGCTGGGAAACCTTCAGAACAAGAGCGCATGGTTAGTTTCCTTGTTAGTCTGATTAATAATGCCCTACATAATTTGTCTTACTGTGCTCTTCAAAATATTTAACAAGAGGGGTTATTTTTGGAATGAGGCAATCAAGCTAGCTGACTTTCACCATCCTGATGTGGTTGCTTTTTGTGGACTTGTCCTTGTTAGTCAGACTGATTACATCATATGCATTTTATCTTACTGTGGTCTCTAATATATTTAATCAGAGGGATGATTTTTGGAATGAGGCAATCAAGCTAGCTGACTTACACCATCCGAATGTGGTTGCTTTTTATGGAGTTGTGCTTGATGGTCCTGATGGTTCAGTTGCAACTGTCACTGAATACATGGTGAATGGTTCTTTGAGAAATGCGTTGCAGAGGAATGATAGGTATGGTATTTACCTATTTAACTTGAGATTCGAACCATCTCATCTAGCTTTATGTTCAATTCTTATAATAATATTACACACGACATTAAAACTCAACCATGGCCGTTCTTGACACTGAATTACTATTACCAGGATGCTTGATAAGCGCAAGCGCCTTTTAATTGGCATGGATGTTGCCTTTGGAATGGAATACTTGCACGGAAAAAATATAGTACATTTCGACTTGAAAAGTGATAATTTATTGGTCAATCTCCGTGACCCGCATCGACCAATATGCAAGGTTAGTGATTGATTGCTGTATCTTGCTTCATTTAGTGCAGCATCAATTGTTGATGTTTGTTACCAAGTTCTCTCTGTTTACATGTCAAATATTTATTTTGTTTTTGTTCACAACTGTTAAAACATCACGAGCTCTGTATAACTGTATATATGGTGCACCCTATTCATCTATTTTGAGATTGTCCGGCTTCAGAAGAACCCTGCATATCCGTAATAAGTTGCCATTGAACAGTTTTTCCAATCTTGAGTAACTTATAAGCACTTCTGGTGTAAAAAAGCAAATGTGACCTGGGAATGTAGTTTTAAAGTCGTCTCAGTCTTTGACATTTTTTTATTGATGCTATCCTGGACTTGTGATCTTCAAGGCAAAAGAACCACGATTAATTTATGTACCATAGTCCAAACACAATAGTTCTTTCTGCGCTGATTAATGCAATGCTGATAAAAGTAGACAAAACAAATGATCGGAGATAACAAACTGATCTCTGTAAGTAAGATGCTGAAATTACTCATTATGTGCTTTGGGATCTGGTTGAGTTACTTCATGCTTCCATGCCTCCTGAAGTAATTTCCCCTTAAAATCTGTTCAAGTTTTGCAAGAACCTCAACAGAATTATCCAGGTGCTGAAATTCGGGACCCAATGCAAAGTTTAGTTTGAGCCAGTGTCCTTATAATTATGATTCTCATTTCTGGGTATTGATGTGGTGAACAGAGGATATTTGTTAAAATTTGGGTTTAAGATATTGGATTATTATTTCATCTTAGGTTACTTTCTCTCTCTGGTTTCAGTGTTTAATTAGATAACGAAATGTCAGATATAGGTCATCTGAAGCTAATGACGTAAGCTACTAAGTTAGTTTATTGCTCAATTGTTTTTAACCTTATTCTTTTTTACTATCTATGCTGTTTAGATAGAGAATCTCATTAGTACAATTGTACTGTAATAGATGAGCTTAAATCTAAGTTAATGTTTATGAGGTATGGAAAATCTAAATGAAGATACTTGTTAAAACAGGTTTAATTGTATTTTGGTTGGAACCTAAATTTTAAATTCTGATATAACTTCAACTGGTTTAGGTGGAACCGCTGCCTATACTCTAAACTTCTGAAATGATGTTGAGGTAACCCTAGTGACTCCTAATCATTAAAGCTTCTTCTAACACACCTCCAAAAACTTTTTTGTGAAGTAGTCACAAAGATTTACCTAAAACCAATTTTTGGCCTTACCCTTTAACGTTGATTGACAGACCTTGATATGTTATAATGCGCGCCAACAGTGAACAGTGCTGCAGACTTAAAATTATGAAAAATAACATCATTTATGAAATTAATAAGCTTTGGGCGTTGGATCGACTGTTCTTCCATGCACATGCATCCCAGAACTTGTGAAATAAAGCGGGAACATCTCCATGCCATGAACTCTTGCATTGCAATTACAATTGTCATTAGCCCCTCCCTCCCTCCCTCTCACTTGCTTAATATGTTGATAGAATTTTTTATGGCCGCTTATAGGTTGGTGATTTGGGGCTGTCGAAGGTGAAATGTCAGACGCTAATTTCAGGAGGCGTGAGAGGAACTCTTCCATGGATGGCACCAGAGCTTCTCAATGGAAGCAGTAGCCTTGTCTCTGAGAAGGTTAGCTCTGTGTTTTCTTTCATCTTTGTGTCTCTCTCCCTTGTACATAAAGTCTGGGTTTATCTTCAATTTGCTCGTCTGCAGGTGGATGTGTTTTCGTTTGGAATTGTAATGTGGGAACTTCTCACTGGAGAAGAACCTTACGCGGATCTGCACTATGGGGCCATCATTGGTATATGCCTAAACATCCAACACAACAATTTTCTTAATCGGCATCTTATGCTCTATCTCGTCAAACATTGCAGGTGGTATTGTAAGCAACACGTTGCGCCCTCCTGTGCCAGAATCGTGTGACCCCGACTGGACAGCTCTGATGGAGAGATGTTGGTCGTCCGAACCACCAGAAAGGCCAAATTTCACAGAAATTGCAGATGAGTTGAGAGCTATGGCGAATAAGCTTCCGTCAAAGGGACAAGTGGCAAATCCTCAAGCAAAAAGCTGATTTTCGTTCGCGTTTTGCAGTTGCATTTGGCATGATAGCAGAATTCTGGTATTGTAGTTCATAAAACTACATATAGGAAAAAAGGTTTGCTTTGTTTCCAAATTCGTATCATCTAAACCTTTGAAAGCTCTTTTAGGACACCCTCCTCGCTCACAATGCTGATTTTTTATACCACTCTAGACTAGTGTCATATTATATTCATTATTATCACACTTTTGATCAAATTTTGATGCGCCCAATGATCACAATGGTGATTGCTTTATTTTATCATTATTAGGGGGAGAAAATTCCAACTATTAATTGTCTCTCTTAATTTGATAATTCCACATATATGTTCTTGCACTATTTAACCATTTATTCTATGGTCTATTTATTTATTTTTAATTCCTAGCTTTATTTATTGTTTTAGGTTATTTCTTTTGAATTTTTCAGAGTTTATTCTATTTTATGGGGTTTATTGTTTCAATTTCTAGGAATTTTCCCCATCAGTTTAGGGCTTAATTATTTTTCAATTTTTTTGTTATGTTTGCATTAAAAATTACGAATTTGTATAGAATTTTTACATGGAAGGAAATGATTATATTTCCTTCATAATTGAACTACTATGTGTGATGTGCATGTGCATGCGCTCCAATTATGTAGATGAACACATGTCAACGATCTATATAGGGGGAATTTGAGATCATCATAATAATATCATTATGTAATGTAATATATGGTTATTGGTACAAGTACATCGGTTATTTACTTATACAGTTGACAATATTAATTTAGTCCACCATCATTAACATACTAGTAGTAAGTTTCATAATTAAAAAATATAAAAGATTTCTTCCACTTGACTTAGAATCTTCTAAGCAATGAATACATGGTTCCCCACTTGGTTTCAAGTTGAAGCTACCTATATATGACCTTGGATTTTTCTACACACACAAAACACACAAGAAACGCGCATAGATATATTATATTATTTTCATATATAATCATCACAAATTAATTAAGCACTTGCATTCTCGTTCCTCCTCGTTTCATTTACTACTACTTTTTTGAGTTTTTTCCCTCGCTTTCATCTTCTTCAATATAATAATTCCTTAATTAGTTTTCTGCATTAATCCATACATGGCCATGGGCATGGCTACGCCTCAAGATAAGCCTTCACCCTTCACAACACCCTACTCTCCCATCATTGAGCGAGAGAGGGAAGGCGCCGACGATGATTATACCGACGGCGGCGGGTGCGGCTGTTTCCGGCGGTTCTGCTTCGGGAGGGACGACGGCGGCGGCAGCCACAGCTATCTCTTACAAGAGATTAGGGGAGGAGGCGTGCATGGGGAGACATGGGTAATTGCCAAATTCAACAAACTGAAGCAGTTGTCGGAGGTCGTGGCGGGGCCTAAATGGAAGAACTTCATCAGGAAAATCGGGCGCCACAAGAAGCAGGCGGTGCCGCCCTTCCAGTATTCGCCGGAGAGCTACGCCCTGAACTTCGCCGGCGATCAGGATCACGAAGAAGATGGCCATCTCTCGCACAGTTTCTCCTCGAGGTTTGCAGTCGTCAATGATCAGCATAAGTCGGCTGCTTTGTGATCCTATAATTTTTTTAATGATCATGAATTCTTTAAATTCGCGAATATGTATTCGAATCAAATTGATTGAATATATATATATATATTTGTTTACTATGATATATAGTGGTTGAGTTTCTTGTTTTCGGTTCCAGATTAGGGGATGATCAAGTAAAAAATGTTTATCAAGTTATTGTTAATAATTCAAACAAACGTAAATCCATAATGAATTAGATATTGGCACAACAATGTTGACTGTGTAACTAGAAAAAGGGCTCAACGGCACAAAGATACTACAACCATGCATATATCTAAATGCTAATAAAAATTAAGTTACTATATCTGCAATCCCATGATAGTGGGTGTATTTATATATAATTATATATATGGGTGAAAGTTAATGTATGAATAGCAATGTGCAGAGTGAGGTTTTAGGTATAGGGTAAAAGGGAGGGAGGGAGACCACACAGCGCAACAGCCGCCTTTACACCAAACAAACAATATAATATTCAACATTACAGCTCACTATTTTGACGCTTCCAACTATTTATATGTTTTAAAGCTCCGATCCAATTTGTATATTAATAAGGTGTGTTGCACAAAGTAACTCTGAATTCTACGTAATAATTGTAAAGTCAAGCACAATATTTGAAATTGAAGATTAAAACGGAATAAAACTTAATAATTTCAAATATGTATGTACATAGTAGGAAGCACTTGCTATTTCCTATTACACTTCCTACTCTGTGTTATATTTTTTAAATTATGTATTCTTTATATATTTTTTTTCTTTAATTTTATTTTTTGTGATTTAGATTAATTTTAAGATTATTTTTGTAGGGTTATCCCATCCAATTAGGGTTTATAATTATTTTTTAGTATTTAATTTTTAATTTTCAATTAATAGCTCATTATTATGGTTGATTAATTCAAAATTAAATTTTATAACTTTGTTAATTGATTTTTTGTTGATAAATGTTGACTGTTAGAATTGATTTTTATTTTATAATAATCATTATTAAAACCATAATTAAATTTTATGGTGAAACAAAAAATGAAACACAAAAGTGTAACAAGAAATTTGAACCCAGTAAAAAGTGTTGCACAAACTATAAATTAGTTACACCGATACTATTTTTATTTTTTTTAGTACATACATCTATGTCGGAAACCTAAAAATCGATCACTGATCCAATTTGAGTACCTCTACATGATAGAACTCAATAGAAAACTGAAGAGTAACGATAGCAAGTGATTGAGTTCAATAGTTCCTCATATAAAATTATTGACTCTAGAAATATGGTAATAAGGAGAAGACAAAATTGTTTCAAACACCGACAAGTGCCCCTTCTTTCAAAGGTAGGAGGAGACCAATAATTAATATGTTATCATCATTGTATCCTTTTAGCACTATGTTGGACATAGTGAAAAATATGACAGTATTTTCCCTTCTTATTCCCCCCTACAACCTCGGCAAGAAAAAAAGTATAGGAGTAGGTTAATCCGTTAATATACATGGATGTAATAAAAGTATAAAACAGGAGATTGAACGTTGTTTTACAGGTCAAAAAAAGAGGTTGGTTAGACCCTTCTTCGAGAGAGGACACGATTATAGAAGACGAAATCGAAAACATCCTCTGTCTTCAAATTGCCTTGTTCAGTCTAATCTTATGTGAACAAGACCAATACAACGTAACTCATAGAAAATGACTATTTTTTTATTGTGATAATTACAACCTTGTTATTTGAATCGAATCAATGCATTCAAGAAATAACAAGAAACAAAATGATTGATTCTACTGGTTCATCGTGCATGATCTACTTCATAAGCATCACAATTTATACACGAGAGAGAGAGAGAGAGAGAGAGAGAGAGAGAGAGAGAGAGAGAGAGAGAGAGAGAGAGAGAGAGAGAGGAGTGAGGTGTGGCAAGCGATACAATGGAACACAAGGCAAAACTTTTGAACGATCCCTACTCGTATAAAACTAGGTATTTAACACCACAAATTGATATACAAGGCTAGAATTCATATGTTTTTTCAAGTGTGGAAAGCAATATATAAGCCATTAAGGGATTGGCCTCTCGACATGGTTTTTCCTCATCCCGATGGGGCCAACACCAAAAATACCTCAATACAGCTACTGCAATCCTTCCTGTCCCATTCTTAACTGTGTATTGCTGCTGTTGATATGGTGTGGCTACTGAATATGACGAAGAATATAACAGCTCGTTTGCTCGAGTCACGGACTTCTGCTTCATGAGAAACGCTCGTTGGCTGTTTTGTCACCTGCACTACTATTTGATTGAACAAATCAAGTAAACGTATGTGTGGAAGTTCTGAACTGAGAAAATGGGAAACGAACTTACCTCTTCCGCTTGCTTTTTGGAGTAGTTGATGAAGAAGGATTGCTGTGCCAATTCCTTTTCCGTTGGTTGATGAACCAGTTGTTAATCTGTTTCAGTTGCAAACCAGTTTCCTGCACCAGCCTTGCCTTATCTTCCTCCTAACAGCGCATATTATACAATATTAAGAATCGAACCAAATAAAGCAAAAGTTCAACACTTTCTAATGGAAATATATATATTTACCGTAGGATAAGGCCATTTGGAATGTGATTGCCACCAAGCTTTCAAGACCGACGTAGTATCACCGGGCAGTTTTCCTGCTCGTCTTTTTCGTAATATTTCTTCTCTGATATCGACAATCTTCTCCTTATAATCCTAGAAACAATAATTTTTTTGTAAATTTAGTTCCAACTCAAAACTAGGCTCTAGGGTAAAGCATCATGTTTGAAGTTTCATTTTCACCTGTTTGAGTTCGTGTTTTAACTCTTGCCTCACGCGCTCCATCAAGGATCTCTCAGTTTCACTCGGTACCAGGGGGCCAAATCCCATGTTGTCCCCTCCATCCATACTTTCATCGAACAAGTTAGTCTCGCTATCAGCCTGATCCTCATCATCATCAGACATGGTCGCTCCTGTACCTTCACCTGGTGCTACACCTGTCGAGAATTGTCCAAAATATGAATATAGAAAGCACTGGTCGGATCCATGACTGTGCACATGGAAATCAATGAGAAATGATTGAGATGACGTAGGTTGGCAAAGTAGCATCTGTCATGAGAAAAAAGTTACATGGAAAGGATCATTTCGCCGAGGTGATTAAACTTTAGCTGCTGATTAGGAAACAAATGGATTTGCTGATTAAGTAACCAGTAAGTTACTCCTATGGGATGCTAGAGCACATGGATAGAGGGTGGCATTTCCTATTGGAAAGCAGCTAACAAAGTCTGAAGAAAGTGTTAACTGAAGTAATCTTTTGACTTTAAAAGAATTGAAAGAAAGTGAAATGACTAAGCAATACAGGAGAGCTGCTGATTACTTTAGTCTGTCACTTAAAAAACAATAAGGTAACTGTAAGGTGTATTTTTGTGCATGAACGGATAGATCTCACAGCCTCACAGGAAAGCTCGACGCTGATTGCAATGAGAATATGGAAAAGGAATAATATTTAAGATGAAGAAGATTGACAGTGGGCTCAGCAAGAAGTTGAACAGAATTGGGCAGGAAATGGTACTTCTATAAGAGAAACTGCATAGCCAACCTAACAAAGGGAATAATCAAAAGAATGAGTTCGATAATAGAAAAGATCAAGCATGGAGAAAATAAACATACTAATTCTACACAGATCAAACAAGAAAACCAAGGGAATGTGTGTGCCCTACCCAACAATTTCGAAAATAGACATAAGAGTAGTTCTTAAAACCATACTACACCCTAGCTTATGGGATACTAAAACTGAAAATAGGCAGTTTCTACTCTTTCCACTTTTTTGAAAATGACCGAATGTTGAAAAATGGGCTGTGATTAAGATATGGAATTTTGGGTATGAATAATACATCTTGAAATGAAAATGATCAGAGTTCAGGATAGTGCATCCATTACCAATCAAAGAACTAAATTTACTATAGATGGCTAAATAGCTTCAGTCTACTAAAAATTGAAACTTGGGAATAAGCACCAGTTGCAGCATGAAAACTGAGGAAAACAGCAAAACATTGCACCAGCCCACCATGCATCTCAACGAGTCACTTGCAATAATAGAAGTAGAATTGGAGACATGGAATCAGATGATAACCTGTCAAGCTTTGCAGCGATTGCTCGAGCTCCCAACATGCCATGACTGCTTCCATAGCATGAACTCGGACATGTTGTTGAAGTTGTTCTTTGAAGGAGGAGAGCAATAGAACATAATGCGTCTACAAAAAGTTCAAGAATTAGGGATTCTAAACATCAAAATAGGTAATAGTATGAATTTCACATCTCCCCAAAATGATGATAACATTTCCGAACATCTCAGCTGTCAGTTCATGGAAATAAAATTTGGAGGTCTACCAAGGGATTACTATGTGCTTCAATAGTTCAATCTTATAGTCATCCATGCTTATCACTAGAGCAATTCAGAAGATTTTGAGTAATTTTTTCGAATCATAAACAAACAACAATTCTGTTAAATGTTTGCACCATCTTAACAATATGGATGCTTATGATATTTTTATTTCAATCAATGTCACCACAGGTGAATTTAAATTAAATAGATAGAGGACTCTTCCATCTGCTGAGACGTAATTAGAAGATTCACGGTTTGTCCATTTGAGTGGAAAAGTCATATAGAAGCATGCAGACCATGTAATAAGTGGAGCTACATCAAGAACGAGATTCTCCAAAGCACTAAAAGCTAGAGTTCCAATTATTAGTGTACAGATAATAGCAGGATTCCTATTTTGATGCGACAAACAGATATACCTACTCATATTACAGGGGTTGGACTCCAACTATATTCCTCCAGGAATCACTACTTCTACAAATATCATCTGATCAAGGTGGCAAACATGAGAAACTGTTACCCTAAACTTGCCCTCTTATTCTCTCCAATCCCTCATTTGATGAGGCATAGTGTTTAGTTATTCTCCACGACAAAACCAAATACCAACCACAATTAAGAGCAAACTCAGCAAACCAACCAGGTAGTTAAAAAGTAGCAAGGTTTCAATGAGACCTGCTTTGCAATTCAAGAAGGCAAGACAATATCCAAATCTCCGTTTTATGCCAATGAAGCAAGCTAATTAAGTCTAAGTACTCTAAGTAACTTACAAAAAACCAGAAACAACAATTGGGGAGCAAACAATCCTGAAAAGTCAACCAGAATTCTCGAAAATCACTAAGTATAAATGCAACATCGGGGTCTTGACAAGGATCAAAACAATAACAGAATTCTAACACCAAGGTAGATAATTCCTAATATTTTCCCTGAAGAGAAAAGAAACTTAACTCATCAATTCCAAATCAACATATCAAGAAAATCCAATTCTTCTGATAAAATTCTGATAACCAGGATGGTTCATCTAATAAATATCCAGGCCACATACTCATTCTCAGACAGAGCAGGCCATGCGTAAATTATTGAAACTTGTAAGCTAAAAATCCAATCTTGGAGACTAGAACATAGAAAATTGTCAGATAAATTCTAAAAATTAGTTCATCCAGAAACCAAGACCAGTGAAATCCCGGTTCAAGAACACAAAAACCAAATTGACCTCACCCCCACAAAATAATCACACAATCTCCCAGTTATCGAGATAAAAGCGGTTGATTGCGAAAGTAAAAGATGAAATTACCATGAAATTGTCGAGGTCTTTATCATCGAGCGGCTGCTGACCGTGCCCAAGAACGGAGTATTTGGCTACCACCTGCTGCGACTGCGCCAACTGCGCGTCAATTCTGGGTAGCTGGTCGACCGGCGTAGCAATTCGGAGGCAGGAGACGTGCGCCGACAGCAGCTGCTCGTACAAGGGGTGGCTCAGAATATCGGCCTTGCACTTCTCCCTCTCCCAGTTGGTGTTGCTTCCGTTGCTATTGCTCTTCTCTCCGCCTCCGCCGCTGTCCTGGAGGTGATCGCTGTTAGCGGTGGGTGTGGGGGGGCTGGGTTGACTCTGGGTAGGGAGCCAGTGGTGGTGGAGGGCGGAGGCGTTGAGCCAGGTGGAGGTGGTGGTGGTGGAGCCCGGTGGTTTGTCGTCAGGATGATCGGGGAGGATGGAGCGGAAGACGGAGGAGGCGGAGGGGTGGTGGTGGTCGGAGTAGTGGGGATGGTGGAGGGGCATTTCTTGGGAGAGGTGGTGGTGGTGGTCCTGAAAGGCCATGTCTGCGTGAATGATGAGGCTGTTTCTTTCTCGCAGCTGCCTGCCTATACACTGCTATTAATATTTTCAGAGAGAGAAAAATGGAAGGAGGGAGAGAGAGAGAGAGAGAGAGAGAGAGAGAGAGAGAGAGAGGGAGGGAGGGACCGATGGGGGGGGGATTGGGTTTCCAAGTGTGGCAACGACTATGGACGTTCAACTTGAAGGGAGCTTCTTTTTTTTATAAAAAAAAAAACTTGACAAATTTTTTTAGCTTTTATTTCTTAGGTGTGGATGGGGTAAAATGGTCAATTCCAAAACACTTTTCCTTTTTTCTTTTTATTTTGGCTTTTTTATCTTTCAGTTTTTTCAGTAATCTAGTTATTCAACTTTTATTCGGTTTGATTGATTTCTTATATTTTGGGTTAGATTATAATCATGTTTAGTTATATTGAAGGTACATTACATTGTGTCATTGACACTTCTAACAAAAATATCTTGATTTTTTCAAATTTATAATTGATATGATGTCAAATTTTAATAATTATATCTTGGAATTTCAGAACAAGTGTTAAAAATCAAATCAAGCTTAAAATATAAAATTGAAAACCGATAAAAGAATCCAATAGTCTTAAAAGGGTATAACAACAATCGTGAAATTTAAGAATTCAATTGAATCAGATTAAATATTAATCTTTCAATTATGATATGGTGTGAAATTCAATTGTCCAATTAACGATCACAACTTCCATGGAAGATACTAGTGAGTACTGAAAATAATTAAGAGATTAAGACAATTATTTCCATGTTGTAATGAAAAAAAAAGAGTGGGTTCATTACTTATAAAATATTATTAATCTATACTTTACTATATATAAAAACAAAGTAGTACACAATTTTCGAGGAGAAATTTTCCCACTCAAAAATGTCAAATCATAAAATAAAATATATTTATAATTTTCAATTTAATAAAATATTAACTTGACCCAAACATAAATTATTATTTTTATGTAATTTAATTCGAAAGTTTAAATAGTTCGCATATGATCATTCCACAATTCCTCAAATAAGATTTCAGATACTAAATCTTTTCGCTCAAAAAATAAGGACCTCTGCTTATATCATTTGAAATCGTCTATTGCACATTTTGTGTTGCATTTCATATTGCACACTCGATTTTTTTAATTTTTATCAATTTTTTTTCTTTGATTTCAATTTTTTATGCTTTAGTTTATTTTTACACTTATTATTTAGGATTCATCATATCCAATTAGGGTTTTATATTTTTTTTAATATTTAATTTTTCAGATAATAAATTAATAACTAAAATTTTTAAGTTAAATAATAAAAAATTACAATGCTTTCTAGTTGGGTTTGATGAATTGTAAATAATAAGTGTAAAATTAGAATAAAGTATAAGAAATTGAAATCAATGAAGAAATTGAAAAAAAATTAAAAAAATCGAGTGTGCAATAAAGGATGCAACATTAAATATGCAATAGAAGATTTCAACCGCTCTTTTATACCGCCACCGAATGCGTGGATGTGAAACTAATATTAAATTATAATTAATATGCGTGTGTTGAGTTGTGTAATCCATCTGGTATAGAATTTTCATGTTGCAAATTGAGACCCATTGCCCCTAATAAATCAAAGATGAATATCTTCATAAAAATTCGAAATGAAAACCTCGAAGATTTCACAAGCCTATGATAATATTAGGTAGGTAGTGCTGTGGTTGCGATAGTCACCTACAAAATTTTCTTCTCTTGGAGTGTTGAATTTTCTGTGCCAAAATACAAAAAATGTTGACTTTCTTGATTTTTGAGACTTAAATTTGTTGACTTAGTAATCAATCAAGACAGTCATAGCTAAGCTAGAGTCTACATACACAGTAAATTGAACGATCCAACACATATTTAATCAAAATTTCAAACACATGCAATCCAATTTAGATTACATCATCCTCTAGAAAATGCTCATGAATCATGACTAATGTGTTAAAACAAGATGTCAATAAGGACTAGGATGGTAATTGAAAATCCTTAGTCTAAAACAAAGTTTTTTTTTTTTTCAAATTTTAATTACTGATTTCTTCTGATCTATTATCGTGCTAGCAAATAAAAATATGAATGATAAGTACTAAAAAAAAATCTGATCACAAATCCATATATGTCACAAATTAGTATAATTATATGGCATGTTTGGACCGTTGAACCTCCTAAAAATATTTACTAATTAAATATAATGGGCAAAGTTCCATGTCAAATTTCAGTGAGACTCATCAATACAAACTTATAATAATATGGCATTTATCGAGGTGACCTAAATCATCTGTTCCATGGGCTTGGGTCCGACCGCTGCACTAGAGACTAATCCAACATAATATAATATTCAATTATCTAATATTATCTCTTCAGGAACACCAAAGTGATGGAAACTCTTATTCAAGTGCATTAATTGTCAAAGAGAAGCACTTGTGTGCACTAGGTGCATCATCAGGTGCATTGACCGGGTTAACATGTTGACTGGTCAATGTCGGAAAATGCGCGTTGACCCGATCAACTAAAAAAATCATTCAAAATTAGTATCAACCGTAACACTGAAAATATCACTCAAAAGCCCAAGAGTATCATATGTATCCTTATAACATATTGGCTAAAATAAATAAATAAATAAAAATCGTCAAAATTAGTATCAACCATAACACTAAAAAGTATCATTCAAAATTCAAAGAGTATCGTCTGTGTATCCTTAAAAAATATTACTTATTTTACCATTCTGTTTTTTGTGCGTTGATCGGGTCAACGCACGTTGACATGTGTTTGATCCGGTCAAGCACGTTGACCATCTGATATAAACATATATACATCTAGTGCATGCAAGTTTTTGCCATTGCCAAAAACAATTATGACTAAATCGACCACTTAAATAAAAAAAACAACTTGAATTGCAAATTCAAAAGGATTTAAAAACTTATTTGCTATTAAATCTGAAATAATTTATATACATATTTTATTTATTGAATATGTAAGATTAATGTACTTTTTTTTTGAGCAAGTAAGATTAATGTACTTGCATGTGCAGTATGCTGCGATAAATTCTTGCAAGATTGGATGCAAAAAGGTACTCGAGTGGTAGCAGTTACTATTTATTGTCTGAATTAATAGACCAGTCGATTGACGCTGGTTTCTTCTCTTTCCTGCAATAAATCATTAGCTTAGCTAAAGGAAATCATTTCTAACATTCTTCCATTTAAATCAAATCTCCCCAAACTTACATTTCTTTTTTTGCAGGTAAACATGTTACGTCTTGCTAAATTTAGTAATTTGACCTTGTAAATTCTAACCACCGCTCACAAGAAAGTAATTTTAACCAATACAAACAAATTAGTGATCCCTCAAGAAAGCTTACTAATTATTTTCAAAATTTCACGTACCAGAAAGCCATTTTAAAATTAGGTTTTTGGATTTTATTTTAGGATTTCTGCAATTTTTACTGTTGGAAAATGAAGTGAGAGAGAGAATCAGGCGGCACCAAACTCGACCAACTGCCACGTGTCGGGTTGTGGTTTCATGGCAACCTACATCCTCATTGTGTATCTATCCATAATAAAATAAAATGATGGGAAAATTACACGCTCTATATATCATGATCTTTGAGATAATTGGTAATAAAATATATCACGATTTTTAATTATTTATACTTTAATATTTGATTTTTTAAAATTTTAATAATTATGTTCCAAATAATATTCAAGACACAAGATTTAAAACCCATCTGAAAATTCCATAAAATTAAAAATTTAATGATTTAAGGAAAATGACTGTAAAAAGAGGCATACAATCGTGGACGTGTGGCCGTCAGAACGACATTTTATGGTCACCTTTTCGACCATTTTTTGTAAACTATTAAATTATTTATCTTATCTGCTTTTCCAAAGAGATTTTATGTTTTGAGCTTGATTCGATTTTTTAATTCTATTTTAAAATCAAATTTCAGGACATAATTGTTAAACATTTTGAAAGCTCGAGAATATCAAATTGTAAAGAATTGAATGTTGGGTCATTTTTTTGTTAGAAATTCTAAATATAGGATATATATATAATAGTTTTACACTACAATGATAATTATTTATCGAATCCGAAAACTAAAATGGACCACACTTGCTGTCATCGTTTTTAGCATTTAATAATATATATATATATATATATATATATATATATATATATATGAATCTTCAAGTTATCATATATTTTTTAGGGAATCTCTCATTGTTATCATTTTAATTAGTTATATTTATAATTGATTAATTTTTTTACATAGGGAATTGCATAATAACTGCAAGAGGATAGATGGAAAATATTGCAGTAGTAGTAGCAACGCCCTTCTTATTATGGCAGGCAACCTTTTCCTAGTTCAGCGGCGGCTGCGCCGCCGAGGGGTCGCCGGCGGGCAGGGGATGATAGCGGTGGTTCATGGACCACAGTGGGCCCCGCGAGGCGTGCACGCCAGGATAAGTGGGACCCACTAAGGGTTGTGATTCTAGGTTGGTCCCCTCCTCAATGCTTTTTCTTTTTTTATTTTTCCTTTTTTATTTTATTTTTTCCGCCTCAATATATTTGGCGTCGGCGTTGCAGACGCCAATGACAGAAAAATCTATTTGCACATATTCACGCAATTATCGACGATGATATGTGTGGGCCCCAACTCAACTATTTTTCTCCTTTATATTTTTGTTTTACTCCCTCTATATATTAATATATTCTCAACAAGATCAAAAGAATAGGAAAAACGCACTTTGCTACCTAAAGTCCTAAACTATGACACTTATATACTATACAAATTGGATTCTTATTTGTTAGTATTTGTAACATGATATATATATATATATATATAGAAGTTACATTTTGTAACTTCAACTTTTATTTTGGGCTAAGTAAAGATCATACTTTAATTCATATATTCGTTAAATTTTTTCGTGTCGTGATGATTGTAGTTGGTTCTAATCTATCTTACTTCATGTAGAGTATAGACAACTAAGTTTGCAATTAGATGGTATATATATATGATTGATGTAGAAGCTACCATCACATTAGATTGAGTTAATTATATGGATGTTTATGTAGAAGCTACCTGCATTTCATGTGAAAAATGAAATGTATTATCACGGCAAAGATTCTCATTAGACCGCCAAATGGGACCTTAACATTAGACGGGTGGGTCACTAGTTGGGTCGACCCACCCGTCCTCTTCTAGAAAAAAATCGATGGTAAAAGTATCACTCATAACATTAAAATATAATATCCGTAGTATAAAAAATATTATCCATACTACTTTGTTTATATGAGCTTATTACATCATAATTATGATTTAATACATTTAAATTAAGGTTTATTAGTCCCGATTAGGTTTATATTTAATTCGAAAAATTTAATTGTTGAGTGCAGTGCACGAGCACACGTGTTAGCGTCTGGTGAGTGCACTGCGTAAGTCACCGGATTAAAAAAATAATTTAATTTTAGGGTTCATTAATTCTTTTTAAGGTATATATTTATTTAAAAAAAAATTGTTGAGCGCAGTGCACGAGCTCATGTGTTAGTGTTGGACGAGTGTACTATATATGCGAGTTGCCGAAAAAAATTTAAATTAATTCATTTTAATTTTAGAATTAACTAATTCTATTTGATGGTATATACTTTACATAACAGAAACTTAAAACAATAAAAAATACGAAAAGAAAAGAAAAATACATGGGCCCGAGGGCACGCACAATCTATGCACGTGAAATGCACGTGCCCGTCAGAGGTCAGACGGGTGCGTGGGAGAGCAGCTGTATTATCACTATTTAAAGGGCAAGAATGACCTTAATATTTGACACATAAAACGAATTTTGGGTGTCATAAAAAAAAAAGTTTCAAAGTGTAGCTTTCGTAGTGATCAACTTGCAAAAAAGAGTTTAAGAATGCGAAAAAATCCATGAGTTTGGTGGCAAAAATGCTTTTTTCCTAATAAGAAACTAACAAAGGTCCATTGATTTATTTATGTTACTTTCTCTGATCAATTTCAAAATTCAATTCTTATTTTTATTTTGGGGGAATTTTGTATTTTCGTATAATTATATTTAAATGTAATGGTTGAGAGTTGGAAATTTTTTATAGGGGAAGCAATGCTATATTCGTGCTATTTTTTTAGATAATAAATTTTTAAAGTTTGTTTTATTTAAAAAACTTAAACAGTAACATTTTTAATTACCTATATGCTGTCCAATTTTTAAAAACTAATTAAAGGGGATCTAAACTCTTTGTTTAAAAAAAGAGTGAAAACACCTTGATTGTAATAATTTTAGTCACAAACGTTTGGCATCACAATCATTTAATTTTATAAGATTTGTTCTCTAAACACTTCAAAAACTCACTTTTTGGAAAAATATTTATACTGATATTGTAAGAGAATATATATTTGTATACATTCTACCTTTTTCAAGAACTCATAGATTAAATTAATTGACAAAATCATATAATTAAGCAACTATTCCAAATAAATAGAAATAATTTTTATTTAGTTTGCTACTATTAACTATGAATTATACACACTATAACCAATTAATTAATAATATGTTAATTTTAAAAAATATATATATTTTAGTGTTTATGATTTAATTAATCAAGTTGAAACTTCAGACCAATAACTATTTCTTGTAAATCTTATAACTTATAAAAAATTACATTGGTGATTTATTAAATTTTATAAGAATTAATATAATGAATATATAAGGTAAATGAGAGAATAATTAAATAGGTAAAATAAGACAATTCAGTATCGATAAAGCAAGATCCGCAAAAAAAGAAAAAAAAAAGAAAAAAAAGGGTAGTTAATTAATTAAACATGAGATTAATTAACCTACATCAAAATTCAAAAAAGGTATATGATGTGTTTGGAATCAGACAACCAAGTGACAACACTGTCCCCTGTCCTATGTTTTTGGTGCCAAATCTTGCATATTATAACACCAAATATAATTTTCACTAAACAAATATTACTTTAATTCACAAAAGATTAGAAAGATGACGATAATTCTAAGGTTCTGACAGAGAGCTGATTGTGCACTCTTAAACTAAAGTGTCTTTTTGTGATTTAATTAACCATTTTTTAATGTACTAATGGCGAAACATCATATGAAAGCTGGAGAGATTTATGTCTGCAAACAATAATTAATTAAATTTTCTTGGAGATAATGTTTTTGTATATAAATTGATTACATTTGTCATTTCATCATCGCTTGTCCAATGGGTTAAAGCCACCAAGCCTGACTTTAATCACGGATTAAAATATTTTAAAATACTGATTTATGTAGATCTTGACAATTATTAGACTTTAAATGGAAATATTAATTAACGGTAGGTGTGATCATTTGTTGTAATTAGGGTTTGTCATGAGGAATATATTTTGATTTTAATTACCTGTCATTGGACTTTTGCCATATTTTCAGTATTTATATTTGTAAGGGGGGAGGGGTGTGAATCATCATCAATTTAAAATATGGCCGATGTCAAAGTCATAATTGTTTATTTTAGTAGGTATATAATAATATACATGTTTTAGTTTCAGGACATACACTCAAGACTAATTTTCTTTCTTAATACAAAAAAAAATTCGAATATAATTGATAATCTTAATTACTAATTCATTTACACAAAAACATGCATAAAATGATCTCATGAATTAAAATTCACAGGAGGGAATATTTTAATTAGTAATATATTGAAATATAAAATTAGTCTTACATGTCAAAATCAGTAAGACGGATTAAAATTCAAATCCAAATAAAATCAAACATTCAAACACCAATATAACTATAAACATGTAATTGAATATATAAGTTTAAATTAGGATTTTCATCCGCTTTACAAATTTTGACATATAAGATGATTTCACATAAAATTATATCGTGTAAAAAGAATTCTTTAATTTTTTGCAACAATATCCGTACAATTATATTTGTTTAAAAGTATTATTTAGATTTTCCTATGTCACGGATTTCGGTCTGCACTGTGGTAGTGCCTTATTTTCTGGTATTATAGTATTGAATAAAAATGAAATAATTGTCGAAATCAATAATATTCTTCATAGTAGTTAATTTACATTTTGACTATATCGAATGAAGCATTCTCCCTTATTAAAAAAAAAACTTAGAATTTATGCGTCTTCCAAGTAGTTCTAGAAAGAAAAAGAAAACTATATATCATTAATATCTATGAAATCATTATATATAGCACGCACAAATATCAAATAAATATCACTATATATCATGATAAACCCATGCATGTTGCTAGAGATTTAGAGGGTTTAGCTAGGTTCAAACTCTAGTAATTAAACATACTCATAGAAGACAAGTAATTTCTATGATATGTATGGACTAAACATTTTAAAATGTGGGGCGCACTTTTTAAAAAGTACGTATAGAATAATAAAACATTAAAAAAAACTATATGTATATACAACATATATATTAGTCCATCACCAACCAACACTTTGCAAATGCATATGCTAAAGTAGTGTCCAACATATAGCATGTTTTTATAAATGTTACAAAATTTAATAAATGCAAATGTTTTTGTTCTATATATTGTCACATCTCTTACTTTGGAACATAATAATTTGTGGGGTTTTAGAGTGTTAACTCTAAAGAGCAACCATTTTTGCCCCTTCCCCCCAACCCAAAGTTTGTTTTGCATCCACTATTTTTAGGGGGAATTGTGAAACCAATTTATATCGATCATAGGCATAGCAATTGAACAAATAGCTAGCTATATATATATATATAGGGATGGGATCTGGTGAGAACCGGTCGCTAGGTGAGAACCGGGAACCGATCCCATCCGTCCATCCTGCAAAATCGACGCCCCAGATCCATTTAGATTTTCGGTGGCATTTTTGTAATTATCGTGAAAATCTTCAATTCGCGCGTCTCATTAAGGGTAAAATCGGAACTGAACTCAAAAATTGCCCAGATTCAATTTTAGCATTCGACCTCGCACATTTTAGCCTCATGCATTTCTCATTTTAGCATGTGTTGATAAACAAAAATGGAACGATGATTTCATTGGAATGAAATGCAATACACCCTATTTGGGGACAGTGAACCCTAATGAGAATCTCATAATTACTAGTTGGGATCAGGAACTTAATAAATCCTAATTGGGAACGGTGAACCCTAGTGGAAAATGTCACATCAATTTTAGCCTTCTACTTCAATAATTTTAGCATTATGCGATTATCATTTTAACCTCATGCGATTCTCATTTTAGCCTCAAAACAAAAGGGAAGAATTATTAAATTACTATATTACCCCTCCGTCCAGAAAGTTGCCGAAAATTACAGGAATGCCACCGCCCATCCACTTAAATCTGATTTAATCTGGACCGTCCAAATTGAATCAAACAAGGGTTAGGATTGGTTTCTAGTTCCCATCTGGGGGAAGGGTTCTCATTTGATCATTTCCCTGTATATATATATATATATATAAAAGTTTTGCTATCACATTATATTCGACAAGCACTCTTCGAATGCCATGTTCTCATGTGAGGAGCAGGGCATGTTTCAACGACATATCTTCCAAAATAGTGCTAATCACTATTTTCAAATAGTAACTAGTTAAATAGACCATTTTTTGAATTTATACATTTTGATTAGCGGGACCTTCCTGAAATTAGCCTGGGCCAAAAATGGAAAAAATATTTTTTTCAATATAGATGATGTGTAATTACTCTTTAACTTATTAAAATATAGTATAATTTTAAGAGTGTTTAAATCAATTAAATTTTATCTGGCCATGATAATTGTTTCAACAATTTTTTTAGTGTAAATATTTTTTGAAGAGATTTTAGTGTAAATATAAAATAGCCCAATTATAAGATGATATTCAACAAAACAAAATATTATATTGCAGAACACATAAAAATGATCATGTGAGATTTCTTGCAAATTTTTCTTACATTTTTTTCAATCTTATTTTTTTATGCAATTTAGTTTAATTTTAGGATTATTCTTAGGGTTTACCACACCCAATTAGGGTATAATTATTTTTTAGTATTTAATTTTCAGTTTTCAATCAATAATTCATTATTATGATTAATTATTTCAAAATCCAACTTTATGATTTTTTCAATTCATTTTTTTGTTGATAAATGTTGACTATGCTTATTTATATATGTTATAATTAATATTATTAAAATCATAAATTTGATGGTGAAACACGGGGTGAAACACGAAGAAGTGCAACGTAACATGAAATTTGAATCGAAAATTGATTGCTCTAAGAACATAGTCCCTTGTTTTAAAAAAGGTTAATTAGAATTTAATTCCCAACGTTTGAATATTTTTAACAAAAATAACCCAACGTACGTTTAAATAATTACGATTTATTTTCCAGCATTTAAATGTTTTAATAAATTTAACCTAATGTTTTATTAATTACGAACAATTCTCAACGTTTTGACATTTTAATATGTATGACCCAACGTTTTCATCAGCAATGCCCTTCCGATCGATTTCGCACCCCTTTACTTTCAATTAACCTAGGCAATCTATATAACAGAATCGTGACATTTTTGCCGAAAAACAAACAAATTATAATGACATTTTTGACGAAAAAGATTGAGTTATTTTTATTAAAACTAACGTTTAAACTGTAACTAAGACTTAAAAAAATATGCACCAAACATTTTATGATCTCGTTAATAGTGAAATATAAATTAAATATCAAATTCACTCATATTATTCGCAGATTAATTATGCGTATGTTGACAGGCAAAAATTCAAACCTATCAATTACTTGCAAGTAATGAATTGGGAATTTGAGTGTTGAAGATAGCAACCCTCAGTCCTCACACAAAAAAATAAATCATAAAGATGAATGGGAATTGGAACAGATGATGGAATCTTTCTTCAAATAATACATGATTATTTCATTTGAGTGGTCCTGTGACAAGAGAGCTTTTCTCAGATTTTTATTTTTATTTTTATTTTTATTTTTTGTTTTGGGGGGGCAATAAAAACAAGTTTGGCAAATTTCATGTGGGGGACCATTTTTTGGTGCATTGAACTGATTCCTAGCTATCTCTTTATTCATCAATAATATATTTTTTAAATTCTTTTTTCTCCAACACCATTATATTCCACTACAACTAAAGGAGAAGCACAGGTGGGATATCCTAATTAGAATTAATATAACCTCCTTCAACCCAATCCAAAATTCATCCTAAATCTATGTATGTGATGTTGAGCTGGATATATATAAGTTTAGAAGTTTTGATTGATGATGATGTACATGTGTATTTAATTTGCCCATATACTGTATATACGTTCAATTTTAACTATGTCCGTGATACATTATCATTAATTAATGTGTAATGATAATGTATCATGGACATAGCTAAAATTGAACTTATATACAGTATATGGGCTACTTGGGATGTCTTATTTTAATATAACAAACATCGAATTAAAGAGAGCCAAGTCCAATTTCAATTTAATTTTGCCAAAATTAGGCGGTCGTGCATTCAGTTGCAATTTAATGTTTGTAAAGAAAGGGACCTTCGATATTATGTTTAGACCATCATATATTAGTGAAGTTGAGCTGTTACATTTCTTAATGTATTTCAGCAGAAGTAGCATCGATAAAGAATCTAGAATTATAGTATGATAATACAATGAATAAAATGATTATATATAGTTCCTCCCAAAATGTTTAGTGGGTCATGTAACCCAAAAACCTCAAACATAATAATGTGTCGCAAATTATGTGGATCGATACATCTTGTGATTACGATATTTTGGAATCTAAAAATATCGTCAAGAATACACTTCTTGAAATGGAACATGTTGAATTATATGATTAGTCCTTTTCTTAAAATTTTTTAAATCATGACAAATACGATTTGTTATCCAATTCCTTTTTTCCAACATATAATGATTTTTCAACATTTGTACGTAAACTAATTCTTTAGATAAATCGGACATATGGAAAAAATCAGGACTGAAATAAAAAATCTCTAATGTGTATATCGTCGTGCTGCCAAAATATTATTATTAATAATTATATAAAAAATGTTATTTGAGTATTATTTTTGGTAGGTGAAAAGAATGGATCCACATTTATTGGGCTTCGATAATTTCCAAATCTAATTGAATTTGGGCTGAATTGAAGCCCAATTATGCGCATTGCTCTTAAAATGGATTTTTTATTATTTGTTTATTTGTGAAGGATCGTACCTTTTACTTTGTAGATGAGAAAGTGCTACAAATGGTCAACAACGCTAGACTTATATGGTAAATTCTGATGTAGAACACATTTAGTGCATCACTCATTCCAATAAATGATATGAGTCTCGAATTTATCAATTCTCGAATATTTGTAGTTTTCTCTTTTTTTTATCCAAAAATGAAAGTTTCGGTCGGCCGAAAAATCTATCGTGACATTTCAACTAACATACTGTGAAACTTTGACTATCTATTATGACACTTAATTACCTATTATGAGTCTATGACAGTCTGAAATCAAAATTATTTTATCAGCCGGCCAATAAATATTAAAAATAACCCAAATTGACTGTAAATAGGAGGGAGATGCAATGCATCCCTCTTACTTTAGAATTTTTCAGACTGACATGGCTAGAAATATCACTTCAGCACATTTTTTAAAACAATATTGAAACATTAATTATCAAAAATAACATTTTTAAACGTTAAGACATTTTTCAAGAATCACTTAAATGTTGGAACATTGTATAACATTTACCATTAAATAATTAAGACGAAAAAATGTATGAGACCGTCTAACGAGTCACAATTTATTAGACGGGTTAAACTGGGTCAAAATTCATCCAAATTAATCCAAAAACCGCCTATGCACGTTCCCCAATGAAGCCTAGGCCCAACGCTACCCCACACCAGCACTTCCAACCTCTTTTTTTTTGGGTAATACTAATTCTATTCACAACCCCTATTTTACTTTTTATAACCCCCAAAATTAATATAAATATAAATATAAATATAAATATTTTTTAATAAACCAATTTATCCCTAAAATCCCAAGTACTCAAAAAAATCTAAAAACAAATTAAATCGTTGTTGCTTTAAAATTTAAATCATAATCCCATTCTTCTTTCGTTTTTTTTTTTTCATAACCCTGATCTGCTCTTATTGATAAAAGAAAAATGAAAAAAAAATGTTGATTCTATCTTTCTTTTTTTTGACATTATGCTGCTTCATTCTTTTAGGATGTAAGTATTTTTTTCGGAAAAAAATATATGCATCTTTGATTTCCACGGACTATGATGGGTACAATAATCTATTTTGTCTCGACTAATATAGTTTGTTTGCATTAGGATCCAACATGTTTTATTTCCATGAATTTACTAATAAAATAAACTAAAGCAAAAAAGAAATGATATTAAAACTTAACAAGATTAAATGGAAATAATGTTCAATAATGATTTTGGAAAATCTTGTTTCCAAATAACTCTTGGTGTAAAGAATCTGTGAAAAAAAAAAAGAATTATGACAGACCTCCTTTCTCTGTACACAATTATGTTGTAAAGAAAATTAAATTATAGTATTTAGACGCAATAATAAAATCAAAGTTCAATTATAGTTTCTGTAAAAAAAATCTTTAATCAATAAGAATTAGGGGCAAGCGTAGTGCACGAGCTCATATGTTAACATTGAGCAAGTGCAATTCGCGAGACGCCGAATAAAAAAAATAATTTTAAAAAATAAATTAATTCAATTTAATTTTAGGGTTCACTAATTCCATTCTAGGGTATATATTTATTTCAACAAAATTAATTATCCAACACAGTACACGAGCCCACACATTAGCGTCGAGCGAGTGCACTGCGCGAGATGCCAAATAAACACCAGATAAAAAAATTAATCTAATTAAAAAATATATTTCAATTTAATTTGTAGTTCACTAATTCCATTTTAGGGTATATATTTATTTTAAAAGAATTAATTATCGAGCGAAGTGGACAAGCCCACAGATTAACGTCGGACGACTGCACTGCGCGAGCCGTCAGATAAACAATGAAATTAATCCACTTTGATTTTAGAGTTCACTAATTATATTTTATGGTATATATTTAATTCAAAAAAATTAATTATCGAGCGCAGTGTACAAGGCCACGCGTTAGTGTCGCAAGAGCGCATTGCATAAGACGCCAGATAAAAAATTAAATTAATTAAAAAAACTTAAATAATATTTGTAAAAGAGAAAAAGAACTTAAAAATTGGAAAAAGAAACTAAAAAAAAGGAAAAGGTGGACCACTTAAAAAGAAAAAAAAATGAAAAAAAGAAGGGGACCACCTTCTTGGTTCAAATAAGATCCGTCTAACGTAAAATATCTGTTAGATGATCTCACATGAGAGTTCTCAATAATTAATGGACAATTCTTGCCTAACGACTTGACGGTCCACGCACTGTTCTATTCAGTGTAGGTAGTGATACTTTTCAATTTTATCATTATAAGGAGCTGATTGATATGGTAGAATGAAATTGTCATTCCCATGCACATTTTCATTCCAATGATTTGTATGATTTAAAATCGAAAATCATCATTCTCGAAGGAATTGTTATTCCCAAAAGTAAGGGAATAGTCATTCCAGGCTAATTGTTAACCACCCCTCATGGGTTTAGCTATTCTCATTGAACCAAGGGGGTGCTTGGTAAAGGGTAATCGGGATGGGTAATGGCCAATGTGAATGAAAGGGAATTCATTCCATTCTTTATGCTCGATACAAGATAATGAGAATCAAAATAAGTTAATCATTCCCTTATATTGATTAACTACCCCATCCTTTTTAATCATTCTCCTCAATCATTACCACACTAAGTTCATTTCTTTGATACATAATTCCATTCTTTTATACCAATAATCACCTCCTAAGTATTAATATTTTAATAACCCAACTTAATACTTCCTCTCAAATTTCATTTTGAACAATCACACCAATGGATCTAAATATAGGTACCATACATCATCCCATCTGATACATAATTTTTGTGAATAATTAATGAGATTAAAAAATCAAAAAATAATTTTAATGAGATTAAAAAATTCAAAAATAATTTCAAATTTTAAATTTTACAAATTAAAGGTACACATATATCTAATGTCATTAGAGCGGTCAAAATGGGCAAGGCCGTCGGCCAACCCGTATCCGCCAAAAATTAGGTGGTTGGGTTGCTATTTAGGAGGGGACGGGCTTAGCCGTGGGCTTTTTTTTCATAATTTTAAATTTATATTTATTTTGAAAAATAAATGAAAAATAATGAAATCGTGAATTGATTTAGTGATAATTAACTTTGATTGAAATTAAAAATATTAAATAATTGTGATCATTTGTGTTTGTGAAGAAATATATGTTTTAATATAATTTAATAATGAAGAAAAATTATTCGGACGCTATAAAATTTGGAAATAAAAAAATTGGTGCAATGTTAATAATTATTTAGACTTTGGAATATTCACATTTATATCTATATATCATTATATAAAAATAAAAATTAATGATTCAAAAATAAATATAAATTTTTATTTTTTTTATTTTTTTGAAGATGCCAGCGGGCTAACTCGCCAACCCGCAACCCGTGGTAGGGGTCACGTTGAGTTAGAGGTTTTTAGACCAGTGCCCCTAGGCTCGACTTGCCTAGACCCACCAAATGGTGAGCTTTTGAGGCCCATAGGTTGGCCCGTCATGCTAACCCATTTTGACAGCTCTAAATGTCATACAATAATACAGACATTTTACTCCGTGGATAGGCTTAATTAGATCAAAACTTTAGTAGAGTTGATTTTTTTTTATCATTATTATTTATATATCGGTTAACAGAATAAGAGTAAATATCATATTTTAGTCTCACTTTTAAAGTGATTAATAATATGTCCAAACCTTTAAAAAATTATAAAAATATGATAATCTTTCATCATTTTCATAAATCTAACATCGGAAATTCTATTACATTGTAAGTTGGTATTCTGCATAGAATTTTAGTCCATATATGTTGATATGAACTGTGTCATTTTTCACATCATTTTCTTTGTTTAGGCTAAATTTCATGCGAGATTGATCAAATCACGTCACATTTCAGAACTAAAAATTTACTCTAATGCTGGATTTGTGGAAATGTTATAGATCATTATATTTTTGTAATTTTTTCAGAGGTCCTAATTTTTTTGTTAATTACTTCAAAGATCATGATATTTTGTAAGTTTCTTAAATGTAAAATATTTTTATTAATCTTTTCAAAGATGGTGTCAAAACATGATATTTCCCATAAAATAATACTAGTTGATGCGTTCTATATGTGTGTGTGTGTCTATATATATATATATAATATGTATACAGATAGTAGTTGAGAGTTAGTGATAGGGCGTTATCACTACCACAAAGAGAATAATTTTGAAAATAAACTTGTTCTAGAACGTCCAAGAGGAAATATATAAAAAATGTTTCTCTAGAGAGTGAATAAATTAATTCAGTGATAAAGATTGATAACATATAGTATACTATATAAACTCCCAGTCAAAAATAGGGTTTAGTTATTCTAAATAATAATAATAATAATAATAATAATAATAATAATAATAATTATTATTATTATTATTATTATTATTTGTTTATAGAAGTGAGGTAAAAAGGAGGTGTCCTTGGAGAATAGTACTAATTAATTTGGCGGTTAAACAGTTGGCGAGCAGTTATTGGCTTATAGCTAGTGAGGATCTGGGATTATAATATGTATGTATTTACTTTTCCGCACCCCACCTAACTAAGAAGAGAAGTCAATTAATTTGACTCTCTGCAGTAATTTTGGAGAATTTTCACTTTTAAGACGTGTCATTTTACATTTCAGATCCATGCTTCCATCTGCATCATAATTCGTGTTCTATAGTTAAGTTTTTATTTTTTATTTTTTTAATATACCTAAGGAGAAGGATGAATTATAATGGAAGGGTTGGCTAGACGACTACGAGAGATGGAACAGAGGTTTGCTCAACATACGAAGCCCGAACTGGAAGCAGCTAGCACCTCTAAATCAGCTGTATCGGGCTCTGACAGACAGATATTTGGGCACATGATGGGGTGGCGGCATCGCCGCGAATAACTTTGAACTCCGTCCTGCTCTGATCAACATGGTGGCTATACAGCAGTTTGGCGGACGGGCTACTGAAAATCCAAATGCTCATCTGGATGCATTTTTGGATATCTGTGACACCATCAAGATGAATGGTGTCAGTGACGACATCATTCGAATGAGGATGTTCATTTTTTCACTAAAGGATAGGGAATTAGGAACAGGGTCTACGTGTGGCTGTGTAGACTTTGTTTTCATACACTACCTGAAGTGATAAATCCTTGTCAGTAATAATATTAGTATAAAAATCAAAATCAGTTCGCGGCAACGGCGCCAAAAAGTTGATGCACTATTTATTATGCACTAAACTGCAACTAACAAATGACAATGCAATATAGCAAGCGAATCGAGTATCGTATCCACAGGGACTGAATATTTGATAATACTGAGTACTAAGCTAACAACTCTCTATTATCCAGGCTACCAATTATGGATTTACTAAACTAGGCACAAATTTAAATAAAATAAAAGAACAGAAATAGAATCAAATAAACACAAGTAAATAAACTAAGCAAATAATCAAACTCAATCAATTAATGAAATACTAATCCTAGGGAATACAATACAGATGTATCGTCTATATTTTAATTCAATCCTAATAATTCCCAATTTTAATCCGATTATTGATGAGGAATTAGAAATATATTTACCTATCTCCGCCAGGTGTCAAGGTAAATGTAGATTAATAAATTACCTATCACTTTCGTCTCTAGGATAATTTACTAACTCCCGATTGATCAACATATTAAATCCCCTACAGATTTCATGGAACGTGTATCAAAGTGTTCAATTAATCCCACTAGTCAATTATCTCCGTCAGGACTCAAATTAACTAGCTAGCATGCATTAATTATGATCAGTAATCAAGCATGAAATCAAAAGCACTTGAACATTTGAACACAATAATCAGACGGAAAAAATAACATGATTAAATTAAACACATAGCTTCAACACGCTTTGCAAACCCTAGAATTAATAAAAGGACTACTCACTCATAATTAAAACCATGGAAATAATGAAAATAAGAACAATCATAAACATAATATAAATGTGCGATAGATTAGAAAAACCGGAATGACGATTCGTTGATTAAAACTTGAATTCTTTAATGTTGAATATTGCAGGCAAACCTCGAATGTAAAATAAAAAGAAAACTCTAAAATAATGAGAAAAGTCTCCCAAAATTCGTCCAAAACAAACCTCTATATACTAGGTATCGAAAATCCGGACCGAAAGATGAGTTCATGGGCTGAAAACAAGTCCGGAGACAAAACCCCGTCGCGCCCACCGACCCATAAGTCATCTCCCACCGACCGGCGGCCAGGACCCGCAGATCGGCGGCTGGATCGGCTGATTTCTCTGCCCAAATCCGCCGAGCCATTGCACTTGGGCCGCCGACCGGCGGCTGGGTCGGTGGGTTTCTGCGTGCCTCCATCATTTTGCTCCGTTCTCGCTCGTTTCTTGTTTGATTGACCCAATTCAAGTTGCATTGTGACCCTCTCTTGATCCTCTATATTTCTAGAAACACTCCTCCTTGAATTGGATCTCAAATAATTCCCTATTTCATCTCAAACTTCCACAAGAAACAGCAAAACATCAACGTGCACACGAAAACTCGAAACTAGTATAAAAACTCAACCAACACATACATTCATCTTCAAATATGATCCATAAGACTACTCAAATGCATGTAAAAACCATGTTTATCAATTCCCAAACACATATAATATTTTATTTGACCTATTGTTCGACATCCACGTCATGGCTCAACATCACATGTACAATATTATGTGTATTTATTAATTTATGAAAAGCTCGAGATGATAAACTTGACAAGTATCAATACACACACACACACACACATATATATATATATGTATTTAAAGGAAAATAAATATTTACGCAATAAATGTATTTCAAAAGATATAATGAGCATGTGTATATTTCCACGATAACATTAACGTAGATGAACTCATAACTGGATAGTTTAAGTTCTTACCCATTAGTATGAACTTTAAGATGACTTTATAACTCTATTTTGCTTATAGATGATAAGAACTAGACTCATTTAAGTGCTTTCCGATAGATGGCGAGAACTTATGAAAGCTCTATGACTACTTTTCATGATTTATAATATCACTAATAGAAGATATCGACAGGAGGCGAGTCCAAGCCTTACAGATGTAATCCTTAGCACCACCTAGAGATGCATATTTCCCGAATGATGAACATGTGGTTAGAAGTTAAAGAAATATCAAAAGACATGAATGACTACGAAGCTACAACCCCTTGGATCGTTACTTGGTGAGACGAATGTGCATTGGGCAGGAAAAATGTTGAAATACCAATTGCAAGTAAATCTAAAAATCTTGGTGTTCGAGATTAACTACCAAAACTTCTTGAAGAATCTTTTCGTTTATTTGACGAATTATGGCATTTCATTGACACGGCTACATTCTATGGTTGTACCGGTGGCTAATGATTTAATCTGAAATGGAGAAAATTCCAAAGAAGACTCAAGATCATGAATTTTCAATCCAATTTTACTGCGGAGCTGTATGCGAACCGGTGAAGAAAAAAAACACAAGAAAAAAAAGTTAAAAGAGATTAGTTTAAACAATCCAAATAAGGCAAATGAAATTACAGCCATGTGACTAAAAGGAAGAAGTTGTTATGGCATGCCTGTCAAAAGGAATGCAACGGAGAATGTCTGAAAAGAAAGAATGCATGTTCTGGGTGTTTGTTGCTTTTGTTTTTATTTTATATATTTTTACACTCTCTCCTCCAATTTTAACTATATCTCAAATCCTATAAATATATGGAGAGAGAAAATGTTGTCTTATTTTTAAGAAAATATAAGTGAATAAGATTTTATGTTATATATATATATATAATGTGTGTATTGGTTCATAAAATTAATTATTAATTCTAGATAAAAAAAAAATTAAAATAACAATTAAAATGAAATGGAGGGAGAAGTATATATTTAGACAAATAAGAAGATACTTTTTATAACTATATATATTTTCTTGAAATTAACTTGATATGTTTTTGTACTGAGCATTCAAACCTATCGTAATTTGGTCAATTTCCGAATAGACTTACAGCTGGAGTTGAGGAGGATATGACGTGTGGGTGACGTCATGTGTGAGTCATTTGTTTGTTTGTTTTTTTTTTTTTAGTACGGTCATTTGTTGATATAGGAAGATGAAGATTGAAGCTTAATCCTTAATTTGCTGTGCTTCTACAATTTCCCAAAGTCAAAACCTCAACTCATCTTTAATTTATACAATTTAATTATTTAGGCTAGGCTCCCTCCTCTTAATTATACAATTTAATTATTTACTCAATTTGAAATATTTGTTACAATATATTTCATCCACTTTAAATTAATTATCATTTTATAAGTTTTAATTTGTTTCAAAATATTTATTGTTTACCATATTTTCATACACTTTCTCACTCAATTTTAACCAAGTTATTACATCTTAATTCAGTGGTAAATTATAAAATGACAAATAATTTGAAACATATGGAGTATAAGCTATGATGTATTTTTTCTAGTAATATTTCTTTATATATTTAAATTATGACACATAGCTTATGTATCCTAGCTACCACAACAAAATATTAATATGAACTATATAGGGTTAATTGTAATTACAAATAACATAATATTTAACCTTTATTGCAATTTTCATACAACTGTTAAGATGTTGTAATTGTAATTAACATCACCTTTTAATTTTTACAGTTATGATATATATTTTTTAATTTTTGCATGCGGTTATAACATCTCCAATCTTTTCTACAGTAAAGTCTATGCCTTTTAGTGGTACACATCAAACAAGATTTTGCTCAAAAAATTGGGGATAATGTAATTGTAATTAAAAAAATATACTCCCTTCGTCTCTATATAAATGTTATTTTGTATGAATGCACACAAATTAATAAATTAATTAGATTACCTAATATACCCTTATGTGAATACATTAAATGAGCTAAATATAGATGTTTGAATGCATTAAATGAGGACAAATATGTGAAAAATGTGAATTTTCTGTTTCGAATTTGTAGGATGACATTTTTTTTGAAACAAAATTAAAACTCTAAAATGATACTTATTAAGAAACAGGAGTATATAATTACAACGTTTTAAAAAACTATATAAAAATTAGAATAAAAATTGTATTATTTGCTGCAAATTAACCCAACTATAGAGCCTCGAATTGCCTTCTATCACCATCCGAAGCATTTTCCTTTTTCAATTAGATCTTCGTCAACTAACTATTTTGTTTTTGTGCTACCTTTTTTTTTTCAAGACTTTAAAAAGTCAATCATAAAAGTTTTTTTTTTTTTTCCAATGAAGTCTTTCTTGCATATTCTCCATCTCTCGCATACATATGGATTAATTGAATTCACTAAAACTAAGAAAATTAGTAAAAAGATAATATAAATAAATAAACTTCATAATATGTATATATTTATATATTTCTCTGACAATGAATGAATATTTAATATAAACATATTAAATAGGAATATATATTAAAAAATTAGCTATATATACATATATGGATTCCAATCTATATATTGGGACTTCAAAAACAAAAATAATCCTACATGAATGAGACGGAAGGAGTATCATTTAATAAAAATATGTGTTCTTAATTACGTAGTGCTTCATATTTAATATAGTTTTCAACAATAAATTATCAACTACCAGTTGATTAATTAATTCTCTGTAAAAGTCTTTTCCAATTTGTCCAATTTTTTTATTAATGTATCTTGAATTTAACTACCTTCATATATATATATATAATATATATATATATATATATATATATATATATATATCATCCTCATTTCATTAAACAATATGAGCTCCTCCGTTCAAATCTAAACGAAATTCAAAGAAAGATTACAGGAGTATAACTTTTAATTATTTTAGGTTCTATATGTAATTCACCATTTGAGATTCTCTATTCCCAATTTCTGTGTGTCAACCGTGTGCCAAACCTCAAAATTATTACCTTTTCTTTCATTTTTTTTCTTCAATTTTAATTCCTTTTGGTTTAGTATAATTTTACATTATCATTTAGGGTTTATTCCACCCAATTAGGGTTTATAATTCTTTTTTAATATTTAATTTTCATTGTTTAGTTAATATAATTGATTTTTGTTGTTGACTATTCTAAACTTAGGGTATATAATTTTTAAAAATTTCAATTTTTATCTATAAATATTAACATGATTATTTATAATATAATAAATTTTATTTTTATAAAAAATATTATTAACAATATACAATATTAATACTGGCACACGATTAACACACTGCAAGTTGAGACTAGATGATCTCTACTCGTAATTCACACCATATGTAGATTTCTCCTAGTATATTATTAGGATATATACAGTGTGGCGTTACGTTGGATTAATTCTTTTCTCTATATTTCTTCAAAAATTATTTTCTCTATATTATATATGTTTATGCTGCATCTGTTTTTTCATTTATACTATAATTATATTATAAGCTTTACATTATAACACGTATTAATGCAACACAAAAAAGAAAATCTCATACCGTGTATGTGTATTAGTTAATCGATTTTTTCAGTTAAACCGATTGATGTATTGACCAAGACAAATATAGGAAAATAAAATTTCCAAGTAATATAAAGCAAAATAATTAATATTATCATGACCACATGAATGAACTCAAAGAAAAAAAATATAAATAAATAGCTAGACTATAGACTATATGAAATAAACTGAAAAAAATTAATGATGCCTCCCCCGAGGAGATTAACCAAATCTCGGCGACATTATGTGCCATAACAAATTAAATAGTATATATAATTTAGTAAATGAAATTAAGATGCATATATATTCAAATGTTTGACTGTTATCTCATTTTCATTTATTGAATCTGAGCATCAACAAATCCAGGCATTTTCCACACTGTTCCGCGTTGGCGAAACGTGTATCGTCTCCAACACACCCCATCCTTATCTTGTCATCATCAGCATGATCGCAGCAGCACCATCACGCTCAAATTTTTCCTCAACTCGAATTGAACTTGAAATTGAATTATATTAATCCCAAAATAACATAAATTATTTAATAATTATATATATATGGATATATAGTTTTTGAAACATTCAAGAATATATATGTCATCTAGCTAGTAGCTTAAATGCAACAAACTTACAGCATATATATAATACATTAATTAATTCCCACCATATTTAATTTATAATGAAAAAAATGTGTAATTAATTAGTTGGTTTCGTCCCTTATTAGCAATATAATTCCATTCCCACCACTCCTTCTCTCTCAATTTCCTTTCTCCCCAAGAAACTTCAACACCCCCACCCCCACCCCCACCCCCCTAAGTCTATCATTTCTTTCTCTATATAACAACCACCCTTCATCCCATTTCTCCTCTTTCTCATTTGCAAATTTTCCTTTTCACTTCCATTCATATAGGTTTTTACGTTGTACGTAGTTAATTAGTTATCAATTCCAGCTTGCTAATTATTATTAATCATATATAACTAGCTAGTGTGTGTATGTATATACATACATATATAGAGAGATATATAGAGTTTAATTGTGGTGCAAATTAAAAAAAAATTAAAAATGGAAGTAGGGTTAGGTGGAGCAGGTCCATCAATGGTGAAGATAAGTAATGAAGAAGATGATGAGTTATCAGAGCTGCCTCCCGGGTTCAGATTCCACCCCACTGATGAGGAGATCATCATGCACTACCTCTTGCAGAAGGTCATCGACCGTCGTTTCGTCGCCAGAGCTATCGGAGAAGCCGATCTTAACAAGTGTGAACCATGGGATTTACCAAGTAAGTAATTAGTAATTACTCTATTTTAATGCATGTATAGTTGTATTTTGATTTATTCCTGTTTATCGAATTTAATTAATTGCGTTACCTTTTAGTTTTTGTATGTATAATATGAATATGAATAGGAAGGGATTCATATCTAGATGAAGAAAACTAATTAAGTACCGTTTTTGTTTTTGGTATTCCTTAACTTTGATCGATCGTCATCTATTTTTTCAATGTAATAATCGAGAGACGTACGTGCCTTGTAAGAAACAGAAGATCAAAAGGACCACGGAATTCGTGTTTTGTGTAATGTTGTTTTTCCCCACAAGAAACTAACACTCTAATTAATAAATTAATTAATGTTAATTCCTATATATATATATAACGTTATATCATCCTAATTAATTAATTAATTAATAAGGAATTGAAACCACCATGTCGATCTGATGAAAAAAATAAAAAATTTTTTTTGCAGTGAAGGCTAAAATGGGATCGAAAAGAGAATGGTTCTTCTTCTTCCAAAGAGATAGAAAGTATCCAACAGGAATGAGGACGAATCGAGCAACGGAATCGGGTTACTGGAAGGCAACGGGCAAAGACAAGGAGATCTACAGAGGTGGAAGAAATCTTGTTGGAATGAAGAAAACCCTTGTTTTCTACAAAGGGAGAGCTCCTAAAGGAGAGAAGACTAATTGGGTTATGCATGAATATCGTCTCGAGGGTAACTTCTCCAACTACAACTTCTCCAGAGCTGCAAAGGTACGTACTTCATTATATATCTCTTCTTTATTTCTTCGATCACTACACTGTCGTCTAACGGCTCAAGATTATATATATATATATATATATATATATATATATATATATCATATATGATGGGAATTAAGTGTGAAGAAAGTGTCTTCCTTCAATTCTTTCAGGAGGAGTTCGTGGTCTGTCGCGTTTTCAACAAGAACACCGGGATCAGAAGAAGCCTCCCGTCGGGGGTCGATTTATCGAGGATGGACTCGTTTGTGGATCATCTGTTGGCGGAGAGCCCTACTGCGCATGCACAATATGCTTTGCCGCCATTAACAGACTACCCCTCATCTTTGAATATTGAGAGGCCTAGTAGTTCAACTTTTGGGGGTGAAGATAATTATGCACATGATGAGTCTAACGCAAATGTTGGCCTTAATTCATCAAGGGTATATTTGAACAATCACAAAGTGAAAATGCAGTATGATCAAAGAAACCTCTTTGTCCCTCCTTTTTCAGTTCCCCAAATTGCCCTTTCAATGACCTCCTCATTCCCTTACAATCACCATGCACCACCATCCATGACCTATCAGCAGCACGATGATGGCTTGATGATGATCCCCAGCTTTCACGATCAGACAACGAGTGCTTTCGCCTTTGATCCTCCATCCAATCTAAGGCCAAAAATGGAGCATTTTTCATCTAACAACTCTGCAGTCATCAGCCATTCACAAGATACTGGACTTAGCATCGATCAAAACGTGGCTAATAATGAAATAACTTCGAAGAAGGCAGCATTTGATGATGATGATGATGATCAAGAGCTTGAGGGACTTGGTTTCAGTCCCAATATTTCAGATTTGGATTCTTTGTGGAGCTACTGATCATATATATGATCATCTACAACTTGGATCAATTATTCTTGATCATTTTCGAGACATGGATCGATCGAGATGATGATGCATATTAATTCATTAGTTAACCCAACCCCCCGGCCCCTTCGACGCCCGTGTTTTAGTTCTGCCTCGATCAAGGGGATGGATGAAGTTCATGGTTCATGATTCAGAATCTCATCATGCATGTACATATATTTATAGTACTAATTCATTTGATCAAATTAAATTATTGTTATAGGAAGTTCTTTTTATTTTTAGTCTCTTTTTTTCCATTGATTTTAGGACATAGCTAGCTAGGTCTCTCTTCTGATCATTGTTCTCTAACAAATTGTGGGCTGCGTGTACAATATTTATGTCTGACTGTTATATTCTCTCATTTTCAGCAGTAAATTTTATTGAATTATCAGTTCTCTAGCTTGTTTGTTTTAACCAATTATACAGGCCAGTCTTGATGTTTTCATGTTTGATGCACCTTTTGGAGAATATATGGTCGACACATGCATATGACTAGTAGTGGAACTTAACTAAATATATTGGTCCTTAATAATTAACCCCCGGTTTGTTTATGCTTTATATATATATACACACACTACATCATGTCATGAAGAAGACAGTGAAAAGGTTGTAACTAAGATTTGACACTTTCGTTATTTTTGAAGTTTTGTAATATATATATTGGTCAACAATATATTGTAAAAACTACCATATTTTCAAGAAAGTGGTTAGACATTTACAAATCTCTAGAGACTTTCTGATATAGTTATAATGATGTTAGTACGTAATTAAGGGTTATTTCTAATTAACCCCCCTCATTAAAAAAGAAAAAAGAAAAAGAAGAGTTATTTCTAATTCAGATTATATGGTCAATTGTGTATAGTATTCAGAGACCGGCAGTGGTGGGTGGGGGCAGTTGCCCCCTAACATTCATGAATTGAAAAATGATTTTTAAAGTCATATATATTTGTTGAATTGCCTTTCATTATTGTTAATTGTATTATATTATTATTTTAATTGTAATCTATATACCTTTCAATTAATCTCCCGTCATAATACATAAGATAATTAGACAAAAACTCGTGTGACTGTTTTACGGGTTAAAATTTTTAAAATGGATCAAGATCTGGAATAAAATTCATATTTCGTGGTATATTTTTAATTTTATTTGTATTTGATTGTGTCTAGATTTAAATTGACCCATCTGATAGATTTTGACCATGCACACGATCTCGCATAAGATTCCCTCATAGGATTAATGTGTAAAAATATTTTCAAACATTATAATTTAGTGTTTTATATATACATTTTTATGTCTTAATTTGTCATAAAACTTAATTAATGGGCTGATCTTTGGTGCACCACCCACCTAGTCAGACGGGCGCGTGAAGCCCACCCGTCTGCCAATTTTTATTATTTTTTTATTTTTTATTTTATGTTCTATTTTTTTTTGTTTTTTCTATCAAAAATAAATATAATTAAATAAATTTAAATATTTTAATTACACGACTCACGCGGTGCACTCACCCGATATTAACGCGTAGGCTCGTGCACCGCGCTTGATAATTAATTTATTTTAAAATAATTAAATATAAATTATGATTGGAATTAATAAACCCTAAAAAAACTAAAAACAGCCAAAAAAAAAACTAAAAAAACCAAAATATAAAACCCCCAAAAAACTTTAAACATAAATCCCTAAACTCTACACATTAATTATAGCGGAATAAACTCTAATTTAAATTAAATAAACTCATTGAAGACAAGTAACACACAAGTGATATATACTTTTTGACGTTTGAGTGATAATAAAAGTGATACTTTTTTCTGAGAAGTTTTTTGAACGGGTTCACCTGCGAATTTAACTAAAAATTTGACCAGTCTAACCTAATAATTCAGTGCATGTAGTGCCCTGAAAAGTTTGCGTAATTAATTAGTATTTTAGTAAAGTTAATACCGATATCATTTTATTTATGGCCCTGCACCCAATATATATATTATTGATGCATGTCATCTTAATCTTATGAAGACAGATTAGAGTTTTATGCACAATTAAGCATTAATTAATTGTTTACAGTAAAGCATCGAGATGCAAACAAGAAGCTTCGAAATTAAGCAAACAAAGTGGTTCATGCAGATGCTCACCTAGTTAATTAGCTAAGTTAATTACTATACGAATCAATTCACATATTATATACTATATATATAATTTTGTATTGTACGAAAAAATAAATCTGATGTATACATATATCTATAAAGCTGAGCGTACATTGTTAATGTATATTCAGGGTATAATTATGTATCAAAATTAAGGGTTTTTTTTGTGATACATATGTGTATAATATAGATTATAAAAATAGAATCGAAATAAAATAATTAAATGATTATCGAGCTAGTATCTAAAATGGATGCATATAGGTAATAGGTGTAAACATGCCTCAAAAGATTTAAACTGTAGATAAGATTCTTGCTTAGAGTCTAATATTTATCTGTCCATCAGAAATTAAGGGTGTCAGTGTTACATCTTTAACAATCCAGCTGGCTGCAGTAAGTAACATGCCAATATATATATATATAACTTTCTTTTCAAACATTTTACAATTATTGATCTCTCATAACACACACACACACACACAGTGATATATGTGTGAGCGGGCGTGAATGCATCACATGTTATGTTAAATTAAGAAAAACGAGGTTCGAAATTAATATATGTAAATGTAATCGAAGAAATTAGCTAGTTAATTATATGAAGTGCAGTGCAGACACAAAAGTAAAGAAGAGGGAAAAGGTTAGCTGTTGGAATATTCCCAGTTTCCTTTGTGAATCTGCAACTATATATATCCGCTTAGTTCTCCTACATTTATGCATCACTCCACCACACATAATTAATTTGGACCACTCATATTTCTCTTCAATTTACTATTTCAAACTAAATTAGCTAAGCTAGCTTGAGAGAGAGAGAGAGAGAGAGAGAGAGAGAGAGAGAGAGAGAGAGAGAGTAGTAATTAAATTAAATTTAAAAGTGGGCTAGGTGTTTTATGATATAAGGTTGCTTGTTCAGTATTGAAAGCTAAGCTTCCCTGTGGTTCATGCTTGCACGTATGGTAACTGTTACTTTGAATTTTGATGCTACATTCAAGCAATTAACAACTAAAACATTATATTTGTAAATAGCATATCATAATCAAGATTCCCATTTTTTTTGCATGGAACCATGGACTTGAACTAACTCCCACTCTATCTATCTCTCAGTTAATACGCACGACGCTCTCTCTCATCAAATATTTTATATGTATCTGATGTAATTAATGTGTTGAATTAAAAAGAAGGAGATTAATTAGAACTCAACTTTAATCGCTACTTTAGTTCCTCACAGATTAATTAACTATTTTCAAATTAATTTTTTTGGATGAAATCATCTTCTACACTTTGTGTGCAACACTAGCTCCCTACTACACTTCTATTTTCTTTTTTCTTTAATTTTAATTTTGTATGCTTAAGTTTAATTTTACATTTGTTAATTAGGGTTTAATATATATACTCAACTACGGCATATAATAATTAATTATTAACTACAAATTAAAAATTAAATTTTAAAATTGAATCATTATATTTTTAATTTAGTAAAATCAAGCCCTTAAGCTTGCATATTTGTTCAAATAAGATCTGTATAGCTAAATTGTTAATTCGCAGTAGAAAAATATACTATTAGGTGATATTTTATAGTTACAAAAAGTGATATTAATAGTTACACATAGGGATGTGAAACGGGCCAACCCTATCGGGTTATCGGGCTATTTCGAGCTGAAATTTTTTCGGGCTAAAAATTCTTGGCCCTAACCCTAACACTTCGGTTTTTGGGTTAGCCCATCGGGCCGACATATTTCCAATAAAAATTAAACTCTTTTCTAGTCCCATGAAAAAATACTCAGTAGTTATTAACACAACTCCAAAACTCAATTGAAGCTGCATTATCGGAAAAAATGAACCAAAAAATTATGACTATATCCAAATCAAGTAAGAACGAATCCAAAAAGGTAAATTCTCAAATAAAAGATAAGTCTTCACACTTTTACATAACGAAATTGAAAACAGCTCATCAAACTCAAATTTCAAGCACATGTTTATGGTTAATTTTCAAACCAATTTTACATTCTAGTAGTTTGTTGAACTGATATCATTATTTTTATTTATTCAAAACTTATCTTTGAAAAAAATATAAAAAAAATAAAAATCGACAAACACAAAATTTTCAACCCCTTTGCAAAGAAGCATCAAAGTAACCATTAAACCACAACTTCACAAATTATTCAACCTCAATTCTAGTTTAAGATAATGATTGAAATAGGCGGCAGTCGCTTCTCAGTTATCTCTAGCATTTATGGTTGAAGATTGGGTTTTAAGTAAATATATTTTTTTTCAAAGAAACCTCAGCCCAACGGGCCAGCCCACGGGCTGATCGGGCTAGCCCGTTCGGGCCGCCATCCCAATCGGGCTGGCCCGTTCAGTTAAAATTCAATTCGGTCCTAAAATAAATGACCGTAACCCACCTTTTTTTTCGGGCGGTTCGGGCCGGCCCATCGATTTCGGGCTAGATTGATATCCCTAGTTACACATGGTTGATTTTGCTATGAGGTAATTCTATTCACAACCCCCATTTTTCTCTTCACAATCCCTAACTTAATTTAAATATAAAAAATAATTTTTTGTACTTTTTTGTCCTTATATTTCCACACAAAATCCTAACAAATAAAAATAAAACCCCATGTACAAAAAAACGAAAACAAAATTTGCAGAAACAAAAAAAAAAAAAGAAAACAAAATTTTATTGTGTTTTTTTGCCCTTATTATTCTTCCTCTTCTCTTGATAACAAAAAAATGATTTTTTTTAAAAAGCAAAATGAATCATTCTTCCTATATGTTAATTCAAGTTTGCAGAATTTTTTAAGAAGTGCTTTTAAAAAAAATGTTAAATTCATAACATTTTCAAAAAAATAAAAATAATTCATAACCTTTTCAAGTATTTCATTTTTTTTCTTGTTTTGTTTTTTGGTTTTGATAACTATAACTTGAAGAAAATACTAATTTCTAAAAAAAAGCTTAAAATTGCATGCAGGCCGAATCTACATGATGTGAATTAAAATTGAAGCAAATGCCCAAGTTCGTAAGAATTTGAATTTATTTTAATGCTGGTTTTCGAGTTGTCTTTTTTTTTTTTTTTTCTTTTTTGGACAAGTTGAGTTCTTGGACTTCTCTCTCTCATCCAAATTAAAATTAGAAGAGATCTTTAATTTTCTTTCAAAAATAATGATGCATCACTAAGCTGGTTAGAAAAAAAAAGTACATAAAGTTTCTCCCAACATGAGTTTCTTTGAAATAATTTTTTTAATTTTATTTTCAGTTTTTTCCCATCGATTTTGTTAGGAAGAAGATAGTGAGGATTATATATTAGGGGGTTTTATTTTATTTATAAGGGTTTAAGTATGGGGGTTGTGACTTGTGAGGTTAAACACATCTAACAAAATATTGTTTATAATTTAATTGAATAAAGGGATTGTAAAGAGAAAAAATGGGGTTATGAGGTTAAATACGTCTAATAAAATATTATTTATAATTTAAATGAATAAATGAGTTGTAAAAAGAAAAAATGGGGTTGTGAATAGAATCGCCCTTTGTTATGTAGATTCTTGTTTTAACCAAAATGTGAGTATATAGATTTAATTTTACCAAACTGAAATACGAGAATCCAATTCCGAATATTTTATTGTACAAGGGCCCAAATATTTTTAATTTTTTTATGTGTGACTAGTATGACCCTTCCCATGCCATGAGTCCATGACCGATAAATTACACTAAAAATTATGATTGACAAAATTTTTAAAATATTGATGATATTTAAACTTGGAATTAATAAACTTTTAACCCAAACTACTCCACATTATCAATTGGCTATCCTCTGCACTCTTCGATCTGCAATTCTAATATTTATATGGGACGACTATTTGCACTACTGATTTTATTCTTTGCATTATAATAAAAAAATAAAAAAAATAATTTTGAAGTTACTTAAATGTCATTTACTTAAAAATAATAATAATCAAGAATATTGATTCGAAAATGAAATTTCGAACTCACCATGTTTGTTCGAAATTACATTTTCAAATATGCCTGATTTTTAAAACAAGTCTCGTTCGAAAATTAATTTTCGAACACATCATGTTTTATCAAAAATGAATATTCTAACATATATGTGTCTTCAGAAATCAATTTTCGAGCACATCATGTTTTATCAAAAATGAATATTCTAACATATATGGTGTGTTCGGAAATCTATTTCAAACGGACTATATAAATTTTTGTTTAAGTATCGTTCGAACACACGACTTCGAAAATATTCAGAATATTCGAACACACGATTTCGAATAGAACGTAATTTTTTTATTAGTAAGGATTTTCAGATAAATTTATAACTAATAAAAAATAAAAATAATTTAAGGTGTAAAGAATAAAAACAACGGTACATTTAGTAACTATATATTTTGTATTTAAACCTTTTTATATAAAGGTCGAAGTAGCCGAAGAGAAAAGCTAGGCGACACGTAGGATTGCTAAATGTAAAATCGAGAAGGAAAATATAATTTGACATAGAATAGAATCTGCTTTCTTCTTTTTTTTTATTACTTTTTTGTTAATATAAGTTGGATGTGACATGTAACTTAAAATTTGGATTTACATATGTGGTACCACATAAAATACTTGTCATCATCGAATTGAACACTAGCATAACTTTCCAGTTTTTTGGTTTAAATAAATATAAAAAGACATTTTTCAGTATTTCATGTTGATTGTTAGTCTTGTATACTAAAAGACTTGTTCTTATATATATTCTATAATATTGTATTTGATGATATAAATTGAATAATTATTACAGGGTCAAATATATACTTATGTCCCGAACTTTGACTTTTTTTTTTTAAAATGTCCCGAACTTCAAATAATACTAAAATATGTCCTGAACTTTGACATTTTTTTTAAAAATATCTCGAACTTCAAATAATAACAAAAATGTCCTGAACTTTCCACTTTTTTGTAAAAATGTCATAGGATTTAATTTTCAGTTTTGGATTAATGACGAGGCATACCAGAGTCCAGCGTGTCAAAGTGAAATAGATTTTTTTAAAATCTCATTCTGTTCAGATTGAGATTTTGGGAATAATAAGAAGAAATCATTTAATTTTCTTTTTCCATCAGGATTGAGAATTTCGAAATGAATGAAAATAAATCATTTTTCCTCTTCAAATTGGATTGGTACAAGACATTTGTTGGAATAAACAAATTACAGTTTTGGAGATGAAAACGGAAAATAATGTCGTCATTATTTATTTATTTAAAAAAAAAATTATGAATTCCATGTCACTTTGACATGTTAGATTTCGGTATGACTCGTCACTAATCCACCGTCGAAAATTGAATCCCATGACATTTTTGGAAAAAAAAAAGGAAAGTTCAGGACATTTCTTTTGAATTTTTTTAAGTTCAGGTCATTTTTAGACAAGGGTCAAAGTTCATGATATTTTTAGAAAAAAATTAAAAGTTCAGGACATATTTTGATATTATTTAAAGTTCGGGACATTTTTAAAAAAAGTGTCAAAGTTCAGGACATAAGTATACATTTGGCCTTATTACAGTTACTGTGTGCATTTATTTATTGTTATATTTATTTATCAGTTCCATATATTTGCATTGTAGATGATATAATATAGTGTGTAGGTATATACACGATAAAGATTATATCATTGGATATAACCCTGACGACAACCGAAGTCGGCTCTCTCCTCGGCTCCAACCCAAGACACGAACCGTCCGATGCAGGCGCGAGTATGCGACTAAATTTGCCACTGCGAATTGAAGTTGTCACTCCTCCGTCTGTCGTTCGAAACCTAACTCTCAATAAGTTTATTTTATTTAAGTTCTTATTCTAATTCCATCGCATTATTATTATTATTATTATTATTATTATTATTATTATTATTTCATATTCCAAATCAGAATTTCACTGAAATCCTCAATTGAAAAAGACCTTAATTTGTTGTTCTTCTTCTTCTTCGGTCTTATTGTCCGCTGCTGACTAGAGACCTACCAACGACGCCTAACGACGACAGAAAATAGTCCAGGCCTTCAATCCAACCAAATAATCGAGCAGCATCCATATACCAGTATATCATATATCAAATATGGGTATGGGTATCAGATATCAGGTATGAGTATCAGATTGATATCTGATATCTGTGTTTGTAATGAACTTTTCTGATATGAAATATTCCTGATTTTTATAAAATATAGTTAACTTTTAACTGAAACGTAATAATAATAATAATAATAATAATAATAATAATAATTTTCTAGCATACCAAATTATACCAAAGTATTTTGCAAGTGTCATTGATCATTACATTTCAATCTATCAACATTAGATCATCCTAATATACAAAGAAAATCACTTCAAACTAAGAACTTCAGCAAAATCACTTCATCATGATATGCAACTGAATTGGATCAATTGTCTCTTCCATAGAAGAGTCTATACATCTCCAAGTGAAAGCAATGCCAGTTTTTCATTGCCCGAATGACCTAACAGGCACCTCACCTCAAATTAATAACTTCGGTAAATCACTTCATCATGATATGAAACTAAATTGGACCAATTACCTTTTCCACATAAAAGTCTATACAGTATACATCTCTAAGCAAAAGGAACGCCGATTCTGCAGTGCTCGATTAAAAGAATAGGTACCTTACATCCTTACCTCAAACTATTGACTTCACTAAGCAATGATATAAAACAAACAACCAGATGATAAGTTATCAAGAAACCTAAGATCAGAGCTAAAGTAGCTATCCCATTCCCCCTCTAAGACTAGTCCAAATTCTTGTTTTCGGTAAAGCGGAGCACATAAATGAATTCACACATCCCCACAAAAAAACTAGACTAGCATGAGCTTGATTTACGAATGTTTAAACTCCATACCAGAAGCAAAAATAGCACTTGGCAATGACCTTCTCTACAACTGTGGGTACATACCAACACTCACATCTTAAGAAATTACTAGTAAAAATACTGATATATATACAGCTAATGGTTTCCAAAAAAATAGAAATAGCTTATTTTTCATCAAAGGGAGAGAAAATACATTGACTCTTGGCAAGAGCAGACATGGTGGGCTTCTGAAGAGGAGCACCAGAAGAAGAAAATGGGCGATCTTCCTTCCATACAAAGAGTTTCGATTCTGCAAAATTAGCACACACGAATTATTCAATAACCATAAAGAGGAAAGAGAAAAACGAAAGCTCAAGAGAGAAAGGAAAATAAAGCGGATAACAAAAAGATTGTCACCTTGAAATTCAGAAACTTTTACCTTTAAATTCAAGAGGATGAACTACTGAAATAAGATTTTTAATTGAAGATGCGAACAATTTTCGTAGAACAAGTATGAAGAATTTGGGCTATGAAATTTGGGGGAGGAGGAGAAAAAGAGAAACGAGGGTTTTTTCGGATTAGATATGAGTTATACCAGTGCAAATATGGTATATGAGATATGTTAAAAGTGGAGATATGAGTATATCAAAGATACCAATTTGATATCCATATACTAATATACCAAACACATGGTATGAGTATGGGCCATTTTGATACCCATATCTGATATACATATATGGATATCAAACGCTCCCTTAATTTATGTTGAGTGTTGTATGACATTGATGTTCAATATTGCACTCGATGTCAGATAGACTTCCTGCGAAATTGTCTGTGACATAGTCGTAACTAATCTTATCATTTCCTAGTTTTATTTATTATTTTAATAAATAAAATAACTTTATATATCTTAAAATATATGTGTATATTCATGAAATTAATATTTTAAATAAATGGATATATACATATTAGATATATTATTTAAAATAGAGTTTGACAAAGTCAAAACTCTATCTCCTATTTTTTAGGTCTAGCGGTTTCTCTATTTAATTCTTTTTCTTTTTCAGAAAATTATTTTTGCTGGATATTTAGAAAAAGAGCATGAACGTGGGGAAGCTATCAACCAAGCCTTGGAGGCGGTTTCTTCCATCTACCGCGAAGTCATGGAGTGAAGCGGTTATGGTCAACCCACGTTCAAAAAAGAGGAATCGTGGACCGTGTAGGATTCAAATGAAGAAACATATAAGGGATGTGTTCGACACTTGAAGACTGATTCAAGCCCAATCTGTTTTCCGCTGTGTGAAGATTGAAGAAGGCTTGAGTCACAAACTTAGTTTAGGTTTCGTTTTTCGTTCCTTCTTCTATCTTAATGTTTATTGTTGTTCAATCCTTTCACGGAATAGATTGTACAAGTTAGGATAGATAGCAAGGTTGTGAAACCTTTACTAGTTTGTATACAAATTGACGGGATGTCAATTTGTTTGTTTTAGTATGTATACAAGTCGACGGGATGTCAACTTGTATGATCTAGTTTGCATATGATTGACGGGATGTCAATCTGTATGTTGAAGTTTGCATATGAATTGACGGGATGTCAATCTTTATGTTGTAGTTTGCATATGAACTGACAGGATGTCAATTTGTATGTTGTTGTTTGTATATGAATTGACGGGATGTCAATTTATATGTTTTAGTTCTTTTTAGTGATAGTCTAGATTAGAACATGTAATGTTGCTGTAGTGTTAAGAGCCTTCGCGTCTAACATTAACAGCTTGAAAATTTTGTACTCTTAATAGTATAATTTCGCCATGTGGCAATCATACACATGTTGTGTATGATTTAAAATTTATATCGTGTATTCTTGTGCATTTTATTTCCAGCATATTTGTGTTAAGATAAGTTGTGTTAACTGTCTTTAACATTGAGTTTGACATTACGTATCTGTATCTAATTTTAGTGTTTGTGGCAACAAATTCCAACAATTTATTTTTCTTCTTCGGTCGTACTGTCCGCTGCCGACTAGAGACCAACCAACGACGCCTAACAACGATAAAAAATAGTCCAGGACTTCAATCTAACCAAAGAACTGAGCAGCAGTAGCCCCCGAACCAAACACGAGACTCTCCGTGACTCACCGCTGTCTAATAACCCTACTATCAGACTATACGCAAAACTAAATTGGTACTAGAATTTATTTCTATTTTTATCCTAATTATTAGCAATTTCTACAAATTTTGAAGTTTTAATTTGAGAATTTAAATCAAAGTAACAAGGCACATAATAGGCCTTTTTCGTTGGGAAATTATTCAAAAATCCAAATACGTGAACTTGCAGATACGTTGGTATAGCCGTATAGGTGAGTCTAACAGACTAAAAAGTGAAACTCCACCTCCATTTATGCAAGATTACTTAAAGAAAAATCTCAACTTTTCGAAATAACAATTGTTTTATCGTTGAGAATGGATGTCGATGACTAATCCGAGTTTGTCAATGCCGGAATTGAACATGCTCAAGTTCAATGAGGTCGTGAATATAATAAAAGATCAAGAGAAGAATATGAGAATAGAAATGACAAACCTTGTGAGTGAGCGCGATTCATTGAAGAAAGCGTTGGAATTTCTGAAGAAAATTCAAATCTCTACCAACTCAGAAAAGTGTGTAGCGTGGAGGATAAGGTGGAAAAGAGTGAGGGGAAATGTAAGAAATTCAAAAAAAAAAGATTGTGGAAATAAAGGGGAAGATTGAGAAATTGAGGTGTGAGAAATTGCAACTCGAAGAGAAGCTGGAAAGTAGTGAGATGAATTGCGGAGCAAAAATAAAAAATCGAAAGAGAAGTCGACGGAGTTTGATAGTTTAGAGCCGATGATTAATTTCGAGGTGAATGAGGAAGCCATGGATAAGTCTGCTATTGTGAATGAGATGGAGGAGGAGGAAAATGCGAATTTGCCAGATTTTGTTGAAAATGTTGACATTGGATCATCGAAGAAAGGTAGTTCTAATTTTATTTTTATATGGAACTAATAAGCCTTCATTAGTTATCCAGATTTCTTGAAAATGCAGGCATTATTTTGATGATTGGTTTTTGTATAATAAAGACGATTGATTTTTCGGATAAAAAAATTTAAGATTTTTTTTTTTTTTTTTTATGACTAATTTGATAAACTGTGTAGAAGTAGGACTGGATAACTGAAAATCCATTTTAGGGATAGTTTTTTGAATGGTTTGATAAATTGGAATAGACGCAAATTACTTATTAAATCTTATCACATATGTTAATATTAGTGCAAAAAAATTAATAAACTGAAAACATGTACATCATTGCTAAAAAAAACTAATTTGGCAGGTAGTTTGATTGAAATATGTAGGTCGTCCATCTATCCCTAATTTGTGTTCCCAAATTTCAGGTTATAAGACGGGGGTAGGTCATCGTTGTAAACTTGAGATGGTAAACATAATCAAGGAAAAACTACAAAAGGAAAATTTGGAAATATTTGAGCAATCATGTTTCGGTCATCTCCTGAAGATTGATAAGGATCAACTCAAATTTCAAGGACAAGTGATTTTTCATTTGCTGTTGCGCATGGACATGGGCGCCTTCAACAACGAGATGCTTGTTTTCAAAATTAACAACTCTTGCATTGAATTCGGACTTGATGAATTTTCTCGCATAACAGAGCTTGATGATCTTGGCACATTGGAAGAAGTAACAATAACATCTTCTTCCAATGTGCCAAGACTTTGTACTTTATAGTTTAGAAGACTCTGTACCTTATAGTCTAAAAGACTTGGTACTTTAGTTTTGAAGACTCTGTATTGAAATTTCACATAACTCTTTTACAAACATATAGAGAGGATAACAATACAATTTTTAACATAAAACCCCACATTGACCTTGACCTTGAATAAAAAAATTAATTAGATCCACGCGCACTGCCTCGACAATTCTAGACGAAGAGAGGACTTAAAAATAAATGCTTTGATAGGAACTTTGAATGTTTGGTGTGATTTTTGAGAATGGGAGCTCCTCTATTTATATTAGAACTTGGGGATTAATCATGAAAAGTTTGAATTTTAGATTGATTTTCTTTCCAAAACACGAATTACTTGGATATGGAATTAGGTTTAGGGTTTAAGGTGTAATGGCTCAACTAAAGGGCTTACAAACTGGGTTTAGGAAAATAAAAGAATTATAATGACATTGGCCCAAAATAAAAAAATATACGTAAAATATAACTTTAATTATTTGGCACGACTTATATGATTCGATAATATAATATTTAAGAATCAATTGAAACTAGTAAAATGCTTTAAAATTTGCGGGGCACTACAAGTCCGAATTCAATGTAAGAGTTGTTAATTTTGAAAACAAGCTTCTCGTTGTTGGAGACACCCATGTCCATGCGCAGTAGCAAATGAAAAATCACTCGTCCTTGAAATTTGAGTTGATCCTTATCAATCTTCAGGAGATGACCGAAACATGTTTATTCAAATATTTCCATATTTTCCTTTTGTAGGTTTTCCTTGATTACGTCTACCATCTCAAGTTTACAACAATGTCCTACCCCGCCTTATAACCTGAAATTGGGGAACACAAATTAGGGATTAATGGATGACCTATATATTTCTATCAAACTACTGGCCAAATTAGTTTTTTTTTTTTTAGCAATGATGTACATGTTTTCAGTTTATTAAAATATTTGCACTAATATTAGCATGCGTGATAAGATTTAATGCGTAATTTGCGTCTATTCCAATTTATCAAACCACTCAAAACTATCCCTAAAATGGATTTTCAATCAGCCAGTCCTACTTCTACCCAGATTATCAAATTAGTCATAAATATAAAAAAATAAATCTTAATTTTTTTGTCCCAAAAATCAATCATCAAAATAATGCCTGCATTTTCAAGAAATCTGGATAACTAATAAAAGCATATTAATTCCCTCATTAAATTAAAAATAAAAACTTAAACAAAAAGAATGTATTTCTTCCTCGATTTCTCTCGTCGCTGACATTTTTTCTTTCTCCCAGAACCCAGTGCCTGCCATTCTTTAGGCCATCTTCACCATCTGCCACTTTTGTGGCCCAACCATGCACCATCAATTTGCCTAAAAAAAAAAGGAATGAATAAATAAATTAAATAGCAAAAAATACCAAAACATAAAAGAAAAAAAGATAATAGCATCTCTCCACCATCTACCACTTCTTCTCCGGCGAGATGTCCAATTCTCATCACTTGTCTCCATCAACAAATTTGTTCAAAAATATATTTTCTAACATGTCTTATATGTTCGAGAAATCATTTTCAAACCTCAGTACGAGATTCAAACTGTATTTTTTGAACTAATTTTGAATTTTGATGAGTATCGCACAAATAGAGAGGGTGATTTTGAGAGGGGAGAGGAGAGGTTGACAAATGCGGCAACAATGGAAATGTCGAAGCTTGGCACAAGTTGCCGCGAAGGCAGGCGGGCAGCGCCGGGGGAGGTTGTGACGAACAGAGAAGGTGAAGTGTTGGCCCAAGTCTGTTCTCTTTCAAATATATTTTTCCCTTTTCTTTTATTTTAATTTTTGTTCCCATTTATTTTTTATAAAGGATATTTTTTTTAAGTTAGGGGTAAATAATAAAATAAATAAAAAAGTTGAAGTGCAAAAAGTAAAAAGTTAAGTACACAAAGTGAGTGAAGTACAAAAAGTACAAAGGGTAGTGCATTTAGCAATTCCTATATATATATATATATATATATATAATGTACTAGTGTGTAAAATATAGATCAATCTATATATGAGGATGAAAATAGGTCAGGTTACCCGACATGAATCTACTGTCTTACCTATACAAGCCTGATCTATTTACCAAATAGACCACAATAAGACCTTTAATGAAGTCTCTTTACATAATTATTAATTAGGCCAGACCTAGGCCTTTGAAAAAGCTCGTCAAGCCTAATAAGTCGGCATATTTATTAAATTAATTAAAAATTAATATATTTTATAAAATTTATTAATTTATTAATACAATTTGTTATTTAAATAATTAGAGCATGATAAACATTATATTTATATTTTAATAAAAAAGAAATATTTAAATTTGTAAATCATTAATTTAATTTATTGTTTGAAAAAATCTATACAAAATTAAATTGTATGTGTGTATATATCTTTTTATATATTAAAAAAATAAGTTTTATTTTAAATAAGGTTTTAAAAAACGTTAAGCTTGACTCGTATAGTTAAATAGGTCAAGCCTTGGCCAACGTAAAAATATTAAATAGATAATAAGTCAGACACATAACTATTTCTACTAAAATAGGCCTATGCTCCCAGCCTAACGAGGGAAAGTTTGTCCTGACCTGACCTATTTCCATCCATATATATCTCGAAAACTTTATCCTCTTGAGTGATATGGAGGGTGTTTTTGTCATTTGCTTGTATATTGAAGTTGAAAGTTGAGAATACCGAAAGGCAAAAGGGAAACTTCTATTCTACCGCACGAGATTATAATCTTATTTCTTTTCTATTTCACGTGGCACTGGCATATTCTATACTGTTGGGATTGGCCCATTTGTCCTCCTTTCTGGCCCAATACAAAATAACCTATCTACCCGGCCCAGCCCCAAACCCTTAACCCTAAGTGACGATCCAACTTACTTCATTAAACATCATTATTGTTGTTGTCTCTTCCCTATACTCTAGAAGCATCTATAACATCACTCGTCTCTCTCATTCTCTTCACGATAGATTTCACAATCTTATCTCAAATCCTCTCTCTCTCTTTCTGGATCTTCTCATCTCGCTCCCACAGTTTCTCTGGCCGGAGTTCTGATCATCGGCTCCTGTTTGGCCGCTGAGTGTTTGGGAGGAGAGTGTTGTGAGAGAGAAAGGAAGAAACCCTCTGCCTCCTTCAAACCCTAGCCTCCCGCTTCCTCTTCCCCCTTCTCTGAACTGTTCTCCGGTCGCCGGAGAGGGCTTCTGCCGATCCCAGTGGGAAAATCTGAGCCGCTGTGCCTTGGGCACCTTTTCCCACTCCCGATTACTCTCTGTCTTTTCTTGTTACTCTCATTATCGTATTTGCTGTGTTATCTCACTTGTTTACTTGTCTTCTTTGTAGATCTGAAGGGATTCGAGCCTGTGAAGAACCTTGAAGGTTCCCTTGACCTTCCTCTCTGACGCTGCTGCTGCTTGAAGAAACCCTAGATTAGCTTCTACAGTTGAAACTTCCTGTAATCTCTTGTATTCTTGTTTCTAGCTACTTGAGTAGCCTGTGTTAGGAACCGCTAGAGGTAGGGAAGCAAGCGGTGTAAGCCCTAGCTAGGCGATACCACAACAGTGGTATCAGAGCCTGGTTTAGGCCTAGCCGGGGGCACCTTCCTGCCTCCATTCCTAGCACCCCGCCGCCGGTAAGGGCCGCGCATACTTCGCCCCCCTCAGGCTCCGATCTAAGGGTAAGTCCGACTTTCCCCTGCCTGGGAAAGTCGGCTCTGGTATTTTCTCTTTGAAACCCTAAAACTCCTCTGTGGTATCTTGATCCTGTGACTTAATTGCTTCCGTTGATTGTCTCTGATCTGTTCCTTGGCATTCAAAGCCAACCCCTTATCTGTTGCTTATGGTCGGGACCGTCTGGATTTCTCTGTGGGTCTCCTCAAAGCGGGTTGCCCCGATAGCAAAGATAAGAAAGGGCATTTCAGTGGGTTTTGGGCTTGGTTGTTGTGTCTTTTTTCTTGTTTTTGTTGTGAAACCTCTGAGCTGGGTTTTTGTTGACTTAGCAATAAGTCTGTGGTGGTGATTTGTGGCTGAAAAGGTGTTAGGGATTGACCTGAGTGACCCCCTGCACCACAGATAAATCTATGTTGCGAACTGGGATAGCCTCAGCTCTTGACTCCCCAGGTGTTCCTTTTCTGGCCTGTGGAAGCCTCTGCTTCCTGGTTGTTGGTGCATTCCTGCGCGTTTGTCTGTGTTCTGGTGATTATTCTGTGAATCTTGGGTGATTCTGTAAAATTTCTGAGTGTTAAGTGAAATTTCTGTGTTAAATATGAATAATCTGAGTGCTGTCCCATTCAATGGGAGTGGTGATTTTGGTGATTGGCAGACTAGGGTTGAATGCATTTTAACCAAAGAAAATCTATGGGATGCTATATCTGATAGAATTGATGAACATGAAGCTGATAAGAATCTTGCTAAGTTAAATGCTGGTGCTAGGGCTACAATTCTGTTAAACCTGAGTAGTGCCATTGTGAGGCAAGTTTCTCATCACAGATGTGCTAAGGACTTATGGGATGCCTTAACTGATCTGTTTATTGCAAAATCTGAAGAACATATGTATTCTTTACAAAGCCAAATCATGTCTTTTCAAATGGATCCCTCTAAAGACATTGACACAAATATGCATGAATTCACTAAGCTTTTAAAAGATGTAAAACTTGCTAGAGATGATAAAATTGAAGCTTATGCTCCTCAAATTTTGCTTGGTGCTATTCCTGAAATATATGCTGAGGTTAAATCTGCATTAAAGTATGGTGGGTGTAAACTCACTTGTGATATGATTGTGTCTGGGTTAAAGGCAAAAGAAAATGAAATCAAGAAATTAAGTTCTAAGCCTCTACAAAATCAAATTATGTATGTGAATAAAAACTTCAAGAACAGGCCCTATATTGATTTCAACCCAGAAAACCCCAGTGTGTTAAATGCAGAACAACATAAAAGAGAATCTGAACTTGAGGAAAGACATATGAGGGAATGCAGAATTGATAAATCCAACAACTTTTTCCAGCCCTCCTGTGATAACAGATTTATCTCTCAAAATTCTCAAAGGTAAAACCATTATCCTTCCAGAAACCAACCTTTCAGATCCTCAACCCAAAATTTCCAACCCCAAGACCAAAAGCTTAAGAAAACATGTTGGAACTGTGGAGAATCTGGTCATTTCTCTAATAGGTGTAAACAACCTAAGAAGGGGAGAGGTTTTGGGAATAACCATGCTAATCTTACCATGCAGTATAACCCTGAGTGTTTTGGGTGTGACAATAATGAGCTTGAATATGAAAGGGGAGAAATGTATATGGTTCACATTACATCTGATTTTCAATTCATAAATCTGTCTAATGTTGTGTCAAATTCCATGCTTGAATCTGAATGGTTAATTGATTCTGGATGCACCTTTCATGTCACTCCACACAAGCACATTTTTTCAAATCTTAATCTGTCTAAGTGTGGTTCTGTTGCATTGGCTGATGGCCAACAGTGTGATATTGAAGGAAAAGGTGATATATGCCTGAAATTTGAGAATGATAGCATGATCAATCTGCAGAATGTGAGATATGTGCCAAAATTGAAGTTTAATCTCTTATCTGTCTCAAAACTGGCTGATCAATTGCTCTATGGCTCTGTGAACCAAAAGTGTTTTAGCTTTGAAATGAATTCCGTGCACTACTTTGATGCTCCTAAAAAGGGAGATCTGTATTCTGTGCTTGCTAAACCTATACCTATCTTGTCTGCAAACTTGGTCCAATCTGATAAAACTCATTTATGGCATGTAAGATTAGGTCACATGAGTAACAAGGGTTTAGATATATTGAATAAGGTTGGGGCTTTTAAAAATGACAAAGTATCTGCTATGCCTTTCTGTGAGCCTTGCTTGTTGGGAAAACAACACAAGTCCCATTTCCCTCTGTCTGCTGCATATCCAAAAATGAAATTGAGCTCTCAAATTCTAGAATACCTACATGCAGATGTGTGGGGACCTTCAAAGGTTCAAACCCATGGTGTTAACATGTTCTTCTTATCTATCATAGATGATTTTTCAAGAAAAACATGGGTTTTCCTAATGAAAAATAAGTCTGATGTTTTCATGAAGTTTTCAAAATGGGCAACTGAAATACAAAATCAAACCAATATGAGAATTAAATTCTTAAGAACTGACAATGGATTGGAATTTTGTAATCATGCTATGGATAACTTGAGCAGTAAAATGGGAATTAAAAGATACAAATCTGTTCCCTACAACCCCCAGCGGAATGGGGTTGCAGAAAGAATGAATAGAACTCTCCTAGAGAGAGTTAGAAGCCTGCTTGCAGGCTCTGGGCTTGATAAACCATTCTGGGGAGAAGCTCTCATGACTGCATGTTATCTTATAAATAGATCCCCCTCTGTCCCTTTGCTAAGAAGGCAACCAGAGTCTGTGTTTCTTAATAAGCCTATTTGCATTGATAACCTGAAAGTCTTTGGTTGTTGTGCCTATGTACATCAAAGATTAAGTAAAATTGAACCAAGAGCTAGAAAATGCATTTTTCTTGGCTACCCAGAAGGGGTAAAAGGTTATAGACTTTGGGATAAAACTCTGCCTGGCTTTAAAACTTGTATTAGTAGAGATGTGACCTTTAATGAGAATGACTTTCCATGTTTGATGAAATCCTCACATTCTGCTGTTCCTAGTGAGGTGGAGAAACCTTCTGATGTTACCTTTATCCCTGATCTGTCTAAGGTGGACCCTCCCCTCATTGAGCATGACTTGCATGATAATATGAATGATCAAAATGATATTAATGCTGATGATTCTGCTTCAAATGCTTCTGATCACATGAATGTTTCTGAATCCTCTGAGTCTCTTCATGAGCATAACTCTGATCATAATTCTGAGCATAACTCTGAACAAATAAATTTGGATGATTATGTGCTTTCAAGAGATAGAGTTAGAAGGGTAATTAAAACCCCTTCCAGGTATGATGGATGCAATTTATCCTTTTATGCTTTCAATGTGTTCAATAATCTTGAATCAGCTGAACCTAAAACTTACAAAGCTGCTGTTACTTGCCCTGATTCTGAGAAATGGATTGATGCCATGAAATGTGAAATGAAATCATTGCATGATAATGAAACTTGGATTTTAGTTAAGAAACCTGATGATTGCTCTGTTGTGGAATGTAAGTCGCTATTCAAGATAAAACAGAAAATTAATAATGTTAGATGTAAAGCTAGGCTTGTTGCAAAAGGATTCACACAAAAAGAAGGTGTTGACTATAATGAAATCTTTGCTCCTGTAGTTAAGTTCACCACTGTGAGAATCATGCTTGCATTAACTGCTCATTTCAATTGGGAACTTAAACAAATGGATGTGACAACTGCCTTTTTGCATTGAGAACTTGAAAACAATATCTATATGCAATAGCCTGAAGGTTTTATTGATAAAAGCCTCCCTGATCATGTCTGCTTATTGAAAAAATATATGTATGGCTTGAAACAGTCACATAGGCAGTGGAACATTAAATTTGATAATTGTATGAAAAGTATGGGCTTCTGTAGAAGCAAGTTTGATCACTGCCTATATTATATGCTTTCTCTTGTGCCTGTCTTTTTGCTCCTATATGTGGATGACATGTTGCTAATAAGTCCCTGCTTGAAGACTGTGAAGCATGTCCAATCTGAACTCTGTGCCAACTTCAATATGAAAGATTTGGGAGATGCAAGGAAGATTTTAGGTATGAACATTGATAGGGATAGAAATAAGCATACTTTATTGATGCATCAGTCTCCTTATGTTGAACAAGTCTTGAAAAAATTTGATATGCATGCATGCAAGCCTGTTTCTGTTCCTCTTGCATCCCACTTTCAGTTAAGTAAAGATCAATGCCCTAAAAGTGATTTTGAACTAAAAGAAATGGTTGACATTCCCTATGCTAATGCCATTGGATCTGTCATGTATCTGATGATAAGTACTAGACCAGATATAGCTTATGTTGTATCTTGTCTAAACAGATATATGGCTAATCCTGGCATGCCTCACTGGGAAGCATTGAAGTGGTTGTTAAGATACTTGAAATCCACTGCCTCTTGTGGTCTAACTTTCTCAAAATCTCCTGAAGGAGTTAAATGTGTTGGCTATGTGGACTCAAATTATGCAAATGATAGGGACCACAGAAAATCTACAACATCATATGTGTTTACTTTATATGGTTCTTGTATAAGTTGGAAATCACAATTACAAAGTATAGTTGCCTTGTCCTCCACTGAGGCTGAGTACATTGCAGCTACAGAAGCTGTAAAAGAAGCTATATGATTGAATGGTGTGTTAACTGAAATTAATTTCATTGATGATAAACCTCTACTTTATTCTGATAGCCAATCAGCCATCCAACTTTGTAACAACCCAGTCTTTCATGATAGAACAAAGCATATTGATGTAAGATATCATTTCATAAGAGACATAGTAGAGAAAGGAGAGGTGTTGTTGGATAAGATTCCCTCTGAGTTTAACCCTGCAGATATGGGCACTAAGTGCCTACCAGTTGCAAAGCTGGAATCTTGTATGAAGTCTCTTAACATGGACTTTGGTTAACACTTATGGGATCTGAGATGGGCTCTCACAGTTAAATCTGTGTTTCATAGACCAATCCTTATTTCTGAGGTCGTTGGTGCCTCAAGTTGGTGATTTACCCTGGTACTCTCAGCTAGGTTTTGTACAAGTTTATCTTGGTCAATGATCTTTTGAGACTAGAGACTTGTAAGTTGGGTTGGTCTCACGTGGTAGAGACTGGATTAAACACGCATAGTGCTTATTTCCTCCCTCTCTTAATGTGACTTAGTGTTGCATTCAAGAGTAAAAAATACTGGCTATGATGATAATCTCGTGTGTTTCTTTTTGGCAGGTCCTCTTCTTTGGTGACGGAAAAAGTCCAAAAGGGCCAAAGGTGGAAATGTTGGGATTGGCCCATTTGTCCTCCTTTCTGGCCCAATACAAAATAACCTATCTACCCGGCCCAGCCCCAAACCCTTAACCCTAAGTGGCGATCCAACTTACTTCATTAAACAACATTATTGCTGTTGTCTCTTCCCTATGCTCTAGAAGCATTTATAATATCACTCGTCTCTCTCACTCTCTTCACGATAGATTTCACAATCTTATCTCAGATCCTCTCTCTCTCTCTTTCTGGATCTTCTCATCTCACTCCCACAGTTTCTCTGGCCGGAGTTCTGATAATCGGCTCCTGTTTGGCCGCTGAGTGTTTGGGAGGAGAGTGTTGTGAGAGAGAAAGGAAGAAACCCTCTGCCTCCTTCAAACCCTAGCCTCCCGCTTCCTCTTCCCCCTTCTCTGGACTGTTCTCCGGTCGCCGGAGAGGGCTTCTGCTGATCCCAGTGGGAAAATCTGAGCCGCTGTGCCTTGGGCACCTTTTCCCACTCCCGATTGCTCTCTGTCTTTTCTTGTTACTCTCATTATCGTATTTGTTGTGTTATCTCACTTGTTTACTTGTCTTCTCTGCAGATCTGAAGGGATTCGAGCCTGTGACGCTGCTGCTGCTTGAAGAAACCCTAGATTAGCTTCTACAGTTGAAACTTCCTGTAATTTCTTGTATTCTTGTTTCTAGCTACTTGAGTAGCCTGTGTTAGGAACCGCTAGAGGTAGGGAAGCAAGCGGTGTAAGCCCTAACTAGGCGATACCACAACATATACCATGTGGAATGTACCCATGGCATAGAAAATGATTTCCCCGCAAAAGGTACGAATGAAAAATGACTTTAATTTTAAATGCAACCCCAAAATTAACGATTGGGCCAAATGGAGACATTAAGATAGTATTGGAAGACAAGTCCAGCCCAAGAGTTGCCCACGTGGCCAATCCGTTATGAGTGTTAGATTATTAAGTTCGGTTTAAATCGAGCCAAAATTTTGATGATGCTATAAAAATTTTGACATTAACGCTAAACCTTATTGTTACACTTTTATTTATCGAATATTGAGGGTGTATGAGAAACTTACATAGTTTAAGTGTCAATGTACAAAAGTAACTACTCTCAAAAGTGACAAATATTAAATTTACCATTTTTGAAAATCTGAAATGGGGCAAGCTGTGGTTAAAAAGTAAAATGTGTGCGACAGACTCGAATATTGAATTGTTTGTTTGGACAAGTGAAGATAGTGAGAAATATGAGAAGCAGAAGCAGACACATATATAATATTTTACACAGTACATTCTTGTGTGCCAATTAATTAAATACAACCTGAAGTCTTATTTCCGTATAGAATTTTGAATTAGTGAAATAGGATGAACATTGACATTTATGTTGTATTAGTTTCCAGTTAATATTTAGTACTGTTAAATAATTGTAGAATCAGTAGAAAAAAAAATAGTTATATTTTGTCCATGTAGTCTTCACTAAGCCTAAGAAAGGAGCTAGAGAGACAAAAATTAGTTATCAACAAACTAAGGATTATGGTTTTTACTATGTTCTTACTTGATTAATCCTCGTGCATAACAAGAAAAACTGCACCAAATCAATTTACTTCGTAAAACATTAATTAACGCATTGTATTTTGCAGTTCATTGGTTTTGACAGAGAGAAGATGAATGCACAGAGTCATGCATGATCTAAAATATTGTGAAAAAACTTGAAAAATATTGTAATGGCAACATCTTCGTCTAAATAACTCAGAATGTACATTGAAACAAGATGTTTGTCTACCACTCTCTCTCTCTCTCTCTCTCTCTCTCTCTCTCATGTTGATCCTCATTGGTGCACTCTCTACTTGTATTTGATGGAGTGTGAACATAACAAGATTGACAAGTGATAGGGGAAGCCGGTATAGAAAAGGAAAGCTAGCTTGTGACTGAATTCCCTTCTTGGAAATGAAACATTCTTTTTTATGCAACGCACACTCACAGTTGCGATGATATGGCCTTGGCCTCCTCTCAATGTCCGTGTCACACATTGATAAGCTTCCATCAAGGAAATCTGCTGCTCGGATGGCCATTTTACTTCATGGAAATGTGAATGAAGACTTAGCTCATTTTGTTTCCTCAAGGGCAGAGAATTATATGAAATATTTCTCTCTCTTTGTACCTTTTAGCAAATATTCTCTTACATTGTAGAGTGTGATGAAATAAGGTGACAAACAATGTACTAAACTATGTATATTTCTCCTTCTTTTTGGTCCTTTAAATATATAGATTCTGTCTTAATTAAGTTGTCATTTCTGAAAGTGTTATTGAGCTAGAAGAGAAGGAGCCTCTTGATTGATTTCTGAGTGGGAATTAACCAAACAGGAGATTCTATTTTCTTGAAAAATGTTGGAAGAGCATCTAAAAACAGAGGAAAGTGACAGAGCCATTCTCCTATCTTTCCGAGGTTTCTATTGTCGTTCAAAGTGTGACTTGACTCGGGTTTATATAAATCAAAGGACTATCCTAGCATGGCTTGGACAGGCCTAAATTCGAGAGATTCTGCGTAAACTTCAAGAGAAAGTTTGGCATACAGTTCCTTCGACTACTTAAACTTGTTTCGCATCTTTTACTAGGGAAATTTAGATTATTAGCAATGGTGCCTAAAAAACCAACTGATGTGAGAGAAGAAATGCTAAAGATTGAAAGAAAGACTTGTTTGTTGTCTTCTTATATTTGTACAATTTGCAGAGTCTGTTTTCATAGTATTCCTACAATTGCAGCGTTGTTTGTTTATTAGTTATTTTTGTCATGTAATGTTTGGTAGTCTTACAAAACTAAGGATATCGTCCATAACCTTGTCTTAACATAATGTATAATTAACAAGAAATGCTATGACAGAGAAAAAAATAATTCCATAGCTTTTGCAATTAACATCCTAACACATATTCTTGATCTTTTACGGGGAATATCCATATTTTTATAGCTCTTTTATTTAGTAAATGTAGGAGTTTTGCAATCTTTGTCTGGAAACCAGATCCTTGCAAAGTTCATCGTTATATTATAGAAGGGAGATGAACAGACAGAGCTAGGCCTCATGATAAGAACATTTATATATGGGACTGACTAGAGTTCTTTTGATATCTCAATATTATGTATATATCAGGACTGTTTAAATTTGATAAAATTTTAGTGACTCTGCAATATAATATTATTCTTCAATAATCTCATCCAAGTAGATGGAAATTAAACCAGTTTCATTTTGCTGGACTAGTGATCATTCAACTACTTGAATACTGTATAAATTTCATGTTAGAATACGCTATACAATTGTATGCAATTTTTTTATTAAATTCTATCAAAATTTTGTATTTTAATTTGCAACTGATCTTTGAAAGACGAGTTTTCACTTCCTGGAAGATGGGAGATGATGATTCTGATACTATTTTGATTCAAGACAAAAGAAAAGGCCAAACAAGTGGGTAGATTCATGTCTTCTCTCTCTCTCTCTCTCTCTCTCTCTCTCTCTCTCCTGTCAAATTAATTGCTTCAATTTTTTACCTCACCAATTATTTTTTATAGCATGCACTCATTTACTAACTTACAACAATTTTATTTTACAGCATGCATGCATCCAAGAGCTAGTTGTTTGCTTTATCTTGATATAGCTGGAGGGTCCATTTTCTTGTTTCAAGTTTAGGGATCTCTTTTATCTCTCTCTTGTATGCTTCTATTTGCAGGCATTACAATAAGGTGCAAACGCTAAAACTATAATGCATTGACAAATATAGCCAAAAATGATAAATGCTAAAAGTTTTGATTGGAGTATAATTCGTTTCTGGGAGTGATAAGTTGCATATTTGCACCTATTTTTAGGTGATTTTCCCTTGTTTTACTAAGCTTTGTTGTGCGTTTATTGGGATTTGATGATCTTTTGAGTTTTGCAAGGGAATAAAGGTGTTTTGTAGGAAAAAAGGCTAAAATGATCATTTTGGAAGCAAAAGAATTGAAGAAGTTCGAGTAGGAAGAGTCCAGAAGCTTCTGGCAGATAAGGCGTGGCCACGCCTTAGTCTGCTGGCGGGATTTAATTCATAAAATTACAAGTGGGTCCAGCAGAGATAAAGATGGACGAAATATTTGCTTCCAATAGGCGATTTTTCACAAGGAAAGAACCTTAGAGTCCTAGAAGGAGTAGAAGACTTACCATTAGGGATGAGGAAAGAGAAGATGCTATCTAGAAGACTCAATTATATTCAGATTTAATTTTCTCTTTTTCGGAAGAACATTATTCACGCCAGAAACATTATTCACGCCAGAAACACGATTCATGCCAGAAACGCAGAAGGAGGCGGCTTTCATATGTTTTCATATTTTTCCAGATTTTGCTTTAATTCAAGAATGATGTTCTAAATACTTTTCTAGCGAGAGGATAATCAAGACTCAGATTCTACACGTTTGTGAGATCGAATTGGTTTTATTATAATTTATTTTTCTCTTTATTTATAAATCCTCTGTTTGTGATTTCTGTTATTGTTTTAATGATTATGCAAAGTGCACGTTGTATGATTGTTGGAATGATTTCTTGCTAGTGAATTATCTAGATCCGTAATTGTCTAGATTATTTACCTAAGTAGCGCAATTGGATAGATTGGGGGTAAACAGTCCTGCTTTCGACACTTTGGGGATTTATAATCTTATCTGAACGGGTCATCGTATGATTTTCATGGGTTTGAATTGGTGTTTCTCTGTTTCTTAATGCTGTTAGTAGATTTAATTCTATGGTCGTACCTAGGATTGTCTATTAATTAGAGAAGTAGTTAACGGTCGTACCTTGACTGCCGAATAATTAAGGAGAAACGAGGTTGTTAGGTCGTACCAATAGCCATAGCCAATTTAGAGAGAAAGTTGAATTATATCTTTGCATCTGTGATCAAATTGTGTAATCCGTTGTCGAGATTATTCTTGAGCTAGATATTTCTTTTATTTGATCTTCGTTCATCATTTTATTTCTTTGCCATTTAATTGATTTCATTGAATTATTTTAATTCCAGTATTCAAAACCCCCCATTTAGTTTTAGGATTTTAGATAAAAAGATTAATATTTAATTTACCAGTCTCTGTGGTTCGACCCTGCTTGCTACTATTGCAATTTATTTGGATATTGAAAAGCAGGTTTATTTTTGTTGGTTTCGACACCCATCAAATTTTGGCGCCGTTGCCGGGGACTGGTGTCAAATTAAATTTATTCTTTTTGTCTAATTTATGTCAAATATCCCAACAGGGGAATTATTGTTCGATCCAGAAATTGAGAAGACTGCTAGGCGATTGCGAAAAGAAGCTAAATTGAAGAAGCAGCAACCTCCAGCTTCTTCGTCAAGTTCGAGTTCTGAAGAAGAATTGTCGGAACAGTCAGTTGAAGTTGAAGTCGAAGTAGATAGAATGGTGAACAACAGAGAAAGAACTCTTCGTGAGTTAGCCGTTCAAGATGTGAATCAACCTCCGCTGTGCATTGAGTATCCGGAGATGGAGGTCGATTTTGAGCTGAAGTCTGGTCTTATTCACTTACTCCCGAAGTTTCATGGTCTTGAGAATGAAGATCCGCACAAACATCTGAAGGAATTTCATGTGGTGTGTAGCACAATGAAGCCAAAAGGAGTCACAGAGGACCAAATCAAGTTGAGAGCTTTTCCGTTTTCTTTGGAAGATAGAGCTAAAGATTGGTTACTGTATCTACCTTCTAACACAGTAACAACTTGGGAAGAGATGGGGAGGATGTTTTTGGAGAGATTCTTTCCAACCACCAGAGCTACCTCACTCAGAAAAGAGATTACCGGGGTCAGACAGAAGGATACGGAGACTCTTCACGAGTATTGGGAAAGATTCAAGAGGTTGTGCGCCAGCTGTCCGCAACACGGGATTTCTGAGCTATTATTAGTCAATTACTTGTACGAAGGACTGTTGCCTGCTGAGAGGAAGTGGATAGATGCATCGTGTGGAGGCACAATCAGTGAGAAGACGCCTACACAGATCAGAAAGATCATCTCTGATATGGCTGAAGCATCACAACAATATGGCCGCAGACAAGAGACTCCCATCCGAAGAGTGAATGAAGTTGGCTCTTTGTCTATCGAAAGTCAGCTATCTGAGCTGACATCTCTAGTGAAACAGCTAGCCACGAGAGATCTGCCACAGGCTAGAGCATGTGGAATTTGCCTTGCACCAAATCACCCTACTGATTCGTGTCCTACTCTTCAGGAAGACGCAGGTGAACAGGTGAATGCTGCAGGAGGTTTTCAAGGTCCACCACGTAGGAACTACGACCCATATTCGAATACCTATAATCCTGGATGGCGGGATCACCCGAATCTCAGATGTGGTAATAATCCACAATCCCAGCAGTATCAGCCGAAGCAGACAGTTCTCCCAGAGAGCAGTTCCGCCGATAACTCCATTAAGGCGCTTGGATCACTTGTTCATCAATTTATCGTAAAGCAAGATGCTGTTAATTCCAAAACTGAGGTGAGTATTCAGGAACTACGTGATCAAATGTCTCGAATGGCTTCGTCGATGAGCCAATTGGAGTCTCAAGGGAAACTACCTTCTCAAACTGTAGTTAATCCCAGGCAGAATGCAAGTGAATCACCTTGAGAAGTGGGAAAGAATTAGCCGAGCCAGCCAGAGAAAAGAAGAAGACAACTAGAAGAGAAGTTGAGAAAGAAGCTGAGATTGCTCCACAAGATGGCGCGCAGAATGCACCAGAGAAAGATAGGCAGTCTGAGGCCTATATAGTAAAGCCACCATTCCCATCTCGGCTTAACAAATCAAAGAAGGAAGAAGCTGAGAAAGAGATACTCGAGACCTTTCGAAAGGTAGAGGTGAATATTCCTTTGATCGATGCCATTAAACAGGTACCTAGATATGCAAAATTCCTAAAGGATATGTGCACGAACAAGAGGAAGCTGAAAGGCAATGAAAAGGTAAGCATGGGCGAGAATATTTCTGCAGTCATTCAAAAGAAATTGCCACCCAAATGCAAAGATCCAGGTATGTTTACTATCCCCTGTAAAGTTGGTAATCTGAGGATTGAGAGAGCTATGCTAGATCTAGGGGCTTCGATTAATATCATGTCTTTATCTGTCTATTCTGCTTTGAATGCTGGACCTCTGAAAGAAACTGGTGTAATTATTCAACTTGCTGATAGGTCAAATGTGTATCCTGAGGGAGTGTTAGAGGATGTATTGGTACAAGTGAATGAGTTAGTTTTTCCTGCTGATTTCTATGTGCTAAATATGGCTGAAGAAGGATATTCTAACTCTGCATCTATTTTGTTAGGAAGGCCATTTCTTAAGACCTCTAGAACTAAGATTGATGTGCATGATGGTACCCTTTCTATGGAGTTTGATGGAAATCTGATTAGGTTCAATATTTTTGAAGCTATGAAATATCCTAATGAGGTTTCTGGTGTTTTTATGCTTGATGTGATAGATCCTTTGGTCGAGAAAGTGTTTGAAGTCTCTGACTCTAATTTTCTGAAGACAGCTTTGACTAATGCCTTTGATCTGAAAGAATTACAGATTCTAGACAACATGTTTGGCGTGGACGAACATTTACATGACGCTGTTCAAGAATTGGAAGCTTTAAAGCCTGAAGTCCAGCATGTTTTCAAAATAGAGTTACCTGTTTCTCATGTGAAATTTCTCCCTTCAATTGTGCAGGCACCCAAGCTGGATTTGAAGCCACTTCATGTGCATCTCAAATATGCATTTTTAGGAGATAATGACACTCTTCCAGTCATAATCTCGAGCAAGCTTCAACCAGTGGAGGAAGAAAGATTGATTCGAGTGCTACGGGAGTACAAAGAAGCTATTGACTGGACCATAGCAGACATTAAGGGACTGAGCCCTTCGACTTGCATGCACCGAATCTTGTTGGAGGAAGATAGCAAGCCATGTCGTGATCCTCAACGGAGACTCAATCCAGCGATAATACCCGTCGAGCTTAAGCATAAGGCTTTCTGGGCCGTTAAGCAACTCAACATGTGTGTGGATGAAGCTGGAACTCATAGGAAATTGCAGCTGCAAGAGTTGGAGGAAATCCGAAATGATGCCTATGAAAGCTCCAAGATCTATAAAGAAAAGACAAAGCGCTTTCATGACCAAGTTCTCATTAGAAAGACTTTCACTTTTGGTCAAAAAGTTTTGCTTTACCATTCCAAGCTGAAATTATTTCCTAGAAAATTGCGCTCTAAATGGCTAGGGCCCTTTGTTGTCACTAACGTGTTTTCACATGGTGCAGTTGAGATTCAGAGCTTAGATTCGGAAAAAATATTCAAAGGTGAATGGGCATCGTTTGAAGCCGTTCTATGAAGAATTTCAAGCGCAAAGCATTGATTGCATTGGGCTATAAGAGCCTCATTACTCACCTTGAGGAGTAGGGAACGTCAGGCATAACGACGATAAGCAAATGCGCTTGGGGGGAGGCAACCCACCTTGGTTTTTCTTTGTTTTTTTTGTTTTGGTTTTGTTTATTTTATTTTCTTGGTTGTTTTTGAGGCACTAACAAGCTAACAAGTGATGATTATAATCTTTGTGGCTGTTTTGAGTGAATATAGGTACCCATTTTTTTTGAAGAAATTTCGTGCTGAAGGAAGCTGCTAATAAGGCATGGCCATGCCTTATTTTGCAGAAGCTCCTGTTTGGATTTTGAGCTGGGGGAGAATTTTTGGCCCTGAAGGGAAGTGTAAATAAGGCATGGCCATGCCTTATTTCGCGGACACCCCTGTTTGATTTTGTGAAGAGGGGCGTTGTTTAGTGTATTTGGCCTTGGGGATTTTTATTTTTTTATTTTATTTTTATTTTTATTTTTATTCGTCTTTATTTATTTATAAAATTAAAAAAAAAATTAAAAAAATCAGAAATAGTGTTTAGTTGATAGTTTTTTTTTTTTTTTTTACTTTATCTTATTAGAATATGAATAGAGTCAAAGTCTTTGGAATAAGTCAACATCCCCCAATCCCCAAATTGAAGAACCCTAAACATCGAGACTCATCTTCATCGCCTCTCAATCGCCATCTTCCGCCGAGCTACCGCCATTTGCCTCTCTACCGAAAGTCACCGCCGCTTCCATTCACGAGCATCGCCGCTCTCTCACAGAGCCGCCGATGACCACCGCGGCTGTCTCCACCAACATCCATCATCTTCCTCGTCTTCATCATCGATCATCTCCAGGCGCCGTTCCCTCCGCAGTCCGCCTCTGTTTCCACCGCCAGTCACCGACTCCATTGACTTTTATTTTGTTCTATTTTTACTTGTTGCTTGTTGGTATTGTTTCATTGTTTTCTTTTGCTTTTCGTATTTTCTGTTTAGGTTTAGTTGTTTTTGTATAAAAAAAAATTCTCTCTTTCAAATTGGTTGTCTTTATCCCCTTTATGATTTAAATTGTGATGCTTCATTGAGATGAATTGATGTACAGTTGAGTAATGGCATGATTTGATTGAGTTTACATTCTCTACACCTTGGACTTTTGCTTCTGATGATGAATTGAATGAAAAGTATGTGGGATTATATGCCAATGACCTTTATTTTGGTAAGTTTTGAGCTTGAGCATCACTTAATTTAATTGCTCCTTCTTTCCATGTGCGAATGTCATGCGTAGTTGATTATCTTCTAGAACTTGCTTTGTTATGCATTTGGGATTACCTCAGTGATGTGGAATGTGAAAAAGGGCAATTAGGAAAAGCCAATTTAAGCCTTCTTTTGAGCTTACCTTGGAAGAAAAATCCCTAGATAGCCGTTTTGCGCCTTAGCCTGTTTTTATTGAATTTTGACCGCATTACTAGCCATGTTTATCCTTCTTTGTTGTGATTTCCATGTTTTGATCCCTTTTATTGAAGGAATGTGTATACTGGTTCATTCGGGTTGGTATTGTGAGTTGGTTAAATTTGGGGAGTAGAAGTGAAGTGCTTGAGATTGGTTTTGAAAAAAAAAATAGAAAAAAAGGGAGTTTGGAGCTGTGATTGGAAAGTGAGAATTGAAAAAAAAAATGAAAAAAAAAGAATGAAAGACTTGGAGAAAGTTGAGAGGAAAGAAAGAAATTTTGTTGATTAGAGCCTCTTGTGTGAAAAAAGGAAGAAGGATGGGAAAGTTGTGCCGTTTCGATGTCTTATGGAAAATGTATTGTCATTCCTTCGATTTTGAAGCCTAAATATCCTCGTTTATCCACCCTGACCCGAAGCCCCGTTACAACCATAATTGAAGTCCCTAAATTTTTACGTTTTTGCTCACTGTTTGGTGCCTACTTGATATATTTGCAAGCTTATGGAAGGGTCTTCTATGTTTTGACTTGAGAGTCCAGATATTTGAGCCTCAAACACATTTGAGCGATTTTGAGTGAATCTTGGTTAGGGTATTGAATTCCACTACACTTGGATTTTGAGAAATCATGAAAGTATTCGATCATTGGTGTTAGATGTGGAAATTCATTCTTTTCATTGTTGGTGCTTAATTTGTGTATTGGTTCATTTATTTGGAGCATTATGGTTTGAGTTGTGAAAGGGCATTGAAGTTGTTTTTGTTTTGGTTTTATTCTCTTGCTTGAGGACAAGCAAAGCTTAAGTGTGAGGGGGTTTGATAAGTTGCATATTTGCACCTATTTTTAGGTGATTTTCCCTTGTTTTACTAAGCTTTGTTGTGCGTTTATTGGGATTTGATGATCTTTTGAGTTTTGCAAGGGAATAAAGGTGTTTTGTAGGAAAAAAGGCTAAAATGATCATTTTGGAAGCAAAAGAATTGAAGAAGTTCGAGTAGGAAGAGTCCAGAAGCTTCTGGCAGATAAGGCGTGGCCACGCCTTAGTCTGCTGGCGGGATTTAATTCATAAAATTACAAGTGGGTCCAGCAGAGATAAAGATGGACGAAATATTTGCTTCCAATAGGCGATTTTTCACAAGGAAAGAACCTTAGAGTCCTAGAAGGAGTAGAAGACTTACCATTAGGGATGAGGAGAGAGAAGATGCTATCTAGAAGACTCAATTATATTCAGATTTAATTTTCTCTTTTTCGGAAGAACATTATTCACGCCAGAAACATTATTCACGCCAGAAACATTATTCACTCCAGAAACACGATTCACGCCAGAAACGCAGAAGGAGGCGGCTTTCATATGTTTTCATATTTTTCCAGATTTTGCTTTAATTCAAGAATGATGTTCTAAATACTTTTCTAGCGAGAGGATAATCAAGACTCGGATTCTACACGTTTGTGAGATCGAATTGGTTTTATTATAATTTATTTTTCTCTTTATTTATAAATCCTCTGTTTGTGATTTCTGTTATTGTTTTAATGATTATGCAAAGTGCACGTTGTATGATTGTTGGAATGATTTCTTGCTAGTGAATTATCTAGATCCGTAATTGTCTAGATTATTTGCCTAAGTAGCGCAATTGGATAGATTGGGGGTAAACAGTCCTGCTTTCGACACTTTGGGGATTTATAATCTTATCTGAACGGGTCATCGTATGATTTTCATGGGTTTGAATTGGTGTTTCTCTGTTTCTTAATGCTGTTAGTAGATTTAATTCTATGGTCGTACCTAGGATTGTCTATTAATTAGAGAAGTAGTTAACGGTCGTACCTTGACTGCCGAATAATTAAGGAGAAACGAGGTTGTTAGGTCGTACCAATAGCCATAGCCAATTTAGAGAGAAAGTTGAATTATATCTGTGCATCTGTGATCAAATTGTGTAATCCGTTGTCGAGATTATTCTTGAGCTAGATATTTCTTTTATTTGATCTTCGTTCATCATTTTATTTCTTTGCCATTTAATTGATTTCATTGAATTATTTTAATTCCAGTATTCAAAACCCCCATTTAGTTTTAGGATTTTAGATAAAAAGATTAATATTTAATTTACCAGTCTCTGTGGTTCGACCCTGCTTGCTACTATTGCAATTTATTTGGATATTGAAAAGCAGGTTTATTTTTGTTGGTTTCGACACCCATCAGGGAGAAGAGACAATGATCAAGATGAAAGCGCACATGCATTCATGCAACAAAGTGTAAAGAAATTGAACGATATTGTACAAATAAAGTGGAGGGTTTTCTGCATTGTCATAAAAAAAAAGAAGTCCAAATCAACATAATTTACAGTAGAAGGAATTGAACTATATATTCATGTCGATGTACTCTTTATCTGAGGATGTTTACAGAGGAGCTAACAAAAAAATGCTAGTGATTTAGCTACAAGTCTTTTAGATTGCACTCTGGTGTTGAGCACATGAGAAGATAGAGGAGAGAAAGTCGAAGGTGACACAGAAAGGAAACAGTTGCATCTAAATTCCCTTTTGGGGAATGAAACATGGCTCTGAAGTGATCCAACATGCGAGCATTCGTCTTTCAGTTTATGCAGTGCACACGTGCAGTTGCGATGATATGGCCTATGCTCTATGTTCATGTCACGCATTGATAAGCTTCCATTAAAGACACAATGGAACATCATGTCACCTGCTCCAGTGGCCATATATTCTCTCTCTTTCTCCTCTACTTTCCTAATTTTCTATTGTGTGTGAGGACTGAGGAGATGATTTCTTACTATCTCTAGCTTGCATGTTTCTTGGATGCTATATATAGAGAGAGTAGAGGATTATTCTATGTTTGATTAGAACTATGCTGGTGGTGATGTCTAGAACTGACCTAGACTATACAGAAGAATAGTGATATTCAAGAACAGGTTGATATCGAGTTGAAGTTATTGAAGTAGCATTGCTCTCTACTTAAGATTTTTCTTAATTTTTCTCACTATTTACTATGAAAATTTGGACTCCGTTGATGTAGGGACTGGGAGAGACTCAGTTGGTTTTTGTTTCCTTGTGTTTGAACCTTTCACAAATGTTTTGTTTCCATCGCGCGAACTGTGAGATGATCAATTGGATGTTTCTGTTGTTTTATTGATTAATAACACTTCTACCAAACTATGAAACTTGTTCTGTATGGTGTCTTGTTTCGATTATTCAAATAAGCAGATTTGGTTTTCTGATTTACATTACTGATGATATTAATTAACGAGCTTAATTCAATTCTCAGAAGAGTTTATATTATCTTGATCACTCTTTTAATTATTAGTAACAATAAATTAGATAATAGATGAAATATATACTGATTTTCCCTCCTAAGTTAGGACATATTTATTTTTCTATATGGAAATCAATGAACTTTGTCATTTACTAATTTACTGTCTCTATTCTTAGATACTACTCATAAATTTTTACAATCCTCTATGTCAAGATTGTAACTGAAATATGTCTTTCACCACATTGAACTGATTCTTGATTCCTTATCATTTTCACTAATTTGATATTACTTTTAGTCTGTTTGCATGGGAAAATTGTTGTCTTTTTTACCAGGGACAAACATGAAGAACAATTCCTTTGACTGCAACAGTAGCATTCATTTCTCTTTATATAACGATTCCTTACAACTGTATATATACAACTCTCTCTCTCTCCCCCCGATAATCTTTTTGGCAATCGATAACACTGTAAATTCAACTTGTCTAGATATTTTCTACTAGTATGGTTTCTGTTGAAATAATCCACCTCATGTGGAGTGGTCCCACAAGCATTACAAAGTTGACCACAAAGTTTCCTAAGTTTATTGTGAAGTATGGCTGCATTTATTGCAGCAAAAAGTGAAGAAAATATATATAGCAACAAAAGCTGCACACAAGTCGGTGGCTACAAGATTTTGGTAGCCTCTCCCTATGGATTTGCTTCTACAATGCACAACAGTAGAGTATGCTATAGGAGAAGACTTTTGCAGCTCAATTCATCTATAAATTGAGCATGGTTCTGCCGAAGAAAAGGCAAGCAAGGTGCAAGCAAGTGAGGCAAAACAAGAGAGAGTTTAGTGAGTGTTTTTGAGAGAAGAAAACGTGAGAAAAGTTCTCATTCCTCTTAGAAAATAGCTCAATCCTCTTGTGGTTCCAAGTTATTTAACTTGAGATATTGTGTTTCCTCTACTTAGTTTAGGGAGAGTGTGTAAGCCTACTATACAAATAGTGGATGTTTTCTAGACTCCGGTCTCGTGGTTTTTCCCAATTTGGGTTTTCCACGTAAAATTCTTGTCTCCACATTTTATTATTCTACACCTTCATTTTCTTGGTTTGTTCCTATTTTTAATCCAGCAAAAGGGAAAAGAATTGTCCTGGTTCCACTGTGTAAGTATCAAATTGCTTTGATACTCAGTTTTTCGACAGATAAAAATCTACCTCTTTTCCCAACAAGTGGTATTAGAGCCACTGGGTTAAGAGGGCGGATAAAAAATGGAGGAATCGTCATCACTTGGCGGGATGTTCAAATTGAGTGGATCAAATTACTCAATTTGGAAACCAAGCATGTTGGATCTTCTCTACTGTAAGGACCTCTATTTGCCCTTACATGGTGATGATGCCAAACCGAAAGATATGAGTGATGATGAATGGAACATCATGCACAGAAAAACAGTTAGCTACATCCGGCGCTTCATTGAGCACAGTTATTTCCATCATTTTGCCAATGAGGAGAAAGCTGATGTTCTTTGGAAGAAAATGGAAGCTATGTTTGAAAGGAAAAATGCTTTAAACAAAGCCTCCCTTATCAGAAAAATGGTTCGATTGCGATATGTGGAAGGTGCCAACATGACAGAGCACCTAAATGCATATCAGGGTCTTATAAACCAATCCATCAACATGAAGATATCTCTTGATGATGAAGTCATAGCTTTACTGTTATTGAGTTTGTTGCCAGATAGTTGGGACACTCTTGTAGTGTCAATCAGCAACTCGGCTCCAGACGGAGCACTGACCTTGCAAATGGTCAAAGATAGTCTTCTTAATGAAGAGTCCATAAGAAAAGAGCAATAACATTCTTCTGAGTCAAAGGCGATGGTTGCTGAAAGTAGTAATCGAGGGAGAAGTAAAAACAAAAATTCTCAACATTCAAGAGATAAATCCAGGGGGAAGTCTAAATCTCGAAAAGACTTCAAATGCCATTATTGTGGTGGTCCCAACCACTATGAAAGAGACTGCAGAAAGAAGAAAAGAGATCAAAAGAATGGAAATAATGAAAACAAGAAAGCTGATCAAGACACAGCAGCAGTTGTAGCTGATGGCGATATTGTCATAGTGTGCGATGATGCTTGTGTAAGTTCATCATGCCAACAAACAAACTGGATCGTTGATTCGGGCGCATCATATCACATTACACCATATCGTGATATGTTTGCATCCTACACAGGTGGTAACTTTGGCAAAGTCAGAATGACAAACCAAGGGGTGACAGAGGTTGCTGGTATAGGAAACATCGTTCTGCTCACCAACTCAGGATGCAAATTGATCTTGAAAGATGTCAGACATGTTCCTGATATCAGGCTCAACATTATTTCCACCGGCAAGCTTGACGATGATGGATACATCAACCACTTCGGCGAAGGAAAATGGAAGCTAATCAAAGGCACCCTGATTGCAGCAAAAGGTAGAAAGCAAAATTCTCTCTACCTGATGCATGCTACGTTATCCAATGGAGAGGTGAATGCAGTCATCAAAAATTCCTCCATTGAGCTCTGGCATAAAAGACTTGGGCATTTGAGTCAGAAAGGTTTGGAAGTTCTGGCAAGAAGAAACCTCCTCCCTGAAGTTAAAAACTTGCACTTGGAAACCTGTGTTGATTGTTTGGCTGGAAAACAACACAGAGTTGCATTCAAAAGTTTTTCTCCCTCAAGAAAAGCTCAGCCTCTTGATTTGGTGCACACTGATTTGTGCTACATGAAAGATAGAACTCTTGGTGGCGCGTTGTACTTTGTCACTTTTATAGATGACTTTTCAAGAAAAGTCTGGTGCTTTGCTTTGAAATCTAAAGACCAAACATTGGAAGTCTTTAAGTAATTTCAAGCAAAAGTCGAGAGAGAGACGGGAAGGAAGCTAAAGTGTGTTCGTGCAGATAACGGTGGTGAGTACCAAGGCCCGTTTGAGCTATACTGCAGGAACCATGGAATCAAGCTTGAGAAAAGTGTTCCAAAGACCCCTCAGCACAATGGCGTGGCAGAGAGGATGAACAGAACAATTTGTGAAAGAATTAAATGCATGTTGTCACACTCCAGACTGCCTAAATCCTTTTGGGGAGAAGCTATGAGGACTGCAGTTGACTTGATCAACCTTTCTCCATCAACTCCTTTAGGTGGTGACGTTCCAGATAGAGTTTGGCGAGGGAAAGATGTCTCTTACGAACACTTGAGAGTGTTTGGCTGCAGAGCTTTCGTGCACATTTCAAAAGACGAGAGATCCAAGCTTGATGACAAAACTAAACCATGTATCTTCTTGGGATATGCTCATGAAGAATTTGGTTACAGATTATGTGACCCAATTAACAGGAAAGTTATCAGAAGTAGGGATGTTGTATTCCTTGAAGATCAGATTCTCGATGATGCAAAAGAAAAGCCTGAATCCAATTCAGAAATTCCTGTCAACTTAGATCCAGCTCCTTCACCGACAATCCAGAATTACGGGGGAGATACTCAACCTGAGCATCATGATACGGTTGATGTTGAACAAGGTGGTTTTCAAACACCACCTGCACAAGATGTTCCTCAAGTTAGAAGATCAGACAGACAAAGACAACCTTCTACAAAATATAACCCACATGAGTATGTGATGTTCAGTGATGGGGGAGAGTCGCAAAGTTTTGGAGAAGCCATGGCACATGACCAAAAAGAGAAGTGGTTAGATGCCATGAAGGATGAGATGAAATCCTTGGAGGAAAATCACACCTATGACTTGGTAAAGTTACCTGCCGGAAAGAGACCACTGAAAAATAAGTGGGTCTACAGGTTGAAGACTTAGGAGTATAGCTCACAACCAAGGTACAAGGCGAGACTGGTTGTGAAAGGTTTCAATCAGAAAAAGGGTGTTGATTTTGAAGAAATTTTCTCACCAGTGGTGAAGATGTCTTCAATCAGAGTTGTTCTCGCAATTGCTGCAAGTTTAAACTTGGAAATTGAACAACTTGATGTGAAGACTGCATTTCTTCATGGAGATTTAGATAAAGAAATCTACATGGACCAACTTGAAGGTTTCGAAGTCGAAGGAAAAGAGAACCTTGTATGTAGGCTGAAGAAGAGCCTGTATGGCTTGAAACAAGCTCCTAGACAATGGTACATGAAGTTTGAGTCCTTCATGACTGACCATGGCTACAACAGAACCAACTCAGATCACTGTGTTTTCTTTAAGAAATTCACAGATGGAGATTTTATCATATTGTTAGTTTATGTCGACGACATGCTGATTGTGGGCCATGATGCTAGCTAGATTGACAAGCTGAAGAAAGAGCTAAGCAAGTCTTTTGCAATGAAAGACTTGGGCGCAGCTAAGCAGATCCTTGGAATGAAGATCTTCAGGAATAGGAAAAAGCAAAAACTTTGGTTATCTTAAGAACAATACATTGAGAAAGTTCTTGAAAGATTCAACATGAGCAAGTCGAAGCTAGTCAGCACTCCACTTGCGGGTCACTTCAAGCTTAGCTCTGCACAATGCCCCGCAAATGAGACAGAAAAAGAGGAAATGCAAAAGGTACCATATTCTTCTGCAGTAGGTAGTTTAATGTATGATATGGTATGCACTAGACCAGACATTGCTCATGCAGTTGGTGTGGTTAGTCGATTTCTCTCTAATCCTGGAAAAGAACATTGGACAGCAGTGAAATGGATATTACGGTATCTGAGAAGCACTTCTAAATTTTGTCTAAAGTTTGGTGATAACAAAATTTTGCTAGATGGATTTACAGATGCAGATATGGCTGGTGATGTTGATTCCAGGAAGTCCACATCCGGGTACCTGATGAGACTTGCAGGGGGAGCTATCTCGTGGCAATCGAAACTTCAAAAATGTGTGGCATTATCCACAACAGAAGCTGAGTACATAGCTGTGACGGAAGCTTGCAAAGACATGTTGTGGTTAAAGGAGTTTCTACAAGAGTTGGACTTGAAGCAAGAAAAGTATGTGCTTTACTGTGACAGTCAAAGTGCAATTCACTTGAGTAAGAATTCAAGCTTTCACTCAAGATCGAAGCATATTGATGTGAGATATCATTGGATTCGAGATGCACTTGAAATGAAACTAATGCAGCTCGAGAAAGTTCATACCGATGAGAATGGAGCCAATATGCTTACCAAGTCCTTACCATGAGATAAGTTTGAGATCTGCAAACTGAAAGCAGGTCTATTTAAATCTCCACATGATGTGGAGGGGGAGAATTGTTGAAATAATCCACCTCATGTGGAGTGGTCCCACAAGCATTACAAAGTTGACCACAAAGTTTCCTAAGTTTATTGTGAAGTATGGCTGCATTTATTGTAGCAGAAAGTGAAGAAAATATATATAGCAGCAAAAGCTGCACACAAGTCGGTGGCTACAAGATTTTGGTAGCCTCTCCCTATGGATTTGCTTCTATAATGCACAACAGTAGAGTATGCTATAGGAGAAGACTTTTGCAGCTCAATTCATCTATAAATTGAGCATGGTTATGCCGAAGAAAAGGCAAGCAAGGTGCAAGCAAGTGAGGCAAAACAAGAGAGAGTTTAGTGAGTGTTTTTGAGAGAAGAAAACGTGAGAAAAGTTCTCATTCCTCTTAGAAAATAGCTCAATCCTCTTGTGGTTCCAAGTTATTTAACTTGAGATATTGTGTTTCCTCTACTTAGTTTAGGGAGAGTGTGTAAGCCTACTATACAAATAGTGGATGTTTTCTAGACTCCGGTCTCGTGGTTTTTCCCGATTTGGGTTTTCCACGTAAAATTCTTGTCTCCACATTTTATTATTCTGCACTTTCATTTTCTTGGTTTGTTCCTATTTTTAATCCAGCAAGAGGGAAAAGAATTGTCCTGGTTCCGCTGTGCAAGTATCAAATTGCTTTGATACTCAGTTTTTCGACAGATAAAAATCTACCTCTTTTCCCAACAGTTTCTTCCTATGCATTATAGGATCTAGGAATTTTGCATTGTATAATCCGGAAATTAAATGGGATCTTTTGCAAACTGTCATAGCCATGATATATAAGTGTCATTTCAATTAGTTAAAAACTCAATCAAGAACAATTTAGTAGCTAGTCCCAATAGTTTGGTCAATATTGTACCATAAAAATGTTGTCGTTTTTGTTTTGTGCGCATGTGTTAATTCTCTCTCTCTCTCTCTCTCTCGTTCATTGCCGCTCGATAATTAATTTTTTTTGAAACATATATATATATATATATATATATATATATATATCCTAAAATGAAATTAGTGAACTCTAAAATTAAATTGAATTAATTTAATTTTTTTTGTCCGACTTCTCATCCATTCACACTAACTCGTGGGTTCGTGCACTGCGCTCGATAATTATTATTCTTTTTAAATAAATATATACTCTAAAATAAAATTAGTGAATCCTAAAATTAAAATTGAATTAATTTAATTTTTTATCTATGGCTCGCGTAGTGTACTTGTCCGACGCTAATGCGGGGTTCGTGCATTATGCTCGATAATTAGTGGAGTGAAATAAAATGTTTTTAAAAAAAATGAAAAAAAATGAAAAAACGTAAAAAAAATAAAAGGTAATCAGTGGCTGAATTGGATGCGTGCTGAATTGCCGATGGGCTCAGTTGGGTTGTATCGCTGGGCTCAACTGGGGCGGAATTTTGGGTCGATTTGACCGGTCTAACGGATTGTGATCGTTAGACGATCTCATACAAGTTTTTGTCATCTCTAGCTAATTGAAGTAATATATCTAGTTGAGGAATCATGAACATAAGAAGATTGAGAAGAGATTGCGGAAGATGATACAGAATATGAACACTCGCTCCTAAAGTTTAACCGGGCCAGTATTTGTCTTTCGGTTTATGCAATGCACAATTGCAGTTGTGGGGATATGGTCTTCTCGCAAAATTCTCAAATTCTACATTAATGTTTCAGTTTGTAATGTTTAAAATAGAATTTGGAAGCTTTGCCCGAACAACAATATATTGGATGTACAAATAAAACGATGTCATTTCGAGAAAGAAATAAACCTCATTGCTTGAGTGTACTACTGGAAATTTGGGGAGCATCAGGTTTTTTTTTCTCTCTCTAAATCTTTCTCTCTGGGGTTAGGGTTTACGAGTAGAGCGCCGCATTTTTCTCTTTGTGAGAGTCTTCCGTGAGGGTTTGTGATTGTTCTTTTGGCTTTCTCTTGGTGGGTTTGTTTGTTTCTGTTTGTTTGTGTGAGTAAGGATATTATGAATTCTGAAGATATTGCTAGATTGGTTGAAAGATTGGAACTTTCAAATGAATCTAATGGTCCAACAGTTACCATATCTGACTCTGAACAAGAATATTCTATGGAAAGCAGAGAGCGTTTATTGATGGGAAAAATTTTCCACTCCCGTGATATCAAGAAGGAAACCATCCGCAACCAAATTCCAAAAATCCTTCATATGTGTAAGATCCTGAAAATCGAGAAAGTGGGTGATAATATCTTTGCTATTGAGTTTGCTTCTAAGAAAGATCGTCGCCTCGTCTTAAAAGAAAACCCTTGGCATTACTATGGTAGTCTAATGGTCTTTAAGGTTCCAACGGGTCTTCAAAATCATGCTTCCATTGTCTTCGACGAATTTTCGGTATGGATACAACTTCACAACCTCCTCTTTCTCTATAGGGAGACATCCTTTATCCGCAAGTTTGGAAGCCAACTTGGTATTGTCGAAGAAGTTGATAACAACGGTATTGGAAGTGCAGTGGGTCAGTTCGTGAGAATAAAGGTACGAAAAAGAATTGATAAACCTTTGGAGAAGTGCTTCTATGTAGCAGATGACAAATCCGGAGAGAGGTGCATGGTGCTTCTTCTATATGAAAATCTCTCCGACTTCTGCTACGCTTGTGGCTGTGTTGGACACATGTTGCATGGCTGTGAAGATGAATCAGCAAAAGGTAAGGAGACTCTAAGCTTTGGATCTTGGATGAGAGCTCCTGCTCAAATAGGGTTCGATAGAAGCCCTACCATTGAGAATGCTGGAAGGAATAAGGTCTTCGGTTATTTGGCTAATATCCAGACCACCATTAAGCCTCAGCCAGTGACTGCAAGGTCTGATAAGGGAGAAAAGGCGATTTCTACTGCTACATCAAAGACAGAAACTAAGAAAAGTCCTATTATCGAGGAGCTGGCACACCTTCTCATCAATGGCGAAATTGTGAAAGATAATACTCCTTCGAAAGCTATGCAATCTCAAAATGAAAAAATTACAGATAATGTCTCAGATATTATGGCTGAGGAAAACGTGCAAGATTCCACTAAGCTAATAGGAAACGAGGATTCAATTATTTCATCTTCTACAGTCCAGCCTGCTACCAAGAGACAAAGCAAGAACTGGAAAAAGCAGGCAAGAGAGAAACATGTGCCTACTGAAATCTCTGAGAATCTAAGACTAGAAGATGAGAATGGAAAAAGAGCTTGTCTTATGGAGGGAGTTAAAGTTAATATGGTCTCAAGGAAAAAGATGAAACAATCTCTAACTGAGGTTAAAAAAATGTTGGCAATAACGGCGGTGGCTGATTCCAAGCCCTGTCGAGCTCAATGAATGCTTTGTTTTGGAATGCTCGTGGTTTGGGGAATAAACGAGCATTCCATGAGCTGAGGCGGCTCCTTGCTGCCAAGTCCCCGAGTTTGGTTTTTATTTGTGAAACGAAGGTTGTGAAGGGTAGATGTGAAAGATGGCAACATTCTTTTGGTTTTGATGGTATGTTCGTGGTTGACGCAGTTGGAAAAAGCGGGGGTTTAATTTTATTTTGGAAAAACCCTTGTAAGGTCTCTTTGAGATCTTTCTCCTTTGGGCATATTGACTGCATTGTTGATTGGAATAAGGTTCAGTTTCGTTTTATCGGTTTTTATGGAAATTCTGAAGTAATCTTCGGAGGTTCTCTTGGGACTTACTTAAGAGATTGGATAGTGCAAGCTCATGATCCCTTGGATTGTTGGTGGAGATTTCAATGAAACTATGGTGGATTCAGAAAAGAAAGGAGGTAATCCTAAGCCTCTTTCTCTTATGAATGATTTCAGAGATATTATTTTGGAGTGTGACTTGTTTGATTGCGGTTCTGTTGGTGAGGCTCTTACTTGGTTTAATAATCAAGAAGGGGAGGCTACTATTTGGTCTAGACTGGCCGAGTGTTTGTGAATGGAATTTGGAAGGAAAAGCTACCTAATCTGGTCATCAAAACTCTTGACTTTTATGGTTCCGACCATAGACCTTTACTTTGCAAAATCACTTTTGAGGCGCATAGATTTGAAGGTAACCAGAAACGGTTCTTCTTTGAAGATAAATGGCTCAAAGACACAGGTTTTGTGCCAGATTTTTTGAATGCTTGGGAGGGATGGCATTCTATTACTAATCTCCCTAAAAAGCTTATTAAATGTCAAGATTATTTGAAGATATGGCCAGGCTCTAGATTTGACAAATTAGCTAAGAAAATTCAGATTCTTAGGACAAGAATGGAGCAGATTCTTGGAAGATGCTTAGCTAGAAATGAGGATAATCAACTGAGGGAGATTGACAAGGAGATGAATAATTTATTGGATATGGAAGAAATTCATTGGAAGCAGCGGGCTCGTACTAGTTGGCTTGCTCATGGCGACCGCAATACTCCTGCTTTCCATGCTTATGCTAACGAGAGAAGAAGCAGGAATCGCATTGAGGGTATTTTAAATGAGCAAAATGTCTGGGTTTCAACCCAGAATGATGTGGCTGCTGTGTTTGGGAATTAGTTTAAAAATCTGTTCAGTTCTTCTCATCCTTGTGAGCAAAACTTGAACAAAGTGCTGGATCATATACCCCTTAAGCTCAGCATTCAAGGTCAGAATTCTCTTATCACTCCTTTCTCTGAAAAAGAAGTCCAGATTGCTTTGTTCGATATGCACCCATCTAAAGCTCCGGGACCTGACGGTTTACCAGGACGTTTTTTCCAACAACTCTGGCCAGATATTGGAGAAGATATTACTGCAGCCATCTTGAAAGTGCTCAACAATAATGGTAACCTTCATAAATGGAACTTGACTCTCATTGTGCTTATTCCTAAGATCGACAGGCCTAAGATGGCTAAAGATTTTCGGCCTATAAGCCTTTGCAATACGATGTACAAGGTGGTGTCCAAAGTCATCTCAAATAGGTTGAAGAAAGTTCTTCATGAGGTCATTGATGAGAATCAAAGTGCATTTGTTTCGGGCAGAAATATTACAGATAATATTATGATTGCTTTTGAGTGTATGCATTGGATTAACAACGCTTGGAGCCGATCTAAGTTTGCAGCTTTAAAACTCGACATGAGCAAAGCCTTCGACAGGGTGGAATGGTGTTTTCTTGAAGGTATTCTGACTCGTATGGAATTCCCAGCTCCCTTCATTAATTTGATAATGAACTACATCTCATCTGTCTCTTACTCTTGTGTTATTAATGGTGGTGTTTTCGATTCTTTTAAACCATCGAGAGGCTTAAGAGAAGGCGACCCTTTATCGCCTCTGCTCTTTATTTTAACTTCTCAAGGTTTCTCTTCGATCTTAAACCATCTCTCTAATAATGAGAAGCTGAAACCGATCTGTTTTGGAGCGGAAGGGCTGAGAGTTTCACATCTTTTTTTCACCGATGACAGCATGCTTTTTTTCAAAGCTGATGTGCAGAGCTGTGAAAGTCTTAAAAGATGGCTGAAATATTATGAGTTGGCCTCAGGTCAGAATATTAATCTTGATAAGTTAGCTATCTCTTTCAGCAAAAATATGAACGTGAATGACAGCAGAAGAGCTCAGACTATTCTTGGAGTGAAAATGGTGGAGAAACACGACATCTATCTTGGTCTACCTACAGTCTCATGCCGGAGCAAACGAATTCAGTTTGGCTATTTGAGAGATAGAGCTCTGAAGAAACTTGCAAGTTGGAAAAATAAGCTTTTATCTGCTGGGGGCAAGGAAGTTCTCATCAAATCGGTAATCCAATCCATCCCTACTTATGCGATGCAATGCTTTAAAATTCCTGTGTCCATTTGCTATGAAATTGAACGTGCTTGTGCTAAATTTTGGTGGGGTGATGGCCCTGGTTCTTCCCGTATGCACTGGCAAAAATGGCGTGAGATTTGTCGCCCCAAAGCCGAAGGAGGGCTTGGTTTTCGCAGCTTGGTTAATTTTAATAAAGCTCTCTTAGCTAAGCAGGTCTGGAGATTGGAAACTAAGCCTCAATCTTTATTTGCAAGAGTTATTAAGGCTAAATACTCCAGAGATTCTAATTGGAGAGATGTCTCAACTAGAGCTACTCATTCCTACATTTGGAGATCATTATGCTGGGCTAAACCAATGCTTGAGAAAGGAATGTGGTGGAAAGTGGGGAATGGAGATAATGTCAAATTATTCAGTGACAACTTTGTATCTGATCTTTGTGGTGGGAGCATCCCTAACTTGCTTGACCTCTCTCTCAACACCAAAGTGAGTAATTTTATTTCTAATCAAAGAAAGTGGGATGTTAGCAAGCTGAATGATGCTGTTGGAAATCATATGGCAAATATCATCCAAAATGTTCCCATTGCTACTGATGGAATCGATCGTTGCAGCTGGAGTTTTGATGGTAAGAAAAATTATTCTGTCAAATCCAGGTATCTTGCTGATATCGGGCACTTTTCTCCTGATCCAAAGACTTCAACTGTGGTGAGAGATCTTAATTGGAATAATTTGGTCTGGCACATCTCTCTTCCCCCTAAACTCCTTATTTTTCTATGGAAATTGTTGAATGAATTCTTGGCGAACCCTATGAATCTTCTACGCCATCATGTGCCGGTGACAGGATTATGCGAGTTATGTAAAAAAGATTGGGGCACAACTGTGCACTGCCTCTACCTCTGCAAGGGGACTAAGGAAACTTGGAAACACTCTATTTATTGGGATATTCTTAAGAAGAACAAGTCAGGTACAATGCTGGAGATTGGTAAGAGTCTTAGAGCTTGTATGTCTAAAGATAACTATTCTATTTGGGCTATTACATCTTACTTCACTTGGATTTATCTTTGCAACATCAAGCACAACAATGAGAGGTGTTTTCAGAAGGCAGATATCATTCAAGCCAATTCCTACCTTGCTGATTTCAAAGCAGCTTGCAAGTTTACTAAACACAAAAATCTGTTCGGGGAGCTCGCCGGCAAGAACACTTGGAGACCGCCGCAGCAAGACACTTATCGCCTTGATGTTGCTGCCACTGTCGACATGGAGATGAATTTATTTGGGATCGGTGTTGTTATTCGTGATTGGAATGGAAATCTGATAGCGACGCTGTCCAAGCCAATTGATAAACCAAACTCGGTGGCAGATGCTGTTTTTAAAGCTATTATTGATGGCATTACTCTGTGCAAAACTGAAAACTTGGGGGCGGTGAAAGTCTACTCCAACTCGATGAATGTTATTAGGAATCTCAAAGATCGTCAAAAGGAAGAGAACTTCTTGGAGACGAATCTTCTGCAGGTGGCCGAAGCTTTGCAAACGGGGGTTATTCTCAGTTTTAATCATGTGTACCGTTGCGCCAATATTATCGCTCACTCTCTAGCACATTTTGGGGCTAGAAGTGATAATTTGTGTACTTGGAACTCTTTCTTTCCTCATTGCTTGAGGGATTTGATTAATACATAATTTATTTTTCCCCTAAAAAAAAACGATGTCATTTCAATGGTCGGAAGACAGTTACACATGTTCATATCAATTTAATTTACTTTGACGTTCATGTTTAATTTGCAAAAACATTTCATTTTATGGTAAAATTTTGACGATTTAGAGGTTATGTTTAAAATTAAAAAAAAAATAGAAGTAATTAGGCCTTCTTTTATTATATTAGAGCTAAGGTGGTATGGTAGGACTAATTAACCTAGAATGTTGAAAATAATTTGTTTGTATTTTTCTAGAAAGATCAAGAGAAGCATAGTATTGAAACTGTGCCTTAGAAAGACAAAAATCATCTTGGAGAATTCAAGTTAAGGATTGAAAGCATCACTTGAATTTTTTTTATTATTATTTAACCTCTAATTATAGGAATATAATTCTTGGCGGGTAGTGATTGTTGATATTAATTAATATTCCCTCCTATCGACTATGTAACCAAGGGAAAAGGTAGTTGTATGAAACTGAGGAACTTTTTTAGGGACCTTGCTCTTTGTTAAATATAGTAAAATTTTTATACAGTAATACGGTTGGGATCAAAGAAAAATATTACTACAAGAAGGTTATTCTTATATAGAGTTTATGTATAAAAATTATTTTTTAAAAAAATATAATATATATTATACAATACTTGAAAACATCTCTTCATATTTTAAAAACATGAATCTAAAAAGTATATAAGATTCATTCGCGTGCTTTAACCAACGAAGAAAGCCTCATTATAAGAATCAGGCAAGAAGCGCAAGATGATAATCCGGAGAATGGTAGTGTAGAAATAGAAAAAGTATCGTGTCAAGAAGCTTCAAGCATGTTGGACAAGCTGAAAATGTTTTGGATCCAACGAGAAGGTGATTGTGTTGATGAGTTACTTCGAACGACCAAGTCAAAAGATGTGGTATTAACCTAAAAAATTAAAGCAGTATCACATGCAACTTTAGATAAGTATTTGATACAATCTTAAGTTTAATGTAACATATGTAGTTAAATAATTCTAGATATTTTATATAGATATTTAAATATATTTGAAATTAATGTCATTTTATTACAATATGGACGTAAATTTCTTAAGAATGGTCCTAAAAAAGCACCGGAATATTATAATGTAGATGTTATTTTTATTTATAACTGGTTCCGAGTTGAAATCATAACCTTTTATTGCTATAAGGAAATTATTCTTATATACAATATTCTTATATAGAGGTTTTACTGTGTATCATCTTTTTATTCTTCGCTAATAATATGTAACAACAAAATCATTTAATATTCTAATCAGCTTAAACGGTTTAGATTGGGTCATAAACTAAAAGATTTAATTGCATTTGATCACTTTCATATATACATATATCTATCATTTAGTATTAAGAGACAAAATGAGAAGGGATATTCCCGCAAATGCAACAGTGCTTCAAAGAATATTGCTCCTAAATTTCTGCTTATGATACTATTCAACAATTTGATTTGGACCATGTTTCCGTATCTATTTTTTTTTATTTTGTCGTGTAGTAGCTGAATATTTACGCTACTTGATGATAATAATATAAGCCAAACATCGGATGCGATTCTTTAGATCAAATTGTGTGTCTCATCTATGTTGTCAATATTAAAATTGAATAATTTTAATAATATTTTCATTAAAATAACATTTATTATATTATAACTAATTTCAATTAATATTTATTACTACAAATTGAAATTTTAACAATATATATATATACACCTTAGGTTTATAATAATCAATCCTAAAAATCAATTAATATTAATTAAAAATGAAAATTAAATACTAAAAATTAATATAAACCCTAATTGGTGGAATAAATCATAATAATGTAAAATTATATTAAAATAAAAGAAATTAAAATTGAAAAATTAATAATTTTGCTGTTTGGTATACAATTGATACAGACAACTCCGGACTACGGGATCTCATGTGACCAAACATTTGACGTGATTGGTACTAGATAATGAAATCGAGTGAGAATGGAAATAGAAAATGATTCAAATGAATAACAAAAAACTTTAAATGGTCATGACTTTTTCGTTTTTAATTCAATTTATTCAAATAATAAATCAAATTAAATTTTTTTCATAATCTTTCATTTAAGATCGCATGTAGATCTGTCAAAACGGATTAGTGGAGAGGAGGGAGAAGGGGTCGGGTAAGAATGCCAAGCTGGCGGGCCTAAAATATGAAGCCCTACTCGTACCCGTCTATACCCGTGGGTTGGCGGGCCAGCACAGGGGCTTTTGTTTTTATTTTTATTTTATTTTGTGCTTTTACTTGTTTTTCGAACATTAAACATTTTCTTTTAGACAAAAAAAAAATATATAACTCTCTTTTTAAATGTTGTATGATACATAAATCAAAGCTTCCCGGTACACATATTGTGATGGAGATATCGTAAATCTAGAGGAAAACGAGTTTGAAATTTTTAAAAACTTACCGCATGCCATCTCTTAATAACTAAATGGAATAATTATTGTAAAAATATATGAAAAAACATTATGGGAAGCATCTCTTGAATCAGCTACAGCCTACAACAATTTCTATATCAGTATTTTAAGGGCAGATGCATCATTTACTCTGTCCCCGTTCATTCCACATATTTGTACCTTCTTCACAATCTCGTATTAAAAAAATATGAACGGAATTTTAAAAAAAATCATTTTTTTAAATAAACAAATTAAAATTGAAAAATAATTAAATAAAAATAAAAATAAATACAACTTCATTTTTTAAGTAAAAAATAAATTTAATTAAAAATTTTAAAACCACTATAATTTTATTTTTAATCATTATTGTTTTGAAAAACAATCAAAAAATTGTTTAATTTTTTTTATTTTAAAAATAAATAAAAAATTGCAAAGAAATTAATTAATTTTTATAAAATTCTGTAATTTTATTTTATTTTTAAAAAAGTAAATTGAAAAAAAAACATACAATAGTTAAATAAAATAAAAAAATTCAATTAAATAAAAAACAATTTTTGTAAACTATCGTTTGAATTTTTTCAAAAAATAATAAATCAAAATCAAAAAAATAAAATAATAGTGGTTTCAAAAAAATAATTAAATTTATTTTTTATTTTGTTAAATGAATACTTTACTTAAAAAATTCAATTTTTATTTGTTTGTTTTAAAATAAACGAATTTTGTTTTTATTTTGGAACGTACTATCAATTTGGTTAAAATCAAGTCCTTGTACTATCAATTTAGATAAAATAAAGTCCCCATAAACTTGATTTTATCTAAATTGACAGTATGATTACCTCATTTTAAGCAACTTGATAGTAAATGGACTTCATTTTATACTGCGTATATTAATTGCGTAAATTATATCGGCAAAACACTATTTTTGGGTCTTTTGATCGTACGAGGACAATGTTAATTGATGATTGAATCATGATGAGTTGAAGAGACGAGCAAGTTGGTGACGGAATCGGAGGTTAGTTTTATTTTTAAAGGGCATGTTGAATAACAGCCAAGTTAAAAATTAATATTTTAATTGCTTATTTTGAAAGTTCGTATTGAATTTATAACTACGTCCAAAATTCATGATTTTTAAGACAACTAACAGTTAAAAAATTATAATTTTGATGATGTCACACTGAAACTATTTTTTCTGCATTTGGAGTAGGTCAATCCATTGACATAAACCCTTATATTTAACTAGGGTAAAGAAGAGCACATCTTGATACAATGGTCCCTGTTGATTATTGTCTTAATATACTAATTTGTTAACCACACGCAACCTGTTTCTACTCATCTTGGCTGCTTAATGTCTACGGTCCACCTGCCAAATATATAGAGGGAGAGAGTAAAAAAAAATAGTCATTACAAAATGTTTATTTAGCCATCAATTTAAGAAAATTATTTTTTAGCCAAATTGACTAAAACACCCCAAAAATATTGTGCAAAAAAAAAAAAGAGAGAAATGTGACAGAAAGAATATATATATATATATATATATATATATATATATATAAATATAAAAGCTCACGAAAAATTGATTTGTGTATATTGACAATCGCATGGGAGGGAGGCGGTGCAGGCGGTGTAGCGTGTGACACCATCTCAGCCTCTACATTTGGCTGCTTTTGGCCTCCAAATATCCTCGCCCAAACTAAACGACATTTAATGGTCGTAACCAAAATATTTTTCCCCAAAAACAATTAATTTGACTAATATCTTCGGTAAGCATCGAAGAACAAAATTTAAAATTCGACGAGTGATGACCTAAAATTATTAAATTGAAGTTATAGTTAAGACTTCTTAAGTTAATTAAGCTTTATGACTTGCATATATATTATATACACTCATTTCATCCCATAATTATAGTCATCTTTCCATTTTCACATAAATTAAAAGACCCATTTAATATGTATTAGAAAGACACAATTTATATACAATTGTCATATATTATCCTTCCTTTATACTCTATGGTTTTTCCTTCATACTAGATTTCAAATAGTATATTTAGTAAAATTATTTCAGAAATTTTATAAAAAAAACTAATTTTAAATTATTTTATTTGATGGTATGTCAAGAAATTTCTTGTGGTGTGATAGAAACACCCTAAACCTTTTAGAATGGGGTTTAGACATCCACGGCTGTTGTAAATTCGAGTTGAAATTGAATTTCTTTCTCTGAACAAAATACTAGTTTAATTTCTAAGATATAAAGCGCCACGGTTCAGGATTTGTGGGATTTTATCAACTAACAAATGTTCATTATAATCTCCGGGTAGTTAAATTATATCATTTGTCTTCTTCCTAGCTGTGCAAATTTTGTTTCTTTCTTTATATTTCGTGACACATTTGATACTTGACCTCTTATTTGAATCATTTAATTTACTACGTATTTAAATATAAACTGATTGATATATTAAGGAATAAGGAAACAAATTCGGAAGAAAATGTTCAAATTAAACATGACTATTAAAGTTAGAGGAATTACTCTCCAATAAAATAAAAGGTTGGAGAAATTACAGATTAAACAAAGTATAAATACACTTTTTTTTATGGACAGAGGTTACAACATTTCCTCTCTGTCCCATGCATATATGAAAAAAAAAATCACAACCTTAATTCGCTCCCTAATTATTTTCTACAGTAGTTGAAAACTACACAATTATTCCACAAAATCTAGAAAGAAAATTAAAAATCAAGATTTGGGCGAAGCACTGACCTCCTCTTCATACCCAGCCGCTTTGGACAGCGCCAATTGCGATGACCTCCTCGGTATATCCGCCGCCGCGGCGGGAGAGGAGGGCGGAGATTGCGAGGACTGTCCGATGAGAGCGAGAGATCCTTCGCTCCAGGAGCGGCGGATGGGGTAGGAGACCTTGTCGCGGTGAGGGCAGTGGCCGATGGACTTATTGTGGAGCGCGCAGCCGCAGTTGCGGTGGTAGGGGCGGCGCTGAATCCCCATATCCGAGCCGGGAATGCAGCCTTCGAAGAGGTTCCGCAGACCGTCGCCGGCTGCACCAGTCGCCATGATTTAGATTTGATGGAGATCTTCTTGGCTTCCACCAATTTGTTGTTGCTGATTGAATTTATTTGGGGGTGGGATTAGCAATTTAGCAAATAGGAAAAATAACGTGTAAATCGCGCGGGTGTTTGCTATATATGAGGCGGGACAAGTGGAGGGGCACACCCGTTGTGGGCCCCCCTATATAAACTTAGACTAATAAGTAATAACAAGTTTATCAGCTCCCCTCTCTCTCTCTCTCCAAATTAAAATCAATATTACCTTCTTAATTAATTATTACTTCTTTATATGGTCGGTCCCAGCATTCCTGTACATTTGAATCAGGCAGAAATAAAATATAGAAAATATATCAAACTGGACTAGTTCTGTGTTTCTGCATCTGTTTTGAACAGTTTCAGGAACTGCAACATCTAAACTCATCTTTAACCGTTTTGGGTTCATCACTAATGAACTTGAACCGCTTCAGGTTCGCCTTCGTTGAACTTGAACATCCAAACATAAATCGTGTTCTTCGTCACCGTTTCTGTTCCTGGATCTGTCCTGAATAGATTCTCTCCATCGATTGTAATCATGCATTACAACGCTCCAGTTCTTGAACATATTGAACTGAGACATAAAACAAACAGAGGAGAAAACCACAAGATAAACAGAAACAGAAATACAAATACACGAGAACAAACTCGCCTTGTCTGGAACAGATTCTGGACTAGACTCGAACTGTCTTAGACAAAACCTACAACAAACAGCAAACTAGTTTTGTATGAAATTAAGCCGAGTCGAGGAGACATCTTTCCGCAAGACAATTACGCCCCGGCTAGTGCTCACGGTATTGGCGCTTGTCCCCAAAGATAAAAAGATTTCGTCCTACCCAGTAGTAGCACCACAAACTGATAGGCTCCATCGAACTAGACAATGAGAGAACTGAGAAGCAATGAGACTCAATGAATGATACTAAATGCAGAGACTTTGTCTAAGAGAACCCTACAAGCTCTCACACAACTCTCTACAACACATACACCACCAAATCTACTATTCTACTCTCATATCCTCTTTTTTCTCTACTTCTCTACTTATAAAGCATGCAAGAGCACCTACTTATAGGCACACATTCCACTTCATTTAGGACTAGGGTTTGGGCATTCAAACCAAGATGTAACCCCCATGACTCCATGAGTTACTAGTATGCATTCAAACCCACATTTGTAACCTCCCATTAAGGATCCATTCAAATCCACATTTGAAACCTTCCATCAGTTACTACCGTTGTGGTATTAACTCTCCACCATGAGTGAGAGTTGGTTACACTCCTGGAGATCAGGAGTCACATCCGTGTACATCAATCGGTTCGGACATTAAATTGTCCCTAAATCTGTTCCTGACAGATTACCCGACACTTGATTTGAATCCACCAGGAGTGATTTTGGCTAGGCCCAAATTCAACTAAGTTCACATCAAAGTTCACTGAACGACCAATGCTAAGACACGAGACATTCTCACTTTCACTGTCACTATAACTGTTCATATCCCGAGAACGGGAACGAACATTGGCATTGTCGATCTCGCACGTGTGACTCGAAGCTTACGCACTTAGCACACATCAGATGTCACACTCAAGTGATTACACACTTAAGTACAAGCTTAACCAGCTTAGGCTTCGATTACGGGATCTCTCAAATGTAACATGGTACATTTCACCCACAACATACATGCCCCTTTCACGTGACCAACTTTATGATTAATTTCTCACTCACCATAAATTAGGTTTGAGAAACTAATACACCATGATTATCTAATACAACATAGATACATCATTCAACATTTAATTCCTCCAAAATTAAATATCACGGCCACTGAAAATCGGATAAAATGAGACCTGACTACTCACTTTATTAAACTCAATTTTCCAATAATATATATATATATATATATATATAATATTAACTTTTTTAATAGTAGTTTATATATATTTTGTTGATTTTGAATATAGTGATTGGATTTCAGTTATTTTATTTATACTGAAGAAGAAAATTGCTTCTCTATTTGCTGCTTCAATACTCTAGACTTTAATAGTCATTATGTATGTATATAATTACCCATATTGATAAAATGAATATAATTATTATTAAAGTTGCCTTGAATATACTTCTAAATATTAAAGTTGCTTGAATTTAATTTTACGGGAATTGGGTTTATAACTTTATATATGCTGAAAATTTTATAATTTTTCCATAGAATTTGTCATCATCACACTAAAAAAAGTACTCCACTAATAATTAATTAATCTCCGATCCGTTCAAGAATTACAACGACTAAAACACAATCATTAATTTAAATTGAAAACTAGTGAAATTCAACCTAATATCCTCGTACCTCAGTTTTAAGAAATTATAATATCTCATTTTAATTTGAAGCATGTTTGAACTGGACAAATTCAAGAATTATTACACGAGTAGTGCGTCGGGTCACTCTCCTCTCTCTGTAACGAATCAATCGCACTATGATTATTTGGATTTTACCAAATCATCATCAAGCTAAGATTAAAAAAATTCACATACACCGATTTTGTATCAAGTATTATGCATTTCCTAATTAATTGACATAATCATCAAACTAAATTTGTTTTGTTATTACTTCGTCTTAATTATCTTACGGTCCTTGATCATAAGAATTTAAATATTGACAACATATATAAAATTAGGTGCAATTGTTCCCTAAAAATAGTATGTGTAATTGATATAATTTAGGACCTTTTTAATTACCTAGATAAAATCCATTCCAAAAATTGATATAAATAAATACACACACACACACACAGTTTTTCCTTTTATTTCGAGATCCTTTTTGTCCGATCATAGTTTTCGACGGAAGTTGTAGGGTGATTTTCTTGACTAAAAGCATTTGAACTAGGTTTAACCAAGAGAAAACCTAGAGCTTAGGGAACATATATAGTTTGTATGGTAGCATTTACAAGTTTATGCCAAAGCCGAGATGTCTTTTAATTACCTTAATTAATAAATCATATATTTGTATGAGTTTAGACATATTTATTTATAGTTCACTAACCACTATATATATTACACTTAACGTCGGTGGTCATTTGCTAAAATGTTGAATTCGTCACATAAATTTCTAATATTATATTTTTTCCAGCAATTAAGGATATGTACCATAATATTAGTTTATTCGGTTGCATTTGCATACATTTGAGAAAAAAAAATGAACAAAGAATTTCAAATGATATGATTTATCAATTCACCAATAGTTTTAAAGAACGTCATTTAACTTATTATTATTATTTCCTTCAAATACTTGGTTAATTAATTTTGCAGTATATAGTACTTAATTTTAAGGAGTTTTGGGTTCTCAACCGTAGGTTTGTTTGTTTTTTCGTTTTGGTTCATTAATTTATGAATTGTATAGAGCATTACAAATTCAGATGTATTATTTGAGCTTTTGAGCTAAATAAATGAAAGAAAGCACAAGTTTAGAAAATAATGTTTCTTTAGAATTTGATAGTCATGATATTACGATCAAGTATCAACAAATATTTCGAATTAAAAAATTTCGCCGAAATAAATGAAAGAAAGCTACTCGTAATCATCGTTGTGCATATGATATTTCGATCTGAGATGGGAAGGAATTGAACTGTTGAAATGGGCTTAACCCGCCAGCTGGGCCTTTTAAGCCCAACATGACCCAGCCAACCCACTTGCCACCCTTCTAGACAAAATTACATTCAATATTGTCAAAACCAATAATTTAAATATATATATAGAGAGAGATAATATTGGAAAAATATATAATAGTAAGTAAATATAAGTAAGGAAATATATTTATTCGTGATGTCATGATCATTCAAGAACAAATATAGAATTTTATTTTGTGAAATTGGAACAAAATATATTATGAATAACATGAACATGGATATAGGCGTTCCTTACATTTTATATGGTTTTGACTTTTGAAATAAGAAGTATTTCATCAAAAAATATATATATATATATATGTGCATATAAACATAGTTACGACTTACAATTTATTATAATTTTAGAATATAAAATATACCTTTGTATAATAAATATTTCACCAAAAGATTACATGTTGCAAGTAGTTTTAGTTATGAAAAAGTTAATATAAGTTTTTCTATTTTTTTAGGTGAAGTTAGGCTAGAAGTTGAAACTTAGCAACATGGGAAGATGGTTCCTATTTATTATAATATTTATAGAGAAGTACTAACCGATAAATTTGAATTCTCTGTTACAAATAATAATATAGTGTAGCATCTCGACGCTTTGCACAATTAAGGGTGTCCATTCCGTTTAATCGAACCAAAATTACCATTTTTTTTGTTCTCCAAAAATCGACAATGAAAAATCGGGTTGAGTAAGAGTAATTCGGTCCGATAGTACAGAATGATATTTCATATAATATTTCACATACTAGTTCGATATTACGAAACGGTGTTTCATCTCGTATTTCAAATACCAGTTCCATATTACAGAATGATGTTTTGTCTCGTATTAGACTTGATAAAGTTTAACGTTGGCTATGAAGAAATTAATTGCATAGAGATTTTATCAGAGAGAGCAATAGCATTAGTAATCTACACAACCACAGCGCTTGTGCAAACTTGTATCTATCTCAAAGAATACCAAACTCTTCATAATGTTATTTTTGTGGATCAAGATTTCTCTACTGTAAAAAAAAAGACAACAGAAAACAAGAAACTAAAAATTAAATTTCAGAAGTTGCTTTCCTGCTGCAGTAAACATTTGAAGCTCAGTCCAGCTTAACAGACGAAAACAGGTAATGCACGAACCAGAACGAAGACAGGAAGCCGACTGTGCCCGTTGCAAGCATGATCGCGAGAACCATGAAGAGCGAATAGCCCAGGTAAAGGGTTGCAGAGACGGGTCCGCTCAAACTCTTGAGATCGAATATCAGATAGTTGATTGAGTAGAGGAAGATGTATATAGCAACGGAACCAGAAGCAAAGAAAGATTTCCACCACCATTTCCAGTCCTCCACACAAAGATGCATGTAAGTAAGAACAAGGGATACCTCAGCACAAACCACCACCAAAAGCATAAGAACCACAAAAAGGAATCCAAAAACATAGTACACACGGCCCATCCAGAGACTCGACATGATAAAGAAGAGCTCGATGAAAAGTGTGCCAAAAGGAAGGGTACCAGCCCCAAGAACCAAAAGCCACGATGGATACTTCTGTGGTGGGATTTCCCGAGGAATTTGATTTGTTCGGACAGGATATTCAATATGTGGTGCTTTTGCACCAAAGTAACCACCAACAAGGGTAAGGGGAACGGAGATACAGAACCAAAGCAATATGAGAATGACGAACAACGAGAAAGGAATAGCTCCTGTGCTGTGACTACCCCATAATAAGAAATTCAACACAGTGAAGATCAGGAATGAAATACCAGGGAAGAAACAAGAAACTTTCCATGAGACTGCAATCCATCCCTTGTTATCCCCACAATAGATAGTCCTCCACAGTCGAACAGCAACATACCCAGCTGCGATTCCAAGAACCATGTAGAAAAACAGCATACCTGTTATAAGTGTCCCACGAGAAGCTGGGGACATAAATCCAAGGGCAGCAAATAAGATTGTCACCACAGCCATTCCAAGAATCTGAACCCCATCACCAACCATCACACACAAAAGCGCTGGATTAGTAGGGGCACGGAAAACATCAGCAACAACTAGCTTCCATCCCGACAACTCCTCATTCATCTGAGCTTGAGCTTCCTTGTCGAGCTCCTCATACTGGGCAAGATCCCGCCTCACAGTCCTCAAGAAGATCACAAGTACAATTCCAGCCAAGAAAGTAATCACCATAAGAGAATTCAAAATTGAAAACCAATGCACTTTAGCACCTTCCATCTTCAGATATGCATCCCACCTTGATGGCCACTTGATGTCCCTCTCCACAAAGGAGACCTCATACGAAAAAGTAAGAGGCTCATTCTCCTTAATAGGCATGGCCACAGTGCTTGGATCGCAGCTAATTGAAGCAGGATACTTTTCATACATTTTCAAGTTCTTCACGGATTCAGCCTTATGTTGGAAACTACAAGGCACAACCTCAAACCCCACAACTATGTACCCAGGTATATCTGATCCCTTGTTACCCTCAGGCGGGATCATCTCGGCAGCATCCCCAGTACCCATTACACGAGCCACGTTGTTCTCTTCATATTTATGGACAAGGACCGTAAACTTCAAGTGATTAAATATATAATAGCCCTCACGAACCTTAGCACCAACCGGGTAACCCGTCCACCTCAACATAAACCCATCCTTTTTCGTATACCGAATTGCTGGCAAGTTATCTAGAATCACATTGACCTGGTACATCTCATCGATCCTCTTTTTCAAAAGCTTAAACTCCTCACCCGATAAATGCTTAGTTTGGCACAGGAAAATCTCGGTCTCATTCGAGAACATCTTGAACTTATATGGAGAATTCTCAATCCTATCACCCATAAGGAGCTCACCTAGATTTTCTGCGCTATCCTTAATGCCTTCTTTCGGCTGGCAGAATGGTAGACTATAATAGCTAAATGGCATTTCAGTGTCGATTGAAGTCAAAGAATTTACTTTCACATTCAAGGGATCACCGACTTCATATTTGTGAGGGTAACTACCGGGAAGATAAAACCCTTCGCACAATTGAAAAAGCACTAACAAACTAAGCAAGACCGACACCTTCAACTTGTGAAAAGATCCCATCTTTACCGTCAAAGTTGTAGATCTGGACGGCCCAGATCACAAAATGAACGATAATTTCCGAGAATAAAACACAGTTCTTGAACGTGAGATATCAGTATTTTTCGAGATCTGGCACAAGAATTCACAATATTTAGAGGTCTCTCATACAGAGGAGTATTTCAGATTAAAAGGCGTTAAATAAACATAAGATGACGCAACTTGGAATTTGAAAAAAAAGATATGTAACAGAAACTTTCAAGAAATGATTCGAAACGAACACGACGATGTATTTGAGTATTAAAATTGTAGAGATCTAAACTGACCTTCAAGTAGAATCAGGACTGAAACCCCTCTGCAAAAGCAACATGAACAGCGGCAGAGAACGTGTAGATGTGGAAATTTAGAGAAAGAAGCCGAGTGATGGAAAGCACGACTCCGTATTTATGCTGTGTATCTTTTCAGCGTCGGTGGCTGACGTCAAGATGATATTCTTGGCATTATACGAGAGAGAGAGAGAGAGATTGTGTCTAATTGCGGTTTTTAACCATTATTGTTGTTACTTAATTGCTAGCAGTAATTGTTACCCTAAAACAGTTGTTAAATAATAATAAATTATAAAAAATTAGAAAATGAGTTTCGAGGTCAAACATCAATAATTTTAGCAATGTGGTATATTTATGTCTCAAATTGTCATTCCAGGAAATAATTTTCATTTTTGGAACTAATACAGGCGTATTAGCTAATTTTATCATTTATAAAATAGAAAACACAAACATTTGCATGTACTAGTTATAAATAAATCTTATTTCAGATGGATCAACTAAATCTGACCCGTGAAAAAAAAATCAATCAAAATTATTATCAACTGTAACACTTAAAACTATCGCTCAAATTTCGAAAAGTATCACATGTATCATTAATAAGTAGGGGTCTGTTAATTATTTTATACTAGGTTATTTAGTTTAAATTGTGACTTTTTCCATTCCAATTAATGTTTAGAGTTTAGGATTTTAGAATTTTTTTTAAGGTTCAAGTTTTTTTATTGGTTTATTTTATGTTTTTTTAAAGTTTTATTAATCTCAATTATGGGATATATTTAAGTTAAAAAAATTAATTGTCGAGCGCAATGCACAAGCCCACGCTAACGCGTGGGACAAGTGCATTCCGCGAGTCGCTGGATTTCAAAAAAAATCAAATCAATTCACTTTTATTTTAGAGTTCACTAATTTCATTTTAGAGTATATATTTATTTCAAAATTAGATTTTTATTTTTTAATTACCGTTTATATTTGTTTCAAAAAAATTAAATTAAGTGTCAAGTTCAATACACGAGCCCACGTATTAGCGTCGGGCGAGTATATTGCATGAGTGGTAAGATTTTTAAAAAATAAATTAATTCACTTTAATTTTCTAGTATAAATTTATATTTATTTTAATCAAATTAAACCAATTCACCTTAATTTTAGGGTTCAATAATTTTATTTTAAGATATTAAATTTTTGGGAAAAAAAATAGAAAATCAAAATAAAAAAATTTCGCCCAGGAAAAAAAAAACGGGGGGCAAGCGCACGTCTTACCGCGCCTACGCGCCCGTCTAATATTGTTGTATATAAGGTGTTCCTCGATAGAAAGTAATATTCCAAGTTAGATGAATGAATCCCATTTGTTTTATTATTACTCTTTTTAAAGGACCATATTATAAATTAGATATCCGAATCAATAAGAGATCTCAACCACGAAGAAAAGTATGTGATTTAAATGCACATATCTTGCAAGAATACGTGCGAGATTATGAGCTACTAAATTAACCTCTTCAAACATATGACAAATGATACGCTCAAAATCATCATTAACTAGCTCCAACTCAAGCCCAACAAGAGAAAAATATTAACTAATGTAAAATACACCTTTATTTACATATATAATGTAATTTCACCAACACTCCTGTACATCAGGATGTATGGACCGGCCCATCAGACGATCCGATCCGCCCGCACTCCGCCAAAAAAAAATTATGGTAAAATGCAATATCAATCTTTACATTAAAACGTATCATTTAAAGTGCAAAAAGTATCAACTTTATCAATAAATAGTAACTGGTCTGTTACTTCTCTTCTATGAGTTTATGTAGTTTAAATTGTGATTTTTTCATTCCAGTTAATGTTTAGAGTTTGGGGGTTTAGGTTTTTTTAGGGACGTCCGTAGTTTTTTAAGGTTTTTTTAGTATTTTTTAGGGGTTTTTATTGTGTTTTTTTAGGGTTTATGTTTTTTTAAGGTTTAGCTTTTTTTAGGGATTTTTGTTGTGTTTTTTAGGGTTTATGTTTTTTTTTCAATTACCATTTATATTTGTTTTGAAAAATTAAATTAATTGTCGAGAGCAATGCACGAGCCCACGTGTTAGCGTTGGGTTAGTGCATTGCACGAGTCGCCGAATTAAAAAAAATCATTCACTTTAATTTTAGGGTCCATTAAATCAATTTTAGGATATATATTTATATTTATTTAAAAAAATTAAATTAATTCATTTCAATTTTTAGGGTTCACTAATTGTATTTTAGGGTATACAATTTGGGGGGGACACAAAAAAAACAGAAAAATCGAAAAAAATCGGAAAAAAAATAAAAAAAATCAAAAAATAATAATAAACTAGAAAAAAATAAAAAAAATTAATGTCCACGCGCCGTGCGTGAGGTATACCCGCCTGCAAAAATTAGGCTCTTTTTTTAAGCTGGGCCGATCCGGGTTGTGGGCTAGGTCGTCTGATGGGCCGGCCCATCAGACTTATGTTCAAGAGAGTGCCCCTCTAATTTATAGTATGAATTAAAATACAGTTCCCTCTATATTTTTGTAACTATTAAATGAACCCCAAGATTTGCAGAATTTAAAAATAAAACCCTTGAACACATATTGACTGTGTTTATTTCCCCATTTTTTGTATTGTTATTGTTATTGAGATCAGAATTCACCCCTTCCTCTCCCTAAATAAGAAAAAAGTTATAAATTGTCCCGGTGATGATGGTCTAGTGGTGAAGTGAGGATGTTTGGAAATCAAAAATCACGGATTCGAATCTCCTCAATACCACCAGGTCAAATATGTGAGTTAAAAAAGAAAGTTATAAGTTTACCTTTTTATAGTCTCTTTAGAGCCCTAAGTTGTTTTCCCTTATACAAACAATAATATGTTTACATTTAAATATTTTAATATTAATATTACAATCTGTAAATTTCGATAGTTAGTCAACCCAAGGACTTAGTCGTAAGTTTTCAAAAACCCAAAGAAGGTGAATATCTCTAACTTCATTTAGTAATTAGTTATATATTTTCATCAGTGTTGCGCGAATACAAACAATAATGTAGTGTATTTTAGATGGCAAACACTTCCATGCACCTGTTGTAAATAGTGCTATTTAAGACGGATTAGGTCAACTCGCACTTTGACCCGGTTAACGCGGTCAAACCCACCCTTTGACCAAGTTTTTTTAGGGTATTTTTGGTGTTTTTTATAGTTTTTTGGAGGGATTTTTTTATGGGTTTATTTTGTGTTTTTTAGGGTTTTTTTGGTGGTGCTTTTAGGAGTTTATTTTGTGTTTTTTTGGATTTTTTTGGGGTGAAATCGGATAAAAAAAGTAAAAAAAACTGCCAGAAAAAAAAATAGACGGGTGCGTGGGCCGCATGCGTGGAACCACGCACTGAAATAGTGTTAAATGAGACTGAAATAGTGTTAAATGAGATGGGGTGCACGGAATACCAACTCATTTTAGAGTTGTAGCCTTGTAGGTCTAAAGAAATTAAGAATCCATTTGATTTGTTGTGAAAATTTTTTTATCACATTTTTATTTTGTTTTAAAAAAAAATCTTGTTAGATTTCAACATGCAACGTGAGCAGTCAATTATTGGATTACAAGTTTGTATAGAATCTACAAATGTTAAGAATTTAAATGTAATTTATTGAAAATTATTATTTTTGTAAAACTTTTAAGTTCGCCATATGCAACAATCAAATATTACCTTTTCATCTCTCTCTCTCTCTCTCACTATTAATTTTACCTACATGTTTTTATTTGTATTCTCAAATTTTATTGTTCTTCGTTCATTTGTTAAGTATATCTATACCCTAACAACTACTCCTTTCGTTTCTATATGTTTATAATTTTATAAGTTTTATTTTATATCAAAATATTTGTTATTTTTATTTATATATTTTCACACACACTCTCTCTCTCTCTCTCTCAATTTTAACCCTACAATTATATGATGAGAGAAAATATTATCAATTTTTTAGAAAAATATATGTGAATAACATTTTATATGATATAGAAGGGGGTATATATATTAGTCCAGCTAATTTATTGTTAATCTATATTAAAATCATAAAATAACAAATATATAGAAATTGAGGGAGTGTCTATTTTCATAGAATAAATCTATACATGAAAATTTAAAAAAAATTGTTAACTTCTAATTTCATATAATTGATGTAATATTTAATTTTATATATTAGTAGTTGGACCTCTAGCTCCACCACTGCTTTAATAATCGTCTATTATTTTTCTAATTCAAGCTGTATTTCATATACAAATACCACACACGCGTATATATACCAATTAACCACCGATTTACTTCGTTTACTAAACTCTAGAGAGAGAGCAGTAGAAGTCAAAGAAGTAACCTATACACATGTTGGGCCGATCCTAATAGTAATTAGTGACCTAAGTTGAGTTGAAAAATTGGGCTTTTTTTGTCTTACAATTTAATAAACAAATTGAACAACACGCCATATTCAAAATATTTATATTATGGTTTGTATACAATTTGTCTAACACTTTTAGTAGTAAAAATGTAAATTAAGTTTGTAGATCGTTAGATAAAAAAAAATGGGCAGTTCTATTTAATTTATATTTAGATTTAGGATCACAAAAAAAAAAGGATTGCCAAAAAAAATGGTACTCCCTCCTGTTCTAAATATAAGACCTTTAGAGTTGCTGCACAAGTTTTAATAAATGATTTTTTTACCCAATTTAACCTTTATTAATTATAATTTACATTTAATAGCAATTTTAGGTATTTAAAAAATTAAAGAACAAGGAACGACTAGTCTCGAAAGTGAGTAGATTCATAAACCAAATTAATTGAATTTACATTAATTTATGGTACATTAATTTATGTGTTCATTAATTAGGGGGTAAAATTGACATGATTTTCCAGAAAGACTTATATTTTGCAAATAATTAAAAGAGTCAAAAAGACTTATATTTGGAATAGGAGGAGTAAGGGGGGTGTATTGGATTGAGATTTCATTGGACTTTTAAAATCCGGGTGTATTCAATCCAGACTTTTAAAAGTCCAACGAAATTCTGGTATATTCAATCCAAACTTTTAAAAGTCCAATGAAATCTCGGTGTATTCAATCCAGACTTTTAAAAGTCCAACGAAATCTTGGTGTATTCAATTCAGACTTTTAAAAGTCCTTTAAAATTTTGCGGTATTCAACAATCCACGGACTTTAAAAAGTCATTGACTTCGTTGGATTTCAGCTGGATTTCACGTGAAAATTACAAAGGATGAATTCTGACCTCTAGACACGAGATTTCGATGGATTTGAAAAACCCAGTGAGCGCGGTGTCCCAGCGGTCGGTGAGGAGTTAAAATCGGGCACCCCAGCCGTCACCCGACCCCAGCGGCCGCTGGCCTTGCCGATGATGGCACTCCAGCGGCCGTTGGGATCAAGGCCGCTCGATTCCAGCGGCCGCTGGGTTCAATTTTTCTTACCAGATACACCGATCGTTGTGTTCCAACGAGCCCTGGCGAGATGGATTTGAAATCCATTGAAATCGTTCAAAATCGATCCGAAATCCATACGAAATCCCCCAGAGTCTGTGTGGAGTTGGAAGACTCCATGTGGAGTTTTGGGAGACTCCATGTGGAGTCTATGGATTTATAAAATCCATAGAAATCCATGGACATTTTAAAGTCCAACAAAATCCATTAAAATCTCAATCCAATACATCCCCTAAAATTTAGATAATAGGATTTGAACATTTGCCCTATTTTCCTATTTCAAAACATCTTATCACCGAGTCACTTTCACATTTAAAATATTTTTACAACCATTTTTGGGCAACACTTATAAATTAAAAACATTATTTAGGATTCTTAAATGTTTTGTAATTTTTAGAGTACAAGGTAACTGACTCACTTGTCTCATACAATGAACAATCATGTACATGTCACAAAAATGTGTGGTGAATGCAGGGTGGTATGGTGGGGTCTAGGTCCCCAAACCAATTTTTTTATTTTTTAATATAGGTATTTTATATAGTTTTTATTAAAATTAGTGCTTCGAGTTGTGAGGCAAAAACAATTCGACCCCCAATAATAAAATTTATGGTTCCGTCACCCGCCCAATACTGCACATTAATAGTAATAATACTGCACTAATTAATAGTAATTAGAAAGTTAGGACAGTGAACATTATGTATGCTACAAGCTAATCTAGTATCGTGAAGTCGCAAAAGAAAGTCAATCTACACCATGCATGTGAATAGCTTTGGAAAAAGGGCAAACCTGCCTACCGCACATAAATTTAATTTACCTCTCTCTCTCTCTCTCTCTCTCTCTCTCTCTCTCAATATATATATTTGAGAGAGAGAGAGGGGTGTTTATTTTTTCTTTCTAAAATTTAATGGTATGGAACCTTACATTCAAAAGTACCCCATACTTTTCTAAATTCATTTGAACTCTTCTTTGTTCATCCTCCTCCGATCCTACACCTAATTCCATTTATTATCATATTATAAATTTAAGAATATGTTTCGATTAAATAATTTAATTGAAGTTTCAATAAATAAAATGTATGCGTTTGTACTTTTTTTATTTGAAATTCATTTTATTTCTAATCCCCTTATTTGGATCTCGAGTAGATTTGTGTGAGAATTTTAAATGCACGTGTCTCTCTTTAATAATTATGCGAAGTTTGATAAATCATTTCAATTTTTACGATTTTTAATCCGACTTTTTATTTAATAATCAAAACATAAGAAACATAATTGAATTTGAATTTATATGTGGGGTGAAAACTTAAAATACGTATTTCTTATATTATTATGTGGAAGTGAAATAATTAGGCTTTAAAAATCAATTCAAAATGAACTAATTTTAATGATTAAAATTCATTGATTTGGTATACTTATATTTGAGTTTTCTAGTCAAACAAAATAAGTAAATTTCACTGCGGATTTTCAAATTCATCTCAAATTTCAATCCAAACTGTGGTGTATTGGCCCATTTGGGCTTTCTGTCTTGGCCCACTTACCTTATTTACTTCGGCCCAGCTGCTAAGCCCATTTCCCCTCCCGGCAACCTAATCTACCTTATATACTTATCCCTAACCCTAAATTCCCATTTCCTTCTCTCTCTCTCTCTCTCTCTACAAATAGCTGCGCCTCTTCACCTCCCCAATCAAGCCTCACACCATTCTCTCCTAACCCTACCTACTTCAGAGCAACCTTTTCCGTTCTCTCTGAGTTGTTGGCCGGATTCCTATCTGTGGTCTCCTGATTTGGCCGTGAGTTGAGGGTCTGCTGAGTAAACTCTGATAGCTGAGGGGTTTGTGAGTGCTTCAGGCCATTGCCCACGTCACCTTTGTGGTCTAGGGTCTTTTCTGTCACCGGAAGTGTCACCACCGTCGCCTGAGGGAAAATATGAGCCGATCTGTGTCTTGAGACACATTTTCCCTCGTTCAATCTTTCTGTGTTCCTTACTTTATGTTCTTTTCGCTTCTCTTTTCTGATATAGTTATTTGTGAGCCTCTAATATGTTCTTTCTCTACAGATCTGTTACTCACCTGTGGAAGAAGAAGAAGGCTGTGAAGAAAAGTGTTCTCTGAGATTCCTCTAAATCTGAGCCTCTGTGTCTGTCTGTGAAGAGAAAATCACAAAATCAAGAGTCTGAGGCATTCAAGGTTGCTTGAGCAACCGTGAGGTGAACAGAAGAGGAGGAAAACAAGAGTTGAACCCCTGGCTAGGCTGATACCCAACACAAACATTGCGTAAATGTTACATCCATTCCCCTAATAGAAATATACCATCCACATTTACCTATTTACTCTTTGCAATTTGTATTACTCTCTCACCACTCACCATAGTTTTCAATTCTCGAATTATTATGTAAATTAAGCAGGATATCACACTCCGGATCTCCTTCTCGACAGTTTTTTCACTTTTTATTTTATTTTTAACACAATAAACAAAGTTTTAAATTAGTAACATTGTTTTATGTGCATATGTCAGAACACAACTAAACAATGTTGGCAGAAAAATATTACAGTAAAACATGTTGTCGTGACCTCGAGAATTTTGGACATTTTTGATATCTTGAAGGTATTTAGGTAGTAGAAATGGGAGAAGTTGAGAAGAATTTTAGTGAGAGACAGAACGAGAAGAAGGGAAGGAAAATAGAAAATGAGATGGAGGAAATTGAAATATTTCTTTCTTGCATCTCCTAGGGTAAAAACTGGTATTTAAAACTTACATATTTGGTACCACAATTACAAAATACTAACCGAATGGATCAAAGTCCTTAATTCAATTAAAATGATAAAAGACCAATTAACCGGCCCGATACTAAATAAAAGTAAACCAGTCCAAAACTCATTTAATTAAAATAATCCGATCAGTTTCTCCACAAACAGATCTTCTTTCCCTCAGCAAAATACCATGCAAAATACCATTCTCTGTCTTTCACCTCAAGAACACAACATTACTCCCCATTTTTCAGATTCTCGTCCTCGAGAATCAACTGTAAGAATTTTACTCTTCGCATAACCATCTTCACATTATCGGGCAACTCAACTTTACCAGTGACATCAGTTGTTCTCAAGTAGAATTGAGGTTTGTAGTTTGAGAATAAAGCAGTGTGGCGACCTCTTTCCTCCTTTGTGATGACGTATATCTCTCCCTCAAATCTTGTGTACGTCTTAACTGTACCTGGTTTTGCAATTACCATCCATCTATTGATCTCATCCTGTTTCAAACCACGTAGAAGCAGACCCACATTGTCACTAGCCTGGCCATAATCTAAAGTCTTCTTGAACATCTCAGCATCAGTAACCTTAGTTTTAAGTTTGTTCTGTGACAATCCTGAAATATCCACTTCCTCCCCTACTTTGATTACACCCTGTTCCACACGGCCAGCTGCAACAGTTTCACACCCTTGAATGGTAAAAACATCTTCAACAGGCATCAAGAATGATTTGGCAAGTTGGCGTATAGGATCTAGAAAGTATGAATCTACGGCGTCCATTAACTTTAAAATAGCACATTTATTGATTTCGTAAAATAAGTGAATAAATTTATAAATTACTAAATATAAACATATAATAATACGAGAAAACTGAAAATGACATTAAAATGAAAATAAAATAAATAAATAAATAAAAGGCTTTGTTTTATACACGAAAAAACCGAAAAAACGATGGGGTTATTTCAGCTTACAGGTGGTGCGCCGCTCTTGGAGGCGTTGGATTTCTAGAGACGGCGTATTTGACTTACCTGAAACTCACCGATTCCGACGCTTTCTGCCCCATTGCAGAGGGATCTTGCAACGCCGTTCTTAACAGTGACTTCACTTTCGTTTTCGGTACTCTTCTTTTACCATTGCTGAAGTAGATTTTTCTTTTATTTTTTTATGTAGGGGAAGTAGTGAAATAATGATCGAGAGGTTTTTAAAAAAAACAAACAAACCAGTTATCCAGTAGATTAAGATAAACTGTTATATCAAAGATAAGAAAAATCATTTCAGGAAGGTTTGGTATGTGCTCAAAGATTTCTATTCTGAGTTGTTGTTGTTGTTGTTGTGTGTGTGTGTGTGTGTGTGTGTGTGTGTGTGTGTTTTACCTTCCTTTTTGGATCCTTTTCCCAATTTCTCATTTGTACCCTCCAACTCCAACGCAGACAAAGCTGATCCTCGGACTATAGGAATATCACCCCCAGGAAACTTGTAGAAACTAATCAATTCACGTAGCTCAATTTTCACCAGTTCCAGCAGTTTTGGGTCATCAACAGCATCAACCTTATTCAGGATCTATACAAGAGATGGCACACCGACCTGTCAAGCAAGCAGAATATGTTCCTTAATTTGTAGCATTGGTCCATCCGGCACAGATACAACAAGAATACCCCCATCCATTTGAGCAGCTCTACTAATCATATTTCTAACATAATCGGCATGCCCTAGGCAATCTACACGGACGTAATGTCTCTTTGTAGTCTCGTACTCCACATGGGCCGTTGCAATTGTAATTCTTCTCCTTTTATCTTCGGGAGCTTTATCAATTTTGTCAAAGGCAATAGCTTTAGCCTTCTTTTTATCCTTTTCTCCTATTATCTCCGTCGATTGGTCCATTGACCACATCCAATTCACGATGCCGAGATTTGTCACTTGGTAAGCTGTGCCCACCATAACTATAAACCATGCCAAATTATTTTCAGCTAATTTCTCACTTAAGCAGTCATCCCAATTAAGAACTCCCAATGACAAAAGGATCGAAATAATGAGCATTGCAATAATAACACCTTCAATACCACAAATGTCTTTGAAAATCCACAGAGAAACTATAAGAAGAGTTGTGCCGATTATAACAAATTCTTTCTTTATCACAGGTCTTATAAGCTCCCATTTCTTTGTAACCATTCCAGGGGCTTATGGTGTATTTTTGGTTTCATTAAGGTAAAGCCTGTATAGGATGAATGGGGTAGCTAGAAGAGAGATATGAGTGGCCAAATTGGCTGCCATAAACCGGGATACCCATGGGTTCAAGATTACAACTCCCAACTCCTCACTGAGTTTGAGATATAGTAGATTTGGAGCATCGACAGTTAAGAAAAGACCACTAGAGATGCCAACAGTGAGTTCATTTATAATGCGAAGAACCTCTAAGCTGGTAATATGACATGTATCCTTTGTTGCAGTTCTTTGAGAATCATTGAAGTAAGCAAGAACTGTAACTTTAGTAACCTTGTCATTCAAAACCTTGCATGCACCATCCATAAATTTCTTCAAAACTTGAGTTGAGATTTCCTCAGCTGCAAATTGTTTCTCAACGATGGGGCACTCAAGCTTAACAATCCCAATTTCATCCCTCACAACATTATATGAAACTTGTTTCGATTCACCATCATTATTCGACGTCTTCTTCCCAATAAGCCTCTTTAGGGAGAAAAAAGTATTCTCAGGGATGACAACGGCTTGCCTCTTCTCAGTTTGGTCCACCAATTTACCGTCATTAGTAGTATAATCAACCCCCGTTGGCGTGGTCTGCTGGCCCTCAACGTTGATTACAATGGCATGTTTCTCCTCCACGATGGTGACTACGTCAACAACTACGAAGCCTAAGTTATTTGAACCAACTTGTCTCTCCTTAATTTTCACACTCTGACCTTCATTTAGCCATTTAGCCCCATACATTCCAGGCACCGATTCAACACCAGTAGCTATTACCTGTTTCTCAACAAAATTGACACAATCTTGATATTTCTTCACAAAGTTCTCCTCTAAATTGATGCTCAGACTAACAGCAACAATACCAGAGATTTTATTCAAACCATTTAAGCTCTCTTTCAAGTTCAGCTTCAATTCTTGACTATCATTGGTAAACAAATCCTTCTTGGAAAAATTAGGAATTTCCTTTCTAATTTCTCTCTTTAGCCTCGAACTCTTCTCCGCCAACCTTGCAAATCGTCTTGTTCCTTGGGCTTGCTTACTATTCAACTTCAATCGGAAGGGAACGGAGCCATTGTTGAGCTTGGTGCCAAAAAACATAGCTCTATTGAGGTGGTTTCTGGAGGATTTCATGGTGATGAAGGGAGAGACAGCTTCAAGGGCGTAAATTTGAGCAGTTGAGGATGCCATTTCTAAATGAACTGGGGTTTGTAGTTGGTGATAAATATAAATTTGAATCAAGCCAACCCTAGGTAAAATGCGAATTGGGGAAAATGGCATTAAGAGGTGCTTCAAATTCGGGCAGTCCTCCTCCATGAATCTAACCAACTTATCATACCCCAAATCGATCATTTGGACCTTCTCTTCCCAGAAATTATACGGGTAATTCTTATGGGAATTTTTCAATCGATAAAATAGTCTCTCTGCCATCTTCTTGCTTCTCCGATAAGCATTTCTCTTAACCTTATGAAGAAAAATAACATCATCGTCGATGGCGTCTCCGGTCTCTCCTTTGTTTCGGTCAGTGAATGATCGAAAGTCAAGATAATGGCTGGCGTTTTGGCCAGAAAATTTGGGGTTTTGGGAGCTGATTTTGATGGGCTTGGAAAGAGGAGGAAGAATTTGGGGAGGAGCTTTGAGGAATTTTGAGGAAAATAGGTGAAGGGGGTTGAGAGTAAGGTTTAAGGTTTTAGGAAGTGAGAGGTTTTGAGGTTGCCTTGCCATTTTAGATGGATGACGATGAAAGAGACTCTCCTTCTTCATCATTTGATTCTTGTGAAACTTGTCAGATGCATTGTTGAATTCCTCATCCCCTTCATCTTCTGCAATAAGAACTATATTCTCCAAATCACCACCAAAACCAAACCCAGGTGGTGGGTCTTCAAGTATCGAATCAAACCCAGGTGGTGGGTAGGGGTGGCAATTTTCGACACGACACGATAGCACGACACGAACACGAAATAAAAATAATGGGTTAGTGTTTGACCTTATCGTGTTCGTGTCGTTATCGTGTTGACACGATAACGACCTGAAATTATCGCGTCGTGTCGTGTTTTCATGTTAATCTGCTAAACACGATAAAATTTAATAGGTTACCTGATAACCTGATAATATGTCAATCTAATAATACCCGATAACATGATAACACGATAAGAACCTGATAACCTGTTATGTAAGAATATTATTAAAAATAAAAATATATATTTATTATTTTAGTTTCTCTTTTTTGAGATTATTTTTTAAATTATTTCTTTATTATCGTGTTATTATTGTGTCGTGTCAACACGATAAAAAATCATGTTTGTGTTGTGTTCATATTTATATAAAATTATCGTGTTCGTGTTCGTGTTCGTGTCGAACAGATTTTTATCGTGTCGTGTTCGTGTTTGACCTTATCGTGTCGTGTCGTTATCGTGTCGACACGAAACACGACCTGTTAACACGAATTGCCAGGCCTAGTGGTGGGTCTTCAAGTATCGAATCATCCTCTGTCATTACTTTGCCCTTACTACCACCAATCAACTGCAGTTGCAAAGCATCCAGGATATTGGAAAGACGTTCGAAATTGGCACTCATACCTGTGTGGAGTTTGGTTAATTGCTCTTGGAATTTCATTTCAGCTGCATCCCTTTTCATGGTTTCAACCTGCCATCTTTGATACATTTTTTCTTGGCTTTCTTGCAGCTTCTTGAGCAAATTATCATCTGCGACATCTGAGGAAAGGTGGCTCTGGATACCAACTGTCATGACCTCGAGAATTTTGGACATTTTTGATATCTTGAAGGTATTTAGGTAGTAGAAATGGGAGAAGTTGAGAAGAATTTTAGTGAGAGACAGAACGAGAAGAAGGGAAGGAAAATAGAGAATGAGATGGAGGAAATTGAAATATTTCTTTCTTGCATCTCCTAGGGTAAAAACTGGTATTTAAAACTTACGTATTTGGTACCAAAATTACAAAATACTAACCGAATGGATCAAAGTCCTTAATTCAATTAAAATGCTAAAAGTCCAATTAACCGGCCCGATACTAAATAAAAGTAAACCAGTCCAAAACTCATTTAATTAAAATAACCCGATCAGTTCCTCCACAAACCGATCTTCTTTCCCTCAGCAAAATACCATGCAAAATACCATTCTCTGTCTTTCACCTCAGGAACACAACACATGTATATAAGAATAAACTCTTTATAGTAATAAAAAGGTATGGTTTCAATCCGGGACTAGTTATAATTAAGAATAAACTTTACATTGTAATATTCTGGGATTTTTTTAGAATCATCCTTAATAAATTTACCTCCATACAGTAATAAAATGATTTTAAATTTTAAATATATTTAAATATCTATATAAAATATCTAGAATTATTTAACTATGTTACATTAAACTTGAGATAATATGAAATATTTATCTAAAGTTGCATGTGATACATACATTCATTCAACATTTTCTAGAATGAATCTTCTAAATTAATATGTATACACAATGTACATAAATGATGTACGCACATTTGACTTTTTAAAATTCATGCATCCTTTTGTTTTTTAAGGGAAAAATCACGAAGCTTATTTATCTTTTCACATGTTTTAAAATATGAAGGGACACATTTTTCAAGTGTGCATATAATGTATAATAGTTTTTTAAAAGGAATTTATAAATTTTATATGTAAATCTATATTTAAGAATAATCTCTATGTAGTAATACTTTTCTCTAGTCCTGATGATATTACTAGAGGTTTTATTGGAGTTGTAAATAATGATGGAATGATGTCTAAATAAAATGAGATATAAATTAAAGCCCAGATGGTTAAGCATCGGTATTTTCATAATAATCCATTAACTGAAAATTGGCTTAATTCGTTCAATATATTGAACCGTCGTGTGTAGTCCTTTAAAATAAGATGAAATGAGATGATTACTTACATCAAATCCATTTACCTGCAAAATTATAAATTGTAACACAGAGTCTTTTATCAGGCTTTGGAAGCTAAAATCAGACCATCAGACGGGCGGGTCCGCGGGTCAACTCACGGGTCAACCCTGACCCGACCCGCCCCGCCCAAAAAAAAAATGGTTCGTCAGAAATAGTATCATTCTTAACACTGAAAAGTATCATTTCGAAGTATAAAAAGTATCACCCGTAACCATAAAATATATTGAGCCTGCAACTTGTCATATACGAGTTTCTTTAATTCAAATTATGATTTATTTCATCTCAATTAACGTTTAGTGTTTTTTTTTTAGAATTTTTTGGGGGGTTTTTTTAGGGTTTAGTAATTTTTTTGGGTGTTTTTAGGGGTTTATTTTGTGTTTTTTGGGGGTGTTTTTAGGCGTTTATTTTGTGTTTTTTAGGATTTATTAATTCCATTTTACGAAATAAATTCAATCAATTGATTTGAATTTTAGATTCACTAACTTTATTTTAGGATATAAATTTTTGAAAAGAAAACAAAAGGTCAAAATATAAACGAAAGAAAAATAAAGAAAAATCTGCCAGAAAAAAAAATTAAAAAAAAAATTGACGGGCGCGTAAGTCACACGCGCTGCGCGCGTGTGGGCCCGCGCCCGCCTGATGCTAAATATAGTGTACACTTTGTGTACAAGAGACTAGCCCAAATTATAATAGGGAAAAAGGGAAATTTAGACCCTCAAATATATTGCGCGTATCTAGTGGGTCCAAATAAATACTCTCTCCGTTTCTGAATAAGTGTCATTCTGGATGAATGTACACATATTAATAAAGACATTAATTAGATAATCAAAATACTTTAAACACTCTTATGTGAATTCATTAAATGAGTTAAATATGATTGTTTGAATGAATAAGAGCAAATATGAGAAAAATGTGAAATTTTTATCTCGATTGTGTAGAATGATATTTTTTGTGAAACAAATTTAAAGTGCTAGAATGACACTTATTGTGAAACGGGAGGAGTCTTAAATTTTTTGAAAACGTCTCAATTATGATATGACTGTTTCTATTTGCACCACTGATTTTACTCTTTACATTTCGCTTACTCAATGCACTACATATTTTACTTTTTGCACCACACACATTTACATTAATACCCTTCGCTCCAAGAATATTTGTTTTACTTAAAAAAAATGTTCGGAAGCACAATTTCAAGCACGTTCACCTTGTTCGAGAATATTAATTCGAACGACTCCAATACTTAGAAAAAAATTTGGTTCGGAAACTAAAGTTTGAACAACTCTCATTTGTTCGGAAACTAAAGTTCGAACAACCCCCATTTGTTCGAAAACTAATGTTTGAACGACACTTAGAAAATTTCAGGGTATAAAGGTGTTAGAAAATATTTTCCAAACGAACTATGTTCGAAAATTGAAGTTCGAACCGCTCTAATATGTTTGAAAACTTAAGTTCGAATGCTGTGAACTCCGTTTTTCTCCAAGTGTTGTTCGAAAAATGGAGTTCGAACCACTCCAAAATGTTCGAAATTTCTAGTTCAAATGAATAGCGATCTGAACAAAAAAAAAAACATCCACAACACTTTCTAAGCTCGATTATTTTCAATCAATACACCCATACTAGCATCTAACACTTCTAATAACCTATTATAAGTTGATGAATAATTCGATTAATTTGTTTTCTTTTTTAATTTTTGTTTACTTTTGAATTTGTGGTGTATTGAGTAATTTTAGTGGTATGAACAAGTAATAAAAGGATATTGAAATAATTTCACAATTATTTTATTTTTTTCTTTATTTCTTTTGAGATGCAAAAAGTAAAAGTAGTGGTGCAAATAGTCGCTCCCTTATGATATTTCTGTTGCCCCTAAAACTCAACAGATGTCTATTAAATTGTATGAAATTGCATACGTTCTCCGACCGAATTCCGACTAATTTCGGAGATGAAACTGTACAATTTGAATATGGTTGGAAAGTTTTCCCCATGAATTTTTTGAAGGTACCTAATTCATTAATTAATTGTTTGACAAAATACTAAACTGAATGAAGAAATATCAAATGTGATAGTTTATATTTGTGGTGCTTGAAATTTCGGCATTCATTCAAGTGTAGAAATTGGAGGGGGGGTTTGGAAATGATTTAAAATTTATGTATTAAAGGACTAAAGTTGGTAAAATAGTTTATTTTATTATTATTATTACTATTATTATTATTATTATTATTATTAGTGGATTTATGGATTTTCATTTTCTGGCGGCAGTTTGTCCGTTAATTTCAGCCGTTGCCCACAACTCTCACACACTCCCACCGCTCCCTGTGTGAGTTTGCAGCCATGTTGAGCTGCTCCGCCGCTGCCACTCACTGCTGCAATCTGTCTCTAATCCCTAATCTCTCTCCTCCCACTAAGCCCTCTCTCTCTCCATCTCTCCCTCCTCTCTATGTTTCATCTCTTTTTCTTCCGCAGCAGCTTTCATCGCACCATGCGTGTGGGCATGCCGCCATCAAGCCCAAACCCCTGCGAAAGGTCCGATTTTACCTCCTACTGTGTTTATTTTGCATCCTCTACTTCTGTTTTCAGTTGTTTTGTTTAGAATCGAAAATTGAAGGTAAATGGGATGATTGGATCCACGGTTTAAATATTTTTTTGACAAGTTTTTTAGTGGATTTTTTCAAATTTATGTTCAATTTTCAATTGTGAAGAAACTGTTTTTGGCAGTCGAATTTTAGATGGAATTTAATTTACTTCAATTCTTCTATGATCATGCCATTTTAGGTTATTTTTTTTAATAAATAAATAAAAGGGAGTGTTTTTAGAGGTATGTCATTTCAGTTCTTGAACAATGGGCGGCGATCATGCCATTTCAGTTAACTTTGAACATGTCTAGATGTGATTTTTTTATCATATTCAGAAGATGATCATTCTCCCAAAATCAAATATAAAACACGAGTGAAAAGTTTTGACGAAGTAGTGTAATAAGTGTGAAAATTATCCATATCTGCATATTGAAATCCTCTCTCATTCTCTGACATACTTGATATGTGTGGAACAGACACTAAAAATTGTAAGCTCAACGGGTGAGCCGTTGAAAGTGATGATATCAGGTGCTCCAGCTTCAGGGAAAGGGACACAGTGCGAGATGATATCTCAGAAGGTTAATCGATACTGTACCTCTTTTATGTTACTGAAGTTTCTCCAAATACATTTGTAGGAAGAGTTTCTTATGAGTCCATTACCTGAAGTTTTGCACCATTTTTATTTCCTTGGCTTACTGTGGTAGAAAAAGATCAAAACACCACCTCCAATGATAGACTGATTAGGCTCCATTTGTTTCTTGTATATTTTCTAAATCTCTAATTAAATACGTGCTGTTATCAAATAATGAAGAATTAATATTAGCAGTTTTCCCTTTTTACATTTCATAATATACACCCCTCCTTGGATTATTCAGTTTGGAGTAGTACACATTTCCACTGGAGATATTCTGCGAGCTGAAGTATCAGCTGGTACAGAAATTGGAAACAAAGCAAAGGAGTACATGAATTCTGGTCGTTTGGTCCCAGATGAAATTGTGACAGCTGTATGAAAAGGATCTATTAGCTGTCTTTCTTCTTCAATTTGTAAATGAGCTGCGTTAACACTTCATTTTATAGATGGTGACAGCCCGACTATCTCTGAAAGATGCGAAGGAGAAAGGATGGCTTTTAGATGGATACCCACGAAGTTCTGCCCAGGCAGAGAGTTTGGAAAAACTGAGTGTTAGGCCAGATGTATATGTCATGCTTGAGGTATGTGCCTTATTATCCCATCATGGTCCTGAAGTTGCATTTTCTGCTCTTTAGAGAAAGCACCGGTACTGTTACTGGCTCCAGCCAGCAGAGTCTATCAGTAAATATCTGCTCTTTAGAGAAAGGATGCTTTTGGTTGCTTGGTTTGCCAGGATGGTCTACCCCGGTCAATTGCATTAGTTCAATTAACTAAGTGATCAGAGTAAATATACATTAATTTTCACTTGAAAAGCTATACTCTTGTCTTGCTTGTCCAAGAGGTTTCTCCATGACAGTCATCATATGGATTTGAAAACAGTACGTCTCAAATGTCATGGTCGTTCTTACCATAAAGTCAGTGGCATGCTGTTCCTTGATTATGAGGAGAGAAGTGTGACCTTTTTTACTTCGAGATGCATTAGACATACTTATCCTAGTGTTTCCAAACAAAATTTGAATTGTAGGACATAATGGACCACCGTGAAGTGCTGACCTGGAAAGTTCTTTCTTTCAGAAAAGCTTCACTGTAACTACTCTTGACTGGTGGTATTATCATTTTTCTTTAGGTGCCTGATGACATTCTAATTGACCGGTGTGTTGGGAGAAGGTTGGATCCTTTGACAGGAAAAATCTATCATGTAAAAAATTTCCCACCAGAAAATGAAGAAATTAAAGAAAGGCTTGTTACTCGTCCTGATGACACTGAGGAAAAGGTACAATATAACTAATATCAGTTCTTACCTGGACGTGGAGATCTATGCTTGATTCAGTTATGTTCATAGATAAATGTTTGACTATTCTCAGGTGAAGTCACGCTTAGAAATATATAAGAAAAACGTTGAGTCAATCTTATCGACCTACTCAGACATAATGTTTAAGGTATGTGAAACTTGATAATCAGGCTACTTTTAATTTCAACTCCAGAATATAGATGTTTCCAGAGGTGAGTTGTTGCTTGTTTACAGATCAATGGAAACCGTCCTAAAGAAGTAGTTTTTACAGAGATAGATTCTTTGTTGTCGAGATTGCAGAAAGATAAAGAAGAAAAATCAAAATCAGGTCCAGTTTCTCATTTCTTAAAATTCTTTTCATTTTTTATAGGAATTGCTTGAATTTTAGACCCATGCATGGTTTGTCCTACCTACTACTACTACTACTACTACTACTACTACTAGTATTATTATTATTATTATTATTATTATTATTATTATTATTATTATTATTATTATTATTATTATTATTATTATTATCTTTCTTGTGTTTTTCTTTTGCGGGGGTGGGCGGGGGGGGTGTTCTTTTCAGCCCTTCCTCACTGATGGCACCTAAGTTCTTCTATTCATTTTTCCCTCACCATATTCTTAACTAATTGAGCTCAACTTGAATGTTCTCTTCTGAAAGGTTTTTATTTTCCTGTGAGCTTTGACTATATGAACTTATCTTACTTGTTTGCAGGTAAAGTAATAATAAATGAGAACCAATTGGATAAATTGTCTCCAGAAAAGGTAATTTCAATGAAACCTTCTTACACATATTTTATTGTTTCCTTAGCTGACAGTCTTGGTAATTGAATAGATAATTGCTGGTTTGTAGTTACAATTTTTTTTAGCTGTTACACTCTGCAGAATAATTGGAGAGGAATACCGACCAGACTGAATAACATTCCTCACTCTAGAGAAATAAGGGAATATTTCTATGAGGATGTGTTGCAAGCGACTAAACGAGCAATAGAAGATGGGAAAACCCGATTGAAGGTCTTATATCTTCTTATATTTCCATTTTTTGCATCAGCATATTTGCAGTTTGATATGTGTCCATTGCTTTATTCAAAAGATAGATAATGATTTGTATGAATTGTTAGCAGCAAGCATATTTCTTTGTTATGGGATAATTGATGAAGGTTAAAGTGGTTGTTTAAGGTTTTCTTCATGATCAATAGTTTGTCTTCATTTATTTTCTCTCTCATGTGTGAGATGCAATGAGCATTTGTAGTAGCAGTTTCTGTATATGAGATGAGACTTTCATGCAGGTTGGTGAACATTGTTTTCCCGGTACTTAGAAAGAGAACATTCGATCACTTGTTTGTGTAATGTGTATACTTAAATTGATCTTGTTGATATTATCTATTTGATTGTAATATACATAAAAAAATGATAAATAAAACATTTTTCTCAGACTGTGCCATTTCTCATTTTTTCTTATGTATACTATTTCTTATTAGATAGCCTATTTACAAAGAGATAGTGGAACTTTACTGTCCTTAAATTTGTATTTGAAAATTTATCCAAGAATAATTAATGACCTTACTGTTTTAACCTGAAGGTGGAAATCAGTATCCCAGAGCTGAATCCAGAAATGGTAAGAAACTTCCCTTTTAATTTTGTTTCTTTTTTCATCCTTCTTAAATTTTTTGAAGTGAATGAGTTTGTGCTCAGGATGTCTATCGAATAGGTACTCTAATGGAGCTTGTCCGCATTATTGCTCTTTCCTTTGCGGATGATGGAAAGCGCGTCAAGGTTGCCACAAATCTTTCAAACTGATTTACTCAATCAAAACAGCTGCATGTATCAGTCTTCTAGTTTCTTGTAGGTCTGTGTGCAAGGGTCTATGGGAGAAGGAGCATTAGCCGGAATGCCTCTGCAACTTGCTGGAACTCGGAAGATTCTGGAGTTCATGGATTGGGGTGATGATGGTGCCATGGGTACTTTTATCAACATTGGTTCCATAGGTGATGAATTTTATACTCGGTTAAAAGTGAAACTTAGCCTTACAACAATTTAGTACTTTCATATTTTGTGTTAATGTTATATATGTAAAATAACATTTATGCTTCAAGAAATTAGGCACAACTCAAACTTAATTGCCTCCGTGAATGCATCTGTAACATTGCCTTTATGCCCAATGCCATGTCTACTGAAAATCTGATTAACTTTATGAGCCCAGTAAATGGTTGTTTCATTGTTCCTTGACTGTCGACTTATACCAGCACAAACATATTGATATGATCTGCAGGTGCCAACGAGGTTGACGAGCAAGATGACATGTATATCTTATTGGCTCCACAAAATGCAGTAGGAAACTGCATTATTGGTGTAAGTAGCTCGAGAATAGTCGTGTTTGTTGATTCCTGAAGCACACCTTCTGCAGATGCTAGACTTCTTTGTAATTTATGAGGCTGTGACTCTAAAAATGCAGGACCTAAAAGCTATGACTGATGCTGCTGGTCATCGTCCAGTTGTTCTTGTCAATCCTAAGCTCAAGGTTAAATTTTCAAATGAAAACCTAAATATGCTTACGAACTTGTGCTCCTAAATCCCCAGATGCTTCGGAGAAATTTTGAAGCTCATTACTTTTGAAGCACTGAACATTATGTAAATAATAGGTTCCACTAAAGGCAAGATGAAGCTCCTATCACGAGAAGTTTATCTTCGTTTTCTGACATCAACTGCAAGACTGACAATGTCATGCAGTTTATATACAAGTGGAAGGGGGTCATTTTTGTGTTTTTGAGTCGTGCTCAAACTTGCTTGTGTTTGCCGAACAACTTGTAATAGCTGTCAAAGTTGGTTAGTAAAACTGAAAAATTGAAAACTTATGCTTACCTGGTCTAGATTTAACGAATTCCACTGCTTGCACTTACACTAGAACTGATATGAGTTCCGCGACAGGAACTGGTTTTTTCCAATTTCTGTGATTATGTTTGTGTTGATTTTCCAACATCATAGCTGATACAATTGCATTTCTGAATTTTTAGGATGTACCAGGTTCAAGTGGTATCATGCAAGTAAGTGACCAGTCATCATCAAATGTGATTACATAATTCAGCATGCTCTCACGAAATTCTCATTTATGGTCTGTGCAGACTATGGGCCGAGAGGAGAGATTAAAATATGCTGCTTCATTTGAGATATGCTACTTCTTTCGATTACTCTACTATGCTGGAACCCAATACCCGATCATGGGTGCCCTCAGGTGAGGTCACTACCATGTCATTACTTTCCCAACTGCCCTCTCTGAATGATATTGGACATCATAGTTCCTGCCTTAAGCAATGAATTTGATTGTTTTTTATGTTTATGAATACCGACACTAGCTGTGTAGTTATGCCTCTGAGTTCTTAAGAACATTTATTCATATCTGTTATCTGGAAAAATATTTGAAAAATCAATGCATGGAACTTGCTGAAATTTAATAAGTCTGCACAACCTTACAAAGAGCACTCGTATTATCAGGATGTCTTACCCGTATGAATACCAGTTGTACAAGAGGGTCGATGAATCTCCTAAGGAGGAGAAATATGTGATCTTGTCAAAATTTGAGAAAAGGCCTAGTGGTGAAGAAATTAATGACGCGTTTGAAGGAAAAGTCAGGTAACTCGTTTAACTTCTGCTTTCTATAACTGAAACCGGAGCACACCATTAGTCATTACTCATTACTGATCATTTTTTACCAAATTTACTCGCAGAGATAAAGCCAAAGAATCGACAGGAATATGGTAAGGATATTTGATGATCATCTATCATCCATTTACAATTGTATCTGATGCTGATTATTGCTTCTGACCACCTTGTAGGGGCTTCTTCAGCAGCATATTTTGAGAGGAACGGAACGACAGATAATACCTACTGATGCAGAGTATCTGTGATTCATGTAAATCTTGGAGATGGCATTGGTGAGTCGTGTTCGTCTAGGAGCAATTCACTGTGTGTGCTACTGTTACATTACGATCAGTTTCTGGGGTCGAGTCATCACAGTGCGCAATATATAAAACATTGTGGCGGCATCACTGATGTTTGGAGGTAAGTTTCTGCCTGAAATCTTTGTTTAAGGTGAATATGTATATAGAACAATTGGAGTCTGTGTTCAGAATTTTGGGAGTGGGAAGGTGAAAATCTGGGTTTTGTCATAGTTGTTCCAGAACTACCTCCATATGAGAATTGAGATGTTCTGGTTTCAATGTCATCCAAATTTGATCAACTTTTTTCAGTACCTAAACGTCTCTTTGACTTGGTAAATTCCATGCTACAACCCCCAGTGTGCATCCACTGTCACAATAAAGTTGTAAGTGTCATAATAGATCTAGGATTCATCCAAGGAGTTGTAACATGTAATTTATCCTATTACACTATTAAGAATATATATGAATTCGGAAGCATTAGAAAAAGTGATACAATTTGATACAACTTAACGAAGGGGAAAACAAAAACACAAGAAAAAACATAAATTCAGAGAATGAAACTTTCTTTATTTGGCAGCATACACACAAATGACAAAACCTTAAAACTTGACTAGTTGACTCCACTCCCTTCAAACCGGGCCACCCTGAAGTACGACAAATCCACCCCCTCCGCCGTGCCACTCACCACCAGCTCCGCCGCCACCCGCCCCACCAACGGCGCCATCTTAAACCCGTGCCCCGAAAACCCGCCGGCCACCACCACATCCTCCGCGAACTCCCCGCCCAAAAAATCAATCACGTAGTCCCCATCCGGCGTCATCGAGTACATGCAAGAATGCGTTATCACCGGTCCATCACTATCAACCAGACCGCCGAACCGCCCCTTAATCCACTCCCGCAACGCACCCAACAAACCCGGCTGAGCCGCCCACGTCCGCTCCTCCGGTTCGCAAGCGCTGCCTTCGTCGATCGGAATCTTGATCAGCCCCGGGAACTCCAACGATGGAGTCCCGAACACGTGCGCCTCCCCGTGGCTGCCGAACGTCGGGAACCCGCTCTCGATTGTGAATTTCTCCTCGTGCCCTTCGTTGACCTTCCAGTAATACGCTGCCGTTTCCAGTGGCTGAATCGGGAGGGTTATACCTCTCGCGGTTTCGATCAATTTCCTCGTCCATGGCCCCGCCGTGATCACGCATTTCCTTGATCGGAATGTGCCGCTGCCGTTTGTGTAAATGATGATATCACCCGTGGTTTGATCTTTCTTGATATCTACAACTCCGGCGTTGTCTTTGAGCACGGCACCATTTTGCACGCCAAGTGTTTGAAACATTGCCACTGCCTTAGTCGCCTTGATCACTCCTCCGTGCGGGGTGACCACGCCGATCCAGTCCTCGGGGAGTTGAAACCTGCCGGAAAACTCCTCGGAAACCTCATTCCGATCTAGAACTCGAACCGGGATTGAATTCTTGCGGCAGCTGTCGATGGCTGTCTGGAAGAATTTGCAGTTTGAAGGCCCTATGTCGAGATGATTGGTTTTGAAGTAGACCTTGTATCCAACTTCGGCCTCGGCTTCCTCCCAAAGGGGGGAGGATTGCAGCACCATGCTGCAGTAGTAGGGTTTGGTGTAGGAAGCTCTGATGGTTCTGGATTCACCATGGGACGAGCCGCGGTGGTGGAGGAAGTCGAACTGCTCGAGTAGCAGCGTTTTGAGGCCGCGTTTTGCCGTCTGGTAAGCCGTGGCGCTGCCCATCACCCCTGCCCCGATCACTATTACATCGAACACTTGGTTGCAGTTCTCCATCTCTGTGTGTGTTTGTGTGTGTGTGTGGAGGTGGAAAACTTTACTTCCATTAATGCATGAGCGTCTATGTTATTGGACAGTTGACAAACTACATAGAATAAGCAAATTGTATTAGGAATAGATGGAGTTGACCTAAAGTAGAACTCAATGCACCCACTAAGAAAATTATGTATGATTTATTAATTAAACTTAAAATACATCGGTAGAATTCGAACTCATGATTAAGGAGGCGAGCACAGTGCACATGACAATTAATGCATTAAAAGTGTGCTGGTTGTTCATGCCCGAACCAGCTTAAAATCAAGTATATGCAGCACCAACACTATTAGGTGTGAGTCTGTCACGTTTAGCAGGGTCAAGTGTAGTTTATCTCCCTTGTATGGTTTGCAAGCTATTACATATAGACGGTGTTTACTCGGTGCGCACCTCGATCGGGAGCGGATGCGGGTTATTCTTGACATAAAAAAAAAAAAAAAAAGTATATCCAGCCACCTGGGTGAGGTTTTAACTCGGCAGCTGCTACTTGTGTTGTTCAGTTCGACCTTAAGGTTTGATAGATTAATGTGTTAATTTTGACAAGTTTAGCTATAGATAACAGTGGATATTATATTTATATCTATGGTGACTGAGGATTGGTTGATGATGGTCAATAGTTATGTTAAAAGTTAGAATCAACAATAGTTTATTTTGATTTTGCTACTTGAGTTGGTCTAGTTGCAGTGATTTATATATTCTGAAACCTTAGATTATAGAAATGAGGAATTGTATGACTAATCAGATATTGTGTTTTGGCTCTTCTCTAGTTTTCTAAAACCAGTCTGCTCGGTGAACTTTGCATTATAATTAAGATTTTGTTCCTTATAGAATGTTCTCATATGCTAAATAAATGTAAATCTATACCAATACAAAATATGAAGGCTTCACAAAAGTTCTCATTTTCCAACCTAAAAGATGAGAGGAAAGACTAGGGGTGTGCAAATAGTTGGTTCGGTGCAAAATCGAGTCAAACTAACAAAATCAAATAAAAAAATTTGTAAAAAAATTCAAACCGAACCAACCAAAATAATATATATAACTGAACCAAACCAGACAATAATTATTTGATTAGTATGGTTTGGTTTTCGATTTAAGCGAATTTTCAATGATTATTTTTGTTTTTCCGAAATAATTATATCTAAAGAAAATAATATAAACTCAATATAACAAACGGTATACTAAATAAGTAAATATGTAATTCTAGAATTATAAATCATAAATTATAACCAAAATGTTTTTTACTTAAATCGAAATCGAACCAAACTATATTTTGGTTTTAAAATTCAAAACCAAACCAAAATTACAAAAAAATGACCAAATCAACTGAACCAAATAGCTCGGTTTGGTTCGATTTTTTAGTTTTGGTTCGGTTTTGCACACCCCTAGAAAAAATTAAAAAAAAAAACATTATAGTTAAAAATATTGAATATTCGATCATTTCCAATCGATAAACATAAACCAAAAGGTTAGTTTATTCATTTTTTTTTTCGCAATTTCTTTTGTACAACGGTTATATATAAGCCTTATATCATATGGATATATTTTTTATCGTTAGAATGCATTTTTTTGGCATTAGAAGTTATTTTTTTTTCAATCTGAAAAATGTAGTAATAATTACAAAATAATATCACCGCCTTTTTATTATAATATTTTTATAATAGTATTTTTCAATAAAATAAACGTTATATTTTTTATGAAAAAATTAAAATAACAATTTTTTAATATTATAAGTGATTTCTTTTTTAGTGGATGTCTACGTTTCAAATCATTAATTCACAAATCAATTATCATATATATGAAAATTGAAAAGCCCCATATAGGACACGCTTGGAAGCCCTCACAACTTCCTTTCACTTTTTAAATATTATTTATTTATTTTGTTATGATTTGCCTTCACGAATGACAAACCGGCCAGTGTATAACTTCATAGTTCAAACCACAAACATTTCATTCCACTAACTTTTGGTTTGTAGTCCAAACCATGCATTGATTATGCTCTTAGCTTAGTGAGTTTATCAAAATTGATTTATTGATAAATATATATTATAGTTTTTGCGAACTAGTGGAAGAAAAATACGTTTTAAATGCCCGTAGGATAATATTATTTTCTATATGGGCATTAATGCACTTGATCGATTCGATCACTCCTTTTCAAAATTGACCGTGGGATTAAATTGTGGCCAGGTAATGGCCAATGGGTATGTGATAAACAATTAAACATATGTCATATATTTAATTTTTCGAAATCTACTTAATAATTACACTCATTAAAATTCAAAGAAAAATGGTTTCACTTTGTTTAGAGAAAGTCATGCTATGAGCCTGCAAGTATTTCCAGTCAGGCTACGACCACTAGTATAGTAACGTACTACCATTACTATGACATTCACTGTACCCCGTCAATATTTCAATTGTAATAATAATCAATATGTAAATATATGAAAATAGAAGACCACGCGATGTTAGGGGAATAAAGATAGAGTATATTTTATTCATCTGCATCTGTATAGGTTCGGTGCATACATCTACACAAAGACGGAGCCACGGGGCTGGCAGTGGCTGTCACCCCTCCCAATTTTATTGATATGCCCTATATATAAAATTTTTAATAAGTTTTATTTCGCCCCCTCAAAATTAATTAGTGAAGTATTATAGGTTGGATTAAAGCCCAAAATGAAAATAAATAGATGAATTCTCCATTTATCACTTAGATAATTAATTAAATAAAAAATTGATTTCTTTTATCTCATTTATAATTGGTGATTTTTTAGCTAACTCAAATAAGTTACTAATTATTTTTCTTATATTTAATCAATCATTGATGTGTTTGATGGCATGAAGAAGCGACGTGAATAACTTAAAATGCATAAATTTATAAGATTAGTGAACTTTATTTTTTTATATTGCTTTAGCTATTTAATATTTATGATTTTTTGTTATTTTATGATAAACATGTGATATGATATAATAATATGTTCTTTTTTATTTTGCAAAGTTAATTCTATTAGAACAACATTCCATTATGTATGAAAGACTTTGATAATTGACTGGTCTTGTTATATTATATTCATATATATATTTGTCGCTTGTTGAATATTTATGTGCAAAATATTCAATGTTGTGGAACAAAATGTTATTGATGCATTGATATTATATATACATATATATTCAGTATTTTATAATTTGGAATTCAAAAAAGTTCGCCCCCTTCTGGAAAATTCTGGCTCTGTCCATGTATCTACAGAACACTACAAAATATAAAGGGCTGGAAATCAAAATCCTATTGTAGAAACTCTCTGATATCCATATATAATAAATATATTTATAACAAATTGTAGAATATCATTACTTTTCTTCTAAATGATAAATATCCCCAAATGCATTAAAAAATTAAGTGATAGGTACGTTACACGGCCAACTTGCATTTAAATTATAAATCAAAATATAATTAAAAATTATCAAAAAAGGTGATGTAAACTAGGAGAATAACTTAGAAAGGCACTTCAAATTTAGGTAAATATGTGATAAAAAGGAAAAAAGAAAAAAAAGGCTAAGGACCTGCACAAGAAAAATAGAAGAAAAGATTAATTCAACCTCTCCAAATAAAAGCATGTAACGTGAAAGTGATTCCTCAGAGGTTACAACTAATTAGGGAATATTACAATGGAGAAGAGTACAACGTCAACAACCATGTTTATTCTTACAGCTCTACAAATGCTATTATTGAAAAGTTAAGCCAATACAAGGTATTAATATAGGGAGGAAATTGAAAATAATCAAATTTAGAATACAAATTCTTTTCTAATCAAGGTTTTTGAGATCTTCTTTTTTAACCAAACACAAGATCAAATGACTATCATGCCCTTAAATGATTATCTTTATATTTATTCATAGAATGCCACTTTTAAGATGAAACGGAAATAGTCCATTACGACCATATCAGGCCCATCATGCTTCTGTAAATCAAATACATAATACTATAAACCAGATTCATACCTTTTTGACCAGAATGCTGTCGGGTATTTTCGTCGGGATTTTACGGCCTCCTATGGTTTCCAGCGACGAACTCCTTCAGCAACACACAGTGCAACCCACGTTTGTTTCCTACACGGGGTGTAGAGTAATTTTCTGGTATATAGTATATATATATGATGAACACAAGGGATGGGCAAAAGCCTGGATTTTATTTAGGAATAATAATACATTTATTATAAATAAGTAAATCTCCTTTAGGGAGGAGACAAATTTGTTTAGCTACACATGGTAGCTAGAATCCTCACCACGCTCATAAACTAAGAACACTCAAAATATTATAACTATTACAATTTTGAAGAAAGATAAGAAAATGTTCGATGATCTTTGCTTCATTCAGTTTCTCGTTTTATAGAAGAGGGAATCCTTCTATTTCACCAACTCCATTATTTAGCTCCGCAATTCACGTGAGTGGCCCTTTCTGCCGACACTTTCTTTTGAATTAGTGGTCGGGCTCGGTTTCTTTATCCTCAAGTGAAAGTGGTTGTGGGTGGAGGTACCCGCAAATAATGGCACTATGTGCCTCTTGTGTTGGACCACACAGCTTTTGTCGTTTGGTGCTAGTGGCCTCTTCTTTTGGGTCACATGATCTATGATCACATGTCTCCACCTTCCCTTGTCGGGAAACTACTTTTTTGGTGGGGCTCTTGGCATCCTTGCTTTTGGCATTGGATGCTTATCCTCCCCAGCTCGCTTTTGTTCCATCCTTGGATGGAACCCTTTTCCGAACTCTGGCTCCTTCTGGTTCTGGCAATCCGAGCATACTCGATTGTCCCATTGCCCAAAATGAGCCATGTTGCAGTACTTGCGATGGGTTTCTTTGCCCATAGCAAGCTTGTTCTCCCATATCAAGGACCTTTTCTTCTCAAACAGTTCCTCAGCAAATCTCGTTGTTCTCCCTATCATGGTATTTAACAGAAATGACCCATTCGCAGAATTGTGGAAAAACTTGAATGGAAACCTGACTTTGTCCATCTTAGTGAGACAGACCCATAATCCCCATGCTCGCCTAGTCGATATTTGATCTTCTGTAATGGAGGTGATTAGTGGGATTTCTTCAGATGAGGTTCTGATATCACCCCATTTTCTGGAATATGGCCTTTGAAGCCTTATGTAGTGAAAGGCCTCATGATTCCCTTTCCCTGCTGGTTCCGGAGAAGCACTGATGAAGTATAGCTCAAGAACATCTCCTTGGCTAAGCAGATCATTGTTAGCCCAGGACTCTTGCACGGCTTCCTGTATCCACTTTGGTAGACACTTGATTTATGGGAAGCCTGGTGACATGGTCTGAATTGAGGCTAATGCCCCAAAATCATACCATTGCTTGACTTTGTGTGGATTGGTTCCTGGTAACATCCACACCCTTGGGTACTTTCCAGAGATATCAACCTTTGTTTTAGACGGATTGATTCTCTGTCTAATATAGAGCTTCTCCCAGTTAGCTTGATAAACCTGCCAAGATGAAGCTTCAGACTTGTTAGTATTAATCTTAGAGGTACCCGTCATGGGTCTAAGATTAATCTCTCCATCCTTAACCCCAGAGGTGCTGGGTTGACTTGATGGTTCAGAGTGTAATCCCTGACCCTCAATTTTCTCTTGGGCCTGTGTTTCTTTAGAAATCACCGGCTTAGAGCTCGTGCTAGGGGTATTTGAATCCCCTGCTTCCATTTTATAGGTCGGTACTGCTAACTCTCCTTTTATCAATGGCAAGTTGATGGCCCGGAGGAGGGGTTCATGCATAGCTGACCAGAGTTGCCACTGAGTCTTTACACGTGCTCGTATTCTCTTGTTGACCTTGTTCTGGTCTGCTTGTTGCATTCTTCCCGCTTGTTTAGCATGAAGAACCAACTCGTTCCATTCACGCTGAAGCAACTCCATGTTTTCAGTGAAGTGCCTCTGCGCAATCATGATGGCATCGACCTCAATCGCTTCCATCTCTTGTTAGGAAATATGCAATAATATTTTCATGAGATTTTATCACAATAATGTCAAATAAATAATATTGACATTCAACTTGCCATCTTATTAGTCTAGCTTTCTCAGGTTTAGATTCAATTTTATTTTTCAAGAAAGCTTTAACTTGTGTGTTATCAACTTTTAGAGTAAACTTCTTTGCTAAGAGAAACAAAGGCCATTTTTTAAATACCTTCCGAACTGCAAAGAACTCCTTTTCATTGATATGCCATCGAATGGCCTCACTATCTGAAAAGAGACCACTGCAATATCTACAGGGCTCCTCTCCGTTGGGTGTGATCTTTGTAAGCATGGCTGCCCACCAATGATCACTTGCATCTGTATAGAGGATCAATTCATCCTCATCTTGTGGTATAGCCAGTTTTGGGAGATTTTCGCATATCTCCTTTAGCTTCCTGATTCCTTGTTGATGTTCGTTTGTCTATACAAACGGGGTATCCTTCTTTAGAAGGTTACTGAACACCTTCCTGTGTTTTGCAAGATTTTTTATAAAGATTCCTGCAAAATTGACAACTCCCAGAAAACTCTGCAGTTGCTTCTTTTCTTTAAGGACATCAGGGAACTTCTGCACCTTTTCTACAATATGATTTTGCAGAATGATTCCTGATTCATCCACCTCGATTCCCAGAAATTCCATCTTCCGGGTAGCTATTACTGCTTTCTTTTCTGACAGGACAAAGCCCTCTTTATGACAAACATCTGCAAAGATCTCCAGATGTTTGAGATATTCATCTATACTCTTTGATGCGATTAGAATGCCATCAATATAGACAAACATAAAAGAGAAATAATCTTTAAAAAGATTATTCATCTTCCTCTGAAATATTTGGGGTGCGTAGGCTAACCCCATCGACATTGCATTCCAAACATAATGCCCTTGTGGTGTTGAAAAGGCCGTAAACCTTTTGTTTTCCTCTTCCATGCGAATCTGGTAGAAACCTGACTTGCAATCATACTTAGAGAATATCCTAACATTCCGTATGCAGTTAATAAGATGTTCTCTACTTGGGATAAAATATCCATTAAACTCAAGAATGTCATTAATCCCTTTGTAATTAATGACTAGCCTTGGTTTACCTCTTTTGATCTCACCATGATTCCTTACTAAGAATCCGGGGCTGCTGTATGGCGAATTTCCTGGTTCAATCAGCTTGAGATCAAGGTGTTCTTTGATGATTGCTCGCATATCCTTTTGATCTTTGATGTTCATCAGGATAGGCTTGTATCTAATGAACTCAAACTCTTTTCCAGCCTTAACCTTCAAGGTTGCTTTGAGTTGGTTCTTTCCCCACCAAGCCAGCGGATTTTCATTATAGTTTCTAGCTATCTTCCGCTTGACATCTTTGAGGGATATCTTTGCTTCTTCCTTAATATCTTGATGTGATATTAAAGAAGCCTTGAGGATTTGGATCTCCTGTTCTTCAAGATCCTTTTCCCTATGAAAACTCAGAACTACTTCTCCGAATTTTCTTTTGTCCTACATTTTTGGGTGTCGAAGATGTCCTTCATCATCACCTTGCTTGCTGCGAAATTGTAGTGGCATTTGTCGATTGAATGCCCCTTTTAGCCGCTGGACAATGATCTTATGATCACAGATTGTCGTAAAGCTCAGTCTCCGATTGGTATTGTCCTGCGTATACTTTTTGAACATTTGTAGGAAATTATTTCCTAACAAGATGTCCGCCCCTGTATCATGAAAATAGATTGGTGGAGTTTTCACCTTATACCATGGTGTATCTCCTGCTCCTCCAATCAAGATTTCCGACTGCTTCACTCCCTTAGATAGGAGTAAAACTCTTTTTGAGAAATCTCTTCCCACAATTGGATTTAAATCTTCTTCCAATTCTTCTGGGAAGATTCATCTTTTTGCAGTACAAATTCCTGCTCCTGAGTCGATATAGGCTGCAAAGTATTCAGCCTTATATTTCTCGTATAACATCCCTACTAAGATGTATATAGAGAATGGGCTGGTCATACAATCACCAGTTGTTTTCCATTAAAGGTGATCATCATCCCATCTTCCTTCAGCTCCCATGGCTTGAACCTTTCTAAGAAGTCAAGTCCTAAGATTAGGACTCCTGATTCTCTTCCGGCTCTTCCTCGTACTTCCATTGTCATAGCCTCTATATCGAGAGTTCTCTTATAGTGGCCGACTTCTGGTTGCTGTAAGCAGTACAGGACGTCACAAGGAAAATTATTTTCCCATCTTGTACTGTCGAATCTTGTGTCGATCTCTCTCCAACCTTCTAGGCATTTAATTTTTATTTTAACTTGCCTTGGTCGCCTGAGATCTCCTTGGAAGCTTTCTCTTGAGGACTGAGTCCATGGCTCTGTCACAATCCTATCTCTTTGGAAGGAGAATCTTTTGCCTTCCAACTTGAGACTCTCATTGTATTTCAACAATGGTTTATCTCCTACTCGAATATTTATCTCTCTTGGTAGCGGCATTTCTGATCTGTCTGGATGGATTGCCTGTGCCACCTTTGAGAATACATCCGGTATCTCGATAAACTGCTTTCCCAGAAATAAATCTGTGTGGTGTGAATTGGAAAGCGCATAAGACACCTGGTATGTTAAAGAAAACGGTCGATTTCTCTCGTAGCTGATATCCTTTCTTTTGAAGTCTTGGTACAGCATCAGGGCTCGACTGAAATCTCTATGTTTCAGATTATAGGATATTTTTGGATAGATTACCCCTATAATCTGCTTGGCACAGAGATTTCCCGATATAGTTCCTAATAAGGAATCTCTGTGATTTCTGATACGCTTATCGCATATTGCAATATCAATGGGCGTATCAGCATCTGCGGGTAGTGCGGATTTGAGCACTATCTGGACAGCCCCGATGTGGATCCAGGATATGGTATCCTTTATCTCTGGCCTCATCCTTCCCAGCTCTTCTTGAACTTCACTGTACGGAATCAGTTGTAACTCAACTTGATTCCCTATAAGCTCTATAGGAAGCGGCATCTCTCTTCTGGTAATCTTATAGATTACATTGTGCTTCCTACTTTTCAGACTAAAATTGCGGAGCAATTGATCAATCTGTCCAGCTGAAAAGCCTTGATATCTTTAGATATTAAGGCTCTTGTTCATGATTTTATCAATCATGCTTTGTGAGATAGTGGTTTGACTGGAATATCCAGTTTCGTCCACTTGCTCTTGATGGAAAACCTCAGCTCCAGTCTGATTCAGAGTCTGATCTCCCATCAATACTTTCGTTGCTAAATACTTCTTCTTCTTCGTATATACTCTCATCTGAGGGTATATCCTCGAATTGGTAGACATGTACCAAGTCTTGGTAGTAAACCGCTTCCTCGATGTCTGGTGCACCTTTGAAGCTTTTGACTCCTCTCTTTTCTGGACAATCTATCGAAATATGTCCTCTTGCACTGCAAGTCCAGCAGTTGCAATCTTTAAAACTTTCATTTGCCCTCGTATGGGCTCTTCTGAAAGTTTTTCTCGCGGGAGTTCGACTTGATGAACTTTGTGATGTCCTGTCTCTGGAAGGACCCCTTATTTGTCCAGATTTGTAAAATCTGGCCTTTTGCCTGGTCCATCTGCTCCTCGGTGTCCAGCTCCTTTTTCTTGAGAATTCTTCTTTGGCATAAGGATGAACTCTGTGTTTCTTCTTCTTCCGTGGCCTTTGAGATTCTCCTCCAATGATGGTCGGCAGATCATTGGCTGTGCAGTCAAGAGGGGAATATTTATTCATCCTATTTAATCTCTTGTAATTCTTTTGCAGAATGGCCTGTCCGCACCATTCAGCTAGCTTTTGTTTGACAAAAGACATTCTCCTCCCAACATTGTCAGGATCTCCTGGAATGTATTCTTTAATGAACATTTTCTTCCAGGGACTCGGGAACTTCGTGAAGAAAATCTCTACACAGACCCTTTCATCCACATCTGAATTCCATTGGTAGATGTGGTATAACTTGAAGAATTGGTCAATTGACTCCTTCTCCATGTTGTTCAGTCTCAGGTTTAAAATAGCCAGAGAATAATTCTTCCTCTTTTCGGAATCTGCACTTCCGAAATTGTCTGCTCCCAATAAGGCGAGCTTAAACCAGAAAGCCATTCTATCCACGATCTCCGTGTATGAGGCTGGCTCCAAGGTTTCTTCTTTGACTGCTAGTGCAACTCTTGACTATAACGTTTTGGCTACACCCAACAAACTCATCTCTAGCAGCTTGATGAATCCCTCCTTTTCTAGATCCAATGTTCCTGCTGCTATTCTCATTGATGATGACCAATCATCAATAATCATATCGATGTCCTTGAAGTCAATATCGTCGATATTGAGCATGAGTCCATACGGATGTATGGGATCAATGCTTGTTTTCCCGAGAGGCGGCGTATCTCGGAACTTAGGGATCTGTTTCCTCACCCTAGTTCCTGTAAGATTGTTCATATTGGGCCTCTCTCTCCTGTGTTGATCTCCAACATGAAAGTCCTCGCGGGCTCTCATGAGAACGTCTTGTGTTGGGCCTCCTTCATGTTGTTGCTGGGCTGGTGGCACATGCGGCACCTGTTGTTCCGGGGGTACCTGATGGTATCCACGGGGAATTAAAGCCCCATCTTTTGTATTCATCTTCAGATCTACCATCTTCATATTGGCAAATGACTCTGTCAATTCTTGTAGATCTTCCAATCCTATCCTTTCGAAGGACGTCATTCTTTGATTTGTCTTAACAATTGGCAAATCCTTTCGTCCTTCGATTTCTTGGGTTCTTCTTTGGCCTTTGGTGTGAAATTCACTTTGTCAAAGTTGATGGGTTTCCTTCTACTAGAACATGTCTGATTTAATTCTAGTGTCTGGATCTTCTTTTGAATTTCTGACAAGATGGTTATAATTTCATCTTGTTTTATAGAAATTCGCCTTACTTCTTGTGGTACTCCATACGTGTGATTTCCGTAATTTTGTACCGTCTTCTGGATCTCTCGTAAATCCTCCGAGATTTTAGATGTGTCTGCCACGATCTCTTTGAATCTGGGAATTATCTCGTAGTTTCTTTGTTCCATCAACCGTGATTTTGGTGTGCCCTTTGTTGATGGTTCATTAAGTCGCATTGTAGCAGCTTATTCACCATTAACAAGTTCATTTGTGCTTGTCTTTAGGAAATACACTGCTCTATCTCCTCCAGGCTAGACTCTGATAGGAATTTCTCTTCGTATTGGGCTTTCCAGTAGGATAGCCTCTCCTTGTGACTTTCCTCCAGTTCCTTCAAAATTTGAAGGTACCTTCTGAAATAAAAACATCTCGAACAATTGTTCGGATCCATATTTTCTGGGTGTCTCCTCCGTTAGGATATTACTTTTAATAATAAATAAAATATTATTCATAAATAAAATTACCTAGGCTCTGATACCATTTTTTTTAAGCGAGTGGTAACTTAGAATAAATCAAAGAATAAATCAAATTTATCACAAATCAAATAGGACACTTTCACAAGTGCCACAAATCAAATAGAACACTTTCTCAAGTGTCTTATTAGACTCAAGTCCTTCAAGGCCAAAATGGTCATAAAAGATTGGATTGGCTAGAAAAGAATATACTGCAGACTTTGATTATTAAAGAATTTCATAAGTTAAGTTTGGTAATAAACATATATTCACTCATAATTATTTTGCAGTTGAAATCACACATTTTTTTCTTTTAGGATTGGGAGATCAAATCAAACAAGTGTTAATAATACTCTACTAGATAAGAATTAGGTCGGCTGTCTTTGATTTATGCCTGCGCCAAAAATTAAATAAGATGTATTTAAAATCATATCCAGTTGCACCTGCTTCCAGCCAAGTGTCAATTTTCCAGATCACAACTCATCTGGAAAATGAAATGAACTTATATTCCAAAGAGGAAAGGAACAGTTACAAATCTAACACATCACCAATATATATACATATACACACACACACACACACGTGGCATAATTCAGTCAAACACATTGTAGTTCAATTTATAATACATTTTCATTTTTATTTTATTTATCACTGAATAATCGAACTCTAACAAATTAACATCAAACATACCAGTTAAATTTTGGATACATCTTTCTTCTTTTTCGCACTTAACAAACCAAGGTGTAGATCTTATTACTTAATCGAGAAAAAAAAATACAAAGTTAATTATTAGTATATTTATTATAAAATCAAATGCAATGAATATCTAATAATTAATTTTGATTATCGATGTAATTATGTGTATTTATATGCACGGGCATATAATTTTCCATATATATGCCCTGTAGAATATATACATGCATGTTATATAGACCTTTTATTTATTAATTATAGAATATATGCACGTGGTTCTTATTAATTAATAGAAAAAAAAATCCGAACTTATTAATTATGTTTATAAAATCAAATCCAACGAATATATAATAGTTGATTTCGATTACCAATGCAATTATTTATATTAATTTATGTACACGAACATATAAATTTCTATACATATATATGTATGAAATGAGTATATATGCACGTTGATAAATCCCACCCCTCCTGACATGATAATTGACACATTGATAGAATGGTCGATTTTTTTTTCGCTTTTTTTTTTTGTGTGTGCAAAGTGCAAACCTTCAATATCTATATTGATAGAATGATGTTAACGATAGATAATCTTAATTTATGATTTTTGTTAATTAAAATAACCGTCTAGTCTAGTTGTACATATTTGTATTCAAACAGTCATCAATGAGATATAAATGTTAAATTAGCTGTCCCATCGCATAGTGTATTCGTTCGTGGGCGCCACATTCTTACCGACATCCAAATAAATCCTTCACACTTATTTAATAATTGCATTATAATGAACTCCTGTCTTGACATATAATTTTACAGAAGTGGTCTCAGTTAGACAATCTTATTGATTTCAATTCGTTAGATGATTTTATTTGATTAAAGAACGTGGTCTGCCTCCAGGATAAAATTCTCTAGTCCATTTTTCATGTCCCACTGTTGTGTTCCATTATGAAATTTAATATTTTAAAAAATATTTATTATAAAAATAAATTTTAATATAGTATTATAACTCATAATCAACATTTATTACTAAAAATTAAATTTTTTAAAAACTATATACCCTACTTTTGGAATAATCAACCATATTAATCAATTATATTAACTAAAAAATAAGAAATTAATATTAAAATAAATATAAATCCTAATTGGCTGAAATGAACCATAAATAATAATTATAAAATTAAACTAAGTCATAACAAATTGAAATTGAAGAAAAAAATTGATGAAAATCGAATAAAACTCAAAATGAGACACCAAATAGGATAGAGAAAAGTGGGATAGAGGATTTCATTTGCTGCCTCCCCCCTTTTTTATGGTTCCCCATCTCATTTTTCTTTTCTTTTTAATTTTTAATTTCTTCTTTTTTTTTTGTTTTTTTATAAATATATATATATATATTTTTTATCTGACGTTTCACGCAGTGTACTCGTATGAAGTTAATGTGTGGACTTGTGCAATGCGTTTGATAATTAATGTTTTTGAAATAAATTATACCCCAAATTGTAATTAGTGAAATGTAAAATTAAATTGAATTAGTTAATTTTTTGAATTAATTTATTTTTTTATCTAGCGTCTCACGCAGTGTATTCGTCTGACACTAACACGTGGACTTGTGCACTGCGCTAGATAATTTTTTTTTAAAATAAATATATACTTTGAAATGAAATTAGTGAATCCTAAAATTAATTGAATTAATTTAAATTTTTTATCTGGCAGCTAGCAAAATGCACTCGCTCGGCATTAATGTGAAGACTAGTACCATGAGCTCGATAATTAATTATGGTGAAATATATGACTTTTGAAAAAAAAAACGAAACTGGAAGGGAAAAAAAGGAAAATCTGGAAGAAAAGAAAAAAAAAGCACGAGTGATTCCCCGAAAGGAAGGGGAAAAAAAACCTGGAAGGACAAAAAAATACCAAAACGAAGGACGGAAAAATGGAACTTTCCATATTTACCATAATTATATATTCACATAAATATGAAAACTACGGCTCTTTTTGTTATAAATTAGTTGTTGTTTGAGAATTTTTAGTTTTTATTAAAATTTTATACTTTATATTTTCATACTCTGTTTCAATGTAACCACATTAAAATACCACAAAATCTCTTGTTTCTTATTTCCTGATAAATATACTATTTATCCCACAAATATATTGTCTATTAGATTGTTTACAATTTTTTAGAAAAGTATATGTGAATATAATTTAATGTCATGAGGAGGAGAGAGAAGTATATTAGTCAAAATATTTACTCTTAAATCTAATTAAAAACTCTAAAACAATAAATGATTTAAAACGGAGGGAATGTGAAATAATAAAAATATGCACACTAAATTTATAACCAACACTTCATACATACCCTACGTAATTGAAGTGAGATTTTATTTGAGTTTTATTTTTTAAATAAACACCCGCACACATAGCATATAAGTTATAATTAACACGTCAAACTCATAAGGCTAACACAAAATGTTATAAGCCACACATCTACATAATCAATGTGGCACATTACCTAATTTTATTATTATTATTATTATTATTATTATTATTATTATTATTATTATTATTATTATTAGTTCTAAAGTAAAAGAAAAAAAAGCTTAATTACTTATATTTAAATAATGAGTAATGATAAAAAAAGGTAATGATATTCGGCCACACTATATGGCCTTAATTATGGTATATTTGAAATATATAGTAAGTCTTTAATTAATTCTCTGATTATTAATTAATAACATTTTATAATTATAACTTTGCAGTCCATTTTAAGAAGATTTGACTTGTATATTTTTAAAATTCAAAACATACATAAAATCTCTCTAAAAATATGGATGGATTATAAAATAAACCAATCTTCCGTAAATTGATTCTCTTTTTTATAAATGATCCGTGAATTGAAGTGCCTAATTAGTTGATATTATGTTATTTAAGTGTATAATTATTTATTTGCCTAATTCAATTTATCAAAATATTAAATTATTTTGAGGATGATTGCTCTCTATTTTCGCAAGTTTATTATTTGATTTGTAATATTGATGTGACAAAATCATTTGTAATCAATTTATATTTTTAATGTAATTTCACAATTTCTTAATTTGATTTGTAATATTGATGTGTCAAAATAATTTCATAATCCATGTATATTTTATAGAGATTTTATGTAATTTTTTTTATCATTTCATATTACATTTATAATTAATTTTGTAGAGGTTATCTAATAACTTTTAGTAAATTGTCTAATTCAATTCACCAAAATATTAAATAATTTTGAGGATGATTCCTCTTTATTTCGGCAAGTTCATTATTTGATTTGTTACATTGAGGTGGCAAAATCATTTCATAATTAATTTATATTTTTTTTGAGATTTTATGCAATTTTTTATAAAGATATACCAAATATTGTATTAATTTCATCACTAAGCTTATGGGAATAAGAAAGAGAAATGAAATGTTTTTTCTTTTAATAGAGAAATTAAATGAAGTTAGACGAACTTCAATTCACAAATCCTCTAAAAAAATCTCAATTCAAGATATATTGATTTATTTAATAATCCATCCAAATTTTTGGAAGATTTTATGCATACTTTGAATTTTAAAAATATACAAGTTAAATCTTCTTAAGATGAACTACATGGTATAATTATAAAATGTTATTAATCACTAATTAAAGAGTTAATTGAAGCTTACTCTACATTTCAAATATACCATAATTTTATAATTAAAATTATGGCCGGGGCCGAACAACATTACTAAAAAAAATACTTAAATTTGAATTTGTGTTGGACATTTGGACCCAATTTGCCTAAAACTCCATTTCATTAACGACAATTATTTCCACATGCAAACTAGCTCAGATAACTAATTTTTTCACATAAAAATAAATAAAAAAATAGGGACATTATTATGGTTAGCAAAATTGTGTCATTGGGATGACCAAGTAGTGGGGTGAAATTATTTGGAGATTAAAGTTCACGAATTCGAATATCCTCAATACCATAAGTCGAGTGCGTGAGTAAAAAAATAAATAAAAATATTATGGTTAGCAAAATTAAATTATGGTGTGAACGGCCATTTTCCTGAAAGATTGAAGAAAATCCCCCCCCTCTCAAATATCCCCTCATGCAAAAAAAGGCCTTGTTTTATTCACCTCCAAATCCAATTCTGGCATCTCACCATTTGACTTCCATTCCAAATTCCCAGTTCGAATAATTCTGCTTCATTGATTTATACATTATATTTCACACACCACGTCGGCAATTTCAATTCAATTCCTTTGTCCCTCCTCCCCCACCACTCTCTCTCTCTCTCTTGACAGATACGTCTTCTGCAGATCTTGATTCTTGATAATGGCCTCCGGCCCCATATTGAAGAAGGTCGGCGGTGACGAAGCCTCGCCTGGCAGTGTCCTGTCGGAGTCGGGCTCCGAAGAGAGATTGACGCCGGTCAACAATTCCGTCAAGCAGAACGGCCTAGACCGCAGTATCAGGAGCTACAGCTCCGGCAGCGGCAGCGGCGAGAGGTTTGAGTATTCTGGCTGGGTTTATCATTTGGGTGTGAATAAAATTGGGCATGAGTATTGCCACTTCCGATTTCTCTCAATACGCGGGAAGTATCTGGAGATGTATAAACGCGATCCTCATGAGAATCCCGGCACTGTATGTTGCTCTCTCTCTCTCTCTCCCTCTCTCTGCGTGTGTGTCTGCGTTCAGCTATCACATGATTTCTGGGTTTCTTAGGATTTGTTTTTATTTTAACTCGCGCGGTTGAGCTGTAACTATGGTAGTATTGATGATGACTGAGCTTCAAGGTTACGTTTTCTGAATTGGTTTTCACCTACTTAGACTGAACTCGAGTTCCTTTCGTCTGGTCTTCGTAGTAATGATTGGTTTGTTGGACGAAAATATTGCTCTGGTTTACGCCAGATGTATGTTATGGGGTATTGTGAAGAGTGCGCCATGCTCCCATCCACTGTATTGAAATGCATAAACGATAACTTCATTAAACAGGGGAATGGAAGGCATTAGGGAAAGAATCTGAACCACAGTGTCATGGATGGCAAGCAAAAACGACTGTTGGAGTTTGTTGTTCTAATATAGTGATCTCGAAGTCCTGCATCCATTGGTTTCAAATGTTTTGAACAACGTCAGATATTTGTTATTAATTGATCTTCGGTTAGGAAAAGTAATATTCAGTTTGGCGGTTCCTATGCTATATGGAGTTTGAGGTGCAGTCTCTGGTTCTTCATGATTGATTACCTTAGATTACCTAAAGGAAAAAGAGAGGCGCCAGGAAGCATTTACTTGTCATTTAAGTTGTAACATATTTTCAGCTACTCTTTAATTAAAACAGTGCCAAAATTGGCACTCAAAAGTCTTTCATGCACTTGGACGTTAGAAACTTAAGCAAGTGAATATCACTGAGGCATCAAAAATAAATTTGCCTGCCAGATTCGCATTCTTAGCATTCAGCATTTGTCAGTGTTATATTATTCTTGAGAGGACCTTTTCTAAAATGAATCTACAAAGGATGAACTCCTTTCATTACATTATTATCTCTCATTCGTGTTGATCAATCACTGTTGACGTTGAGTATTACTGATCAGTATGCTGCAGGTCTTGATTAGTATGAGTAGGCTATTTCTGTTTCACCTGCAACTCATCCAGGATAAATAAATTGTATTTCTTAAAGCAAAGTTTTTAATATTCGATAACTATGGATATACATTCATGGCAGAAACCTATTCGAAGGGGTGTCATAGGGAATACACTTATGGTGGAGGAATTGGGTCGACGGAAGGTGAACCATGGGGTAAGGCCTCTGCAGTTTTCCTCAAAAATATTTTTACTTTTGAATTCTAATTCTCACAATATTATATTTTGACTGTTTTGTGCTCTGTCACACTTTATTATCCTCATATTGATGCATTATTTATGTTACTTGAAACTTATATGATGTTGCAAAGTTATAATTCGGTGGTCATTTTGTAGGACGTTTATGCGCTAAGGTTCTACAATCGTTTGGATGAAGAAAAAAAGGGTGAAGTAAGTGATAATATCATCATATTCGATCTTCCAAAAAGACTGAGAGTGATTAAGCCCTTTCTGCAGTTTCAGGCTTTTGATGTAATGCTAGCTTGATTTAAAGTCTACTCAAGTCAGAAAAACTAATCTATCCATCAGTCTCTGTTGAAAATGCAGATCCTTTTAAATCAAATATAATAACTGTGCGAAATAGCTCTTTTCTGTTGCCTTTTGGGTATTCCTCACTGAATAAAATGCACATCTTTCGATGTAAATTTTTGGTTGGTGCAATGATTCCTTAGTTGGAAAATAGCAAATATGGGGGGGTTGATCTTCAGTTTTCTTTTTAGAAGCAAATATCTGGAGGTTTTGCAGTCACAACTATTTGAGCCTTTTCTCCTTTTGAGATGCATACACTTATGCCTTGAGTTTCTGTTGCTGCAGATTGCTTGTGCTACAGCTGGTGATGCCCGAAAATGGGTGGAAGCATTTGATCACGCTAAACAACTGGTACAAGTGAAAATCACAAAATAAGGCATTTAAAATTTACTTTTCTTTGTTTGGCATCAGTAACCATCTTGGCTTTAGTACTTTATGGTAACATTGGTTCAGCATTACTTCCATTGGAACCTGATGTCCTTCATATTTGGCTGACAATGACTATGGTGTTGTAAACTGTTTAAATTATCTATGAATTATTCACTTTTTAAAAGATGCTAAAATGTTTCACTAAATTCCTGGTGTCTGGTTGATGTTGGATTGGGATGTCAACCTAGACTTTTCTGAGCAATTAATGCTTATTTTTCCTTTTCATTAGGTAGCGGACATAAATGATTATATCAGTCTAGCTTGACCAAAAATAACTTTATGACAATAAGAGAAATTGGCTGAAATTTATTTCTCTTTTTTACTGCTCCAATGTCTCACATTATTTCTGGATTGTAGGTAGAGTACGAGCTTTCAAGAGGTGGTAGTGTGAGAAACAAGCTGAATATGGAAGATGAGTATGTTCAAATCTCTAACTGATAGATATAGTAAATGAAATATTCTGAGTTAAGCTTTTTCTCATGTAAAAGCTGTCATGTCTTTTGTATAATGAACATCATATTTTGTACCATATCATGTCTGCCTCTTCCCTGAGGTGAAAGCATAGAGATAGATAATTCAAATGAATAGACAAGTTTGATCTGCCTTTTCTTTTCTGATTTTTTCTCGACATTATTCTTTGATCTTTCAGTAGAGCCATAATTTCTCATAGACTATGCTATTTTACATGTGATGATGCCATTTTGGTTTGTTATTTTAAAAGGGTTGGTTGATCTCTATTCATACAAAGTTGGACCATTTTTCCTTTTGATTTCAAATGTGTGGTCAATTCTATTCACACTTAGAGTTGGCAGTTCTCCTACAAACTCTGAGGTTAATCATTTTCTTTATTTTGCAAGGATTGACCTGGAGGGTCATCGGCCTAGAGTACGGCGTTACGCTCATGGTTTGAAGAAGCTAATTAGGATAGGACAAGGTGAGGCTGCTCTATGTTATTCACAATATTAGAAGTTAATTGACTATGGAGTTTTTGTGTTCTCTTGGCCGTAAATTGTCTGTGTTTTTACAATCAAAACAATGCCTTTCAAATCATGCGTGGATGTAGAAACTGTATTATTTATTCATTTTAATATATTTTTGTTCATACTGCGACTCATTTTCTGATGTTTTCTTACATGGGACTAGTATCACTGGTCTTGTATGCTTTATTATAAGAAGTTGATTGGAAGCTGCCCTAAAGCTTTATTATAGTCTGCAAAGTTAGTGGCTTAACTACATACTCATTCAAAAATAATTATATGAGATAGAGCGAGAGAGAGAGAGAGAGATTATATCTTTTTGCATACTTTGCTTTTCATGCAGTTAGGATTCCTATGAATTATATTTCTTGTGATTACGAGAATTTTACTGCAATGCTTTTTTTAAAAAAAAATTTGCTGGTAGTATTGTGGACTGTGATCATATCAAGTAATTTTATTTGGTTGTAGTGCACTTAGAGGTCCGTGTTTCATCTGTGATATGTGACTGTATAAAATATGTATTACTAATCTAATTTGTTTGTTGCAACAAAAAAATCTTCAATGTTGCTTCTTATTTGTTTGATGGTATTGTTCATAGGGCCAGAAATGCTCGTGCGCAAAGCCTCAGGCATAAATGGGGATAGTGTAGATACATATTTTGATGCAGATGGTGGTGATGCTGTTGAAGCACATGAATGGAGATGTGTCCGCACACTCAATGGTGCACTTTATTCTGATATTTGTTCTTTGGTGAACCTTCACATTTACAACTTGGCTGGAGTTCCTTTTTGAACCTATGCCAGTCTCTGATATTAGTTTTAAACTTGAATTCTTGAAATCATACACCTTATGAAAAAGGAATATCTTAATTGATAACAGCATATCAACAGGCTCTGATAAGACTCTCATCTCACAATTATTGTAAATTTAAATACTCTAGTGTAGTTTCTAAAAATTGCTATTATATCTTTTGTTCTTAACATTTGTTTTGGTTTCAGGTGTGAGAATATTTGAAGATATGGCCAGCTCAAAGGTAATTCACTGATAAAGAAAAAACTGCCATCTGCTCTCTTAATTTTACTATAATGATACACATCTCTTGAAAAAAAATATGAAAATTTGCTTTTTCTTAGCGTTGGAACATATAAATGGCAAATTATGCTTGAAAGTCAAGTAGGAGAATATGCCAATCAATCTTCAATTTAAAGTCATCTGAAAACATTAGAGATAGTGTTTCGTCCTTACTGCCACCTCTCACCATCCTGTGGTGATATGTGTCATTTGAATTCTAATAATACAAATGTGTTTATTTTCTTTAGATAAAGTCTGAAGGCAGAGTTATGATTTTGTACTATAACTCTCAAAATGCCTTGTTTTACAGAATGGTAAAGGCATACTGGTCAAAGCTGTTGGTGTTGTTGATGCGAGTGCAGATACTGTGTTTGAAATTGTGTTAAATGCTGATCGACATAGGAGATATGAGTAAGTGTGTCAGCTGTTTTTTTTTTCATGCTTGCTTTTCCTAATGGAATCTATTTAATGGTTCATTTACAGGTGGGATACTTTGATAGGTGACTTGGAGTTGGTTGATTCTATAAATGGACACTATGATGTTGTGTATGGGACTTTTGATCCACGTTATCTAACTTGGTGAGTGATTCTTGTCAACAATTCTCATGGTATATCATTTTCTCTTCTGGTGCTTTAGGAGTTGAGGATGAACAATGGTGCAAATAAAGTTTTAGTCTCTCATATAGCCATTCTACTTCTAAGATTGAGGTTGAATTCATGTAAACCTACTTGTAAGGATCCATGTCTTTTGCATGCAGAAAGTCATTATTGACTTTATCTATTTCCCGAACGAAGTATAACATGTTTTGCAATGATATATCACGTGTAATTTTATGAAGAGCTATCTTGGGCTCTGGCCCAGGCTCTTTATATTCTCCTGTTTCCTCATTAAAATGTTTGCAAATGATGTTCCAGTTCCTCAAACGACAATTTATTCCCAAGCTAGTAGACCTATTTTTCCAGCTGTCATGTAATGTTAAATGATATTTTAGACATAGAGGATTGGGTTGGGAGTTGGGATGGAGGGGTTACTTTTACACCATAAAAATAAACTGTGTTTCTCAAGAATAATTATCAATTTGTAATTTGAAATGCGGAGTTCTCTTCAGTTTATAATTGGTGACACCCCCACACATTTTTCAAAAAGTGAACTCAATGATTATTGGCGATTTGATGTTAATTTAGGACGTACTCTTTATTTTTATAATAAAAGCTGTTTCTCATAAAAAAAGGCAGTAATCTGCCACAGGCTTGGCATTCTGTTTGAGGTTCTGTGTTTTTTTTTTAGTTTGTCTCTTAGTTGCCTATTTGTTTGTGATCATTACAGCCTTGCATTCATTATTTGATAGTTACATTCTTTTTCTCTTTTGTTATTCTTTGATTCTAAAAGGAAAAAATGGATAATGGTTTTCTTTGCTCCTTGTGGTGGTTTTATTTTATTTTCTATCATTCCAAAGATGTTTTTATGTGCAGGTGGCAGTCGAAGAGGGACTTTGTGTTTTCAAGGCAATGGTTTCGTGGACAAGATGGAACATACAGTAAGAATCCTCATTTCAGCTTCCATTTGCTGATATTCAGCCAACTTAGATTGACTCCACTGGCCCTGTTAATTGTCATTTATAAGTACATTAATATCCGTTGAATGTTTTGGACGAAATGTATTATTGCTTATTGCTGGTGTTTTGAGGATTTTTGAAATGTGATAGCATACTACATATAGTTCATAGACTCATTGAATTGGTTGTCAAGAGTCTCTGAACTGTTTGGAGAATACATGTCAAACATGTCTAAGTGGTAAGGTGGTCTTCTTAGAGAAGTTTAAGAAAGCTTATAGGAGTCAAAAGTCACAAGGAAGTTCAACTGAGACACAGAAAAATTTATAAATGAATTATTAACTTTATGTCTTTATATTGTGCTCTGTGTGCTCCCTGTATTCTGAAGTTTCAGGTCTGGATATTTGATAATGTTATGGTCTCATCTTTTTTTTTGGACTTCATAGAGATGATATTATTAACTAAATTTTGCATATTGATTCTTTATTGACTTTAATTTTAGCTACGATGCATTACCATATTTTCTCTCCTTTTAGATATAACAACCTATAAAGAAATTTTTTTGCTGTTGATTCTTCCAGATAATATTACTTTTCGAAAGACGTAAAGGTAAGCATTAGTGCCAGAAATCAAGAGTTGATTCTTTAATAAAATTACTAGATTGTATCAATATATGTCTGATTGATAGTTGTTATATTGTTAAATTGATATTGGATTGGCGTGAGTTCTTTCAACCCTCTATTATTTGGTCACATTCAATTCACCTATATGTATACAGGAGCTCATTGTTACATCATTTTAGAGAGAAGTACACATTGAGTAGGTCTTTGAACATTTCATCTATCCATGTATGCTAGATAGCTGAAGAACAATATATCTTTGAGTTTTTTCTCCGTTACTGATTTGCGTAAGTTAAGATTTAACAGTTGTCTCTGTTAATGTAAAATATTATGGAGCCATAATGTTATGATTGTGGTGTTTATATAATGAATGGTTCCTCAGGTACAAATAGTTAGGTAAACATTCAGTTTAAATTTCTAAATCAAGTAACTAGAAACTGATGGTTCTTGTATTGACAGTTTGATATACACTTATTGGTGCAGCAATCCTGCAGTTTCCTGCTGTACACAAGAAGCGGCCTCCAAGATCTGGTTATGAACGCACAAAAATTAACCGTAAGTGATGCTGAATAAAAGTGTTTAGTTTGAATTTGCATTTATTACATTGATTTGAAGATAAATAGAAAAGCAGGAGAACAGCGCTGAGTAAAAACAGCCATTTGAAAAAGCAACGAGCTCATATTTTCCAATCAAACTCTATTGACTCTTCAATACAATGTTTACAAGTTCCTAAGGCATTGAAAATTTTATTTAGTTTGAAAGATTAAACCTAAGTATATTTTTCATTTTTTTGCCTATAAATTTTTTCATTATAAGTTGCTCTTAAGGCGAAATGATGTCATTTTATATTATAATCCAAATTTTCTCTCACCATAATTTCCTGCTTTTACAAGAATATGCATGGCCTTAAATCCTTTTCGTTTTGGCCTGTGGTTTTAGTATACTTAGCATTTTGTATGATTATTTTATGTATTTTGTATGCTTCTCATTCTTCTTCTTGGCATAATGCTTGTCAAATATTATTTTTGCCACTAGTATTTTATATTTGAAAGTTAATGAAACTTGTAATTTTGTCTAACTCTTTTCTCTTTTCTCTTGCCTTTTGCCCCGTAGCTTCCACTTGGGAGATAAGTAATTTAAGCACATCTTCCTCGTTAAGTAGTGTCAGATGCCTCGTCACACAGACGCTAGAAATAAACCCCAAAGGTTGGTTCAAGTGGAGGAATAAACACTGCCCGAAGTTTGAAAAGACTGTTCCATATGCGTTGCTGAGTCAAGTATCAGGTTGGTAATACTTTGAGGTCTCATTTACACAACTGGAAAGCATCACATTGTTCCGAATGTGCAAATGCATGTGCTTAGTGATAAACTTAGCAGTTGTTTTATTTAGAATAGTGTGGGTAAAAAAAATTCATGTTCATTTGACTACTCGCTTAAAGTTTTAATTCATGAATGAAGATTGCCAATCTTCATGGTGAATTTAATCGATTAATAAATTGTCATACTTTTGTGCCTATCTTTATATGTTTATCATGGAAAACTATCACTTTGTCCTTACAATGCAAACTTGGATTAGTCGCATTGTTTGTTTTTTCTCTATGATATTATCCTATAACAATTCAAGATGCGATTAACATATTGATGTACGTGAAAGTTTCCAACAGTGAAGTTCAATTAAGAAATCGGCTTGCCTGAATTCTTCGTAAGCTATAGCGATACTATAATAATAGAACCTTTTTACCTGAAAGTTTAACGTATCTACTCTTAAATGTGTGCTGTTAACTTTTTTGAAGCTTTAGCTTCATTTACTTAGAAGTGTCATTTTTTCTCATGTTACTTCATTTAGAGTATGTTATGACTGATGGTTTAATACAAATTTGTCACTCATTTATTCACTTAATTTTAAAAAAATAGTGATGCAGTTCTAGTCTGGTCCCCTTTCAGTTATGTAATCAGTTAAAAGTTTGCCTAGAATTTGCCTGATCAAATACACCAATGGTGTCTAAACTGCCCATTATAGCCTTGTACTTAACTGTGACCAGCTATCTAAATTGTCTTCTAAGCCCATAATTGCATGCTCATGTTTTATTTCTGTTTCCTTTTTCCCTTTTTGAGTGACCTGGGACTCAATTTATTCCTATGTTGTGATGTTTTCATGATTTGTCCAGGTCTGAAGGAATATATTGGAGCAAACCCAGCACTTGCATCTGTGTTCTCCACCACAATAGTTCATTCCAAAGCATCTGATTTTTCTGAATCTAATAGTGAATTTGAGGATGCGGAAGCTGCAGATGCAGCAGAGGAGTTTTATGATGCAACTGATGATTCATCTTCTGAAGATGAAGATGCTGACAATGACGTTGAAGTCAATAAGGTTTAGTTGATTGGGATGGCACAGTGGCAGTAAAAACTGTCATTACTCTCACAAACTTCTTAAATTTGTTATTTTTTGTTTTATGTCAGGACATGAATATTAAACTGAGGAGTATTTCCTGGGCCGTAGCAAGTTTAGCTGCAAAAAGGGCTTCAGGTACTTTTCTGCGCATCATTTCATTTGATAAACTCGGCTACTTTTCTTTAACGTGTTACCACCATTAATAGGTTAGTCTGCTATTTAGTAGTCAATCAAATTATTTTGCAAAATATTAATTTGATCATCTGGTACAGTGCAAGAATCAAGTGTGTTGGACACAAATGTACCTCCTATTAATCTCGATTCAGATGAGTTTCATGGAACCATGAGGAGAGTGAAGGATGGAGTTGACAAGAATTGCTGGTCATCTCCTGATGGTTCTGGATTCATGATCAGAGGGAAGACATACTTGAAAGATAGCATGAAGGTAGGTTAAAACTTTAAAATATATTACTTTTCTAAAATTTACACTCCCTGTTTTTGGATAGATAGTGAGATCTAATAGAACTAATTCACCTTTAGTATGTATGAGGCAATTACATCTCCTATTAATAAAATGGGGTGAGGTCTGACCTAGGTGATCTTAGAGTTGCGTTCTTGAGTTTAGTGTGATAGACTTGTGAAGTCAAATTTAAATCTTGTTTTCCTTGATATATAATCTCTCTGTGCAACTTATGAATTTAAAGTTCTGATAACAGGATGTACATAGTACGAATTAATTTGGTGTTAATCGGAACTTCTTGCCGGAATCTTTCACTAATTTCCAACTACTACTACTATCATCAACTAATCAGAATGTTTGATCATCAATCTAAACACAATTCGTTGATTCTCGCAAGAATACCGAAGATTGCACTAAAACACAAACCTCAATTTCATATCAAATTCAACTATCTATTTATAATATCAAATAAACATGGAATACAACAAACGAAATAACCCAATTCTAATAAAACCCTTAATTGATAAATCGTAATCTTAAAATATAATAAAATCTCATCTAATATAATGTTGATACCGATCTAGTTTACTAACGATCTCGTTGATATCTCCATCATGTGTCTAGGTTAAGAATTCATTTATCCTTGTAATTCAGTAGGTCTGAGTTACACTCTCTATAATTCCCTAGATAAGAGTCCCATTTATTTATGGGTGGTGTTCATTTCATGTCTTACCCAGTCTAGTATATGTCTTAACAGTTTATTGATTAGTAACTTCTGTAATGAGTTCTTTTTATTGTTGTCTTTATCTATAAATCATCATGCAACCCTCTAGTTAGGCTGATCAACATGAAGATAGGAATTTTTATTTTGTGATTTTGAACTTGATTAGTAAAGATGCTTCTTCTTTTCTCATCTCTATTCTACTTGTTTAACATCTTATTAAGGCCACTTCCCAGACCCTGGACATTTTTAGAGGACTGCCTATTAATGTTTTCCTAAGAGATTAAATCTAAATTCTGTTTCATGATTATCTCATTAGATACATACATGTCTGATAATGATGGTCGTTTGATTTGATGAAAAGCTGTATTGCTTGATCACCTTTTAGGTGAAAGGTGGAGAACCTCTTCTCAAGCTAATAGCAGTTGACTGGTTCAAGGTGGAAAGTTCTGTCTCAAAAGTTGCATTGCATCCTAAAAGCCTCGTTCAGGTAATTTTTAGTGTATGAGGTTAAAACACTCATGTGATCAATAGACTTAATGTCTCATACACCAGTGTTAAGTGCATGAAGAATTAATAGAATGTTTGCTCTGATATCATGACGTGTTGTCATTTCAATCTGTTTGCTCTTTCAGATTATTAGCATCTTGTTTTATGCCCCTAATCCCCCCCCCCCCTCACTTTCTCTCTGATGTCATTGCTAATTGCAGAGTGCTGCAGGGAAAAAGCTTCCTTTCATCCTCGTTATCAATCTTGAGGTGTGTGCATGTGGCTACGTAGCTGCCCTTTCTAAGTATTATGAGATTTTTAAATATGTTCTGCTTAACCATCTTGGAGCTCACACATAATGTTCTCAACAACCCCCCCCCCCCCCTCTCTCTTCTTTTTAGTGCCTAGAAACAAGAATACATAAAGGAAGTGGCAACTGACCAAGATATCCACTATTTTTTCACATATAAATTACCTTGTTCAGAAACACGAGTCTGACATGGCTCATTGAAAAAGGTTGATATGTGGTTACACAACCCTGCTGGATATTATACCAAGACATGTTTGTACTACTTGATTAAATAATATGCTCTAAAACAGATATTGCGTATTTAAGTTAAAGAAAGCTTAAATATCTTCGTTATTTAGAAATATTTGAGTTCAGAGAGCATTTCAATGAGAAAATTTTATACTGGTTTTATTGTATCAGGTGCCAGCTAGACCAAACTATAGCCTTGTTCTCTATTATGCTGCAGACAGGCCTGTAATCAAGAACTCACTCTTGGGTAAATTTATTGATGGCACCGACATGTATCGTGATTCAAGATTCAAACTTATTCCAAGTATTATTGAGGTAGCAATATTTTCATATCTCAACTATGGGGTTACTTCTAGAGCGCTATACTCAACATTCTTAGTGTTGTTGACAACAGGGGTACTGGATGGTAAAGCGTGCCGTCGGAACAAAAGCTTGCCTTCTTGGAAAAGCAGTAACTTGCAATTACCTTAGACAGGACAATTTTCTGGAGGTTAGATCCTAAATTATTTTGTCCCAGAACAATTTGGCATGTTTGGATCTTTATACATATTTCTCTATTTACGTTTTCTGTGTGATAAGCATTGGAATACAGAGTTATGTGACCATCAGGTTTTGAACATGGGCTAATAATCCATTTATCTTCATCCATTTCGTAGTGGTACATCTCTTAGGATTTCTGATAAAGAGTAGATGGATGAACTGAAATGATGTTTGTATTATTGAAACAAAGCAAGTTAGACAAATTGTAGCTGCCACTGAAGAGAACATAGATTCCATGGATATGCAAAGACATGATTCAAAATTTCTAGCTGAAGTATACAGTTCCAGTGAAATGTTGCAGGAAAGGCATGCTGGAAAATAGACTTTGGCGCTTTGCTTTGTCTGATGTTATGGTCTATTTAGGGCATTTGGTTGCATACCATTTGTTATTAGTTTTCATTATGCTTTAAACTTATTATCCGCGAGCTTTCCCTAGTATAATTGTATAACTGGCAGATGTCTTTTGCTCTCTTACTGATTGGAGCATTAATTTCTACTTCTTTGCTACAGATTGATGTGGATATTGGTTCGTCGTCTGTAGCCAGGGGCGTAATTGGTCTCGTTCTTGGATATGTTACAAGCATTGTTGTTGATCTTGCCATAGTTATTGAGGTGCGTAGATTATTTCTAGACCTTATCCTGATGCTTTACCATTTCAACTAATTAATTTTGCAAATGTTATTGCACATCCATGTGCAGCTGGGGGGTTTATTTTGGTAATTTTTTGTCCAGCGTGCAATTCATTTCCCCAACTAGATTTGTTTTATATATATGACTTCAAGGACACTGTGTCTCGAAACTACCGAAATATTGATGTGCCCAAGTATATGTGATGAAGGCAATTATGAGTCAGCTTACAATTTTAGTTCATGTTTGGCTGGTTCAGTGAGAAATTCTACTATAATCTTAATTTCGGAAACAACGGAGGTTGGGGTTTCTAGTACAGTAGTACTTAATTGGACTGATATTACAATCTACAATTTTTTTTTCAGAATTGGTTTTGATTCAGAATTGGTTCACATATCTTTTACTTATCTATATTTTTTATTATACTGCATGCATGTCGTCGTTCGCTGCTTTAATGCTAGACTCATATAACTATTGAATGCATATGATATTAAAGGCGAGATTGTGATGTTTCTCCTATCTTACAGGCAAAAGAAGAGACAGAACTCCCAGAATTCATTCTTGGAACTGTTAGGCTAAACCGTGTAGAGGTTGATTCTGCTGTGGCCTTAGAAGAGTGATGGCCCTTTTAGCTCTCACATTTTACTTAAAAAGTTCGATCTATTGAAACCAGTCCTGGACGACTCTGATTGCTTCTATTTTTCATGATCGTTTAAACATTTGGTGTATATGTGCACATATTATTTGCGTACAGTGTATTGGGCTGTTCTAAAAGGTGCAGCTAAGGTGAGAGAGAGAGAGAGAGAGAGAGAGAGAGATCAAATCTGGTGTATATATGATCCATGTATGCGGGTTACTGATTAATCTTTTGCTCCAAAGATTTTATTGATGTTAAATTCCACATTCTGCATAATAGGTTGATATTTATGCTTGATGCTGGGGTCCTAAAATATTTACATTAGTGGACCAAGGGTTTAAAAGAATTGATTAGGTGTTCTTGAATAATAATTATTATTATGATAATCGTCTATATCAATAAATAAACTATCTTTCAGGTTTTTGATTGATAATAATCCTAAAGAATAAAATTAAGGGTGCATTTTGATGGATTCCAAGTTCAATTTACATTAAATTATTTGGAATCATCTTTGCCTCTTAACTAATATTGAGAAATTGATTTTAAATTTTATTTTCAAATAATCATATAAAATATTCGATCAAATTAGATCTGTTTTACCCTAAAATTATTTGTCAAAGATCTCAATAATTATATTAAGCAATCATATTATAAAAAAAAGCACGCAAAGTTCTTTCATTTATAAAGCAAATCTTGCCTTAGATTCTTTAATGTCATTTTCTTGTTGCTCTATATGTGTTTAATTTAAACTATTAATCCTGCCAAATCAACAGGATAACTACTGTATAATCCATTTGTGCTCGCATACTCTGTTTTCATTCAATAATGTCGTATCAATTAATAATTTTAACTAGCATGTCGCCTGTGCGATGCACGGATGAGGAGTGTTGAATTATATATGAAATGGATTGTATGGCTATAAAATTATGATCTTTACATGATTTTTTATTTTTTAGTATAATTTTAAATTATTATACCAAAATTAAAAATTTGACACATTTTACAAATTCATAACCAGTTCAAATTTTGGTGAAATTGGAACTGACTTTTGTTTATTAAAAACGATTTCATTTGATCTTTAATATAAATTTCTTTAAACGATGATGTTTTTAATGACTCTTCTATATCAATTTCCCTCCAACTATTTAACGGTTGAAACAACATGATTGACGACACGCCTTTATTTTACAAAAATAATATGTTTTCACTACCACAAGTCTTGTGGTTTGGTGGAATTTGATAATACAGGTATTCATATTTTATGTATATGAGAATGCTTTATATGATTGATACAATCTTTAATTTGAAGTATTGATACTATATAATATAGGTATAATATGTTTTATTGCCAATTTTATAATTTTTTTCTTAATTTTAACTTTTAAGATACTTCAACATAAATCAACTTTTAAATAAATACACTGAATTTTTGTTGGTGTCATATTTAATTTTAGGACAATTATTTGTTTGACTTCTGTGCATTCATATCCTAAAATTTGAATTATTTTCAATTGATATCATGTCCTTTTGGAGACACCAATTGAGATACATCAGGTTTGAGAAATATCGCTCTCCCTATTCTTAACATAACTAATAAAAGTAAATGATATTATCATTATCAAAAGTTTGAAAATACACAAACATTTATAATCATTTATCTCAATAGTTCAAAAAGAAATCAACAAAAGGATAAGTTGTCATATTTATCAAGTTTTATGTAGATATTAAGTTTAATTATTGAGAAGGTTTTTATAGTCAATCGAATTTTATAGTTTTCCCATCTGAATTATCATTATAATACCTAATTGTTAAAAAAAATTATGCAGCTCATTTTAGCTCATTAGTATGTATGACTTCTTTAAAAAAAATTAATATAGGGTAATGAGTCCCAAGGTTCGACCTTAAACTGCAATAATTTTTTTTGTAAAATTAAAATACATGAAAATAAAGAATTAGAAATGTATGAGTATTTAACAATTAAATGATTGTCTTTTAGATTGAAATTAAGTTGCCCAAATAAATTATTTTATTATTTATGATTTTATGTAATATTTTTTAAAAATAAAATGAAAAATATAGTTTGTAGATATAATAATACATTTGTAGAAAATAATTAGCCAAACCATTTTATTATTAAAGTATGTCATAGGAGCATTTATAATACTATTTTGATGTGCTTAACTTCATCAAATTTTCTAATATTATATGATATTCATAGTTATATTGATAGATGGTACTTATAAAGTTGAATTTTGATTCTCAATTTTAACTTCTATGAGAGGGAAATATAAAGTTTCTATTTTAATCACAGTTGATATAAATATAGATTATAGTGCATTTTTTTTGTAAATTTAAACTTAATTAATTTATCAATCGAATATCAGTGCATATTTTTTATTTACATTAACCTATATTATATAATTTAAAGATGGAGGATTTTTTTAATTTTAATAATTCAATTAAAGTAAAAAAATATTCTAATTATAGTTAATATTTTTCTGGATATTTATTATATTTTCCATATTAGAAAATGTCATTTAGACGGGAAATAAAAAATTTATATTTGCAACTACGATCTTATCAATATATATATAGATTATAAAAGGAACACACCAATAAAAACAAAATTATGAGAATTAAATAGAGCATATTTGGCCAAATTATGAGCAACATGATTCGCATTTTTTAAAAAAGCACTCTATTCCTCAAATTACCTCTATAACCAGAACCATACAACAGAGATCCCCATTTGTTGTTGAAGACCGACATACAAATAATTAAATTATCTTATTTCCATAATAGAAAATTTTATTTTCATGGAGATGCCCTATAAATTTATTTATTGCTGGTACCAGATTAAAATTCATTATCATAAATACATGAATAATATTATTTGTAATAAATATATAAATAATAGAATAAAATAATATTGAAACCAAATAGAACCGCTACAACAATCATTATTAAAAGATATAGATCCAAAAATAATACAAAAATATATTTGATAACAAAAGAACAATGTTCGCAACACAAGGGTACTTCAAATATAACATCTACACTAATTCATTAATTTATACTCATAATTGATTAATATAGACACTTTGCATGCATGTTTCCTGGTATTGTAGAACAAAATCTGACTTGAATATTTGATAATATGGAAGAGATATTAGATATATTCATAAAACTGATAGAATAAACATATCACCCTCACAATTTTATTTGTTTACCGAGAGGTATATCCATTATCCAATTGAACCATTTAAAATGATTTTCCCCGTTGTTAATTGAAATATATCGTATATGTAGTTTACATATTTATTAGCAAAATGTAAGTTTAACACATATTAAATATGAAAAAGAAAAAAGATATAAAATGACAATTAGAAAAAAAACCACAACCTCGTGAATTTCACATGCGTGTTTGTGCTCACATTCTTTTGATCAGTAACAATATATAAACATCAGGGGTTAAATATAAGAATAAATTTCATAAAACCTACACATACTAAAAGTTGATGAACAAATCTTCTTTCTTCACATAAGCAGCTACGACATAAAGGACCATGAGAATGATTTTAAGAGAACAACGTAAAAAATAATTATGAATTTGCAATTGATGTCATATATATAAGATACCGAAATTCCCTGATTTTGCAATCCGTAATTAGTGATAAATTGATTTGCAATTTTACATACAAATCTTTTAATTAAGGTAAATATAATATATATGTATATATATAATACAATAGATTTTTTCGCACTTAGATATTTTTGGACCTATAGATTAATTGATATTCTATATCATGTATAAAACCGGACAATAATCGGTGGCTAGCTACAATTAATATTGGTTAATATAAATTAAGCACAATAACATAAATTAATTTTAAATATATATTTAGCGGATATATTGTGTCAATTAAAATTTATAATTATGGACCTTGTGATTGTGTACTACCAAGAAAAATTACGTAAATCATAGGGAAATTTTGAGGAAGATTGAAGATTCCAAAAAATCAAACCGTGATTTCTCTTGAGAATTTCCATAAGAAAAGAGATGCCAAATCAATCATTAATTTTCGGATATAATTATTCCAACTAATTAATTATTACTTAGATAACATAAATATTTTTTAATTAAATAACATTATAGTTTCATTTTCAGAAATATCATTTCAGTGGGAAAACACAAAATTTCTATTTGCGGTCATGGTGTTATTATTATATATTATATAGATTTTATGTTTAATTGTATAGGAATGTAGTAATGTATATAATACATAAATGATATAGTTAGTAAAATGAAATACTAGATTAGAGCATTTTATAGGATATATAAAATGAGTGATCTCTGGAATATATGTATCTTTTTTTATTTTAAAATTTGTCAGTGGGGCAAGTAAAAAAGGAAAACTTTTGAGTAATAATTGCATTACAAATTTAATTTGGCTTTTTTCCTCTTCTCCATTAGTTAATTAATTTCCACTTGCATTATTTATTTGTTTATTTGTTTTTGGTTTTTCGTGTTGTGTTTTTTGGTAGACTATCAACTAATCCATGATTGACTGTTGATTTATGCTGGGCTCCTCTCATTTGTTTCTGTGCCACTACAAAACTTCCCCATATTTACGGCAACTGAAATGTCTAATATGCCCCCACAATGTCTCCGATAAATCATATATCTTCCCTTCAACGGCACTCTAAACTGCTGTTTCCTGTTTGGTTTCATTTCAAATATTTTCCATTTTTTATATTATATACATTTCCTAAAATGCATGTCCAGTATTCATTTTTATGATATATATATACTCAAGAGAAAATATATCACACAAACCATTAAATCAATCATGTCACAAAGAAATAAGATTAACCTAGCAATAAGTGTTAATTAGAAAAAGATCACCAATTCACTAGCAATCCTAACAAGACGATGTGTCAAAATATTAAGAAAGAAAAGTTATTCTCCTTCATTTTTGACATTGCATGTTTTATACATTAAACCTTAATAATCTATCGATAAGTTACTAATTATATGTTATGTGCATTTAGTTTCTGCATGCGCAAAAAATATGATAAATTAAATCTGGTCCTAATTAATAAAATGAAAGTAAATTCATTTACTATAACAATTATGCGGTTTCACTGTTCCTTTCTCCATCAACATAGATGTAAATAACGTTCGTAATACTAATACATGAAACATAATGATATATATAGGCATTTAAAATTTGAAAATTAAACTAATCAAATCAGGTATGATTGTGATAAAATTAAACTAGCTCGACGATCCCTTTTGACAGTCAAAGAATGCGTCTCTCTCTCTCTCTCTCTCTCCTCTCTCTCTCTCTCTCATGACTTGCTTTAATTTTTTGTTCGTAAAAAGTCGCGTCATCACTCCTAGCTAATTTGAGAAGAGATCGAGTGGAGGTCGTTTTCAATTTCACAAATTAAATTCCTGTGCATGCACGGATGGATTCATGATTCGTGCATCCCTTTTAATTTTATTAGTTGTGGATAATTTTCGAATTTTTATTATAATTTTGAGGATGATCGATGTTAATTAGGTTAATTATGATTAATGAATTTGGTAATTCACTAAGTAATAATTCCAGTGTGAAGATATAATATATAACTAGTATTTTTCAAATAATTATTTATTCGATATGTAATATCATGATTATTTTGAATTCTATATATTGTATTCAATTTTTAAAAAATAATAAATCAGTATGCACATACATTAATTAATTAGATAAGAAGATAAATTTTGTGTAGTTACGATAAATGAAAATAAAATAAAATTTTATGAAATAAATGAAAATCCATGTTAGAAAATATCAATTTGGAATATTCCAAACGCACAATTTTATAAATAACAATGCATGTAATTGTCCACAATTAAAGAACGTTTAATTTCTTTAAATATATGATAGATTTTTTATTATTCGGGTTTTTTTAATTAGCTCTTCATGATCTTTCATATTAAATATTTGGTAGTGGCGGTGGATATTAAGTGAGAGTATTGAAGTGAAGAATGTGTAGAGTTCTAATTTTTGTCTTTCTTTTCTAAATTTAAAGAATATGTACACGGCAAAGATTTCATGATATCAACAGCAACGGTTCATTTTTGTATTCATGGAAATGTAATTAAATTTATTTAATTATTATTTAATTTTTTTGCCTCTTCATAGTCTTCCATGCATATTAAACATGTGATAGTGGAGGTGGATAGTAAGTGAGAGTATTTTAGAAGAGAATGTGTACAATTCTATTTTTTTACTGTCTTTTCTTTCCCTTCTAAATTTAGACAACATGTACACAGTTTTTAAAATTTAAATTATTACAATTTTCCCATGAACTTTTTGTATTATAATCATTACAATAATTATACTTTTTAAATACATTTGAGACCACGAGAAAAAAAAAGATCAATTGAATTTAAGTTTTTGAATAAAAAAGAAAAACAAAAAAAAAATGAACGAAAAAAAGAAAAGAAAGAAAGAACAATTAAATTTTAGTTTCTGTAAAAAAGATCGAGAAATAAAAAAGGGAAAAAAAGAGAAGGCTAGGTTTCGAACCCAAGCTAATGAAAGTTTTTGAACAAATATTAACCGTTGTACGAGAATGAATATTATTTAATTATTCAACATAAATTATTTTTAAATGAACTTTTCACTGTTTTTTTTTACCAATTTTACCCCTGCAATTTGTCTTAATATATGTATAGATATATGAACAAAACAAGTAGCACTCTAGTTTTGATTTTCGAAGTAGGTAAGCATTTGTATAGTGATGGAGTTTAAATTCAGAAGTAAATTGGTCTCTCCAAAGCCTAAATTTATGCATAGAAGCAGGACGGTTGCAAGTAGCTTCTCTAAGAGCAACCTCTAATATAAATAAGACATAATTAATCATGTGTATATGGAAGTCCGTTTTATGACTAAAAAATTAATAAAAAAAAAGTCAATATACGAATATACACACTTATATATTTAATAACATATTTAGAATTTTATTAGTGCGTGATTAATTTTAAATCCATAAAAAATTACCTGTATTTAGTATGTTGAGAAAAGGTACATTTGCATGAAATGTTATAGAAATTTGTGCAGGAAAAGGTGGTGGGAGTCGACGACGTACGTTTGTGTGGATTAGATTATTGCAAAAATCTGACAGACTTAGAAAGAAAACTTTGTCATTTACTACTCTACGGTCTATGCATTATTTTCTAGATGTTTTGAGTTTTGAGATTTCATTGAGGTTTGCGATAAATAATTATTAATATTGTGTTAAAACTATTTATTTCAATATTGTTAAGGCATATTATATCATATTATATACATCAGTGATATTATTTTAAGCGTGGGAATTTGGAAGCTTCTCTAAATTGTCCATTTACTCGTAAGTTTCAACAAGATTGAGGACTTTTTTTTTCTTTTTTCTTTCCTTATTCTTTTTTAAGTTAGAAATGTCAAGAAATTAGAATTGTGTATTTGCGTTGCGGTTCAGTCCACTAATTAACATATATTATATTATAATGGCCTATAATAACTGCTAAATGATTAAATTAATTAAGGTAAAAAAGAGTGCAAAGATAAGCTAGAGAATTTAGAATATGATAAAGAGTTTAATGTAAATGTTAAATCCAGAGGGTCATTAATTTTTTGAATTTAGGGTTCGCTTAATTAATTTATTTATTTTGAATGAGGGGAATTTTTTTCAGTTACACATAAACTGTCTAAAAATTATATATTTTATATTCATTGAATTTTTTTTTTACTATTCCAAAATGAATAATTTTTCATATATGTTTTCAAATATTCTTAAATTCTTTCGTGAGAATTCCATGAAAATTGTAAAATATTTTCATGAATAATTACAAAAATGTCATCTCTCAACCAACCAAAAAAGATTGAAATCACATGACAATTTTTTTATTTTGAGAAAAATCGCATGACTTTTAAGTTTTAGAGTCACTCGCTTTGTGACATGCAGAACTAAAAAGGATACCCTAAATAGTTACGACCAAAATTATAATAAAGAAAAAACTTTAGATCATAAGGTCTATATAGTATAGATTATAACTTCTATGTATTTCGAGGCGCAACGTACAAATATCCCAAAAATTAAAATGGAAATGCAAATATTTTGGATAATTTAGCATTTCATTCTAACTTAACGGCCTTAATTGTGGTATGTACTAGTACATAAAAAGGGAGTTAAATTTGATAAAATATATACATGGATTTTAACATAAGTTTCAATTTAGACATTAATTTTAAAATGTTGTAATTACAACACAATTTTACAATTTGTTAAAAAATAGACAGCCTCAAAATTTCCAACAAACAAAAGACTGATATATATATATATATATATATATATATATAACATGAAATATTACAAAATTATATAGATATATAGCATAATATATAATGATCTAATTTTTATTAATATAATAAAGATAGGTATGAAATATTTTATTTAATTTTCATATTATTACAAATTAAATTGTGTTGTAATTACAACGTTTCAAATTTCAAGGATCGTGTTTAAATTGTACTAAATTATTTCATAATTCATGTATTCAGTTGTAATTAACAAAAAAAAAATGAAAAATTGTGATAGGTAATTAGGAGGGGGAATGAAACCAATCAAAGGTAAGAGTAGAGTGTAGTGCCTGCAGTTCACGGGGTACAACTGCGAAACTCTGTGAACAAATTTAATGCCCTAATAAATATTTGCAGAGGGCTTCTTAAATTGCTCCTCAACAACCTTGTCTTCATGTGTTCCACCCTCTTTATTATGTAGTGCACAATCACAAAAAATAATAATAATAATAATAATAATAAATCATTAATATATCATATATATTTTATGATCGGCACACAATATTTTTTAAGTCGAAATACCTCGTACACATTCACAAACCATAATAAGTTAATAACTAGTGAGCCTCGAGTTCCTATATCTATATGAACAAATTATTGAGAATGCATGCCAGGTATAAACACATTTTATTTTATTTTCCTTTGGAATCCAAAATGATGGATATTGAAATTGAACGACTGAAAAAACGGAATTTGTGATTATTCTTTTTTGCATTCTACAAATATATGAGTATTCCAACCGAAGCAGCAAATTGCAAATGCGTCAAAATACGTACAAATATACAACCTTGTCTTAAATTCGAATCAATGGATTTAAATGAGGATATTTGATGTGATAAAAATTGAACCAATTATTTTATTTTTAAGATGGAATTTTAAGATTCGATTTCATCAACAAAAAAATCGGCTCCAATTATAATATATATCACGAAAAGGATAAGTGGGTTACAATTGGCGCTATATTCGATACGTGTTTATGGGTGCACTTTAATTCTTTAATTTATATTTGATGCATAGAAATCAAATTAAATTTGTAACATTTGTCAAATTAAGCCCTACATTTCTAGGTGGGAGTGGCTTTGATTAATCCAGGGGGGGGGGGGGGGGGGGAAGCGCGGAAAAAAAGAAGAAGCAAGATTCCAAGAATTATTTTCAAAGTTATTTAAGATTGTGACATTGCACGTAACAAAAAGAAGCAAAGGTCCACATCTTGTAAAAATTAACAATATCATCTCACAAGTCTCCATTGCCAAAAGTCGAACGTTCAAGATAATTTTTTCTTCTTTATTGGAGTATTATTTTTTCCAAATTTATGATATCTTAAATTCCACATTTTTAATCAGTAATTTTGTTAATTTGATTTGATATTCTGAAATAACATTGTACTGTACTTGCCCGTTTGACTAAATACAATTAACGACATTGAATTAAAAATAAATAAAAATCACCTCTTCTAGAGTCTAGCTAGCTAGACATGTTTTCTGGCAATTTGATCTAATTAAGGGATTTGGTCAAATGTGTTTTTTTTCCTGTCTTGCCACTTCAAATTACTGCCCTTTTCAATTCTGCCTCTAGTTATATTTTTTCCTTCTTTTCCAAATTTAAAGGCATAAAAAACATAGCCCATATTTCAAAATTTTAAAATAAATGCAAAGTTTAAAATTTTTAAGAGATTAAATTATTTTCCGAAAAACTAACAAAAAAAAGTGTAAAATGCATCAATATATATACACACTGTCAGTAAAGGGATCCATTGTACTTTTTGAACTTGTAGTTGTTTTTTTATTAATTTTTCCATAAGGTATATTTCTTAAAAAAAACTAACCTTTTTAAAATGGATAAATGACACTGTAATCATAGTGGCAAAATTAGAAAAATAAAAAAGTTGAAAAGAAAAAATAGGGAAAAAAGTAAAATTAAAATTAACATGACGAAGTTACATAAGTAAAAAATAATAATAAACTAAAATAAATTTGGAGGCTAGAGATGATATGTGTGAAATATTTAGGAGTGATCAAAATCATTGCATGTATGTACATATGTATGGTAGCCATTATTGAGGGGTGAACTTTTGTATTTTATCAATGCTTCAAAGACACAAAAGGTAAGGCCATTCATAAAGCCACTAGAAAGATTACTACTTTTATCATAATCCTGTCCTTTTTTACCCATCTACTCATCCATTCTTTCAAAATAATTAAATAAACAGTTCCCCTAATCCCCACAAATTTTTATTTATATTTGAGTTCATGTGCAAATTATATTTTGAATAAGTAAGACTTTTTAGATGCAATAAGATACATATATCTTGTACTAATTAAGAGCTTTGATGCCTCGTCCATATATTTTACAATTAATGTTTCAAAATATTACTATAAGTTGTCTTACTGCTACAATCATAGATGAAATTATTGTTATTATCATTACTCATTATCAACATCGGGCATTGTTAGGCATAGTTTAAAATTTGGTTTTTAGGAACTTTCTTGAACCTTAAAACTCATTATTTGTTAAATTGAATAAGTTAAAAGCAACTGAACTCGAGATCTATTAATTTACTGATGAGTAGAGATGTCAAAGTTGTTGGGATGAGCCCATGAGACCATGGCGAAAAGCCAGGCCGATCGGTTCAACTCTTGGAATGTCTTAGTGTGTCCGAAAATCGAACTAGATCATATTTTGACAGCTCTACAAATGAGAGTTAGGTTCACCGTTTTGGTGTCCACGAAGAAATCAAACTGTTGTTGCTATTATGTGATGTAAAACCACAACATACAGTGCTTCAAGTTCACAAGATTGTGAAAGGATTTTGCCCCTTGTTAAAAGCAAGAAAGTGAGATGCTGCTAAGATAAGAATGGTCATTATTTGATAATGGCAAACATCATTCTATTTAATTAACATGGCCCCATGGTCCCTCTTGCTCCCAAAAGCAATCCAATAATATTCTCATTTCAACTAATCTCTCACTCCCTTTTCCTTCAATCTCTCTTTCTCTAGTCCCCATGCATCATTCACACAATACACACAAACACACACACATAAACTCATGTTATAAGGTGACACTACACAGTGGCTCTCTCCCAACTGGGGTCTCTACCAGTTAGCAACACTATCTTTCTTCTGCACATGAGAGAGATGCAAGTTCCAATGGAGATTCTCCATTCCTTGTACTTCATTCTACTAATTATGGTTCCTTTGATGATGTTGATGGAGCCAATTTCTGCAGATGATCCTCTCTCCTATGCTCTCTTGAGCTTCAAATCTGAGATTCTTGATGATTCCAACGCCTTAAATGATTGGTTTTTGCCTTCTCAGCCTCAGCCTTCCACCAGAATTCATGCATGTTCTTGGACTGGAGTCAAATGCAACCAAAACTCCTCCAAAATCACAGCTTTAGACCTCTCGATGAAGAATCTTGGCGGCTCTTTTTCAGGAAAACAGTTCAATCTGTTTGTCGATCTCGTTGATCTCAACCTCAGCCACAACGCCTTCTCGGATCAACTGCCACCTGGGATTTTCAACATCACGAGCTTGATATCGTTAGACATCAGGAGAAACAATTTCTCTGGTGTTTTTCCCACTGGGATTTCGAAGCTGAGCAATCTTGTTGTTCTTGACGCCTTCAGCAACAGCTTCTCTGGTCCCCTCCCAGCCGATGTCTCGCGGCTTGATTCCCTCAAAATCTTGAATTTTGCAGGGAGTTATTTCAGTGGGCCAATCCCATCAGATTATGGCTCTTTCAAATCAATCGAGTTCATTCATTTAGCCGGAAATTTTCTCAATGGAAAAATACCTCCTGCGTTAGGCAATCTTCAAACACTATCTCATATGGAGATTGGTTACAACTCTTATGAAGGTGGGATTCCATGGCAGTTTGGAAATTTGAGTGAGCTCAACTATCTGGACATTGCAGATGCAAATATTTCAGGCACAATTCCATACCAACTAGGCAATCTCACCAAACTTGAATCACTTTTCCTCTTCAGGAATCGGCTGAGTGGAAAGATTCCATGGGAACTCAGCAGAATCTTGAGCCTCAAAAGCTTGGATCTTTCAGACAATCTGCTTTCTGGGCCAATCCCAGACAGTTTATCTGAGTTGAAAAACCTTATATTGCTGAGTTTGATGTACAATGATTTGAGTGGCTCTGTCCCAGATGGCATTGCTAGGCTTCCAGAGCTTGAGACTCTTCTAATATGGAACAATTACTTCACAGGTTCATTGCCAGAGGACTTAGGCAGGAGTTCAAGGCTTAAACATGTCGATGTTTCAACTAATTTCTTTGTTGGAAGCATTCCAACTGGTATTTGTGCTGGAGGGGAGTTGATGAAGCTGATTCTGTTTTCAAATAATTTCACAGGTGGTCTATCTCCATCTCTGTCCAATTGTTCATCTCTGGTTCGCCTTCGACTAGAAGACAACTTGTTTTCAGGTGAAATCTCTCTGCATTTTGGCAATCTTCCTGATATTTCATATGTGGACTTGTCAAGAAATATGTTTACAGGAGGAATTCCATCTGATATTGATCAATCTTCAAGGCTTGAGTATTTTAATGTGTCTAGTAATCCAGAGCTGGGAGGCGTCATACCGATAAAATTATGGTCTTTGCCTAATCTGCAGAACTTTTCCATGGTTTCTTGTGGTGTGTCTGGCAATATTCCTGCATTTGAGAGCTGCAAATCGGTTTCTGTTATTGAATTGAGAATGAACAATTTATCAGGATATGTTGAAGAAAGTGTGTCTAACTGTAAGCAGCTAGTGGTAATGGATTTAGCTAACAATAATTTGACAGGTTCAATACCTGTGGAGCTTGCTAGTCTTCCTGCTATTAGCTTATTAGACCTGTCACATAACAGTTTCACCGGTCCTATCCCGGCTAAATTGGGAAGCTCTGCGAGTTTGAAGCTTCTCAATGTGTCATACAATGATATCTCAGGTGCAATCCCTTCCAACAAGACGTTCAAGATGATGGATCAGAGTGCGTTCCTTGGTAATCCAAAGCTCTGTGGAGCGCCTCTGAGGCCTTGCTCTCGTGAAAGTGGGATTTCAAATGGATTAGAACTTGGAATCAGAAGAGCTCAGAAGCTAGCTTGGGTTCTCATACTGTGTGCAGTGACAGTTTTATTCATCGTGGCTGCAGTTTTCGGGGTAGTTTATTTCAGAAGAGAAAGTAAAGGCCAGTGGAAAATGGTTGCTTTTCATGGACTTCCTCAGTTCACAGCAAAGGATGTTTTGAGGAGTTTTAACTGTGTTGAAGCTATGGAGATGGCGCCTGCATTGCCTGACTCAATTGGCAAAGTAGTTTTGCCCACTGGGATAACTGTCTCAGCCAAGAAGATTGAATGGGAACCAAAAGAAATGAAAGTAATGTTACAGTTTTTGACAAGGATTGGAAATTCAAGGCATGAGAATTTGGCTAGATTACTTGGGATTTGCTACAATAACCAGCTTGCTTATTTATTGTATGACTACATGCCTAATGGAAATCTAGCAGAGAAGATTGGGATATGCAGAGATTGGGAAACAAAGTGTAGAATAATCTCTGGAGTTGCTAAGGCACTCTGCTTCCTCCATCATGGTTGCTTCCCGGCTATTCCTCACGGGAATCTGAAGGCGAGCAATGTGCTTCTTGATGAAAACATGGAACCCCATTTGGCTGAGTATGGACTTAGTTCAATTGTTGAATCATCAGAAAATCATCTACCAGCAAAGTCTAGAAATGAGACAGGTATATATGCTCACTGCTCATGCTCATGCCCTTTTCCTATTAAGCTAATGGTTTTCATCTGTCAAAGAATGCTGTGATTTTGAGCATTAGTCTATCTAGCCAATGCCTTAATTGCTTATATAGTTCTATAAAACACCATGCCATTTCTTTCCTCAACGTGCAAGATTTTGCTTTTCTATCTAGTTCATTATTGACATTGAGAAAAGTTTAAAGAATTTTCCAGTTTAGTTTAGATACTCTAGGCAAGCGTAGCTTTCACTTCTCTCACAAATCTGCCTATTTTTCAGTTGTTAATACTAGGAAGTTTAGTGTCAAGTGCCTCATGTTGTTTCTTAACTGAATCTTTCCTAAATCATCAAAATGTTGGGACAGGTGGTTTCAGAACATCAATAAGAGATGAACTCGATTCGGATGTGTACAACTTCGGAGAACTCATTCTTGAGGTCTTAACAAAAGGCAGAGTGAGAAATGCATCAGGCATCACACAGAACCTTCAAAGGGAGGATCTGATAAGGCAAGTTGGAGATGACAACGGCATTGTTCCCTCCTCCTCGTTGCACGAGGATATGAAATCGGCTGTTGAAGTTGCTCTTCTCTGTACAAGAAGTAGGCCGGCTGATAGACCTACCATGCAGGATGCATTGAAGCTGTTGCCAAGGCCAAAGGGCGTGCCACACGAAGCATAAGTAGGTTTGCATCCCAGTTTTCGACTTATAAATAGAGTTGATTCTGGTGTTTTATTGTTTTATAAGTGATGCTTATGTTCAATGCATTTTGTTGTAATATAGGCAGATGTAAGTTCTTCTTTCTTTTTCTTTCTTTCAGTTTGTAAAATTTTGGCTGGTTTTTTTTTTTCTTTTCTTTTTGTGCTAATGTTAATGGTTTCTGTCTTATGTGAGGTGAAGAATCATGGTTTTTGCAGTGTTTCAACCTCTACATTAATAATTACCTGAAATAGTTATCTAAATTGTCTGATGATAAAATTCAGCATTGATATGCAACTCTTAGTTCTTGTGAAAAATTACCTACATTAGTACTTGCTACTGAGAATTGTAGTTGGTCTATCTTTATCAGAATTTATGACACTCTACTTTCATAAACTAAATTACTACTATTTCATTTAGTTATCATATAATTCATAACCAAGATTACTCATCTTGGGATTGGTTCTTTTATTTGAATATGAATATATTATTTCAAAATTGACCCTCTCACAAATCAAAGTTAACTAGTCATAAAAATATGTAATGCCTTTCAAGATAATGTTTGTATTATAAATATTATTTAAATATTTCGACTTACAATTTTGTGACTGCCGACTTGGCGTCGGTATCTCATCCTGTTTCCTCCAATTCATCAAGTAATCAAAGCGTAACTATACTCATAGACTCACCTATTTTAGAACCAACAATTGAGAGCCCAACATTCTAGAATTTTCATCAACGTGTTCATACCAAGACTCAATTCATGCAGAGTAATTGAATTCAATGTATAATTAGATCATTACATTATGTAATATTAATGTTAATATATAATACTTAAAAAAGAACCATGGGCTTAAGGATTATTCAAGTAAAAATCCTAATCTTAAAACATAAAATAATAGCTAACAAATAATGAAATGTAATAAAATCATTAAATTTAATATAATAATTTACGATGAAAAGTGGGCTCCTGTTATTGAAAAAGAAAAGTCCTAAATCTATACAAAAGAAAAAAAAAACATAAAAATAATAAACAATCAAATATAATTAAATTATTAAATTAAACTATATACAATATTAATTGAAAATGAAACATGGGGATTGCAATTATTGTAGAAGAAAAATTATAAATCTAAAACAAAACAAAAAATGTGGGGAGCAAATCTCCTTTTTTTTAGTAATTGGTAATGATACATTAAAAATTAAAACTTTTGATTTTTCCAATGGAAATAGTTTATGATTGCACTATCTAAGACATTGAATTGAAAAGCTTATATTAATTACTAATGAAGCATTAAAATAATAATAAAACAAAAGATAAATTACTAATGATACATGAATAAAAACAACTAATCATATCGTTAATAAAAATACAAAATGGATCATATTTCGAAAATAATACACAAAAGTTAAATCATATGTTGGAAGATCGAGATCCGAACATGGATGGGCCGAAAGAGAGGGTGCAGTACTCTCAACAGAAATAATTATTAAAAGTAGTTTTCATTTATAGTTTTTTATAACAATTTTATCTCCACGATTTTATTTTAATATATGTACTAGTATATCTCCCGTCCCACGTGATGCACGAATATCAATTTTATGAATTATAATGTCAAAATTTAGTTCATATTTGCATTTTAATTTTTTTTTTTGAAGATGTGATTTTTTTTAGGAAATAAAGGTGTGATTTATTGTGATATGATATATGTATAACTTCTCAACATAATTCCTTTTTGTAAATAATAATTTGAATGGAAGTACTACTATACATAGCCTAGCTAACATCCAATAAATTAGGATCAAACCGAATATAATATGATTTTCCAAAAAAATTAATAGATCACAATCGATTATTTTATAAAAATTTCAACCATTTAACAATTATTGATTAAAAAAAAAGGTAAGAATACTTTTGTAATGCTAAAATTTCAAACATGTACATTTACGGGGTTTTATGTGCTCCTCTTCTCTAATAAATTTTTCTTAGCCGCCCACATAATACAGTTATGGCTATATTGTGGACCCGTCAAGATCAGTAAATTTATATGGCCGATCTGCTTTTCGTTCTAGAGTCAAATATTTATTTTATTTTTCCGAATTAACATACTCAAATCAAGATAAATTTTTGTCCGAGTATAGAAGTTTATACTCCTTCGATCTCTATAAATTTTTCGACTGTTATTGTAGGAAAACTTAGGGCACAATCATCTCTTTTCCTCTCTTCATGGATAAAATTTCCTATAATTTTTCAACTCTTTGCCCCGCCAAGATATTTCAACAACCAATAATTATGCATCTTGCTCGACTTCCGTCGCCTCTTTCCAACAAAAAAAAAATGAAATTCGAGATGAATTATGAAAGTTAAGGATTTAAAATTTTTCACATTTGAATTTATAGAACCATATATTATAGATTGTAAGGCAATATCAACCATCATCATTTATGTCTAAAAAATTACTACCTCTGTCCCAATAACAAGGTCCCCCATTATAGAAGGGGGACCTTGTTATTGGAATGGAGGGAGTAACATATACTAAAATATGAAAAAATAGACATATTTCAGTTACTAAAGACAATAACAACCACCACCATTTGTGTCAAAATAAATTTAAAATGATGGATGGTGGTGAGAATTTAAAAAGATGTGTTAGTTACTGGAGATTGCAATAAAACGATATGCACATTAATTAATTAATTAGATAAGAAGATAAATTTTGTGTAGTTACTACAAATAAAAAGAAAATTAAATAATAAGAACTAAATGAAAATCTATGTTATAAGAAAGATCGACTTGGAATATTTCAAGCGGCAAGATTTTATATATAACAATGTATAATTGTCCACGATTAAAGAATATTTGGTTTCTTTGAATATATGACAAGTATAAAAAATATAACTGTGTTATTATAAATGATAAAATTGAAATAGAAAAATATTAAATTATTGCAAATTATGTTGTTGTTATTGTTATAAACGGAGACTATTTTTTTAGGCGACAAATATTGAGTACTACAATTTCTCCACCTATACCTACAAAATAAAAATAAAAAATGTTAAAAATATCAAGTTTTCATATAAAAATAATAAATAAAATTGAAAAAAAATATATTAAAAGACAACAGTTGTAATCTAAATCGTTGCAACAAATGTAAAAGAAATATAATATTTACAATATCGTTGTCTATTAACTCAAAATTATTGTCTATTATGAAAAAATCGTTGTCTATTCTGACAAAACAATTGTCCAAAGTATGATTATTCAATTGCGAGATAAACAGTGATTTATACCAGAACTATTGTCCGTTACATAATTCTGCCTTAATATATATATATATATATATATATATATAGAGGAGCAATCATTTGTGAACACTATGTGTGTGTGTAATTTGTGGACAAATTACACACCATTCAAATAGTTAGATGGAGGGTTATGATTTATTTACACATAAATTACCTTATTCATTCATTTACGTTTCCAGAAGGCTATAATTGTCAATTAAAATGATGCTAAAATATTAAGATAATATTAAATCGCTTAATCCATGCAAATGCCATATTACAATCGGCAGTTTCAGCAATTACTATCTAAAACATTTTCTCTTTATTTTCCATGTTGATTCACCTTCTTCCCCCATCATTAACACTGCATATATTTTTTTTTTAAATAATTCAGTGCACCGTCTTCCTCAATCCTTATCGAAACTTACTTCAATGGCTTATTCACCACATTAAAGAGAACAGAATCAAAATGAAGGTTAGATTTCAATTTTTATAATTACAATTTTTTTTTTAGATTATTGTTTACTAGTCGTATCATTGGTTTAGAGGAGTCGATTAAGTATATACAGAATTTATAGACAAAAACACACGTGGAGGAAGGAGAATAAAATAAAATGCGAACATGCAGTAAATATAATGGTTTGTTACGGAGAAATATTTGGCATTTTTCGTGTTTGTGTCAATCATTACAGGAGGAATTATTGAGTGCTTACTTTTGTTGGAGTGCTGTATATATAATTGGGGTTTTTTTTTCTACTGTTTTTTTTGTTCTAATGTAATGTTTTTTTTACACTGAGGGGTGCAATCATTTTTTTTAATGTTAGTATTGTATGGTTTTTTTTCCGGTGTTTTTTTCCTTGTAATGTAATGTTTTTTTTTTCACTAAGGGGTGCAAACATTTTTCCATTGTTAGTTATGGATGCCTTTTCTTTTAGTTGAAGGTGCTTTTTATTATGTGTTGCTGGAAAACTGAAAACTTTTATAATTTGGGAAATGTGCATCATGTAGCGAATAATGTGTCAGTAGCAAGTCAACACGAGCATCAAGGAAACATAAGAATTACTATCAATTTGGTATTATATGATCTTGGTAGTCCAGGGGATAGATAGACACAAGAGCAACATATCATTGTTTTTTTGGAATAACAAGCAAGTAATATTAAAACAAGAGGAATGCGCTAGTGAATCATATATTGTTATGATTTTTTAAATTTTCTCAGATGATTTATTCATTCTTGTATAATGCTCATTTATTATTAAAACAAGAGGAATGCGCTACTATTATTGTTTCCAAATAAATTTCTCCACTTATCAATAACATTGCACTGATCAAATTTTTTCTTCTTTATTATTTGGGCACCTCCAATTGGAAAACCAAACACACGATGCACATCGCATGCATCCACGTGAATTCGATAACCATCTTGCAGCTTTATTTCAGATCTCCTAGCGTTGAAATTGTCAATAACCCAATACGACAATCTAGTAGGCAATTCCTCAATTTTAAGATGCAATATTTGGCCAAATCCCAAATCAATAACATCATCATTTTGCTTATCGGTGAACCCCTTCATGGCTCCCACCAATGCAGCAGGCGAAGTTCTGCACACTATATTCGGAAATCGGCTATTTATATCTCTTATTCGTACTTTTCCAACTGCAGCTTCACCATCATCATTACCAACCGTTTTCGCAACTGGCACATTATTCGCTACATGATGCACATTTCCCAAATTTGTTCTTCTCCTTTTATCTATAATTGTTTCTGTGGAATCAGAATCACTATCTGTTACATTAACATAGGTTGTCAAATATTAATTAAAAACACCATTAACTTGTAAAAAAAAACCATACAAAAAATTGATTAAAATTGTACACTGGCCAAACACAAATAACAATATGCTTTTTCTTTAAAAAAATATAAACTCGACAGTTTTCCAGCAACACATAATAAAAGCAACTTCAACTAAAGAAAAAAGTATCCACCACTAACATTCAAAAAATGTTTGCACCCCTTAGTGTAAAAAAAACATTACAATAAAACAAAAAAAACACCTAAAAAAAAAAACCCCCCCATTTATATATACACCACTCCAATAAAAGTAAGCACTCAATAATTCCTACTGTAATGATTGACACAAACACGAAAAATGCCAAATATTTCTCCATAACAAACCATTATTTTTAATTTCTAAATCCAGATTCATAGTAATAAATAAAATGATTAATCAAAAGCAAACACACCCCTACACATAAAAAATGGTTTTCTATATCTTTTATTTGTTAAATAATTTTTAAATAAATAAAGCACCTTCAATTACAAAAAAAAACATCCAATACTAACAATAAAAAAAAAATTACCAGTTCCAATAAAACATTACGATACCATAAAAAGTCAACTCAACTGCATAATTATACCATACTCTTTTTCACCATATAAAACTTTTCGACAGTTATCAAATCTGGATGCAAAATATATCTGTAATAGGCTATTTTTCAATTATTATAATACCATTAATTGATAAATTAACAAGCAAATATGTTCCCCAAAAACCACGTTTGATGTTGGGAGTTTCACACTCCCCTATTGATATTTTCTCATCCACTGTATCCTACCCCTATGCTAGCTCTCTCCTTTTCTCTTTCTCTTATTCTTCTTCCTCTTCTTATTCAATTTGAACATTAAAATATATAACTTATTTACTTAATATTAATCATTCTCATCATATCTAAATCGACCATATAGGGTTAATAATTCTATATTCACAAACCCCTACATTAAACAATAACAAATTACACTACAAAGGCTCAAAAAAGGATTGTAAAAATTTAAAAGAAAAAATACAAAATAACACACAACAATCCACCTTCAATTTTATTTTCAATGTCGGCACTGGGGTTATATACAAAAACATCAGAGCAACCATAAAAAGCATTCATAAAAAAAATGTGAGATGTGTTTCATATACCATTTTAAAGTAAAATAAAATGCAGAAATACCATATATATAAACAAATCCAGCTGCTACAAGACAGAAACAAATGCAGAAAATCACTTAACGCAACCGGGTTAAATACATGCTAATTTACAATTAACAAAATTTACTTACAAAATGTATTGTATCAGATAATAAACAAGCAACGGTAACTCATGAATAGATAGATTAGTAATCACCTCTTTCTTCTTCCACGCCTCTTCTTGTTCTTGTTTTCGCCATTGAGAAAGGTTAGCAGATATTCACCAACAATTAAAAACACTCCCCCCAATTGAATCGCTTGTGAATCGACTGTTTTCAACACTAAAACATTTTTGTACCCACAGATCTCTAATAAAATTGGAATAGAAATCTTGCTCATTATAGCGATTTAGCTGCAAATCGGTGGATAATAATCCTAATCCCAAAAATTCACCGCTCTTCATAATTTTTAAAATATCTGCAAATCAGTATCAGCAACTAAGAAATCGTATATGATGATGGAGCTTTTATTTTCCCCCTTTCCAAATCCCATAAAAATAGCACTATCCAAATTTATAAAAACATGTATGTACGTTTTTACCCTCTCAATGCATCTGACAATTATAAAATAGCATTTGTATTAGTTTAATCACAATTTAATATCAGCCGCTGATGTACAAATATCAATGGTTCTAATACATCCACAATTTACTCCTAAGGGGTGTGTTCATGTACTAATGCACCCCTATATATATATATATATATATATATGGGTGGGTTCAAATAGGAACCAATCCCCCGTGAGAACCTATGAACCAATCTAACACGAGAGATTTATATTGCTAACATCAAGAGATTATGTTGCTAACATGAGGTAAACTCATTTTGCTAACTTGACGAGATCATAATATTAGCAACATATTACTAATATGTTAGCCATTATACACACTGCTAATATGTGACTAATAATTTGCTAATATATTTGATTTCTAGGTTCTCACGGGAGAATTTGATTCATATTTGATCCTTTCCCTATATATATATATATATATATCACTTGGGTGCATCACATGCACTCAAGCTTTATGTACAACAATCTTAAAACAAAAAAGTCAAACCAACCATCAATGATGTAGTGCTCACATCATCAATTTTTTTCCAAATAATTATAATTTTATAATTTTTAATCAAATTTAAACAAAAAAAATATACCGAATTATATGCCTTTTTGTGATCTTTCATTTAAGATATTGCATGGACATGTTTGGACGGAAAAATATGGATAAAAAATACAAAAAATGTTCATTTTTCATGCATATATAAGCTGTAAATAAAATTAAATTATAAAAAATAATAATTATTAACATTATTTGACACGTCTCTTGGAAACTATCTGGACAACCATGTACATGATCATGTTCACGAACATGCTCAATTACATTCTTCAACCAAATTGACAGCGAAATGTTCATATCATAATGTCCAGAACACGATCTTCAAAACTTGAAAAATCAAAACCTTTGTGTTCTTTTAATTGCAGATCATAACAATCTAAAAACGCTTAGTGCTGTAAGATGGAACTAACAAAACTTACACCCCTAAGCCTCAATATTTTGAGATCTTAAAGACATGGAAATTATGGATAAAACAATCATTTTATCATATCAATAATATCATAAACAACGTCGTCTAAATATGAAGAAAACGGTACACATAAATATAAGTATCGCCGAAAATTAATTGGGTATTAAAAAAAAGATCGTGGTTAATTGTTATGTTAAAGGTCATGATAAAATTGCAAAATTGGGTAAACATTGCATTAGCTATTAAGTATAAAAAACACCCGAAGTATTGGTGAATTTTCGGCTAGATACTTAAACCATCGGTCCAATCGATTATTTAAACTATTTTAAATGGTACAAATAAATACTCATGCTTTTTTTAGCAATTTTCTCTTAATAATTAACTCTAATAAAATGTGTACAACTTTTACAACCTAATTCCGAACTATTCAAGCGATAATATGGTGCAATATAGTTATGATTGAAAATCTCTCATCATGGACTTTCCAATGCTACCCACAATTTGTCAATTGGACGTCGGACGATAGGATAATTGGATGGACAAATAAACATTGGGGGTGAGGATTTGTATTATGAACTTAGATTGATAATTTCCGATTTCGATTCAATGTCCAATATCGAGATTGAACAAGTGATTTGATACTCTAAAACGTGGACTATGTAATCATTGTATCAATTTGTTCGATGAACAAATTAAATAATACAATTGAGCCTCAAATGACACAGCTAAAATTTTCATATTTAACTAACTTTAATTATCAATTGAGTTTCTTAGGTGGAGATGCACCCCATGTTGTTGAGAGTGTAATTAAAAAAAATTGTGGAGACACTAGTCCAATCTTCACTTTCAATTTAATTACACTCTCAACATCAAATGATAAATTGAGATTCTCTTGCGTGCATTGTGGATTACAGGACTTTTTTTTATCAAAACAAAAGTACATTAATGATGGTCTAGTGATAAATTGACGTAAATTTGAGGTTAACATGCGGATCACCTTCAATATAAAAAAAATATATTGACTTAATGGATGAGTGATTGATCGCCGTAAAAAAAATATTGACTTAATGAATTATCTCGCCATAAAAAAAAATATTGACTTAATGAATTAGCTAATGATGATGGAACAGTTGCAAATTTGAGTGAATGCGAATGATAGCTTCCAAATGTGAATTAGCTGTAGTCTTATGACAAAATTGTACAGAATGAAAAAAATATAAAAGTAAAGTGAGGAGCTATGTTTAATGATGAGTACGTATATACATAGATAGGCAGAGGCAGTGTACGAACTAACTTCTGAGAAAAGCGAAGCATTTATTGGCAGGAAGGCGAGAAGACGACATCGCGCAATTTTGTTTCTCTATTCGCACTCAAACGAAACACTACTCCACTCTCACTCTCCACAGTCAATCACAGGTCAATTCTCTCTCTACGCCCGCCATGGACGCTGGAGATACCGACGAAAATTGGATTTCTCAGCGCCTCTCGTCTCTCTCTCTCGATGCTGACGAGGAACGCCAGATTTCCGCCACGCCAGAGAAAGACCCCAGAAAGATCGCCAGAAAGTACACCTGAATTTACTTTTCAACTTCGGTTTTGTTATTGGGCGTTGTTTCTCTATACATGCAACTGCATTTTGCTTTTTGTTTGGGTCCCTTTTTCTTCTGTAAGTTTCTTGGTTTTTGGGCCATGAATTTTATTGCTATGAAATTGGAAATGGTTGTCTTTGCTCAAGAAAGCATCTATAACTACAACAATTTGTTCTGATAAACTTTCCTGCATTAATTATTTTTTCTTGTAATCTTCATTATTTGAACCAACATTTGATCTATTGTTAAAGGATTATCAGAAAACACTACCTTAGGGATCTTGGTTTCATGTGTTGCATTATGTTGTCTTTGTGTGATCTGTTTTATCACTGATATTGTATCTTCTCTGTTGAATTTATGATCCTAAATAGGCTGAAAAAGGAAGATGTAGTATATCATTGGCTTCTCTAATTTCACTCAGGTACCAGTTAGAGCTTTGTGAGAAGGCCTTGGAGGAGAATGTAGTAGTTTATCTGGAAACAGGCTGTGGGAAAACCCATATTGCTGTTTTACTTATGTACGAAATGGGACACCTAATTAAGAAACCTCAAAAGAATATATGCATTTTTCTTGCTCCAACAGTTGCTTTGGTTCATCAGGTTCCTCTTCTTTCCTATATTCTCTTATTCTTTTTTGATACTTTATGTATTGAGACTGCATGATTCATTATGATATCAGTGTGTAGCTTACTACCATATTTGTGGGATTAGTCCAATGACATTGTAATGGTTCATCTACGTTTGTTTTATTAGTCATCTTTCTCTTTTTGCACATGAACACACATATGGAGTCATTTTGGGTTTTGATCTGTAGTTGAAGTGATAAATATCAATTTTTTTAGCAAAAGAATTGATGAAGAGAGGGCCAATGATTATGATGAATGGGTGGGGGCTAGGGAGGGAGGGATGAACGGTTAGCGGGCTGTTCTATTTGTCTAATCACTTCTATTTCTAAGTATTTGTAACCTCAAGAACTGATACATTCAGAATTAAATTTTGTAATTGGAAAATTAATATTGGTTTTGCCGTTTTGCAAATAAGATGCAATTTCTTCAACTCTGAGATTAAGGTACTTAAGTACTTTATATTTTTCCAAATTATCTCCTCCGTTCTAGTTGAAGCATCACGACTCATGACACCTTCCCTGTCTCCTTGTTTTCCACTTTGTGGTCTTTTTTCTTATCCCACTGTCCTTTACTCAATGTGAATATATCATAACAGCCTCACAGGACAGTTGAATGCTGATGCTCTTTTCATGATTAGGATCAGCTATGGCATAATAATATGCACTCATGTTTGTGTATAACATGGCATAATGATGCCTTTTAGTGAATTATTCACCCCTTCTTGAATTATAACCATGCCAGTTGAAAAAACTGTGTTTTTTTTTTGTTTTTTTTTTCCCGGTGGAATTTACAGCAAGCCAAGGTCATAGAAAATTCTATTGATTTCAAAGTTGGGATCTATTGTGGAAGCTCAGCGCGTGTAAAGAGTATCCATTACTGGGAGAAGGAAGTCGAGGAGTATGAGGTTGGTTGAGCTAATTTTGAATTGGTACTATGAAGTATTAAGAACATTATTTCTCAGTTGGTGGCCATTGTCCTCTATTCATACTGTATTAGTATTTATACTATTTTATTGAAACTTGTTTCTTTTAAAAAGGAACATTCTTTCTCAGCTAATATTTACTAGAGTTCATTTTTCTTTTGGTTCCTCCTTACCTAAAAGAAAGTTTCTCATGATTGGCCAAGTGGACAATGTGGAGGTGTTTTTAATATTTCTTAATTCTCAAATTCTAGATTTCTCATTCCTCAAGTAGGTGGTGAATGTAGAATGGTCTTGCTTAAAGATAGTGGATTCCTTGGGTGATGTATAGGAAAGGATGGAGATTAATGTCTCAATATGGGCATCCAAGACCAAAGAATTCAAGGATTTCTTTGTCCTGTACATTTGTGTTGTACATGTGAACAACTTGTCCTCCTTTTGTACTTATGTTGATTTTTCTGCTAGTATACTCATTGGGTGTTTAATGCTGCTGAGCTGTCTTGCAAGCTGAAAGAAACTATAATGATTATCCACATGTCTTAGTTCATATCGATTTGTTTTCCTTCCATGTACAGGTCCTTGTTATGACACCTCAGATACTTGTGCACAATCTGTCTCACTGCTTTATCAAGATTGAGCTGATTGCACTTCTGATATTTGACGAATGCCATTATGCGCAACTCGATAGCAATCATCCTTATGCTGAAATTATGAAGGTAATATATTGAAAGCACCGTCTATAACTGTATAAATAATGTCGAATTTTCAGTTGTTATTGCCTGATTATTGAGTTATGGGTTGCCATGGTCCATGGAAATGTGGTAGATCTTCTACAAAACAGATGCCGTGAAACTTCCTCGTATCTTTGGCATGACTGCATCCCCAAAGTTAGGAAAAGGTAAGTGGATGACATCGTTATTTAGTTTCTTTGTATCTCTATTTGCGCAGTAGTAATATTGTTGACATCTAAATCCAATTTAACTGCATTCTGATATGAGTTATCAAGTTATCCACTTGTATACTGTAAACAATTTTATGCACAAAAATAGTTATTCGTTGTGATGCTGTAGTAACTGGTTTGCTTAACTGGGGCAGTTTAATTAGTAGCAAGCTTCTGAAGCTTGATCCCATGCAATGGATAGAAACTTCTAGACAGGAGCTCTGAGGCCTGGAATCACGATTTAGTTTTCTCAATTGCTAGTTTAACTTGTTTATCGTACTTCTTAATATGTCCATATTTCCTTCTTTTCCTGGACCTTAGTTAGTCACCTCAATAAAAATATTATCCTGAATACTACAGACAATGACAATAATCCAGTATCCTATTGATGGATTTAAGGGTATCATTTGCGCACAAAAAGAATGGAAATAGTCGTATCACCTGTAGGAAAGGGAAAAACATGAACATAGCGCAAATAAAACTTAGGCTAACGCTTGCCCAGGTCTAAGCAGAAAGACTGAGGATTTCTGACAGAACAACTATTTAAAGACCTACCTTGGCCCATAAAGTGACCAACTAGAAATAGAATAAATAGCCCAAGGCTCTAAAAATCTGAAATAACTTATAACTAACAGATTTTGATCACTGTTAACCATCCACTTCTGAAGCCAGCACGATCGCTCTCGACTTGTGGTGCGAGACTGCGAGTAAATGTGAATTCCCCCAGGCGTATCAACTCCCTCATTGTTCGGAACAACCTTGTCCTCAAGGCGAAGATGCGGAAAACTGCCGTTTAAATAGCATTGTATCCACCCACTTAGCCTTATCATCAGACTAGTCCTTCCACTTGATCAACCACCGGCTAACATAGAAGCCCCCATGCCACACCTCCCAGGTTGTGTGGTAGCCTACGGCTCAAACACAAGAGGGTCCTGCAGCAAATCGTCCGGAAGAGAAGTCACTATCTATTGATTTGCTATCACAACCTTCAACTGCAATACATGAAACATGGGATGTACCCAAGCGACCTCCGGAAGGCATTGGCACTTCAACCACCTCAAAAAGGCTCAAAGAACCGGGTTCCGAACTTAGTATTCAACCGTCGAACAAGGAAGCTTGGTGGTAAGGCTGTATCTTCAGAAAAACTGAATCCCCACTGAAAACTGCGCCTCAACACTGTGCTTGTTTGCTGGCTTTACCATTCTTTGCTGTTCCCGTTCTAGATGGTAATGAAGCTCCCGAAAGATCTCATCCCGCTCTTTTAACTTATCAGCCACAACCTGAACGTGGATTCCCTGTGAAGAAAACTAGTTAACGTCGGTGAGGGCGGCCATACACCATCTTAAACGGAGGCCCCCCAATGGTACCTAGTATTGTAGCAATATTCCGCCCACAGAAACCAACTGCTCCACTGTCTAGGATTTTTTGGATGTGGAACAACATAGTATGCCTCCAAACATATATGTTCAAACTTCAGTCCTGTGATACATGGGAACTCATCTTAAGCTTGGTAGCAAGATATCTGCATGAGGTGAAAGCGTTCACTTTCTGTTCATGCTAGCCCACTAATTCTACAAACGTGCTACAGATTTGTTGACTAGATTCACGATCTTATCTTCCGATAATTTTATCATGGCGATGCTACTCATAACTAGTACGAGGTTTCTGAAACCATCCAAAATCAACAATAGCATGTCATTTGGGCTCACTATATCATGAACAAAATCTGATCTAACTAAATATTCTGCTCTCTAAAATGACTCCTTTTGTTTTCATGCTTTTAGTTCCGTGCAGTCACTTTGTCCTTCACATTTTTTTTGAATTTTCCAGCCTCTCTAACTCACAATCTTAACTTTAGAATCAGTTTATTTTCCTTGATTCCATTTCTTTGTTTTGAATCTGGAGGGTTCATGAGTTCTGCCATACATTCGATGATGGTCTATAAATGGCCGGTTTCGTTAGTGAAATCTTTGGATATAGCTATTCGGAATTTTATTTGGAAGGGTGACATTAATGAACGTTCTTACTCAGCTGTTAGTTGGGCTCGAACTTGTGCTATTATTGAGGAGGGAGGTATCAGTGTGTCTTCTTTTAAGGATTTAAATCGAGGGTTATTGACTAAGTTTGCATGGAAGGTTCTTACTGTTGATTCTCAAGCCATGCAGCTTTATCGATCTCATTTTTTGAATTCTTCATCTCAGTCGAAGTGTGTGGCGTATTCTTCCCTTTGGCCAGGTATTCGTCACTTCATTCTAAGGCTCCTTAAGGATTCTTTTTGTATTGTGGGAAATGGATCAAAGGTGGATTTTTGGCATGATAATTGGCTTGGGTATGTGATAGTTGATCGACTTCATATTCCTTTGCATATACACGAGAACTTCAAGGATTGTGTTGGGGATTTTTTCGTTGGAGGAATTTGGTATTTTACTTCCTCATTTGTTTCCTCTTTTCCTGAAGTGATGAGTGATATTCTTCGAGTTCCTTTGGTGAATGCTGCGGATGAAAGGGTTTGGACCAGATCCTTGCATGGAACGGTGATGTCAAGAGACCTGAAAAGTAAATTTGGTTTAACAAACCCCACAATAGCAGATGCTTCACATTTATAATATCTTTGCCTAAAAAAAAGACAGTCCAAATTGCTATAAAGCTTGTAATGCCCACTTCTAAACTGAAGAAGATTTTGTTTCAATCACTATTTCTGCATACTACAATCACTTGACATACGATGTCCACTTTGTGGGCCTTTCATAATCTGGACATGCTATTCCAGTATATCCTTCATCAGTGCTACCCTTGGGTTGGACCCTAATATAATACTGTCAAGGCAACTCAACAAGGGAGGGGGCCTGTGTGGCACTCAGCCATAGTGGCATCCCACACTGGCTGCTTCACATTTGTTTTGCTCTTCAAAATGGTTTACATGAATTGCTAGGGGTCTATCTTGCCTAATATGAAAAATACCCTTTGTCTACTGGATCTCAATCTCCATGTACTATCATTGTATCCAAATAAACATTTGTTCACACAAACTGCAGAAAGTTTTATGGTCTTTTCGCCTAGAAGAATTACTTTGATTTTCTTACAAGACTTATGAGTGCATTAACATGATTTTATTCTCTTTCAGGTGGCACAATTGATGGTCTTGAGACATTGTTACGAGCAAAGGTGTGTTTTTAAGGATGCACAAACATATATTTAAATGTTTTGTAGTTTAATTTAATAAAGATGTTGGATACATAGAGTACAATTATACAAAATTAAATAATTTAGTGTAATATAATTTAGATCATATCTTTTTTAGTTTTCAGTTGTGGGAAAGAGTATTAAAGGAAATAGGCATTTATCGGGCCCTCACCAGAATCAAGGAAAATTCTATTTTTGTCGGATTTAGGCTATTGGTTTGGCAGGACAGGTCTGGTTGTAGGGAGAGTCTCCACTCATGCATTGTGCTGAACCGTTTGTTTGGAAAGAAACAGAAGAATATCTGCGGCTGGTTCTATAAGATGATAGATATTTATCAAAATGATTGTTACAAGAGCCAGGAAAATACAAAATTTCTCCTACCTGCACCCATTTGCATATGGGGTGTTATTTAAGGACATTACCTAAGCATATATATCAGGTAAGTAGAAAATCCTACTAATCAGTGATGTTAGTCTGGCCTTCTAATTATCCTCCGGAAATCAAGGATCCAACAGTCATGCTAACAAATCCCATAATTATTGTTTACCAAGCTAAATTATTTCCCTTGTTTATTCTTCCTCTTTGAATAGACTAACCAGGCTCCTGTGCATTGTTGGCATTGTTCGATTTCTCCTCTATCATTGTCGCCCACCAAAAAAATTAGCCTTGAGCACAAGGCTATAAAGTTGGAAATTGCCCTTTGGTAACCAAAAAGTTCAACTAAATTTGTTCTCTCATTTGTGAGTCCCTGCTGAACCAAAATCCAGTAATCAACATTAGACATAAGATTCTCATGATCTGCCAGAGCGTCACTAGTTGCCTTTCTTTGTTAGTGATTTTTCCCACTGAACCAACCTTGTGAAGTGTTGCTGATTGCTTACTTTGGATTATCGACAAATTTCTCCTCAACTGGTCCATTAGTTTTTCCTATAGTTGAATCCAATTTGGTGAGGAATTTTGTTGTTTCTTCCACCCCAGATAGTGGAGTACTGGCCGTCAACTGAGAGGAAGTTTGATTGATTGTGATTAGCTACTAGTGGCATCTTTTCCTCTGGCATGTTTTCCATGGTGGCACCTTTGATTTCAAATGATTGCTTGCCTTTTTGTGAGATGACGATTGACGAGCACGTCTCTCAATTTTTCTAGTGCTGTCTGTATCCTTGACATCCTTTGATTCATCTCATTTCCTAAGCCTGCTATTTCTTTCCTCATGGTTTGTTCACTTGTCTCAGTTGCTTCTATTATTGCGTCCATTCGTGTCATGTTCTAGCAGGGTAGGTCAGTCCTATTGTTGGAGATCAAAATGATTGTAACAAGAAGTCAAGAACTAGGAAAGTAGAATTTATCAATTATCAGCTTATGTTTGTTATTAGCTTATCTAAGGGACATGATATTTTATCCTTTTGGCGGTAATTGTAGTTTGGTTATTGTTGCATTTTTTTTCAATAAACCATACATCATCTTTATTTTTTGGCTCTTAACTCCATCATACTTCAACTTATTTTATAACATAAATTCCTTATTTATTTTCAAAGAAAAGAAAATTGATATTCTACATTATCAAAGATTAAAAAATTACGCTTCAGGGCTTTAAATTTGGGATTTGTAGGATTTAAATCAGCGAGTCGGCTATTTTCCCCTTAATTTTCAGTCGCATCAACCAATTTTCTCTTAATTGTGCCCCCTCCCCCAAATTATGATGTCAATTAAGGAATCAGGCAATTGAATAATAAGCACCCCCCCAAGTTATTAATTTGACATTATAAATTGAGAAAATCGAGAGAATTTTTTTGGGAGTGTGGTAAGGGGGTATTGTCGAAATCAGCTAATTAAGGTTAATATTTTCTATATCATCGAAGATTAGTAAGATTTGAGGCTTTTTTCACTAATTAGACTTTTTGATTGATTATGAATTAGATGTCCTTTGGTTTTAAAAAATAGTAAGAAAATTTAAGTATATGTAGATTTAGGGTTTTTTAAAATTGGAGACTCAAGAAAGGGTTTACACTAGGAATTTGGTATTGTTGCCCTCATTTTTTCAAATTCTATCAGTAATTGGTGGTAAAATGTGATATTGGGCAGTGTTTGAACAAATGTGCAACAACAGCTAAAGCTAGCAGATCAATCTTGTAACCCATGAGCTTAGTGAACCAAAATGTGCCAGGGCCATACCTAAGGACCAAAATTACAATTCCACCCACCTCCCGCACACCCCCACCCCCAAACCAGCAAAATAACTTGAAGAAAATTCTCTCTCAAATATTTGATCATTTGACCTTTCAATATTTGTAGGTTTACACTGTCGAAGACAAGGATGAACTGGAAAAGTTTGTCACGTCCCCTAAAGTAAATGTGTATTATTATAGTTCAATGGAGGACGTCGCTTCTTCTCCTCACATGATTTACACTAAGAAACTTGAGGAGATAAAGCATCAGGTATTGTGTGATGGGAAGTTTTAGTTTGTAAGTTTATTCCATACGAACTGTTAAACTGATAAATTATTTGTCATAGAACAGTCTATGTCAGTGCTTCGGCTAAATTCAGTTGATCAGAGTATCAGAAGCACCAAAAAGTTGCTTCAAAGACTGCATTGCAATTTGATCTTTTGTCTAGAAAACCTTGGACTATGGGGGGCATTACAGGTAAAGATCAGGATATTTGCTAACTCCGTACTTTTTTTTTTGAGAGGACACTCCCTACCTTTTACACACTCGTGTTATGGTATTTGGATTTGATAAATTAAACTAGTGGTGCTTAATCGTGCACAATTTTAAACTGATACTATAAGACTGACATGATCTATAAAGATATTGACTTTTGAACATACCTTAGGCAAATAATATTTTTGGCCTGCAAAGTAGCTCGACAACTGCTGATGTGCCCATTCAGGTGGTTGGTGTCTTAGTGATATGAACTTTTCAGTTACATTCATACTGTATTATGAATAGTTACAGAGAGAAATATCATATTTACAAAGATTTGCACTATTTGAGTTTGTTAGGCTTTGCTGCTTTGGTGACGTTGATACCATAATAATTTTCTAAAGTTTGCATCCATGTTAGAGATGGTTTAACTTTTAATGCATATGTATCTTTCTATTCGTTTTCTTTCTTTCTACATACCTGTAAAATTTATCATTACACGGGAGATCATTTTTCTCAGGTAGTCACCTACTGTGCATTATGGTATCCTTAGTACACATGCATGGACGTGTTCTATGATAAGAACATATTTGTCTCATGTCACTTCTTTCTAGACCGCACCTCATATTTGTGCTGCATGGATTAAAATCCATGCTCATTTTGGGTTGAACACACATCAGAAGGATTGCTTTGCAAGTTACAGAAAAGCATGTTTGTATCTGAAGAATGCACCCATGGAGGAAAGAGGTTGTAGCTGTTCTGTAACATTTTCAAGAATGATGTGTACATTAGTTCGTTATTTATAGTTCTAATTTGTTATTTTAGGGCTCGAGTTGTCGTAAATTCTGACATATCTGACTTGTGGAAAAGACTGCTAGACTCCTATAAGTTCTAGAACAATGGCTACTGCGATCCACCTTATTTTTCTTTACTTCTTCATCCTGAGACCCCTGCTCCAAGGATGTTACTTGGAGTCTCTAATGAGAGGGGCCTCAATTTCTAATCAACTCTTGCTTTTTGTCAAAGGCCAGCTACATTTTACTGAAGGGTGATCATTATGAGAATACTGACATGGTGGAAGAAGAGAGTTCCAGTAATACTAACTTGTGCAACAAGTATTTGCATCAGGTTGTGTCAGTCCTTGCTTCCCATTGCACTGGAGGTAATTTATAAATGCCAACATGATTACAATCAGTTTCGTTTATTATGTCATATGGCTGTGTTCTTCTAGGTCAACCGATGTATATGTCTCCTTTCCCTGATGGCTTAGCCAAGCAATTATTTACCTTCGCATATACTTATATGTGTGCATGGTGCTGCAAAGTTATCTGGTTACTTATTTGCTTCACTGGGGAAGCCAGATTCATTTGCTCCTTTTTATTTTAACTTTAATTCCCTTTTTGGAAATATGCACTTTCGGTGTCAAAAATTTAGTCCTTTTATTTATGCAGATGACAAGGAAGCTGATTTGTCCTCCGTTGAAGTTTTGAAAGAGCCTTACTTTTCTAAAAAGCTCTTACGGCTTATTGGAATTTTATCCAGCTTTAGGTTGGTTTCTGCTTATTCTTTAAGTCTTAGACAACCATTCTCAACTTGAATCTTTTTCTCGGAAAATGTAATTTGCCTCTACTCGTTCAATCTGTGGATGTCTGTTCATTATCATCATGGAATTTGATCATGACAATCTAGAGGCAAAAGCTTTTAAGTCGCAGTAGGCAACTGAAATATAGATGTGAAGTAATTACTTCAAAACTCTCTAAATGGCTTCTCTGAGATTTGGTATGAAATGCACAATGGATTTGTGCTATCACCTAGTAAAGCAGGCTATATAATTATCCTAAGCATCTTTATTATTGCCTATTTCCATGAAAGTCGCCTGTAGTATCATGACACTAACAGTTAGCTTTTGGAATGTCTCCATGTAGATTGAACCTTTAATTTTTGAACAAGAAGTTCATTTTCAAGTGTGAAAGACAATCAAATCAACAGTAACTTAATTTTAGTATTTTTAGTGCTGTTTATCCCTATATTCGTAATCATGATAACCTTTTGGAAGCTTAGTTTTGTGATATCATCTTCTATGTAATTTTGAGGTTTAGGGCTTTAAATAATATCCCTTTTTATTTCAAGAGTTATGAGACCAGCCTTGATGTTTATGTATGTCTTACGTATTTCCACCTACATCAACTGTTATAATCAACTGTAACTGAAGAAATGATGTTCGCAAATGTCTCGAGACAAAAATGTCCTTAATTTCTGGGTTGTATTGTGGGTATTAATTGATACAATAATCCTAGTCTATGGCATTGCAATCTGAGTAACTTGATAATTTATTTTGCTTATCTTTTTTATAAGTTCCATCTTTTTTGGTAAAATATATTCTTGTGTAGTGTCCAAAACTTCCTTTGGCAATTTTACGCATTGAAAAATTAATAATTCAATTAAACTTGAAGACTTAAAAATTCAAAATTTTATTAATACAGGAAATACCAGTACAACACAAATGAGGACAAAGTGTCCACCCATTGATAGAAGGGTACCCTTTTCACCCAATTTAAACTTCTTTTTCCCACCAACTGGCAACAACATAATTTCAAGAGAGATTTCGCCAGTTCGAGAACCTATTCTTTTTTTTGCTCTAGCAGTCTTCTGAAAAACAGAAACAATTTTTCATTTTGGTGTGTCTAACATGAATAACCAGTGCATTTCTCACACAATTTCACCTGTATTGACTATTCTTAATGGAAATTTATTTAATTAATCTATGTAAATGCTTCTGTTTATACATATATGACAAAAATTATTTTCTTCACAGGTTACAGCCTAATATGAAATGCATTATATTTGTCAATAGAATTGTTACTGCTAGATCCCTCTCACATATCCTTCGAAACTTGAAGTTTTTATCTGCTTGGAAGTGTGGTTTCCTCGTGGGCGTACACGCTGGACTTGTGTCACGTACAAACACAAACATCATTCTTGAGAAGTTCCGTTCTGGGGAGGTAAGTTTCCTTTATGATATACCCCCCCCCCCCGTCCTTTTTGTATCTTCCATGTGTGGGATGAAATAATAAAGTTTGATATAACTGTTTGTATTGTAGTTTCTATAACTCTTCCTGCCCTGGTGTTATAGCCAAACTCTAGTCAGAGTCATAATAATTTATTAGTTTTAATTATCAAATTATTTTGGCAGCTAAATCTATTGGTCGCAACAAAAGTGGGCGAAGAGGGACTTGATATTCAGACATGTTGCCTTGTGATACGTTTTGATCTACCAGAAACTGTTGCTAGTTTTATTCAATCTAGGGGTCGTGCCCGTATGCCCCAGTCTGAATATGCATTTTTGGTGGACAGGTTCTTCTATTTAGATCATGGTTAAGGAATTCCATATTTTAGTTTTGTTCTGTGAATAAAATCATATATCTAATACTCTCAACTATACAGGGGCAACCCGAGGGAACTCAACTTGATTGAACACTTTAAAAAGGATGAAGCTCAGATGAATGAAGAAATTTCATTGAGAAAATCTAGTATTCTAATAACCGATTTTGAGGAGAGAACCTATAAAGTTGAAACTACTGGGGCAACAATTGGTTGTGTACGGAGTATTTCATTACTGCATCAATATTGTTCAAAACTGCCTCATGATGAGTATGATCTTTCTCTCTTGTTAGTTTGTACCATGAAATCTGATTTGCAGTCAGAATGCTATATTCTTTCTTATTTCCAAAATTATTTATGCTGATGTCTGAATTAGGTACTTTGATCCAAAGCCCCAGTTTTTCTACTATGATGATGAAGATGGAATGGTTTGCAGCATAATTCTCCCAGCCAATGCTCCAATTCATCAAATTGTTAGTTCACCACAATCTTCGACAGAGGCAGCTAAGAAAGATGCCTGTTTGAAAGCATGCAAGGCTCTACATGAAATTGGAGCACTGACTGATTATCTCTTGCCGGAGCAAGATGACAAACATGAGGAATTGACTCAGGACTTGTCTGATTCTGATGGCAGCACTGGTCAGTGGATTACATAGAAATGAGCTTCAGAGTCCTTATATCAATGAAAGGGTTCATAAATTATTTTTGCATTTACTGCAGAAGAGGATTCACGAGCGGAACTACATGAGATGCTTGTTCCATCTGTCCTTAGGAAACCATGGACAAAAGTAGGGAGCTCAACTTATTTTAGTTGTTACTACATTGAGATTTGTCCTACTCCAGCAGATAGGGAATACAGAAGGTTTGGTCTTTTCATGAAAGAGCCCCTCCCAGAAGAGGCTGGAAAAATGAAAGTTGACCTTTGTTTGGCCCGTGGTAGAATGGTGAGGTCGAAGCTTATTCCGTATGGAAGTGCTAGATTTCATAAAGATGAGGTAGAGTTCTTTCGTTATATTCAAACGAGTGATGATCTTGAGTTGTTTAAATATGTGTAAATATATATTTCTAAATGTGGGATTTGGATTACACAGATTGCTGCAGCTGAAATGTTCCAGAAAATGTTTCTCAAAATTATTCTTGATCGGCACAAATTTGTACCGGAATATGTGTCACTAGAAAATGATGATGTCTATAAGTCAAGCTCAACCGCCTTCTACCTATTGCTTCCTGTTGATCCAAAAAAGCATGGCAAAATCTCTGTGGACTGGGCACTAGTCAAGAGATGTTTATCATCTCCAATTTTCAAACATCCACGTCTTCATGTGGCTGATCAAACTTCTCAAAATAGCAAGCACTTGCATCAAACTTCTCAAAATAGCAAGCACTTGCATCTTGCTAGTGGTCACTTTAATTTTGATGACGTTGTGGACAGTTTGGTGTATGTGCCGTGCAGAGATATATTTTTCTTTATTTCGGATGTTTTCTGGGAGAAGAATGGATATAGCTTACATGATGATTCAAAGAACCATATGAAGCACTATAAGGAGAAGTAAGTTATTTCTCTTCATGTTTCCATTTGTTCACAATAATTTCTCTTTTGTTCACGAAGTCTGGTCATCAGGGAAATGCTAGTATTTTGTTTGATTTTAAATTCCATGTTGCCTCCTAAATTCTAACTTACATACCAGGCTGAGCACATAAGTGGTTGTAGCAAAGAAAAATTAATATGCTCCCGACTCAACTGGGTTCCACATAGTTTCATATCATCCAGAGCAGAGTAACCTCCTTAGGTCCTTCTGAAAGTGATCGTGAAGTATATTAGATACATTCATGAAATGCCCGCTTTATTCTAATTACATTTAAATGCATCTAGATTGAAATCTCTTCATCATTTTTTTTTGCATCATAGATGATTTCAGAAATTACCCAACAAAAATCATCACGAGCGCACTTTAGAAACTTAGTAAGGTCGGTAGTTATAATCTTCTGTAAATAATTTCCATTTTTTATATTAACTTTGCATGCACACAATTCGCATGTGGTCCATAGCTTGATTCACATTAGATAATTATATTTACTCTGATCACCTCATAATGTTTTTGCTTGATCTGATTCTGGGATCTCAGTTTTGCATATAATATCTTTGACCTGTTGTATGATCTATGCGTCTTCTGAGCATTGTCTTCTCATTTTCTGCTTATGTAACTGGTCAAGTTCAAATTTATAGGTTTGACATTGATCTAGCATACCCAGATCAACCTCTTTTGAAAGCCAAGCAACTTTTTGTTTTGGACAACTTATTGCGCAAGAAAAAACTTTCAGGTATATTTCATTTATATATGCAATGCATTGTTGTGTACTTTGAATTAAGTTAAACCCTATTAGGAGATAACATATATATTTTTTTTTTTGATATCTTTCTGAGTTTGAATACATCAGTTATGAATGTAACTGGGGTTTACAATAAAAGGTATTGTAGGGAGTTCTAGAGAGTAGAGCTGACTGACAAAAGAAGTTTTATAAGCCAAAAGTGGGGAATTCAACCTGCAGTCCCGCTTATCTTAATAGCCTTAACCATTTCCTATCCATATGATTTCTCTTGCCTTTTTTTTATTAGAATGAAATCTGATATCATATATTATGGGTCAGTGAATTGTGTCTACGAAGTTTCTATATCACAGTTCTTGTTTCCCATGAGGCCACACCCTTTCTTGTGCGACAAATTTAGACACCAAAAAACATTGTCATGCAAGTACATAATAAGCCCCTCATAAATCATAATGTTAAGTAGCCCCAGGTACATTGGTCTGGACAAACAAAGACATATAGGGGTTTTATTGAAGGAGATTTATGGTGGCTTGACTTAGAGCTGTGTTTGAATGGACATCTGTTTTTAATTCAGTTGGATGAGCCCCGGTGGTACATTGGTCTGAGCAAACAAGGACATATAGGGATTTTACTGAAGGAGATTTATGATAGATTGACTTGGAGCTTTGTTTGAATGAACAGCTGTATGTAATTCATCATTGGATCAGCAAAATGTGATGGCTTTCAAATGGATGGTCTTGGAATTCTTTTTCTTCTTTAATCAAAATGTTACTGTACCTATATGTGATATTATTTAAAGGAGACATCCTTGCATACACATTTCTCCTAATTGGTGTAAATTGTGTAAGAGTTGCTCAGATCACATATTTATACACTGTTCTTTTCTGTGGGGCTGAGTGTTAAAGGAGCTAGGGATATTCTGCGCCATACCAAGCTCAGGTGAAGTCTTTATTCTTTGGATTTGGGTTACAATATTCACAAAATAGGGCATATTTGGAGAATCATCTGTCCATGAAATATATTGGTCTGTTTGGATGGAAAGATATAGGATAATTTTTTATGATGTTGAAGAATCATTGGATGATGCATGGGTGACACTGAAGATCAGAAGTAGCAATTTGGATTTCGAAGACTAGATAATTTAATGATGCCCTGCTGCAGTTTGTTTAGTGCCTGCTAAATGTGATTTCTATACTAGCCACACAGGCTTCCTGCTTGAAAGAACCAATGCTATACTTGTTAGAGTGTAGAAATGGCTACACAAATAAGATCCAACACTTATAAACTATGTTGATATTACACATCCTCAAGAGATGACTAATCTGTAAAAGCTATGGTAAAAATATACGAGTCTTGTGTTTCATGTCATGTGGTGCTATTGCTTGATTAAATTCCATCACAATGTGTATTTAAAGTAATACTTTGTTATTTCTCTTTCTACCTTCCTCTACATATTTATTCGAACATGTTGAGTTATTTACTTGCTTAACTTCAGAAGAATGGCGAGAGAAAGAGGAACACTTTATTGAATTGCCTCCTGAGATTTGTCAGTTGAAAGTTATTGGTTTTTCAAAAGATATTGGAAGTTCATTGTCTCTCTTACCATCAATCATGCATCGGCTTGAAAGCTTTCTTGTGGCCATTGAATTGAAGGACAAATTAGTTGATTCATTCCCAGAGGGAGCAGAAGTTACTGCTGCTCGTGTAAGGCTTTTTCTGGATTAATCAGTCTAATCATTTAATTAAGTTGATTTTGTAGTGACCTTCTTACACTTCCACCATTGATATTATTTAGTGAATCGCATTCAGTTTTCCTAAATTACATATATTTGAGATGTGCTAATATTTCTTTAAAACTGGTTCAGATTCTTGAAGCACTCACGACGGAGAGAAGCTGTGAAAACTTTTCTCTTGAAAGGCTTGAAGTGCTTGGAGATGCATTTCTCAAGTTTGCAGTCGGCAGGTATCTTTTTCTTAAGCATGATGCCTTAGATGAAGGGCAGCTAACTAGAAAGCGCTCCAACATCGTCAACAATTTTAATCTATTCAAGCTCGCAATGGAGAAGAAGTTACAGGTAACTGATAGAAGAAGAGAAAAATATCAATGCCCTGGTTGACCCCGTCAATAAATTGATTTATCGAGGATGAAGAAAACTTGAAGAAAGATGTCAAAATTGAATAAATACGATTAACCTATATGTGTGGTCAAAGAAAGAAAAACGGCAAAATCAGAAAATATGGCCATCACAGATTTTCAAATCAAATTATAGCACATATTTATTGATAACTTCAATAAAATGGTTGGAACGGTGGCATCTTAGTTATCATTAATCTCAATCTAACAAAAAAAAGAGGTGGACCTATGCTTTTATAACTCCAATTACTTTATTAATTTCATGTTAAATTTATGGTCTCAACAAAATAAGAGATGCAGGCTGTACACTTTTTTTGTGTGTTCATGTCATGAATCAATTGGAACTTTGTAGGTTTTGGAAAGTTTGATATATCAAAGGCACGGGCTTAATTTTGGATGCGTGAAAATGCTTTAGTCCATAGTATTTTCTTGGTCATTCTTTATGCTGAATTCATTTGTACACACAAAATACTGCAGGTCTACATAAGAGATCAATCATTTGAGCCCGACCAATTCTTTGCATTTGGTCGTCCCTGCCCTTTAAATTGCACAGAAGAAACTCAAGATCGTATTCACTCTCAAGATTATGGCAAGACCACTGACAAGAACTCTAGAATTAGATGCAACAAATGTCATCACTGGTTATACAACAAGACAATTGCTGATGCTCTTGAGGCACTTACAGGAGCTTTTATAGTTGATAGTGGCTTTAAAGCAGCAACTGCGTTTCTTAACTGGATTGGCATCAAAGTAGATATTACACTTTCAAAAATTGATAATATCTGCTCTGCCAGTGGGGCATTACTTCCACTTTCCAATGAGATGGATGTTAATGCCCTTGAAAATCTGTTAGGATACAAATTTGCCAACAAGGGTTTGCTCATTCAGGCTTTCATTCATCCATCTTTCACCAATCCTTTGGGAGGTTGCTACCAGGTACTGCTGTTTATCAATTCCACTGCCAGTGTCAGTTAAGTATTAAAGTTTCTTTTCTTTGATCTTAATACATGTTGTATTTGCTCTAACCAGAGACTAGAGTTTCTTGGAGATGCTGTCTTGGATTATTTGATCACGTCCTATCTGTACTCTGTCTATCCAAGCTTAAAACCTGGCCATTTAACAGATTTGAGATCAGCATGCGTGAACAACACTTCATTTGCTGATGTGGCTGGAAAATGGTCCTTTCACAAATTTATTATTTGTGATTCTAGTGTTCTCCGTGAAGCAATAGCTAAATACATCAACAACATAGGAAGATCAGGAACAGCTGACGAACATATAGAAGTGAAAAAATGTCCGAAGGTTATTCTTCATTTTATACTCAGCTTATTTTATGCTTTTGCATGTGGGAAAAAAATTCCTTATGCATGATTACCACTATTCCTGAATCCTTTTTATATCTTTAGATTTGGAGTGTTTGTTGGCTGCGTCAGTTAGTTGTTGTCTCTTCTTGATAAAATTGTATTTCTTTGGAGAGTTGTAGCATAGCATATGTATTATACATTACAATATAAGGTAAAAGATGATGGGCTTAAGTACACTGATATACGAATTTCAATATCAATATGGAGCTGGGAATACAATGGATATTTCCATGTTCAATTATCGATCTGTTTCCATCCAATCTGGGAGGCTCTGTTAGCAAATAGGTCAAAGTATTATTGTTGGTTACTGTCCCAGCGTGTGTTGGCCTATCTGGCTTGAAAGAAATAGAGCAAGCATTGTGGATCAAGAGGAATGTCCGGAAGAGGTCCAGGGTAGGATTAAGTTTCAGGTATCATGGTGAGTTTGAAATCATATAGATCTTATCTTGACACGGGGAATATGGAGTATGGTGGGTTTCAGCTAGGATTAACTACCAAAAGAGCTGCTAATTGAATGGAGAAGAGTAAAATATGAATATGATCTTTCTGTACAGTATTCAATATTATTGCAATGATTCAATTGATAGAATGATTATTTTTCTATTTCTGTGGGACTGACTGTTTATTTCTTTGTATTAATTGAAGAAACATGAACTAATTTAGTTATGCCTCAATTGTAATTCTTCAGGCCCTTGGCGACTTAGTGGAGTCTTTTACAGGTGCCCTATATCTTGACACGGGTTTCAATTTGAAGCATGTCTGGAAGACAATGCTCTTCTTGATGAACCCTATTATTAGTATTTCAAAGCTGCAATTCAATCCTCTGAGGGAACTTTATGAACTTTGCCAATCATATAACTGGGAGCTGCACTTTTCTTCATTAAAGAAAGACGGTAAATTTACAGTTGAAGTTAAGGTGGATGAAAGAAATGTGTCTGCCTCATCTTTGGCTACCGACATCAGTAGTAAAGCTGCCAAAAGAGTGGCTGCAAGACAGTTATTTGAATGTTTGAAGGTGATCTTTCAGAAAAACAATTTCTTGTTTTTAAATTTTAATGGTGCTCTTTTTTCTACTTTCTTCTTGTTTTCACCTTCCTCTAATACTATAGTTTGTTTCATAAAACAAATTTTATTGTTCTAGGCCTGAGAGATGCCTATTGAAAAAGACTGCACAAAATTTGGATTGGCTGAAACCTCTTATTATATGTTATGCCCTTAAGACTAACACAGAGCTGTATTGCTGTCAGCTGAGGGTCAGATGAAAATGACGAGATAACTGTCATGAAACCCATTTAGAGTTATGCATCTGACCGTTAGATTTTCTGTATACCAGTGCAACTTAGTGTATCTCAGATAGAAGTAGATTTCAGAATTCAGACAAGCTGCAACCATAAATTAGTAATGGGTGATGTTGGCTCATTACATTCTGATTCTTGTCCGTTTCTTCTCTTCGGTTTTCATTGTGCAGGCTCAAGGTTACAAGATGAAGTCAGCATCGCTGGAGGAAATTCTTACAAAGAGTGAGGTGAGGGAAGCCAAATTAATTGGATATGATGAAACACCCTCTAGTGAAACTGCTAAATCTGGTGGCCTGGAAGTGCTAGAAAATTCTGATAGTGATTGTGATGCCAGAGTTTGTCCTCTTAATGCTATACCAACTACTAAGTTCAAGCCCATTTCCAGACCTATAGATCTTCCTTCCCGTCGTAAGTCTCCAGAAATCCATGTTACACGACCTATTGAGAGCAATATTTTCAGAACTGATTTACCTACCATCAATATAAGTAATGGCTCAGGCGTTGACCAAAATGGAAAAGGTACTAAACCCGTAAAGCTTCTGAAAGTTCTGTTTTCAGGTCCTGTCACATTCTCTTACTCAATTTATTCTGATAGGTGCTCCCTCCACTGTATCGGCAAAATCTCGTCTGTATGAATTATGTACTGCTAACTGCTGGAGACCACCTATTTTTGAATGCTGCCAAGAGATGGGGCCAAGCCACTTGAGGGAGTGAGTTGCTATAATTTTTTTTTTTGTTTCTGTACTAAAAATATTAACTACCTTTTTCATGGTGAAAGATGCTATCCAATAAGGGTGCCAGTCACCAATATCCAACCTCCTCTCCTTTTGCTCAGCTGTTACTTCGGAGAGTATCTCACCATATTGTTGTTTTTGCAGATTCATTTTCAAGGTCATGTTGGAAATCGAAGAAATGCCAAATGAGACATTCGAGTTCTATGGAGAACCTCGGGCCAGGAAGAAGGATGCAGCTGAGCAAGCAGCAGATGCGGCACTTTGGTACTTGGAGAACGAAGGGTATGTATGGGATAGAAAGCGCGATAAGTGAAGTGAAATTACATAAATCATGTAGTTTTGAAACTATCTTGAGGTTGGATCATATATATAAATGTGTACATTATGTGCATAGGTATATATTAGGATGTACATTATCTTCATAAACATCTAGCTGTCCAAGGCTATGAACAGCATGTATATGAAATAACATTGTCTTAGTTGAAACTACATCTTTGTTTCACGCAGCCACTGATGCAGATATCCTAGTTTCAAGCTTTAGTTTCTGTTCCCTCCAAATGTTTAATGAATTCATTAGGTCTGATCTTTTTACAGATAACCTCTTGCTGATTTGAAAATTTCAATTTACACCCACATTTTAGGGTTTTTTTTTTCTCTGAGGGTAGGTGATGTGAATGATGAATGTGGAGAAATTTAAGCTTTTTTTAAGTAAAAAAAATCAAAATCTGGAATTAGTAGTCCGAGAAAGTATATATATATGTTCAAGTGAGAAAGAACCTCCATGTGAGAAATGAGAATAAATCTGAACCATCTATTTTCCTTGATCAATGGTTAGTATTTAAATTAGGGATTGGGGATAATTTGGTGTGCAATTAGGCGTTAGGCATATGGATTAAGTCATACAAGGGTGTTATTGTAAAACTGCCATAACACAATTATGGAAAGATTTTATTACTTCCGTGAGATAAGTGATACATTCAAGATTTATGGGATACGCTATATGTATATATCTCTTGAATGATCATTAGAAGCGCCAAAGATGTCATAAATCTCATAATTAAAAAAGGGACAAAGGAGTTTAAAGAAATTCGAGGAATCAAGCAATTGAAAGACATCAGAAAAATTTATCAATGGCGGTAAATAAGAAAATGTTTATTCTATTGTGATTGAACGCTTAATTACTATGGTTTTATTGTATAATTAAATTGTCTCACATATGCAAATAAATTATAACAATTTAGGGGTAGAGTATTTTTAGAGCAATAAAATTATATCAATTAAGAAGTGAAACTTAATTCTTAATGTATATGGATTTATTGCTTAAGATATTGTAATTAACAGCTTAATTCCAATGATTTCATTTCATAATTAATTTGTATAACATATATATCTAATTAAATTATAGTAATTAATTAGTAAATTAGTTAGAGAATTAACATTATAGCAAATACACAGTGAAATATAATAAGATAAGTAATGTTCTAATTCGTTGGGCAAAGGTGGGGAAAATGTTTATCTTACTGATTAATTAGTATGATTTTATTGAATAATTAAATTTTATGACATATATAATGAAATTATAGCAATTAAGTAGTAAATTGTATTGAACAATAAAATTATAGCAATTAAGCAGCAAAAATAAGAGTTTTTATTTGCACCACAGTTTTTACTCTTTGCACCACAACTTCTCCATGCACCACTTTTTTTACTCTTTGCACCACTAATATTGACTATAATACCCTTCCATATAAAAAATATTTTTTTACTTAAAATCAGAAATACAAACCTAAAATCATTTAAAAAAATGTAAAAAGAGATAAAAAAAAAAGGGAAAACTGTAAAAATTGTTGAAGTAACCGTGCCACCATTTTCACCGCAGAGAGTTCGAAATCGAGCCGAATACAATTGTTCGATATTGCACGGTGATTTGTTCAAAGCCCGACAAGTTCGAACTATATTCATGGATCGATTTGGTGAGTTCATGTTCCATTTTTTTTATACATTTTATTCCATAACATTAAAAATTGTTGGGTCATTGTTTAAATTGAGTTTTTCAATAGTTTAAGATGTTAGGATAGATTATTAGAATGATTAGATGCTAGTTTGAGTTGAATCTGGTAAAAAAATCGAGGTTTGTGTCGAGTTGTTGCTTTGATTTTGCTCCTGCTCCGCGTTTTGTTCGGACTGGAGTGTTCGAATTTTGTGAACATTTTCGAACTGAACAATCCGAACTTGACTTGTGCAAAATTTCAACTTTTGTTTTGTTCGGCGTTTAGAAGATGAACATTTGTGAAATATTCAAACTCTAAATTCCGAACCGAACTAAGAACTTGAACTTATGTAGTTCGAACTCTTGAGTTCGAACACAACGCATTCTGTTAAATGACACTGAACGATCTTTTACTTACAGTAGTTACATTTGTGATTTGTTTAATGAGTATATTAATGCAGGCACACTAGTTGCAACTCTGGCACGCCATCACTCCAAGCCTCGAGTATATATAGGATGTATGAAGTCAGGATCAGTTCTTCAAGAACTGGTACAGATGATTTCTGAAATAGAAATTTTGTTATTTATTGTACGTACGTACGTATATATGATTATGTGGTCTGGTGATTTTGATGCAGACTGTGAAACGAAAGCACAAGCAGGCAATGTTTGTGTGGCCTCATTTGATTGGAGCTGCAGCGGCATTTGCAAGTCCATTGAAATAATCAAGGACGCCCACGCCAAGTGTGCTGAAAATGCTGCCACTCTTTGGAACGCCCTAGTCTAGGAAGAGAAGAGATCATATAAATATTATGTATGCATCATTCACCGATATTTTTATGACTTAATTGGGAGGAATAACCTAAGGTATTGGACTATTAGTTTTAGTCATAGTATTAACATTCTTTGCTCTACCCAAATGTTGCTCAATACTTGCAATTCTTTATTTATATGTATATAGATAGGTGTATTGTTTTCATCTCCTTTCTTTGCAACATAATCCATCCAACTAATAAGTAATAAGCAATCTATAAATGAGTATGAAAAATTAAAATATTTGTCAACAACATTGAGATTTCACAACCACCTTTTTCTTTTATATAAATTTCAAGCAAAATTCAAGTTTACAGCAGTTGAATTAGCTTGTACAAGTTGGAATGACTTGGACATTTTTTTATGTATACATCTGATTCATAAATGCTAATTTGGACTGATAACTTGAGATTTTTCAATACACAACACAAATGCAAAATCACAGTACTTCATTTTCAAGTTTCAATACAACCATGAATGATGTACATCGACCTTACCAATTGACTTCATTCTCTTCTTTCCCTCAGCCTGAGTTACAAGCATAACAAAACAACCGATCAATCATTCCATCTTGAACCACAAAATATAGCATTCAATTATAGAACCGAAGGAACATATTTAATGTGTTCGAACATAATTATACAAGTGCACAGTGTATTGTTGTATGCACATTTCTAGCGTTTAGTATATGTTCAATTATTAAATTTTAATTATTTTGGTGCCTTGAAACTATATTTCTCTTTTATTTATTTATTTATTTTCGTTGAAGACTTTTAATGAGGAGACGTTGTCGTCAATGCCATGTGTAAGACTTTCTCTTTTGAGTCCCGCATTTCATCCGGCATTCGAGTCTTTCTTCAGCAGATTCAAGATCGGATTTTTGTGGGTTACTCTCATAATCGAGACGGAATTTCAGGTTTGGAAAAGGTAAACTTGGCTTGAAGATCTGTTTTTATTTTCGTGTTGTTGGGAAATTATGATGGGTTCTTGAATTTATATGTGATCATTATATTAAAAAAAAATTGAAGTGTTGTTCGAGATATAAACTTCGAACATATTTAATGTGTTCGAATTAACAAGTTCGAACAACACTTGTTCGTTCGATCTTCGTTGTTCGAACACATTGAAGCAGGTTCAAACTGTAATTCCCGAACAAAACGCGAAAACAGGTATAAAAAATTTCCGAAAACTCGACATTCAATCGGTACAAACTACTCAAAATGACTTACATTGCTATGTTCTTCTTCATTTTCATCATGCCTTGTATCTCTTTTCATTTTTCATCATTCTTCATTTTTGCGCAACTAGAAATTAGATTTTTAAGTTCAAATTGTGTTCAATAATGCTAACTTTTTCTTTGGGGTTCAGATATTGTTATTTTCTATTTTAATAGATTTAATCGTATATTTTCTATTGTTTAAAATTTTATTTTTTTTAATTTTATTTTGTGGTACATTTAGTAAAAAAAGTGGTACAAGAAAGTAATTAAAGGGTATTTCAGTCAATTCGTAATTATTTTATTTTAGTGGTGCAAAGAGTAAATTCTGTGGTGCAAACAGAAACTCCCATAAGATAATCAATGTTGTCATCCCATCCCCCGCACAAACGTTACGTATTAAAAAACGACGTATTTATTGCACAATCACGTATTGAATTATTGTATAATAATTTTTTTATCACTTCTACAAATTACAATGATTTTTTAAGTAAAAAGGCACTTCTAAAAAATTATTGCACGGAGTTTAATGTTTATGAAAAATAACAAATGAATGTAAAATTTCGAAACCTCAAATACATATGAAGAATTATAAAAATTAACACTATAAAATAATAAATAATATTACAAAAAATTGTTAAAAGACAACTATCTATAATGTTGTGAAAAATATTTAGGTGAATATTGTCACTTCCGTTGTGCATTAACTCAAAAATATTGTCTATTATTGAAAAATGTTGTCTAAAATATATAACTATTAAATTGTGAGATGAGCAATGATTTATACCAGAGCAGTTGTCTATTACACAAATTTATCCTTAATATATGTATAGATGGATTTATTGATTAATGTATTTGATGTTGCGAGAAATGAGAAAAATGCTTATGTTATTGTAATTTTATTCTTAATTGCTATAATTTTATTGCATAATAATTTTGTCTCACACATGCAAGGAAATTATAATAAATTAAGCAGTAAAATTGTAGAAATTAAGCGGTGAAATACAGTACTCCCTCCGTTTCCGATTAAATGTCATTTTGGATGAATGGACACAGATTAATTAATTGAGTTACCTAATGCACCCTTGTGTAAATGAGTTAAATATAGATGTACTAATGCCATAAATGAGGGAAAATGTGTGAAAAAGTGAATTTTTTGTCTCGAATTTGTAGATGACATTTTTTTAAATAAAATTTAAATGCTAGAATGACATTTATTCATAAACGGAGAGAGTATGATAACGAATGCTCCTATTTATCTTGCAAGTTAAATTAATGTATAGTAATTTGTTGATTATTTCTTATTGTATATTTATTTACTGCTTAATGTACAATATTTTCTGCAAATTATAATGATTTATTTAATTAGAAAAGTAATGCTACAAAATTATTAAAGGAAGTATAACGTTTAAGGAAAACATCAAATAAATGTGAAACATACAATTTCGAAAGCTACACATATGAATTGTAAATATAAAAACTAACACTAACTAGATGCATATATAGTGAAGAAGATTCGAATTACATTATTATTTGTTGAAACAGTTCCTAGCATCATGGTTGGTTCTTTGATTGCAATCAGTACATTGCCACGATGGTTTCTTACTTTTTTTCAATTGCACTCTCTCCTTGATTTCAGACCACTGCCTTTGTCTTTAATTATTTTCACTGGAGCAGGTGGGTTCACATAAACCTCCTTCGGCAAAGATGATCTATAGAAATGATCAAACAATCTTCTCTTCATTGACATTGATGATGTCCGGTCTTCACTTGGCTTGACTTGGTCCTTAAATTCTCTAAGAACATGTAACAATGCACATGTTTTGTGAGGATCACCTTCAATAAAATCCACACAACAATAAAACTCGGAGACAACACCATTAATAACTATTTAATTATCTTTAATGTCAATTGAACTCAAAATCAACATAGTATACAGTGAGATGTTGTTTGTCAAATGCATATATATGTATATTTTATAATGTATATATTAACGTTTGCTTGATTTATTCAGAAAATGAATATAGGTTTAGCAAAGAATTGCTATACATTAAGTTACAAATTGATTTCAATTAAGCAGCAGATCGATGGCAACACATTCAGTATTCTGTTCTTTATGGACCATTTAATCATGTTATGTATAAAAAAGCAATGATTGGAACACAAGTAAGCAATACAATGGCCTACATTAAGCAATCTATACAAACAAACGTCCACAAACAATACATGTTATTTGATTTTAATTAATTATTGTCATATGTCCCAGTTTCATATAATTAAGACACGTGAAGCAAACTCCTTTACGCATTGTCTGCTTTCACCTCTAGTGTGTATTTAGTTATTAAAATACATATGAGATGTTATAGTTAACTAGTTTATAATATTTAAACACTCAATTTTACATAATAATCTCGTGGAAAACTTTGATATAAGGAGAGAGAGAGAGAGAGAGAGAGAGAGAGAGAGAGAGAGAGAGAGAGAGAGAGAGATCTAACTTGTATTTTACATATATGTATGCAGATATTTGTTTTAAGTTGATATATTTATGGATTGTCGATGAAGAGAACAAATCGAGAGACACACGAAAAATTATGAATCTGAAAATTTTGATGAACTGCTAAAACAAATAAGATGAAAAAAACATAGATTATGTTAGATTACGAACGAATATTATTATATGAAATCTACCAAATAAATATTACATTATAAAAGGAAATGAACGATTCTTATGGATCCCTTAAACTCAAATTACAAAGTTGACCTCCATAGTAAAATTGCATCAACATTTAATTCAAATCAAGAAATCAATCTCCACCATTAATCTTACCAGATCTAATAGTCAATAATCATTCTCATTTCTCATGCCAATTATTTCTCACCTGAACCAAAATTTATATATATATATATATATATATATATATATATATATATATATATATATATGGGGAAATTACGAAATGATGCTTGCTTGCATTTATACAGATTTAAAAAGATAGATATATAAGGGGAGAAAGTCCGTAACAAAACAATAAACTTGCAATTTAAGGAATAAAGCTCTAAGTTCACATCACTAATTCTATATGAGTTCCAAAATAAATTACTTATCTTTAATTATTTAAATTCAGACGATAGACCTAAATAATTAGTTTTCATCAAATCAGTTAAGAAATGAATATTATTCAAATCAACAGAAATGCTTTTCGAATAAACTAAGGGGTATTTCTATTATTACCACCATTTTTTCTTAATGCACCACAATTGGTCTACACACTACTACTTTTTCTTTTTCTTTTTTTTTTTCTCACTTTTTTTCAACACACCACGCACAATGTTATTTTTACCCTTCATCTTAAAAGTATTATATTATTTTATTAAAACATTTAAAATGTGAACTTAACTTATAAAAAGAAATATCATGACCCATATTTCAAAAACAGACATTCGAACTGGTGAAGGGGAGAACGAAGAATGTGAGAACGGGGAAGGCGAAGAAGAAAAAAGGAGAAGACACTGATGTAGATCCGGAAATCTGTAATTAATTGATTTAGTCCGGAGCAGCAGCCAATCTGTGAAACAAAAACAGAAAATACCGTAAGAGCCAAAGACCGTCGGGGGGGTGACGATCGTTGGGCCTCCGACGCTCAAGTCAGGAAAAGAAGAAGAGTAGAAAGCGTTAAAATACGAAACAATTGAATAATTAAAGAGCTGAATAATAGTAATCCCTAGCCAGAACGTGGCTAGAAATTGAGGGAATCTTCGTTCAATCGGAAAATATCGTAAGAAAGACGCCCAGATGTTGAATCGCCAGAGTATAATGAAATTAGAAAACGATAAATTCAATGTGTTTAGGGTATGATGTGAAGCTTGTGGGTATTTCAGCGTCCCCCTCAAATGAGGAGGAAAGTCTCCTTTTATCGAGAGAGGCAGTGTTAGGGCTCGCGTGAATTATGAGAGCGGTTGAGGCATGATCTCATTCGTTTGATCACGTCAATCCTTCCAGGTAATGCGGACGGCTAATTCCATTTAATTCAAAATACCAATCTTTATGTGGTTGCTCAGCTAAACGACAACGTTTAATCCACATGGACCAGCATAATGGGCTGACGAAAAATAGCCACTACAGTTAGCCCCTCATTGTCTAGGTTCCAGCATGGGAACTGGACAATGAACCGTAATGCGAATAAAACATGTAAGAACATAAGACGCCGAAGCTCTAAACACAAGCCGCAAGGTGAGATGGTCAAGGCTTTGAAAGCAAACCGTAAGACCGAACACAGAAGCCCCGAGTACAGGCTATGAAGCTGAACGACCCAAGTTATAAAATAACTTGAAGGTCAAACGCCTAAGCTTTGAGGGCAAGCTGCAAAGTAGGACGATCGAGGCTTTGAAAGCAAACCGTAAGATCGAACACCAAAGCCCCGAGTATGGGCTATGAAGCTGAACGACCCAAGTTATAAAATAACTTGGAGGTCGAACGCCTAAGTTTTGAGTGCAAGCTGTAAGGTAGGACAACCGAGGTTTTGAAAGCAAACCGTAAGGCCGAACACCATAAATCTAATATTGTTTGCCATAAAACCACTATTGTTTTCCATAAACCACTATTTTTACGGTATATATCGATTCACGCTTCCATTTCAATTTCGGGACTATTTTCGAGGGTCGACTAGGTCGAACCCAAAATATGATCAACCTTGATGCTTATGAGACCTTAGGGTCGATATTTAATATAGTAGATCCTAGGGTCGATTTTCGGCATAGTAGACCTTTAGGGTCGATTTTCGCCATAATAGACCCTTAGGGTCGATTTTCATCATAGTAGACCCTTAGGGTTGATTTTCGCCATAGTAGACCCTTATGGTCGATTTTCACCATAGTAGACCCTTAGGGTCAATCTTTAAAATAATAGATCCTAAGGTCGATTGTTATTATTATTTATGAATTTGTAATGGAATAAGTGCGGTAATTAAGAATCCTTATGCAACTCAAATTCCTATCCGGACTGGGCTTTGAAATATGGCCTTTCTCCTTGCTTGGAGAGCAAGACTCCATCCTAGCTATGCCACCTACTACTTCTATAAGAAGGAGAAATTTTTCTTATTTTGTAGACGCTCAAAATCATTGTTCATCGTTGTTTTCTCAGTTTCAAACCTGTGGCGACATCAAGATACGCTGGGCAACATTCGTCCTCAGTAATTGGTAAGTTGCTCGTCTTCTATCTTCTTGATCTTGACTTAAGTGATTTTATTTATTTTTCTTCGATGTCGTTGAGTGAGGATGAGTGAGAAACAATGATCGACATCTGTAGTGACACGGAGAGACCCCAAACTGAGGTTCCAGAAAGAGAAGAATCGAGTTCGGTCGACCTTAAGATTGTCGTTGATGACAGGTTCGATATTCCTAAAAAATTAAAGACTTTGAAGAAAAATTCGGGGTCCACTGAGTGTGGTGAGATCTAGAACTTGAGAGATGAATCTCAATCTGAAGATGAAAGCTCAGATTCGGAGGCAGGTGGTATTGAAGACGCTGAGGGCATGCTTTCTGATGGTAACGACATGGTTGTTGATCAGATGGAAAAATCAGGTGAAGAGATCAATGACCCTGATGATTCGGGTGACCATGCGGTTAACTCCCAGAAGTCTTTGGGGTTCAAAGCAGAAACAATATTGTCTGCCATCGACCAGAAATCTCTAAAACATATAATATAGACTTATGGAATTGCTTGTCAACTGAAGGTGAGGGTCCCTAAGTCTTCGGAGAGGGCTTGTTGGCCACCTAGAGATGCTGTTACAGTTTATTCTGATATTTTTAAGAGAGGGGTTCGACTGCCCTTGCATAATTTCTTTCGAAAGATTGCAGCAAGTTATGGAATCTCCCCAGCTCAAAATGCTCCTAATGGCTACAGCCATATGATGGGTATGCTGTTGATATGGTATGACCTAAAGTTTGGTGAACCGTCATTGGAGGAGTGGCACTCATTGTATAGAATCGTTAATGTGCCTGACAATATAGGCTTCTATTATTTCACTAGATGGACTGGCGGGTTTATGGGACTAGTGAGAGAGTGCATTTCGTCTTCTGGTGATTGGAAGCCCAATTGGTTTTGGGTGACATGTGGTGAAGATAGCGAAGGATGCCGTTCTCGATTTTTTAGCCGAGCTCGTGCGTTTCTTTTTTTTTTATCAATTTGGATGATGTCAGGTCTGGTTTTCATTATTATTATCTCTAAGTAGTAAAAATAAATTTCATTCTTTTGCAGGTTTTCAAAAGAAGCATAAACCGCAGGGTATCTTACTTAAATGGATCCAAAGAGCCCTCGACATCCCTCAAGAGTATCGTTCTTTCAAGACTTTGCGAGACGAAAGAGTCGTTAGTGCCATCAAGATGCCTCCTACCAACGCTCGTACCCTCCGATTGACAGAGATCAAAGCTAAGGCTGATGAAGTTAAGGATAAATCAAGTAAGGAAGGCTCTTTGGGGTCTGGGGGTCGGCGTCCCTCTGATGTCCCTCTAAGTAAGAAGACGAGGACATCGACCCCGGCTCCTAATCCTACCCCGCATACCACACCTGCTCGAGAGAAACCAGATTCAGTCGTAGTTGAGGTGGGGTTCAGTTCTCTTTCTCTTGCTGATGGGCCAATGAGCCCGATGCTCGATGAATTAGGGAATGAGATAGTTCCTCGAAATTCAGCCACATTCGATCCCTCCAACATTGTTTGGTCGAAAATGCAAAATGAAATGGTGGCGGTCGATATTGGCAATCTACAAGCGGCTGGATTAAAGTCACAGATTGCTCGTGCACTTAATCATTCTGTTCAGGTATGTATCTAATTTTTCATGATTTTTAATTTTTTACATATAGATGACGTATTCATTTTTTTTCTAATTCTTGTGAATGTAGACTACCATGGCACTATCGTGTGCTCGGGCCAATCTTGAAGCTGAGTCATCTTCAACCTCCAAGCTTGAGGCTGAGATAGCTGCTTTGAAGACTGAGGTAGAAAAACTTAAGAGGGAGAAGGCTGAGGTTGAGAAGAAGGTGGCAACGGCATTGGAAGAATCCGAAACATACAAGAGTCGTCTGAGTAAAGTGAAAATTTCTCATGCTAAGCTGCAAAAGGAGTTTGATGCTGCCAAGGACCATTATAAATCCGAATTGGCGGTTCGTGATGAGACCCTTGATGCCGTTAAAAAAGGTGAGGGGATCGACCTCCAGAAAATAGCTGATTCTGAAGCCTTTCAACCCGTTCGTGCTGACATGGAAATGAAGATAGCTGAAGGCTGGATGATCAAGGACAAGAATCCTGATCTTGATTTATCCTTCCTTTATGGTGACGACGCGATGTAGGCTGATAGAGCTATATAGCGCGTGGCTGATTTTCTATATTTTTTATTTTTGACACATTTTGTTGTTCATTTAGACTCCTTATTATTTCCGCCGGCTTCGGTGTTGCAGTATATTTGTGGTTATTCTCCAATTTATTTTATCGATGTTGAACTCCCGTTTGGGTAGTGAAATTATGAATGACATTTCATACTTGAGCTTTTGTTTCTCTTCAACTTCGATGTTTGGAAGTTGCGTGTGCAAGTGTATGGCATATATTAGAACGAGAGAATATTAGAAACACATATGTAAAAATATATGTATTTATTGTTTTACATTTAATCTGATCGGTGGATTACAATCTAGTATCTAAGGCTAGCACATGCGAATATGCAAGTCATCTAAATTACAATTTATTTTAAATCGAGGTTGAACTTGCATTGAGGTTGAACCATGCCTTGGAGACGTTGGTATTGAGCATCATTTGAGAATTTATCGATGAATCCATGTCAAGATTGACATCGATGATATTTATCAACTTTGACGTGTAAAGCCATTTTCTTTTGCTCTTTGTTATACTCGACGCTAACCTTAGCGTGTGTTTGAGATCTACAGGGTTGTTCTTGTCTAACTTGAGTTATCAACATCATTTTTAACCTACAGGCAGTAGGGTTAGATGGTCGATGGCTTACTCCGATGCTCAAGTCAGTAACTGATGTATGGAATAAGCTTGAAAATAATTGAAAGCATTAAATGAAAATAAACGAGAATACGAACTCATTTCTTCACGATCGATGTTCACCCTAAAAGTTGCATAGTTGACCTTGAGGGACTTTTTTACTGAGTCTCGGTTCTCAGCGTCGGATTTTAATCTGCACGTAGCATGACTAGATGGTCGATGGCAGAGCCATCGACCCTCCGACGCTCAAGTCAGTAGCTGAAGTAGGAAATAAATTTAAAAATTACTGAAAGAAGTAAAAAATGAAATAAAAATGCAAACTCATTCTTTCTGGATTGACGTTAACCCTAAGGGCTGCAGGGTCGACCTTGAGGGGCTTTTCTATTAAACCTCGATTGTCATGATTGAGTTTCAACCTGCATGCAGCATACTTAGATGGTCGATGGCATAACCATCGACCCTCCGACGCTCAAGTCAGTGACAAGTTGAATAAAAAATAAATAAGATAAAACTTGAAAAATTAGCTAAGGATTTAGAAATGATACTGCTTGAGGTGAGTTACATTCCAGCTATTTGCAATTTCTCTACCTTCAACAGTTTGCAGCTTGTAAGCCACGTTTCCTACTACATTCGTGATCAGATAGGGACCTTCCCAGTTAGGGCCTAGTTTACCAGCCCCGACTTACTCAGTATTTTGGAAAACTTTTCGAAGGACCCAATCTCCAACCTTAAAAGTGCGGAGCCGAACGTGTTTATTATAATGTCGGGCTATTCGCTGCTGGTATGAAGCTATTCTTATTACTGCTTGATCCTGTTGCTCATCAATCGTGTCCAGGTTATGTTCTAGCTCCTCATTATTCTCCTTTTCATTCACCCTTAAAGTCCTCGCATTCCTGATCCCTATCTCTGGAGGTAGAACGACTTCAGACCCATATGTTAGAGAAAAATGTGTTTTTCCCGTAGCTGTTCGTGTTGTGGTTCGATAAGACCATAGCACGCTGGGGAGATGCTCGACCCATTTTCCCTTGTGTTTATCTAGCTTTTTCTTCAGGGTGTTCATTATTGTTTTGTTGGAGGCTTCGGCTTGACCATTCGCGGCTAGGTACCTTGGGGTGGAATAGGTTAGCTTGACTCCCCATTTTTTTGCAGAAGTCTTGAAACTCAAAACTGATAAATTGAGGTCCGTTGTCGGTGACGATCTCTGCTGGTACTCCGAACCTGCAAAAAATATGTTTCCACACAAAACCTCTTACCTCACGGTCCTTGACCTGTGCAAATGCCTCTGCTTTGATCCACTTTGTGAAGTAATCTGTCATTACCAAGAGAAAAACTTTCTGATTGCTGCCCTTGGGTAGTTTTCCTACGATGTCCATGCCCCACTTCATGAAAGGCCAGGGCGTTATTGAAGGATGAAGTGGTTCTGGATAAGTGTGATTGGACTGAGCAAATCTCTGGCATTTATCACATTTTTTAACGTAACTCTTTGAATCGGCTCTCATGGTCGGCCAGTAGAAACCTGCTGTTAAGGCCCTATTGGCTAGGCTTCGTGGTCCAGAGTGATTTCCACACTCTCCCTTATGTAGTTCTTCAAGGATATATTTTGCTTGATTTGGACCTACACACTTTAGGTAGGGGCCTGAGTACGAACTTCTGTATAAAGACCCACTGATCATGTTAAACTTCATTGCCTTACCTCTGATCCTCCTAGCCTCTATCTTGTCTTCGGGTAGTTCATTCTCGATAATATATTTGATGATCGGAGTCATCCAACTGACTTCAACTTCGACTATTTCTACTGATTTGGTTTCTGCTTCTTCTTTCCACACTGCTGGCCATTGGGCATATGTTAAGGGTATGTGCTTCGATGACTGACAATCAATTGCCGACCCTAGGTTAGCCAGTGCATCTGCATGTCGATTTTCCTCTCTCGCCACGTGGGTAACTTCTATTTCTGTGAATGATTTTGATAGTTCCTTCACCATGGTAAGGTATGCTGACATTCTAGAATCTTTTGCTTGAAAATCTCCTCCGAACTGACTTACGATAAGTTGTAAGTCACTTTGTACTTTGATGTTTGGTATCTTCATATCTCTGGCTAAGGTCAGTCCGGCAATCAGTGCTTCATATTATGCTTCATTATTTGTTGTCTTGAATCCACATCGAACCGCTCTTTTAACAACATCGCCTTTGGGAGAGATCAATACTATACCCAATCCACTCCCCTTGAAATTACTGGAGCCGTCAACTTGAAGGGTCCAGTGATTTGAATTATCACCTTCGGTTATTGAGAGTAGTTCTTTTTCGGCAAGCTCATACTGCTCTGATGAAAAATCTGCAATAAAATCAGCCAAAACCTGTGATTTTATTGCAGTCCGGGGTAGATAGGTGATGTCGTACTCTCCAAGCTCTACTGCCCACTTTAATAATTTGCCAGATAAGTATGGCTTGCTCAACACCGTCTTTAGTGGAAAGATCATCACCACCGTGATTGGGTGGGCCTGGAAGTACGGCTTCAACTTTCGAGAGGCCATGACTAGTGCGAGGGCTAATTTTTCGAGTTGAGTGTATCTGGTCTCTGCATCGAGTAGTGATTTGCTGGCATAGTAGACAGGGTATTGTCTTCCCTATTTTTCGCAAACTAACACTGCACTTAATGAGTTAGCAGAAACAGATAAATAAATGAAAAGTACCTCACCTGAGTTAGGCTTCGAGAGCAAAGGCGGGCTTGAGAGATATGACTTAAGTTGGTTGAGAGCCTGGTCGCACTCTGGTGTCCACTCGAAGTCTTTTCCCTTCCGAAGTGTGTTGAAGAATTGATGACTCTTGTCAGAATATTTTGATACGAAACGACTAAAAGCTGCCAAACGACCCATGAGCTTTTGTACTTCTTTGATGTTGCGGGGTGCCTTTATATTTTCCACTGCCCTAATTTGGTCGGGATTAGCTTCGATTCCTCTTTTTGTGACGAGGTACCCTAAAAATTTTCCCGACGTTACTCCGAAAGAACATTTGGAGGGGTTAAGCTTCATGTTGTATTTTCTTAACACTTCGAATGATTGCCTCAGGTGCCCAATGTGATCTTTAGCTTGTATTGATTTTACAAGCATATCATCTATGTAGACCTCCATTGTCGAACCTATTAACTTTTCGAACATACGATTAACCAGCCTCTGGTATGTGGCTCCTGCATTTTTTAACCCGAACGACATGACTTTGTAGCAGTAGATGCCTCGACTTCTGACGAACGCTGTTCTTTCTTGATCATCTGGATGTAAGAGAATCTGATTATACCCAGAGAAGGCATCCATGAAGCTCATCATCTCATGTCCTGCTGTTGCATCGACAAACGTGTCGATGTGAGGAAGTGAGAATGAATCCTTTGGACAGACCTTATTTAGATCGGTGAAGTCAATACACATTCTGTTCTTTCCATTCTTCTTCTTTACTCTCACAACATTAGCTAGCTAATCGGGGTACTGCACCTCCCGAACTGAACCAATATCGATTAGCTTTTGAACTTCTTCCTCTATCACTTGATTTCGTTCTGCTGCAAATTTTCTTCTTTTTTGTTTGACTGGTGGGTGATCGGGATCGACCTGTAACCTGTGAGTTATGATAGAAGGGTCGATACCTGTCATGTCGGCGTGCGACCATGCGAAGCAATCATGGTGTTCTAACAAAAAAGCGATTAGCTCTGCTCTCATTTCAGAAGTCAACCTCGACCCAATTTGAATGACGTGATCTGGGTAGTCAGGATGAATCTGTACTTCATCGAGATCTTCCATCTCAGGTTCGACATAGGAGGTCGACCCTGAACTTTCTCCATGCTCATATTTTGAATTTGAGCTTTCTCTACCTTCATATTTTGATTTTGACGTTGATGCTTCATTTAGTTGGTTTACTTCTTGTACCTGCACGTGGTTAGTCTTGAAAGCTGATCTGTAGCAGTCTCTTAACGCAATTTGCTCTCCACGAATCTGCTTAACTCCCCACGGGGTCGGAAAGCGTATGACTTGGTGATAGGTCGAAGGTACGGCTCTTAGCTCATAAATCCAAGGTCTCTCAAGGATGACGTTGTATGTTGAGGGTGCATCGATAATTTGAAACTTGGTGTGTAGGTTAACCCCTTCCGTATACACAGGTAGTGTAATTTCATCTATGGTGGCTTTGTGCTCGCCGCTGAATCCAATCAAGGTCATCGATTTTTTGACGATGTTAGCCTCGGGGACCTGCATTCCTTTCAAAGTAGATAAAAAAATGACATTAGTCGAACTCCCACCATCAATGAGAGTCCTCTTGATCATACAGTTATAAATAAGGACTGAAATAACGAGTGCATCGTGGTGCGGGTGCGAGAGTTCAGAAGCTTCGCTGTTAGTGAAACTCAAAGTTATGAGTTCCATTTCGGTATCGGGCTTTGGTATCATGGGCGTGTATTTCAGAGATCTGCAGTGTCATTTTTCTGATGTCTGGGACACTCCGCTAACCTCGGATCCTCCAGTTATGCAATTAACCACATGCTCAAAGCTCAATTGGTGGGGGCTTTGGTGGATCCCTCAGATTCTCATCATTTTTGCTAAAGGTCTGCTTCCCCTTATCGGTCAGCAAATCTTTCAAATGGCCTCGCTTGAGTAAGTCGATGACTTCACGATGCAATGCGATACAATCATCTGTTCTATGGCCGTGATCTTTGTGGAATTCACAGTACTTTGTTCTGTCACGTTCATGATCTGGACTCCTCATCTTGGGCGGCCACTTCACTGTACTACCGAGTTCCTTCAAGGCATTGACGGCTTCTGAGGGTGTGATGCACAAGTTGTATTCTGGAAAGTGTCGATCATATGGATCTGAAATATCCTATCGACCTCGAGGTTTGTAGCGATCATTGCGGGGGTAAGGGTCGGTTCTTCTTCTATCGTTTCTGTGGGAGTCTCTTCCTTTATCTCGACCTCTTGGCTTGGGTCGATAATACTGGTCTTCGTCTTCCTCCCACTTAATTTGTGCCCATGCCTTTGCTAAAATATCATCCATTGTCTTACACGGGTACTTTGTGAGTTCTTTGTAGAGATCTGAATCCCTCTTTAGCCCCTTTCTGAAGGCTGATATGGCGGTGTCAGCATTGCAGCCTGGTATCTCTACATTTTCTCTATTGAACCTTGCAACATAATTCCTAAGTGTTTCATTTGGATACTGGATAATGGCGTAGAGGTCATCAGAATGTTTCTCAATTTTCCGGCCGCTGGCGAACTGTTCTACGAAAAGATCTGTGAGTTGTGCAAATGATCCGATCGAAGCGTTAGGAAGGTTTGTGAACCACTGTAGTGCGGCTCCTGATAGGCTTGACCCAAATCCTTTGCACATGCAGGCTTCTCTGAGGTACTTTGGTATTGCTACGATGAACATCTTCTGTTTATACTGTGCGATATGGTCATCCGGATCTGAAGTTTCGTTAAATAACTTCATAGATGATAAGGTGAATTTCGACGGCATCTCTGTTAACCCTATTTCATCCACGAACGGTGAGTCAGCGAAGCTATTTGGTGTAGCCTTGCGGATTGGGAGAGGTACACCAGGAATTCACGTTATCATTGCCTCGATACCAGCCAGTCGTTGCTCCAATTCACTTGGGTGATCGATCATTCTCTGATCGAATCCCTGGTTGAACCGGCGCTGCTGTTCAACCCTTTCTTGCTCGAGGGTCTGGTGTCGGATCCTTTCCTGCCCAGAAGCATGATATTCAAACCCTGGAGGTGGCCTTAGCGGGCTCTCCTCCATTTGTTGTCTGTTGTCTACCTTCTGTGCTGACGCACTAGTACCTGCAATAAGTGGATCAGTAAAAGTAACAAAACGACGATGCTCAGAGTATACCGAATTTGGCTCGCCGAACAGATTGGTGGGTTTGATGTAGTTCAGATGGCGTGTGTTGTCATTGATGGTCAGATCTTCAAGTTTACTGCGGAGTGAAGCGTTCTCTGATCTCAGAAGTGCTAACTCCCCCGTGGTGTTTGCCATTTGATGTTGTATATTCCTCAGAACATCAGCCAATGACAGATCAACATCGGGCGAAGGCGTAGCGGTTCTGCCATCTTGCTGGGGTCCTTTTCCATCTCTGTGACTCTCATTAGGCATTGTCATTTTGTTTCACGAATAGATCACCGCCCCACGGTGGGCGCCAAATTGTAGATCCGGAAATCTGCAATTAATTGATTCAGTCCGGAGCAGCGGCCAATCTGTGAAACAAAAACAGAAAATACCGTAAGAGCCAAAGACCGTCGGGGGGGTGACGATCGTTGGGCCTCCGACACTCAAGTCAAGAAAAGAAAAGGAGTAGAAAGCGTTAAAATACGAAACAATTGAATAATTAAAGAGCTGAATAATAGTAATCCCTAGCCGGAACGTGGCTAGAAATTGAGAGAATCTTCGTTCAATTGGAAAAGATCGTAAGAAAGACGCCCAGATGTTGAATCACCAGAGTATAATGAAATTAGAAAACGATAAATTCAATGTGTTTAGGGTATGATGTGAAGCTTGTGGGTATTTCAGCGTCCCCCTCAAATGAGGAGGAAAGTCTCCTTTTATTGAGAGAGGCAGCGTTAGGGTTCGCGTGAATTATGGGAGTGGTTGAGGCATGATCTCATTCGTTTGATCACGTCAACCCTTCCAGGTAATGCGGACGGCTAATTCCATTTACTTCAAAATACCAATCTTTATTGGTTGCTCAGCTAAACGACAACGTTTAATCCACATGGACCAGCATAATGGGTTGACGAAAAATAGCCACTACAACTGAATCCTTCAAAAGTTTATTTTTCAAAACTTTGAAATAGAAGCGGCATCATGGAATCTTCAAACCTCATGGATTCTATCGAAAATTTGATCCCCATAGAACCTTTTGGTAAGTTTTTTATGTTTTAATGTTGCCTATTGAACTTTTTGGTTTCAATTTAAGTTATGTAGGTTTCAATATTGGGGAATTGGTTTAACTTGCTTTGAATTCAATTTAAGTTGATGAATTTGCTGAATTTGTTCGTTGTAATCATCTGCTGAATTTGAACGATGGAATTTGGGGAAAAATCATTATGAATTTGTTCGAATTGTAAATTGTTAGTTGATTGTTTAGCCAATCGAAAAATAGAATAGTGAACTAAATGTACGTAGTTTGGAAAACGAATCTTCAACAATCAATTTTCCAAATAGACTCAAAGTGGATTGAAAAATTAATTTTCAATCCCTCAACAGACTGTTTGGAAACATACTTTTTGAAGCAACTTTATATAATTTGGCAAATAGTTTTTCGAACTCATTCAAAGCTGATAAAATTGTACTTACATCTCTTTTAAAATATTTCAGCATCTTATCGGAAGAGGCCCACTGCATCTGTAAGGAGACAACACACATTCAAAGAGTTAAACAAGAAAGATTGGGAAATATAGCTAATGAGGAAAGAGTGGAGGAGAATATAGATGTAGATGACAACATCAATAAAAAAACATGAAGGTGTTGATGATATTATTAATGATGATGAGATTCTTAGAGGACTATTTCTGGGGGGGACCGAATGATCATTTGGTATTGGAGCTGATTATCTAGAATCGGTGTTGACACGATGGAGGGCTCATGATGCTGACTTATCACTTGACATTATCGTGCATCAGGTCGAACAAGCTTGTGAGTATCTGTGTCTTCAATATCAACAGCAGAGCGAGTCTCCAGCTCATGAATTTATTGGATATTTTGGATATGATTTATGTTAAGTGTGTTGGATATTTTGGATATGATTTATGTTAGATGCGTTGGATATTTTGGATATGATATTTTGAATATATTTTATATTGGTTGTATTGGATATTTGGATATGATTTATGTTGGATGTATTGGATAGTTTGGTTCGAAAAATGCATCTTTGAATGCTATTGTTTGAGTTCGGAAATCAATTATTTGGATCGGTATATGGGCATTCAAAAAAAAAGTTCTTCGACCCCCACCATTTCAATTTGGAAAATATATTTTCCGAACAAACACAATTCATACTATGTACTTAAAAAAATTAAATTCCGAACAAACACAATTAAAAACAAAACACAAGTCGATAAGTTACAAGTCAATATGTGTGAAAAAATAAATTCGAAGATTCACAATACACGACTACAGAAATCCCAAATGGAATAGCTCTCTCACACACCCAATTGATCAATTCATCCCGAGAATCAAATAAGTATATTGTGGTGAATACATTTTGATAATAAGGAACTAATTCACAATTCAATGGGCAACTACATCGTTCTCCGTAAATTCCTATAAAATTGTTGAAAATAACGAAATCAACACTGTTCAAAAAATTAATTTTCAAACACATAAGTGCATGTTCAAAACAATATTGATTAGTTCAAAAAATCAAATTTGTGAATCACTCCATATTTATTTGAAAAACTAATTACTGAATCTTATGAGTGTCGCTTGATAACATAGTTTCCGAACCAAAGCATACCAGATCGAAAAATGAATTTTCGAACATTCAAATTATTGTGCAAATTGTATTTTTTCGAACCTATCGCGACAATTTGTAATTCTTAACGTGACAGACCTCATGAAAATTGAATAAGTTACGGTGCAAATTAAACAGTAAGAAATCACTTATATTGCTCGTACCTTCTTCATTTTTGAACTACACGATGATTTAGACACATCCAAAATTTGAGAAATATGATTTTTGATTTTTTTTGTTTCAAATTTCCATCTGTTCATAAAATTTTCATGCTTTACTAATCACAGCGGGCATATAATATCGAGGAATCGTAAAAATTAAAATGAATAATAAAATTCACACCAAATCTAAACAAAACACAATACTAATATGAACAGGTTATTTTTTCTCAAAAAAATAAAATAAAATAATAATATGAATAAGTTATTTAATTTATTTATCTTCCTATTATTATTTTCTTTTAATGGAAATTTTTCTTTCAAATAATACTCTCTCTCTCTCTCTCTCTCTCTATATATATATATATATATATATATATATTATATCACAGTCGTGCAACTCATTATTTTCCGCCTAAAATATTTTACTAATTAATAATAATTTTAATTATTGTATTATTTATTATTAATTTATTATCATGTATAATTGCGACAACCTGCAATGTAACGTAAAATGATAATTAATGTCATTGTCTTCAATGCCAATAATTATGCTAAATATATAAATGTCACACTACTACTATTTTTTGTTCGGTTGGAAATTATTTTAATTATTATGTTAATTAATCTATAATAATAATAATATTAATAACAACAACAACAACAAGGCTGTGGAACGAAAAACTTTCCACTCATTTACTGAGGATATTTCAGTCAATTAACAATATAATTATTCAATTATTTATTTGATGGTTACAGTTTATTCAATAATGACCTCCATAATTGCTTGATTATTTTCCACAATATTATAAATTATAAACGTATAGAAAGAGATAGATTTTATGACTCGAATTTGCCAATTCATTTTCATATACTAACCACCAGAATTTCCCTTATAATTATATCTCTATAATTAACGTAAAATTAACAGCGTATTTACATGATTAACTCACAATATGATAGTTTATATAAGCAAATACTAACAACAAGTTTTAGTGATGAATTTTGGCAAAAGTTTAGTTAGTTCCTGAATTGTGCGGTTAATTGGAGATTTAAGGTGATAAATAAAAAAATAAATTTGAGAGTTGATAGTGATATGATTGCAATGATTTAATGGCCGAAATTAATTGGTGTTTTCCAACTCAACAATGAATTATATCTCCAACTTATAAATACTGTAAAAACTCATTGTAGATATTTGGTGTAAATCTTTTGTTGTAGCCATGGTTTATATATGAAAAAAAAATCTTCCTACTCTCCGGGAATATCTTCCATAGACCCCAAGGTGATTTTATATTATAAGTTTTGTTTTTCTTAGGAATTTATATCAAGTTTATAACGGATATTTTATTTTAGTTGTTCAGATTTTATATTTATAGTTTTATTTTATTTTAGTTGTTTAGATCGATTGATGATGTGTGTGGGCGTGCATAGCAAAAAGAATTGGTCTGATTTATGGAGAAGATTAGCACACGCACACTTAAATTTTATCATTTTCATTTTTAATTTTGTAATCGGGGTATAAATAGAAACTTTTTTTTTCCTGGATATTGATGAGGATGGATTAATTGTCTACTCCACACCATTTTGTTTTCTATTTTTTGTTGATTTCATCGTAGATTGTGTTCATTGAACTGATCTCATGTTATATACATGGTTTATTCAATCTATTAGTAGAAGATATTATATTTGATTTTAAAACATATTAGATAATGTATTGGAGAACAACAATATATCTGAACCATAAAACTCTATGTGAAGTCCCCTCATAGAATTTTAGACAATTAGCTTGAGATTAAAAAGAAAAAGAAAAAGAAGTTGTATCGAAGAAGTTGAGTAAATGCTTTGATTAGAATACATTAGAATACACTAAGATGCTTCCATTAAATGATAACGAGTATGGCTACACACTCAATTTGGTTTTAAGACAACATTTTTGTAGTAAAAATATACTTATACTAATATTAGAAGAAAGATCATTGATATTGCAAATAAGTGATTAAAGCGAAAAATGGTAGTAACAAAAAATAAACTAGATCAAATATTAAATAAAATAAAAAAGAATAAATTCAAAATTATAATTTGTGATCAAAGCAATTATATACATATTAATGTATTTCATAATATTTGAAAATATATGAACACGGATATATACTTAAATGCATGCTAATAAATTGGCTTACGAAGTTGACATTCAGTATTACTATATATATCAACTCCCAAAATTAATATTATTTCATAAACCATAAATTAAATACTCAAAATTATAATTTTCCCAAAATAAAATAAAACATGTCTATGATGAATATTTATGTTTGCATGATATACTTATACACATTTTATTTTATTTTTTGTTAGTATTTAATCAAACTCATAAGTTATGACATTAATTATTTCTATTATATATATACGTGTGTTGTTGGGCAAGGGAGAAATGCCACTAATAATTCTTGTATAACCTACTCTTTCCCTCTCCTTTTTTCATAGCTCTCTTCTCAACTCCGCACGTGGTCGTCACGTGATCTACTCTTTCCCGCCAAGTCGTTCCCGCCAAAACACCTACCCTATTTCCACACAATCCCATCCAACCCTCGGCTTCTCTTCACAACCGTGCACACTCCCACTCACACTCACAATCGGGGAGAGAGAGAGAGAGAGAGAGACAGAGATGTCTGGCTGGGACGAGGGAGGAGTATACTACAGCGACCAGGCGCAGTTCCCCCATGGCGGCGGCGACCATGCGGAGACCGGAAACCGCCACCAAGCGCTCCAGAAATTCAAGGAATTCATAAGGAATTACCAGCACAAGAGCCAGCCCAACGTGTTCCCATACAGAGAGGCCCTTTTGTCGAACCCTAAATACCTGCTTGTCGATCTCGCCGATCTCATCTCCTACGATCCTGACCACATCCTCCCGCAGTTCCTCCGAGAGAACCCGGCCGACTATCTCCCACTTGTAAGCAAACTAATACATATGCGCCCGTCGTTTCAAGTATAATCGTCTTGATTTTTCATTGATCGATAAAGGATTGTTAGTTGATTATTTAATCAGTATGTTAATGGTTTTCTGGTTTTTTCACAGCGCTTTTAGGTTGTTTATTCGGCAATTTCAGATACTAAACGTATTATTGCGTTGGAATTTTGTGTCGGTTTGTCAGTTAATTGCATTTCCATTGGATAGAAGAATAATGGACAACAGAATGCATAAAATTATGATTATATCAACTTTACCATGTCGTATGCATACCACACCGCATGTTTCTTTCATTTGGTCTGCATATGTGATGTTAGATTGGTGTACTGGCATCTAACTCTCCTTTTCTTTATGAAAAATAAACCAGTTCGAAAATGCAGCAGCAGAAGTTCTGGCAGGTCTCAGAGCTAGGGTTCAAGGAGAGAGTGGAGAAATGGAAGAGCCGTTGCCTGGGGAAGTGCAAGTGCTGTTGAAGTCAGAGCAGGATCCTGTTTCAATGCGGTCACTTGGGGTTAGTTGATCAGCTCAAGTTACTTATTATTTTCTGTTCTTTTTTTTTTTTAATCTTGGTTCAGGCTGCATTTCTTTTTTACCTTGTTCAGAGTGTGCATTTTGCTGAAAAAAAATTATCTTGGCAAAATGGCTTGCAGGCACAGTATATTTCGAAACTGGTAAAAATATCTGGAATTGTCATAGCTGCCTCAAGGACTAAGGCAAAAGCTACATATGTGACATTGTTGTGTAAGAATTGCAAGAATGTGAAGCTTGTTCCTTGTCGTCCGGGCCTTGGTGGAGCAATCGTCCCACGGTCTTGTGATCATGCTCCTCAGGTTGCGGAAAAACACATCCTTCTGGACTTATATCCTTGGATAACTTCCATTGTAATCACATCTTAATGTCTTACACATTTTTATAGGCTGGAGAAGAGCCATGTCCAATTGATCCTTGGATAGTGGTTCCGGATAAAAGCAAGTATGTGGATCAACAGACACTGAAGTTACAGGAGAATCCTGAGGTAAGAAGTTAATTTAATTTAATTTTATCTATTCCAGACACTAACAATATTGCAGGCTGCAGTTTCCTTAAGATAGTTACAGAAGTTTTATATTTGTGGAACTTACATCTTCATACTCTTTAAATTAAAGGATGTCCCCACTGGGGAGTTGCCAAGGAACATTCTTCTATCTATTGATCGCCATCTTGTGCAAACAATTGTTCCTGGAACAAGATTGACCATCATGGGGATATACAGTGTGTTTCAAGCTGCCAACTCATCAGCTTCGTAAGAATTTGCTAGTATGTTTTGAGAATTTTACTAGCCTGGTTGATTGTTTTTTAATGTACTTTAAATTGTCTGAGCAGTCATAAAGGAGCAGTAGCAGTTAGGCAGCCGTATGTTCGGGTTGTTGGATTAGAGGAAGCTACTGAGGCTAATTCTCGAGGGCCTGCCAACTTCAGCAGAGATGAGGTTTGCAAGAAGTTTTCAGGCTCCTATAATTAACTAAAAATTAACTCTGGAGTAGAATATCTGTTTCAGAAATATTTTCAAGGCAGACCATGCAAATGGTCTCATGCTAACTCGCTCTTTCTCTCAGATTGAAGAATTCAAAAAATTTGCATCCGATAATAATGCATACGAACAAATATGCTCCAAGATTGCCCCCTCAATATTTGGCCATGGTGATGTGAAAAAGGCTGTTGCGTGCCTTTTGTTCGGAGGTTCAAGAAAGGTGTTCTGTTAGCTTGTTTTTATTGTTATTAATGTTACCTTATTTGTTCAATTACTTGAAAATACTACCTTTGCAAATGCAGACTTTGCCTGATGGTGTAAAATTAAGAGGTGATATCAATGTGTTGCTCTTGGGGGATCCATCCACAGCCAAGTCGCAGGTTAGTGAGGATTTCTTTATTGTGTCCGGTATAATCATGATTAATTTTTCACCTTTAATGTGAAAGCTTACCTATATATGTTCATAACATAACACAATCATAAACATTGCTGAAGTTTGTTCTATTTCATTGTAGTTTCTCAAGTTTGTTGAGAAGACAGCTCCAGTAGCTGTGTATACTTCTGGGAAAGGTTCATCTGCTGCTGGTCTGACTGCTTCTGTAATTCGAGATAATAGCACAGTAAGTTCTGCAGCTGCTAATGTTTATGAAGTGACATAGATGAAATGTCTTTTCTGTTGTTCCTTATTTAATTAGCATGCAAATTGTTGTTAAATAATTTTGTCATGGTCTGCCTCTTTAATACAGCGGGAGTTTTATCTGGAAGGAGGTGCCATGGTCCTGGCCGATGGAGGAGTTGTTTGCATTGATGAATTTGACAAAATGAGGGCAGAAGACAGGTGATTGCACAGTAATCTGATATACTTCAAAATCACATCTTATTTTATGATTCTACTAACCAGGAGAGCTCAAATTATTGATATATGTTGTCTAGGGTTGCCATTCATGAAGCTATGGAACAGCAAACTATTTCCATTGCTAAAGCAGGAATAACAACAGTGCTCAACTCAAGGACCTCTGTGCTTGCTGCAGCCAACCCTCCATCTGGGCGTTATGATGATCTCAAAGTTAGTTGATTTCAATTAATTGTTTATGCTATCATTTTCGTTTCAAGTCTTATGCTGTAGTCAGAGAAACTAACGGGCCTCCTTTTGTTTTTTTTCAGACCGCTCAAGACAACATTGATTTACAGACAACAATTCTTTCAAGATTTGATCTAATTTTTATTGTGAAAGATATCAGAATGTACGCACAAGACAAGGTACAAAATTATTCATTGATTTAAACAGCATATTTTCCCAGATCCTCTTCAACAAGGTATAACATTATTCATTGATTTAGAACTACGAAATCTCTTGATTGAATGTGGAGACGGTTGTTACTTAGAATGGTTAAGCATAGGTCTGTCTGAGAAAGTGAAATGGAAATAATGCAAAACTTAATCAGATGTTATATGCTTGCAGAATATTGCCAGCCACATCATTAAAATCCATGCATCAGCTGATGGAACCAGAAGCGACACAAGGACTTCCAAAGAAGATAACTGGTTGAAAAGGTGTAAATTAAGATCCTTTGTTTTGTCATGATGGTTTCTTAAGTGATCTTCATTGCATCTGAAGTTTTTAAATTTCCTATGCAGGTATATTCACTATTGTCGAACTGAGTGTCGTCCTCGTCTTTCAGAGTCTGCAGCGGCCAGATTGCAGGAGAGTTATGTAAAAATCAGACAGGTATTTGAAACACTATTATTCTCAATGATGTAAACAGATACTATTATTAGCCATTGTGATCACATATAATTTAGCAAGATTGCCCAAACCATACACTTGGTTTAAGTTATTGCCTTGGTTTAGTGGTATGTCAATCATGGTGAGCTGTTTTCAACCTCTTGGTTTACTGCTGCGAAAATGTGAACATGACTATGACTAAATGCTGTTCATCTTATCAAAATCCCTGATAAATCTTGTCCAGTGGTTCTTTGTTTGTTTCCTAGACAAAAAAGTTGTTGGTTTGGCAATCTAGTTCTGTATGAAAAGCTTTGGCTGGGAAATTTAACTCCGTATCTTTGAAATGCCAAATTAAAGATGTTTTTGTTGGTCCTTTTTTCCTATGCAGCATTTGTTCCATTAAGTTTTAGCATAACGACTCTTGACTGGTTTTGGGACATTTTTATGTCCTTTGAAGGTTATGTGAATAATACAAAAACTATGTCGAATAAGTTTCTCTTTCTGTACTTCTTGCAGGACATGAGAAAGCAAGCAAATGACACTGGCGAAGCTGCTGTAATTCCAATTACAGTGAGGCAGTTGGAAGCTATAGTGAGGTTAAGCGAATCACTTGCCAAAATGACTTTGTAAGTAGACATGCGATAATGCTCTTTATAACCTGTTGATGAATTTTACTCACACGTAAAGGAAAGTTTCTTTTTTACCCGATCAGATGTCTTCAAATCATTGGTGAATATTGTGGTGAGGATGAAATGAGAATCATAAAAGTTTTTAGTCTTGCAATTTGATATGTTTTTCCATTTCAAAGCATTTGTAAAACACTGCCATAAAATGCATATAATTTATCTTTTTACTGCAAAGAAGATAATGAAATTGGACCTTTGCTTGGATGTCACCATAATTATTTATCCTTACACCAAAATCTACACATGCAACTTCAGTGATTCTTTTAGCGATGCCATTCGAAAGTCTGGAATTACATTATCTAAAACATATGATGCGCACCATGTTTCATCATTCCTAGTTTTTTCGGTCCACCTGTCAGAGGACATGGCATGTTTTCTGGACTTTTGTACAGTGGTTGCACTCATGGGCTACTTCTTTTTCACGCTTCACTTGGGTTTTTATAATCATAATCCTTGTGTGGTTTGGTATTTCATCTCTTATTCCAATATCACCAAGTAGTATATACTCTGGTTGTATTTGGTTATTGCTGTATGAGATTGAACACCAATTGCAACAGTCTCCAGCGCTGGTTATGCTTGGCACTTTATGCATGTTTACATTTGATCTTTATAATGTTGCTGAACCTTCTTTCTGAAACATAGGTCTCATGTTGCAAACGATAACCACGTTTTAGAAGCCATCAGGCTCTTTAACAACTCTACAATGGATGCTGCACGTTCTGGGATAAATCAACATATTAACCTTACTCCTGAGATGGCGAATGAGATCAAGGTGAGCAACGATTTAGCGTTCCCTAATCTGGTCCGTCTTTGAGTACACCAGGCTTACTCTTTTAAAATGAACAGCAAGCGGAAACCCAGATAAAGAGACGGATGGGGATTGGAAGCCATATATCAGAGAGGCGGCTGATCGACGAGCTTACTAGAATGGGCATGAACGAATCTATTGTAGGCTCCAAACCTTTCTACCACTTACAACTTGAATTTTGAAGTTTAGTGAATGACACAATATCTGACATCTTCTTGAACATTTTTTGCGTGGCAGGTTAGAAGAGCTTTATTGATCATGCATCAAAGAGAAGAAGTAGAATACAAACGAGAACGACGTGTAATTGTCCGTAAAGCTTGAAGGCATAGTGGTGGAACTCCCGCAGGTCAGTCTACCATTATAGAGAATGTTTGTTGAAAGAGGATGCAGTCACTGCAATCAACTGTCAAACATTACGCTCCTTAATCTTGTCGAATGATCATTTGAGCTTTGTAAATCTAGAACTAATAGAAAAATCGCAAAGTTCAGTTTGCTGATTAACCATGGTTAAATCGACAATGAAGTTCAAATTCTATTTCTTTCTTTGAGGGTACTTCTATAATTATATTATCTTATAATTTTATTAGAAACTGTAATGCTTGATGAAGAAGAGGAAGATACACGTTTCTTAACTATTTTAATGATTGAAATAAAATGTACACATTTCTGCCTTCAGCTACTTTAAAATGTTTTGTTTTCCGAAGCACTAAACGAGTTTCGTAAGAACTAAAATTTTGACCATTTTGATTTTGTACTGTCTCAATTTGTGTGTGTCAATCATGTGTCAACATTAAAATTGTATTGGTAATAATTTTTTTTTTATAAAAATAAAATTTATTATAATATAACTAATTTAAATTAATATTTATTGGTAAAAGTTGAAATTTTAAAAAAATTATATATCCTAAGTTTGGAATAATCAATCCCAAAAATTAATTATATTAACTAAAAAGAAAAAATGAAAGAAGAAATATTAATTTTGAGATTTGGTACACGGTTGATGCACATAAATTGGGATTAGAAGATTTCAAGTATTAAAAACTAATTACAGGCGTGCACAGTTTGGTGTGACGTATACATTGAATTTCCCAGAATTTTAATACCCAATTTGTTCTAATTATACGGTACACTTTAGTTTTGCACAAGGGTTAATAAAAATAATTAAAAAATACACCTAAACTTCCTACAACCCCCTTATTTGGTAGGTATTTTCGTCATTTAAGACTTACCACTGACAGAAAGAATACTGTATTTTTTTTTTTTGCAAAATTGCTTACCAACATATTATGTGATTTTAATTTTTGTCGATAAAACACATTTAAGTTCCATAAATATGAAAATTAAGTTCACATGCTTTCATAAGAAAAATTAGTTCTAGTACCTTGAAGTTTACCCCTTCCACTTTCAACACTTTCAAGTTACATCATAAAATCTATAGAAATAAAGTTGTCGCATTATCACATGATTCACATATATTGAGTTTATATATCCAATTTATAAAATAAATAAATAAAAATAAAATAGAGGATCCAGACCCCAAATCGACCAAACTTATTGCTAATCTATCTCCCCAAAATATTTCATGCAAGAGTATAAGTGTTCATCGATAATTCACAATGCAAAATTTATAAAAATATTTCTCAATTATCCAAACAATGGATACTATACAGGTACAAAATATAAGAGTAATTGTTAATGAGTAGTAGTGGGAGTGTAAAAAATACAACAAACTTTTGCAGTAAAATCAGCATCAGCCTGCTTTAGATGTTCTGGCTACTGGTGGCAATACAACCAAATCAAGATCCCCTGGATATGGTGTCCACAACCCTAATCCTCCTCTGCTCTCTATCAACTCAGGGTGTTTTCTCAACTCCCCCATACTTTTCGCCCACTCTATCTTAGATGAATGCTCGCGAATGTGCGGGTGCAATACGAAGATCGAGTTATATTCACAATTAGGAAACATAAAGAATTTGAAATAACTCCCTAACCTATTGACCACGTATCCAAAGCTTAGCTGATCCCTTGGTGTGAAGAGGTGAACCTCGTTGAACCACAAGCAACTAAAAAGATTACTCAGTGCAGTATGTTCACGCAAGATGATTGCTCCTTCAGGCACATCTGCATTTAATAAATGTATTTTAGCTTTGCCGAAGGGTAACATCAGAAGGAAAAGTGATGGGGCTTTTGGCTTCCTTGCAAAGATAAACACAGATGAGAGAGAAACATGTATTGTGAGAGCTGTTAATCTTACCACTCCAGGATCCTTTTTGTGGATTCCAAGGCTCCACTCCTTCATAGTGATATATTTTCATATGTAGATCAATAAGAGGGCGAGCATAACGCTTCCTCCGTTTGTTTGAATCTGCCTCTTCATATATACTTCGGTGATGTTTATGCTGAGCAATGGCAAATGTGTGCTTCCCACGCCATAAATACCTATAAGTTAGAAAATACTTGTGTATAAGAATTTTACAGATAACAAAGAAAGCACGTGTCTTGTTCAAGTACCATCATACCTCTCTAATAGAAGCAATGGGTCAACTATAAGCTCCATTTTACCATCAATCCAGATGCTGTACTGCGCTTCAGGGAACAGCCTATGGGTTAATATCTTAGGAACTTTCCCGTTCCTTCTAGGTTCATCATAGGGCTGGTTCTTAAGCAGAATCAGGCGCCAGATACCCACCCATTGTCCTCCAACAGTATCCACTCTTACACTAGCATTATTTTTTATAAACTCAAGGGACACTTCATCTACCACCATTAGAAAACAAAATAGATCCTGTGACCGTTTACTAATATTGGATGGCTGGTGAGGCGCATCATATGCATCAAAAATGCCGGTCGCAACCACAAATTTACATTTCTTCACATATTCAATGTCTTTTGGAGCCATGTCTTCTCCTCCACCTTTCATAAACCCACAATGTACCTGAAGGTAACATAGAACAATTGTTGTTAACATCAGATAAATAAAGGTTACGGCTAATCAATGGTATATCATTAAATGCAAATACACAAGGGTGATTTGTGAAAATCAAGCAAACTATAAGCACCCTTTGCTTTGTATTTCATTAGCTTTTTCCTTATATATCCAGCATTTCTGCTTTGGGATAACAGTAACCAAGAAAGAACTAAAATATTACAGATCTTCCCAATTTAGCACCACAGGGAGAACAAATATTCCATCCTTGCAAAGCATACAACTCATAACACAACAAATTTTAATGTCAGAAATCAACTTCTTTTCGGGAAAGGCAATTGCAATGTCTTATAAAGAGGTTCTGAAAAAAGAAGCACAATAATAAGTTGACAAGAATATGAAATTGTTAAGAGATTTCAATCATCTTTTTACATCAAACCTCCAAACAAGATGCTTAGCATTCTAACCATGAATGTTCATGTTCTGTCAATAACAACATAAGCAGGCAAAGATATGTTCACGAATGAGTAGCTTATCACCTCCATGGTCGGCTTGATCTTGAAGCTTTCCTCTCTTTGTTGCCAAGTTTGATGCCCACCAAAGAGAGGAGTGGATTGAGATCCATTGATAGCAGTTCTATAGAGAGAAGATTGGGACCCGGCATTTATAGGACTATCTTCCATGATATAGGACAGTCTTTGGACCAGCCTTTCACGTGACCTTTTCTTTGGAATGACTATTTTGTTTGGATTAGCAGCAACAGGGATAGGACAACCTTATATAAATGACAAGCAAGTTGCTCAAAGTCAATCAATTGGATGTAAGAGGAAAAAGAGATTAGGAAGAAAATTCTCTTGTCTTACGATGCGGTGGTGTCACAAGCCCCATTGTATTTAACATGCCATACACCTTGCTATCTTTGTTACACAGAGCTGCAGATCAAACAAGTTGAATTTGAAAGTGTCATCAGGGCGGACACAGATAATAATAGAACCTTTTGGAACAATGACAATCTATTAGCATATGAGCTATGATTTTAAATGTAACAAACAACCACCACCAAATACCAACCTTATTTTTATAAAAAAATCCTGTGTACAAAATTTATAATGCAACTACTTTTCATGAGTTTGAGCAAAATGGCTTTACATGATAGCTGTTCAGAACTGTAACCTGTAGGGCGTAGTGGAGTACACTACTCCAAATTTAAACAGTAGATTAACTTCAAAATTATAGGCACAAGAAATCCTTTTTTTTCAGAACTCCAAGGCTTCAAATGGTTTCACATGATAGCTGTTCATAAGAGCATGGATTACAATACAGCACATTTTAACATATAATTCGTTATTAGTATTTCAACTTTTACAAGAAGTTATCACTAGGAAAGTAAAAAGGACCAATCATCGAAAAGATAACCGAGTCATTAGCCTAACGATACAGAAGCAAAAACAAACTCACCATTTCCACATTTAATGGAAGAACCTTCACAAAGATGAACACAATCATATAATATCACAATGAACTGAAAAAATACAACCAACATTTGCGAGAAAATTACAACTCACCAGAAAAAAATGCAAGAGAAGATTGGCAAGACCAAATATGAAACAATAAAACGGTGAGAATTATGAGCATCCAAATAATGCCTCCCGTCAGAATCAACCGAATGAAACCCCTTTTCCATGTAAGCCTCATTGTATATTCTGGCGATAATTTCTCACTGTACAACAATCCTCCACCATCTGCATTCACAATATTTTCTCGCCTTAAAATCACAAAACCCTAACCCCCCAAAAGAAAATTTGCAGTAATTGAAAGAAAGAAAAAAGAAAGGAAATTTACGCGTACCTTTAGTTTGCTGGTGCTGATTTCTGCGGGTAGCCCGTGAAGAAATGGACCGGGCAAAATCATTTTCCATTATTGAAAAGCCTCAATTTAGATGGGTTATGCTTATTTTTTGACAGAAATGATGAATTTATTATCAAACGGAGGTGAGAAGTTGGTGGAAACACAAAGATCAAATTTTGATCACTGCTTCCATTGTTTCTTGAAAGCTAATGTATAGCGACGTATGAGTGCAGTGTTTCTAGATCTGCACAGAATGCGAGCACATTAGATTTGCGAATGCATTGATTCTTGGAAGATTTAATTTGAAATTTTTTACTTGTAGTAAATCTGTTGTTTTTCATTTTCGTTCATCCAGGTGAGAAGAAGATACTATTTATGCCCCCATTAAATTTAATTTTGAGTATTCTAAAAAAAAAAAATAACCCAATTTGACTGCGATAATTTCACCTTTACTCCCAGTGAAAAATGATCAAAATACTTTTGATCCCATATCTTTTATTTTTAATTCCGTAATTTATTAGCTCTACATTTTTTATCTCAAATATTTTCTTTTTTGACATTTTTAATATATATATATATATATTTATTTAAAGGATATTTCGACTTCATTTTTTCAACAAATCATTAAAAAAAAAAAGATAAAAATATCTAGCAAAAAGTTCAGCATAATACCCAACAAAATAACATAGTATCTCAACAAATTTAAGCAAAATATCAAGCAAAATGCCCAACAAATGTCCAGCAAAATGTCAAACAAAACCATTTCAACTTCTTGCCAATATACGTTTTTTTTCAGCAAAATTCTCGATAAAATATACAGAAAAAAACGTCGAAAAAAATATAAGAAAAAATATGCTGTTAGTTTTAGGACTAAAAATATTGAAAAAAAAAGCGCTTTGAACCAAAAGTGTCGAGCTAATAAATTATGGGACCAAAAGTGTTGAGTTAATAAACTATGAGACCAAAAACGAAAGATATGAGACCAAAAGTATTTAGACCCTATTTTAATGGGACTAAAAGTGAAATTATTCCGTCCATCGGGTACGGGCCATATCCGGGATCTGTACCCATTTGTAGTGTTTGGGTTGGGCTAATAAATAAGGGCAATAATGATGGGTTTTAATTTTAAAAAGTTACTATAATATTATGAAATCTAAAATAATACTTTGTAGACCATAATTTTAAAGTATAATAAATGGATTTGTAAGATAAAATAAACTGACTCTCTCTCTATTGATTTTAGTCATGTTTTGAGTTATAATATTGTGTTGGTGCAATACTCAATCATCTCGTGAAGGATAATTAGAGAAGAATTTCGAAAGTAATTCGAATCAACGAGCTGATAAGGGTAGATGGTTTAATTTTTTTTTAATAAAATCTTATATTTTAAATTGATTATTTTATATCACCCAGTATTGTAATATGCAAAATCAATATATTTTTTTAAAATTTTTCTTTAAAACAATCATTTATTTGTTCAGAAATACTATTAATTTGTACACTTTAGAAAAAGGTTGCATAAAAAATAAAGAAATGAGACGTTGTTTTGTGAATAGAGAATAGCAATGCCATGTAATTAGGCTAATTTTGAGTAAATAAGAATGTAAAATTTGTTTGTTACAAATAATGGGCCAAATCCCCTTTAAATTATACAGATATAAGAAAAGCATTTTAGCCAACAAGAGCAGTTAACAGCAGAAACACTAAACAGCGAAGAGAATAAGGAATGTTGGCGCAAAATCCAGCAATTATTTCTTTGAATTGGAAATGGCCGAAAACAACAATCACTCCTACACGCAATACTGATAATCTCACTTCATTATCTGTGCGTTGCTCGTTTTCTTCTTCCGTATCCCGCCAACCCCTCAGGTTCTCTCTCTCTCTCTACGTGTGTGCGTGTTGTTAGATACTAGAGAGCTCCTTGTTTGTGTATTATGTTGTAAGTTTGAGTGGCCCTTTTTTGGGTTAATCTGCAGAATCGCGGTTCTTGGCGCTGGCTTTGCTGGCTTATCCGTGGCTTGGAATTTGCTTCTGGTACTCTCTCTCTCTCTCATGGTTATTTACTTATTTAGTATGCTTTATCTCGTGTTCTTGGTTCCTACTCATCAGGTATTTGTAAATTATTATTCAAACTTCAAATTATGTATTTATAATGGAAATGGTGAAGACGAGTGCCAGAAAAGAGGAGGGAACTTGATAAAATTAACAAAATAGAGTAAAGACTGGAATGCTTGCTTGCAATGGGGCTCATGATTTAAACAACTTTTCTCTATACTTGGAAATGCTATAAGCCTATACTGAGCATATTTATCTTGAAGAAATTATTAGTACTGTACAAATATTTTTACAAAAATATTGTGGCAAACTCAAAAGTGAACCCTTTTACTACAAATAAAGGGGGCAGACCCTTGGATTGGAGGAAAAAAAACACTCCCTTAGCTTTTTATCGTATTAAATGTCTATAGTTTTCTTATGTCGAATGAGATGCGCATGGCTGCCGCAAACATTTGTCCATCATTTAGTGCTACATGGACAATTTCCGCTCTTCCTCCTGCACCTCCTTCAGTACTTGATTCTGGACCATTAGTCCCTTGTTTCCTCTCATATGCTTGTTCTTTGTTGCAATCCGTTGTTTACTGTATTCAAGTTTCTAAAATCATTTGTTAGTGTATTAATTGTTGGAAGCGCGTATTTGCAGAATGGTTCCAAGGAATCGCATCTTTGTGTTGATATTTATGATGAGGCTGGCATTGGCGGAGGTGCATCTGGAATTGCTGGTGGACTTCTGCATCCATACTCCCCTAAAGGTTCACAGTTAGTCTTCAGTTCTTTAATGTTGTGGCACCTGATAGATGACTTAAATGATCGGAATGGTATCTGGCTGAGTTAGTTCACTATGCTTTTTGCAGTCAAGCTTCTTTGGCAGGGTGCAGAGTGCTGGGAAGAGAGTTTGAGTCTCTTAACTATTGCTGAACAGGCACTTCTTAAGCTAGTAAAACAGGGAAAAGGTGAAATTCTGGAAGATGGTGAATCTGTTATAGTTAGGAGAAGGTTTGTTCTTCCTCATGGGGTTTCTTTCATGTTTAAATTGTTTATTTGGAGAAGGTTTGATGATGTATAGTGTATAAGTTCATTCAACGTCTATAAACTATTATAATGTGGACCTAAATTGGGCTGGATGAAAAGTTTAGCTGTGCTAGTTGCTAGTGATAAATTTCTACGTGTAAACCATTTTTGGCAATACTTTCATGGGTGAGGTTTTTGGCGCTTAATCTTGGATTATTTTTTCAGTATTCCTCAGGATCGTGTGTATGTGCTAGATCTTAATGTTGTACAAGTGGTCATTCTACTTATATGACTTTTCACTTTTATTGTTCATGATTACCATTTAGTTTATATTGTAAGAATTAGTTTTTGCACCTGAACTGACACTAATTTGTGTTTACAGGGGGATATTGAGGCCAGCTGCCAATTCAAAGAACATGAATATTATGTCAGAAGTAAGACCCTTCTGTGCTGCCAAATTGAGAGGGTGTCTGGCTAAGCTTATTTAAAGGATCTTATAAACTCCTACATACTAAAAGAAACTTTAGGATTTTATATGGTGTTTGATCTATACAAAATTTGTTGTTATAGAGTATTTAGATCGAACTAGAATATTGAGCTTTTATTATATCAATAAAGACAATTTTGTTACTGATGTGATCAAAACTAAGGCAGTTGGTTAATATTTTTAAGATAAGATAGAATCTCTTGTTTTATGAAGAAACATTCTATTATAATATAGTGTTTTATATTGGAAACCATTTTGGAATATTATATCACCTTTAACATGTTTTAAAGGGCTCATAAGCTCGGTCAAACACCTTCTAAGAATGAAAAGTTAATTTGACTCCTCACTGATGCAGATTCATCTTTTTTTTTTTTCATGAGTAGAATGCTCAGAACTGTCTTGCCAATTGCAGAATAGAGCAAATCCACAAGGACGCTGCACAAAAGCTTGTCCCAAGTTTATCGGTACCACTGAACATGGCATTTTATATGCCTGAAGCTCTGAATGTTAACGCTCAAAGTTACCTCAAGGTTAGAAAATTAAGTGTTTGGATTCCATATGTGCGTATGTGTGTGTGTATTCCTCCACGCAGTTTTTGAGATTGTTCTATCTTTTCTCTTCTAGGGTCTTTACTTAGCATGCGGAAATCTAGCTAATGGCATGTCAACCTTAGGCTATGTAAACAGAGAATTGAATCTTCACCAGAAAGCTGTCCAGTCTGTGCTGGAATTTGCTGGTAAATATTTCTCGAACGTTTTCCCACACTAAACTGGAGAGAGCTTTGGCAACTCACAATCTACTTACAATGGAGTTTCCAAGCACTATCAAAGTTTATCTTTACTTGTTTCTATCCAATTTGAATCCCTTAAGAACAATAAGAGCTGATTGCATTACATTCAGGGGACTACAATGCAGTCATAATCTGCTTTGGAGCCCGGGCAGCCTTTCTGCCAGAGCTATCTGGAAAACTGCCTCTGAGAGCATGTAGAGGCATCATTGCTAAGCTGCAACTCTGTGATGATATAAGGTAGGTTTAATGCTACTCATTAGTAGGTTCATCTCAACATTATGCTTGGATGAAAAGCTTCGATAGCTCCAATGAAGAACAAATGGGACAATTTTTGTGGATGCAGTGATCATTTTGAGATTTTGTTAAATAATGTACTGTCCCAATCAATAAACTAGTTGGCAATTTCATATAGAAGACCTTTTATTTCATGCACAATATGCATACCTGGTCTCATTTTTATTACTCCTGCAGTCTACAGCTTTGGCACTCATATCATTCTAAATTTCATAAATTCATTTAAATTATGTTGTTCTGTTCATATCAGGGAGGAATACCCACAATACAGTCCCTCAATTCTGTCGGATGCCTGGCTTGCTGTACACGGAGCTCGCCACATGGATTTGGGATCAACATGGGACTGGGAATCGAAGAATTACTCGAGGGATGTTACTGCTGATGAAGCTTCCGAGGCAATAAAAGTGCTGCTCCCAAAAGCATTGTCAGTATATCCAGCCATAGAAAAATGGACCATAACTGGAACAGTCGGAGGACTGAGGGGGATGCCGCCTCTCACTGCCAATGGATCACTTCCTCTTCTTGGCTGTGTTGATGAATACCTTGATGGAAGCCGTTCTTGCAAATATTGGTTGTTTACAGGCCTTGGTGCGAGGGGTCTGCTGTACCATGCTCGGCTTGGAAAACTGTTGGCGCAGGCTGTGCTTTCCTGCAACGAAGATTTGCTCCCTGGGGAATTAACCTCATGGAAGCATAAAATGTACCAAGTATAAAGACAGACACGCAAGTTTCCAGATGGTGTTCACCAGGAAAAGAGTTGCTGGTGAAGATGCTACGGCGAGGTTCACTTGCATTCTTAGTATGAGCATGTGGCACTGTTGGGAGAGACTTAGTCATCGAACAGTGGAGAACCATTCCCATTCTGAAGTTCTGTTAGATGGTGATTTGGTGATTCTCTAACATTGCATTGCCCTGAAATTTATCTTTCTTTTTTTTTCTTTTTTCTTTTTTTTCCTGTGGAACTTGCTCCATCAATACTATATCACTACCAAAATTCAAATTGAATTATCTGTCACCTAATAATTTCGCAATAAACGACTATTATTTTGGCTAGAAAATGGAAATAGACAAAGGAAAGCAAATTTGAGGAAACATTCATTGACAAATATGACACTGAAATGCAGTCCAATCTCTTGAGGAAAACATAGCGTACCCTGCTAAGTGCTAAGTTACAACTTAGTTACTACTTACAACAAACGAGGATAATATTTCAAACAATTCTATTTCCTCATGACAGGCTGACATTGTTGTTTAATGTGCAACATTGTCTCTTTCTCATAAGTGTAGCTGATCTTACGGCTGAGTCCAAATGTAAACCTGACCTCCACTTGTAGCGCCTGCAAGCATACCGACGTTGTATGGATGTGCATCAAACCGGCATGAAATTGCTGACATGAGATCACTTTGTAAAGTTGCAACAACTTGTTTCCCGGAGATGACATCGACTCCTCTCTTCATGTTACCTATAAAGATGGATGAGTCGTCCCAACCCCACACGCCTCTGCGCACATGGCATGAGAAAGAAACATCAGACGCCTTTTCCGACACACACACACACACACACATATATCATACCTGAATTGGGAAAGCCATATGCCTGCCTGATTGTTGTGGTATATCATAGAAATGTTCTCATAATTAGGTCCACCTATCACACCAACTTTGTCATCAAGGCTGTGCATCAACACATAAAAAGAACATCATTTAAGATTGTACTAAAAAATGCCAAGAGTACAAAAATTGTCCCAAAGGAAGTAATGAGTACTACTGTAAAACACACCTTGTTGTTGCCAGATACTTCCCTGAGGGTGAAAAGTAAGCAGAGTACACAGCTCTTTTATGAGTAACAGTTGTCAATGGAGTTGTTTTATTTTTGTTCATGAGTCTCAGATCCCAAATACAAGCAGTGCCATCACTGGAACTTGTAGCCATGATATTCGCATTCTCTGAGTTGAAGTCTATGGTGTTGATTCTCTGTCCATGTACATCGCACGACATAGAAGATTTTCCTGCTCTCACATCCAACTTATTGATTCCTCCTTTACCCTCACCAAAGTACAAGGACTTCATGTCATGGGAACTCTGGGATATAGAGTATATGCAATACTCACTGAGGTATTCCATATGGAATACCTCTTTCTCCACCTCCATCGACCTAATAAACCCATTATAGCACGAGCTATACATCTGCATAAACAATTAGAAGAAAGTTGCCCCATCAATGGTGTATTAGAACCAAAATTCAAAATTAAATTATGAGCAAGACTATAAATAATGAAGATATAATAGCCAATGCACAATGCCACCAGGACTAATATACTGTCAAATTAAAGCTTAATTTGTCCTGAAAATATACTAGTACTTCTCTGTATTTAGTAACCATCTGAAAACCAATTTGCCACTACATCGTTTTCCTTCTTTGAAGGTAAAAATAGAGAAACCAGATAAAACAAATCAGAATCAGAATCAGAATCAGCCATGCATACATCACATACAAACCTTTGATATGTTAAACGGGTCTATCACAATTCCAGAAACGGGCGCTGCATGTGGGCGGTACAAATAAATCCCTTTACCCTCCTCTTCCTTGCCATTTACATGCCAAAACCCAATATCTCCACATCTGTTTCCAACAGCAATCATTTGCATGTCCCGAGTAGGGAAAAACCTCAAATTCATAATTCTTCCGTGAACCAACCGCGCTATATTCTCAGACTTCAATTGCAATGTCTTCACATCAACTGGATCCCTCGTTTTCTTTCCAGTTCTAAAAGTCTCAAAGCCTTTGACTTTCTTCAAACTATCAATGGGATCACCCGAAACTGCACCACTCTCATTCAGTAGGATTTCCCGTGAACATCCTGAAATAATTTCTATGAGTTTTCTGCCCAATCCATCATCACCTTTATATGCATCTTTCATTGCCAGGGGTCCCTTCTCTCGAGGGGATTTGTTGGGTACAGAGTTGGAATCCATCTTTGGGGTTTTTTTGATCCCCTTCTCGATGTCAGCATCGTCGTCGAGACCATTGGCAGTAGCAGCATCAGGTGGCACTCCACGTGTCCTTAGCGACCGGCGCAGCACTACCGGAGTTTCAGCTTTGGGCTTCTTTACTGGACTACGTTTATACGACTTGTTCTCAGCGCTGGCAAATTAAAGATTCATCAAGAGTAAGCAATAAATCAAACATACTCAAGCACACTCCCAACTGCACAAAAGCATCCACAAAGAAGCATTTACAGATTCTATCAGATAAATATCATCATACAGGTAATCTGCCAAGGTCTCACCAAATTATTTCACAAACAGCTCAATAAACGATCGTTGTTTTGCCAAAGAAGCATTATTGTTAAATTTGACAGAGATTATTCTTTCAGACAAATTATCAAATAGGTTATCTGTCACGGTGTCACCAAATGATTTCGCAATAAACCCCACAAAAAAAGAAGTGAAAACAGACATAACCAAGAAAGCGGAACGCGTAGGAAGGAAGAGAACCTCGGGCGTTTGGCGGAGGCGGCGGAGAGGTCGTTGAGCTTTGAGCGGATCTTGAGCGCCGCCAACATTTCGTCATTCCGCTTTATGTTTTCCAGCCTCCGCCGCTCGTACTCAGTCACTTCTTCCCGGAGTCCCATTGCCGACGACGGAGAAGAGAATCAGTCGACGGTTTCCCGACAGTTGCAGTTTGCAAGTTTATTGAATGGTTTCTGAAGTGTTTGCCCGCGGCTGTGGGCGGCGCCTAATTTATGATTAATCGCACGCGGCCGCGGGAGATTACGAATTGGCGCCAAACCCAAATATGGATGACGTGGCATGTTCGTGTCCGCCTCTTTCAGTATATAATTGGGTTTTCTTTTTAATTTACCTATTTATTTAAGTTGGATTCTCAAATTCGTTTCTATATTTTATCTCCTATTTTATTAGTGTTAAAAAATAGGGTGAATCTATTTACACCATTAATTTTTTTTTTTCACACCATTAATAAAATTAAATGTAAAAATAATTAATTTTGAGATTACTAAATTGCCCTTTTCTTACTTCAATACACTAGTGACACTATAACTTTTTCTTTCTGTACCATCAAAATAAAATAATTTAATAAATTAAAGAATATTTCAGATTTCAGAACAAAAAATTAAAAAATAAATTAAAACTCAATTTTCAGAACAGAAACAGCGTTCATCGTATCTCTGCAAATGATCAAACCCTACTTTCTCAAATTTTGAATTCAAGAATATTGCATTTAAATCAATTATAGAAGGTGGAAATGATGAATAAACGAGTAATGTAAGTGATTTCCCATTGTTTTAACCGCAATTTTTAAGTTTTTTTGAGAGTTCCATCAAGTTATCACATTCAAATCGTCGAACATGATTCGGAAATTACAGTTTGAATGTTGTGAAAGCGATTCGAAAATTTGTTTCTGACCTTATATGGCTAAGTTCAAAAATAAGTTTCTGAGTGTATCATTATACGGTTGGAAATTTGTTTCCGAATATTTCTCATTTTGTTCAGAAACTTATTTTCGAAGCCACCTATTTGCAACCAAAACTTATTTATAAACCTCTATTGTGTTGTTCAAAAATAAATTTCTGAGCCTTCTTCTGATTAATATTTTAACACCTTTTCTAGGCATTTACTAAGAGCAACGACGCCCAATCAATCTTGAGTTACAACCTGATTATCAAGATGTATTCAACACTATGGAATTATTTGATTCCACGGAACCATTTGCATGACATTGGTGAAATATGGCGAATCCAAATGTCTAAATCACTTAGTTCGAGTATGTTTTTTCTATTCTTAAATGAAAATAATGTATCAACATATACATTTTACTCATTATTATTTGTTCATTCAATTTCAGGTCTGCCTAACTCTTGGTCACCCGTTTCCACCAATTAGTCTTCAGTGGAGAGAGAATCGAAATGATTGCGCAATTGGGTGGGAAGACTTTGTTAATTGAACAATGAACTATGTGTATTTTGGTTAATTGAAAAACTCTATTGTGTTGTAATAGACTATTCGTATTTGTATTGTAATAGATTATTCGATGTTTGTTAACTTGTACTAAGGAGCAGAGTAAACAGGTATATGACCTATTTATGAATCATATTTTTAGGTTCAAAAGCATTTTTTTGAATCGGCCCTTTTTAGATTCAGAATTCTTTTTTGAATCGGCCTTTTTAGATTCAGAAACATTTTTTTGAATCGACTTTTTTAAATTTAAAAACATCTTTTCAGATCAACCTTTATTTTTTCAACTATTAGTACTGGTATTCATTCCATACAACCAGAAATGAGCAACTCAAACTTCAACTCAAACCTCAATAGATAGGGAATAAAAATCCAAAAAGTCATGTCTCGTACTCATTAACCAAAATATCCATTAACCAAATATCCATAACATCCCTTAAAAGTCACGATACCATTAACCAAATATCCATAATATCCCATAAATGTCATGATTACCATTAACAAAATATCCATAATATCCCATAAATGTGACGAGACACATTAACATAAGACAAAACATTATTCATAATATCACATAAAAGTCACAACTACCATTAACACAATATCCATAGTATCACATAAAAGTCACGATGCAAACTAATGAAAACAGCCTTTAGAGGACTGAGCCTGAAAAGATAAATATTCATATGCTTCCTCAACCCGAAGCATATCAGTATCTACTGAAAACGACCCATCACCAGCCCTCCATCGTGCGACCACTGGTGCTAGATAATCAGCCGCAACTTGATTTTTCAATTCTTCTTCCGCAACTCTAACTCTTTCATAATATTCGAGGGCACCTTGTCTTTCTCTCATTGCGGAGGCCGTGGGTCTCCTTACATAAACTGAATAACAAATATTTAACAAGTATCATTACAATCCCAACTGTGAAAAAAAAAGTTTATGAATGAACTTCAAGCAGTTCGAAAACAATAATTTGAAGCCTCTTCAATATGTTCAAATTATTGTTTTTGAACAATCACACTGCCATTCCAAATATTGTTTTTGAATATGCTCAGTAATGTTCAGAAATATTTTTTTGAATGCTTAATAATACACACATAAACTTGTTTCTGAACTAACAACTTGTGATACAAAAATTACAGTTCGAATGACCTTGATGCCATCGAAACAGAGCAACATAAAATCGAGACCCGAGACCCAAGATTTCAATACAATTCCAATGGCATTCATACCATCTTTCACATACAATTTCAATGGAATATTTAGATTTTAAAACATATTATAGCGATTTAAACTAACTTACATTATCAAACCCTAATTTTGCACATGAGGAAAACCATAAACCTAATTTAAACCCTTGAACTAAGTAGAAAAACTTACCATTAATGGAGATGAGGCTCGACAGTTGATGAGTTTTCGGAGTTTCGGAGATTGAAGTCCGAAGCAATTTCGATTGAATCGAATTTTACCTTTCTCACCTTTCCCTTTCTCTTGCTGCCTTTCTTCTTTTCTTTCTCTCTACTTAATTTGTTTTTGCGTAATATTGAATGATGATATTCTTTTTTTTTCTTTTGTTGTTGTTTTGTTATAAAAACTAAATGCAAAATTCTGATTTTTCATTTTGTTTAAGTTGATGGGTATATCGGTCTTTTAGTGTGGTGTGTAAAGAAAAAATGAAAAAAAAAATAAGAATTTTTGTGGTGTGTAAAGTAAAAGTGGCGTGAAAAGAAAAATTGGTGGTGTAAATAGAATCACCCAAAAATAATGACTATAAATTAATAAAGTCATCCAATATTACATATGATATATTATATGTATAGTGTGGATAGGCGAATTGATGATGAAATACGTTTGTAAATAAATTATCTTGTGTATGATACATTTGATAACATGCATGAAAGGAAATCGCTACCCTTTAATTTATATACATTGGAGAGAAAAATTAAGGCTGATGACAAAAAACTTGTCTTCAACCTTGTCTCCAAGTTCACAGACAATCACAACTTGTGTAATGATCTAGACAACATCTGTATATACAATTCTCTAAAATTAAAACCCTCAATTAATTTCTAGTAATTCTTAATTATCTACACTTAAGAATTACATTTTCCCTCCAAACTACAATATATATAATGAATGATTGCCACATATTACAAAACTAACATGTTCTTGAAAAATAATATTCTGATCATCACTAGCTAGTTCTCTCTGAATATCCAAATTAACTCGATCGATCGCGTATATCCTTGTCAACTTTCCATTTGATGTACGCTTTAATTTGTTGTTCAAAATTAAGGTTTTCATCTGGAAAACGTGGCTACTTGTCTCTCTCAGACGTACAATATGTATATAGTGTCGCTCCCTTCAGCCTCGACTCATTCAACGTGCATAATGTACCTTGCAAACTACCCGGCCGTTTTTTCGCCTGCTGGGTTAGCTAGCTCGATAAGGTCATTGGAGTGTATTTAGTGTCTGTAGCAGTCGAGAGGGGTCGTCGTGCTTCCATGCCTACAGCCTCACCGTAGTTCCTCTTGGTTGTGCATGCACTAGTAGTCGTCTGTTTAATTTGTTTCAAGAAAAAGAGGAAAAGGCTAGCTAGTTAATTCATGATTAATATTAGCTAGCTAGTTAATTTAATTTGTATACCTTGTTCTCGAATGCAAAGCGAATGATAAATTTGAGGATGTCTAGAGGGACATATGTGACGATGCTGTATATCCAGATGACTCCCGCCCACCCCCATCCGATGCCTCTGACTCTTGCGAAATCCCATTGCGCGTATACAGCGATGATCGTTGCCAACTGAAGACATTAATAAACACATAATTAATCAATGATCGATCAGTTGCATTGCATATATATGTGGTTAATTAAATTTAATTTGAAGCATGCATGCATGCACTGACTGACCAGCTGAGCTATGAAGAAGGCACTTATGAGCAAGACACCGGGGCGTTCTACAAACGACCAGCTTCGTGATCTGGTCACGAATATGAGGGCCTGGCTTATAATGCTCACTTGCAGGTACAGTGCTGCTGTTAGCTCATCCCTCTTGTCTCTGATGGATCGAACATCATAAATATCCTACAACCAACAATATATTAATATCATTGTTTTTGTATTATTATTATTATCATCTCATCATTATGATACGTACGGAGAAGAAATCAGTATCAGCTGCAAGGTGAAAGAAGACGACAGTCATGACAGCCATGTAGGTTCCAAGCACCACACCAGTGGAGAAGATCTCGCTGAGCTTCCACGAGTCGGGCAGGGGCGACGGCTTCACCCTGTCCTTGGAGATGGTCATGATGGTTCCATCATTCAGGAGAGCGATGATGAGCACCATGAAAGGCGAGAAGTCGAACTTCCAAACTAGGGCGATCGCCATGAATCCCACAACTATGCGGATGGTGATGGAGACGGCGTAGATGGTGTAGTTCTTCATCCTCTGGAAAATGGCTCTGCTCGTCAGCACCGCGCTCACGATCACACTCAGCCCTGGCTCCGTCAGGACTATGTCCGATGCACCCCTAGCCGCATCTGTTGCGTCCGCTACAGCAATCCCTATGTCTGCCTTTTTCAGTGCTGGTGCATCGTTCACACCGTCTCCAGTCATGCCGCAGATGTGATTCATCTCTTGCAGCTTCTTCACAATCTCGTATTTGTGCTCTATATATATATATATATACAGGTACTCACAAAAATTAATTAACCATGTGTATACAATACCAACATACAGCATAATATATATATATATATATATATATAGTTGAGGATTAATTAATTACCAGGAAAGACCCCAGCAAAGCCGTCTGCCTTCTCAATGAGATGATCGATAGGGATGGAAGCAATTGATTCGTCGTTACTCTGGCCGAGTAGGGAAGAAGATGGATACATGTTGGTGCCCATGCCAAGTCTACGTCCCGTCTCTTTCCCGATGGCTAGCTGATCACCGGTGATCATCTTCACTTTCACTCCGAGATCAAGAGCCCTTTTGATGGTCTCTGCACTGTCGTGCCTCGGAGGGTCGAACAATGGCAACAGCCCAACGAACTCCCAAGGGCTCCCATCACTCTCTTTACTTTCCTCCGGTATTGTCTGATCAGATACATACATACATACATACATAAACATATATAATTAATACATAAACTACGAATGTACGTAGCTCACTCACCTGCCGTGCAACACCAAGAGAACGAAGACCGCGGTTTGCAAAATTGTCAATGATCTCTTGAGCCTTCTTCAGCTCATCCCCTCTCAGTTCACAGAGTTCAATCATCTACAAAATCTCAAAACAGTTTTTTTATTTTTATTTTTATTTTTTAAAAAATGTTTGCTAGAAATTAAAGATATATATTTAAGTTGAGGAACATATATATATGATCTTTAATTTACTTGTTCAGGAGCGCCTTTGCTACAGCGATGCCAGTTCCCATCAGAGTCGTAATAGGTGATTGCAGTGCGCTTCTGCACGGGGTTGAAGGGCAAGAAATGCACCTCCGTGATGCCCGCTCTCGCCTGAAAAAACCTCACCAATAACAACCAATTAATTAAGATATATATAAATAGTTAAAAAAAAAGAAAAAAAATGTATGAATTCTGAAACACGGTATGGTACGTATAGTACCTGTTTGGAATGAGTGAGCATGTTAACAATGGAGGCATCAATAGCATCCTGATTGTCAACTCTGGAGGCTCTAGCAGCAAACAAGAGAAGGGCATCAGCATCGAGATCATTGGGGAATGGCTCGATTAATGATTTGTCGACTGTGAGCTTGTTGAGAGTGAGAGTTCCCGTTTTGTCACTGCAGAGGACATCCATTCCGGCCATCTCCTCGATGGCAGTCATCCTCTTCGTGATGGCGCCCTGCTGAGATAGCCGGTGGGATCCGATCGCCATAGTCACAGACAGAACTGTGGGCATGGCGATTGGAATGCCACCAATCAGCAAAACCAACAGATTGTCGATTCCTTGCCTGTACGGCCTCTTCTGGATGAGGTACATTACTATGATCTCAATCACCATTCCCACACCAATGGAGCAGATGCAGAAGTTCCCAATAGCAGTCAAAACCTTATACGTACATTCCATCACCACCACCAAATCAAACGACTCATTCTACATTTCCACAAGATGATCAATTATTAATGTACCTTTTGGAAATGGCCCTCACTGTTGGTGCTATGAACAAGATGAGCAGCCTTTCCGAAGAAGGTGTGGAGGCCGGTGGCAATGACGACAGCCTCGATTTCGCCTTGTTTGCAGGTGGAGCCGGAGAAGACTTGATCGCCGGGGTGCTTGGTCACCGGCAGAGACTCCCCTGTGAGAGCTGATTGATCGATCTTCAGAGGATCGCCGTCCAAGAGACGGGCGTCGGCGGGGATAATATCTCCGAGTTTCACGCTGATTATGTCCCCTGGAACTAAAATGGCGGCCTCCTGCTCACTCCATTTTGCATCTCTTAATACCTTAAATTCATTTAATTTGTGAACAATTACTTAACAAACAATTAATAATTGGTGTGGAATATGAATGATTAAAAATACCTTGGTTTTGGGAGCAAGGCCAGCCATAAGGGCAGCTGCGGCGTTTCCAGCATTGTTTTCTTCGATGAAACTAATGGTGGAGTTGATAATCAACAGCACCGTGATGCCAAGGAAATCTTGCCAGTCCGGGGACTTGCCCTGATCAATTCAAAACGACATTCCCTCCTTGCAATTAGTACATGCATGCATGTTTCATAATCATAATTCATAGCAGATGAAATATTGTTTGCAAATAAAATTAATATATAATTTGGTATACCCCTCCATTGGCCAAAATAATGGCCATTACAGCAGCACACTCCATAACCCATGAGAGAGGATTCCACATAAATCCCAAATACTTTAAGAGTTTGCTCTCATTTTTCTCCACAAGTTTATTGGGCCCAAAAATCTCAAGCCTTTTTGCTCCTTCCGTTGATGTTAAACCCTCCCTCGAACATTTTAGATGTGCCAAAACTTCATCAATAGGGATGTTTTCCTGTACAAATTTATCATTATTGATTCATCTAGAGGTTCGAGCTTTATAAAATTAGAAAAACAAATACCAAGATTACTTACAAGGTCAACATTTTCTTTCTTGATGGCTTCCAAGGATAATTCAGACATTTTTTTTTATTTTATTTTAAAGAAAACTGAGGAGACCAGGTGGAGAAGAAAGATTAATGAAAGCATGAAAAATACTTCTCTCTCCTCCTCTATCTCTCTCTCCTGCAAAGTATTACGTTGTGATATATCACGAAAGGAACATATCGATGTCCAAGCCTCCCATGCAAAATCACCTCAAATGAAGAAATTTCAGATGAGAGGGAGAACCTCGATGTAAGATGCCCCCATCTTGTCTTTATATATGCTCAATTTCACCTGTTTCTTCAGATCTCTACAATGGCGGTCCATCGAATGTTTTTCACTACCTCTAGTTTCTTTTTTCTTTCAGTTTTTTTTTTTTTGTAAAATAATTAATTAGCATTTTGGACTATATGTCAACGGACTAAGAACTCAATTTTTTTCACCTCAAACACCGCTTTGCGCTTAAAATTAATTACAAATAAGAAAAGCGACATCAAACCTTTTAATTGTTGGATGAAATCATGAAATGAACTTAGCATTTACCAGAGTATATAGTATATCGCTACCTGCACACTTTTTCTATTAAAAATAAACATCGAATTTTAATTTACAATCTGGAGGTTCAAATTTTACAATTTCGTCATGCATAAAACTAACTAGAAAGGAAAAAAAAATTATATCTTCATCCACACATTATGAACATGTGCTAGTTATTTATTTCATATCTATTCTGGAATTGAAAAAAGGAACTTAATTAATTTGTTTATATGGAAAGTAATTAGTATATTATGTACATATATATATATATATTGATACAAAATAAGTAAATAATTTAAGATATATGATATGTCACAGTTTTTAGAAAAAAGATCATTTAAAGAACCCATATGTAGAATCGGAATTCATGTAGAAATAATTTGAAAAACTTCTATTTAAAAAAAAAAAACTTAACTAACGCAAATTGTAGAAATAATAAAAGAGCAATTGAAACGGGCCATTGTAAAAGCGCATATTTAAGTGGACCATAAATACATTCAGCCCACATATACAATATAATCCATTTGCTCATATTCAACAAAACCCCCTTTCTATCTAGGGTTCTTTACCGTCGTTTCATACTTGCACTTCAATCAGGCAAAATGGTGACCCCTCTCTCTCCGCGGTTTATATTTGTGTGATAGTTTGTATATTTTGATTGATTCATTCTTTGTGTAAAAATAATTAAACGAAATTGTTAACAGCCGTCGCACAAGACGTTCATGATAAAGAAGAAGCTTGCGAAGAAGCAGAGGCAGAACAGGCCAATTCCTTACTGGATTCGCATGCGCACAGACAATACCATCAGGTAGCGTCACTTTCGCTATTTTTCAGCTTTTTTTTTTAATAAAAACTAACAATTTTCGGTTAAAAACTGCGTCGATCTTCTTCTTGGTAGGTATAACGCGAAGCGCAGGCATTGGCGCCGCACGAAGCTAGGGTTTTGAGGCCTGCTTGAGTTTAATCGTCGATGCATTATACTCATAGATTTAGTTTCGTTGCTTCAGTGTCAAGACTGTAATGAATCTTCTCAGACATGAGTGTTGTTTTGAATTTTAAATTAATTGAAATTTGAAATTATGGATTATCTCTGTTTTCTTTCTGAATTCAGTTGAATTAAATGCCTCTGTTTTCTTTTTATTATTTGGATTGCCTATTGATAGATATAAGCATTACTTTTACTTCTGGTTCACGTCATTTCTGATTTTAAGTGTTGAACATTACGTTATTTCTGATTTTAAGTGTTGAACATTGCTGTTTGTGCAAGTGAGGTTAATTCATGAAATTGCTAGTGTATATTTACTTGTTTTGTCATGGCTGCTAAAGTTGAGCTTGTCTATAGAGAAAATAGGTTTTATCTGCGGTGTTAATCGATATATATTGGTTAGCAGGTTTCCTTTTTCAAAGTGAATATGCGGTTTATTTTTCTTGTTTGATACGTTTTCCACTCTGTTTATAATAATTATTGTTTCAGGGTGGGGGTTTACCCACTATGGTGTTCATCGTTTTTGTTGCTGTGTTTTTCTCCTTTTTTTGCACTCTAGGTTGGTCTGTAGAATTGCTAGTGTTCAATTGATGTTCTGCTCAAGCTGGTTTGGAAGTTTTGATTGAATTGCTGCCTGATTTTCTCCCAAAACTTTTAGTGGTGGATTGGGACCAAAGGGTTCTTGTTCTTCAATCCTAAGTTATTAATTGAGGTAACCAACTCCTGTTTGTGGCTAGATATCTAGAATTCTTATTTTTACGGTGTCTTTGGCAGCTGTGAATTTTTATTGTCTGATTTAGATCAATGTAATTTTGGTGAATGGTGGTGGTTGCTGTCCGAATAAGCACATCGGCCAAATTGGTCAAGAAATTTTCACAATCTCGTGAAAGCAGAAAGAGGGACTATGATATATTATATGTTGTTTTTGAAAATTGGTATAGTAATATAGTGGTTTTATTTATCGTGTTTTGTCAAAATGATATGTTTTACATTTGTATTTGCGATCGGTTATTCTGTTTATTTATTTTTTCTTCTGTGATGTTCAGATGTTTTTAGTGGATGAAAAATCAGAATCAAAATTCAAACCCATGAAAGAAATCGTTGAAACCATATTTTACCAGACAGTAAAGTATCAACTAAGTTTCCATTTAAATTTTGTTTGTAACTGTTTATTTGTAAATAAATTGAACTTTGCAAATGCTAAAGTAGTCTTAATGACATAAAAGTATCTCATTCATTTACAACTATGGGCAATGTCTTTTGCTTTTCGGACTATAGGGTGATTCTTTGAGTTAACTGTTTCTTTTGTCGATTGCCGTTTTTCAGTTTTAACTGTTGACTCCAAAGAACATCTCTTTCAATTTCTAGCCTTTTGCAGTGTATGTTAAAGGGACTCTTGATAACTCGTCTGATATTGCGCGACAGTATCCTGAAATAGCCAATTGTTTACATATATTTTACCGAAATAACATAACCTCTCCATATTAAAAAAAAAAAAACTAGAAATAACATATCGCACCATATTCCTATGTGGATTTCAACAAAAATAAAAAGATTAAAAAAAGTGAAGAATTACGTGAAAATTATATTTTTAAAGATATCGATAAGTTATTTATGTAAAAAACGCGTAAATGTTGTCCCGAGTGTTTGTCATTCATATGAGGCTTCTACTTTGTCACCTCGTATATTTGGACCTATTTTTTTGCGTCAGTAAACTAAATTCTATGTTTGGCTGGTCATTTTTTATTCCACATTCAACTGATATATATTCAACATATCTCTAGATTTTAGGTGATGACAGATATCTTGTACTTGCATCCAAAGTACTCATTGATCCTCCATTTTCAACTTAAACGCGAAAACGGTTTCGACCCTTTTCTTGGATCAATATTGCTAGCAAATAACGAACTTCGAAATCAAATTACAGAGATATTTTGACAGTTGTTTAGGCGAGATTTAAGGAACTCCGCTCCAAACAAGAATCTCATCATAGTAAGACGAAGACAACAAACACAATGTTTTGTGTTCTTGTGCATGTCTTGATAGGCAGAGCATGGAAACAAGAAACGTCGGCAATAGTAAGATTCAACGTTCCGTCTACGTTGTGATGAATCTATACATGCACACACAATATTATATAGATATATATATATATATATTCCAGCTTGATTCTATAGTGTGATCATTCCATCTTCCAAGAATAGAAACTAAAGCATGTCTAATCACAAAACATTCTCAGTTTTTCTTACTCTGATAATCGCTCTCTATGAAGCTTCTAGTCATGCTGCAGCCCTTCCTGAGTCGCGCCGCGGCGTCAAAGGCGCATACTGGCCTTCATGGCAGGCAGAGTCTCTGCCACCCTCAAGCATACCAACTGCCTATTTCACACACGTATTCTACGCCTTCGTCCTGATTGATGCAACCAGTTTCCAGATTTTGATCAATCAGAACGATGAGCAATGGATGGGGGCCTTCACCTCCAGCCTCCACAACGCCAGCCCCCCAGCCATACCCATGCTCTCCATAGGCGGAGCAGGGGCGACCCCCGCCACTTTCTCCACCATGGTGAGCACTTCTGATAGTCGTGCTGCATTCATTCAATCCTCGATTGATGCAGCACGACAGCATGGGTTCGACGGACTTGATCTCGACTGGGAATTCCCCAGCAACGCTCAGGACATGTCAAATCTTGGACTGCTTTTGCAAGAATGGCGCGCTGCTGTGAACCAAGAATCACTTTCCTCAGGCAAGCCTAGGCTGCTTTTGTCTGCTGCCGTTTACTACTCTGCTGATGTGTTGTACCCCGTTGCACGAACGTACCCAGGGGAGGCTATTCGGAGATATCTGGACATTTTGAGCCCAATGTGCTTCGATTATCACGGTGGTTGGGAGCCCAATGTGACGGGCTCGCACGCGTTGGTCTATGATAAGAACAGTAATGTGAGTACTAGCTATGGTGTTTGGGCGTGGAGGAGAGACGGTGTGCCTTCGAAGAAAATAGTGATGGGAATGCCTGTTTATGGGAGGACATGGGAGTTGAAGGATCCGAATCAGCATGGGATCGGAGCTCCTGCTGTGGGAACGGGCCAAGGCGGAGGCGTGTTGATATACTCGGCTGTTTTGCAGTTCAATGCTGCAAATAATGCGACTGTAGTTTTTGATGCCACAACTGTGTCTACGTACTCGTATGTTGGGACAGATTGGATTGGATACGATGATACTAATTCGATTGAGTACAAGATCAAGTTTGCTAAGGCTCAGGGTCTTGGAGGGTATTTCTTTTGGGCTCTTGGTGATGACAGCAACTGGACTCTTGCTAAAACAGGTATGAAACTATATACATATACAATATTGTATATTTAATATTCTTGATCTGATATATAACTGATCACTTTTGTTCTTCAATATAATGTAGATGGTTGTAATCGGATGACTAATGCTATATATATACTGTTGTACGTGTGCATTGCAGCTTCCGCGGCGTGGGACATGCAGTGACAATTGATGATATATGCAGATTAATGGAGAGTTGTATAATATATTGTTTCATTCTATTTAAAGAGTAAGAGCTTTGTATGTAATATAATACTATTCCATCATACTTATTACAGTTTCCGTTCAAATAAATATCATCTGTCAATTCTAAATTGGCATGCACGCTCTACTTATATCTATCTCAGCTCGTTGCACAAAAAATGAAAAACTGAACAAAGAGAAATACAAGTATGAAGATGTAAAAGGGAAGAAAATCTATGAAACAATTTTGAATGAACCTAAATGCACTCTTGACATTCAATCCAAAACCAACACCAGCATCTCGGACAGACCACAATTTTGAAGCTGCAAAACAGAACACACCAAGAAATTAGTGCAAAATGAATACGTTAGACTGGTAGTAAAACTGTAAGACACGTACAAATTGCTGTGTATAGATCAAACATACCTGTTTTGGAAATGGTCCATTTATAATCACCATTAACAGCCCAGAAAAAGTAGCCGCGTAGGTGTAGGGTTCTAGCGTAACCAATCTTGACTGCAACAGTCCTCTTATCATCGTATCCAACCCAATAATCCCCTGCAACCGAGTACACCGAGGCCGTCTCCACGTCATACACAACCTTGGCCTTGTTGTCCTTATTAAACTCCACCACCTCAGCATAAGTCAGCACTCCGGTCTTGTTCCAACCGGGTCCCACATCCACCGCCTCTGCACCCACACCGTGGACATTACGGTCCTTTAGCTGCCACGTCCTCCCGTACAAGGGCAGCCCCATGATCAACTTGCTACGTGGCACCCCCACCCGGATCCATGACCCGAGCCCGTAGCTGCTGCTGATATTGCTTTTCGGGTCGAATAGTGCCGCTTGGGCGCCCGTGAAAGATGTGTTCCACGCTCCATGGTAGTCGTAGGTCATCACATTGATCCAATCCAAGTTCTTGCTGACTGAATCTGCCGGATAAGCTCGCTGGACGCCGGAGAGAAACGTGTCGGCGGAGTAGTACACCGCCGCCGTGAGGAGGAGCGCCTGCCGCCCGGTGGCGCCGGCCTCCTTCTCCACCTCTGCGCGCCACTCCTCCAGCAAGTATCCCAAGTTCTCCATATCCGTCGGAGTTTCAGGAAACTCCCAGTCCAAATCAACTCCATCGAATCTGTTCCAAGATATATATTAAAATAGATATATATTAGAACGTACGTAGTTCATATATAAAAACTTTTGTCAAACTGTGTGATCGTCGTTTAACGAACCCGAATTTTCTTGAGACTTCCATGCTGGAATGAATGAAAGCAGCGCGAGACGAGGAGGTGGAGGCCATGCGGGAGAAGAGGGCCGTGCCTTCGGCGGCGCCGCCGACAGAGAGGAGTGTCTTGACGGGAGGGTTCTTTGCATGAAGAGTGGAGGTGAAGTTTAGAAGAAAGGGAGCTTCTTGTGTTTGGTCTATGTCAAATTTGAAGGTGACACTATTTGGAGATAGAAATGCGTAGTATATGTGAGTGTAAAGCTTAGTTTTGATGGAAGAGGGGGGAACATTATCTTGAACCCATGAAGGATAGTAAACGCCTTTGATCGGCTGAGCAGAGGATGAAGCCATGGCAGAAGACAGAGAGAGAATGAAGAATGCCGCATAAATGCAGAGTCTGAGAGATTTTTGGGTGGCTACCATTGTTAGAATTTGGATGAAGTAGCTGTCTTTGAAGTTGAAAAGGATCAATACAAAAATCCGTATTTTATGTTGCATGTTAAACGAGGGTTGACTAATTCTTTCACAACTCTACAAAGCCGTCCCTATAAATAATCACACTACATTTCCTGTTACTATTTTAGACTCCGTATAAATTTTTAATTATTCTTTCTTTTTTTTTTCTTCAATTTTAATTCGACATTTTTTAATTTAATTTTACAATTGATGGTTATGACACGTAGACTAACTAAGATATATAATTATTTTTAATTAATAATTCATTGATTATTCATTATTAGAATTTTCATCTTTTAATTCTTTTCCTTTATTGATAAATTAGTGTTGATTAGAATTAATTTTTATTTTTCTAGTAATTATTATAAAACCATAAATTTAATAATATAATACGGAATCTATTGGGCTTCCTGGCCCATTTGATTTGGCCCAAACACTGAAGGCTTACTTCTCTCTAATGTTGTTATTGACCCGACCCCTTGGTTGTTCCCTATGCGACCCCTTCATTTCTCTAGATCCTTCTATTAATGAGGGGGACTCGAGCACTGTTCACTATCACTCACATTCATCTCTCTCTCTCTCTCTCTACTCTCTGAGTGCTTTTCTCTCTACCTCTTGCGATCCTTGATTCAAGCCCTTGTACTTGAAGAGTTGAGTGCTCCACTAAACCTAGCTTACGGTCCAGTTCATCTGGATTCATCTTGGTCTCCTCGTGCGAGTAGCCTGGATAGCTAGGGTTCAGTCTCGACTCGTCGGAGGTCTGAGCTTGTTCTTGAGAGGTCTGTATGTTTGGTCGTTGTCTCTTCGCCTTCTTCTGGTCTCGGTGTGTTTCTGATCACTGTGTCGTTAGGGTTTTAGGTTCAAGGAACCCTGAACCTTCGCTGCTTCTCCGGCTGCACTCTCTGTCCCTTGAGAGACGAACGACACGACTGCCGACGACGGGAACCAAGCAGTGTAACCTCCAGGAGCATTGATACCCTACAGTGGTATCAGAGCCACGGGGAAGCTCACCGGAGGCACCCTCCGTTGCCCTTCGTGTACCGTCCGACCGCCTTGTGATTTGTACGGCTGGTAAGTCGGGAATCCCAACCGCAGAGGTTCCCGCTCTGGTATCGGTCTCTTAACCCTAGATCTATTAGGGTTTTGGTGCTCTGTGCTTGAATCTGTGTGATTCGTGTCCGATTTTTTGAGATCCTTGTGTTCTCTGTTCGATTCTCTGTGATTCGATTACTTGCCCTAATTTTTTCTTATCTCTGTGATTTGGTGAAAATTTGGGTTCATTATCTCTGCGATTTTGGGTATCTTGTTCCTGGCTCTGTGCTAGGCTCACTTCTTCCGCTCTTATCTCTCATTGGCTCTGTTTTTTTTGTGTGTGTTCGAGTGTTTCACTATTCACACACCAATAGGACCCAATGAACCTTGTACGACTGATAAACCAGCTTGTAATCTGGGCTCTCCTTGGCATTCCTCACTGCCTGTGAGCTATGCTTTGATTTTATCTTCCCCATCTTCTTGTTCTTGGCTATCTCTGTCTGCTTGTGCTTCTCTGTGTGATTGCTATGAGCTCCTCATATCATACTGCTCATTTTAATGGTAAGAGTGATTTTCAAATTTGGAAAACAAAGATGGAATGTATTCTTATCAAAGAAAAAGTCTATAATGCTGTCTTGTTGGGTTGTAACAAAACTGAAATTGATGAAAAAAGGCTTGAAATGAATGCCAGTGCTAGGTCTTAAATTTTGTTGAGTTTGCATGATTCTGTGATGAGGCAGATAGTTGGTATTACTTGTGCTAAAGAATTGTGGGCAAAATTGAATGAATTGTACACCCAAACATCTTTTCAGTCTCTGTCATTTTTACAAGAAAAATTCTTTAAATTTAGACTTGATATGAGTAAAGACATTGATGCAAACCTGGATGATTTTAATAAATTAATTCAGGCTATGAAATTGGGAGGGAATGATACCATTGAAAAATACTCTGCTACTGTGCTCCTAAATGTTATACCTAATAAATTTAATGATGTCAAATCTGCTATTAGGTATGGCAGGGATGTTGTGACCTATGATATTGTGGCTAATGGTCTAAAATCTAAAGAACTTGACATGAAACATGGGTCTGGGAGTAGTAGCAAGAATTCTAGTGAAATTATGCATGTTAGGAGGAGAACATCTGAAAGAATTAAGCCTAATCATGCATCTGATAAAAGAAAGCCTAGATCTAAGTCTAGGAATGGTAACAGAAAGTGTTACAACTGTAATGAATCAGGTCATTATGCAAACAAATGTGATAAGCCTAAAAAATTCAAGGAAAAAGGTGAAAACTCCAATGAAAATCATGTAAACTTGGTTGTTGGGTCAGAGAATTATGGTGATATTCTTATGGTCTCTTATATGTTTTCTGAGCCTTTTGTGAACTCTGTGCCTAATTCTCTGTCTGAATCTGAGTGGTTGATTGACTCTGGTTGTACTTTTCATATGTCACCTTGTAAGAGCATGTTTTCTAACCTAAAAATTGTTGATCATGGCTCTGTGTCTATGGCAAATGAAAAGAAGAGTCCTGTGATTAGAATTGGTGATGTTTGTTTGAAATTTGACTCTGGTTCTTCCCTTACTCTAAAGAATGTGAGATATGTGCCTGATTTGAGATACAATTTAATCTCTGTTGCATGCTTAACTGATGATTGTTTGTTGGCTAAGATTGAAAAAGATGGAATGAAATTTATGAAGGGTTCTATGGTGGCGTTTAAAGCACCTAGGCAACATAATCTGTATGTCTGCAATGCTAGTCCCCTTAATTTGATTCCCTCTATGGTTAACTCTGTGCAAAAATGATAAAACCATGTTATGACAAGCAAGATTAGGTCACATGAGTCAAAAGGGGTTAAAATTGTTGCACAAATCTAGTATTTTTGGCTCTGATCATATCTCTGAAATGTCATTCTGTGAAAATTGTGTAATGGGTAAGCAACATAGGGTTCACTTCCCTGTCTCTGGATCTGATAAATCTCATGCTAGCTCTGAAATCCTTGAATATGTGCATGCTGATGTGTGGGGTCCTACAAAAGAGTCTACTCATGGTGGAAATTGGTATTTTTTATCCATTATTGATGATTTTTCTAGAAAAGTCTGGGTATTTTTAATGAAAAACAAATATGATGTCTTTGACAAAATCTCAGCTTGGAAACCTTTGATTGAGAATCAAACTGGTAAAAAGATCAAAACTTTAAGAACAGACAATGGTCTTGAGTTTTGTAATGCTCAACTTGATAACTTGTGTGTGGAATTTGGGATTAGGAGACATAAAACTGTCCCCTATACCCCTCAGCAAAATGACATTGCTGAGAGGATGAATAGAACTCTTCTTAAAAGAGTTAGAAGTCTTCTTGCTTCCTCTGGTCTGTCAAAAAGATTTTGGGGTGAAGCAGTGACTACTGCTGTCTATTTGATAAATATGGTCCCCCTCTGTGCCATTACTTGGTAAAATTCCTGAATATGTGTTTTCAAATAAAGAAGTTAATTTCTCAAATTTGAAAATCTTTGGTTGTGTTGCTTATATTCACCAAAAACATGACAAACTGGATCCTAGGTCTAGGAAATGTGTTTTTCTTGGCTATCCAGAAGGTGTAAAGGGATATAGGCTCTGGGATAGGAGTGTTCCTGGTTTTAAAACCTTGATTAGTAGGGATGTAATCTTTAATGAAGATGACTTCCCTTGCTTATCTGAATCTATACCTACTCATCCTCATGTGCCTATGACTGCTCTAAGTGAGGTGGAGCATTTACCTGTCTTAAGTGAGCTTGATAAGCATGCCTCTGTGCCTGAATCTGATGTTATGCATGAAAATGATAGCTCTGATCATCCTGAAGATGGTAGGGATCCAAATGATCTTCAAGATGTCACTGATGATTCTGAAGAAGGGACATATTCCAATAGTCTTCAGAATTATCAGTTGACTAGAGATAGAGTTAAGAGATCACTGTAAGGCAACCTCAAAAGTTCCTTGGGTTTGCTGACTCTGGTCTGTCCATGCATGCTTTCTCTATGTTTAATAATCTTGATGCATGTGAACCAATCTCTTATAAAGCTGCCTTGAACTCTAAAGACTCTGAAAAATGGATTGATGCTATGAAAAAAGAAATGAAGTCTCTGCATGATAACAAAACTTGGATTGTTGTTCCTAAACCTGCTAAGTGCTCTGTTGTTCAATGCAAATGGCTTTATAAACTTAAGCATGAATCTGATTCTGTGAGGTATAAGGCTAGGTTGGTTGCAAAAGGATTTACTCAAAAGGGGGGGATATATTATAATGAGATCTTTGCCCCTGTTGTGAAATTTACTACAGTGAGAATAATATTATCCTTGGTTGCTCATTTTGACTGGGAGTTAAAACAAATGTATCTTACAACTCCATTTTTGCATGGTGACCTTGAAAATGATATCTTTATGAAACAACCTGAAAGCTTTTATGATTAAAATAAACCCGATCATGTATGTTTATTAAAGAAATCTTTGTATGGCCTTAAGCAATCTCCCAGACAATGGAACAAAAAAATTGATGCTTGTATGTTGTCCTTAAACTTCAAAAAGAGTAACTTTGATCACTGTTTATATTTCAAGCATGATTCAGTCCATGTATTCCTTCTACTCTATGTTGATGATATGATTCTTATCAGTCTCTGTCTTAAAACTATAAAGCATGTTCAAAAATGCATGTGTGATAACTTTGACATGAAAGACTTGGGGGATGCAAAAAAGATACTTGGTATGCATATTCAAAGAGATAGAAAGAATTTTTTCTCTTGTCATGAATCAAAACTCTTATGTTGAAAAAGTGTTGAGTAAACTTTCTATGCAAAAGTCTAAACCTGTTAGTGTGCCTCTTGCTGCTCATTTTGTGCTAAGTAAGGATCAATCCCCTAGGACTGATTCTGAAATAAGTGATATGTATAAGGTTCTATACTCCAATGCCATTGGGTCTGTGATGTATCTCATGATCAGCACCAGGCCAGATATTGCTTACTCTATCTCTTGTCTAAGCAAATATATGTCAAACCCTGGAATGCCACACTGGGAAGCCCTGAAATGGCTTCTCAGATACTTGAAGTTCACTTCAAACTATGGATTGACTTTCTCTAAGTCTCCTGATGGGGTAAAATTAGTGGGTTATGTTGACTCCAACTATGCAAATGACAGGGACAATAGGAAGTCTACCACTTCCTATGTATTCACTTTGTGTGGATTATGTATTAGTTAGAAGTCACAGCTTCAACATATTGTAGCTCTCTCTACTACTGAGGCTGAATATGTTGCAGCTACTGAAGCTGTTAAAGAATCCATCTGGTTAAATGGCTTGTTATCTGAAATTGGTTTTGCTAACTCTTCTCATTCTCTATTTTCAGATAGCCAATCAACAATACAGCTATGTAAAAACCCTGTATTTCATGATAGAACAAAACACACTGATGTGAGGTTTCACTTCATTAGAGATGTGGTGGAAAATGGTGAAATATATCTGGAGAAAATCCCCACTGAGTTCAATCTAGCTGACATGGGAACTAAGTGTCTCCCTTCTGACAAACTTCTCTCATGCCAGAGAATTTTGAACTATGATCTTGGTTAACTCTTTCCAAAACTCTGCTCTCTGCTTTATGTTTATTCTTTCTCTGTACAGTTTGTTTATTTCTTTGCTTGATTATGTTTTAACCCCTTCTAACTGTGTGTTATATTTCTCTCCTGTCTTTGTGACCTTGCAGGGAGAAACAAAAGACAATGATGAGTCCTTTCAAAACCCTTAACGAAGACCAGTACACATCAAAGGGCCAAAATGTGGAGAATGTTGGGCTTCCTGGCCCATTTGGTTTGGTCCAAACACTGAAGGCCCACTTCTCTTTAATGTTGCTGTTGACCCGGTCCCTTGGCTGTTTCCTATGCAACCCTTCATTTCTCTAGATCCTTCTATTAATGAAGGGGGACTCGAGCATTGTTCACCATCACTCACATTCATCTCTCTCTCTCTCTCTCTCTCTCTCTCTCTCTCTCTACTCTCTGAGTGCTTTTCTCTCTACCTCTTGCGATCCTTGATTCAAGCCCTTGTGCTTGAAAAGTTGAGTGCTCCACTGAACCTAGCTTACGGTCCAGTTTGTCTGGATTCATCTTGGTCTCCTCGTGCTAGTAGTTTGGATAGCTAGGGTTCAGTCTCGACTCGCCGGATGTCTGAGCTTGTTCTTGAGAGGTATGTGTGTTTGGTCACCGTCTCTTCGCCTTCTTCTGGTCTCGGTGTGTTTCTAGTCACTGTGTCGTTAGGGTTTTGGGTTCAAGGAACCCTGAGCCTTCGCTGCTTCTCCGGCTGCACTCTCTGTCCCCTGAGGGACGAACGGCACGACTGCCGGCGACGGGAACCAAGCGGTGTAACCTCCGGGAGCATTGATACCCTATAGAATAAAATATGAAAAATAACATATAAAATCATAAATTTAATAGCCCGATACGTGTATATATTATGTGGCTCACGCGACGTTGTTACCATCTGATCTGACACCTTATCAACGTTCCTAAAAGGTATTATGTGGTTCTCGCGACTTGCACCATAAACCCAATATTTATGTCCCGTTTACTAACATATATATTTAATAGTAATTATGTGTGGTTAATTAATTATTTTTTAAATTATATCATTAAAAACTAATATGCCACATAGGTAAATAAACTTTAAAATAATGAATCAGGAACGTGTGGTAAAAACTTTGCATGTGTCTTTTACCCACACATAATACATACACAAATTATGTTTGGTTAATTATTTATTTTTAAAATTATATAATTAAATTATTTATTTGATTATGCCACGTAGGTATAAAAAGAATTAAAATTTTAGGTAAAATCATGCAACCAAAATTTATATTTTCACTTTACACACCACACGCATACATAGCTAGCAATTGTGCGTGGCTAATAATTATTTTTTTAAAACAATTTATCAAAAAAATTATTTATTTTAAAATGCCACATAAACATATTTTTTAATGAAATTTTGAATTCATTCCATCAAAATGAAAATGTGATTAAAATATTTTAACCACACATATTAAATGTGAAAAAGTAAACAAAAAAACATTAGTGTCATTGTGTCAAGATCATTCACCCATACATTTTAATTATATTTATGTGTGGTTAAAACTTCAATTTCTTGTAATGTTTTATTTGATTTAATCCATTATTTTAAATTAATTAAGAAAAATTTAATTTTCTTAAGCGCAATTATAATAATAACTTTAGTTTTAGATTCAATTAATGTAAAAATATAATTTGGATTTTATCGTTATTCCATATCTCGAATTAAAACTCAACATAGTTAAAGAAAAATATCATTTGGATATACTTTCATTATGCATATTATATGCTGCATTTAATTATAATAATTTATGTTACATAAATTAATTTATTTATTGTAATATATATTATATAGGATATACATTCATATAATGGATTTATGTATGTATGTAAGTAATAAAACCTAGAAGTGCTGCTCCTTTTCAACATTTAATCCTACGTTGAAATTTTGTTTAACATCTTAAGGTTACATTTTAAAAATTATATAATAAATAGAAATAGAAGAAATTTAGTTTGGTTTTTTTTTTCTTGAATTCATTAATGTCATGATTTGCAGGATAAGTTGCGTAGTAATTTTGATTGTTTGTGGTGTGTTTTATGCAGCTGTCTGTGTTTGGTTGTCGTTAGCTTCTTCTATATGCTAAGAGATTATATCAAATATTATTATAATATCGGAAAATTATATTATGCACTAGTGGCATTAGTGTACCTACTCCTTTTTACGTGCCAGAGCCTGCTCTAGAGGTGAGGGAAGATTTGATGCCGTCTAAACTCTAAACAAACTACCCGATTTTTTTTTTACGTTTTTTTTTTGTATTTAATCAAAATGCAATATAATACTGTTAACAGAACAAGGCTAGAAAAGATATCAAAATATTTTCCATCGTCCAATATTTGAACTTGAGATATTTTATATTTTTTTTTTAAATATTGATTATCAAAATAATATTTTCAAGCGTTGAAATATTTGTAAATGTTCTCTTAAAACATGTGAGAAGTTATGACAAGAGAAAGTGTTCCAGAAGAGGGCAAGGGACTAATGCATTATTGAGAAAAAAAAGGGAATGAGTTGTTGTATAAAGACAACCACAGAGATAGGGTTAGTGCCCAAATATTTGGGCAACATAACTGATGTAACCAGTGGCAGAACTAAAAACAAATTAAAAAATTAGGGGGGGAACTATACTGCTTTGCGATTAACGGTGACTCCTTCGTGTTATATTGATTTGCATGATCGAAGAAAAAATAGTGAGAGGAACATGGTGGCCACCCTTTTTTGCATTTAGTTTTTATTTTTTTATATCTATGATTTTTTTTTGTTAACACAACTTGCTTTTTTTTATTATTTTTTAGTGAAATAATATCATTTTTACATTTAAAAAATCACTATATTATACATAAATATAAATTTAAAAAGAATAATATAATAGATTACATTCAATCACAACTCATAACATCTGCTCAATAAATATAGAATCCTAAATTTTTAATGTCAATTATTATCCATAATATGTCTAATTCAAATTCTAAGCTTCAAACACCCAAACTTAATTTAATTATCTATAAATATAATTATATTTAGCAAAATCAAAAGAATAAAATTAAAATTGATATCAATAGGACAAAAAAGGATAAATCATACATAAATAAAAAGTAATATTTAAACTAAAACATAAAATAGAATACAAATTACATGATAGAAATACTTTTAGCACTCTCCGTGATCCATTATTATTGTTTTTATTATAAAATATATAATTAATTAAAATTGGTTAAATTTTAAAGACTCCAGCTGGCCACACTCCCATTATTTTCTCTCATCCTTCTTCCCCCGCCCCTCTCTCTTCTTTGTTACTCTTTTCCATTCTTTTCTTCCTCATGCTGTAGCAGAAGGTTAATTTGCAGAAAAAAAAAATTATCAGCTCTCATCATTTTGTTGGAACGTAGGATTTAATAAAGTGAGTTTGACTTATTTTATCCGATTTTTCGTGACCGGAATATTTAATTTTGGAGGAATTAAATACCGTACGATTGTTCTATGTCATGAGTAGATAATCGTAGTATTTTTATTTGCTCAAATCCGATTTTCGGTGAGTGAGAAATAAATGGTTAAAGTTGGTCACACGATTGAGCATTTATGATGTGTGGGATAATGTGTTTAAGACACATTAAATAATCCCACATTGATTTCTTAATCAAATTAAGAAGTGTATTTAAGTGTATTAACACTTAAGTGAAGTAATTAAGTGCACAAGGATGTGGGCCATGAGCCCACACGCGCGCGCCCGCCCGTGCCCGACCCGACTCGACTCGTCCTCGGACTTGGTAACTGCCATCTGGAGCTGGTGGAGTTAGTGGGCTGGACAGTAACTGCGCCCGTGCCCGACTCGACTCGTCCTCGTCCTCGGACTTGGTAACTGCCATCTGGAGCTGGTGGAGTTAGTGGGCTGGACAGTAACCGAAAGTAACTCCTGTCGGGAGTCAAAGTCTGCACACTAGGTTTGAATGCCCTCAAACCCTAAATAGGACATCATGGATCCAAATGCTGCAGGCATAAACGAACATACCTTCATATTGTTGCATATAAATCCCACATTCTGCATAAACGAACATACCTTCATATTGTTGCATATGAATCCCTTCGAGTCAAAGCTTGGTAACTGTCAAGTCTGCACACCAGGTTTGAATGCCCTCAAACCCGGATTCTACATAAACGAACATACCTTCATACCCGGATTCTGCATAAACGAACATACCTTCATATTGTTGCATATGAATCCCTTCGAGTCAAAGCTTGGTAACTGCCAAGTCTGTACACCAGGTTTGAATGCCCTCAAACCCGGATTCTGCATAAACGAACATACCTTCATACCCGGATTCTGCATAAACGAACATACCTTCATATTGTTGCATATGAATCCCTTCGAGTCAAAGCTTGGTAACTGCCAAGTCTGTACACCAGGTTTGAATGCCCTCAAACCCGGATTCTGCAAAGCTTGGTAACTGCCAAGTCTGCACACCAGGTTTGAATGCCCTCAAACCCGGATTCTGCATAAACAAACATACCTTCATATTGTTGCATATGAATCCCTTCGAGTCAAAGCTTGGTAACTGCCAAGTCTGCACACCAGGTTTGAATGCCCTCAAACCTGGATTCTGCATAAACGAACATACCTTCATATTGTTGCATATGAATCCCTTCGAGTCAAAGCTTGGTAACTGCCAAGTCTGCACACCAGGTTTGAATGCCCTCAAACCCTAGCTGTCCCCTGCAGTGGAGATGTGCCTATAAATAGAACATCCTGCATGGATCCAAATGCTACATTCTGCATAAACGAACATACCTTCATATTGTTGCATACGAATCCCTTCGAGTCAAAGCTTCCAGTTCTCGACGTTGTCTAGTTCGCCGGAACCTTGCCGGATTTGTGGTGCTACTGCCGGAAGGACGAAGCCGTTTCATCTTTGAAAGACAACCGCCAAACCGTGAGCACTAGCCGAGGTTTATTTGTCTTACGGAGAGAGGTCCTCTCGACTCGGCTTGCCGGAATCTGCACATCGGTTCCAGTCTATTTGCTTTCTTTAATTCAGTTAAATATTGTAATTGTTATTCTTCTACTCCTCTACCTTCTTGTACTTCAGTTGTAATTCCAGTAAGGTGTAATACAACAAAACACATTTTTCATTATTTTTTCTTTCCTCTATTTCACCCTCACCTCAGTAGATCTCATTCGTCTTCCAAAAATGCCACAAAGACCGTTGAGGCAAAAATATCCACCACACTCCATAGCTATTTTATTTGTATTATAAAATATATAATTCATTAAAATAGGTTAAATTTTAAAGACTCTAGCTGGCCATCACTCCCATTATTTTCTCTCATCCTTCTTCTCTCACTCTCTTCTCTATTCTATCTATTTTCCATTCTTTTCTCCTTCATGCTGCATAGAGGTGGCAAACGGTTCCGGAATCAGTGGTTAAAACCGTAATCGGAATCGGAATCGGCGGTTCCAGAACTAAAACCGTGGCTGGCGGTTCTGAACCTTAACCGGAACCGTCATTTGGCGGTTTGGTTTGGAATTGGGAACCGGCGGTTCTAACCGCGAACCGCCAAATTTTTTTTTTGTTAATGTTAAACTTGTACAAACTTGAATAAAAATACCCATAAATTAGAAATCCAAAAAATAATACGAGATTTTCATAATCAGATATTATTAGAAAAAAAAAACTTTGTGAAATGAACTAAAATCAATATTCTTTTATAAAAAAAGTTTAACTCATTGCTTTGATATAAAACTGACGTGGAACAAAAAAGATATGTTTCAACTCTCAACTCTTAACTTTCAAGTTTCAACTCTCAAACCAAATGTCCCACATGGATTTTTTTTATCAAAAGTAATGGTTTGATTTATCCTATAAACAAAGATTTAATACCAATTTATAAGAAAATTTAATTAATTGTCTTTGATACAAACCAATGTGAGACAAAAAAAAAAAATGCCCCAACTCTCAAACCAAATTTCCCACATCAAATTTTTTATGAAAGGTAATAATTTGGTTTATCCTATAAAATGATAGTGAACCTTTAGTTATTATTACACTAATTTTTTCTTAGAGAATTCTCATAATTTTAGATAATAGTTTGGTTTATCCTATAAAATGATAGTGAACCTTTAGTTATTGTCACACTAATTTTTTCATAGAGAATTCTCATAATCTCATAATTTTGAATGTTTTTTTAATTTGTGGGTATTTCTACTCAAATTTGTAATTATTTTATAAATAAAATTTAAATATTATTTTTTTAAAAAAATAAAATTTTGAAACGGTTGGAACCGTCTGGAACTGTGGAACCGTTGGTTTTAGAACCGGTGGTTCCCGGTTCACGAACCGTCCCGTAATTGTATTTTCACAGTTCGGTTCCGGTTCCACATATTTAGAACAGGAAATCGGCGGTTCCGGAACTGTCGCCACCTCTAACGCTACAACAGAAGGTTTGCAGAAAAATAAAATTATCAGCTCTCATCGTCTTTCATTATTTTTTCTTCCCTTTATCTCACCCTCATCTCAGTAAATCTCACTCGTCTTCCAAAAATGCCACGAAGACCGAAAGGTTGAGAGGGCTGAGGTAAAAATATCCACCACACTCCATAACTGTTTTCTGGTGACATTCCAATTCCGCCACTGGATGTAACTGAAAAAAATCCACGTACTAAGGCATTTTGAATGAACTTGAATTAGATAATCATCAAATGGAACTTATCCCACCAAACAGTTAAAAAGGCACAATCGAGTTGTAATCATAGATACTAGGGGTGAGTGACATGCTATTTATTAACAAATAAACGTACTGCAAGTGCACAATGTCTTTGCAATATATAGATGAGCAAGAATATTGTATCCCACAGAGATCTTTTTTTTTTTTCAGTTTTCAAACACAAGTACTTAATTAATATCTAGACACGAGACAAACAGGTAAAAGAGAATAAAACTGAATAGCATAAAATAAAAACACAATAAATAAATTGCTAGACTTAAACAGATATACAAAAACCTAGGCTTTCGGGAAATTGGATTTACTATTTCAATTAACAATAAACATTAATTCTATCAACCCGACTCATGTCTTTAATCCATCAATGGTGGGGATCACTAGTCTATTATCACGCTGCTTTTTAAGGCATATACCATAACATTATTAACATAGATATAATGAGCATGCACTTCACCGCGGTCGGTTCTTCACACATTTCATTACTCTTAATCATCTAGTACACAAAGATCTATTCAACTCTACGTGATACTTGTTCACTTGATCGGTCCTTCCAAACACACATAATCTGATTTCTATCTTTTCATCACTAATTCTTCTCTAGTCAGTACTTTAAATTAATGACTAGCATGCATAAATGGTGATCAAGCAATTATACAAGATATAAAATAATACATAGAAATCAAACCCCGAGAAATAGCAGGAATAAAAAGTAATCAAATCATATATTAAAATTCATAATATTCAATCCCTAAAGCCTAGCTATGAAATTAGCTAGACATGATTGAATAAACAAATAAAACAAGAGTATAAGTATTAATGACAGAAAAGATAAAAGAACCGAAAAACAATGAGTAATCCAGTAGTCTCGTCTTCTTTGCAATGGCACTCCGTCTCTACCAACCTTGCCGTCTCCTATTGAGTAGACGACAACTATCTGGCTTCTCTCCGGTGTACTATAAGTGTAAAAATGTGGAATGATGCGTCATCTCTCTTGTTGTGGCGTGTATCAAAAATAGGAGCTTTTATATCTAGGTTAAAAAATCTGAATTGGAATGAAAAAATCACATTCATGCGGACCCGTGTGTGTGAGTCGACTGAGGCACTTGACCTAAGTGAATAGGGTCGGGTCGACCCACCCTTATGTAATTTGCACTAGGCCGGGTCGATCGGCACTTTTCGGGTCGACCCAACCCTATTTCGAACTGGGCTTCGAATTTGTTCGGATTTTAATTATTTAATCCAGTCCATTAGGCTTTAATTAAGTATTTAATTAGGTCCAAAAGTCTAATTAAACACCTCTTCAACTCCTCTTGTCCATATTCACTTGTTGTGCTTCAAATATGCAATAGAATCACAATAATTACTGCTAAACTAGCAAACACATCAAAAACTCCAAATGATAACAATATAAGCTCAAAAACTATATAAAATACACAACTTCATATAATAAATAACATCAATTCATATCCAAAAGTTGTGTAAAATACACAGCTGTCAGTGAGCAAATAAGAACTAAAACCGACCCGACCGACCCACGTCGGTGCGGGTCGGTGTGAAAAAGCTATCAATCAATAGTCAAGTATACAATTGGATAACTGAAGCTATTTGGTCGGGTGTCGGTGGTGCGACCGGAAATCGTCGGCCACATTGACCCGACCGAAACTTTTTTAATAAATTGATTTTTTCTTATATTCTATATGTTATTTCATTTATGATTTATTTGTATTTGTGATAGTTAATTAAAATCTATATGGAAAGAAAAAGACCCCTAAAATCTAAATGCTAAATCCCTAATTTCGCATCGCCTCTCCCTTGCTCTCTCAGTCTCTCACCAATCGTCACTCCAGTCATCAATCCATCTTCAATCTCTCGCCTCTCTCACTATCACTCTCCGCTGGTCAATACTCGACAGTGCCCCCGCCGCCCTCTCCAGTCTCCACCACTGTGCCTCCCCGCCCTCTCCACTGTACTCCATGACCGGCCGGCGAGAATGACCATAACGTGGCGCCACAAGCCCACAACTGCAGTCCTTAGCTGCAGCAGCAAGAGATATCGTGTCACGCCCCAATTTTCATAAAATAAAATAATAACAATAAAGAAAGAAAGGACGCCACTTTTATTAAAATATAAAAATATTCAAGTTTAATACAGCGGAAGCTAAATAATAAAATCTCTTTAAAATCCATCATCAGACGTCACCACGCACATCGCCCGAGTAAATCATTAACCTGAAATAAATAATAGCTTTGAGGTGAGTGATATTGACTCAATGGTGAACGCATTTATTCAAGTTATACAATTATAACAAATTATAATATGGGTAGCCTGCGGCTAATAATATATCGGGACATATACAGCTCGTCAGTCAATAATAATAATTGTAACACGTAGGTTAATAATTGTGAACTTGCATAAAAGCATAACAATGATAAATAATAATGCGCGTCACATTAGATTCCCCACCTTAACCTTGACTTGAACTTGACGTTGAAAATAATAGAGTGTTAATTAAGTCCACGCGTCGCCTCAGACAAATCTTTTGCTTCTTAGAATGCTTTACAAGAAAGATGTTTCTGTAAATGATTGTGTGATTTGATTGAGAGTTTAGAGCCCCTTTTATAGTGAAAATTTTGCAGATGTAAGGATTGGGATTAATTGTAAGATATAAATTCCTGAGGTTGTGGTAAGTGAGAAGGCTCCATGAATCCAATAGTTTTTTTCCGTTTCAAAATCGAGACGGTTCCGAAATAAAAAATATTGTCCTGAAATCTGCAGATTACGGGGAAGAAGATGACATTGAGATCGGGACAAAAATTTGGGTTTAGGGATAATTTGCATTGGGCTTGCATTAAAAATAATTGATCATTTGGGCTCCAATTAATAATAAACATTTGGACTGGAATTTAAAATAATTATTGAGTTAGAATAAAATAAATGTATTTGGGCTAAATTGAATAAATATTTGGGCTCAAGTAAATACATATTGGGTTTGAATTTTAAGCTACGAAAATAAAAATATTTACTTTGAAAGATAAAATTAATAAGTTCAAATAGCAACATAATAATAATAATAATAATAATAATAATAATAATAATAATAATAATAATAATAATAATAATAATGTAGGTGTGATTTATAGAAACATAATAAAATAATATTACATGCATTATAAAAATTATTTTTGAAAATAAAGTGTAGCAACTTTTCTAAAAAGTTTCTGGTCGCTGCATATCGATTATTCAGATTAGTCAGATTACGAGAGCGTGAGGTAACGAGGTATTTTCTTTAGGTGTTTCCTGACAGCCTGACTTCAACAAGCAATTGGAATGTGATGTGCACCATTTTCTTTAAATTATTAGCTTTGTTGGATTTTACAGCAAATTTGGGCTTTACATAAATAAAAAAGGAAGAAAATATTCGGCCCAACATAATGTTATTTAATTTTTGGCCCAAAAATCATGGCTTTAAAATATTGGGCCCAAATCAGAACATTAAAAATTCAGCTCAAAAAAGGCCCAGAAACTATCCGTCACCGAACCCAAACCGACCGACACTGAACTATCGGAGGTCAGTCAGGTCTCGATCGGTTGAGCGGTGGAGGTCGGTACGATCGGTTGGCATTTTTTCAATCGGGTTTGCACCGACCCGATCATTTGCTCACCCCAAATAGATACCAAATAAAAAACATGTTTCATACCATGAAAGCAAGCTAGATCAGAGTAAATGGAGCAAATGCAGAGCATTCTTTATTCAACTTAAATAAATTATATCAAGTACTTAATTGTTTCATAGTATCTAAGATCTCTAAACAACTCAAAAAGGAAATTAAACTACAACTTAAAAAACCGAAACATTCGCCTCGCTTTTTTCTTGCGCCTAGGCGCACTTTTTAAAACTAAGGTTGTAACACCCCAAAACTAATTATGGAGGCCCAAATGATAAATTGTTTCCATTTTATTAAAAGGCCCAAATATTGGGCTTTCTAGCCCAAATACGTTTTTAATTATTTACAGCTCAATTATTATCCTATCGAGACTAACGAATACATTAGATGATAGTGCTCGTCGATACAAATCTATAGAACTTGGTCTTGCTAATATAACAATTCAATTGATCAAGATATGATTTAATATCTATAATCTATTTCATTTTAGGGTTAGGTTAGAGAGAGATATATATACCCCTTATTTCTATTTTACGTCATTAGTTGGGAAACATTTTTAGGGTAGCTCCCTTGCCTCCTCCCCCTCTTCTCTCCCCTCCTCTACTGGAGCTACCACCGCCGATTTTTCTGGCGACCTCCTTTTCGGCATGCAATTACATTTTTAGATTCCCCTCTTTTCTCTCTTTCCATTTCTTTGATTATTTTTGAAAGATTTGAGGTTTAGGCATTCGATTTTCGGATCTAAGAATGAACTAAACCCTAACCTTTCAATACCTCATTTCTTTCTTTATTTGTTAACTTTATTTTCGATATTAGTATGTATATTGTGATTTACGGGCTGTTTTAGATTATTTATTTTAAAGTATGTTCGTAATTTTATTTTTGGCGTTGTTAATAAAATAAAAATCAATCCAACAAACAAACAATGGACAAACAATATTTCAATTAAGAAATGAAAATTAGATGATGATAAAATTACGAAACTTGATATATAATAACAATCTGGCCGCTAAAAAAAATATAAGAATACAAGAAATGCATTTGTCCTTGGCACAGTCTTGAGAGATGAACACATTAATTTGAGAGAGACCACGACTCCGAAGCTGCAAAACAACATGATGAAATCACAATTACTATCCCACGTCTATAGTCTCATTAATCATATTTCACGTGTTGGAAATTTCAATGAAAACAAATTTTATTTAAAAATGTTAAAATGTAGAGTGGGATATCAATTATATTGTGAATATAATGGGCAGATCCCTACCAGTTTTGGAAATGTCCCACTCATAATCACCAGTAACCTGCCAAAAGAAATAGCCACCAAGTCCAAGGTTTCTAGCATACTCAATCTTCTTCCCCAAAGACCACTGATCATCGTATCCCACCCAATCATTCCCTGCCACCGAATACACCGATACCGTACTCTCGTCACACACAATCATAGCCTTGTTCTCCCTATTAAACTTCACCACCTCAGCATAAGTCATCACTCCAGTGTCCCCACCGGGCCCCACACCGACTGCGGGCGCACCAACGCCGTGCAATCTAGGGTCCCTGAGCTGCCACGTCCTCCCGTACAGAGGAAGGCCCACGATCAACTTGCTAGGTGGCACCCCGACCCGGATCCAGGACTGGAGCCCGCTACTAGTGCTTATATTGGTATTCGGGTCGAATAGTGCCGCATGGGCTCCCGTGGCAGTTATGTCCCACGCTCCACGGTAGTCGTAGCTCATAATATTAACCCAGTCCAGATTCTTTCTGATTGAAGCTGCAGGATAGGCCCGTTGAGGCCCGTAGGCGAAGGTATCAGCGGAGTAGTACACCGCCGCCGTCAGGAGGAGCGGCGGACGCCCGGTGGCGGCGGCCTCCTCCTCCACCTCTGCGCGCCACTCCTCCAGCAAGTATCCCAGGTTCTGCATCTCCGTCGGATTTTCAGGAGAGTCCCAGTCCAAATCAACTCCATCAAACCTGCAAGCATGCATGACACGTGTTGAAGATAGATAACACTAATTTAATTAAATGTTAGTTAGATAAGAATATTAAGATTTAAGAAGCTATATAGGAATTAACCCGAATTTTCTTGCGAGTTGTATGGTGGAATGAATGAAAGCTGTGCGAGACCAGGAGCTGGAGACCATGCGGGAGAAGAGTAGAGTCCCTTCGGAGGCGCCGCCGACGGAGAAGAGAGCCTTGACAGGTGGACTTTTTGCATGGAGAGTGGACGTGAAATGTTCAAGTAGGGGAGCTTGAGTTTGGTCGTCGTCGTCGTGGTCTATGTCAAATTTGAAGGTCGCGCTATTTAGGGTTACAAATGCGTAGTAAATGTGAGTGAAAAGCTCTGGTTTGATGGAAGACACATCAAAATCTTGAGCCCACGAAGGATAATAAGCGGCTTTGATCGGCTGCTCAGCAGATGATAATGAGGCCATATATATAACGCAGTCGCAGTCTCAAGAATATTAATTATTAATTAAACTGCTACTTCTATATATATGTATGTGTATATATTACCGATTAGGCGACTTTTCTGAGCTGCTAGCTGCTGCCATTGTTAGAGCTTCCTAATGCCCTTTTATAACACACCATATGCATCAGCCTCGTTCGCTAGAAACTTCGAACGATTTTTTTTTTATTTTTTTTTGGACTGTAATTTGTTATTAGTTTTACCAAGTCAACTATTCGTTTTACGTACTGTTTGTTTGTTTTTTGTTTTGTTTTGTTTTTTTTTTTTTACGTACTGTTTGTTTTATCGTCCTACTTTTTAAATTTTTAAGGGTTCTTTAAGTCATGTGATTGTGAGTGAACTCGATGTTTTAATATTATTGAAAGTTGGTGAAATGGTCTTCATTAATTAATTTTCTTTATCCTAGCTTATGGTCAAATAAATAAATTAAATAATAGTTGAATCGTATTATGTAACTGACTTACTAAATAAACTTGAATCTTCCGAGAACGTACATTCGAAATTAAAAGGACTGCATTATATTAAACTAGAATTAGGAAAATGTAGAGAAATTGTGCAGGAATTTGCGAAGAAAAGTGGAGAGAAAATGCATGTGCAGAGGAGTTCGAAAATAGTAAGATGAAGGACCCAAGGATAACATCACCACCGACATGGAATCCCGTGAAGATGGAGATTCAAGAGGCATTAGCGAGGGAGTATAGTATAAGATTTAAGAAGCCTTAGAGTGATACTGTAGTTAATTTCAATAATACTTAAGAATTTAAGCTGATAGTTCATCGTTTATATTTCGGATTCATACTTAACCTATCTTTTTTAAGAAGATAATTAACCTATCTTTCGTACTCTAAATTAATAAAATTCCTTAAATGAGTAATTCTAGAAAAGTCGGCTGTAAATTATATAGAATATTAATTAGTATTATATCTCATGCGATGCACATAATTATAGCTGTCAAAACAGTCGGGCCGAGCCGGCCCGACCCGAGCCCACAAGCCAAAACAAAAATTTGGACCGGGCTGGCGCGGCCCGAAATATTTCGGGCCTAAAAATTATGGGCCCGGCCTAGGGTGGAATTTCAGTTTTTTCTCTGGACCGGCCTGGCCCACTTGGGCCAAAAAAATTTTGGGCCGAGCCGGGCCGACCCGAATTTGAATCGGGCCTATAAAATTACGACCTAGCCCACCCTAAAATTGGGCTGAGTCGGGCCGGGCCCGTTTTGACAGCTCTACACATAATACACACACACACGTGTGTGTGTGTGTTTGTGTGCATCTTCGTCATCCCTCCAGGTTGTGTGAAGTGGATATGACATCATTAAGGGACAGTCGTCACTGCTGATTGTGGTAAAAAAGTTCATACACCATTGTTGATTTACCACGGTTTTGATAAAAAACCGTGGTAAATTAGATAATAACCACGGTTTTCACTAAAACCGTGATGTATGAGCGTGCTTGCCAGAGAATCACCACGATTTTAAATATTTCAGTGGTGTATATTTATGAATACACGACCGTTATTTTTCAACGGTGGTATATTTGCGTGTTTTTAATTACTACGGTAAAATAAAAATCGTGGTGTTTGTTCAAATTCGATAATCACTACGATTTATACCAAACTGTGGTAAGATTAATACACTTTATAATTTTTTTTTAATATTAAATTTAAATAAAAAAAATCAGCGAGGGAATTGAAAAAAATCAAAGGCTATACCCGCGCGCCGTTCTCCATCTGCTCTTTCACCCTACTCTTTCTTCATCTGTCCCCAGAAATTTGAGTTCACCATCTTCACCCTTCACCCCGTCATCTCCATCTCCAGAAATTGTTGTTGACGTCTCTGCAATTAGCTAAGATTAGCTGCGCTGAGGGTTTCAAAATTCAGGAAGTTGAGGGTTCCAAAGTCAGGAAGCCCGCCCTTAATTAAGTTGTTGTCTCTGCGAGGAATTTGGAGCATAGCGAAGTAGTTTCTAGTGATGGATGTCGAACGGATTCGATGATGAACAGAAAAATATCTCAAATCTAGAATCAAATTTGACGACAAACTTATTGACAGGTACGAATTTCTTAATTTCGAATCTTTCAATGAAGATTGTGGGTAAAGAACTGGTATTAGATTCTGATGCTTGCTTGGGGGTTTTAGGGTTAGTGCTGTTTGGGCTCTCTGCGGAGGTGTGGAGAAGAGGGGCTAAAGATTGGGTTTTGGGGTTTTGCTGTTGTGTTTTTCTGGTGGCTTTGGTTTCCACCAAGGGAGATTTTCGAGCCTTGTTGAGGACTTTCAGGAGTTTCAAGAAGGGAAGAGGAAGAAGAAGAAAAAAAAGACTATTTTCAGGATTTCTTGCAAAATGAAATGGTTTTGGGGCGTGGTTGAGATATTTTTTATGTGTCTGTTATGATGAACATTGCAACTGATTTACTTAAGGTGCATTGCAGCTCAGCCATGTGATGATTTGCATTTGTTCACTTTTAGATCATTTTCTTTCATCAAATATATAAAGCTATCTGTATATGCTGATTTTTGTAAAGAAACAGAGGCTGAAGCTGTAAGAGCCAAAAGGATGATTTTCAGGCGTGTTTGAACCAAGAAGGATGCGAGAGTGAGAAGAAAAAGAGGAGCGTTTTTGAGATTGCTTATACAAACTTAATCAGGTTAGGTGTCAATATGCATTTTTATGTATATTTTCTTTCTTGAAAGTTTTTATGTATCTCTTTTATATTTGTTTTCAAATGTTGGTGGTTGTGATAGGAGTTTATTAATTGAGTTGATTTGTGTGCGTGTTCAATATGGCTTTTAACATTGAACCAACATTGTAGTAGTGTTAAAACTATCTGCCGTGGATGGTCTTAAGAAAACTCAAACAAAGCATGGTTGACAGTAGGCATCATAACTTATTTACCAATGGTACATTCTGCTCGTTCGTTTACTTTCTTCATTGAATTAGCTGGAATCCTCAGGTGATGTGTAAAAAAACTGTGTGATTTTTTTTAGTTATTGTGCATTCTTGAAATGGAATTTTCTTTGAAAAGTTATATAATTTGCCCCCCCTCTCTGCTTGTTAATCTGCTTAACTATGCTCCTAATTCAATGGTTTGGGAGAGGTACTTAAATAGTTTTAACCTGGACTATATATGTGGTTGTCTTTGCTCCTAACTGATTTTCATTTGGAAGCTTCTTATGGCATCTGTGCTTGAGTGAATTATCTCCTGTTCTTGAGTTGGAGGAATAGACCAACAAATTGATGACTTACTTGACGCAGTCGAAGGTGATGGCAATTACAAGCAAAAGCAGGAGCCGATTGAACATCCTCAATTTGGTTGAAATTTCTATGGTTATTTGTTTCTGTGAAGATATTGTGATTGCATTATTTTGAGTTAATTTGATTGAGCAGTTTTAAAGTTAGAAAATACTTTATGAAGAATCATTGAACTTCTCTAACAATACAAATCTGAAGTATTGTATGGATGAATAGGAAAAAGGGAAGTATTGGATATTTTATTGGATAGGAAGATCTCTACTTATGGATTTATTATTTTCTTGTTTTGGTGAGCTAATGATTGGTAATGTTTAATTGATTCATCGCTATATTACAATTTAAATTCCTTCATACGTAAGTATCAAGTGGAAGTTGGTTTCTGCTGGAAAAAAATCTTAGATCCTTGTTTTAATATTCTTGAATATACAAGAATAGAATAGCTCTAAAATATGTTGTTTTAATTTATACATACGTCTTGTTTCAGATGATGGTTTTAGCAACAGTGCTGGAGCATTGCCTCTATGTTTTCGAATAGAAAACTCATTTTACAGGCTATGTTAATTCTAATTATTGCTACAAGATGTAACATTCATGAGGAAAGACAAGTAAGTCATCCAAAATAATTTGTAGCAATGAATTCTTCTGCTGTTGTAAATTTGATTTTAATTATTTTTATTTCAAGATATGTATTTCTGCATATTTATATACCATAGTCCATAACATGTATTTTGTTTTTTTATAACGATAATAATTCAAAAATGAGAAGTATTTGCTAGGGGATATTGATGAAGTTCGTGTGGAGTGGGCGAATTGCGTGCTTGAGCATATATAAGATCGTGCAAGGTAATTTTCAGTTTTATAATCATTAGACCATTTTTTATATTTTAGCTCGAAGAGATTACTTAATCGCCAATTATACGATCAATTGATTTTTTTAGATCTCAGCACGAGAAGACTTCGATCTACAAGTGTGATTCAAGGCTTTCACAATAAGATTAATTGTAATAGAGTTTCGGATTGATGGATATTGTAGTAGTTTTTAACAAATGACCGAGAGCTAGCTTTGACATATTGAATATTATATTTTAGACATATATTTTGATGATGTATGGTATTTTGAATGATATTTAAATTTGTATTTTGAATGATATTTAAATTTGCATTTTGAATGATATTTTATATTTTTTGACGATTATCAATTATAATATTTTTTAATTTGAGATTTATACAGGATAAAAATAATTTAAAAAAGAGGGGAAAAAATAATGACCACGGTTTTTTAAAAAAACCGTGGTAAATTTACCGCGGTTTTAATAAGAACGGTGGTAACTTTACCATGATTATATTTCTAAACCGTGGTAATGTTACCACGGTTTTAAAAAAATCGTGGTTAACTTACCACAGTTAAAATCTAACCGTGGTAAATCGTGGTAAAGTTACCATGGTTTTAAAAAAATCGTGGTTAACTTACCACAGTTAAAATCTAACCGTGGTAAATTTACGACGGTTTTATTAAAACTGTGGTAATTTTACCACGGTTTTTAATAAAATCGTGGTAATTTTACCACGGTTTTTTGTAACTGTCGTAAATTAACCACGGTTTTTTGAAAACCATGGTGTATACTACAGTCGTTAATTAATCACAGTTTTTTTTTAAAACCGTGGTAAAATTACCATGGTGATTACCCGTGGTGTATGAGCGTGTGCATAAACGACGCCCACCTAGACCACAGTTGGGATTCATCATACACCATGGTTATTACCCGTGGTGTATGAGCGATTTTCTTGTAGTATCAAGAGGCATTAGCGAGGGAGTATAGTATAAGATTTAAGAAGCCTTAGAGTGATACTGTAGTTTCAATACTTAAGAATTTAAGTTGATAGTTCATCGTTTATATTTCGGATTCATACTTAACCTATCTTTTTTAAGAAGATAATTAACCTATCTTTCGTACTCTAAATTAATAAAATATCTTAAATGAGTAATTCTAGAAAAGTCAGCTGTAAATTATATAGAATATTAACTAGTATTATATCTCATGCGATGCACATAATATATATGTATGTGTGTGTGTGTGTGTGTGCATCTTCGTCATCCCTCCAGGTTGTGTGAAGTGGATATGACATCATTGAGGGAGAGTCGTCACTGCTTGAGAACACTTTCACATATTATTTCGCCATCATCTATTTTACTTATAGAGGACACAAGTCAAACACTATCTTTAACATCATATCATTTACGTCTTCTTACACACTAGTATGAATTTATTAAATTGTATTGTAACATATTGGTTTACACGACGTGTGAAATTAATTATTTTACATTTGAAATTAATATTTGAATTATTTATATTTATTGAGAACCTCTCATGAAGCTAGACGACAATATCACCCATTTACTCGGTGCTTAATCTGTTTCGTTCCAACTAAATTCTTTTTCCTTAAATAAGTAAATAATATATCTTCTCTAACTATTAATTCTCTCATCCAATGCAGGAGTATTAAATACTTAATTTCATCATTATGATTTTATATAGTACAATAGTTACTTATAAATAATAATTAATTATATTGAACAAATATAAATAAGATATAATTATAATTTAATTATTAAGAAATAATTACATCTTCATGAACCAGTGACTCTACGATTGACGAGGTTGTTCTACACAAGGTAGATTCGTTCATTGATCCAAAATATGAGCTACCTTATTACATTGTATGTGAATGAAATTAAAGTTTTAAATTTTCACATCTCTCTAACTAATCGTTTAATATCATCAACAATCAAGTTGATGTAGGAATCCGATGCAATACATCATCTTAAAGCAACAATCAAAGAATTTACAATCGCATTCAACATGCATGACGCAGGGGTGCACATAAATGTGGTTATACCGACCAAATCGAATTTAGACCACATAACTCGTTATAATTATAAATCGAAGTTTTTGGCTCGTACAACATATATGTAGGCCGATCTTAATGGGTTGGCTCACGTGTTCAAGAGTGTTGATCCAAACCAACCCAAATCAACTCGTTACCTTTTATTCAATTATATATATATATATATATAGGGTTGGTTATAATAAAAACATATGTTGGTGTGAAAACGTGCGGACTGTACTTGTTTAGTGTATTTTTAGTGCTTTTCTTACTATATTTTGGTGCTAAAAACATCTGGCACCAAAACACAATAAGAAAAGCATTAAAAAAATAAAAAAAAATTAGCATCAAAATACATAAAGAAAAGCACTAAAAATACACTAAAGAAGCACAGTCCGCAGTTTTCACACCAAGATAAGTTTTTATTTGAACCAATTCCTATATATATATATATATATTAAATGTATATAATAATATATAATTTTGTATTTATGATATTGTTCCGACCAATCGATATGCATTTAATCCACTATCTTAATTTTAAAATGCTCAAAAACTCTAGATATATAGGAACAAATTTTCACTTTTTTCTCCGCGTAAGGTAATCTAGTCACTTTCTTTTTTACCACGGGTCAATATCGATAACCCTGACTATAGTTTACAATAAATCAATGAGTTTATATTGGAATTAATAGTTCACTTTCAACCCGATGAACCCAACCCAACCCAACTCTAATATTCCCTAATTAATATTCTTGTGAGTAGTAGGGTTGGGTTGTGCAATGAAACAAAGATTAATGGTTTATAATTTTTCAAACCGTAGTCAATGAGTTGGTCTATGTAAACACCTTCAACCCGACCAATCCAACCCGTGTGCACCCCTACATGGACGTTCGATACTACATGATCTCACATCAATTGCATGGTTCTTCTCAATCTAATACCCTCAAGAAAATTAACTTTTGTAGATAAATTCAGTACATTTTTTTATTTATTTTTTTTTGCGAAAAGTGATGAATTACAAATTGAACCCGAATGTACCACAATTGCTTCTAGACATTAAAGAGTTGGATGATACACCACCTTACACCCAGTCTCAGACTTTAATTTGAAATCATTAATATATTTTTTTGGGTAATTTATATTATCGAATAAATTTATATTTTGACTTTAAGATTTTTAGATTAAAAGAGTTTGACCTATACTTCAAACTAAAAATTAAATAAATATTAATATTTTTTATATTTCAACCAACCACGAAATGATATATCATTTACGTGTAAAATTGATGCAAATTAGACCTCTTATTAGGTAGTAAAATATCAAAATATATATAATATTCTTTGTAGAACTTTAATAAATTAGGTTGGAATTAATCTATTTAAAAATTATTTATTATTTTTAATATGATATGTAAAATATGCATATGATATTCTAGAAAAATATTAAAGAATTTGAAATGTATTGTCCAAATAATTGATCGGATCAAATAAAGTAGCATAAAAATATTCAAATATGTGCTCTTGTCGATTTTAAGCTTATTATAATATAAATTTGCACTTAAAACTAAACATATGGTTTATTTTCGATACGATTTAGCATAATTTGACTGCCCAACAATTAAAATTCTCAAATTCAGGCCCAAAGTCTAGTATATAAGTGAAACTTAAATAGAATTTGAGCGATAAACTACTTCACGAACTAATATTAATAAATGATATTATTTATCTGACACGAATCATTATTATATGATAACATAAAAATAATAAAAATAAAAAACACATAAAAAATAATAATTAATTGCTTCATGAAAAATAAAAAATTAAGAATTTTCAATACAAACGTAAAATTAATTACACTAAATTCAACAATGAAATGGATGTAAATATTTTATTTGTTCAATGGGCCAAACATTTAAAATAAAAATATATTTATTTCAGCAATGAAATGCATGGAAAATATTAAAATAAATTTGAATGTACATGATTTGATAAATTTTAAGAAATATTAAAAAATATAATAATAAAATTAAAACCAAATATGAAAATTAATTTTAACCCAAAAGGTATATTATATTGTTTAGGATTTGTCATTCTACGATTTTAGTCTCTCATTTTCTACGCCCACCCATATATTCATTCTTCTTCATCCTCATATTCAAGAATTTTAATTCTTCATCATCTTAAATCTTCCTTGGTCGTTTGCAATTAACACCGCAATGTAAATTTTATCTTCATCTTCTTGTCTATCTTTAACATTGTGAAAAACATAACTTAAACATAATTTTGTATTCTTTTTATATCATTTGTTTCTAATATACCTACTATATTGCACGAAATATTCATAAAATGGTGTGGACTACTATATATGAAATAGATCATCATGTAATTTATGGATAGAATTCAAATGGTAAATTAAATTATACATATTATGCATCCCATATTATTAGTAGCCGGTGGTCATCTATTTTCCAATGTATATAATTAATCCTTTAATAATAGAACATATATTATATTACTTGATTTAATTTAAATATGATAAACTTTAGTTAGTCTATGCGAATTAGTTAATGAATTCAAGCTCGATATTGCTCGATGCCCTTTTGAAGTTGGTTCGTATACATTTCAACAAAGAAAATTCTTAGTTTATAACTCTCTTATCCTTTTCTTTTCTTTTCTTTTGGTAGAAATTGCAAATTTGGTAATAATGCTTGAAATTTCCAATCCTTACATATTTCCTTGAACAGTCAAATTGAAATAAAAACTAAATAAATAATTAAATACACTCATTCATATTATATTTAGATATTTACAATGATTAGTACTTTCTGCTCTATAATATTTGAATAAAACTCAACTATCTAAGATAAAAAAAAAAAGTTAACACGACGTTTAAATTACAAACTTATTTTCAATGAATAAAACCACCAAAAAACATTGTTGAAAATCTAATAAAAACAACACATTGTGCACAATAAATAAAGTTGGACGGATATATAGACCTAAAATATTTTAAATTCACGAAGACATGTTTAGTTTAGACAAATAAGTTAATTATTTAGTAAGGCTAAATTTACCAGTATAATGGATATAAAGCGAATTAAATATTAAAAATACAATATTAATGCATTTTTTTAAAACCATTCATATTTTATAGAAATAACTATAAAATAATTCAGAAGATATTCAATTTGCATTTTTAATAACATAGTAAAAATTCGAAGCAAACATCAATTAATAATATATAATTTTCCTCAAAAAGAAAATAATAATAATATATAATTGTAGATTTTTGAATACCTCTATGAAAATATAATACTGATGGTTACGAAGTTCTAATTTCTTTTGCTGTAAAAAATATATAAAGATAATTGATTTCCTAGTTTGTCCTATAAAAGATTAGGCCCGAAAATGAGAGAGGCCTGAACAAGCCGAGCTTTTTGGCTCAAAAAAGAAAAAAATATATTAGGCTCGCGGGCGGTCTGTCTTTTCGAGCCTAGTCGTCCCGATATATTTTTATCACTAGCCCGACGAGCCCAGACTAGGTGGCTTGAATTGCCATCTCTAGTCTTGAGAGACTCATGGAAGCTTTTATTTCCAAATCGTGTTATATATATAATATAGGGAAAAGGAGCATGTAGCCCCTCCAACTATTCCTGCAGGAGCATTTTGCCCTTTTCTTGACTATTTAGTTCAAATAGCACCTTGAATGTTAAAACTAGGACCATTTAGACTCTTAAATAGATGGCGTTAAGAACGATGTCCACAACCTATCACATCTGTTAATAACACTAATAACCACAGGGGTGGAGTTGTGAAGATCTACAACAATGACGGATTACCATTTTGTGTACAAGGATTTTGAAGTAGCTTCCACACAGTGGGACGATATTCAGGAAAAACTCGAAAATCTTTCTCGAAAGTCGCTGGCATTCAAGTTTCCGTCTTTCACCCCGGCCAAAGACGAGGGCTCTAACCGAGGAAAAAAACCAAGTATGGATCGACATAAAAAATGAGGAAGAGCTTGAAGATCTCGACGGTGATCGGTTCCCGAAGGAGTTAATTATCCGAGTTTCAATTTCACTTTCTAATAATTGAATTTGTGCTGAACTAATTCAGGAGGAATTAATCTGGACACTGTCGATCAGTCGAAACTCTTGTTCATTGACAGATAATTTGATTTATTGAATGTGGAGATATATGCTAATTTAAAAAAAAATGCGATTTGTTTGGGCAATTGAACCTTTTATTTCCTTGCAACGAGACAATCATTAGCTATAATTATTTTTTTCTCATTTTGATTGTTATAGGAAGTAAAGGTTGGTTGAGATGAGGATATATCAAAGTTCGGTTTAGTGATTCTAATTTCAAGATCTGATGACGTTCCTGAAGTTTCACGAGCTTTGTCAAATCCACGCTCTTTTTTTTTTCAGGAATCTTGTACACAAAATGAGAATTCGCCTAATAGAGAGGTATAGTCATAGACGACATTCTTAATGCTGTTTATTTGAGTGTCTAAATGATCTTAATTTTAACTTTTGAGGGCTATTTGATCTAAATACTTAAGAAATGGGCAAAATGCTCCTGGAAGAATAGTGGGAGGGGCCACATGCACCTTTTCCCTATAATATAATCTATTTTTCTATTAAATTTGTTCATTTTTCTCTTCAATTGGAATTAGTTTAATTTTAAAATTATCAATAAATTAAAATTAAAATTAAAAACATTATAAATCCTAATTATAAAATAATCAATTATTAACTAAAAGTGATAATTAATTAATAAAAAAGAATGATAGACTAGCTTTAATTAATGAATGTAAAATGAAACTATAGTACAAGAAATTGAATTTGAAAAAAAAAAATACATAAGATAAACTAATAAAAAGGCAAAATCCTATTTTTGGTCCCTGTACTTTTAAATTTTTCTGAATTGGGTCTCTCTACTTCATTTGATTAAAATGAAGTCTATGTACTGTCAATTTAGTTAAAATGAAGTCTCTGTCCTATGAATTTCGATAAAATCAAGTCCTTGAGGACTTGATTTTATCTAAATTGATAGGAGATGGACTTGATTTTAACTAAAATTGAAAGTACGGATTAAAAATAAAAATAAAAATTAAAAAAATAAATAAATAACAATAAAAAATAAATATATATTGAATTTTTAAGATAACATTTATTTAAAAATTAAAAAATAAATTTAATTATTTTTTTATAACCACTATAATTTTATATTTTGATTTTGATTTATTATTTTTTGAAAAAAAAATCAAACAAAAGTTTTAAAATTTTGATTTTTATTTAATTGATTTTTTTATTTAACTATTGTTTGATTTTTTTTTAATTTACTCTTTTGAAAATAAATTAAAATTACATAATTTTATAAAAATTAAATTATTTAATTTTTTACAATTTATTTTTAAAATTAAAAAAATGAATACAAAATTTAAACTATTTTTTGATTTTTTTTAAAATAATTAATAAAAATAAAACATAAAATTACATTGGTTTCAAAAAATTTAATTAAATTTATATTTTATTTTTATTTAATTTTTTACTTAAAAATTAATTTGTATTTATTTTATTTTATTTTTAATTAATTATTTTTCAATTTTTATTAGTTTATCTTTAAAAAAAAATGAATTTTTATTTTTATTTTTAAATTGGGTCCCTGTACTATCAATTTTAATTAAAATCAAGTCCTTGTACAATGAATTTAGATAAAATCAAGTCCCCCGAAGACTTGATTTTATCTAAACTAGTATAGCACCTGTGCGATGCACAAAAGTATTATTAAAAAATATATGTAAAATAATAAATTTAGTATGTAAAAGTATGAATTATATCGAGTGAATTATGAGGAATAATTTCATTTTTGGTCCCATTAGAGTAGAGTCAAAACACTTTTAATCCCGTATCTCACTGTTTGGTACCAAGGTTTATTTGCTCGACATTTTTGGTTCCATATTTTATTTTATTTTTTACTTTTTCGGTCCAAAAATTAACAACTTACTTAGCAAATATTTGGGGATGTTAATTCTAGAACCAAAAAAGTCAAAAAATAAATTTTGGGACCACAAAAGTAGAGAACATTATATTATGTGCATTGTAATAGCTTGATATAATATAGTTATTACATGTTGATTTTATTTTTCCAACAAAACATACAATCATATATTCATTCTCTATAAATAAAATAAAATCTGGGATAAAAAATGTAGAGTAAATAACATTGGGACCAAAAATGTTAGATGCGGGATTAAAAGTATTTTGACCCTATTCTAATGGGACCAAAAGTGAAATTATCACAAATTATGAATATGAATGATAAAATTAATATTAAAATAAAAAAGTACATTGTCTTTAGAGATTTGAACTTACTAAAAGATATTTATCTAGCTAAGAGAGTATTCAATTCATACAATCTACTTTTTGAATTTTGTAGAGCTCCGGTGGCATGACATATATGCATTGTTTGGCAAATAAAAAGATTATAATAATTGATATGTATTCATTTAGTCAAGTCTAATTTTATGTATGTTGTCTGGCTTCACTTTGCTCTTTTAGTCCAGTCCGATTATTGATATATGTTTGGTTATTTCTCATAAAAAAAATAAAAAATATTCATTGAATCTTTAATGTAATATATAAATTAGTTTAAAAAAAAATTATAAGATTTAACTATTTAAAATATATTAATATATTTAAATTTTAAAACTTGAATACATATATATATATATGTATGTATGTAAATTTTGAAATTCAAATAAATTTTATTTGAATTTTTAATATATTTAATTAAAAAATTCAAAAGATTTAAATAAGTTTTTCAGAGATGATATATAATTTGGTTTGATGGTGCTTCTTGCCATGCACTTTAAGTTACTTATACCCTAAAAGCAATTCAATTTGGTTTTAAATTTTAATTTACTGTTAAAAGAATAGAATTACATACTTACATTTGATCTCAATTTGAAAGACTGAAAAATCTGTTATAATTAGTTTACAATTCTAAAATATTAAAAATTTAATTGATTAAAATATATTTCATATATTTTAAATTGTAAATGTGCACGTGTGTGTGATTTCAAGACTTTAACTATATTTATTCGAACATTTTAATATATTTCATTCAAACTTTATAATTTGTTCATTTAATAAATATTTATAATTTAAAGTGTGTTCATATTAAAAAGTATTTTAAAATAATCCATTGTGTGATACACAGATAAAATATGTATAATTATATATATATTTCTATAAATCATAAATATATATATATAGAAGAAATAAAATAAAATCATTAAAACTAAATATATGTAAGTATATAACAACGTTCAAATTACACCCATTAAATCATGATTTTCATGATTCATGATGTACTTCGCCCCTTTTTTTAAAAAAATTTGTTTTTCCCATAATTTCCCCGATCATCACTATCCACAGGTTAATTCACTCTTACCTGCCTTTTTTATATAAAAAATTTATAGGTCTACAAAATGATTTGTTTATTAATTTATTAGTGTTGAAAAGAGTGTTTTTATTACTAATTATTTAATTTTTCAGATTTTCCATATATTTTGTTATGACATTGTATACTTTTCGACATTACCATTTATAATAAGAAAAATAAAATATTAAAATATTTGGTAAAATAATGATACACAACTAAACAACTAATTACTTTGATCAATTCTATCGATAAAATAATAAAAATAAAAACTTACCAACATAAATAAAGATAAACTTATCAATTCTTATTATGAAGTTTGTCCCAAATTGACGATTGAGAATTTCAGAAGATCAAATGTGATGGTTTACAATAAAAATCGGGATGCTTTTCATCTATAAATCGAAGTCATAATACACCATTCGCTCTATGTTTCTACTCTATCAAAAAAAAAAATCGTAAATCATGCACAAAAATTTAAATAGAAGTTCACCTAATTATTCGTGAGCTATAGGTTCGAGGCACAAAAATTTCAAGAATTCATTCAATCCGACCCAGAGCCTTCAACAACGTCAGCATGCCATTTTACTCTCTGACTCGTGGAATCTGCAAAATAACAATTACATTAGAATGCAACATATAGTACAATACTTCGAATTCAGAATAAATTAATACAACAAATCGGAAAAAAATTCGTACGCTAAACAAACTTAAGGAAAACGATCGAAAAGAATTATGAGTAGCCCTTGTATTTATAACATGAATGTAGGAAAATATATCAATTATGTTAAGGTTAAAAGTAATTACTTACCTTATTTTCTTTTAAAGTTAAATAATTGTTTGATTGATTGAGAAGAGATTTTCGTGCATGCTGCTTAAGAATTTTTAGCCTAATTAATATGATATATATCTATTACCATATATACAATATATTATATTCTAGTGTTAGTGCCCCTAATTAAGGTAAAATATAAATAAATTTAGCGGTGATAATCTTTTAGCGGCTTTGATGGCTATATATATATATATATATTTATATTTATATTCATGTATAAATAAATAATATATGAGATTATATTTTCATTTTCAGAATGTGTAAATAAGCGGGAAAACCTAAAATTTCTATTTGAGGATGCGGTATTGTTATTATATATTATATAGATTTTTTTATGAAAAGACTACTTTATAATAACAACAACAATAATAATAAAATCATCATAAAAGAATAATAACAAAAATCTACGACCCCCAATAATAATAATACAAATTCAAAGGAAAAAAACTATCAAGTCAAATATTCAAAACTTGATAATTAGAAATGGAAATATAGTACACATAACCAATAAATAGACACATATATACTTCAAAAATAAATTTGGATTAAATATGTTAATCGGCCCAATTCTTCTTAGAAACGGAAATACATAAATTATCAGAACTTATTGACTTTTCAAATTACAATACATTTATCTAAAATTAAGAATCAACCAAGAATGTGTGTATATATTTTATGAGATACGATTCAAGATTTAGAGTAATTATATATTACTACTAAATATAATATGACATGATTGAAGATTTAAATTTATAATTTTTTTATGTTCACGATTTTTACATAAAAATAAGTAATATTAAACAATATATAAAATTACATTTCCACTTCTGGATGGTGAAAATGGGCGGGAAAATGTAATTTTTCTATTTGCGGTCACGGAGTCGTTATTATATATTATATAGATATAGATTCATTGTACAGAGGACTTGATTTTATCTAAATTCATTGTAGAGGGACCTCATTTTAACTAAATTGATAGTACAATGATTTCATTTTAACCAAATAAAGTAAAGAGACCCAGTTCAGAAAAATTTAAAAATACAAGTACCAAAAACAGGATTTTGCGTAATAAAATTGACAAGGGAGGGAGGATGTTACACAGTTTGGCAACACATAATTTCATCCGGTCTTGAGAGCACAATTTTAGGAGTTGTAACATACAATTAAGTTTGATAAAAACTCTTGTTAAAGGAAAAATACACTTTGTCTTGAACTATATAATAAAGCCGTAAAAGGTGTCATAAACTATGACTAATTATAATAGATCTTCAATTGTGGGAAAGAACATGATGTGACCAATGCATACCACGTCTCAAATGGCTGAAAATGAGACGATGGAATTGTTCGGATCTCGACTCGAAAAAAGCACGTGAGCGGACATGGCAGCCTTGAGTTCACCACGTCCAGCTACGTGATTTAAGGAAACTGACCCGGAGGTCATTGCCATAGTTCTCCTTTTGTTCTGTGTGGATAGCCTGTGCAGATTTGACGATGGGTAAGTTCCAGACATCCACCTCGATCAATTCAAGTGTTGGTATTTCTCCAATTTCAGATGGGATCTCTTGTAAATGATGGCATTCATAAAGGCTTAGACGCTGAAGCCTGGGAAAGTGGGATCTCTCTGTTATCCATTGATGGAGATCAGCGTTGCTGTCAATGAGAAGCACTTTTAGCTGACAAAACTCGCCCTCACTTGTTTCCCATTTGGTTCCAAAACATGCATCCCTTTTCAGTTTCAAAACTTGAAGATTAGGCAAAGATCCAACAATTGTCATGTCTTCCCATGGAAATCTGCAGCCGCTCAATGTCAACTTTCTCAGCGCCACTGGGAAAGCTACGTTCGCCGAGACACCATCATCATTCTTCAAGTTCAGACAGGGCTCGGCATACAGACTCAAGTTCTCGAGGCTACGCAGATGAACCAGTTTGTTCAACCCATACTCCAAGTCGAACCACCCCTTTTCATACGAGTAAAAAATCCCAAGCTTCTTTAGGTTTGGTAGCATTTCCAAGATCCTTCCCGAGCATGTGAAGTTTCTCATACACGAAAGCGCGTGCAGGTTCCTTAGAGGTGATATTAATGTTTGGGTTTGGCGAGGAATAGGATGAGGTAAGAAGCCATTCAGCAAGATTACATGCCTCAACTGCGGCATTCTCCAAATTGAAATGGGCAGACATGCTGTGAATTGGCGATTCCACAACCGCCTAATCACTAATGTCTGAAGATTCTGGAGGTTGGAGAATGATTCAGGAAGTCGAAGCTCGACTGTCCTGTCAAAAGATTCATATGTAAAAGCGAGGTACCTCAAGTTGATTAGCTCACTCATTTCAGCAGGATAAGAGCTGAAAGTAATGCTCATTGCCTTGAATACTTTGACAAGCCTAAAATGCTTCCAATAATCAAAAGGCCAACGCCCCCCCCGAAAACAACAGAATTGTATGGATGGGATATTGATATTCAGCGCAATCCACAGCATCATCATCAGAAACATTATCGCTTATGATGTGAAGAAGAAAATTCTCATCCCGGCATTTTCTTAAACAGAGATCTCTCAAGACATCATGGATCTTGACAGCTTTGATCTTTCCATCGTGCCTCTTCTTTTCTTCTTTTCGACCAAAACAAGGCTTCTTCTGCCCAAATCTTCCAAATACTCGTATCCCAACTCTTCCATTTCTTTTGATTCATTTGATATCAGAAACTCTTCCCCTGCCCACAATCGAATGAGTTCTGAGGCATTGATTTCGTAATCTTCTGGAAAACATCCCATGTAAAGAAAACAAGGTCTCAAATGTTGAGGCAAATGCATATAGCTCACGGATAATATATCAAGACCATCACTTGTATTCACAGCTTCAGACACATTTTTAGCAATCTTTTCCCAAGATTCTTGCATTTGATTGAGCTTAGATAGAACTCCAGCTATTAGCACAATGGCAAGGGGAAGCCCTCTGCATTTCTCTGCGATGAGTTTTCCAATTTTCTCTAACTGGGGAGGGCAGCTACAACTGCAATTCCCCACCTGTCCAAACACTTCCTCTTTGAGTAGCCTCCAGCTTTGATTTACAGACATCAAACGCATCTCGTGAGCAGGAGGATTGTTCGGAGAGTCGACAACGTAAGAAGCTACATTTAGGTCCCTCGTAGTTATTATTATCCGACTCCCATTGAACTCATCTGGAAACATCCATCGTAAATTATCCCACACATTCGTATCCCACAAATCATCCATCACTATTAGATATCTCCTCCCTTTTAAGGTTTTATACACTTCCTCTCTCAATGATACCTCATCCGTATTCTTATATTCTCCCTTTCTAAATAAGTAGTCCTCACCTTTTCTATTATGATCACTATCATTCTTGATGGAACGCAGAAGCCAAAGAAGAATTTGTCTTAAATCACAACGTTGGGATATTGTGGCCCAAGCACGCAAGTAAAAGTGATGAACATTTAAAGGGTCGTCGTAAGCGTACCTAGCAAGAGTCGTCTTCCCAATCCCTCCCATCCCCACAATTCGGATGATTTCAAGTTTAGATGATGACTCTCCACATAGCCGACTATTTATCTCCTTCAACTCTTCTTCTATTCCGATGATTCTTGATGACATCGGATTTTTCATGATCTGCATTCTTCCAGATTCAGAAAACTTCATTTCAATAAAAAAAATGATAATAAAAAAGGTGGAGAGAAAATTAAACGAGGAAGAGAAAGGTTGGAAAATTTGAAGTGAACAGAAAGAAAATGGACTTATTTCATAATTTTTAGTACGGCCTTCAATGGATGGATGCGACACCATACGAAACAACAATGAAATCTCTTGTCAAACATGTTGCAATAAAAATCAACATAATATCGCTATGCGCAAATAATAACAAGTTCAATAGAGTCGCTTTGTTTGTGAGGAGTGCTTTCTTTATCAACTAAGTTGTTAATTATTGACCTGTGTAAATGAAGTCTCAATTTTGACGCTATTTACAACAACCATGTGGTCTTAATATATAAACGTAACGCGCAGTAAATCAATAAGACAAAAACACATATCTTAAAGAAAATGCAATGAAAGCATCACTAGCTTTTTTTAATATAATTATTATTGTTTATTAACCATTTAACACTACAATTGATGCATTTCTTCATGCATGGCCTAAGTGCCAAACTGAAGATAACTGATATTAACACAAAGCAAGAAATATCTCATGTTCTCTTTTCTTGCTTATATATAATGATACTCGCATGAGATTTCTTGTTGCAATCTCTGCATTAGACTCTGTGTTACACTTTTAATTATAATTTTTTCTTATATTTTTTCCTTTAGTTTTATTTTTATGTGATTTAATTTATTTTTACGATTGTTTTAATAGGATTCACCCCATCCACCTAGGGTTCGATCATAATCATTTTCTAGTAATTAACTTTTAGTTTTCAATTAATAATTCATTATTATGGTTTATTATTCAAAATTAAAATTTATTATTTTTTAATTCACTTTTTATTGATAAATGTTGACTATGATTAGCTATATTATAGTTAATTTTTATTTTATGATAAATATTATTAAAATCATAAATTTGATAGTGAAACATAAATTGAAACACTAAGTAGTGCAACAGGAAATTTGAACTGAATGATACTAGATGTGAGTGCCTCCGAACATAATAATAACGACTCTAATAAATAAACTTTAGTAAAGGTGTATTTTAAATTTTATTTTATAGTGATAAACTGATATTTTACACTAGTTTTCGTATTATTTAACTATGTTTTATATAGTTTGCTCGTGTTTTAATATCAGTTTAGTCGGATTTCACTCGATATTGGAATTTGGTATGTTTGTGGTTTTTGTAGGTTTGTTCCTTTTTGTCTATTTTCGAGAGAAGAGATCATTGATAATGTCCCGAGGTTGCACAATGAAGAAGTCGGGTCGAGAAAGAAATTAAAACTACATAGAAGAGGACTCGCGAGTGGATTCACGAGTCCGATCATGAATGAACCACGGACCACCTTTTGGAAGATCACTACTGGGAAAGGATTCGTCATCAGAAAAAATCACGAGCGCGGTCGCGGATTTCAGAGAGCCCGTGAATTTTGGTGCCACATCGGCTGTAGAGACTCAGATTTTTTTATAAAATTTGCTACATTTTATTTCTAAAAATAATATTTTATAATGCATGTTATATTGTTTATTATTTAGTTGGGCTAGGTTGGCTTTTAAGTGGGCCAAGAGGTTTGGATGAAGTTGGGCTTAAGTTCATGCGCTTTATTTTATTTTATTTTAATTATTCTATTATTCCTTAATTATTTTAATTATAAAATATTTATTATTAATCAATTATTTATATTATTAGGTGGCACGTGGACTTAACTAACCCGTATTATTTTTTCAAATCAAGGTGGGGAAATCCGATGTGACGCACATTATTGTTTATCCTTGTTATGTTCTTATGCAGGTTCACAATTATTTACATGTAGGTTACAACAATTAATATTGACTGACAAGCTGCATATGTCCCGATATATTAGCCTCGTGCTACCTATATTATAATTTGTTATAATTGTGTAATTTGGATAAATGCGGTCACCACTGAGTCAATAACACTCACCCCAAAGCTATTACATTTTTTAGGTTGATGATTTATTCAGGCGATGTGCGTGGTGATGTGTGATGATGGATTTTAAAGAGCTTTTAGTGTTTACCTTCCGCTGTATTGATGTCAAATATTTTATATTTTAATAAAAGTGATGTTCTCTTTATTTTTTTATATTATGAAAATTGGGGCGTGACATTGGTGACACGTGGACTCGCTACTTGAGTCGCGAGTGACTAGGTCGGTAATTATGTGGGCCAGTCCGAATTTGAGTTGGTTTTGGGCTCGATTTTCCTAAGTATTTAAGGGTTGTTTTTCACGAAAATTGCACACTTTTACCATACTCTAAATTAGCCAATCGAGAGAATACAACAGAGAAATAGAAGGCGAAAAACAAGATCGAGGGATTCACGTGTTTTCAAGATTAGAAGCAGATATAATCTTTCGGAATTTATTTTCTTTAATTCTTGTCATCAAACAATGAATACTTTGTGAATATTTTTATTTGTTTATTTTATGATGAACAACTAAACTCTAGAATCTAGTATTCTAGGGTTGATTATGATTCAAATATAAAGTTCATTTAATTAATTATGTTTATGTGCCTATGACTTAATTATGTTTTAATTGTTCTTGTGCATAATTTTGCATTGTTTAATTGGCCATTAAATAATATAATTAATGTGTTGATTCATAAATCGAAAGAGGAGTTTTAACACAAGATGTGGAATAATTAACTTGGTGATCAATATCACTAGAGAGAGTTGCGATTATTTGATAGAGCAATAAACCTAATGAGCATTTAGGAGTTGTGTATTTGATCATTAATGGACACATTATTATTTAATTTGTTATCTACACCCTATGCACTTCGAGATGAGGTTTAGAATAGGTTAGTGGTTGTTCTAGCATAATTTGAGTCTCAACATATGTACATAAATGGAATTGGTTAAAATGATGAATTAATTGATGACTATACAATCTTAAAATACGTCTGTCTTTCACTGTTAATTTCCCTGTGTGTTTTAACATGTGGTTGAGTTGAGTACTTTAATTAGATTAGTTCTTTAGTTAATTTAATACATTCAACTCGTTGAGTAGTATCTAGATAATTGTAGGTGATTTAATTTAGATAATTAGTAGCTTAAAGTATTAAGTGTCGACATTGTTCATTACTATACTAAAAGTTTCACTGTACGCTTGCAGATTAAGTGAAAATAAATACTGAACATATAGGGAAATTAATATGTTAGATTGAGTTTTTTAATAATTGTTGAATGTTATTTAAAAGGTACAGTTGATTAATTATTCGATAATTAAAGTATATATTTTTTTTAAAAAAATCTTATCAAAATTAATAAATATAATTATAATTGATTATTTTGTAATAAAATTTATTTTTAAAGTAAAGATTATTAAAACATTAAAATTAAATAGATTGAAGCATAGATTATAAAAAAAAAATATTAATTCTCAGCCATACTAATAAATGTTAATTATGCACCTTGTCAGGTGCATGAGTGCATCACTTTTTTTCTGCTGAAAAAATATGATTTCATTTTTCGTCTAATATGAGTTGGACTTCCCTCCATCAGCTGCAAATAACACTATTTTAGACGGGCCGGCCCACTTCAATTCGGACCCAGCCCACCTCAATTTGACCCAGCCCTAATCCAAAAAAAAAAATCTAATTGAAGCCAAAAAAAAAAAACTTGAAGCTCAATGTTGCCCAGCATCTCTCGCGCCTCATCCATCGCGGAGGCCAAGTCCTCGCCACCGTGAATCATCACCGCCATGAACCTTTTCATTATCGTCGCCGTGAACCTTGGCAACAACTTCAAATACCAGGTTGTCTCCATCTATTAGGGTTTGCGACATCAATATTAGCTCAAAATCTGAGTTGGATCTATATTCATCCAAATTGACGTAAAATCAACTATCATAACATCATAGAACGTACTTTTATCGAATTTGAGTTCAAATTCTGATTTTTTATTTTTATTTTTAATTTTGGATTAAAGGTTACAATAAAAAAATGGATGAAGAACCTATAATGATACATGAAAATTCTGGGGAAGAAGATGCTACTGTTGCAGATAATGAACTCCATCTAGTTATTCATGACAAATCTGGAGATGAGAATCATGAACATAATGATGAAAACGAGCAGAGCATTACATTGATTGAAAGAGGTGAAAAATCTAATCTTATGTATTTCATACGTCTACATGTTGTGGTACTTTCTTTTGCACTCATTGTTACTTTTATGCAATACAGTAAATACGTTTGACCTCAGTGGCTCTCTAATTGGTTTCAAAAGAGAGAGTTTTAAAGAGATGTATGAATTATACTGTCTACATGCTCGGGAGGTTGGATTTAGTGTCAGAAAAAATACTCAAAGGCGCAACAGTACCAGTGCTGTGACAGAGAAATATTATGTTTGTTCTAGTGAGGGAGTTAGAAATAATGCAGCAATTGTTCCTTTGAACAATCAAGAAAAAAAGTGGACACGGAGAAGAAATATTACACGTACAAATTGTAAAGCATCATTGAGGGTAAGGAGAGGCCAAGATGGATTGCTTGAAGTCATTGAACATGTTCAAGAACATAACCATGAGCTTTCTAGGAAGGAATGGAGTCACAGACATAGATCTCAAAGATCAATTACAGATGACAAAGTTGTTCGTATTCAAGACATGATCTCTTCGGGCATGAGAGCAAGCGACTCATATAGATATATGGCAAAAGAAGCAGGGGGCGAGCATTTGGTTGGCCATACGATGAAGGATCACTTGAATTTTGTAAATAGAATGAAGATGAGTGCAATTGAAGTGGGGGATGCACAGAGTTTCATTGACATGTTAGGTCAAGATGGAACTGATGATGAAGACTTTTTTTATAGATTTAAATTGGATAGTGATGGAAGACTATCTAATGTGTTTTGGAGAGACTCTATGATGTGTGAAGATTATCACTTGTATGGTGATGTGGTTGTTTTTGACACAACCTATAGGAACAACAAGTATAACATGATTTGTGCGCCCTTTGTTGGACTTAATAACCATAAGAAGAATGTCATGTTTGGGTCTGATGGGGAGGCATTGCAAAACTTTTTCCGCTTCTTTGATTTACTCACTTCCGCAGAACTAAAATAGAAAATAAAAAATTGAAATGAATATATAACAGGAAAATAAAATCAAAACATAACACGTAACAAAATTCAAACACGTAAGCAAACTTCATAGTATATACCTGATTTGTGCTTTCCCTTTCACAGCTTTCTTGAACATATGCGTTGCTTCATTTGCAGCATTTTCATCAACAACCTGTGTGTTGGAATCAATTTTCTTATTCTTCTTCAGCTTTCTCTTCATTGTGAAAATCTGAAATACAAACAATTTGATAACATTAGAAACCTGAAACATAAACAACACACATCATATATGAAAGTTACAAAAAAAATGAGCCAACAGATTGTATGTGTACAAAACAGATACATACTCATGTGATACTTATATGTGAGCAGCATGATACTTATATGTGAGCAGCATGATACACTAATCTATAACAAAGCAAAACATTCCGAGAAAAACACACCATCAACTCACAGAGATGAAAATAAGGTTTATTCAATTAATCCAGACATCACTTTTCAACTTACAAAATTAATTCCCCTGATTGTATAAGAAAAAAAACACATACATACTCAAGTGATACTTATATGTGACTAGCATGATACTTAAATGGGTAAGAACTGATACTAATCTTGAACAAAACAAAAAATTAAGATAAAACAAAACAGCAACTAACAGAGATGAAAATAGGGTTTATTCAATTAATCCAGACATCACTTTTCAACTTACAAAATTAATTGCATTGATTGTATGTGTACAAAATAGATACATACTCAAATGATACTTATATGTGACTAGCATGATACTTAAATGCGTAAAAACTGATACTAATCTCTAACATATCAAAATGTTCAGAGAAAACACAACAACAACTAACAGAGATGAAAATAACTTATATTCAAATAATATATACATCATTTTTCAAGTTACAAAAAAAACTCCATTGATTGTATGTGTATAAGACAGAGACATACTGATGTGATACTTATATCTGAATAGCATGATACTATAATGGGTAAAAAGTGATACTAAACTATAACAAAAGAAAACATATAGAGAAAACCACAACAGCAACTAATAGAGATAAAAATAAGTTATATTCAATTAATCCAGATATCATTTTTCAAATAACAAAACTCAATCCATTGATTGTAAGTATAGAACACAGATACGTAACACAACTGCTACATATATGTGAATAGAATGATACTTAACTGTGTAAACACTAATATTGTGGTATGGTTTGATTATAATAAACTCACTCGAGATTGTGAATAACAGATACAAAGAAAACAAGAACAGCAAATAACAAACATGTATATCAAAAAATCTACCAATAACTCCAGAAATCGAGTTTGAAGCAACAATATATTGTATACATATATCAAATCTGACCCCACTCATAAACATATGATTTCTTAATAGGAAATCTGAGAACATTAACAAACATAATGTATCTATAAATCAAACAAAGAACATGAACAAAAAACAAAAGAGGGGAAAAAAATCCCAACGAAAATAGATCAAATACAAACAACACATATTTATTTTTGGTTCAAATACATGATTAGGTGCTACATTAAAAAAAATCACAGAAAATTATAAATTAAAAACGAGATTAAATAACCTAAAAATGTGAAGGAACTAACCTGGAATGAAATCGCGCGTATTCAAAAAAAAAACCAAAAAACTCGATCGAAGTCACAACGTCGGGTCTTCACTTGAAACCATCGAAAATGAAACAAACAAAAGCAACAAATTAAAAATAAATAGCAGTTGCTTAAAAGAAATAAAAAAAATTGTAAACTAGAGACGAGATTAAAAAATCTAAAAAGGAGAAGAAACGAACCTGGAATGAAATCGAAATCAAGAAAAACACCGGAGAACTCAATCGAACTCACAGCGTCGGATCTTCGCTTCACACCAAGCTTCACGGTTGTCGGAAAAATCTATGGAACGAATGACGGTGCCTCTTCGCTTGCAACTACAGGACATCAGTGCCGGAAAACTCCATTATAATGAAGAGGCGAGAGCTTATGTGTTCAGGCTAGGGTTTTTCAATTGGGAGGAAAAGTGAGAACGGCTGCGCTTTAGAGTGAAATTAGGGTTAGGAGTGAATCAGAATGAGGGAGGAGCGGGTTTTTTTTATATATATATATCGGGTCGGATAAACCCCGTATCCGACCCGTCTGAAATAGTGCTATTTCCAGCGGCTGTAGGGAAGTTTTTGCGAATTTTTTTTCCTGTTTCTGTGATGTTTCAATTTCACTTTTAAAGCATGTTATCCGTACATTTTATTCAATGAAATTTAACAAAAGTTTAAAATCATAAATTAACATTTATAACAAAAAAATGAATTCAAAATTAAAGTAAATCTAAATTTTGTTTTTTCATTTGGATTTGATCATTTGACCACCGTTATTACGTCTTAGTTTCCAACTTACACATCACCTAGCCTTTGCTTAGTGAGGAGTATTCGTTATCCAAACTATATATTCAACAAAGTAATACGTGAAAAGATAAAATATTTGTTTTTTTTTTTGAAGATAAAATATTTGTTTCGTAAATCAAATCCTGTAACTCGTACTTTTGAATCAGCCCAAAGGTCCAGTACTTTATAGTCTAAAAGATTATATAATTTATAGTCTAAAAGACGTTATACCGAAACTTCACATAACTTATGTATAAACATATTGAAGCATAATAATATAATTAATTAGATTCACACACGCTGCCTTGATGAACCCAAACGAAAAGAGAAGGACTCGAAAATGTTTTAAGAGGAACTTTAAATATTTAGTGTGATTATTGTGTAGGAGAGTTCAACTATTTATACAAGAAATTGGGGATTAATCGTGTAAGAGGAAAATATTGGATTGATTCAGGTTCCTTGGTGAATCAGTGGAGGAGACGAGAGGGAGGTGACACTCTTAAAAATGTTGTGTGGTAATGGGCTCTCAACTACAGAGGCTCACACATTGAGCTTGCATTTTGGATTTGGAAAAATATTTAGACTTAACCTAAAATAAAAATATACATGGACGTCCAATACTTAGAAGTTAGAAGTTAGAATATAAAAATATAAATTTAAATAAATTTTATGCCGTATTTAAAATACACAAATTATATCGCTCTAAACATATCGGCACCACTTATGGGATTCAATAATTTAATTTATTTTAATGAGATATATAATATTAGAAGAAGAAAAATGTCGTAAAGCTTTAAAAAAAGTCGGTGATTACAACTTTTGATCAGTGTGATATATTATAACTTGTATTTAAATACAACAAATGAAATAAACATCACATGTAATGCACGCTTTAATTACTTTTATATCTATCTTGTTACACAAATGGACACGGACTGAATAAAGAGAATGGTGTTTCTAAATACACCACAAATTTTTCATTATACACCACTATTAAAATTAATTTAAAAGTAATTAATTATTAAATTATTTAAATACCCTTTTAGTTTTATTTTTCCTTTTCTTTTTTCATGTCTTCTCTAATGTGTTCTTTGTCTGATTCCGCCGATCATCCACTTAGAATCCGGTCATATGAAAAACTTCCAAAAGATTCAGAATTTTTTTTCATTTTCTAGAAACCCGTACACACCCAAACGTTTCTTCGCAAACCTTAATAAGAAAAAAACTCCGTAGTAAGAAAAATTCGGTTCGGTTGGCAATGGCAGATTTTGGCGGAGCGGAGAAGGCGATGACAGAGAATTTCTCATTAGAGAGAGGAAGAAGACGACGCGCACGACAACTGATTTATCATTTGGGGAGAGAGAAAGAAGACATAATCCATTTAAGAGAGAGGGAGAAGACAATGCACCGCCGCATCAGATTTTTTTGTTTGGGGAGAGATGGAGAACCGAGAAGATGCAGAGACACCAACCTTTTCTTTTCTTTTTAATTGGTTAAAATTATTTTTTTTTAATTAAAGGGTAAAAATGAAAAAAAATTGTGGTGTATAAGAAAAAAATACTGAAAAAAATTATATTGGTGGTGAATGTAGTAAATGTGGTGTATATTGAAAAAATGGTGGTGCAAATAGCAACACCCTAAAGAGAAATAGGAATGAAGATGTAAAGGGAAGAAAATCTAGCCACGAACTAAACAATTCTGAATAATGAATTGATCCTAAATGCACCAGACAGACATTCGATCCAAAACCACCACCATCTTAGACAGACCACAATTTTGAAGCTGCAAAACAGAACATAAGAAGAAATTAATTCAAAATAAATAAATAAATAAATACGAGTAGAGATCCTCTAGTCCCATTTGTGTGTGCCAACCGTGTGCCACCATTAAAATTATATATTGTTAATAATGTTTTTATAAAAATAAAATTTGTTTTATCATAACTAATAATAATTAATATTTATTGTAAAAAAATTAAAATTTTAAAAAATTATATACCCTAAATTTGGAATAATCAACCCCAAAAATCAATTATATTAACTAAAAAATTAAAATTAAATATTAAAAAATAATTATAAACCCTAATTGGATGGAATAAACCCTAAATAATAATGTAAAATTATGCTAAATAAAAAAAAATTAAAATTAAAGAAAAAAATAAAAGAAAAAGTAATAATTTTGAGGTGTGACACACGGTTGACACACACAAGTTGGGACTAGAGAATCTCAAGTGAATACATGCATACATACCTGTTTTGGAAATGGTCCATTTATAATCACCATTAACAGCCCAGAAAAAGTAGCCGCGTAGGTGTAGGGTTCTAGCGTAACCAATCTTGACTGCAACAGTCCTCTTATCATCGTATCCAACCCAATAATCCCCTGCAACCGAGTACACCGAGGCCGTCTCCACGTCATACACAACCTTGGCCTTGTTGTCCTTATTAAACTCCACCACCTCAGCATAAGTCAGCACTCCGGTCTTGTTCCAACCGGGTCCCACATCCACCGCCTCTGCACCCACACCGTGGACATTACGGTCCTTTAGCTGCCACGTCCTCCCGTACAAGGGCAGCCCCATGATCAACTTGCTACGTGGCACCCCCACCCGGATCCATGACCCGAGCCCGTAGCTGCTGCTGATATTGCTTTTCGGGTCGAATAGTGCCGCTTGGGCGCCCGTGAAAGATGTGTTCCACGCTCCATGGTAGTCGTAGGTCATCACATTGATCCAATCCAAGTTCTTGCTGACTGAATCTGCCGGATAAGCTCGCTGGACGCCGGAGAGAAACGTGTCGGCGGAGTAGTACACCGCCGCCGTGAGGAGGAGCGCCTGCCGCCCGGTGGCGCCGGCCTCCTTCTCCACCTCTGCGCGCCACTCCTCCAGCAAGTATCCCAAGTTCTCCATATCCGTCGGAGTTTCAGGAAACTCCCAGTCCAAATCAACTCCATCGAATCTGTTCCAAGATAGATAGATATATATTAGAACGTGCGTAGTTCATAAAAACTCGTGTCAAACTGTTTGATGGGTGGTCATATAACGAACCCGAATTTTCTTGCGACTTCTATGCTTGAATGAATGAAAGCTGCGCGAGACGAGAAAGTGGAGGCCATGCGGGAGAAGAGGGCCGTGCCTTCGGCGGCGCCGCCGACGGAGAAGAGTGTCTTGACTGGAGGGTTCTTTGCATGAAGAGTGGATGTGAAGTTTAGAAGAAAGGGAGCTTCTTGTGTTTGGTCTATGTCAAATTTGAAGGTGACACTATTTGGGGATAGAAATGCGTAGTATATGTGAGTGTAGAGCTTAGTTTTGATGGAAGAGGGAGGAAAATTATCTTGAACCCACGAAGGATAGTAAACGCCTTTGATCGGCAGAGCAGAGTGTGAAGCCATTGCAGAAGATGCAGAGAGAATGAAGAATGCTGCATAGATGCAGAATGTGCGAGTGTTCTGGGATGCTGCCATTGTTAGAGCTTAAGAAGCAAGCGCTATGTGGTTATGATTGATATATGTATACATGTGTGTGTGTGTGGAGAGAGAGAGAGGGGTGTTTTTACAATCAATATGTGCTTGATTAAATAGTTTATATGATTTTTTGGATGGATATGCTTATATGTATTGGTGAAGTAGTTGTCTATGAAGTTGAAAATGTAATAGAAAAGTCTGCATCTTGTTGGATTGAATGGTAAGAGAGAGGGTTGAATATTTCTTTCACCACTCTAGAAAGCCGTCCTATATATTTTTTTAATAATAACTTGGGACATTTTAAAGCGGGATGAGATCCTAGGCGCACATGCATATATCCAATTTCATTTTTCTATTATACATTTCATATTTTTGCGGTATATTTTTACGTTACATTACACTTTGTGTATACATATCAAATATACGTACATTTGTATAAATTTCAATATACGTAACATATATTGATAATAGTGAAATAATATATATAACGTGAAATTTTATGTGGCAAATTTTGTGTGTTCGCTTGTGTATCACATTAAATTTATTATTTCAATAATAACAATTGTAAATATTTATCAAAAAATAATGTAAATAGAAATTAAAAATTTATTAATAAAATAATTGACCATAATAATCAATTATATTAAACTTAAAATTAAAAATAAAAAATAATTGTAATTCCCAATTAGAGACTTTTAACCTTCCTCACAACTTTTGACATGAAATAATTGGTTCATTAGACCAATTCCATTCAATTCAACTATAATAATATTTGTTTCCTAATTGACTTTGGGGCAGACTTGTGTTAGACCGTCTAACGGATCACTTATGTTAGACGGATCTCTCCTGATCCGACCCGGTTCCGACCCGACCCGCCATATATATATATATTAAAAAAAATCAGATTTTTTTTCTCCCTCAGCGCTCAGCTATCGCTGCCATCTCGCCTAGGTTTTCTCTCTCAGCTCGCCGCGCCGCTAGATTTTTCCGTTCAGCTCGCCGCCCCGTCCACGTCTTCCCCATCCAGATCATCGCGCCGCCTAGGTTTTCCCGTCAAGCTCGCGGCGGCGCCGCATATATTTTCCCCCTCCGGCGAATCATGAACGATTCAATGGATAATTTGAGAAAAGTATGTAATCTTCCTCCCGTTTGAATTCTGATTAATTTCGGTGAAGAAACAATAGCAACCACTGGTATGTGTTCTTATTTTGGAAGATTTGAAATTTTGTAGCAATTTTTAACCAATTATTAGGTATATCAAATTTTGAATTCAAATTGTTCGATAAAATGCTACTTTGAACTGATTCATTAAAATTTTGATTTAGTAATCTATTAGTGTTATAATAAAGTGATTTAAATTTTCTAAATTTCATATATATTTATACTTGATAATGAAGACAATGTCGAAGATGTAGAAAAAACATCTATCAACGAGGATGAATCTGTTATTGCAAATTGACAGTAAATAGTACTTTAGTTCCATTCTTTGATTTTGTAATAAATCAACTGCAAAATGTATTTCGTAAATTAGTGATACTTCTATGATATTTAGTGATACTTTCTATCGTGATAGTAATCCTTCATTTTAATTACGATTCTGCCTGAATAGATCAACAAAACTATAAATTGCATGAATATATTGAATTTTGTACACTAGTGATACTTCTATGGTATTTAATGATACATTTTACACATTTATTGACAATATTTTTTTCTGCCTCGGTAAATCAACAAAAGTGCACATCACACGTTATATTATATTTATATACAATAGTGATACTTCTATGGTATTTAGTAATACTTCAATAGTATTTTGTGAAGAGCTGTTGAGTACATAACAAGGTCGTAGCATATGTTGAAGAGTTGTTGAGTACAGTGCCTTCTGTGGTGGATAAGGATATTTCAAGCTCTTCTATTCCAATATTGGATCTTGCACGTTCAACCACAAAGGATAGGAGAAAAAGAATCAAAGGGCACCTTCAAAAAAAAAAAAAGAATACAGGTGGCACTTCAATTTTAAAGGAGTTTGGGTTCAAAACCCCTAATCCCAGATTATTTTGAGAAATGTATCCCATATTATATTATTGAAACTGTGATTATCAAATAGTGTTACTTCACGGATGCTTAGTGATACTTTATTCATCATATAACTTGTAATTTTCTTATTATATTACTGTTAAATCATAAAACATGTTATATTATTTCTTGATAAATTATTTTAACAAAATGATTTGCATTAAATTATTCATGCAGTAAATAATGTTACTCCACAGCATCCACAGTGATACTTTATTCATCAATATTGATACTGTGATTTTCTTCCTCATATAACTTGTGATTTTCTTATTATATTATTGTTAAAATCATGTAACTTGTTGCATTATTATTGTAACATGTTACTTAAAAAAAATGAAACAGTGTTACTCAAAAATCATGCAGTAAATAGTGTTACTTAATGGTATTCATAGTGATACTTTCTTCATCACTAATGATACATTACATATAATTTATCAATTTCTTATTTTTGATACTCGTTACATTATTATTGATATCAAAACATGAAAAAAAATACTTAATACATTTTTGTAACAAAATGCTTTGCATTAAATTAATATGAAGGATATAATAGTAAATGATTTGTAACAAAATGCTTTGACTTCATGTTCAGAGCAAGAATCTTCAGCATTCTTATCATTACTATCATCAGATTCCTCATCATCATGTTCACTGCAATATGAAAAGTAAATTAAAACATTGAAGTATTACTAATAATCCATGTGAGCATTATTATCTATCCAGTAAGTATCACTAATGACGAACAAAGTATCACTAAGTCAAACAACCACTAAGAAAAGATAAAGTATAACATAATTAAAAAAAAAACTCACTGAATTATACAGTTAAGCATCACTAAGTAAACAAAACAGTAGCACTATTTAAAAAACAAAGTATCACTACTTATTAAACTCAAGAATCACTAAGTCAAAATTAAATGATGACCAAGTAAATGTAAAAGTATCACTAAGTAAAAATAAGTATCACTATCCAATGAATGTAAAAATAAGTAATAATAAGTAAAATAGTATGACTAAGTAACAGAAAAGTATTACTAATTAACATAAAAGTATTATTATTTAAAAAATAAGCATCCCTACTTATAAAAGTCGGGAATCACTAAGTCATAAGTAAAGTATCACTAGGTAAAAATAAGTATAACAAATTGATGTAAGTATCACTAACTAACATAAAAGTATCACTTAAAATATGTCAAGTATCACTATTTAAAAAATAAGCATCCCTACTTATAAAAGTCAGGAATCACTAAGTCATAAAGTAGAGATAAACCTGAAGAATGTAAAAGTATCACTAAATAAACATAAAGTATCACTAGTTAAAAATAAGTATAACAAATTGATGTAAGTATCACCAACTAACATAAAAGTATCACTAAAAACCTGTTAAGTATCACTATTTAAAAAATACAGTATCACTAACCAATAAATGTAAAAATAAGTATCACTAAGTAAAATAGTATCACTAAGTATTACTAATTAATAATCCAGCTCGTCGCTCCAATTCGATCTGGAAACTCAGTCTAAAGCACCACGGCAGCAACCTGCTCGACTCCTATGAACTCCAAGTGATCACTCGACAGCTTAACCGTGCTATCAGTGCCTCAAACAGCCCGTCAACTCCTCGTTCATTTCACCTGAAATCCGCTTTCTACTTGCACCAAAAGATCCAATTAACGGGGAAAAAGATTCAATTATATTATAACAATGCCCATGAACAACAAACATGTTTCAAAATAACATCATTTCAAGCAGGTTGCAAGGGCTTCAGTTGAATATGTAGTCATATTGTTTTTACCAAATAAGTCCTTCGCATTCTCAAATCCATTCTCTAATTTCAAGTAACCACTAATCATGGTGTTCCAAGATACTAAATTCTTCATCTATGAAGGCATTATATCAAACAGTTCCCGCACTAAACTCACCATCCCGCACTTCACATATCCATCAATCATCAAATTATATGAAAAAGAATTATTTCTAGGCATCCTATCGAAAACCAGCCTCCCAGATTGAACAATCCCGCACTGTAATGTATTCACGCAGCAAACAAAAACAACTACGGTAGCATCAAGTAAGACCAATCGATCGATTTTCATGCTGTGTATTTAGAAAAGACAGCGATTTGTTAAGACCTAGGGGAAACGAAGTTATCATAAGATTTTATGTCATAGTTCAGAATTTCCGTATCATTAGATGCTTTTATAATATGGCACATAAACTCATGTCTTCACTAGACTAATTAACCTTTAAAATTTTCTGCACTTTCAACAATTATAAAACCCTTCCAAGTTAATTCAATTGAGAAAAATAAAAACATAAAAAATTTGATTGAGCTCTTCCAACAAGAAGATTAAAAACATAATGATGAAATATCAGTTTACTAAATGACCACAAGGCCCTAAATATATTTTAAAATTTTATGTTTTCCAACCTAATGCATGCTTCTGTATTTAAGCATATCTTATCTGGTTTCACAAATCTTTAGCAATTAAAAGAGTATAAATATGTTCAGAAACATTCACGAAAATGAAATACCCTTGAAAAAGTAATTTTAAAAACATAACAAACATCGATCTTGAGATCACATGCATTCATATTAGATCACTTAGTGCAGTTAACTATATATGGATGATTAACAGAATTAATTTATGCAAAAAGATTCAGTTATATCAGTACTCCCATTCTTGTCTCGGACCAGTTGAAGTTAATTTTCATCAAACATATGTCCTTCAAGCTAGAGTATGGTAAATAACCAATAGCAGCAATTTAACCCACCTTCGCTGTTCCCAAGTTCTTAAATCCAGAATTTCCCATTATCAACAGCATCAGGCTATCAGCCACAATACTAATTAAACGATAGAATCTAGTTCAAAACATAGACCACATTCATCTATTGTACATACATGTAAATCAAACAATTCTTCAAAAAAAAGTCCGACCCAAACCCAAGTTTCAACATCAACCCATGAATCTGCATTTCTCTGCTCAACAAACACAACCTCGAATAAGATTTCAACACCAACGAGAAGGAATACTCATCCAGCAAGACCTCTCTTACAAGCATTAACACAAACAGCTGGAATGCGTTCTCACAAGCATTAACACAACTAAAATGCCCTAAAATCAAAAGCCCTAAATTACAAAAAGCCATAAATGGACTCACAGTATCAACTTCTAGTATGCGCCAGAGATGTTGACCTCGCAGAATCAGATTTGAATGTGACTGGAACACCGGTGGTCGGAAAGTTGCTGACGGTGGTGGTGCTCGTAAAAATTTCACCAATAGTTGTCTCGAATGGTGCGGAAGAGCGAGAATAGTAACGGTTGTGAATGGTGCGGTTGACTAATATGCAGAAGGAGTGCGATTGTGGGGAGGAGCGGAAGAGAGAGAACGAGCGAGAGGGAGAGAGAGAGAGAGAGCGAGCGAGAGGGAGTGAGCGATGAGGGATTCAATTTTGAGGGATCCAATTTTTTTTTTTTTAATATATATATACCGGGTCGGGTCGGGTCGGATCCGGGGAGATCCGTCTAACGTAAGGGGATCCGTTACGTTAAACGGTCTCATACAAGTTTTTGTCATTGACTTTTTGTATTGTTGTGAATTTGTGATACACCTAATAATTATGTATGAGATACGAGTGTAAGGTTGCGGATTGATTTGGATTTGACGAAAGCATCAATTAAATGAATTTTCAAAAATGGACACGTGAGGGATGCATATATTCTTGAGATCTTAAGCCAATGATTTTCCAGTGTTCCTATTATTCACGGAAGTTCATAGATAATTCTTTATAAAACCAAATCATTAATTTTTTTTTTTTGGTTTTTAGTAAAGCTCGATCTTCTAGAACACATGTTAAACATATATATGAAAGGTTGTTCAATTTTTATTATTATCATATATCATATATACGTACATGTGTGTGTGTGTATTCTAGCAATATTAAATATATACTAGTTGTAATGTGTATATTGATAATATATTAGTAAGTTACATGTACATTCAATCAGGGAAGTCTTTTCCTCAAAAATAAAAATAAATTAAGGAGTTCCAAGTAGTAAATTTCCCATGTGTAGATAAATGATCGAGATTTAAGGTTAAAATTGCATCGCTCTTTCCTCCGAAAATATATATATTTTACGCATAATATATATAAACAGAATGAAAGTGAGATATGAAAAACTTAATCATGAAATCTTAAAATTAAAGTTTTTTTGATTCACAAGTATACAACACTAACGTAGAGAAAAATATGATTGAGTTGAAGCCCCTCCAATACCTTTTAGGACCTTGTGTGCACCCAAGTCATATCGGCCATCAATATTCCCTAAAAAAAGCCAACCAACCAGGTTAATTTGGACTTTTCAAATTGACTCCTTCCCTAGAGAAAAAATAAGGCATGCAATAAAATTAAGTTTGTTCATTGACCACAATTCTCTTTTGAAATATAATTAGCTGGTAATAGGTGGTAAATTAAGCAATATTAATGTTATCATCTTCTCAATTTATTAAACCTAGAACTAGCCGCTTCTCAATATTTCAATTATCGTCGTTGAGATGTTGTATAACATCTTAAGGTTACATTATAAATTGAAAGAGAAGAAATTGGTCCTTTCATTTTTCTGGATTTATTAATGGCAATTAGCGGAGTAGTAATTTTGATTGTTTGTGCTGTGTTTTCTGCTGTTGTCTTTTTTGATTGTCGTTATCCTTTCATCAGCTAGCTTCCTTAATATGATATATAAAATTCACTCATTATTATATATAATTAATATGGGAAAATTCACGGCATGCCTACTCTTTTTGCGCGCTAGAGGAGATTATGAGATTGTATTACAAATCAAAATTTAAAGACAAGTCAATATTTCTCTTCAAACACAACCAATCATCAATAATATTATAAATACTTCGTCTGTTTCACAATAAGTGTTATTCTAGCACTTTAATTTTGTTTCACAAAAAGTATCATTCTACACAATCCAGTTAAAAATTTCACATTTTTCTCATATTTACCCTCATTTTGTGCATTCAAACAACTATATTTAACTCATTTAATGTATTCACATAAGATGGTGTATAAGATAATTTGATTATCTAATTAATATCCTTATTAATATATGTGCATTCATCCAGAATGATAGGTGTATGAATTCACATGTCATATATAAACTTATCATATATAAATATATTGATAAATGTTATTCTATACATCATGTGACATGAGTAATCAATATTTTTAATTTTAAATGATATGTAAAATTGTATTATTATACACATCTATCGATAATCGCTATATAATTGGACAAATCATGAATTATCATGTGTTTTTTCTCTTACACACTCGACCTAGTGGTATTGAGGAGATTCGAACTCGTGATCTTTGGTCTCGAAGCAATCTCACTCCATCACTAAACCATCCCTACCGAAACTCATGAATTATCACATGTTATCGTATTTAAGTGCGGACGAGATCCTCTATTATATATTTGATATTCCCACTCATACTCCAAAATCCAATTTATGGATATTTCATCTATTTTTCATCAACTTTAATTTGTTGCACTTTAGTTTAATTTTATACTCCCTCCATCCCGATTATATAGTCCCTTTTACTATTTTGAGGTGTCCCAATTATATAGTCTCATTACTATAAATATTATTAATTTTCATAGTAATGTATAAATAAACCCTTGTTGAATCTTGAAAATTAAAAAAATAACAACTTAATGTTGAAAGTCATAAATATTTAACGAGGGTACTATTGGAAATTTAGCTTTAATGTCTTGTTTTCATAAATATTTTTAATCTACGTGCGAGGAGAAATGAGATTATATAATTGGGACGGAGGGAGTAATTGTTAATTATGGCAGATTATACTCAATAAGTTATTTTTTAGTATTTAATATAATATTCACTTTTAGTTAATAATTTATTATTAAAAGATGATTGTATGTTTTATAATTATAATTTAAATATTTTTTAATTTCAATATTTTGTTGATAAATATACATAGAGTAGGTCAGTTTTGATAGAATTAATTTAGATTTTTGTAGTATCTCTTATTAAAATCCAAAAAATTTAATATTGGAACAGGAAACCTACCTCAATACCAACATATATAAGTGGCTACATATATTTACGTGGCAATACGAACGGTATACCACCAGGCACCAGTCCACCACATTACATATTTACATGGATATATAAATGAAACACAATATTCAATTTTTAATTTGATAATTCCAAGGACAACCAATCATGCGATTTCTTCTACACAAAAGCATTAACCATTCCGATAGCCGATAGGTCAAACTTATACTGATTAACTTAGTAATTAGTATTCGTGCAGAGCATTCAACTATTTGTTAGCACCAGCAACTCTAATCGCAGCAATTAATGGGTCAACTATCATATCATTTATATCCCAAATAATTTTTTTTTTAAATTTATCATAAACTAGAATTTTCGCCAATTAAATATTTAAATTATTTGAAAAATAACTAACCAAATCTATGTATCACCGGATAGATTTTTCGCCAAAAATCATCTGTAAGGGCTAAATAATTGGTCTTCACCCTGTGTTGTCGCCTAATTGACCATATCTATGATATAACATCTTTAATCTAATTTTTTGCAGTCTTTTCAGACTTGATTTTACCGGGAAATTCAATATTATATTTGATTAGTTTTTAAGTAATATATATATATATAATGGATAAATTATTAGTTTGAGACATATTTGAAAAATTGGAAACAATTTGGATATAAATAATAGTTTTTCCGCAATAATCTATGTAAAACCTTTTCCCGCAATTTTTTTTTTCTATTGCCGCTAGTGTTGTGCATAAGTATTACGTTACGTGCATGATTTTGTTTTGTGTTTCGAATATTCACTTTATTTACTGTGTGCGCCATTTCTTTGTTATCTTTTTTTTTTTTTTTTTCCATTTTTCAAACACTTAAAATATAATTTGCCCCAAAATGATGACACGATGAAATTAAATCCATTTTCATATTTGTCTTGTTAGTTATTTCAATTCAACGGTCTTCAATTGGAATATCTCACCACAATACTTGTTGAAATATGCTGCAGCAGGTTAAACGTAAATCGAATTATAAATAACTTATTTCCTACATTTACGTTTCAGATCATTTGCTCCATTTTGGTATGTCATTTGGTGTCCCATTTTGAATTTATTTATTATTACTCATTTTTTTATAATCTCATTTTTATAGTCTAATTTAATTTTTATAGTAATTATTTAATTTTCAATTGTATAGTTAATAATTGATTAGAAGTATTGATTATTCCATAATTATGGTATATGATATTTTTAATTTTTAATTTTTACGATCATTTTATTATACTACTTTTTATTTTTTATAATAAAAAATTTTAACATAGTGAATTTCATGGTAGGATATATATAAATTAAAATGAGATAGAAAAATTGGATTAGTGAATATCATCTATCTTTACAGTTCTAACGGACAGTTTTTACCATAATGGTGGATTATACGAAATTTTATTTTGGGGAATAAAAATATACTGTATTACTTTTTTTTTTCTTTGCAGCTGGAAAATAATCCCAACTTATTATTATTTTTTAAACAATAATATAACTTAATTTTTCAATGTAAATACATACACCGTTTCATATACTCTTAGTTTTGACAGCTGTCGCACAAAAACACATTTATTTCGCGCACGCAGCGCAACTCTCTTCCACTGCGGAGAGGGGACCGGCGATTGTGTTGGCGACCGTAATATATCGAGGTTTAGTCTCTAAATTTTCTATTCGACTTTTTATTGTTTTGGTATTTCGTATTGATCACGAAAACTTGCAAGCAAATCCGATTCATCAATGGTTAGATAATTTTGTTACTTGAACTTCAAATGTGTTTTTTTTAATGAATTTTAATTCAAATGTGTTTTTTCAATTAATTTTATTATATATTATAATTACTATTTCTAAAACCCACAATTTTAATTGGAGAACAACATGCATGTTGAAATTGTTTATCATGGCCATGATATATTTGCGTATATGATTTGTGTATATGTTTGTATGTACACAATTAATTTCAGGCATGTCCATCATGTTTTGGAAACTAAATATGATGATTTAAAATGGGATGTTGTTCTGATTCTGGTGTTTATCTTTTTTTGTCTAGTTTGTTGTTGAAACTTGATGTGTGTGTGTATATATATATATATATATATTGTCCCTTTTTTAGTTTCATCTATGATATTGAGTATACATTTTTTTTTTTACATTGTTTAGTTTGTTTTTAGTTTGTTCTTGTTTAGTAATTTTTTTAGTTTCATCTATATATTGAGTACACATGTTTTTTTATGTTTACGTTGTTGTTTAGTTTATTCTTGTTTAGTAATGTGTCCAAATTCATTCTGTTGTCTTGAATATTTAGTACATGATCTCACGGATGTGATTTATTTTTAGTGACATGTTATGACTTATTTTGAGTGATTTTTTTTCTTTTTTTTTTACGTTTAATGTGTTCTTTTTTGTTTCATATATCTATGATATTGAGTACACATGTTTTTTTATGTTTACATTGTTTAGTAATGTGTCCTTTTTGTATTTGTGTTCTTGTTTAGTAATGTGTCCCTTTTGTGTTTCGTCTATGATATTGAGTACATATTGTGTATCTATCTGCAATATAGTTATAATCTGTTTAAATAAAAAAAAGGTGAGTTGTTGAGCTTAAATGGTTAAATCAGAAAGTTTACAATACAACTATGATTTTAGGATCCATCTATTGTCAGATAACCGTTGATTACTTAGTGTGTATGTATGAGTGAGCTACTAGGTACAAGATGTGAAGCTCGGTAGTTTGGGATATAGAGAATAGGAGTGAGTTTGGTAAGAAAGCTTTGCTTTTTTTTTTCTTACATCTAATTACATTACATTGACACCTATTTATACTAATTGTCATACAATCATTTTGAATATTACTCCTAGTTCTAGATTTTCTTTCATTGCCTTATGTTGCATACGTGCAGCAATCTTGTGATTCTTCTAGATCTTTTGGAATTTCTCAGGATGTGTTCGTATATTCTGATAACTTTGAGCCCCTGAAAATCATGTGCTCTTAATTTTACTTCTTCATATACTGTCATGTCGATGACTTGAATAGCTAACAACTTGACTTGCTCCAGTAGTTCTCCTTCTATTAATACAGTGTTTTATGCATAAACTATACTTTGAGGTTTTGGTCTATGTATAATGTTTTGCTTTGATTGCACATATGTATATAGATGAGGAAATAATATAAATCATCATTATTTACAAAAAGTGTAGAGGATGGAACATTAGATGCTTGAGTTTGAATTATTTAACTGTGATTTTCACTTTCCTAGCTTGGCCAGAGTAAGAAAGACTTAACATATTACAAGGTCTTCCTAATCTATTTAAATGGCTTACGTGCTTCTTAAGGCACACATGTTCTTATCATGCTTCTCGTGCAAATATATATCACGCTTGGTTTACAAACCACCAATTTATAAGATCTTCTCATATTTACAAACACAATGTTAAGTAAGTCCATGATTAAATTTATGGATTCATGATAACTTGTTGACAATAATAGTTTTAAGTAGTTATGAATCTAATTACCTGGGTATGCCTTGCTCATTGTCTATCCAAATGCTTAGTAGGAAATTTTGAAGGTGCAAGTTGCATGATCATGAGTCGACTTTGAAGTATAGGCTAACAATGTCATTGCGCTTTGCCACATCAAATTAAAGCATGCCAAAATAGTATTAAAAGGGAAAGAAAAACTAGAAAGGGAAATATGCACGATTCTCATGCATTAGACGAGCCTAATAAATCAATCATTAACTCTCTCTCGTTTTGTTTTAAGTTCATTTGGATTTGGAACACAAATTGTACGTGAAAAAGAAGTGCAGATTAATCATTTGTGGCATTAAGAAATATATATATACATCTATCAAGTGTTGGAAGCAATGGAAGAAGGGCAGGGCATGCAAGCCAAGAAGGTGTGGGAATCAGTGACATTTTATACAGTTAGGTGTGCTAAATGTTCAAAGTGGAGGCTCATCCCCTCCAAGGAAAAATATGAGGAGATAAGGGCAAAGATGGGTGAAGAGCTGTTTCAATGTGAGACAGCTAGGGAGTGGAGGCCTGAAATATCTTGCGAGCATGAATCTGATGTCGAGCAGGATGACAACTTCAGGTGGGCAATGGACAAGCCGAAGATTCCCCAGCCTCCTTCTCGTTGGCAACGAATTTTAAGAATTAGAGCTGAAGGAGGCACAAAGTTTGCAGATGTGTGAGTAGCCTGGCCTATATAAAATGTTTTATGTCTCCTTATGCAATATTCTGTTTTATCCACTTGTATATCTTAACAGGTATTATGTTTCACCCTCGAACAAGAGGCTACGTTCAATGGTTGAACTCAACAGGTATAATACTAATCGTAGGGAGATATGATTGATTTCTCGAAGATAGCTTAGCTTTGTTTCTGCTTAATATAATCTGAATATATATAGGAATGCATGCATTATTTTCCTTTGATAATAATTGGTAGAATCATGTATATATATTTCTAATGCTTTCTGTTTTAGGTACCTCGATGACAATCCGAGGTATCTTCTACAAGATAAAATCAGCCTGTCGCAGTTCTCTTTTCAACCCCCGGTGCCACTTGATGAGAAATACGTTGCAAAGCGCCAAGCTCGTGCTACTGGTACTTGCTTTATCTCTTCATCTTTCGTATATATCCCCTTTCTTTCTGGATCATGGTGTTGAGATGTTAATTGTTTTCTTTCATTTCATTTCTTTTTCCTTTTTGCCTTGTTATCAAGATGGAGTGAATCTTACAAGTTTAAATTTGTTTGTCTCAATTTGTGCAATTTCATCGTGGCGTTGGCAGGGGTGCGTTTTGCATCCAAGACTGAGCAAATTGGTAATTATGGTGGAGCAATTGTTGAAGCTCCTGCTCAAAATCTCAAAATTAAGGTAACACTTATTATTCATGACAGTTGACACCACCACCTGCAGGTAGATTAGATACTGAATTATTTTTTTCGTGTTACTTTTTGTATGATAATTTTGGATATATATGTATGTATGTATGCTTTTCGTTAAGGATTTTCTTAGTTCATATTAATGCTAATCCGCCAATGAATATACAGGATTTTTCTTAATTTACGGTGTTAATCCATGCACCAAGAAGCTGGGGGATCGGATAGGGAACATCAAGGTGCAGATAAATAGTAATTAACTAATGAAAATTCTGGATTTGGCTTCTTTATATTGATAGTATTCGTATGACAGAGATTTATGTTTGTAACCTTTTTCAAGAGTTTGTTACATTTTCATCAGCAGATGAGAGTTGAAATTACAAAAATATTTCGTTCCAACAACTCATAACGCATTTTAATATCCGCAATTTTTCAAAAATTTCAATACATTTTAATTTTTGATCGATCAAATTTTGATCACACGTGACACGTGCAATCCGTATGCATACATGAGTTCAATTTTCTACGGCACGGCTATTTGAGTGTGGATTGATTTGAAAATATTACAAGATTATACATAAAATTACTAAACCTAAAGATTTTAAATTAAATTTAAAATATAAAAATATATATATTTAGAATTTAGAAATAACCCTCAAATGAGAAACGCACGTGGTTAATAGCGCTAGCGAGCGCCTGGAGATGCTCTTACACGCGCCACTGATTGGGTACTGCTCATAAAGTCTTGGAAAAACCTGTTCATAATTTCAATTCTGGGTTAGAGATGGTCTTCGGTGAGAGTTGAATCAGTCGTTCTCAGCTGAATGTTTTTCTATTTTGGGGGATGACTGATTTATAGTCTATATACATAAGGATCTTCATCTTCTGATTTCTTCCTTTCTTCTTAGCGTGCAAAGCTTCGATTCATTGTCTCCATTTATCTGCGTTAACCTTGGGGACTCAACGCCGATCACCATCCTCTCCCCAACCTTCTACCATCTCTTGCTGTAACCTTCCACCTATGGTTACCTCCTGCCGAATCGCCGTCGTCGGCGACGTCGTAATCTCTCCCTCTCTCTCCCCCCTCTGGCTTGTTACAATTGATTGTATTTTATTATTAATTATTTTTTTGGAAAATGTTAAGTTGTCTTTTTTTTAATGTTTCTCTATTTGGTTTTGAAGCATGATGATTGGAGCCTAGAAGAGGATACCAAGGCTCTGCAGTTGTTGAAGGTTTCTTTTTTTCTATCTTGATTACTCTTATGTGATAAAATGTATTGCTGCTTTATTTTGTTTCAGAAATATTCACTTCTGAGCTGAAACTGTATGCTTTCATGTAATTGATGACTAGTTTTCAATAAAATAAAATAATTTCTTACTTGAGTGGGGTAAATTTTTTTGCATTCGCTATGTTTTGTAGATCAGTAGGATATTATCAGCAGATTTCTAGTTGGAATGGAGATTAGAATAGAAAATGTTTGGCTATTCCAATCTCGGCAAATAAACTATTACGCTGCCCGTGGCCTTCTGTAGTTTGAGTTGGAAACAGTTTGAATTATTTTATTTAAGAAAAAAGTTCAGCAGGATATGGAATTCCCACCTTAGTTTTGTGCCTTCGTGTATGAGTCGTGTGAATATAATTTGCCCCAACAGCTTTGCATATTCTTGCATATTATCTGTCTTTGGTAAAAGGAGTAAAACAGGTTTTTTTTAATGTGACTTGCACTATCCATGATTTGTTCTCGTCAAACATCAGAACCTTACTCAGTAAAACAGGACATGTATTATGAAGTAATAGCCCCGACTGTATGTCGGTCCCTATGGTTAGAAAGGAATAAGAATTTGTTGAGAACTCGGAGGAATCCATTGATGAGGTTTGTGAGAAGATTAAAATTTAAAAGTAGAGTTGCTTGGTGTCAAACCACAAAGAGTTCGAAGCACTCCTAATTTCTTATGCTGTCAGGATGTGGGGTAGTGCACTTTAGCTATTCAATCTTGTTGTGTACTTGTGTTGTTTGGCATTCCTCATTCCTTTGTAACATTTTCTCTTTACAATTAATAAAATTTCCATGTCCTATCAGCAAGAAAAATAAAATTAAAAATAATAATAATAACATGACTCAGTATGCCCTTCATAGTGTGTTTTACTGTGTGTATACGTCTTGGATTTCTTCTTGTAATATGTGTTTCTGGTAAATGCAGCCGGACTTGGTGCTGTTCACAGGCAGGTGCTCTCTTCTTCACTTCCTCTGTGGTTTGTTGATAGACATGCCAGCTGAGTCGTTTGCTCCTGCATTTATCTAGACTAATTTCAGGGGTACCTCGGATCCTTTTGGTTTGCTTATCCTGTGGGAGTTTTCTCCAGGTGATTTTGGAAATGAGAATATTGATCTCGTTGGAAGTATTTCAAATATTGATTTCGCAAAAGCAGTCATTTTGGGGAACCATGATGCTTGGAAAACCCAAAAGTTCTCTGCGAGGTAAGCTAAATGATGTACAAAATCCCTTAAATAGGTTTTATTTGGTGCGTTTACTACTGTTAAGTCAGCATTACTCTACTTTTTCATTTTCTAAGTGGGTTCCCTCTATGTTGGATTATCAATTATGATGTGGACATGCATTTTTTCCTTTTCATGTTCTGAGTCTGAGATCTGCCAACCATCCATGTCCGGTCAGCAGAGTCTACCCAACACGAGTAGTCTACTTAAATGAAAAGCACACACTTTGGATAGCACTGCAGGGACATGTGGATGTAGGGGCAACTCTGGAGTGCATATCTTGCAACCATTCATTTCAGGCAGTGCATCCTCTAGATTGGATTCCATATGTTGTATTTTACTATTTTTCCTGTCTTGCTAAAATTTAGAGCTTAGAAACATGATTGGCCTGCTGGCCCTGCTCTATACATGCTGTCTGCTTGATTTCCCCATCTCTTGTAAATCTTCTTAGTTACTATGAAAAAAAAATATATATATCATATAATTTGGTAAATGACATGTAAATTGTAATTGTGTTTGATATCTATGGTGAATGCTTGCATTTATGATTGTCTCGTTCTGTACATGTTATATATCTGTTCTAACTGCCTCAACTTTTTAATACAGGGAAAAAGATGCTGTTCAACTGCAGCTTGATTCGTAAGTCTATAAGTTATATTTTCTAATATTCCAAGTTCCCAAAGTGTCTTTTGGCATTTAGCTTGTCTTAAGTTTTATAGATTGCAAGAGATCAGCATTCATCGAATTTGTTTTATCGGTGCATGATATGATATTTATGTTTGTACCTATGTCTCCATTCATGTATAAAAAATATCTAATATGCATCTTGTGCCAAAGTCACTGTGACACTTTTGATTTTACTGCTTGATTTGCATTTGATTTCCAAAGAAACACAAAATATTTCTGAATGTACTCTTAAAATTCTGTATTCTTTGGCACATAGCTGATATGTTGAATAACCATTACTTGCAACAACGTGTGGATAAAATGTTTGTGAATCAGCCTTGGTGATGAGCATGTTGGTTATCGACGGATGGATTTTCCAAATCTGAAGTTGAGTATAGTTGGTGGACGGCCATTTTCTTGTGGTGGTGAGCATGTGTTCCGGAAAAAACTTCTTACTGCTAGGTCAGTTGTCTATAAATGCCACTTCTCAAATTTATTCTCCACCTATGCAATTTGCATCATCCTCTGATTAGAAGGCATTTACTATTCAAGATTTCAAGGAGAACAAAGACTGTAATGAAATAACGCAAATGCTTTTTTTTAATAAATCAGTAAATATTTATATATATTTATATATATATATATATAATTGCCTTTTTTTGTTAGAGTTTTTTGGACTTCTCTTTTTGAAGGGGAAATAAAATATCAACAAAATTGCTACACAAATAAGACAAGATTGTAAATTACGGATCTTTTTCCCCCAAGTGAAATATTGTGTTTAGTAGGTTGAAACTTTATAATTCTTTATAATTTAAAAGCGAGGTGTGCAAAGTTATCTTTATGATTGAAAAAAGAAATGGTATATATATTAGAGAAATCATTTCCACTATGAAGTAAAAATACATGTGGTATCCATATAAAGCCTCAAATGTATGTCCTATTCATGGATTCTTGCTCTTTTCACTCAAGGCTAGGTCCATTTGACAATGCCCATATCATTTAATTTACTCATAAAAGCAATGAAAAAGATAGTGTTTCTTTGTAAATATTATTTCTTGCATCATGTTTTCTCTTCAATTTGGTGGTTGTGGCTACCAATTATAATATGTGTCCTGAATACTGTCTTCTTTTTTATGATATTATGCATATTGTACTAATTGACGAACAGGAAGCTACATGATTACTACAGGCCAAGTAATATCAAACCTTACTTTCCAGGGCTATATTTGGGTTATATATAAAGCTCGTGATTCTCTCATATTGATCTGATCTAACTCCTTAGTCCTTACTATCCGTGTTGCAATTATTTCCCAAGATATGGTATCCATGATATGGATGAAAGCGCAAAGAGGATTTATAAAGCTGCTTTAGGAACTCCTGATGATCATTCAGTTATATTTCTTGCTCACAACGGGCCTACAGGTGACATTAATTTGTGGGGGGAATCTGCTTTTTTACATGGTACCTACGAGGTGCTTATATTAATCCCTTGAGTAATTCATCCAGGCCTAGGTTCCAACATGGATGATATCTGTGGAAGGGATTGGGTTTTTGGAGGTGGTGATCATGGGGACCCTGGTAATTCTGCATCTCTCGTACTACTAAATTATGTTTATTTCTCGCCACCTTGAACCCCCCCCCCCACACCCCCGTTTGTCATATTTGCTATGTTTTTTTATATTTGCACACTGAAATCTGGTCTGTCATGATAAAAATGCCATCTATGCAAAGATTTGGCTAGCGCAATATCCCAACTAAAAGAGACCACCAGATTGCCAATCAAGTTGGTGGTGTTTGGTCACATGCATAAAGAGCTGGCATTTGGAAATGGTCTTCGAAAAATGATAGTGGTTGGGGATGACAACACCATATACCTCAATGGAGCCATTGTTCCAAGGGTTAAACCAATTTCCGTTACATCAGAGTTTGAAGGCACTCTACGAGCCTTCACCGTTGCTGATATATCAGACGGGAGTTTGGAGAAAATCACTGAAACTTGGGTTTCAGTCATGGGAGACAATGTCACTGTAGACAATGAGCTCGTGTTGTTTAGCAAAGCAGCGAAGCTCTAGGTACAGGTACTCTACGGTTTGGTTTGTAGGTCGAACACTTGGTTTTGTATACGAAGAATCTCTGTATATTCAAGAGGCGGATTCTTGTGATACTGCATGAACTGTTTCAGCTATCCCGTAAAATACCTTTAATTTCAGAATGTAAGTCGAGGTCCCTATAACGTGACGAACAAATCCATGTAGTTAGAAGCTATGTACAAAACACACAGCCTTTGATCCACCTCTTCTCATTCCTTACTTCTAGTTCTAGGGATTTATTTATTGCATTCTTTTCTTGCATCTCATATTTCAAGACATTCGATCTGATACAAGCATCCGTCGATAATTTATTGTGCTATTACTGTAAGTAGAATGAACTTATTATGATCGCCAGCTCTAAAAAGGTTAATACTGGATGCTGACCGAGCAGCGCTTGTTTTCTCTTTATATTCTGCCACGTCGGTATTTTTTTTTTTAAAAGGAAATTCATATATATTCAAGTGATGATGGCAAATAATTCTAGACTTCGTCAAAAGTAATAAATAATGTAAGAACAAGAAGAAGCAGGCAGCCTGCAACTGCAAGAAATTTAACGATATGATCTTGTTCATATGTTTGACCCCTTTTTTATTTTTATGATACATATACCTGTGGGTGGACCCTTTTAAAGCCCCCCCCCCCCCCCTATTTCATCTTTACTTTGCTCGAGGCCTTTCTTTTATTGGTGCATCAACTCCCATGGAGCGTTGGCTTTTTTGACTAAATTCAATATGGGGAATTTCACAATATATAATCGTTACAAACACACAAACTAAAAAACTGTTACCGTCTGCGTAGTCAGTGTGATTAAGTTTTCCTCTAAATAATAATTATAATATTACTGTTGCAATTTCTCCCTTAACATTATGAGAAAAGAAAGCACTAATTGAAAATTGTCCCCACATAGTCTTTGCATGGTTTTTGCAATAAATCTCGATATGAGTAAAGTTGTCATTTCATAGATGATGATGGTGGTGGTGATGATGCCTTCTTTATTTAGTAGGCCAACCACTCTACCAGTTGTAAACAAAATGCTTGTTAAAGATTGTTGGGTATTTATTGTTTAGCTATATTGAGTTAAATTACATTCATTGATTCCATTTTTGGGGTTTTTTTTAAAGTAATATACCATTTTTGTTGTAGCAATGAGTTTTGTTACATGAGATGTGGAAATTAAGGAAAGAATTATACAGTTGTGCACTTATTATTATTATTATTATTAAGGTAAAATTGTGTGATAGACAACAGTTCTAGTATAAACCGCTATCTATCACATGATTTAAAAACTATATTTTAGACAATAATTTTTATCATAATAGACAACAACTTTGAGTTGATAGACAACAGTAGTGACATGTATTGTCGTAAATTTTTTATTTTTTACATTTTTCACGACAGTTTAGATTACAACCGATGTCTTTTAACATACTTTTGAAATCTTTTTTTTATACATGTCATATGTTCAATGAAATTAAATATTCTTTAATTGTGGACAATTATATAGTGTTATTTATAAAATTGTGTCGTTTGAAATATTCCAATTCGATCTTTCTAACATAGATTTTCATTGAGTTCCTAAAATTTTATTTAATTTTTGTTTGTCATAACTATACAAAATTAATCTTCCTATCTAATTAATTAACGCATGTGCATATCATTTTATTAATTTTTAAAAATTGAACACAACATAGAGTTTAAAAATAATCATAATATTACAAATCTAAAAAAAAAATTGCATCGCACATAAGAAATACTACTAGCTATTATAAGCATATAAATGTGTACTTATGAAGACGCTGCATCTTCTATACCTTTTTTCAGTGCGACGGTAATTTATTACTATTTTTATTTTTATTTTTTTGAGCGAAAGGAACCACCTTCAATTAAATTAAGTCTGAGCGTTCAAACTAAATTAATCTTGGGAGGGTTTACTTTGAATGATAGATTAAATAATTTAGATCATTAAAAATAATATAGTCCAATTCACTGCATACTTTGATGAATTGAATAATTTTAAATTTATTAGATCATGTAATCATTCAAATACTCAATCCTATTCAGCATCGTCTAATCTATCTAATCCATCATCTAAAGTAGACACTCTTAATGTACAATTTATGAGATACAAGTGAAATAAAATGTAAAAGCAACATCATAGTTTCTAATTTTTTTAGGCAACGAGATAAATCAGCATCTGCTATACCAAGATGTAGTTTGAATATACTTTGCTCCTATATAATAACCTACGTATATAGTTTCTTTCCTTTTGGTGGCAAGAGAAGCCCACAATTGACCGCAATACATTCTGGATAAACTATATTTGAGTAATTGACAACTTGTACAGTTTAATTATATTATTTTTACACAATACATCTAAACACAAAAAATAATTAAAAAAATGCATTTCACACGATCAAATTAGTACTTTCAATGCAAGTTGTACCCTTAAAACAATTTAGGATGATTTCTTCAATTGAAAAAATATAATTGGATCAAATTAAAACAACCATTTATTCCCTCAAATTTTAATACAAAAAAAAAAATGTTTGAACTTTTGTGTTAGAATTTTTGATGGTTCTCCAACTAAAAATGAATTGGATCAATTTTTTGAAAGTGACCTGATCAAATTAAACAACACCAATTTCTCTCCCCGATTTTTAATACAAAAAATACTGTGTTGAATTTGTGAAGGTACCCTAAGAAATGACAGCAACTTGGAGAAATTAATTAAATAATAAGGATTTATTTTTTCCGTCATTTAGGATGTCAAAGTCCCAATTAATATTAATGTACTTTATACTTTTTATAATAATCTTTAAATTTTTAGTAATGCATTTTATACTCTTTAATAATACCATTAAAAATATTATATTTGAAGTTAATAATTTGTGTGGAATCATCTAACCGGGTCAAAATTTAGTAAGACAGTCAAGACCCGAATCTAAACACAAATAAAAATTATAAATGTATTATTGAATATGAGTTGAAATCTAGATCTTATTTAAGAAAGAAACTCAATCTCATCTCTCTCAAGGAATTTAGGGGTTGAGTTATTCTTTTGGTTGTCCACCCTAACATCAATAGTTGGGCACGTACTAAAGTTGTTGGGCTTGTAGTGGTCCGCCCTCAATAGAAGTATCACATGTCTTGTTGACCCCCACCTTTTGAGATTTTCTTGTAACCTAGGAAAACTCGATTCAAAAACTACATTTATTAATAGTTCCAAGAAAATGAGTTGACATAAATTGTGGTCCAAATTAATAATGTAATTGTACTATCAATAAATCAATTTTGAATTTTCTTCCTTTAATTTTTTTTTCTAGAGTGAAATTATTAACTTAGAATCTAATTATTAAATTAACAGAACGAGGCAACTTACAAGATAAATCATAGTATCGTCTCTATTCCGCGCATCGCAAGATTGCTGCTCTAATTTTTATTAATAATAGTTATTTTTTTATTAATTTTAACGTAACAGTAACAAAATTAGGTGATTATTTTCTTCTCTTTGATTTATATTTGATTTGAAGTGTGTGGTGCAAATCAAGAAATATCCCCTGCCACGTTCATATTTTATGTTTATTCAAATATGATAGAAACAAATCACATCAATTGAAATATTCATCGAGATTAAGTTAAAATTAAAGTAATTTGAATATGATAGAGTTTTATTGAATAAATTACACTTTTTGTCCTGTAAGAATAGGGTCCAAATATTTTTAGTTCAAAAATGTATAATTTAGATCCCAAGTTTAATTTTTTGATAATTTTTGGTCTCACGGTTTATATTTCAACATTTTTGATTTCAAGAACTAACGGACTATATTTAACGTCAGTTAAGTATCTATTTTGAAGCCAAAACAATGTCTATTTTGTTAATCTTGGTTGCACTGCCTAATTAAGGGTGAACAATAGGGGAAATGTAGTTAAAATTTTAATCCAAAATAGGTATTGCTTTAGCTCTAAAATAGGAATTTAACGGATGTTAAGTATATTCTGTTAATTTTTGGGACCAAAAGTGTTAAAATATAAACTACATGACCAAAATTATCGGAAAAAGTAACTTGAAACCAAAATTGTACATTTTAGAACTAAAAATATTTGGACCATATTCTTATGAGACCAAAATTGTAATTTACTCGAGTTTTATTATTTGATTTTGTTGAACGTGTTAGATAATTAGTTGGAATAGTCGAAGAAACGGAAAAGAAAAAAGGGCAAAAGAACGAAGAGGGAATGTCTTAATTCTGACAAGGTCAATCTGACACATCCAATCTGTAATTCTTCACTAGATTTATAGCAGCCTTTGACCGAATCTCAGCCGTCCATCATCCTCTCCAAGATGAAACCTAAAGCCTTTCTTTATTAAAAAAATAAGAACATCTACCTCTCTCCTCCAATGGGCAATGGAGCGGATATATCTATTTGGATTATATTAACTAATATTTATTTATTGTGAACAATATAAATAAAGACAAAAGGTTAATACTGAATAATATACATATTAAAACTAAAAATCTTGAAATAAAAATAAGACCAAGTTGATCTGAAGTTTTTATATTAACTTGAATCAATTTTGCAAGTGGACAAATATTTTGTAGCAAATAATGAAATAAGATCGAATTCATAGTGAAAATTTGAATTAAACTAGCACATATTTTGACATCAATCTCTATTTATTATTCAGGCTATAGAATTGAGATTGGTTCAAGTTAAAACTAATAAAACAAAGCGAATAAACTTAAATGGCAACATGTCAAGCAAGTGATATAAGGAATATTCCTCTCTCTCTCTCTCTTTCTCTCTCTCTCCTAAAAGTGGCTAATAGTGTACATGTTACCCTAATTTTCAAATTAGGATGTGTGTATATATAGTGAGGCAAAAGTTAGGATTAAAATTAAATCAAAATCAAAAGATAAATTTGGAAATCAGGACGTAAGCACCTCGCTCGCGCCCAAGGATTGCATTGGAGACCTTTTTTCTTCATGATGGGAGCGATCAAGGGTGGTTGCTCTCTGGGACACAAGTGATCTGATCATGCCGATGGTTCATGCTGAAATGAAGAGAGCGAGGATTCTGCTTCGTAACTCGGGTCGCGCCTTGGGGTTGTCTTTGTGGCGGGTCACACTGACGAAACATGGAACGAGGCCTTGGATGAATAGCTCGGATTGCAACCGGGGTCATTTACGCCTTGGGGTGCGACCAACTCAGTTGCGCCTAAAGCTTCCGCCCGGCACCTTCATTCCCATTTCATCTTTTCTCTGCCCACTCTCAATTCATTTTACCATGTTGGCTCGATTATACTCAAATCACACCATTTAGCCTCAATTTTCCTATAAAAAATCAAGAAAAATAGATCACGAGGTTAATTAGCGTAATACGATAAAATCATGCACTCAATTATGCAATTTCGATCATTTAAACCAAATTAGTTAGTGCAAAACAATCAATTATCACAAGTTTAGCATACTGTTAAAGTCGATTTATTAAAATAATGCAAGATTATTTTGTGTTTACATCCAATTCATTCATTTACTACAATATGATTGTAAATTACTCCCTCCATTTCATGTTATTTGATATGTTATATTTTTAACCTTGTTTCAAATTATTTAATGTTTACCATTTTTCACACACTTTCTCATAATTTTACCTTTATCAAAACACTATAAAATATTCTACATCTAGGTTTTTTTTTTAGTTGGTCTTCTATATGTAACTTATGATATATGAGTCTTCCATAAAATTATTAGAATTATTAGAGAAAGAGGATATATTGGATACATTTTTAACATATAACTTTTTATGAAAAAATATAAAACTTCAAATAATATGAAACGGAGAGTATTATCTTCCGCATATGATGTTTATAAAAATTATTTTGATAAATAAATAAGATACTACAAAATATACAAAGTAACTATTAGTCAATTAAATGGATATAAAAATAAAAAGACTTTACATGGGATGCTTTCCTCCATTGGATGATCATAATCCATAGCATACCGAAATCTTGTAAACAATCATAACGTCGAAACTCTTTCTAACTAATCATATCTACTTGGAAACTTCTTTTGCCCTATTACACCCATACATAATCTACTTTCTTCACAATCATGATTCGTTTTTATTATAATTAATTATGTTAGCCCATTTACATTTTTAAGTTTGTAATCAATTATTAAACTGTTAAAATACTAGAACAACCATAATTACTCGTATGATTTTCATAACCCATAGGAATATTTGCCAATTAGATTATAGTTTATTGTTTAAATGAATAGTCGAGCTTTACAATCTAATAGTTGCAATCCTCGACAAGACAAAGATCCAAACGGCCAAGCTCTTATTCACAACTATTACCACCTTAATTTGTCTTTTTATATATATTTCATTCGATAAATTATTTATTCAACAAATGCATATAAAATTTTGATTATTTTCACCCCATTTGCGATATTTAGATACATGTACAAGATCATTACTGTAGCTTCGTTGATTCAATTAATTGACTAACGTAATCTAGCTACCAAGTTAATATCCATTATGAGTAAAGTCATGCAGAAATTTTAGAAATTTCTACAAGGAGATCAAGGGCAAAATGGACTTTTTCTCTGACTTTCATGGGTGTCCATAACCATGACCATACATCAACAATAATCCAGTTGTTTATTACAACTCATTCCAGAACCCCCACCCCCAAAAAAAATAAAAAAAAATAAAAAAATAAAAGAAAAATAGGAAACATAACAAACATGCAACACACAAATACATGAACACACAGAAACACCCACTTCTCTTCTTTTCTTTTCTTTTTCTTTTTTCGTTTTGCTTCTTTCAATTCCCCTGTCTCCTTCTCCCGCTTAGATCGGATCCTCCAATACCTCTATTGTCATCAACACACAAAACCCAAAAATCCGAAGCAGAAAAAGAAAAAAGAAATAAAAGGAGGGAGATACAGGGAGAAGGGAGATATAAAAAAGAAGAAGAAGAAGAAGAAACAGACAAACAATACGAGAGAAGAAGAAAAAGGCCATCCCAGAAAAGAAGGGGGAAAAAGAATCCCATATTCTAACAATCCCAGAAAAGAAAGAGGCTCGTTCATGGTCCGAATTCTGGCGTTTCGTGTTGAAAGGCGGAATCTTGGTGAGAATTTTGCACAATAGAATAAATGGGAAATGTGACATCGAGCGTGGCGGCAAAGTTCGCGTTTTTCCCGCCGGACCCGCCGACGTACGATGTGTACAGAGACGAGGAAGAAGGGAAGCTGGTGATGACCGGATTGTCGCCGGACAAAAATGTGGACGTGCATTTGTTGGAAACCAAGGGCGGAAATAAAGTTGCCGCCACGTTTTGGAGGCACCCGGCGGGGAGGTTTACGCTGTTGTATTCTCACGGCAACGCCGCCGATTTGGGCCAGATGCTGGAGCTCTTTCTCGAGCTCAGAGCTCATCTCCGTGTCAATATTATGAGGTGTGCGTGTTTAGATTTTGTGATTCTTGATTTTGTTGGCGTGGGTCGATTTTGTGTTTTCCTTGTTCTTTTCGATTGTTTGAGGTGGTGTGTGATGGGCTGTTTTAGTTTCTTGTGGTGGCGCCAAAAATGGGTGGTTTTGGTCCGTGGATGTTCATATTTGGTGGAGACGGAATAATGAAAAGATCTTTTTTTTTCCGGTACATATGAGTTTAGGTAATTGGCTGGCCTGTCATTGGATATGGGTGTGAGCTTGTGTGGAAGATTGTTGATTATAGTAATGATGTGTGGGATTCTGAAATTTTCTTGAATTGATGGTGAGTGTTGTTATTTTGCAGTTCTAGTTTTGGGCCGGGATTTCATCTGTTCATTTGCTTGAATTGATGATGAGCTATGATTTGATTTTATCTTGTTCGTAGAATTTCAATCCTGCAATCTTGTTGGTATGATATTTATGAATGTGTGTAAACATTAAGGGCCATAGTTCTTCACTCTCTCGACTACTAATAATACGAGCAGATCAGATAAGAGTTTTGGCCTGAACTTTGTGATTTCTACAACCTTTGTCGTTTCAAGCTAGCAATTAAAAATCAGTTTCTGCAAGAATGTCTACTTGTTGGGATTGTCTTCTTTGCATCACATGTGCTCAATAGTAGCTCTTTATAGGACTCACCTGCTTTTATAATCATGATCAATAGCACTTCTGTTTTTCTCCTCTTTTTATTTGCAAGTAGTCTGTGTCGGCTGGCTTAGATAGGGTTTATGGTTATGGTAACTTGATGTTTACTCACATGGTCTAGAATGACTGACTGCTGCCATCTTCAATGACTGTATTTTCTTTTGCTTCGTTGCAGCTATGATTATTCTGGATATGGAGCATCCACTGGTAAGGTGAGAACATTTACATCCTCTATTCATGTCGGGATTCTTTTTCACCTTACTTCTTTAGGATTATACTACATAAAGTGATCTTGGCCACAAACTTGCCTTATAATGGAAGGCAAATGGAAAAGGAATTTATACAAATATGGCAACTCTTTAAAATTTGATTCATGTTGATTGACTTAGTTTGATGAAGTGATTTTATAATTATTACAGCCCTCTGAGTTCAACACATACTACGACATTGAGGCCGTCTATGACTGTTTGAAGAACGAGTACGGGATCAAGCACGAGGATATCATCCTATATGGCCAATCTGTTGGGAGTGGTCCTACATTACATCTTGCCTCTCGTTTTCCAAGGTTGAGAGCCATAGTTCTGCATAGTGCAATTCTTTCAGGCATACGAGTTCTTTATAATGTTAAGGTCACGTTCTGGTTCGACATTTTCAAAGTAAGTTTTCAACCTCTAAACGCATATCTGCTGCTTCTATTGCTGAAGGTGTCTAACTGAAAATCTACAACTATTTTTTGCAGAATATAGACAAAATAAGGAATGTCAACTGCCCAGTTCTAGTAATACATGTAAGAAATCTTTGCAATTGTTCTTTATTAGTTTTGTTCCGAGCTCAGGAAAAATGGCCATCAAGTTTCTAGAGAATGCTACTCGATAGAGCAACTCCAGGGTGCTGTGACATTAATAGCTATTCATCAACTATCCAATAAAGCAACTTAGTTCTTTGAACTGTTTATCGGGATACAAGCAAACTGAACTGTAAACTGCTAGCCTAGGCACATGAACTACTCTGAACTTTATGTTTTCCTTACATAAAAGTTAGTTGTATGTTTTTCTGGGCAAGCAGATTGTGTGCATGTCATGTGTCTGCCATAACGTCATAGCTCACAGCAATATCGTGTTTTACCACCTGCTTAATGTGTTGGATGTGGATATAAGTTGTTCAATGGCATTATATTTCAAGAAATAGCTTATGTTTTTAGTGTATAACTAAAACTGTATAAGCAAGGTAAGAAGCGCAATTACTTCTAACACTCAATGATGGTATACCATCTGGAAATTCTATGATTGATAGCACCTTTTGGTCCTGTCTAATATACGTTTCCTCTTGCAAATTATCTCCCATTAATTGGTCCTATTTTTGTCTATCATAATTTTCTTATATTCCCACTTTAGGTTTCTGATAATCTAGGTTATGACACAATGCCTCATAATGTTGTTCTGTTTCAGTTCAGATATTACACGCTTGCCTTCTTTTTTTTATTATTCTTGGTGATAATTCAAATTTCTGGCACCTTATTATGGATGTGTTGTTGTAGGGTACAAATGATGAGATTGTCGACTTCTCACATGGCAAGCGACTATGGGAGCTTGCAAAGGAGAAATACGATCCATTATGGGTGAAAGGCGCAGGGCACTGCAATATAGAAACATTTCCAGAATACATTAAACACTTGAGGAAATTCGTAAATGCAATGGAAAAACTTTCCTTCTCCAAAAGAAACAAGGCACAAACTGATCCTGGCCCGACCATAACAGAATTCAAAAGCAACAAATGCTTGATGTTTGGCAAAAGATAACTCCTCAATCCATTTATGTTGCGTGTAGAAGTTCACCTCAGATTGGCTCAGTCATGTGTGTTGTGTAAAGGATCTGAATCATTTATTGCTAGCAAGAACTTGCAATTCTGCTACAGACCGTTGTAGGTGGTGAAGATGATCCAATTCAGGCAACAGCTTTTCGCAGTCCGTTTTCCAGAATTAGACTTAGAGCTCTGATCATCTCATGTATACTAGAACTAGAATGTTGTTGTTTAGCTTAGCTGCAAGAGTTTAGTGTAGCTATAGATTGTTACGAGAGTGGCACCGTGCCCTCTTATCCATTCATCCTTGTGCAGTAAACGATTGAAACGCGTCTCGTCTCTGCACATCAAAACGTCGTTCTGATGATAATCTAACATTTATGTGATCTCTTGTGTATATACAGCTGCTGGAGTTCCGTATATGAGCCGTGTCCATATTTTTCTTTTCTTGCGTTTTCAGATTGATTATGGTACGTATTAACCCTTTATTTGTTAGCCTTCTCTTGTTTGATTTATGAGATTATTGTATATTGCTCACAGTAGAGATTCTTGCCTCGTATTTATCTCAGGCTCTCTTTTTTTTTTCAACTATAGATATAATCACACTTCCTTTTTCCTATAAAAAGAAAGAAAGCAAGAAAGCATTATTACTCTTGCATTGTGATTGCCTATTGGTGGAATGGGAAGTTTATGATGGTTGCAGAACTTGCTAGGCGCTAGTCGGACTAGGCAGAGCCTAAGTGGGCCTAGATATTTTTATTTTCTTATATATATTATTTTTCATAGATATTGTTGTGAACATAGTTGTGGTAAAGATGATTCGATTAGGAATGGCTAATGAAAAAGAGGTAGTAGAAGAGGGAAAGATGGTTTTTTTAGAATTAAGATTTTTGGAATGGGGCAATGAAGAAATTGGAGTCGGTTCCCCTGATTTGGAAGACCGGGTTGTTGCGGGTCAGGTTCGGGTCCGTGGAGAAGAATCATACTTGGGCTGAATCGGATCAGGCGTGGATCTGGGCTTGCAGTGGGCTCTTCAATAGTTGATTGGATAAATTATCACTTAATATTATGCTATCTATTTGCTTTCAATTAAAGGTGTTGTAGTCCATACTTTGTACTAGAGTTATAAAGAACATCATAGTTCTGAAAATTATATCAGAAAATTTTACTCCAAAGATTCCTTCCTTTCTTCTCTCTCCCCCCCCCCCCCCTCCTCAAATCTCTCCTCAAATTTCCCCCATTTCTGTTTCTTAAACTGCATAAAAATACAAACTTTCCTTGTTACATTCCAAATATAATCTAGAAAATACAAAAAAATGTTAAATACTTTCGGGATCACAAAAATATTTATATCGTAAAAATCACATTTTTACATAAGTTGGAAGTCTATGCAATGGTTAAATGCCATTCTTAGTATTTCTTAGATCTTGAGTTTGATTTTCAATACATTAGTTATTCAAAAAAAAAATTATATGATAAAAAAAAATTAGAATTAAAAAAACATTTTGGAACCAAGTGATTTTCAATACATTAGTTATTCAGAAATTTTTTTTATATGATCAAAAAAAATTTAGAATTAAAAAACACATTTTGGAACCAAATGATTTCGAACTGCGAGCTATAAGATATAGAAATGAGCAATGTTGCATGCTACCAATTGCGCTAAGGCAAATTTTGTTTAAAAATACGCAATTAATTTTACTTAACTGTATAAAATGCCAACTAGGTCCTTTTCACCACAGGCCCACGGCTACCTACTGCCGAGCGCTTAGGCGGACACCTAGAGCGAATTTTACAACAAGTAAGTGTCTCAACTTCGTAACTTTTTTTATTAATTTTTCTTGTTATTCTTAATAATTTTAAATAGGGTTAATTGCCTTAAAAATCATGAATTTTCGACATAGTTACAAATTTAACACGAAATTTAAAAGTAATTAAATAATTAAAAAACCAACTTTTAACTTGGGTGTTATTCAACATCCCTAATTTTTTGTAAAATAAATTGACATCCGATTCAACAGCCAACTTGCTTGTCTCTTTGAGTATGTCGTGGCTTGGCCATCAATTTTTGAAAAGTTCGTCAAAGTGGTTGTATTTTACACTCACGTTAATGGAAAAAAATGGAGATTGTTATATTCGGCCGCATCAACATTTTTATTAAAAAAATGATGTTCGAATCATAATTAATGTAAAGAGACGAGCAAGTTGGCGATTGAATCGGAAGTTTGTTTTACAAAAATTTAGGAATGTTGAATAACATCCAAGTTAAAAGTTGGTATTTTAATAGTTTCAAAAAAAAAATTGGTATTTTAATTATTTAATTTTAAAGTTTGTGTTAAATTTGCAACTGTGTTGAAAGTTCATGATTTATAAGGCAATTAATATTTTTGAATAAATTAATCACCTCTAGTATTCTATAAAAGAAATTGTTCATAGGCCAAGTTATCATTTATCAATGTCGGGATGTATGTAGCTCAATTGGTGTAGTAGTCATGATTGAGAATGGTATAGGGTTCAAAACCCAATCGTACATAGGCTAAGTTATTAATGTGGGGATATATCTCTATTCATATATCATTAATGATTAATAATAAATATCTCTTGTATTTTTAATTTTTTTTTTAAACTAAGGGGTGATTGATATGATGGAATGAAATGGAACAAAATCATCATTCCTATGTTCATTTCTATTCCGATAATTGATATGGTTTAAAAGCGAGAATCACTATTCTCGAATGAATCACTATTCCCAAAGGAAGGAGAATAGTCATTCCGCTCTCCCCATGAGTTTAATTATTCCCATTAACCAAAAAAATTAATTTAGATATATTTAATTTATACATAATCATGTCTTATAATATTATTTTATCATATTTAGAAAAATAAATCAAAATTAGATTAAATAATTTATTATTATTATTATGTAATTATTTTTATATTATTTATTTATTTTCAAAAAATAATTTAAAAATATATGTTAAAATCAAATTTTGATATCTTTTATAATTTTGCTAAAGAAAAATGAAAGTGATGTCAAAATAAATATAACATAAAAATATATAATAATTCAAGACAAAATAATTATGTATTTGATATAATTTAATATATTCAAATGAAAATTGAAATGATAAATTATACAAATTATTAACTTATACAAATGATTATATATTGATTAATTAAATACTTTAGAATAAAGTTTTTCAATAAAATAAATAAATTATAATTTGCTAAAAAAAATAGAAAAAATCACATACTAAAAAAGAAAAATGATGTTTAGAAATTAATATAAAAAATAAAATAAAGTATGTGTTGATATTTATTAGCTACTACATGCACTCTATTCGATTATAAGAAAATTTAAAAGTATATAAAATATTCATTGTATAAGATAAAAAAAAATAAAAATTCGATTCCGTTCTTCATTCCGTAGACATACCAATCATAAGAATCGTCATTGTATTCAGACCCTCATTCTATTTTTAAGTTAATTCCATTCATACCTAATTTCATTTTTTCATACCAATGAACTCCTTACTTTAACTTATCAATTTCAATTTTTTACAACAATTTTTTAATAATAAGTTATAGTCGATATTACTCTATAATATATTCAGTGGTATTCTTTAATACTTATATTCAATGATATTCTTTAATACTTTTAAATCACGGTGTATTGTAAAATAGTATTATTTTTATCGCATGAAATGACAATCGTTACTTTTTTGTTTCATCAACGTTAGCTATTAATAAAATATCATTATTGCAATAGTTATTGAAAATCTAAATTTTCAATATGATTCATGTGCATGTTCATTTAGTTGTCATATCATTGTGTAGCACATAAGTTTACTTAAAATATGAAGGAAAACGATATTTCAAAATATGAATTATGAAGCAACAAAAAGGTTTCTTTTTAGTTGTTTTTTATATTAGTAACTTCACAAATTAAATATGATAAGTGAATTGTACTACATAACTAATATAAATCATGTACTATGCACCCGATCTACAAAATATCAAGGATAAATGGCCAAAACAACATCCGAACTATATGTTTAATCCCATCTAGACGTACAAATTATTTTTTGATCCAAATTACATCTAAATTATTTGAAAAGTACAATCTGCCCCCTTAACTATTTAAAAAAGAACAAATTGACACTCAGTATTAGCACCGTTAGTTTTTTCATTAATTAAAATATGTCAAGCTCAATTTTATCACCTATGAATGTCGATCGGACAAATTGAAACCACGGCCAAATAACCCACACTATGGAGTTTCAAATCCCTCTTTTGATTTCAAAATCCAACATCAAATCGATATCGAGATTTAAAATTTAATGCATAATACAAACCCTCGAAATTGATATTTCTCCATACCATTATTCTATCGTTTAACACCCGACCGAAAAATTGAGAGTATAAATAAAAATCCCATGACGAGGGCTTTCTAACCATACCACATTATATGATATCATCGTCCGAGTCAATTATAATTAGGTTGAATGATTTTCGCTCATTTTATTTAAAGGAAAAAAAAATTAATGATATTAAATGAAAAATGTGAATTTCATATATTTTGAATAGTTGAGGAGACCAATTGTACCTTTTAAATAATTTAGATGTATATTTTAAGCAAAAAATAATCCATACGTGTAGGTAAGAATTGACATATAGTTTGTGTGTGTATTTGACCTTTGCCCAAATATCAATAAATATTAAAAAATTTCGATTGGATCACGAACTCGTCCAGCTCAAGGAGTAGAAAGGAGTCGAGCGGTGGGCCCAAATCGAAGCGGGGTATCTTAGTCGATCCAAGCAGATTGCGGGGAAAAGAGGAATCTGGTACCGTCTTACAGAATTAAGGCCACTAGTGATTGGATTGGTGCACCCCCTGCAGTACGTGGTTGTACCTTTCCATACATAACCACTCAAAATCGGGAAATTCTATGCTACCCCGGGCACTACCCGAAAGGCCATAATAGGTGTTGTGTAGTGTCACAATAAGTCTATTGTGACACTTGAAAGTGTCACAATAGACCTATTGTGACACTTAAAATGATGCCCTTGGGGTAGCATAGAATTAGCCCTCAAAATCATGCATTTTTTTTCATGTTTTTCTTCAATATGGGGTGGGAAATTTGAAAATTAAATATCACCAAACTACAAAGTTTTCTTAAATACTACAATGAGATTAGAAAACAACGAGCTTTCCCGTCAAAATGAGATTTTTATACGTGGTAATAATTACGTATTTACTGTATTACTTAATTATTGAAAAAATCACTTATAAGCTACGTGAAAATTAGGAGCTTGTTTGCTAGGCGTTATAAGAGTGTGATAGACTTATGACATCGTAATACTATGTTTGATACCAATATTAAAGCCAATGATTATATAAGAATTCGTCATATGTTAACCATTTACTTCCTCTGTTTCTTTATGATTATTGTTTTAGTTTTTTTTTGTCAAAATATCTGTGGTTTTATATATTTTCACACTCAATCTCTCCGGAGAGCAACTCTTCTCAAAATCTTACTCAAAACAAAAGGTGCTGAGTTGGAATCACATTCTAACTAAGGATTCTTGTGGTTCCGGAGGTTCCAGCTACAGGAGAACTAGGAATGAGGAGCCCCCTTTCCGCCCGACTCTTTGGTCTTAAGAACGCCGGTTTTAATTTTTAAGAATGAGTGATTGCTCTTTTCCAACCCTTACTACCCAACTTGAGAACGGACAGCTAATGCGTTCCACTTATTGAACATGGTTCTATGGTCGATCCATGACCTCTGGATGTTAGGATGATCTAGTAGTTCCTACGGGGTGGAGATGATGAGATCGGTCCGTGGATTTTCCTTCCTTTTCTTTTGCCGCATTTTGCTCAAATGGTTGAACGGGGAGTGCACCAAGTTGTTCGCAAGGGCCAACTTGATCCTCTTCCCCATGGATCATAGATGAGGGGCCCTGGGAGAGTCGTGTGATATTGAAGAAATAGGTATATTAGTTCATAAAATTAAATATTAATTCTAGAATAAAAGGCTAAAACAAGAATCATAAAAAAATGAAGAGAGTATATTGTATAGTATATTACACCATGTGGGTGGGATATGTAATACCATACATGATTATTAAAAATTACAGATTAAAATACCCTCGCAGATATATTAATTAAAAATATCATTATAGAATATTCATACAATATATGGTAACTAATTAAATGATATTTTGGAATTGATTTTTTTTTTTATAGAGAATATAATACATCTAAATAACACTAAATTATTAATACATATATTTTAAGGGTGTTTCCGTTTACACCACTAATTTTTCATTATATACCATATTTACTAAGTACCCCACAATTTTTAATTTTTTTCTATTATTTTTACTTTATACACCACACTGATTTCCAATTTCATCCAACAATTTAAAAAATCACTTTTAATCAATTAAAGCAAAAAAAAAAAAGAATGGAAAATTTGTTAGTTGCCAGTAGAGAGATCAAAGTTCGATGCTTTTTTTGCCAACGTCGTTGCCGAGAACTCCGGCAAGAAGACCTTACCACCAATAACTCCCCACCCAATCATACATTAACTTGCTGTTGTGGCTTCTTCTCAATGTTCCGCCAATCGACATCGACATCAACATCAACATCAACGATGAAATCAACGCCAGAATCAGAGTCTTGTGGGTAAGGGTGGCCGGAAATACAGGTAGCTCCCGGAGTTTTGTCGCAACAATTTTCAAATGTTTTTTAATCTTGGACAATTATACATTATTTTTTATAAAATCATGTCGTTTGAAATATTTCAATTCGATCTTTCTAAAATGGATTTTCTTTTAGTTCCTAAAATTTAATTTTATTTTTGTTTATTATAACAACGCAAAATTGGTCTTCTTATGAATCTTATCTATTTAATTAACACATGTGCATATCGTTTTATTACATAATATTACAAATTTTAAAAATAATAATTATTTGTCCATAATACTAGTTATATTTTAAGCCACATGTCACAAATAAAATTGAAAGAGGAACATTAATGTCGAAACGGTTTTCTCTCAAAGCTAAATTTAGACATCGTACACGCCTAAATTTAATATCAGAGGCAGTTAAAAAAAAATAAAAAAATAGAGGTTTTCCTTTATTAGTGAATAGCAATTAATAAGCCTTCCAACTTTAACACATTGACTCCCCTATTTATCAAAGAATCTCAATTGGTGCCTAACATTTCCATTTATGACTTTTGTTTTCATTCTTTTTGAAAAAAAATCTTATGATATACTCAATAAAATATACTCCCTCCGTTTTGTTTTGTTTGTTGTTTTAGATTTTTTTTATCTAGAATTAACAATTAATTTTGTGGACAGATATATATATATACATTCCTCATATATGCCACAAAATCTTATTCAATTATATTTTCCTAAAATAGAATTTGTGATATGGTTAAATTAAAGAGAGAGAGAGTGTGAAAATATATAAAACAACAAATATTTTTTTAAAAAAATAAAAACCTAAACACAACAAATAAAACGAAACGGAGTACTTATAGTAGCCTTTTCTTTTATGTGCACAAACGTGTGCATGTTTATTTAGATGAGTGCTAATAAGAAAAAAAGGTATATCACATCGTGTAATTTAACGGGCTAGCTACAACATATACAATTTTCTGGTACTGTACATGGTTTTTCTTATACGAGACACATACAGTTTTCATTCAGGATGGTTTTCGGTGAGTTTATGCCCAATATTACAAGTTTGAAATTTTTAATCATCGGATTTTGTTAGATCGAACCTGTTGCACTAACCTAATTTAGTATTTTTCTCTTTCTGTGTCGTTTGTATATATAAATGAGATTTATAAGTTTTTTGAGATTTGTCTTTCATAGTTTTGTAGACGTGCTTATTTTTCATCTTTACATATTTGCAAATCCTTTTATTTTCCCATTTATTTTTTTAGAATATATATTTACCGTTGATTATTAATCGCTATTTTTCGGAGTTATACCCTGAGTTTTCTAATGTGAATATGCGACAAGTAATTATATCAACTTGTCAAGGACAAAGAACCTCATAGTTTTTTCAAAATTAAATTATATGCCACTGTCAATTTAATAATCAAAATGATGCAAATTATAATAGCAACAATTCTTGTTTCTCCTTCTGAGATTTCAAATTAAAATTCTATTAGATGCTAATTTAATAATCAGATGGTAAGAAAGTATAAATTGGAACAATTCTTGTTTCCTTTTAATGTTTAATTTACATTCATATTGAGAAAGATAAATTGTACTAAATTTAAAAGATATATATATATATATATATATATAGCTGCTTAAATATTACAAGTAACTGTAAATAGGTAAATCTGAACGTTGCTCATCAATCATCATCTAGTAGACGCAGGCATTTAATTAATAAAATCGGAACTTCATTTTTTTGGTGAAGATCTCGGCCATTGCGGCGGCATATATAATATATATCGACAAATATGATTTTTTAATGAGGAAAAAGTAGAAAACTTCATTAAGTAATCAAATTGGATGTGAAGCACAAGTCCATTTATCTAAATATGCCTTAATATCGAAATTTTAATTATATCTCGTACTATTTAAAATGACATTTTAATATCTGACTGAACTATTGAAAAATTAACCCGGTTGTTAGTTTTAATTAATAGTTTTCCCATAAAACTTGTATTAAAATGTCATTTCAAATAGTATGAAATTGAATTAGAAATTGGAGAATAGTATGTTACTAAAATCTATTTACCTTAAATTTTGTGAGGTTTATGATTTACTATCTATAAGTATGCTCGTAACTTATCGACAATAGCATGTAAAACCATACATACCCAAAATACTAGGATATTGATAATGTTGGAAGTGGTTACATAATATTTTAAGAGAAGATAACAATGGGATTTGATCATAGATTTCATTCTTTATAAATGAAGGGCGTGTCGGAAGAGATTAATGGAGCACCTTTTTGTACTGTATTTCAAAATAAGGTAATTTTGCAGTGCTGGAAGCTGCAAATGATTTCCACAAAAAGGAAAATGGGAATTGATTAGCATTCAAGTTCCAAATAATTGAAGATTCTGATTGACTAGATTGTTGTACCACCAGTAATTTAAGCCCAATTTGAAAATCCCAAAATAACCCCAAGCAATTACCAAATTAAACACCAAGCTCATACCAAAGCGGGGGGCACGGAAGGAACTCCCATAAACATCATTTATGAAGAAAACCTTAAAATTTCCAAAAACAATAAATGCTTCCATTTATAAAATTCGAGAACCAGCCTAAAAACACGTGCGGAAAATATTGGTTGCAATCCAACGGTCAAGATCCTCAAATTAACTGTGATCTACTGAACTCTTGGTGGGCACGATCAACACTGAATTATATCCAAAAAGTCTTCCACTTCCAAAAATTGCATGCTTGAGAGAGAGAGAGTTGGATGAAGCGGACTATAAACAAAGCTCCATTATTCACATACACCGCACACATCCATATAGAGACACACATCTATGTTCTTATTCTCTAACATATAAACCTAGGCTATTGTCACAAATCACCGGTCCGAGAGAGAGAGAGAGAGGAAATAATCAAAAGACAAACCAAATCTACACTCACAGCGAGAGTAGTATCAGAAAAAAGAAGAGAGAAACTGATACGATTTGGTGTTTTGTTGGGTTGAAACCATTCACTTTGCGCTGCCCATCACCATCATTGTCCACTCGTACAGCTTTAATATACTTCGATTACCTCTTTTCCCTCTCTCTTTCTCTCTTTATACGCACGCACACACGGTGTACTTTGTGTTTCGCTTTGTGAATTGTGATCTCTCCCTATCTTCAGTCAATTATTCAGTTCCTGATATTTAAAGAAACCCTTTTACATCTGGGATTTTTGCGGGAGTTTTACAGAAAGTGACTTAGTATTGAAGTTTTGAATTATATCCTCTAATTTTTGGTGTTTGTTGCTTTTCGTCATCTGGGCCGTTTGGCTTTCTTTAATTTGTAAGTTGCGAAAAATGATTGTGGAAGAAATTAGGGGTGACGTTGAAAATTTTCCGGCGGGGCTGCGTGTTCTTGCCGTTGACGATGACCCAACTTGCTTGAAGTTATTGGAAACTTTACTCAGAAAATGCCAGTATAATGGTTTGTTTTATCCCTTCTGCTTCTTGAAACGTTTGGATTTTTTAGTTTAATTGGGTTGTTTCTTGATTGCGTGTCGATATTCGGTTTAAATTGTCGCCGTTTATTTGTTGGGAATCGTGACTGAATTTATGTTATTTGATATATGCTATTTGTGAGGGTTTCTGGAAACTGCTATATAAAGATTAGTTTGATTTTATTAGAATGCTGTGAATTTTCACTTTTTCTGGGAAGATTTCTTATTTTGTTCTCAATTCTTGTGTGCGCTTATAAGAATCTTCACATAATCTTGACAATTGCAAGGATGACTATTAATTCTATCAACGTTTTGCTCAATTTGCCAAGCTTTCATTTTTTTTTACTTTATTTTTCTGGCTTTCGATTGTTGGATAACCAATTACATTCTGCATGGGGGAAGAATGACTTAACATGAAAAGGTGATTTGTTATGGACATTTTATAGTGAGTCTCATTTAAACCATCCTCATTTTCATTTAATTTTTCCATAAACGAGAGAAAAAATTAGCATCTCTGGATACTGCGGTCTTGAATGTTTTGTTTGAATGGGGGAAATACTTCTGTGAATTTTGTAAAGAGCTGAATACACTGTTTTCATGAGAGACATTTATGGTTTCCCACAGTCACTACAACAAGCCAGGCAAGGATGGCATTGAAGATGTTAAGGGATAACAAAGACAGATTTGACCTGGTGATCAGTGATGTGCACATGCCCGACATGGATGGTTTTAAGCTTCTGGAACAAGTTGGTCTTGAAATGGATCTACCTGTAATCAGTAAGTTTACCATCTGTTTCTTTCTCCTCTTCTGTACTAATCCTGGAGTCACATCTCTCGTGGGTATTGCGTTCTGTATCCTCTTGCAAGATTGTGTTATACCTTGCGGTTTTATTATAGCTACCTATTTAGCTTGTAATTTCCTCTGATGCTCTGTTGTTGCAGTGTTGTCAGCAAATAGTGATCCCAAGCTTGTAATGAAAGGGGTTACTCATGGTGCTTGTGACTATTTGGTGAAGCCTGTTCGAATTGAGGAGCTGAGGAATATTTGGCAGCATGTAATTAGGAGAAAAAAATGTGATTCTAACCAGAATAGATCTAGTGATGAAGTCCAAGCTCATCAGGCAAGTGGAGAAGGTCATGGGTCTCCGTTGGCAGGAAACACCGATCAGAATGGAAAATTTAATAGAAAGAGAAAAGATGATGATGACGAGAGTGAAGACAATGGAAATGAATGTGAAGACAATGGATCACAGAAGAAACCTAGGGTTGTTTGGTCTATAGAGCTTCATAGGAAGTTTGTTGGTGCAGTTAATCAGTTGGGAATTGAAAGTGAGATATACACACTCATTACTTTCGGATATGCACAAACTTTTCATCTGATTATTGCACTTCCTAATATCCATATTCTTCCTAAAATTTTCATCTGATTATTGCAGAGGCAGTTCCCAAAAGAATTCTAGACATGATGAATGTCGAAGGTCTTACCCGGGAAAATGTGGCAAGCCATCTTCAGGCACTAAAAGCTCCTTCTCTCTCCCCCCCTGTTTTTTTCCCCTTGCCTATGTGAAAATACTTTATATTCTTTAAAATTGTCACCCAACATTTTCGGCTGTTAGTGGGGTTAACTTTGTTAATAGACTTCAATGATATAATTTCAAAGCAAGTCGTGAACAGACCTGATTACAATAAGTCTGACATCCTGTTTTTTCAGTGTTGAAATAGTATCCTATTTTAGACCCATCCATTTGCTCTGTATGCCTTAGCTACCTTTTTGTTATTAACTAACGAAAAGACTTACCAATTTGTTGCCTCCATGTGCTGGTTATGTAAGGCTCCTCATAACAATTAGGAACACTGTTTTTTTTTTTTTGCTTTCTAGCGTTATCAAAAAGATTGAATAATGATTGATGAAATGTATTTTTTTGTCTTCACTTTTAAAAGAAATTCTCGTGTTCTTTGTTCTCTTGCAGAAGTATAGGCTTTACCTGAAAAGAATTAGTACGGTTGCAACCCAGCAAGCAAACATGGCAGCTGCACTTGGGGTTAAGGATTCTCCTTTCATGCATATGGGTTCATTGGATGGGCTTGGAGATTTTCGAACTTTGGCTGGAGCGAGACTCTCTAATGTTGCATTATCACCTTATACAAATGGTGGCATGCTTGGTCGACTAAACAGTCCTGGTAATGTGAATCTTCGTAATATTACTCCATCTATACTAGTCCAGCCGAGTCAAGCTCAAAACTTGAGCAACTCCATCAATTCACTGGGGAAAATGCATCTTGTCCTTCCGAATTCCAGTCAAAGTCCAAGTTTATTTCAAGGAATTCAGTCATCTTTGGAACTGGATCAGTTGCAACAGAATAAGGGCGCTGCACATTTCAATAGTATGAACAACCCAAGAATGTTTAGAACTGCTGGTACGTTCACGGATACAGGAGCATCTCTAGGCAGCTCAAACAACTTGTTGATTAGTTCCCCAAGTAATCCACTGATGCTGCATGGAAATGCACAACAAGCATTGGGTGAAGGAGCGTTCGGAAATCAGTCTGCTCATGACGTGGTTTCTTTTACCTCAGAATCCTTCAACACTGGTGTTACCCGTTCCTCCCATTTTCTGGATCCAGGAAAATGCAATGAGAGTTGGCAGAATACTGTCGAATCATCTACAATGCACTCAAATCCTCTGCTTTCTGCTGAGCCTTTTCATAGTCAGTTGCCTCTAAATGGTTCGAGAGACAATACTTCTTCAAACGGTACTTATGTACAGAACAATCCTATCTGTCCTTCTCCGGCCATGGTCTTACCACCTTTCCAAGATTCAAGAGAAATGCAGTGCCAGATAGGCTTGATGGGTGATGTACATAATATGAATCAAGTCCCTGGCCAAAGTTGGACAGAGCAAAGACCAAACTATGCTCACAGCTCACCAATTCCTGCCAATGGCATTATGCCTAACTTGGGCCAGAGTACGGACCAGATTAGTGGAATGTTGAACCAGAAGATGGATATGTATAGTGGTGGCAGATCGGCTGGAAGTGCTCCTTCAGCTCTTATAGTGCAGAATGAAGATGGAAATCTGGTGAGAGAATCCAGATCAAGGTCTAACGAGGACTTCCTCTTCGAGCAACCAAAGATACCAGGTGGATTTGCTCCTCAAAGTTATGATCCACTGACCGAATTGGTGAATGCTATGATCAAGCGGGTAGACAATCATTTTGACTGTATATCCTGAATCAATTTGCTGAAAGTCACTATTATGGATAACCGTTTTTGCCACCCCACCATACAGAATTTTTACTGCATCTAGTGAACTTTTTTGCCACATTTTGTTGGCTTTTTTTTTTTTTTTTTTTTTTCGGTTTGTTTTTTTGGGTCTCTGGCCTCTTGGAACTATTAAACTCTTCATGGTGCTACACATCTGGTCTCTTCTATGAATATTTAGACACGATGCTTGGTCATTTGAGTGCATCCTTGTTTCTTTTCTGCTGTGTCCTAACAAATACAGCAGGACTGACTGTTTATATTAATATATCATGTTTTCTTGATGTGTAGGAACATGAAACCGTGTCAAATGGTGACTTTGAGTTTGATGATTACTCTTTTGGACCAGGTATATAATGAAGATCTAGTTCGTAACTCTTGATGAAGTGGCTGCACAGAATTGGAACTCTCTTCAAGACTGTATCTATATTTGAAATGTTTCATTCTCTCTTCTCAGAATCCTTTTAGCAAGCTTGACTTGATTGTTAGTCCTCTTAGTTTTTCCTCTTGTGAATTGAGTATTGCAGTTACTGTAGTGAGAAACTTCAGTTTCTCTTTATGAATAAAACTTTCAGCAGTGGCCAAATGCTTTCATAATTTTTGTTCGTTTACCCAATTCTTGTACATATTTAAATTAAAGAGTTTCATATATGTCAAGAACTATTTCCAAGAAAATAAAAAGGTTTGAAAGTCGTGTATGTTCATACGATTTTTCTCATCAGAAACATAAGCTGCAGCAAGATAGGACAGAATGAAATGTTACAGATTTCTGCAAAATTATACATTTCTACTGCATGAACATTAGAGAGCATCATAACTATGATGTCTGGTTACAGTTATTCCCAACCAAGTAATTTGGCTCTTCGTTCCCACAACGCTGTTATCTTCTTCTCCTTAATGAGCAGCAACTCAGCTCGTTCTCTGGATCCTTCACAGGTTTCTGTGGCAACGTTGCACTTCTCTGCTTCCTTCTGGTACTGTGAAGCCGTCCTTCTTGCTTCACTCAAAGTGATGTTCATATGTAGGGAGTGTTCCTTACCTACAGTTTCGTGCAATCTTAGCTCTTCTGATAATAAGTCGACGAAATGCTTCTCCATCTCTTCCTTGAGATCTGGATCATCTTTTCCACAATCTGTCACAGGAGAATTTTCACCCTTATTTCTTCATAATGGAAATTCATAAAAAGAGACTTAGCACTGTCTGAAACTAATTTCCAGCCATGATATTGAGATTGTTGTTATATGTCAATGGAACTTATAATGTGATAACATGCTTTCTTATATTTCTCGTTTATGAGAGAGATTTCAAATCCAGCATAATAATGACTCAGAAAATCTATTATAATGAGTTATCTAAATAAGATGAAAGGATATAACAAAATCCATCTAAGTAAATGCTGCCAACGGGAAAATAAGAGAGAGAGAGAGAGAGAGAGAGAGGAGAGAGAGAGAGAGAAGTCTGCCACACAATACGCTTACCTGTAACCGAGAGACGAGCCAAGCCTGCAAAGATAACAACAATAAAAAGTGAAATATTTGTGAAGGTCAAATAAAATTGAGTTTTCTACGCTACAAAATGTTTAATTGGCGCGTTAAGAATCAATCATATTCTAAGAAATGAAATGAGAAGAAATTTTAAAGAAGGGTGCTCAAAAGTTCCATGGACTGCCAAATAATTCCTTGTTAAGAATGGATCCAGTTGCGTTCTTGGTAAGGATTTGAGCAAGTTATTGTAATGCCCAACTCAATGGTTTATGTTCCTCTTCTTTCTTTAATGTATTGCATTCTCATATTGCTCGTTTTTCAGTTCTCTTCTTGAGTTGAAAAAGGGCAAGGGGAATATTTGCATACAAACAGCTACAGTAATCCTAACTATTTCTCAGTGAAAACCTGCTGAAGACCTTTGTGAGAGGAACAGCATTTAAAGCTTTTCCTATTAAATCTCATTTTGAAATCTACCGACTGTCAAGAAAAACATTCTCAAGACAGTAGGGGAAATTGGAAAAGAAAAAAAAAAGTTAGGATCCCTTTCTCCTCATCATTTATCAGCAAATCATTTCCAAAACAACATAATTTCTCGCCCAATTTTTTTTCATCTTGAGTTTGTCTTCATACTACTAAAATGAATTCCAATAAGTAATGAAAGACATCTACTTAAACCCAGTGATAACTTTAACAACAATGAATATTCGTTATAACTTTACAGTTTCCCAAAAAAGATTGTGGTATAGCTAAGGCAATACAAAATTAACCTATATTCTCGCAGCTAGCTCAATTTGAGTGGCAATCATAAACAGCAACAAAAGAAGTAAACTTGAACCAGAAAAGCATAAAATAATAAAGAATTGGACAGATACGGTAGAGCCCAGATGCTATAAACATTTTTTTAAAAAAAAGGAAGAAATAAAAGATGGAGTTAGAAATACCAGGAGCAAGGTGTGAAAGAGATAGAGGTGGAGAGCAATGGCAAATGCATGGAGCACAAGAAGCTGAAATCCCTTTGGAGTTAAAACCCTTGTTCAATTTAAAATACAACGCCGGCCCACAAACGCACAGTGCTGAAATCACCGCAAAAATCACCAACGCACACCGCCAGTAGCTCACTGATCTCCCACTCATCTCTCTCTCTCTCTCTCTCTCAAACACACACCAATAAATTTCCCTTTGCTTTTCTTAATAATGCAATGCACTTGCTCGGGCAGTTGTTTTTTTTACTGTCTGATCTCATACAGAACAGAAGCGATCAATTAGTGTTTTTTCATCTTTATAATTTAAATTTATTTTCCACGCTGATTCTGCAGTAAATAAAACCAAGAAATGGTTCCAGCTAGCTAGATAGATTAGATTAGATACTCCCCTCCCCCAACCCCACCCCCACCCCCACCCCCACCCCAATGTCTGTCTGAATGTCCTTATTTTTCACTCTTTTCAACGTAATTCTCCAATAAATAAAGAAATAACACTTTATTTTAGTGAGAGGCTCAATTTAGATCATGTGTACACATATATAATCTTTCTTAACTCTTTCGATTTTATTCATCTTTGAGAATAATTTTCAATAGAGTTTATTTCCAAATTTCTGAGTCCTTAATTCTTTGGGTTATTCGTCTTTGACTTTTCCAAAGAGAACCCTTGTTGGTCCCACCCACATTCAAAGGAATAAAAACATGGTGTAATAAAATCTGTTTACCTGTTTTCCACCCAAAAAAAACACTAGCGATTGACGATAACATTTATTAGGTTCCACACGGTTCATCCTCGCACAACTTTTTCTCGGACTTTCCTCAATAATTTCAAAATCAACTCAAACAATTTTCTAGTTTCTACTCAAATAATATTTCATTTTTTACACTAATATGCATGACTTTTTTTTTATAAACAAAAAAAAAATGCTCCTTAATATACGTAAAAACTAAATTATTCAAGGGATTTTAGATTTGCTACAAATTATAAATACCACCAAACGTTATTTTACATTTCCTTTTCTTTTAGTATGACACTCATTTAAAGAAACTCATCTTTTCTCTCTCTCTCTCTCTCTCTCTCTCTCTCAAATATTTTTGGACATACGGTGATTCCTTTCTCAATTAAACAACATTTTTTTCTTGTTTACTACTTTTCAATATATTGACATTTCTAATTCAACAAATAAAATCACTGAAATTCATAGCAACTATAATAGTAAATTAACTAGATTTTCATTATAGTAAATTACAAAATATATTAGTACTAGTATATTGTTAAAAGATTGGAAGAAAAGAGTACCAAAGAGCGCATCAGATCCATCAAAACACTTTCCAATTTCAAAGCAAAAAACGAATAAAAGAATTTTAAAAGCCATTGTTGGGTTTTTCGCTCTCCGCAACAAGTAACGTAGAGCCGTAGAGGCAAAAGAAAATTAATTATCTTCTGTTCGTCGCAGAGAGAGAGAGAGAGAGAGAGAGAGAGAGAGAGAGGCGGTGACGATGGTGAAGATCACGGCGTTGATGGTACTGAAATGCACTCCGGAGGGTGCGGATCCGGTTATATTGGTGAACGCCTCGGATCTAAGCAGTTTCGGATTTTTCCAACGGCCCAGCGTTAAGGAGTTTATCGTTTTTGTGGGTCGGACCGTAGCTAAAAGGACGCCGCCCAACCAACGGCAATCGGTGCAGCATGAGGGTCTGTTCTTATCCCATTCTTTGAGATTTTCTGTTCAGTTATCTTTTATTTGGTAATTTATGGGGGTTTACGCCGTGTACGGATTTATATCGTTTAGGGTTTTGGTATGTATTATTCTCCTTTGATTTTATCGGTTATTATCGGGAATTTTGTTTTCCGAATTGTGGAATTTGCTTTTTTTTTCCTGTCATTCAATCTTATGTTCTCTAGGCCGGAAGTTATGAGTTGTTTTGGATGTCATAGTTCTGTCTAATTTTAGCTGAGATGATTTGCTTCATGACTCGCTGATCAATTTCATACTTGAATTATTAGAAAGAAAATACTTTTTCGTTTGCTGTTTCTTGATCTTCCTGTGTTAAGAGTGGTTTAACTTTGGTATGTACGGTTTCTGAGGTGCTGATATAAACTCCATAATTGGCTATAACTTTCGGGCTCAGAGAATAGCATAATGCAATATGATAGCCACAGGCATTGAATTTCCCTTCAAATTGGGGTCTTTAATGTAGCAAGAGGGGGAGAGGGGACTAGAGAGTTCTTCTATGTCTTTAGGATCAGGGACATGTGCCCTGATGTTGACCTGGTGGAGAACTGGGAAGAGTACAAGGAGCTGGATCTCCTGAGATAGTGGGATTTTTTTGCATGGCTGGTTCATGATATTGCCATTTTCTGTTCTATCTGATATGTTGATTTATAAAATCTAACTCTGGTTTTGTACATTTACTTGAATTAGATGATAAACAAGGTAAGGCTAACCCTGTTTGAAGAACATTTTATTCCGTGGTTAATGAATAACCAAAAAATTTAACATCTTCTTTGGTTAATTTTTAAATCAGAATACAAGGTTCATTCTTATAATCGAAATGGCTTGTGTGCATTGGGGTTTATGGATGACCATTATCCTGTCAGAAGTGCATTTTCACTGCTCAACCAGGTATGCAGGATCGTCTTGGCACACTATAGTGAAAACTTTTCTGATTTTTGGGGGACACGACCTTTTGGCTTATTATGAAGTTGAATTGGAATTTGATTGTTTGGCAGGTCTTGGATGAATATCAAAAGAACTTTGGCGATTCATGGAAAACCGCTCAAGCTGATAACACTCAACAATGGCCCTATTTAAGTGAGGCACTGACTAAATTTCAGGTATGTTGATCTTTGATGAGAATCCACCATGGTCATTTTTCTCAGTGAGCATTCTTTTGTTTCTTGCCACAGATATTGTAGTTTACTAACTTCATGCCTTGTAACTGTTTAGGATCCAGCTGAGGCTGACAAGCTGTTAAGGATCCAACGGGAGTTGGATGAAACTAAAATTATTCTTGTAAGTACTCTTTTTAGCTTTTCATAATTTTAACTATCTAGGTGTATTGCTTCCGTCACTTATTTTCTCAGCTATGCTTCACTTCAATAAAGATTTTCTTTACATATTCCCCTTTCTGTATACTATATTGAAGATTAGAAAATTGTGTAGCTACTGAAAATTATTACTTCTTGGTTGAGATGTATGTAACCACCACATAAGTTTGTCATTGGGCTTTATGTGCTAGTTATATTTAAGTTCTCTAAACATTGAAATCCGTTAGCATCATGTTGGCGAACTATTAATAATTTAATATATTGCGTACACACACACTCACTATCAAATAGATATCATATTGTTAATGTCAGTTTTATGTCTTTAATACATTATATCGAACATACATATTTATAATTCACTGTTTACAAATGTTATTAACTAAGACTTATCATATTATAATAGATTAACCAACCACCACTAGTCTACCACCGCCACCACCACTATAATTTGTGCATCATGCAAGCTATTCTAGTAAACCATCTAAAATAATTTCAATGACAATGTGCTTAAGATTTTCGGAATGCTATACTTTGTTGGATTAACTTGAACATTCAAGTTGATACACTAATCTCTTTGTACCATTGTTACCTGACTCCTCTTTTTTAACCTTGTTATCATGATATGATTGTATTTTGCTTTTGTCTCAGCACAAGACTATTGACAGTGTGCTAGAACGAGGTGAGAAGCTCGACAGTTTGGTCGAGAAGAGTTCAGATCTCAGTGCAGCTTCTCAGGTTTGTTTGTTGTCAGATTGCCTGATGTGTTTTTAATTAATTTTCCAAGAATGCATTAATGGTCTCTTATTTACTTGACATTACTCGAATAATGAACCATAAAACAACTGTATATGTTCTACAGCGGTTATGATTCAACAAAACCTATACTGTGCACCCATGCATTTCATCCTTATTTGATCTGTGATTCTCTGGGACTTCCTAATGAAAGTTAAAGAGTAAAGACATTTATTTTTCATGATGAACAAAATAGGCATCTCTAAAATTTACTCCACGTGGATTGGCGAGTCTAAAACAAGAAATGAAATTTGCTGCATTGATGATATTGGAAGAAAATTAAGAGAAACAAAACATAAATAAGTTAAGAGACTTAGGGATTTGAAAGTGGGAAGAAGAGGGATATCTAAGGGAACAATACTAAATGACTGTACGAATGAAAAGCTTAGATGAGAAGGCCTTTACGGTTTCTGTCAGTAGCGTTGGGGATGGGGGCAGTTGCCATGGGTAATGGTGCAAAATCTTTGACTCTTGAAAGAAAATATAATAAAAGAGGGAAAAGCAGAATTTTGAGAGAAAAAGAGGCTGGGTGGCAGATGGAAGGAAGAAAAAGTGATTAGATCGAGTCTGGAATGGAATATATGCATATGAAGGTTTAATTATATACAAAGCAGGTCTTGCAAAACCCTCTCCCCACCCCAGATCCACTTTCTACCTGTTTGGCTGGGTTCAATGACTTTCCCCGAGCAGGGCGAGTTTGCTCAAGATTTGAATTTGCATCCAGCCCATTGCCATCACTGCTTGACTCATGTTTGGCCTCAAATAAGAATGAATATTCTATTGGTTGTACTCTTGGAACTAGCATGAATAAGTTTAATGGTGGTTGAATTGTTTCCTTAGATGGTGTCATCATGGTTACTGGTGATGAGCAGAAAACGTGAACACTCATAAAATCCCAAACAAAATCAGGCTCATTTTGCTCCTCTGGCTTTAACTTTCCGGTTTAAGTTTCAGTTTGGGTTTTAACAAATTAGTTGAGATTTTTTTCTTCCAAAGACAACTTACTAATGATAGAACCTTTTTGGGATTTTTGGAACAGATGTTTTACAAGCAGGCAAAGAAGACGAATCAGTGTTGTACTATATTGTAAATGGTTGATAAGGAAGGGGATTGTCTCATGCATGGCTAAGTTGTTCTGCTGATAAATGTGAAGTTTGGCAGTGTTTATATTACTCTTGTAATGTTGTGAGGCTCAAATATTTCGTTGTTGTTGCTCTTGTATCTCTGTTTCACATTGGGAAAAAGGCGAATCATGTTGGCAAATTGGCAGTGGTTGTGATATTACAGTGCTACGCTCATTGTTCTTTTTCAGAGCTTTAGTCAGCTTTTACTTATATTGATTACTCTTACGGTCAATAACTTATATAATATACGTTGCCATTGTTTTAATTGAGGCTACTCTAGAACTGTCTATAATTTGAAATCTGCATTTCGAGTCTTTCATTGCGTCTCCGCTTTGTATTTAGAGACGAACTCACTCGTTTCATTTTCGATGTCGGTATTTCGTTTGCATCACGAGTGGTGTGATGTGACGTCTTGCTTCTGTAGTTTAGTGGTGTATTTTTATTTTTATTTTGTTCGAAGTCTGCTCTGAATCATATATATTTTACGGGTTGCAAAAAACTTAGAGATAGATCTGGAATGATAAATGGAAGAAGTTGTTGTAGAAGAAACGAGGAGAGAGAGAGAGAGAGAGAGAGAGAGAGAGAGAGAGAGAGAGAGAGAGAGAGAGAGAGAGAGAGAGAGAGAGAGAGAGATTTGAACAGTGCTTTAAAATTCGTTAAACGTAATTAAGTGAAGCAGCTATTTAGGGTGGGCGTTTGAGTACAAGACCATAGATTATTCCGACTCTTGTTAATTTAAAAGAAATTATTGTGACCACTAGCAGAAAATACAAACATAATACGAATGCTCAAAGGGAAGTATATAACCTTGAAGAGAAATGAATTGCAATATTGATCAAGGGACAAAACCCTAATATTCAACCCCCGAAAAGAATGTAAACCCTTCTTAATTCTTACACGTAAAAATCTAAAGATAGACTCCTAATCAAACTAGGAAATGAATTAACGTAAAGCTTAAGAAATAAAAATAAGAGCCACACCCACAAATCTAAATTACTCAGAGCCGAAAAGGACAAGGCAGTATCGTCTACGTCACATCGGAAATTGCAATTCAATATATATTACTAAATTCAATTTAAATAATTGTAGTATTTTGACTTGGATATTTAAATTACAAAAACTAATCCATTGGAAATTGACAATTCAATATAAACTAGAGTTTATACGTTATTTATGTAGGTGGCGAAAAATCAAATATTATATATAATATTTTTATTAATTTTTATATATTTATTTAATTTAAGAATCTTATGAAATCTAAAATTAGATAAAATATTTAAATAATGAAGATATTA